>CM028138.1:124742500-125970000 GCA_016271365.2 Neoceratodus forsteri
AAATCCAAAACAAAGGGGGTGGTGCATAATTTTTTTGACACAGGCCCCACTGCAACATGGCACACCCACTTTTTTGATGCAAACCTGGTGTAAGTCACTTTGGCGTAGGCAGTTCTGCTTTTGGTGCAAGCAGTGTTAGAAAATCAGAACTGATGCAAGTTTTGATGCAGCTTGTTCCCTGTGTCATTCTTCTCTGGCGCAAGCACCCTGCATCATTCTCAGCCCTTTGTACAGAAAAGGATTACAGTACTTTGCTTTTACTGAGCAAATCGTATTCATTTCAAATTTGGTTTTAACCATTTGATAAATTAATTCTTGTTGATTTGTACGATTTTGTTTAAGGTCTGTCTCTAGTTGTTTTAGATGTTGCTCTTTAAGTTCTAGTTCTTTTTTTTTGTCTCTTTCTGTTACCTGCAAATTTTATTATTCTTCCTCTTGTAAATGTTTTATATGCTTCCCACAGACTATGGTTTGATGTTTCATTATTGTCATTGATCTCAAAATAAAGGAATGTTTTGTGGGCTAAACATTCTTTGAATTTAGATTCAGATAACAATGCAGTGTTAAATTTCCATCTAGAATCCCTGGATTCAGTTTTCAAAGTCCTGTTTATAATGTTAGGTGCATGTGTTAAACGGAATTGTTGCAAGTGGCACCTTTCTTTAAAAGTTGCAGCACTCCTGATTTTCAAATGCAAGCTGCATCGAAAACAGGAGGCCATGTACCAAGCCCACCCTGCTCCACCCATGCACAAAAAGTAATGGTGCACTTAGTCAGAAGGGGCTTGCATCATGGTGGGGCTGCAGCATCCCCTTATTTGAGATTTTGAAAGCCCTGCCATGGCTTCAAGTCAGGGCTGCAGTTAGACTAGCCATGAGCTGGTCTAACAGCCTTTTCACTACAGTTTGGGAGGGTGCTACATGGGGGAGAAGCCTGCAAGGTAGTGGTACCATAAAGATAGACTTGGGAGGGTGCCATTGTGGCAGTGTGGCCATGGCATGATATTGCAGGGTACACTAATGGCACCAAGGCAGTTCTACCCTGTACAGTTCCACAGACCCACAGACAGAGTAATCCAAAGTTTGCAGGTTGTGTCCTGGATCCCTGATGCTACCAGCCCTGCTCAATGTTCCACATCATGCCAACTCCCCAACATGTGGTGATATTCCATGGCTGCATAATGTGAGGTTCTGCTGTGGAACAGGGACATACCCAGGCAGCACCACATGCCCCTGATGCACAGCTCTATGTGTACTGACACAATGCTGCTACAGGTATCCTAATAGCTATGGCAAGTGGGCAGGACACACTAGTAGGTAGATGCCATAATTGAGGTGTGGCAGATGGCATGTAAAGGACCTGCTAACGCATATTATGAAGTGTGGACACTCCAACCCTGCAACTGTACCCTGAAATGGTGGAATAGTGCACTAAAATGATGGGTGGGTGGGGGCATACTGTGCAACTCCCATGTATCAGATCGTGATTGTCCCCAACTGTGTAGTAGACCAACAGTGTGGCTCTGCCTGTACTGGTCCAAACTGGTGGGGTATGGTGGGAGGGATAGAGCTTCCACATTCTGTAATATGTGTTAGCAGGTCTTTACATGCCATCTGCCACATCCCATTTATGGCGCCTGCCTGTTGGGGTGCCCTACCAACTTGCCATAGCTATTACAGCACCTGTCACAGTTGTATGTCAGCACACAGACAGCTGTGCATTAGGGACAGGTGGATCAAATCAATGCAATTAAAGGGTAAACAGGGAGGAGAGAAGACACTGTGGGTCACCCTTGAGGCCAGAAATAGCAACACAGTTCACATGGGGGTTGTATACAGACCCCATCTCAGGGGGGGGAAATGGACAAGGAAATGATAGAAAGCAACCTTAGGATGGCAGAAAAAGGGGAGATATTGTTGATGGGGGACTTGAATATGCCAGATGTTAACTGGAGCACCTTTGCTGCAGCCACATCCAAGAGCAGGGTCATTCTCGATGCCCTACAGGGGGTACGCCTCAGACAGCTAGTGTTGGAACCCACTGGGAAGGGAGCAATCTTAGACCTAGTACTCTCAAACAGGGACAGAAAGAGGATCTCAGATCTTGATGTGGGTAGCCATCTGGGAACAAGTGACCACCAAACAGTGTGGTTCATGATAAACACAGCCACAGAGTCAAGCCATACAAACATGAGGGCACTGGACTTCAGGAGGGCTGACTTTGTCAAAATGAGAGAGTGCCTCAGAAAAGCACTAGCAAACAGGCAAGAAGGAGGGTTGGAGGAACAATGGGGCAACATCAAAGCTGCCATCACAGAGGCAACAAGCCTTTGTATGAAGCAAATAAACAAATCAAAACAAAAGAAAAAAACAGCATGGTTCTCAAAAGATGTGGCAGGGAAGGTTAGGGAGAAAAAGTTAGCATTCAGGAAGTATAAAGAAACACAGAAGAAGCAGGACAGAGAACTGTACCAGTTAAAGCAAAAGGAAGTGGGGAAGGCAGTCAGAATAGCAAAGGCCAAAACCAAGGAAAAGATAGGCAACTCATTTAAGAAGGGGGATAAAATCTTTCATGGGTACATTAGGGAGTGAAGAAATACCAAGGGAGGGATAGTGAGGCTTAATAAAGGGGAGGGTGGGTGGTCAGACAGGGACAGTGAAAAAGCAGGGATACTGAACGAATGCTTCTGCTCAGTATTCACAAAAGAAGAGGAGGTGGAGGTACCTAATCCAATCAATAGAAGCACTCTGGATAGGGGGGTCAGTACCAGTCCTTTCACAGAAGAAATGGTTCTGAAAGAACTCCTAAAACTGAAGGTGTACAAAGCAATGGGGCCTGCCAGAATTCACCCCAGAATTCTAGAAGAACTAAGGGGAGACCTAGTGGCACCACTGGCTTCCCTTTTTAACAAATCATGGGAGGATGGTGTGGTACTTCACAAAAGTGAGAGCAAAGCAGAGCCAGGAAACTACATACTTGTTAGCTTGACCTCAGTGGCTGGGAAAATGATGGAATCACTTCTGAAAGAAATAATTGTTGAGTACCTAGAGGCCAGTGGGGCACGGGACCAAAGGCAGCATGGATTCTCAGTGGGAAGGTCATGTCAGAGGAATCTAATAGATTTCTTTGACTGGATGACTAAAGTAGTAGACCAAGTAGGGGCAGTTGATATGGCCTATCTAGACTTTAGCAAAGCATTTCACACAGTCCCACACAAAAGATTAATAAACAAATTAGCCAGCCTGGGAGTGGGTCCCAGGGTAGTAGCCTGGGTAAAAAAACTGGCTGAACAAAAGGACACAGAGGATAATACTAAATGGAGTCCACTCTGAAGAAAGAGGGGTTATTAGCGGGGTACCACAGGGTTCAATACTGTGTCCGGTCCTTTTTAATGTCTTTTAGAGACATTGCAGAGGGTCTGGAAGGAAAAGTATGTCTCTTTGCATATGACACAAGAATCTTCAACAGGGTTAATACACAAGGGGGGTTGGAAAGGATGAGAAGGGATTTGGCAAGGTTGGAGGAATAGTCAAAAGTATGGCAGCTTAGATTCAATGCAAAGAAGTGCAAAGTAATGCACCTGGTTAACAAAAACCCAGGGGAACAGTACACAATGGGGGGGGCAGTATTAACAACAACAAACATAGAAAGGGACCTGGGGGTAGTCATATCAGATGACCTAATGGTAAGCAAGCAATGTGAGAAGGCAGTAAGAATGGCTGGGGGGATACTGGGATGTATAGGGAGTGGCAACACCAGTAGAAAACAGGAAGCTCTTATCCCTCTGCACAGGCAGTTGGTGAGACCCCATCTGGAGTACCTGTGTGCAGTTCTGGAGACCCCATCTCCACAAGGACATAGACAGGATGGAGGCAGTGCAGAGGAGGGCAACCAAAATGGTACAATGTCTGCAACAGAAGCCATATGAAGAGAGAATAATGAAGTGTAATATGTACACCCCTGAGGAAGGGAGGGAAGGGGACATGATAGAAACTTTCAAGTACCTCAATGAAATTAACAAAGTTCAAGAGGGTAGTATCTTTCAGAAAAAAAGATGTGCAAGAACAAGGGGACACAATTTGAAGATGGGGGGGTGGCTCAGGGGCAATGTGAGGTTGTATTTTTTCACAGAGAGGGAGGTGGATGCATGGAACAGCCTTCCTGAGGAGGTTGTGGGGTTATAAACTGTGGGAGAACTCATTCAAGAATGCATGGGACAGACATAAGGCAATTCTGATGGGGGTAGGAAGAAGTAGGCTGTTGGTTAACTAGGATCTGCAGCTTATCCAATAGTTCAAGTTCAGGTTCAAGTTTATTGCAGGAAAAACTCCATTGAGCAAGCTCATTCACAAGGAGGTCTTGGAGGATATATAGAGACAGGACTAACAGAACATATAGTAAATAAACATAACTATATTTGAAGTACAATTTTGGTCCATATGGGACAAGTGTACAGACAATGCTTTACAGCACATTAAGTAAATCAACAAACCCTTGATTAAGGTGCAGTTTCAGTCCATATGGTGCTTAACACTAAAAAAAGACCTAAAAAACATGAATCTTAAAAACAGCTGCAGACATCTTTTATTTTGTCAGCAGCTAACTTTTTAGAGAGGCTGACAGAGACTACATTAGATAGTTTCAGGGAAGACTGAAGCTGATTCCAGGTAACAGGGAGGGCAATAGAAATGGTGCATTTGCCAAAGGTGGTGCGAGTCCTGGGCACGTCAAAGAAGATCAAATCTAATTTCATAAGTGATTAAGCACTGAGGGAATTGCAGATGAGAGAAGTTAGGTAGCTTGGGAGCTTGTTCAGGAGAAGCTTTATGGGTGCAGGTACCAGCGTGGAGTATACATCTAATGGTAAATGACGTCTAGCCTACCGCTGAGTACAGGTCACAGTGGTGTGTTCAGTACGGGGAGTTTGTAATGAAATGCAGGGCATAGTAATAGAGGATATCCAATTTATTTAGGTTGGTATTTGCAGAAGATGCGTAGATAATATCCCTGTAGTCTAATAAGGGGAGGAATGTGGCCTGGACAAGCCTAATTCTAGTCTCTAGTGGGAAGAGAGACCTGTTGCGGAAGAGGAAGCCTAGCCTTACTTTTAGTCTTCTAGACAGGTCATCAAGGTGATCAATAAAGGAGAGCTTGTTGTCTAACCAAAAGCCAAGGTATTTAAATTTGGGTGTGACTTTCAGAGATCGCCTAGGGAGGTAACTATAAAATCCTTGGGCAGGGGGTTAGGGATGGAGGTATATAGGTAGGGAAATGGGCAGACTAGGTGGGTCAAGCAGTCAAAGTCTATGTTTCTATTTTTTTATGCTGCCCTGGGATATATTCCTGTCCTGTAGCAGTACCTTGTACTGTGAAGCCAGGGACTGTCACCATATGTCAGGGAGTTTTCATGATGTGGGACATTGGGTAGGGCTGGTAGCATCATGAGGTCTGGGACATGGCAGTGCCTGCATACTTTGGATTACCCTGTCTGCTGGTCTGTGGAAATGTACAGGGCACAACTGCCTTGGTGGCACCAGTGTACCCTGCAACACCCCGCCATGCCTGTGTTGCCCGCTATGGCATCCCCAAAGTCCATCTTCACTCTACCACTACCTCACTGGTTTCCTGTCCCCCACCACCATCATGGGTCTTGACTGGCATTACACTGGGCAGGGGAGCTGGATGAGACCTTTGATAAAACCCCTCTGGTGCAGGAAATCTATGCTGCAGCACTCTGACTGTAGCAACTCTGGGGACATTAGTACAGAGACCCCTTTTGTATTAAAATCAGGCACAGGATCCCTGGCGCAGCTAGAGTTTGCCACAGCAGGGTATCAGTGCAGTGTGTGCCGATCTAGTGGCTCTCTGAAAATTGAGCCATCTGTCTTTATGTTCTTCAAATAGAATTGTTGTTTTGACCATTGCATGGTCTGAAATCAACATCGAATCATAGTAGATATCTGTAATCATTTTACATAATGGGAAAGATATAAATAAATAGTTTATCTTACTAAAAAATTATGCCATGCTGAAAAGAAAGAGAAGTCTTTGTCCTGAGGATGGCTATTCTTCATACTTCTAATAGCCGCAAATGTTTTGTGGTGTGTTGCAGATATTTAATTGCTTTTGATAGTTTATGAACAGTGTATGGGGGAGCTTCTGTCAAGAAGAGGGTCCATTACCTCGCTGCGGTCTCCATCAATTATTATTTCATGATATTTAAGTGGGTGCAAAACAGTGAACAGACGTGAAAAAATCTGTTTGATTAGAATTAGGAGCATATATATATGTCAGAGCACTATTTTTCTTCCAAACAAAGATCCTGCTACAGTCTGGAAACATCCTTCTGAGATCAGTTATGTGTTTTGTTTTGGTAGAGGGAACCCCCTCCTTTTTAATCAGGATGACTGTTCTTCTTCTTTTGGATGAAAAACAGTAATGTTCTACATGAGCCACCCGTTGTTTAAGATGTTTATCCACTTCTGCAGAAATCAGGTGTGTTACCTGCAAAAACACTGTGGGCTAGATTCTCAAAGAGAGCCAAATATTCCGTAGTTGTGGAAAAATGGCTTGCAGCACTGCAGAAATTTAGTTGTGACATAATCACAAAGAAATTTCCGCAGTTGCAGAAAATGGCAAATCAGGTTAGTTGCACAATTCTGCAAGTGCTGAAAACCTGCAACATTTTTTCCACAGCTTCGAAAAAAAAAATTAAAGGCCCAGCACACAGAACAACAGCAGGTGTTCCATATTAAGTGGAGCAGGAGACTTTCACAGCCTCACAAAAGTTGCAGCAGAACCAACACTCCCAGTGAGCCAAGCAGCCAGTCCTACAACTGGCTCTAGGTCATAACAGTGAATGTAACAATAGGGTTTACCAACACAGTGCTGCAACAACTATGCCTACAGTGTCGCCCCATAGTAGCAGTCCCAACATATAGGCAGGACCACTACCAAACAAAATATTAAACTTGTGTTTTTAAGAGGGGGCTCCACCCCCACACCCTCTTCCCTCCACACCCCCCAAAACTAAAATAATCATCTCGATGACAGGGTAGGTTATAAAGTTGGGGGTGGGATGTTGGTTCACAAGACAGGACTTACAAAAATCTATGACAGCCACGTCACAAAAAAAAAAAAAGAAGGAGACCAGGACTAGAACCCTGGTCTCCAGCATCATTTTAACTGAGCTGCTTCATGCCTCATCCCTCTCCACCATGGCAGCAGCTCAGCCAGCCTCTGAATTTTTTCAGCCCTTGTCTACACCCTTTACTGAGTCCCCCTGCTGAGGACAGCTACATGGGTAGCACTTACTGCACTACGCGTTTCTACCCTTGTCACTGTCCGTGATACACTCTTCATATAGCACACTTCTTACATGTGCTACAAGTGATGTGCTGTTCTGTATGGGTACCCCACAACTGGGACCATGGCAGCACCACCTGTACCAGCAGGACCTTGCACCAACCTGCAATATGTATCTATTGGTTGTGTCGCTCCCTGAGGTGTTTCTTCCTCCTGTGTCTATAGCACACACTTCTGGCTGTTACCACTTCTGCCTCTACTGCCTGTGGGGCTCCTTAATGGGCTGCATTGGGTCCAGTATTTGTGGTCTGTTGCCTTTCAATGGTAATGTGTGCTATTTGTGTTGTAACAACTAACACTACTATACAGCTCACAGGTTTACAGTTGCTGGTGCCTTAACCCCCGCCACTATAATTGTATCCCAATTGTTAGTAAACTGCTTTTTGCTCAGGGGGAGATACACCTCCCTCTCTGTGGTGCAGCAAGTGTGCAACATTCTTTCCACAACTGTAAAAAAACAGTGGCTGAGGATAGCCTTTAAAGGGATATGCCATACTTTTCAATAGCTTTTTTTTTTTTGCTCAAGAACTTCCGCTGCTGCACTTTTTTCCACAGTCCGCAATGTATTTTTTCCACAGCTGCAGAAGTTTTGTGTATACCACTTAGCTCAATTACCCCTTTCTTTCCACAACTGCACAACTTTTGAAAACTTGTGCATTTTTTGCACCTTCCAAATGTTTTGTGAGTACAGCACTATGCCTATTTTATGTTTCCTGAGGTAGTTCAATACTTTTTTCTTTTGACTGATGATCTGAGACCTTGGACAGTCCATGTGGCCAGGTTTAAAGCACTCATTATACAGAAGGACTAGAAGTTAACATTTTAAATATCTTACAATTTGATAAGAAAAACAATTATTTGATTTCATTACACCAATACACCTTGCTACAACCTAATAATAATATTCTAAGTTCCAACTCTTCTCTATCTTAGTAGCTAAGCAATCATAATAGGAAACTGTACCAGCTATGAATTATATTTTAATTAGTCTTAACAGTAACACTTAAAACAAACTAAAATGATGAAGCCGAATTCTTTAAAAATATTAGCATGTATAGGGATCAGAGCTATGAGAGTGTAAACTGAGATGAACTCCAAAGGTGTTTCTCATTGCTTGACGTAACCCATGGTAGCTCATGTACCTTGAATTTAGTCAAAGTTACCAATATTGATTAATTAAGTTTTCAGAAATGTAATTCTTCTGTGACTTTGCTCAGATTAAAAAATGTCTAAAACAGAAGGTGTTTATATTATCTTGACTGAGTTTATCAGATAAAGCAACAACGAGGAGTGGTCATGGTAAATGCAGTATAGGGTTAAGGTATAGGTTCTAGGGGGAGAACCAAAGGAAAAAGGGAAGACACGACAGGCGTAGTTAATGTTTTGGTGTCAAGTAGATTTATATCTTATTTTTAGACCCAAAATTCAAATAGTAGGTTATTTTAATTCTGCTACACAGTGAACAATAACTTGCCATGGGAGGAGTAAAGTCTGTACATTTTCTGGAAAAAGTTATTAGTTATAAAGCACTTAAATGGGCTCATTTTCTCTGCTATCTTATTTGTTACAGTATGTATTCAAGCCATAGGGCTTTTCATGTGTAAAGCTTAGAGGATGGTTCAAGACCCTTGCATGGTGCAACTCTCTTGGCCTGATATTGGCCCTTTTTGCTACAGGTAGCCACTAACTACTCTAATGGAACTTACTGGTGAGAAATACGGCAGAGAAAAATAGCCCAGAAGTATGTTCAAAAGAGAGAACAATTGTTCTCCTAATTGAATATCTACCTGTCTGTACAGTACATCTTCTCCACCCAGCAATACATAGTTAAACATGTACAAAATACAGTTTTTTTGATAATTTCAGCAATCTACTCAGCATAAAAAAAGTAGATGCTGACCCAGGAATTTAAACAAAAGAAAATTGCTGAATACTTTTAACAGCATTTAACTTTGACAGTTTAATTTGCATGTGTACATTTTTACAGCTGCACGGGCTGAACCATGCAGACATATTGTCTGAATTCCTAATGTAGCACAGCTTTTGTTGTTAGGTGGGAGTGTAATGGAATCAAAGCTACATTCACTAAACTGTATTTCCTCCCCACTCCCCTCCTCCCCCAGCGGTGTTGTTAGGAGAGAGGGAAATCCCTCCACGTCTTCCATCTGCAGAAGCAATAGACCAGGTTTAACAGTTCATTAACAGCTGTCTGTGGCAAGGGAATTAAATCACAGATGTCTTTATTTATTGTCTTCCTTTCTCCAAAAAGTTCAATATAGTTTGCTATTCAAAAAAAAAAATCCTTGCAAAATAAATGTCACTATATTTTCTGTGAATAAGCCACTAACTGATTTATTTTACAGTACTGGCAGCTTAAGGGTTAAATCAAAAGGCACTGGAATTTGCAGTAGCACAGGTTTCGCAGTTCATTGGCAGCTGTCTCTGGCAAGGTAATTCAATCACATATGTATCTGTTTATTGTCTTCCTTTTCCAAAAAAGTTCAACATTTGAAAATCAACTATTAACAAAAATAAAGGGAATAATAACAATGCACATCAGTTGCTTCAGCACACCACATCATTACAACCCATTAATAGTGCAATTATCTGATAAGGTAAGGAACAACACACAAACATACAAGCATGCATGCACACACGCACACATATCTCTCTCCCTCTCTCTTTTTCTCTAACACACACACACACACACACACACACACACACACACACACACAGTGGTTAAATAATGTAGGTAATAACATTGCAATATGTCACCTCTCAGACATACAAACAAACAAACAAACAAAAAAAGGATACTACATAGGCACTACAGGAGTGAGGTCCAGGTTATTGGCACTATTCAATATTAATGTAGCCACTGCTGCTGAAATCTCATTTCTGCGTTTAATAGTATTTTAGTTATCAATGGCAATTTTTCTTTCTTTTTCTTTTTTTTGTTGTTGTTGCAAAACAGCACTGACAAGTGCATTACTTCCCTTCAATGTCAATATATATATAATACACTGTCATAGTCAAAAATCAGTAGTGCTAGCCATTATCAACTCGTCAATATACAATCACATGTGGTTGTCTAGTATGTAACTATCCAGGACCATTTTAAAAGAATCTATGTTTGAAGTATTAACTACTATCTCTGGTAAACTGTTCCATATGTTCACCACCCTCTGGCTGAACCATGATCCTCACCTTGTTGTCTGATAAAGTTCACCCCTGAGTTGGAAAGTATTATTTCTTGTTTCTCTAGTGACTGCCTTTCTACATAGGCCAAGACATGCCCAGAGATCTTCACTTCTAAATGCTTTACATGTCAGGCACAGGTCTCCCCAAAGCCTTCTATATTCCAGGGGATAAAGGCCCAGTTCATTGAGTTTTTCATCATATGAGAGATGTGACAACCTGTTAATGTTTTGTTGCCCTTCTCTGCACTAGCTCCAATAGAGCAGCATAACCAGATTTAAAAGGTGCCCAAAACTGGTCACAGTACCCCAGTTGGAGCCTAACCAGAGACCCATACAGGGGCAAGATGACCTGCCTGTCCCTGCTTCTAACATGTCTTAATATACATGATAACGTTTGGTTGCCATGTCTAACCACCTCACTTGTATGGGCACTAAAGGACAGATTATTGGTGATAAAAAACACCAAGGTCTTTTTCTTTATCAGTGGACTGGAGTTCAATGTCATTCAGATAATACCTTGCTTATTTATCTCTGTGTCCAAAATGCATCACTCTACAGTAGTCTATGTGGAAATTTAATTTGTGGTCTTTTGTTCATAGTTCTGTGTTCTTTAAGTCACTCTGCCGACCCCAGATTGCATATTCCACCTAGCTTAGTATAATTGTCAAATTTGCTTAACCATGAGCTGGCAGATATCTGCATGGTAGAAATGAAGACATTAAATAGAGTGGCCCCAGCACTGATCCCTGGGCAATGACCCTTAATAATGTCCCTTTGCTTCCACATGTATAACCAGTCCTTAGTCCAGTTGATGATAACTGGGCTAACCTGTAGCTGGATCATGGTCTCTATCAATTCCCTATGTGGCACAATGTTGAAAGCTCTGGAATAGTGCAGGTAGATGACATCCTCTACTAACCCTGATCAAACGTCTTGCTGGTTGGTTTGAAAAAATGATAGAGGTTATTTTGGCAGGACCTATTGTCTTGAAACCATGTTGTGATATGTCGTCCAGCCAATTCTCTTGTATGGGATTTTCTATCATTTTTTTTCCCATCAGTTTACCAATTATAGACATGAGGCTGATGGGTTTGTAGTTCTTTACCTCATGCTTTGACCCTTTCTTATGAATAGGTGTTATTTTAACTAATTTCCACTCATTAATAACCTTCCCCTCTTGTAGTGATCTGTTGAACAGCAAGCTAATAGGACCCACAAGCTCATTAGATCATTTTCTAAGTATCCTTGGGTGAATACTGGCAGGTCAATGTGTTTTATTAACCTTCAGTTCGCTTACTGTAGCTTGGTTTTAACATCTCCTTCAATGATGCTGATATTCATTTCCTTCCCATTTTCTAGAGTGTCCAGTAATGATGTATACTGCATTGTTTTATTATACACACTTAGAAAATATTTTTTAAAGGCCTCTGCCATTAAGATTTCATCAATAATTTGATTTTCCTCAACACAGAGTGGGCCTACAGTAGAGTGCCTGCCCTTTTTTCTATCAATATAGCTGAGAAAGTGTTTTTATTATCATTCGTCTTTGTTGGTAATCTTAGTTATTTTTCTCTTTTTGCCTTTTTTATTAGATCTTTAGTAATTTTGGCCTTATTTTTGTAAGATAATACATTTTCATTGGAGTTTTTTTTCTTTTTTTTTTTTTTATGCCCTTTGTTTTTTCTTGATCTATGTCTTGATTTTTTTTTGTTGAACCACAGTGGTAGTCGGCCAGTTTTATTATATTTTACTCTTTCAGGCACATATCTACTTATACAGAAGTTTATATGTTGTTTTATCCTAATCCAGGTTTCTTCTAAAGGTGTATTCTTTATGTTCTTCTACCAATTCCATCTTTAGAAGTAGGCTCTCATATTGTATTTTACCAGATTGCAGCATTTCATTTTGGTTAAGCCTTTGTTTGTGTAACATTCACTTTTAAGTTTGTACAGCTTAATCTGGTTCAATTTCAGTTGCTTACCAACTGTATCTCCCTTCCCCCAGTTGCCCTGAAAAAGGGACTTCTAGGCCCAGTAGGCTTACCGGGTCAACAAAATTCAAGAAATAAATAAAATAAATAAATATGTACCATATTATGGTCACTCTGGCCCAATGATTCCCTAACATTGCATGTTACAATTTCATTTTCAAGACTTCTCATAATTAGATCAAAAATGTTTGAATCTCTGGTGCATTTTTTAATATATTGCATCATGCTATTACTCTGCAAAACATTTAGTAATGTTTTTTTCTTGTGCACTAATCCCTTCTATTTTTTTCACAGGTTATATGTGAGAAATTAAAGTCACCTATTATTAGGGTTCTTGTATCAGTTCTAGTTTTGCACAAAATGTCCATAAAGTTATCAAACTGGTCCAGACTTTGGTTTGGTGGCCTATAACTGACTCCTATGCTGATCTTTTGACTTTTGGGGCATACAAGCCTTAACCCACATTTGTTCTGCTTTTTTCACTGTTGGAGTAATTAATCTCAATTTTGGCTGCTTGAATATCATTTTAATATATATTGCCAAACCCCCACCATGTCTACCGATTGAATCGTAGTGGAATAACTGGTACGCTTGTATTTGTTTAACCCAGTCATTCATCCCCCACCACATCTCTGTCACCCTACAAATGTGTATGTTTTCTTGATGTAATAAGATTTGTAACTCATCCCATTTTTTGGCTAAACTTCTAGCATTAAGCAGCCAAACATTGATGTGCTCACTTTTTACAGTTCTTCTTTTTTATTGATGTATTATTTCTTCCAGAGCTCCTAGCTTGCAAGCCTGCCTTCAGTTGTCCCCCAGTGCAGCCCCAAAGGTTAGACCTCCTCCATCTCCTCCATTGTGCACCCCATGACTTACCCTTCATGGCAGGGTGGTGGGGAGCGACTCAACCCACCCCAAACAGATCCATGCCAGGGAGGTGTCTTCTTGGAGGTGGTGCTGCGGGGACCACTTCATTCTGCTGGAGCTGTTTTTTCCACTTTTCTCCCCTTGTGTGGAGGCGGGGCATGCAATGATGCCTGTGGTGAGAGTGTGCATGCTTCCGCACGTGTTCTCACCAAGAGTCTGCTCCGTCTCCTCCCATTTGACTGTAGCATCAGCACGCTGTCCCCCCAGCAGCCACTAGGGGCCAGTGGAGCACCAACAGCTAATGTCCCCCCACCCCAGAGAAGGAGAGCAGTCCAACGGATGCTCTATCCTTCTCCTCCCTGCCAACCTTCAACAACCCGTGCTCGTTCCTGAACACGGGTCACTGGTGTGGCTTGAGGTAAGGGGTCCAGTGCCTCAGCCCTCAATGGCACCGGGCCAGCTTACAGTTCTTCTTTTCAACATCTCATGAGTAGTGACTTGAGTTGGTGTGTTCACTGGTCCTACTATCCCCTTTTATTGGTGAAAGTCCCAAAAACACCCTCGGCATTAATTTAAATAAAACTTATTTATTGATATTGAAAAAATATTCTCCAGAAGCCTGCTTCCCTTTTATTAAGGTGTAGATTGTCCCAGCTGAACAGATATTTCCTGTTAGTAAACTTTTCCCAGGTTCTCATGCAAATTATCCCTCTGTATAAACACCATGGGCCCTATTCACGATGGCTATGTGTCACTACGCATGCTGTGTAAGCCCTGTGCATAGACTGATATGCGCAGAATGTGCAGAAGCAGCCTCCATGTGGTATTCACAAACCGTGCATTGTGCAGTACACAAAGCCACCACACAAACATTCACGCCATAGTGGATACAAGGCCTTGCAAGGGCGTTCCCACATATATGGTACATGTGGGACTCCATACACACATGCATGACGCATGTTATGTCGAAAAGGAATGTCATGTCCCTGCATGCACAATACACATTCTGAAGGCAGCCATAAACAGACTACACAGTGCACACACACAGCAGGGGAGGCCAGTGAAGCAGCTGGAGGGGGCATGTCACTGCCCACTGCGATACCACATGCCAGCCACGCATACAGCAATGCCAGGCACGTCACCAGCACCATCACACATGCCAGCCAACTGCCGTGTGTTACCATCATACATGTGACAACACAGCCCATACAGCCAGACCCAGCATGGTGAGTATGTCACCAAGCAGGTGCCACCACACATGGATGCACAGCATGGTGTACCATGGTGAACATGTAGCCACACACGACAAGCATGCCACAAGGCCCTGTCATGGAAATGTGCAGAACACACACATATGGCTGCCCGTGTACACCATGCCAGGGAGAGGAACTAGACACTGAGACATAGCTGGATGAGAAAGCATTTACTGGCATTCACAATACAAAACAGGTTCAGGAATGGAAACAGAGCAACAGTCATGGGGGGGGATCAGCATCATGGACAGTTCTCCTCTTCAATTGGATTCCTTCTCCAAGGGCAACTCCAGGCTGGTGGATGGGGTTAGCTCATGGGGGGGTGGTGTCCATAAATTCCTGCTCTTCCAGGACCAGCCACCTGACAGGGCCACGGTAGTGCTGAAATGAGAAGAGCAGACAGAGGAGACCGATGTCAGTGACACAGCAACATACAACATCCCCTACCTGGTAATGCCACCCACCCACCCACACACGCACACACACAGAGCTAACATCCACCTACCTTTGAAGAAGCTTGGATGGCCCACAGGTTTCCCTGGTCATCACGGTAGACATAATCCTCCATGCTGCTCCATAACTCCATTCTGTACAGCAGGTCATATGGTAGCTGCTGCCATGGGGTGACCACATGGGCAGGGCCTGGCCTGCCCACGACCCATTACTCCAGGACCAGCACCACCTTCCAATGCCGAGGTCCCATGCAAAACACAATGGGGACAGTGATTAGCAGACACGCCCATGGCACAGGCCCCACCCCACCTGGCAAACACTCACATGGAACATGGCCACTGGCAGAATATGGCACCTGCTACCTGCTTCTTCTCCATAACCTCCCCAAATCTCCCCTGCCAATATGCCATCTTGATAGGTGGCCTCCACCACCCAGCACAGTCATCCTGACAGGGTGAGTCTGCCACGGACCTCCTCTGCCACCATGGGTGGTGCTGCTGCCACCATTATATCCACAGCAATTATGGCATTCTGTGGCAGGCACGCCCACACCATGTGTGCATGCCACACCCATAGGGGCACATGCAACACACCACGTGGCATACACGGCACACATGTGTGGATGTGCAACACCATGGAGTGAATGCTAGTAGCGGATCATGAATCGGCATTGTGATGTGCCCAGGGGCACTACTACATATGGCCCTCTTAGAGGAGGCTGATGGTGAACATCATAGCAGACTGAGGTGCCATCCCCAAGCATTCAGACCATGCCTCATTGTCCAGATGCTGCACCCCACTGACATTCTACAGTGGTACCACATCAACCATGGCACACCTACTGTACATCTGTGTTCTGGTGGAAGATGCAATCTGACCAGCCATCGAGCACCCCATGGCCATGTTCATGGAGACAAAGGTGCTGTGTGCCCTGCAATACTATGCCATGGGTACATTACAGTGGGTGAGGCAACATGACAGGGGTGAGTCAGTCGTCCATGTCATAGTTGCTGCACCAGGTGACCGATGCCCAGGTGTGGCACTAGGATAGGCACATCATGTTCTCCATGGATGATGCAGGGCACAGGGCTGTCAAGGGTGTTTTTCTGGATATGTATGGCATGGCAAACATGGTAGGTGTGATCGACTGCACGCATGTACCCATCCTCACCCTGCCCATCAACTAGGATGCCTAAAGAAACCGTAAGGGATTTCATAGCATCAACCATCAGGTCATCTGCAATGCAACAGGCATCCTGACCAATGTCTGGCATGGTACCTGGGGTTGTGCCATGATTCATATGTGTATGACAACAGTGCCATATGGACCATCAGCTGGGAGGCTATGGCTGGTTGTTGGGTGAGGCCCCATAACCTAATCTGGATACGTTTGCTGCACGTGTGCACCAGCATCACTAACCATTCTGTTCCACTGCACTCCCACAGGTGACAGTGGGTACCCCCTGAGAACAACACTTCTGACACCATACTTGCCTCCACAGCACCTGGCTGAATAGGCATACAATGCAGCACACACATGGGTGTGCAGCATTGGGGATGCACAATAGGGCTGCTGAACATTCATTTCCAATGCCTGGACCACATGGGTAGCATGATGATGCTTGTGTTGGATATGGCATGCAGAGTGTTCACCACCTGTGCCATGCTGCACAACATCTGCATGCACCACATGGTGCCGAAGCCCCCGGAGGTACACCCAGAGAAGGACAGCAAGGAACCACTGCAGCAACACCATGGACCAGCGCTACCTAAGGAGAATGCCACGGTGCCACCTAAGGGCAACTGTGCAGCAGGATGCATGGTGGCATGGGCTGTGTGCCATCACATGGCCCACTGCACATTCCGCAGGTAAGGGGGGCATGCATGCTGGCGATGATGAGTGTGCAAGACTGAGCTGGCATGTGTATGGTGTGTGCACCATGGTGTGGCCGTGGAAGAGGCATGCCACTGGCATGCATGCCACACCTGCAGTCCAGCATGCACAGTGTGTGTCAGTAATGTGCCATGGGCCACTCCAAGGACACATCACCATGGGTAGTGCAGTCCATTGAGTGTGTGCTGCATGGTGGGTGTGTGGGGGTGGGTGCCAAGGTGGTGCACAGTACAGCACCCTTACCAGGTGGTGCTGGTCCATGGGGTGTCTTGACAGACCATAGTGTGTACTGTGGTGGGTGTGTGTGTGTCGGGTGGCAGTGCTGGTGGGGGTGTAGTGTCCATGGCAGTCACGTGCATGTCATCCCCACCACCTCACTGTGTCACAGGCCTCTGTTGTTGCCCACCACAACCACACACCCTTCTGCTCACTGACATGTGGTGTGCTGTGTCCTCTGCCTTTGCACCACCCCATGTCACCTGTACATGGAGTGATGGCTAGGTCACCATGCTCATTCCTTGCTCTAGTCGGCACCACCCACCATGGGTTGGGGGCACTGTCTGGCACTGTCGTGCCTCTCCTGTGTTTCCATGGGCATGAGGTCAGGTGCACTGGCTGGTGTCATGGGTGCAGCTGTGGCAGGAGTGGTGGTTCATCCCTGTTGGGTGGCAAGGTGGGCTGCTATGGCCAGGAAGGCATCGGCTGACTGCTCCTGTGCCCATGACCCCACAGCCACCTTATCTGCCAGGCATTCCTGGGCATGCACCCCTGTGACCACCACCTCTGCCATCTGCTCCTGTGCCCTAATGCCCAGAGCCATGCCTTATGCCAGCCTCTCCTGCACCTGCATGGACCCCGCCATGATTTCCGTGTGGCAGTGCATGGCCTCTGTGCACTCCCTGGTCACCTGCCAGTGGTCCTACTCCAGCCTGCGGAGGTCAGGGTAGTAATTGGCTAGGAGGGAGCCACTAGTGCATTGTCTGTGGCACCTTGCAGGGGGGCCCTCAGAGGCACCCATGTCTGGCTCCTGTGCGTTGGGCAGTGTGGCGGGTGCTGATGTGCTTGCAGTCATGACACAGCTGTCCTCCGGGGGGGAACAGAGTTGTTCTCATTGCTGTGGTCTGGTACTGATGATGGCTGTACTGCACCAGCACTGCTCTCCTGCGTCTCCCCATCGACTGTCACCAATGCATGTTGGCCCATGCCAGGGCTGCTCTCCTCCTCCTGTGGCTGCTGCTCTGAGGTTCATCCCCTTTCCCCACTGTGGTGGTCCTCAGGTGTGGTGGATTGCTAGGTGTCCTCCTCCTGCATGGCTACTGTTCCTTGCTGCTGTGTCCCTGTGTGTGGGATGGGGGAGACATCAGTTTGTGCACCTGCATGTCCATCGTGGGCAACAACATGCCCCATGTTACTGGCAATGTGCGCCTTTGTCACCTGCACTTGGTGACCCACCTCCACTTCTTCCTCCTCCAATGCCGGATTGTCCCTCTCCAGCAATGTCATTGTCATGGTCTGTGGAGTGGAGTGAGACAGGTGGTGAGACTGTTATTGTACAACAGTACTGTGGCTGTGCCCTGTGCACCCCTGTGTCACGCTTACCTAGCATGTTGTCCAGCCCATCTGACTCGCCATCCACGAGGACAGCACTAATCATGTCCCTTACCTGCTGCTCTGTGGGCATCAGTGGTGGGTCACAAGGTGGCGATCCATCACCTGTGGTGCCCTGTGACTGATGTGTCCTGCTCAGCCACTGCTTCATCTGGGACTGGAGGTCAAGCCACTTGTGTTTGGTGTCCACCAGTGTGTGTGCCTCTGGCCCAGCATCATTGATTGCCACCTACAGGTCAAGCTATATTCAGGCCTTGGTCTCAGCTGGGGTGCCTAGTAACCACCTACCGAACAGCACATCATAGTGCTGGCAGATCTCGGTGATGAAGATGGCCACCTGTGCCCCCCATGAAGTTCGGGGACTGCTGCCTCCTCTGCCTGCCACCCCCACCCATGCCTCATCCACCGGCATTGCTGGTTTGGCACGTGGTGGATGTCTCTACACACTCCTCTGGCTCGCGGTTGCTGCTGCCACTTTCTGTGGACATCTGTCTTCTGCACTGTGCATATCGCTGGCATGTAGAGGTTCCGCATCTCCTTATATGGTGGGGTCAAGGAGCATTCCCATCATCTTGTGCTGGCTCCATCATGCCCCTGCATGTAGCAGGGCACCTCCTCTGTCACTGCCACAGACTCCTGGGGGCATGTCGGGCAGTGTTGTGCATGCTGCATATTTTGATTTCACTGCGCAGCGCGCAGCTGCGTGCCCGCATTTATGATAGTTTTGCACATAGCGCTTTCCCTTTATAAATAGGGCCCCATCTGAGTAAATTGTTGATTTGTTTGATTTTCTTATTCCACCTATAGTGAGCCCACGAGACTGGTAAAATCTCAGCTATAATTACATCACAATTGTTATCCATTAATAAACTATAGAGATATTTGTAGTACTCCATGATTTCATATTCTGACCTTTTCCTTATGAATTTAGTCCCTACATGTATGAGTACTAGAGTTTTTGTGGGTTTATCTTTTAGAATTTTAAGCATTATGTCAGCTATGACCCTTATCCCAGCTCCAGGAAAATTATTACTAACCATGCTTTTTTTTGTTCCCATATCTTGTGATTGTATCAGTAAACTTGATAATGGAATCCTCTAAGATCGATCTTTTCTTTGTAGCAGCATTTTTTCTTTTTTTTTCAAAACAATTTTTATTTAGTTTTTCCATGAAAAATACATATAATGAGTCAGATCACTTTAAATAAAGGTAATGCATATCTTTCTATACAATATTGTGAGTTTACAATATTCTTAAGAATAATCATGAGACTACTATCCAGACAATACATTTGCATGGGTACATAGTAAAAATTAATTAGTTACCATAGAACAATCTAAGAAAATAACAAATAATAGTATTACTGTAATAATCATAAATACTAAGAGTAATAACTCAATTCTTATTTAACCAGTAAAAAAATGCTACCCAATCTGCCTCATATTTATGCAGTGTCTTATTATCGAGATGGCTAATATGTTCATTAATGGCTATCTTTGCTAATGAATTGTTCCATTCCTGCAGGTCAGGAGGATGTGTATCCTTCCAGTGTAGTAATATGAGTTTTTTAAAGCACAATAGAGCTACCAAATGCCATCTTTTTTCTGGACTTGACAAAAAATTTAAGGTCTCCGTATTTCCTAAAATAAATATCCCTGGATCGAAAGGGAAGTACATCTGTAGGATGTCTTTACAAGTCTCCCAAATCACTGCCCACCCTGAAATTAATGTGGGTCACTCCCACAGCATATGGAGAAGGTTAGCTTCCTTCTTCCCACATCTCCAGCAACAGCTATCTGAGGAGAGACACCATGAATACAGTTTATCAGGAGAATAATACCAGTTGTGTAATATTTTAAATTGTACTAATTGACCTTGTAGGTCCTTACTGGATTTGTATGCATTTTTCCACATCAGTTTCCAAGATGATTCATGAACGGGGCAGTCCAAGCAATTCTCCCATCTTTCTCTGGATTTACTTGTTAAGTCATGCCCGGATTTGTTTAATAATTGATATAGTTTCCAACTTCCCCCATTAGTGTTTGCTAATGTGACTATTTTTTCATATTCTGTCAAGGTAGAAGAGACTAAGTTATCCTCCATCAGATTCTGCAGCGCATTTCTTAACTGTAAATAAAAGTAAAATTGTGTGCAAGGTAGACCATATTTGCCTCTTAATTATGAGAATGACCTTAAAATCCCAGTGAGTGGATCAATAATATCCCCAAGTAGAAGAATCCCTTTATTTTCCCATAGGGAATTAGTTAACAATTTCCCTTCCCATTTAAGATTTGGATTTCTCCATATTGGAAAATATTGATATGGTAAAGAACCCTCAACTACTTGTTTCATTACCTAGGATAAGGACTTGGCAGAGTTCCTTAAAAAGGGATGAGAGTTAATACATTTTGGATAAGCACCTATAATTAAATGATGTAATAGGTGGGGAAAAATGCTATCTTGTTCAAATGTAGCCCATATGGGTAGTTTATTCTCCAGAAGTAGCCATTGGCAGGTTTGTTTAAATAGGAAGGCTTGGTAATATTTTTTGAAATCATGTAGGCCCATGCCCCATTGTTGTCAATGTTTCTTGATCTTATCTAGACTATGTCTTGCCTTTTTCCCTTCCCACAAAAAGGAATATATCAATCTGTCAATTTTCTTAAACCACCTGGATGTAATATGTATAGGCACCATATTCAATAAATACAACATTTTTGACGCTAACATCATTTTTACAGCATTGACTTTTCCCCATAAGGATAGATTGAGTTTGGCCCATTTATCCAAAGATAATTTCATTGCTTCCACCAAGGGTTTAAAGTTTAAACCTAACATATCCTCTAGATTGTTAGAAATAATAATTCCCAGATAAGAAAAGCAATTACCTTTCCACTCTAGATTATAGTGTAAGCGTAATTCTTTGAGTATATTCTTACTTCCCTGTAGAGGGAGCATTTCAGATTTAGTCCAATTGATAGATAACCCTGAAATACTTTTAAATTCCTCTAATAACATCATAATGGAGCTTATAGATTTGTGAGGTGAAGAGAGAGACAGAAGGAGGTCATCAGCGTAGGCATTAACTTTATGTTCCATCTTATGGAACTTAATCCCCGTAAAGTCTTTACTTAGTCTAATTGTTCAGAGAAGGGGTTCTAAGGCTAGAATAAATAATAGTGGAGATAGTGGCCATCCCTGTCTAGTCCCTCTTTCCAGAATAAACTTTTCAGATAAGACTCTATTCATACAGATAGTAGCCGTAGGAGATTTATATAATGTTTTGATTCTTGAGATAAAGATGTCACCAAATCCAAAGCCACCAAGTACCTCCATTAAATATCCCCATTCAATAGAATCAAATGCTTTATGTGCATCCAATGACAAAAGTACAGAAGTATCCTGATTTCTAGAGGCCATCCACATTGTGGAAAGTATTCTTCTTATACTTTCAAACCCTGCTCTCCCCTTAATAAAACCCATCTGGTCTCTGTGTATAAGATTCCCAATAACCTGTTGTAACATATTAGCTTGGATCTTAGCCCATAATTTATAATCAATATTTAACAAGGAGATTGGACAATAACTGGCAGGGTCTAAGGGGTCTTTATCTTTTTTTAAAAGGACAGTGATGACTGCCTCAGTCATCATGGTTGGTAGACCCTCATTTATTTCAGACTCTGAATACACATTTTGCAGAATGGGGGTAATCACATCTTTCAAAATAACATATATTTCAGCAGGCAACCCATCAGAACCCAGGGCTTTGGCATTAGGTAACCCATCAATTGTCTCTTTAATCTCTTGAATAGAAACATCTTTGTCTAGCAACTGATGTTGTACCTCTGAAATCCAAGGTAACTTGGATTTAACCAAAAAATGGTTTATTAGTTCCTTATTATTTTCAGTCTTACTCCTATATAGATCCCTATAAAAATCTGTAAACACCCTGTTGACATATATAGTGTTACTGTGTAGCTTCCCAGAAGTCTCTTTTATATTAGGTATATTATTCCTATTTTGCATTTGTTTAAGCCTGTACGCCAATAACTTACCCACCTTTTCTCCTGATTCCCAATATTTCTGTTGAGTTCTATATAAAGCAAATTCAGCCTTCCCAGTATGTAGTTTATTTATTTCATATCTGAGTAGGGTTATTTTCCTAAAGATATCTTTGTTACCCCCAGAGCCTGATTTATGGGACCTTTCCAAATCCAGAAGTTCCTTTTCCTTTTCCTTTTGGCTAATATTTTTTTCCCCTCTCCTTTTTTTTGAGGGTAGTGTAGCTCAAAATTCTACCCCTAATATAAGCCCTGAATGCTTCCCACAAGGTAACTTTCAAGGTTTCCCCGTTATTATTATACAGAAAGAACTGCTCTGACTCTTTAATAATCCAGGGTCTAAAGTTGTTGTCATTCAGTAAGGAGCAATTAAATTTCCAATGAAGAGGTATTGTATCCTCTAGATCTAGGTTAACAATAATAGAAATAGGAG
Organism: Neoceratodus forsteri; assembly: GCA_016271365.2. Taxonomy (NCBI): domain Eukaryota; kingdom Metazoa; phylum Chordata; order Ceratodontiformes; family Ceratodontidae; genus Neoceratodus; species Neoceratodus forsteri. The sequence goes on from CM028138.1 coordinate 124,765,628, forward strand.
CATGGTCAGATATTATAATTGGACCGATATCAGCAATAAACATATTATTCAATAGCCCACTCGACAAGAGGAACATATCGATCCTACTATATGAACCATGCCTATGTGAAAAGAATGAGTAGTCTTTTTGAGTGGGGTGCTTCACTCTCCATGTGTCCGAAATACCTAAATCCTTCATTCTGTCCTTGATCATCTTATTGCTTTTGTCCCTCATTTTATTAATCTTAGGGTTACTTCTATCAATCCACTGGTCTAAGACAGTGTTAAAATCCCCCCCATTACAATGTTCCTGTTTGAGATGCAACTGACCATATCAAAGAACTCAGAAAAAAAGGAGTAGGAGTCCCCATTAGGAGCATAAATGTTGTAGATGGTAAGATCAACCCCATCCAACCTCCCTTCTAGAATTTGCCATCTACCAGAATAGTCTATTTTATGAGAACTCATTGAAAAATGTAGGGATTTTCTAATGAGAATAGCTAACCCTTTCTGTTTTTTACTAACTGAATTATGAAATACCTCCCCTACCCACATTCCATTTAGTTATTCCGCCTCCTCATTTAGCAAATGAGTCTCTTGTAACAAAGCTATGTCAGCCTTCATTCTTTGTAACTGAGTTAAAACCTTTTTCCTTTTAACTGGTGTACCTAAACCTTTCACATTCCAAGAGATACATTTACAGTTAGCATTAGAGACCCCATGGTAGTTTATTAATAATATCATTCTATCAAATATATCATAAAGATTCATCCATATATTTACACATCACAACCCACCCTTTGATCATTATATAATTATCCTCATTTAGCTGAAACAGCATCTGTCCCCATGAGTGACAAATAAGCCTTAAACATATATTCAATACAATAATCTTCACTATATACTGGGACAGGAGCTTTAGAAGTAATATGAACTTAACATTCACAAACAAGCTTAAACTATAATAATTAAAAATAAAACCTATTAGAATAATGGGGAATACTAGTAACCCGTAATCCATATGATAGATATATCCTCAACTTACTAAACAAAAGTTCAACATAACCCTTGATCCACATGACCTGGAAAGCCCAAAGGTGTTGGTTTAAGGATCAGTCATGCTGTTCTGACGAGTATTAATAAGAACAAGTGAGCTCGGCTATAAGGGATTTGACCCCTGACAACTCCATAAATACAGACATGACCATACAAACATACAATGCAGAGGTCTTACTGTTACATGGAAGGAAAACAACCTAAAGGAATAGACAAAGATAGAAATGGAAAATAACTACAGAATAGAAAAGCACAGAGAGGAGTATTTAAAACAACAGAGCAGTTATAGAAATTGCTCTGTACCGTGTCCAATACTAGTAGCATAATTCAAGCATAAGGAAACCCTTTTAACGAAAAACCGTGAGAGTCAGGAATACAGGAGCAACATAAACACCAACTAGCACGTCCCCTAACAACAAGGCATCAATCAATCAATCAATCAAGTCTTTATTTAACCAGGCGTTCATCATTGAGCAGAAGCTCATTTGCAAGATGGAACTGGGTGGAGCATGAACAATTGTATATACAAGTCAACACACATATTTACAAGGCAATACAGATAATACTCTTTACAGAGAGGAAGGAAAAGAAGTTCATATGTACATAGAATTATACAGATATTGTACAGATTACACGGTATTTACATACATAGAAGTGTCTATAGGAAGATAAAGCAGGTTATCTAAGGTTGCAGGAGGAAGTAACGGAAGAAAAAAATTAAAATAAAAATATACACCAGGTAGAGGTGAAGGTAGGGGGGAAGGGAGGGAAGTAGTGGGAGAAAGGCTAGGAGGGTATGGTGCACAGAGAGGAGTTGGTAAAATGGGATGTAAAGAAGGTGGATGGAGAAAAGGAGTATGTGTGAGCCCCGGGATTGAATGCTATAAAGTACGGGGCATGGTAGGATGTCGCAACCCAGGGTAGTGAGCTCCTATCCGAGGTTGGTAAAGGAAGAATAATGGGATGGACGGGCCTAGTGTTGATAAGACAGGGGGATAAGAGAGAGAGAGAACAATTATGCTGGTGAGGAGCATCATAGAAGCCATATTAGCAGCCCCCAGGATCCCCTGTATTAAATAAAGGGATTAGCTACATTTTTGTAATGCCCCCAACACATTTATTGGTTTGCACTCCTGGCCTAATTCCATATGCCATCCTATGTTATGAAAAAATTGGTACAAATGAAGCACCTTTCTATACAAAGTGGAAGAGAAAAAAAAAAAGAAAAAAAAGGGGGAGGAGGGGAGGTAACCATATATGTCAAACATTCATAATACATAACAGCAGGGTAGAATCAAAACCCCTGATAGTCGAGGCATAAATCCAACAATTATGTAATTTTCTTGTCTTACTTTAAATGTAATAGGCATACTTGAAGAAGGATAGTATCTGAGCACCTCATAGGATCAGTGATTATATTCAACTGCATGAAGTCTGTCTCATTTTCCCTGCTGACAATAGGGGGAAAAAAAGATTTCCCTCCCTTTTTTAACAAAGATTTTAATGTAAATAGTTTTAAAGTTTTTTTTTTTTTTTTTTTTTAAATCTCAGGCCCAAGTCAGCTGTAGGTCCTAAATTGTCATTAGACACTTTCACACAACAAGTAAATGCAAACCTGAACATTTATATTAACCAGACAAGTGACCCACGAAATGAAAGAGTTAACCTTAACCTCATCATCAATAAAATAATGATATTTTATCTGTTGCAACAAATTAGGTAACCTTGACAGTTAAGCCTGAATATATGTCATAGTAACTTACCAGACTCATGACATCGAGGGATCACCTAGGGAATCAGGAAAGAAATGGTAAAGCTCCAGCTACCATTTAACCCCCCCCCCCCATTATCATGACAACAATGTAAAGAAATAGTAAATAAACTTAAATAGGGTCCTTCTGCGGAGAAACATAGCCATCGGAGCCTTCAGCCATAGAGTATAAGGAAGTACCAGGAGGTTCTGGGAAACTAGCTGCATCAGACAAGAAGGAAGGCTCCGATTGGCTAGGAAGGTGGTTAGCCCTGATTGGTTGATCCTCGCTATGATCTTCGAGGGAGAGTTCCATGTTGTTTAACCCAGCAAATTTGTTTGACAGCAAGATCCCTATGGATTTTTTCTTGACAGCACCTTTTGGAGAAAAGGTTGAGGACTTCTGTCTGCCTCTCATAAGTCCTTTGCATTTCCTACTGATCGTCTTCCATTCTTGCCTCTGTGTTAGTTCTAATAGGTTTGCTTTGGGCCTGGGGCTCTCCATTTGCACAGAATTGTGAGCTGCTCTGCATTCTAGAGGTGCCTCTTGGGTGTTTTCTTGTGGCATTCGATTTTTAGAATCCAGAGATGATTCAAATCTGTTATGACTGTTGCGGTTGGGCCTAACTTTTTTTTCAATAATTTCCCAAGCTTCAACAGGAGTTTTAAATGACTGTGAGATCCCATTAAAAGTTAGCACTAACACAGCTGGGTAGTTAACTCTGTAAGGGATATTATGATGCCTCAGGACCCCTCTGATCTCAGAGTATGCCTTTCTTTGAGATACCACATCTGCTGAATAATCTTGAAATATAGAGATCCTATGTCCCTGCCAGTGTAGCGACTTTCTCTCCCTAGACTACCTCAGGATATCTTCTTTAATAGAGAAGCAGAGAACGTGAGCTATTATGGGTCGGGGGGAGCCAGGTTTGGGTTTAGGAGATAAAGATCTGTGTGCCCTTTCTGTTTCTAGTGGCCATCTTCAATCATGGGCTAGTAAACTTGAAAGTAACTCTTGTAAGAAGTTAATGATGTTAGAGCCTTCAGCCCCTTCTGGTAAACCCACTATACGTAAATTATTCCTGCAACCTCGGTTCTCTAAGTCATCTATTTTTTGCCAAATTAATTGAAACTGTTTATGCATGAAAAGGGTATCCTTTTCTAAATGAGAAGCTGACTCCTCCAAAGCCGCCACTCTAGTCTCAGCCCCCACAATTCTGTTGATGGTCTTCTCTGAATCTTTTTTGATGGAATCAACTACCAATTTCAAGCCAGCAATATCCTGTCTCAGTTCTGATTGCCCTACTGAAATATTTTGTAGTAAAGAGCAGATAGCTGTTATGTCCATATTATGTGGGCATCCGTTGGTTGGAGCTCCCCCCCGTGCAGCATTGACCAGCCCCAGTGACATAGCGCTACTTCGTGGGAGCTTTTGAAATAATAAAGATTTACAGTTTCGTCTGATTGCGTTCCGCTTAACACCAGTTGATCTTGGCACTTATAGGATTAACCCACACCCAAAATTACTTGTTGTCAGAGGTTTTTTTTATATTTTTAAATGGATTTTAAAGCCATGATTCACTCCATGTTTCACCTAAATGTTCATTCACTCAGGCACCCCAGCAGCATTATTTTCAGCCTCCATTTCCTGGTTAGTTACCATCTCATTAAGTGTGATGTGGGTAGAACTGATCTTAAATTCAAAGTTAATGACATCCTGTTCCTGAGAATTACTAATTGACTGGCATTTCCTTTTCTCATTCTTGATCTATTTAATAAACAAACAGTTGGCACACCTACCAATATTTCATCATCATTATTTGTAAGCAAGTCAATTAGTGTCCACTATCTTTTGGCAATCCTTCCCTTTGAATACATTTATTCTCATCTGTGTTTGCTTCTTTACTTTTTTCTCTGACTAATCAGCCTAGCGTTTCACTCAATTGATTCACCTGGACACCACTTGCCAGACATCCCCTAGATTGTTCTGTACTGGATTCCAATTTAGTACATGGGTTGTTTGATTGCTCATCTATCAGTGTTTTAACATTTTGCTTATCAGTTCCCTTGTTTGTTTCTATGACCTTCTCACTTGCAATAGCAAACAATTCCTGGGACTATTCCCCCAAATTCCCAACCAGGTTCAATAAAGGGGTATAACTATTCTGTAGGGGCAACTCAAATGTCATTGCTCTTCTGCCTTTCTTTGTTTGTTCTATGGGGACCAGCTGTATACCATTCCTCCCAATTTTCATGTTCCCTTTGTCTTTTTGGGGAGCTTCTTGTTTATCTCAACTCTGAAGTCCAATTTTCCCAGTGTTATTCCTGGCATTTGATACTTAAAGAGCAGTGGAACCAAAACAGGCAGACAGGAAAATGATAAAAAATTTTAAGAAGTAGTCAGCTGTAACTTTTTATTTCTGAATTATTTTTCTTTTTCCTTATGCTCATTAGAAAGTTTTGTATGTGATAATATTGTGCAAGCTGTGTGGAACAGCTCTCGACCTGGCAGGTGACATATTTTTCTCTAGCCCCCTCACTACATCATCAGCATTGTGATTTCACTGACTATGACATCACAGGTGACTAACCTGGTAGCAACTGAGTGACTGTTCCCAAGCAGCAGTGATGTCACAATCAGTGCGATCACAATGTTGATGATGTAGTGGAGGGAAATAGAGCTAGATAAGTCAGCTGCTAGGCAGAGTGCTGTCCCACACATCATACCTAACATCAGGTAAGCAGTCTTCTAATTAACTAAAGGAAAAAGAAAAAGTACCTCCAATATAAAAGGTAATGGTTGGCTGCTTTTAAAAATGAATATCAGTTTAAGGTAGTGCACTGGCTCTTTAAGATGTATTATAAAATGGGTAATAATATTCCTGCCCTCTGATTGGCCAATATGTGTATCTTGCTGTGTCCTTATAGAGCCATAAACTCACAGCTGGCACTACTTCCATGTGACTAGGCAGGACAGCTTCACTATCCCTAACACCCTGACCTGTCAATGGCCAATAACAGCCATCTTGCTTTCTGACAGAAAAATACCTCAGTAGCCTGCCATTTGACAGCTGTCAACAGTAAACAATGTCTGACATACCTTCCTCACAGTTCCAGCTTGAGTTAGACAAAATCATAGATAAATTCCAGAATGATTCTGAACCTGAGAGAGAACCAGGCAAGGCACCTGCAAAGGAAAAGAAAAAAAATAAAAATGTGAGTAAACGTGATGTTATCAGCAGAAGAATTGTCAAAACTAGAAGAACAAAAAGATGAGGAGAACACAAAAAAATGACTCAGTGGGCTATCAGTGTTTGAATAACTGAGCACAAGACAGGCAATTAAACGTAAACTATGAACGAGCAGAAACTGATGAACTCTGTCAAATTTTACGAAGATCTTATGGAGAGGTTCGTCAGTCGGACGGCAAAGAATATACAGTAGCCTCTCTAGTCTACTTTCACTGAGAGCAGGAATCAATAGACATTTGAACTGTCCTAAAATAAACCATAGTATTAACATCTTTACTCATCCAGACATGATACCTGCCAACAATATCTTAACAGCAGTCAGCAAAAATTATCGCCGTGAACATAAAGACACTGCAGTTCACCACCCTGCCATTACAGCCGCCAACCTCAGCAAACTGAAAAAATCAAACGCCTTGTGTACAGAAACACCAAGCGGCCTTCTAAAGAAAGTGTGGCTTGATGTTCAACTTTGCATGGCTAGAAGGGGCAGTGAAGGACTCCAGCAATTAAAGCCAGAAAATTTCACAATAAAGCAAGACCAAACAGGAGCCAAGTATATAACTCTCACTTTCAGTGAGAGTACTAAAAATCACAAACAACTGGATCCAAACAGAGAGCAGTACCATGGCTACATACTGTATACGCAGTACTCAACAACAAATCCTGCCCAGTTGCTTCCTTCAAAAAGTACCTTTCCAAACTCCCACCAGACCCACAAGCATCTTATTTACATCCATGCAGATTTAAAACAACCAGCTATGACACGGCTGATGTCTGGTATTCTAGAGAGCCTCTTGGGGTGAATTACCTCTCCAACCTGATGCCCCTACTGAGCATAGAAGCCGCGTTGAGCGGCTGATACACTAATCATAGTGTACGAGCAACAGCTGTACAACTGCTCTCGGAGGCTGGACTCGATGCCCGTGAAATAATGTCTGTCACAGGCCATTGCTCTGAGTCCAGCCTCCGAAGCTACTGGGCAGCAAGTGAAACCGACCGCCAGAAGTGGAGCAGTATTTTAACAAAAATAGCCATTCTAGCTGGCAGCAGTACTTCTACCACGTCTACAACCCTCAGAAAAGCCAACTCACAACAACCACCATTCTCCGCTAGTTGCAGCTCTAATGTCCATGACCAGTGATCAGCAGCTTCTACGTCAACTGCATAGAAGCCTCCACCCTGCAGTAGATCCGTGATGAAAATTGCCACCTCAAATGCAGCAAATGAAGAAATCCCACCCAGAATTGAACCCTCTACCAAGAATCAACCTGTCGCAGCCCAGGAAGTATGTAGCAATGACGTTACCCAACAAAACACCACAGTACAGATCCAGCAGTTCAGCAAGAGTACTTCCTCTGCCCCTTTCATCATCCAGAACTGCTCTATGGAAAAAGTGGAGTTCATCCACTTTTCAAAATAAGTTAACCACAAAGTATTTTTAACTGTTCAAATTGCAGTTAGCAGTTAGTTTAACACTACAGCAGATGCAGCCTGTTCATCTGTATTTAAATCTTTGATAACCATACTTTTCTCACTCATCAGTTTAAAAGCATGAAGCTGAATGCATTTAGTGAAGCCTTATCAGTGACCTCCTATTTAAAACAATAAGATAACATGTTAAAATTAATTTGAACATGATCTACTGTTGCTATTTTCCTTTCTTTTTTATCCAGTGTCATTTAACTGTTCTGTTTAAGAAAACAACGATTGTTAGTGAATCAACTTAGGAGCCATTTTATCTTATTTTTAAGTTTGTTCTCAAATAAATATCTTCAACTTTTAAACCACACAATTCTGTTTCTACTTTATTTACAAAAGTGCAGTACCCATTTTATAAGTGGAATAAGACACTCCTAGGTGTAGTTTATGGCTTGATAAGAGCACTTCCCAGGTGCTACAGTCACTCGGCGAAAGTGCCTCATGTCTCATTATGCACCTGGGGCGTGCTCTTATCAAGCCATAAAACACACCTTGTCATGTCTTATTCCTTACTTTTTTGTAGTTCAAGTCATGTCACTTTGTTTTTTAAATCTTTTAACTCATTACATTTTTCACAGAAGAAACTCACAAGACTTGAATTTGTTTTAATGCTAAATTTACCACACGATTCACATTTAATACCCACTTCACCACTAACTAATCTTACAACATTATGATCCCTCTCTTACTTAGATGATCCAAAACATTAAAATCTCTGAATCACTCTTCAGCCTGTACTTCGGTATGGGTAGTATTTCCTGTCATCCTGGCAGAACCACCCAACACTCACCTCTGCTTTGCTGGGGCTAGTGTTTTAATCTCCACCCAACAGGAAGTGCCTTTCCACTTCACTTCCTAACTTTAGTTTTTTCAAAATACAGATTTCAGAGGCCACAAAGTAAAAGTGTCTGAGCTATCAAATGGGCCAGTCAAGCTGCTGCCAGGCTACAGCAGATGGGCGCCTTGTGCCCTCACTATGGGAGTCGAAAGGTCCTGATCCAAATGCACACCTTTCCCTTAGTTTCCAGACACAGTACACATACCCTCCAGCTCTGAAGCTTAAGTATGTTCCTCCCTATATTAGAACAAGATGGAAACATCAGATATATGTTTATTTGTGCCTAAATTCTGTTAGTCAGTGTAGTTATTTCCACCTCCCTATGCTCACCTATCAAAATAAAACAAATGGTTTTATTTGGACAAAAGTTGTTTACTCACATAGGATTTATGGCCACCTTCCCCAGCTGATGCTGGCAGATGCCACAAGCCTCTGCCCACATCGCATCCACCCCATGCTTGCCTCCGCTCACTGAGGTGTTACTTATGAGTGCCCCCAACTGGAAGTATTGCACCCTGACTTCTGGTCTAGCACTCTTTTCAAAGTAGATGTAAACTGTTAAAAAAGAAAATAACTCTGCTTCACCTACTGGTTATTATCCTACTTTTAAATAGACAGATAATCATCCACTGTCCGTGCTCTAATGGGCACCAACACTGTTACTCTCAGCAACAGCAGCTGCCCCACTTATAGTGGGGACAAAGGTCAGGCACTGCACGATCCAGAAACAGAGCCCCCCCCTGCTCCCAAGTATCAGCCTGTCAGTCAGTAAGTTAAAATAAATGGATTTTGTGGCTCACCCAGCCACCACTCTTGTGAATATCCAGTCTCTGCTCCCTGAGGCATTATTTATGAGTACTCCTGACCTGAAGTATCACACCCTGACTTCTAGTCTAGTGTTCTTTTCAAAGTAAATGCAAACTGTTAAAAAAGAAAATAACTGCTTTAGCTAGTAGTGATTATACTGCCTTTATAAAGACAGGTAACCATCCACTGCTCATGCTCTAATGGGTACCGACACTGTTACTCTCAGCAACAGCAGCTGCCCCACTTATAGTGGGGATGAGGGTCAGGCACTGCATGATCCAGAAATAGAACCCCCTGCTCCCAAGTGTCAGCCTAAGTTAAAATAAATGGCTTTGTGGCTCACCCTGCCACCACTCTTGTACGTATCCAGCCTCTGTTTGCTAAGACATTATTTATGTGCTCCCAACTGGAAGAATTGCACACCGACTTCCAGTCTAGCACTCTGGATTCTAAATCATTAATCCAATGAAAGTAAAAACAAAAGAGTAGAGCCAGTACAAAGCCAGCAATGAAAGTGCATAAACTAGAAAAGCTTTAGCAAAAAGAAAATGACTCCAAAACAGGACTGACCTTAATATGATGTTATAAATAAAACTATGTTAAGGGGCATACATAGGAGATTAAGCTTTTAGAAAAGGAGGTAGTCAGGTGGCAAGTTAAGGAACAACACACACATACACACACACACACACACACACACACACACACACACCTCTTCCCTCTCTTCCTCTCTTCCTCCCTCCCTCTCTCCCCGTCTCGCTCTCTTTCTCTCTCTCTCTCTCTCATACATACACACACACACATATACACACATACAGTGGAGGTTAAATAACTTAGCTAATAATATTGTAATATACCACCTCTCATACACACAACCAAAAAAACAAGTGCGGGTCAGAGCCAATGTGACTGTGGAGAGCTTTGAGGAGTGGCAAGAGCATTGAGAAAAGAATATGCAGTGCTCTTGCCACACCAGGGTCAGCCTGCCACGTACTGAAGGATGGGTTGTAGCGTAGCTGAAGCAGCTACAGCAAGAGAAGGTGGGGATGTGACTGATGTCTGTATAAGGCACTCATGAAATCACACCTGGAATACTTCATCCAGTTCTGGAGGCCCCATCTGAGAAAAAAAACACATAGACAAGGTGGAGGTGGTGCAGTGCAGGGCTACTACAAGGGCATAGGGCATATGGGATAAGACCTTTGAGGAAAGACTAGCCAAGCTCATATTTAAAATATTTATTTCATTTGGGTAAAGCATTTAAACCATTTTAAATATTGAATTGTTACAAGATATGCCGGTTGAGATTTGATTTATGATATATCTACTCTCAACTGGCATATCCTGTACACTATCACTTACAGCGTGGTCATGCTTTACCCATTATTTCTAATGATGTTGCGCAATGCAGATCTGCTGAGAGGTAGTTTCAATGTGGTCTTCCTGTTACACATTTTTACAATGTGTTTACCTAGAATATGCTACTGATTGCTACAGTATATACTGTATTTAGCCTGGATAGGTCACAGAAGATGTGGCATCTTATTTTCAGTGGGGCTCTACAGTTACACAATATTATGCTGCATTGCATAAAATCAGAACATGCTGAAAACAATATTTTACATCTGGACTAGGCTACCCTGAATGAATACAGTACATTATAAAAATGGTACAATCATGACCCCACTGAAAACAAGATATTGCATCTAATCTGGGACATTCTGAGTAAATACAGTGGAAACGTGTAAAATGAAGATTCCTATGAGAATAAGATGTAGCATTTCCCCTGTGTTATCCAGGATATAAAATATAGGATAAGAAATATTTAAAGGAAATCTACTGTAAACTGAATTTCACTGTGTTCCACATAACCAAGACTGACATAAACAACATTTTTTTTTTATTGTTTTATAACATATTAGACTGCAGTATTTATTTCGAATGTCGTGGCCATAAGAATGTGTGTGTGTGTGTGTGTGTGTGTGTGTGTGTGTGTGTGTTTGCTGCATATAATAAACTATGTCTGAGACGGTGCTTATCAGATAGTTTTCTTAAGAGGTTAGAAAAACAGTGTAAATCTATTTTGGAGATTCCTTGCTGAAAAAGGGTGACATTTATGAGGTATGAATCTTTCTTGAAAGATAATACCTGCTGAACTGAAACTAGTAGCAAGAAAATGTTTAAATGCTAAGTATTTAAATGTGCAAGTTGTTACATTTTGAAGGGGGTAAACAAACCTCCAGTTTAATAGGCAAACAATATTTAAGAAGGCATTTCAGTTTCCTAATGGCAATCTGATAAGCAGCTTGGAGTTCTGTCTACAACATTCTAAATGGAAAGAAGGGAGTATTTAACAGTCATGGTGATTTGCAGTTATGGAAGATACACTGAAAAGTACTGAAAAATGTGTTCCACTGTATCCCAGTTTTCTACCAAAAGCAAGATGACTGTAGGCTCTGCCCACAGCCATAAAGAAGACTACTGCATAGGTACTATAAAAGTACAGTCCAGGTTATTGGCACTGCTCCATATTAATGTAGTTATTGCTGCTGAAATCTCATTTCTGCGTTTAACAGTATTTTAGTTATTGATGGCTTTTTTCTTTCTTTTTTTGTTACAAAACAGCACTGGCTGACAAATATATTCCATATCACCCTCCCATAAAAATAAATATTATACACTGTCAGACTCCATGTCATTTCAGCGAATGAATTACAGCGAGTGAAAATACAGCAAGTCCTTTATAGCAACGCCAAATACAATGACCATCAACTTTAGAGAGGGCACATCTCAGCTACTATATCCTGATCAGCAACTAAAAAGCACTCCAGTAATCATTTAGGCAGTTCCAACTTGTTGTTGCAGGGGGGCTACACCCCCTGAACCCCCCTATTTCTAAAATAACATCCTCCGAGATGCACCTGGACCTCAGAGGCAGGCTATGGACCCGTTAACGCTGAATGTGTCTGTTGCTGTAATGCAGCGATCACTATAATTGCAGTCACTCTTAATGCATCGTTGTTATCGACTCACTGAAAAAGAATCACTGTACTGATGTGCTACCACACTGTCATAGTCAAGGATCAGTGTATGTAGCCAAATTAGTGTCCCTCACCTCCCCACAGCCCTTCGTAGTCTCCCTCTACTGGATTTTAAATCATTAAATCATTAATCCAATAGAAGTAAAGACAGCAGAGCATAGCCTCTACAAAGCCAGCAATGAAAGCGCATAAACCAGAAAAGCCTTAGCAAAAAGAACATTTCCCCAAACCTGCACTGACCTTAATACGGTGTTATCAATCAAACTATCTCAAGGGGCATATAACGCAGATTAATCTTTCAGAAAAGGAAGCAATCAGTTGGCCAGTTTAACTTTAACTCCTACACATATGTATTTGCTATGCTTCAATTATACTGTAAACAAATTTAAAGACAGACCTAATCATCACACTGTGTTTAATAAAAAAGAAGAAAACAGATAATTTAACCATGTACTTTATGGATTTGAGCACAGAGATCTACAGAATTGTGTATTTCAGTGACTTATAGTATGGTGAGGAATTATGCTAATTTGGTATACACATTTTGTTTAACCATTTCATAATATGTTACCCATGTGCTTTGTCTTCTTAATTTTTAATCCTTTCACCCTTTTTGCTATGTTTTACATATTGGCAGTTACTCTGATGCCAATATGAAATAAGCCTAGCTTTCATCAGCAAGAAACACAGTGGGCGGGATATTCAGACTGCGCCACAAAGAAGAGCAACAGCAGGAGCAGGCACAAGTGCAGTGTGCCCCTGCTTAACACATGCAATATTCAAACACAGTGCAGGCCAAGGTGTGCTTGTGCAACACAGCTGAATATCGTGCCAACTGCGCCATGGTGCAACCAGGGATGCACAGTGGAGCAGGGCCAATGCGCAGTAGCACAACCAGGGATGCGCAGTGGACCAGGGCTAATGCACAGTAGCACAACCAGGGATGTGCAGGGACAGGGACAGGATGCAGGGGTGCACCACCCATGGAAGCCATGGGTAGAGGAGCATGCAGCAGGCCAGACAGTGCCCCCCTGGTACCCCATGAACTGCACAACCAGTGTTGAGCTGGATAGACCACTAGCCCATGAACACCAGCACCGAATCCACAGCCGGGGCATGGTGCTCCAGCACCCCCCCCCCAGAAAATAGTGACCGCAACACAAGGAGGGACGGCACCCAGTGCCACTCCATCCCACCAATGCAGAGCATACCCTGTACAGCGATCCCCAGACACCCAGCCCAGAAGCAGCGCCCAACATTGCATGGCACTGAATGCATGCCACCACCCCCACTGTGACAATGCAACCATATGCACCATGGAGACATGCATGGCAGCCCCACTGTGAGCAGTCACCAATGCAACAAATGCAGACACAATGCTGCCCTGCATGGCCCCCCCCATGGCACAGCAGAGAGGTCGTCCTTGCATCAGTACCCGAGGGACCCCACATGTGACAAGGCCTGCCCAGGACCCCACCGCCAGCAGGACAGCACCCTGCACACCCACCCATTCACACACTCTGTCCCAGCACTGGCCCCAACAGACAGCACAGCCACCCACTGTGGTACATGGAGGCATGCACCACACAGGATGCAACACAGGGCATGGACAAACACCCACCCTGACCCAAGGGCACCCCGACACAGGGCCACAATAGCGGGGCAACAAATGCCACTGGCTTGCATCCACTGATGCTGTGTAAACCATGGCATGCACCCCACCATGGCACAGGTGAACCAGCCATCCAGCACATGCACCATGAAGTCATCCACCGCCAGCATGCGGCCAGAGCACAAGTGACAGACATTAGAACACAGACACCACAACGGACACCAGCGACAGCATGGAAGGAGACAACAATAGCATAGCCCACAGTGTCATCCGAGGCAGACATGCAACAAACCAGTGACAGAAGGCAAGCCACCATTGTGCCATGCCCAGAGGGTGGCCGGCATGGACAGCCACCAATAGCATGCCAGCAGATCGTGTGTACTACAGACATGCAAGGGGGCCAACTGCACGGGCCATGTACATACTGACAGGGGCGCCAGGGACACAGTGCGTGCACCAGGGACCACTGCACACAGGCATCCAGTGCACAGGGAACAACACACATACCACAGGCAGAGACAGAGTCCCCCACCCATACCATAAGCGGGTCCCTGCCGGACACACACACGGCCAGGCCTGCACCACCCCCGACGCCATGCACACCACTGAGGCCAAGCACCATATGCCCGCTGCCGATCAGAGACCATCACAGTTGTCATATCAAACAAGTATGTATTAAAGGGGTAAACTGTACAAACAACACAACAAATCAAAACTATGTACAAAGTTGGGGGGAAGGGCCACAAACCAGGTGGGGGTGGGCATGGGGCAAGGGTGTACATCAGGGAGTGGGATGGAGGGGTGTGAGGGTAAGTCCAGGGAGGAATGCACAACTCATGCAATGTAGGCCTAATGGCAACCCCTCTCCCCACTCCGGTCCCTGTAGTGCCTCCTGTGCCACCTTTGATCACCTCGATCTATCCTCTGGAGCAGCTCCAGAGTAGCCCGGGACAGCTGCAGTAGCTCCTGTATGTTCTTCTCAAGGGCAGTCCAGTGTTGTCCACCTAGGACAAGGGAGGAGAGTCAGTTCGCGTGACTGGCCAGACCAATGCAGCCCACCCAATGTGCACAGCATACAGCTGTGGGCCATGCCCCTGTGATGGCATGTGACCACCCACAGTGTCCTGCCCACAAGACCCACCTACCCAGGCACCCACAGCCATGCGGAATGCTGCACACACCCACTGCCCATGTTCTGCACAGCACCAACATGGCTGTACAGTGACATGGCTATATGGTGTGAAGGCAGTGGCACAGCCATGGACCCAGTGCAAGTACAGCCCACCTGTGGCACCCACCCACACATGCAGTACCACAGGACAGTGCTGAGTGCACCATGTGGCGTGCACAGCAGTGGGGCCAAGTGCTGGTGGCCACACCCCGCCACCACCCCTGCAACCCAGCATGCACAGATGTAAGGGGAAACACGGCACTCACCTGCATCCTGGCCAGCAGGGCACTGCTGTCCCATGACCCCACCAATGTGGCCTGGCTGCATGTCCACTGCACCCTCTCCAGCCTGCTCTCCCTGTTCCCAGGCCAAACATGCCCTACAGCACTCCTCCAGGCCTAGGGTGCAAACATGGAAAGGAAAACATCAGTTCAGGTCAGTTACAAAGCCCCCCCCATGTGTGCATGCCCGCACAGCCCAGCCATGATGCACCCCCATCACTACCACCCCCACTAGATGGCCCCACCCCTCTGCAGCTTGGCCTTATGTACACCATGATACCCAGACAGATGGATGGATGGAGCACCTACCTGGCCGTGGCACGGCACCTCACCGTGAGCATGACTGCAGACACCTCAGGCAGTCAGGGTCCCACCGCTGGAGGTCGCCATAGTGGTGGTGACACTGCTCCGCTGACCGGCTGCTCCCTGTCACCTCCTCCAGGCCCTCTGAGACCTCCTGTCACACAGCAGCCCGTGGCCTGTGGAGTGGTTCCTGCCCAAAGAGGGCATCAGCATGTGACTCCACCAGGGCCACCAAGTTTGCAAGTTCAATGGCACTCCAGACCTGAACTCTGGTTCTCGGCATGTTGCTGATCCAAACACCAACAAAATGGCGCTCTGTAGCACAGTCCCCCATGTGTGGAGGCAGTGCGGTACTGCACTGCCAGTCCCTATTGCGCTGTCACCGGGCTGCACGATAAGGGTGCAGCCATGTGGATGCATGGTGCCTAAGGGGCAAAGGTCGACCGCAGGGTCAAGGGTCTGTCCATGCACGGGGCGCAACAGTGCTATTGGAATGCCCTGCATGTAGCGCGGTAGGGTGCTTGAGTGTGATGCCCTGCAGTGGCCTACCATGCTGTGGCACCATGGCACCCACACCGCACCATGGCACGAGCGTCACACAGGCAACAGCACACTAGCACCACAGGCACAGTGGTGGCCATGCTCTGCACTGCCTCCTGTGCACAGCAAGTCAGCAGTGCTGCACACATCAGCATCAGCACCCCGGGCATGTGCCGTGCGGTGCTGATTGTGCATGTCTCAGTGCTGCGTCATAGCCTGAGCACACTTACCTACATTGCGCAAGGTGCAACTGTGTGATATTCAGCCAGGTTATGCAAATCAGCTCATTAGCCATTCCACGGCGCATCCACTGCATTAGCATCCACTTACAGTTGTGCCTGCCCTCATTTGCATGCGTTGCGAAATATAAATATGACATGGGGCTGCAGAGGCCATGATTCAGTATTACAGTCCATTGTGGTGGTTTGCATGCTGTTGGGATGTGGAGACTGTGGTTTTGGAGGGCTGTATGGGACTGCACAGTCCAAGGTAACACCTGTCATTCCCACAGGCGAGAGCATGACTGAGCGTGAGGAAGAGGAGGAACAGGGAAGGGGGAGAAGGAGGAGGCCTAACTTCACCAGGTCTGAATCCGATGCCCTGTTCAAGGCATATCTGAACAAGGAACTGCTGCTTAGCAGACAGCGAGGAACACCACAGGCCCATGCTGCATCTTGGGGGAAGGTGGCGCGTGCTGTGAACCAGCACGGCAGCCACCAGCAATCCATGCAGGAGTGCAAGAAGAAGGTAGGCATGGACAGGATGCAGATTAAGGACAAGGTGGCTGCCATCAGGGCTGCATGTGCTGCCACCGGTGGGGGCCAGCAGGATGTACCCCACCGGTGGCCACAGGAGGAGTGGGTGGTCAGCAGCATGCGGTGAAGTGCCATCGAGAGCATTCCTGGTGGTGGCTTCCAGAAGGGTGGCAGCCCATCACTGCATGGTAGGTCCTATGCTGTCAGTGTGGGGGTGGTGGAGGGCATGCCACAGGGCAAGGTGGAGCCACTAACGCTTATGTGTTCCCTTACAGCTCCTGAGCATCTACATGGGGCAGCGGTGGTGGGTGTGTCCACCGAGGGGGAGGCCCTGGACATGGAGGATCACCCATCCACCTCCACAGGTGTCCGAGGAACTGGTCAAGTGCATACCTGCATGCCTGTTCGGACTGATGTGGGCGGTGCGAGTACGGATAAGGCCCTGCCTGTGTCCCAGCATGACATCACCCCCAGTCTCCAGCATGCTGGGACACAGATTGGGGCCAGATCCAGCACTGATGATGATGGACCACAGGTCCTGGACAGTGATACATGTGGGACACAGGATGGTCCCACAGCAGGCAACCGTATGGGCGTTACCATGGCTGATGCCGCCGTGACTGCATGCGTAACAATCCAGTCCCAGCCCATGCCTGTATGCCCCAGTGGGTCAGCACTGGTGTGCGTCCAGGGTGGTGGGGCTGTTGCAGCTGCTGCGGCAGTGCCGGTAAGCCCTGGTGATCGGCAGCCGGAGGAGCAGCACCAGCATTCAGCCAATGACAATGGGGGGGGACAGTGTCGGGGGGGGCAGTGGCAGTGCACCATGTGTTGATGTGCCCCGGCATGGCTCAGGTGTGCAGCGCCCAACATCAAGAGGTGCTGGCCAGCAGGGCCAGGAACACCATGAGGGACAGCATGATGGACCAGAGGATGACCCCTTGGATGAACACAGCCATCTTCTCCAGGCTTCAGTAGATCAGCAGATACGGCTTGTGACGGCAGTGGATGCACTCAGTGTGGTTCTGCACCAGGCAGATGAGCGCCGCAGCAGGGACCACGGATTGCTCCTGGCAGAGATGGGCCAGCAGTGGCGGATGTGACCGCTGCCAAGGACAGGCAGACCACTGCATTGACAACTGTCATGGCTACACTGGGCACCCAGTTCAGTACCCAGCCACAACAGACACCGCCCAGTGTCATGTCCACTCCCATTCCCAGTGCCATGCATCACCTGCTATGTCGACACTGGGTTCAGCTGTGGGCATACCGAGCACACCTGGCACGGGCACGTCCTGTGGGCTGCAGACCCCTGTGTGAACACGGTTGTGATCATGCAGCATCACCCCTGGGGGCCTGTCAGTGCCACCCCAAGAGGCCACTGATCAGCCTGGCATGGCTGGCAGGTCTCAGTGGGGCCATCCATGCATCCATGGCAGCTGTGGTACTGTGCCGCGTGACTGACCTGTCTCCCACCATGGCCACTGTCTGCCACTGCCCTGTGTGCACTGTGGTGTGCATTGTGTCATGCATGGGTGAGGTACCCGGCCCGGCACACACAGTCCCTGTGCACACCCTCCCAACTGCTGGCCACTGTGGTGTGTACATGATGATGCCTGCGTTGCGCTGTCCATCAGTGTGCAATGGTGCCCAGCATCTGAGGCACACACAGTGATGGCCAGTGGGCATGGTCGTGTGTGGTCCTGTGTGGGGGTGGCTGTTGGGGTTGGAGTGCCGTTTTCCCTTTCTGCATGTGTTATGCTGTGTGTGCGTGTGTGTGTGTGCACATGTCGTGTTCAGCCCTGCCCATCCCTGCCACCGTGGGCGGTGCCCCACTCAGACCCATTCCCTTACCACCATCCTCCCTGGTGTCCTGCCCTGCCTGTCTGTGGGCTGTGCCCTTGGTGGTTGCACATGGCCCCGTGACCTACCTGTGTTGTCCAAAGTGCTCCTCTGTAATGGTGTCCCAGTGCTGCTGTGCCATCTGGATCAGCTGGGGGTCTCGTTGCCCAGGGGATGGCTGCTCTTCACCAGCTGGACCGGCATCCTCACCATCCCCACCGCTGTCCCCCTCTTCAACCTCTACTGCTATCCCACAATCGGTGGCCATGTTGTGCAGGATACAGAAGGCCAGGAATAGCCCACAGGCCTTCAAGGGGCTGCACTGTAGGGCACCACCTAATGTGTCCAGGCACTGGAACCGTGCCTTCAGCAGCCAGAACACCCGCTCGATGACATTCCATGTTGAGGCATGTGCCTTATTGTACCATAGCTGTGATGGGTCGTGGGGTGCTGGTATGGTGTGAGCAGCCAGGGCTGTAGCGGATAACCACTGTCACCTGTGTGTAGAGGGGGGACATTAGAATGGGGGTCTGTGTTGCTATGCCATGGGTCAACATGGCCAATACCCATGGTACCTCTGACTATGCACCCCCCCCTCATCTGCTCACATCATCCTGCGTGATATGCATATTCACCTACTAGATGGCCGGTGGGGATGTCCCCACTCTCAAACCTGTGGCACAGTGCAGACTGGTGCCAGATGTAGGCATTGTGTGCTCCCCCAAGGTGCATGGCACAGACATTGGTTATGCGCCCCTGGCATCGCACACCACCTGGCAGTTAAGGCTTGGGTATCCCTTGCGGTTTATGTATGTTGCACCCTCCGGGCTAGGTGGAATGTGGATGCCTACATGGGTGCAGTCAGTGACCCTGAGCATGCCAGACAACCATGCTACCCTGTGGAACTTATGCATGTGTGCTGTGTGCTCCGCCTGTGTGCTGGGGAAACAGATGTACTCCATGGCATGTGGCAGCAGTGCTTGGAGGAATTGTGTGAGTAGGCATGACACGGCCGACTGGGTTATGCCTGTCATGTCCCCTGTTGGTCTCTGGAAGGTGCCCGTGGTGAGCAGGCACATGACGGCTGTCACCTTTGTCTCCACTAACAGAGCATGGCTCCGTCATGTGGGTGCCTGCATCTCATCACTGCACAGCTCACAGAGCTGCCTCAGTATCGCCTGGTTCAGGCGGTACCAGCCCACAATCTCTGTGTCAGAGTACTGTTCGAAGCTGGTGCAGGCTTGGTACTGCCTGTTCTGGGCGTACCATTGATGGGCCTTTCCACGGCAGTGCCTCCCTTCTGCCTGCCTTCTCACACCCCTCATTACCGCCTCCATCTGGAAGGTGGCACTGGGCATGTCCCTGGCTGGTGTCCCCCGTGGGCAGCTGTTGTCCTGTTCCCCCTGCTGTCTGTTCCTGGTGCTTCCCCTGCACCAGGTTCACCTCCAGCTGTTTGTCTGTGGCTGTCTTGCCTCTTGCCACTGCCCTCAGTCCACTGTGGCACTCTCACACCCTTTTCTGCACACTGGTATGGGCACACCCACTCCTACCCTCACTCTTCACAGTTCTGGTGGGCCCTGTCCTGATCCTGCCCAGTCCTGTGCCCTGCTTCCTGTTTTTCCTCCCTGGCTGTCTGTCTCCACGTTCCCACCTGCGGCTTCACTGTAGTGCGTTCTTCCTCCACTCTCTTGCTCCCTTTTATTTTGGCTCATTTCCGCTGTCGCATAACTTCCCCTTGCTCCGCTATTGCGCACATCGCATGCTGTTGAATATCGCACTGCGTATGTTATTCATGGTTCCGCCCCCAACAGTTGCGCATTCATTCATTACTGGTGCACTCGGGCTCATTGCTTGTTGTGCTGTGAAGCTGCCTCTCACTGAATATCGCACAATGGCACATTTCTGTACTTGCGCTGGCGCATCCCTGTTGTGCATGGCGCATCTGCTCTGAATATCCCACCCAGTGTATTTTATTATTTAAAACAGCACCTTAGAAATTCACTGTTTTTCCAACATGGAATCCATATTAAGAAGGAATATTCATATTTGATTTGGATAATAATTCAAAAAGTCCCAGTTAGGCATGGTTTTGTCTTTATCTTTACCACTGTAACTTGCAGCAAGATTAAAATATCATGCATTTCACAATGTTTTATTTAATGTTAATTTTAAAGTACTTTCAACTCAGATCAGAGTTTTTTTTCTTGAAAGCATAGTATTTATGTAACAAAACCAAGAATAATAAATGTAATATAAACAAACAGTTATGTGTCAACATTAGTGTCAGCAAAGTTCAGCACAGGTGACTACCCAAAACAGTCTACGATAATTCCCTTTGCTTCATTATTATTTATGTACAATGGTTAAACAGACAAGTTGCACAGTCATTTTCTATTAATATATTTTTAGGTGAGCATTGTGTTCGTTTGCTTTAGTAAAACAATGTGTTTATGGATAACACTCAGGAACTAATAGATTGCTAAAGTACAGTGTGTGGTAAGCAGAGCACATGGTGAACACTTTTATAATGTGATTTTTGGTATCTTGTGTTGTTGAGATCGATTTTTCATGTTATGCATTTCTTTTATTTGATAAACTCTTAGCAATAATTTTTGAACTACTACTGAGCATAAACTAACAAGATTTCTGTTATATGCACATGTGATCAGCTATTATTAGTACTTCACTAATAGAAATCCTGTCACTGTGAACACACACTGCACTGTCATTTTTCTATTTAAAACCACAAATAACATTTTTTCTCCAACAGAAAAATCTCTGCCTAACTGAACTATTAAGCAATGAAAAATAGAAACTGTACACCACAGTGTGTACTGAAATCTTGTTTAGTAGATTCTCAGTAGAAGCTGTAGTTTATAGCAATTTACTAAGTGATTCTATTAAGTGTAGTACTGAAAATAATAAAGTGGATCAAGGATGGGCTGCTGTATATCAGTCACCCTGCAGATGTGAGCACAATTGTGTTATTGTTCACATATGTCAAGTACCTCTCCAGCTCTGATATGATACAATTGAGGGGACTTGACAAATACAACTTTGCAACTAACAATTTCACCTTTAGCAGTATTGACTAAATCCTCACTTTAAATTCGTAGTGAGAAGCTGGTCTGACAGGGTTTACCTTTTGTTTGCTTATTTAAGTTCCCAAAGGAAGAAGGATTTAACTTGCCTATTTCTATTTTTTCATGTAACATTTGCATCACTGATCAGTGTGTGCACATGTGTGTGTGTGTGTGTGTGTGTGTGTGTGTGTGTGTGTGTGTGTGTATGTGTGTTTTCAAGGGGGTCATTATGTCCAGAACCAAGAGCACCTATTACTGCATTACCTTAATGTTTATACTTCTGTTTTTATTTTTCTGCTATTAGGTATAAATGTGAGACTTGCACTTCACAATAATACAAATACAATTAAGTCACACATTACTGCTTTATCTCTTATCACATTAATGCTTGAGCAGCTATTGTGGCTCTGACCAGAGTTTGTTACTGCAAGTGACTGCATTTAACTAATCAGGTAGGAAGTGAACCATTACGTTTTACTCAGTTCATTTGAAAGTGTGGGAGGGCTGTTGTCTATAAACTCCCAGCTTGATAAGTAGTTTACTGTTGCCCATTGGTCCCACACCCCTTGCACCCTCATGTACACACCAATGACAGATGTTTTATTATTACTGTAATATTGCTGTATTCCACTAATATGTAATAATGGGTATCCACTGTACAAGTGTGGGTACTAGGGATTATGCTTGCTTAGTGTATACACTATATAGTATACATTTATTTTACAGCATTATTTCTTAGTTTTCTGTTAGATGTAATGTTCATTTGCTTATATGAGGCATATGTGCTTTGGGCCTAACCATATCTGTTTACCAAAGTATTCTTGTACACATGTATTTCTGCTGATACTGCTTTTCACCATAATGACCTTGAACCTGCTACAATTTCTGTGCCATCTTTGTTCTAACTAATGTTATATCGTTATGTATGACGTAATGCTTTTCTTCCTGCTGACTCTACATTTTCTATCTAGCAATGTAGTGGTACCACTTGATTTAGCCAATGAGAACTGTTGCACCTTTTTCGTTATCTCACTATAAGAAGCATAGTTCTAGAAAGGTCTGCTGAGAATTGCTGCTTCTAGACGTAGGAGAACTTGTTTCTCCCAGTATTTGTTACTGCAGGTTATAAGTCTGTGTTTTTGTAAAAAACTCATTTAATACATGATTTACACTGTCTGTCGTTCCTTCCACTTGTTTCTCTCTAACAAGAACCTGATGCTGGAGTCCTTTCACTCCCTACACTACCAAAACACACACACACACACACACACACATACACACACATTAAATATAGAGTATGGATTTCTTGCAACAAAGATGCTTTACCAAGCAAGTGATAGAAAATGCTTCTGACTGCAAGTCCATAAATCTGTGCCAGTTCATTCTGAACACTAACAGTAACTGTGTTCACATGCTCACAAAGAACAGTTGCATAAGAACTTATCGTAACAGTAGATCTTCAAGGGGAATCTGTCATCAGATCACACCTAAGGAACAGAGCTGTGATACACTGGGATCTCATGGAAGTTTTTCTGAAGCAGTCTACCATGGGCCACCCACACTGTCATTAGGCTCTGATGTCACACACCCTACATAAGCATGAGCCACCCTGCTCCCTCCGCAGTTCTTTCCCTACCTGGAGGCCATCCCACTATGGAACCAAGGGGGGGAGAGAGAGAAGGTGCTTAGCAAACAGAAAGGCTATAGCAGCAGGACAGCTGAGCTGGAGAGAGTGAGAGAGAAAAGGAGATGGAGGGAGGGACGGCATGACCTGCTGACAGACATTCTTTGGAAGATCTACATTTATTGTAAGTTCTTATGTAACTGTTCTATCTTCTTTGGGGATATCTCTGTTATCTCTATCTTAAAATTCACAAGGGGCAAGAGAAGGGCAGCTCCAGCACTAAGGTGCTTGACTTTAGGAAGGTGGATTTCAGTAAGTTGAGGGAATTGGTCAAGGAGGAAATGGAGGGGAAGAAATACCTGGAGGACATAGAGGAACTATGGGGGGAATTAAAAGAGGGTTATTGAGGGTGACAGAGCTTTGCATTAGGGCAATGAGCAAGAAAAAGTGGGGAAGGAAGTCACTCTGGTTCACACCAGAAGTGAGGAATGCAGTAAGGGAGAAGAGGAGGGCATTCAGGAAATATAAGGCATTGCAGAGGGAAGCAGACAAGGAGAGTAATAAGGATAAACTAAAGGCAGCAGGGAAGATGATCCAGCAGGCAAAGTCTGGGACATAGGAGCATATAGCAAGGGAGGTGAAAGGGGGTGACTAAAGATTTTACAGATATGTGAGTGACAGAAAGAAAGGGAAGAGCAGGATTATGATACTTGGGGGGAAGGAGGGACACTGGTGGAGGATGACATAGGAAAAGCCAGTGTCCTAAATGGATACTTTGTGACTGTCTTCATGGTGGAGGAGAGGGATGGGCCAAATTTGGATAATAAGGGGAGGAGTGGTAGGGAGATGGACTCAAGCCCCTTCATGTGCAAGGCTACTGGAAGAGTTGGAAAAGCTACAGATGGATAAGGCAGTGGGGCTGGATAAGATCCACCTGAGGGTACTCAAGGAATTAAAGCAGGAATTGGCGGCACCACTCATGAGGCTATTTAACCTGTCACTGCATGAGGGAAGGGTTCCTGGGGACTGGAAAAAGGCTGAGATAGTACCATTACCATTGGGGGGGGGAGGATCCTGGAAATTACTGCCCTGTTAGCCTTACTTCTATGGTCGGTAAGCTAATGGAGGCACTGGTTAAGGAAAGGCTGATTGACTATCTGGAAAGGGAAGGCCTCCTAAATGACAATCAGCATGGATTCACAGGTGATAGGTCTTGTCAGACCAACCTGATTGAATTCTTTGACAGAGTGACAGAGATATGGGACCAGGGTGGGGTGGTGGACGTGGCCTACCTAGATTTCAGGAAGGCATTTGACACCATCCCCCACAGGAGACTGGTTGACAAGGTGGACAGATTGGGAGTGGGCAGTAGGCTCACAATCTGGTTAAAACATTGGTTGGAGGGGAGGACACAGAGGGTTATGGTGAATGGTGTGCACTTGAAGGAAGTAAGGGTAATAAGTGGGGTTCCCCAGGAGTCTGTGCTGGGACCCATACTTTTCAACATATACCTAGGGAACATCACAGAGAGTCTATGGGGGAAGGTGTGTCTGTTTTCAGACAATATAAAGATATGCAGTAACAGGGTGGATAAGATGGAAGGGGGGCGAAGGATATGAAGGAGGACTTGGTCAGGCTGGAGGAGTGGTCAGAAAGGTGGCAGCTATGATTCAACACAAGAAAAGTGCAGAATTATGCATATAGGGTGCAATAATCTTAAAGCGAAATACCAGCTTTGGGGGGGGAGAACTGGAGAAGACAGAGCAGGAAAGGAACCAGGGGATAATCATTTTAGACAATCTGAAAAGTCCATACTCAATGTGACAGGGCAGCAGGAAAGGCTCTAAGAATGCTGGCATGCATAGGGAGGGATTTCACAAGCAGGAAGGAGGTGATCCTGCTGCTCTACAAAACCATGGTGAGACCACACATGGAATACAGGGTCCAGTTCAGGAAGCCTTACCTGCAAGGGGACAAGGACAGGCTAGAAAGAGTCCAGAGAACAACAACCAAAATGGTGGGGAGCCTGCAGGTGAGGTCATATGAGGAGAGGCTGGAGAGCTGGGCCTGTACCCTGGAGCAAAGGGGGGGATATGGTGGAGACATTCAAATACTTGAACGGCATAAATAAGGTGAAGATTGATAGCATTTTCAAGATGAGTAAGAACAAGGCCACAAGGGGGCACGCCTACAAACTGGAGGGGGGAAAATTCAGGGGGGACATCATGGGGAGGTTCTTTACCGAAAGGGTGGTACAGCCATGGAACAGGCTGCCAGAATGGGCGGCGGGGGTGGATACAGTAGAAAACTTTAAAAGAGTCTGAGACACGCATATGGGCTTAGCAGGCCAAGGTTTGGCTGGTGGAGGAGGGAGGGGGTCTTCCTAGAGAGAGAGAGGTCTATGGGCAGACTGGATTGGGCATGGGGTCCTTTTCTGCAGGCAGATTTCTATGATTCTATGATCAGGGCACGCCTAAAGAGAGAGTCCCAAGCAGTGCCGAGAGCAAGGACAGTCTGGGTGGCAGAAGGCCAGAGGCCTAAGAAAGAAGGCCCTGAAGCACAGCAAGGCCAAAGCCTGCCCTTCTTCTGGAGGCAATGTGCAGACTATAATGCTTGGTGAATGTGTCGACAGTACTCCAAGTGGCAGCAGAGCAAATCTTGGCTGCAGACATGCCCCAGAAACAGGTAACTGCAGTGGCCATGCTCCTGGTAGAATGGCCCTTAATAATGCCAGGAAGTTCCTTACCATACTTCTTGTAACAAAAAATAATACAGTTGGCCAACCATTTGCACAAGCACTGTTTCAAAACTCAATCACCTTCTCTGCCCAGAGTGAAAGAAACAAACATCTGTTTGGACTTTCTGCAGTCCTTGGTATAGTAACTCACAATTCTATGCTCATCTAAAGTGTGGAGCAATGATTCCTCCTGGATTAGTATGTTCTGGATAATAAACAGCAGGTGGATAGCTTGTTTTAGGGTAAACTCAGACAGTTTACCTACACCAAAGTTTCCAACGTTCCTGACATTGACAGACACAATGCTGAGTGTCAGCATTGTACTGTTGATCTGCCGGTGTGTTTTCTTCAGGGGGCTGTGCCCCCAACCCCCATGCTGGGGGCTCCGCCCCCACACACCCCAGTATTTATATAACCAACTCGAGTCAGAGTTGTCTGGGGGAAGGGGCAGAACACCAGAAGATGCAGTGCAGGTGTCAGTGGGGACCATTACAGCGACCTGTCATCTTCTGTCGCTGTAATGGTCTTAGCTGTAGAAGTTTCATTGTTCGGTCGGCATGCCAACTCAGACATCACCATAGGAAGGTTAGTAAGCAAAGAGACCCTGTCTTTGTGCAAAATCACATAAGGCTGCTCACACATGAGAGCCTGTAGCTCTGAAATTCTTCAAACAGAAGTTATGGCAACTAAAAATAATGCTTTCCATGACAGAAAGCATAACTCGTAAGATGCAGCTGGTTCAAAAGGAGGCAGGGTCAGCTTCTCCAAAATAACATTCAGGTCCCAAGTTGGAAATGGGTTACAGATAGGAGGCTTCAAGTGGAGAATGCCTCTCAGAAAAGTATGGGTCATATCCAGCTGTGCTACATTACGGCCATCAATAGGCACATGAAAAGCTGATATGACTGACAGGTGCACTTTAAGGGAGGAATGTTTGAGACCTGTATCAGACAAGGTCAGGAGATACTCAAAAACCTTGTTCACTGGACAGGTGAAAGAGTTCAGGTTATGGAATGTGGCCCAGATAGCAAACCACTTTCACTTCATAGAGTAAGTGGCCCTGGTGAAAGGTTTTCTGGCAGTCACCAGGATGTCAGCCACCTTCTGAGACACCCCAAACCTGACCCATGGCTATGTCCTTAACAGCCATGTCTGCAGGGTAGGGACTTAAGATCTGGATGGACAAGGGTCCCCTGGGCCTGAGTCAGCAGGTCCTGGCAGAGAGGCAGGGAAACTGGAGGTTCCATGGCCAACTGTTGCAATAATGGAAGCCATCTTTGCCATAGCCAAAATGAGCCCAGCAGAATTAGGGTGGCACCCTCCATTTGTAGCTTGATGAGAATCCTCTGAATCAGAGGGAAGGCATAAAGAAATCTTCCTTTTCAGGAGACGGACAATGTATCTTGCCAGAAAACACCAGGCCTTGGATCTAGTGAGCAGAAACGTGGCAGTTCTGTGTTGAGTGGGGATGCAAAAAGATCCAAATCTGGACAACCCCACCTGTCAAACAGGTCATCTGTGACTGAGATCATCAGCTCCCACTCATGCATATTGGACTAGGATCTGCTGAGCCTGTCCATCAAGGCATTTTGGGTGCCTGGCACATGGACAGCTTACAGTTCCAGACCATGATCTAGAGCCCAGTACAAGACCCTCATCACCTCATGAAACAGAGGGAAGAAGTGGATTCCCCTTGCTTGTTGATGTAATTGACCACAATGAGGTAGTCTAACTGTACCAACAGTAGGCCTGGAGAGAGAGATGTTCTGGAAGGCCTGGAAGGCATTCAGAACTACCCTCCTTTCTAACATGTTTATGTGGAGGTGGGCTTCCAGCAAGACCAAAGACCCTGGGTCTGATAAGGACCTAGATGGGCTCCCCAACCCAATTCTTAAGCATCCATGGTGAGGATTTGGTGAGGAGTGGAAATAAGAAAAGGGGACCTCCTTTAAGAGATTGGCTGGGTCCATCAATCAGTAAAGCACTCTGTGTACTGGTGAGAAGACAAGGCCCTTCTAATCTCAATCATTTGAGTACTGTTCCCATTGAACCCTGAGGGTCCATAGCAGAATCCTCATGTGCAACTGGGCTAGTTGAACCATGACAATGAGGCCTAGTAGTCTGAAGAATGATCTGTTGGAACATGCCAGCTCTGAACCACCTGCTAGGCCTGGGCAATAAGGCAGTCCACCTTGTCTTGAGCTAGGAAGCTTTGATCTGAGTACAGTCCAGGACTGCCCCTCCCTCAAGGACCTGTCAAACCAAGGGGCCCCCTTTGCCCTCGGGCCCCTTGGTTTGATGGGTCCTTGAGGGAGCTGCAGCGACTAAGATGAAGGTTAGAGTGGCACTGGCGGAAATCCGCCCTGAAGGATGACTACCTTAGATTGGTAGAGCATTATTGGACCTACCAATCAGCAATCTCCTGTAAGAAGGCAGAATTCCTGTCCCGGGGTGATTGCTGCCACTCAGAATCAACCAGCTCAGCTCTTCTGAACTGTGGACAGGCTGTGCAATCCAGCCTGTTTGCAGTTCCAAAGAGATTTTTCACAAATGGAGCGCGATGAGCTTGCTAGATTCTTTGCGAATAAGGTGGCGGACATCAGGTTGGAGAACCTCCTGACTAGTTCTATGGGGGATGCTGTTGATTGGTGCTTGGTCGGCTCACCTCACACTTCCTGGTGTACCTTTGACCTGCTGGAGTTCACAGATGTCATGCGGATTGTCCAAAGTATGTGCCCTACATGCTGTAGTTTTGATCTGGGCCCAACTTCCCTGATTATGGGTTGTTGTGATGTTATCGGTCCGGTTCTTGTACAGATAGTTCGGTGCTCCCTTGATTCAGGTGAGTTCCCCAGCTCCCTGAAGGAGGCAGTGGTAACACCTATCCTGAAGAAGGCTTCTTTGGACCCAGACTCTCTGGCCAACTACAGACCTATCTCAAACCTTCCCTTTATAGGGAAAGTTATTGAGAAAGTAGTAGCGATGCAGTTGAAGGACCACTTGATCATCCATAACATCTATGCACCTCTCTATTCCGTTTTTTGAAAGAGGCATAGTACCAAGACTGCGCTGGTTCGGGTGCTCAATGATCTCCTGATGGTGAGGGATCGGAGAAGCCGTTCTATTCTGGTGCTCCTTGATCTCTCTTCAGCCTTTGACACTGTGGACCATGGGGTGCTGCTTGGGTGCTTGAGATCCATCTGTGGCCTAACAAGTACAGTCCTCAAATGGTTGACATCTTTCCTCACTGGCAAGAAGGCAGAGAGTGGTGTCCAGGATTTTTTCTTTGAGCCTACTCCCTCTGTCATGTGGGGTGCCTCTGGGCTCAGTGCTGTCCCCCATGTTGTTTGAAGTGTATATGCTTCCCCTCGGAGACATTGTAAGACAGTATGGACTGAGGTTTCACAGCTATGCTGATGATACCCAGCTCTACCTGTCTTTTGCAGCTGACCAGGATAGTGCTATCTCAATATTTAACAACTGCCTCACTGAAATACAGGAGTGAATGAGTTCTAGCTGGTTAAAGTTGAACGCAGGAAAGACCGAGATGATGGTTGTGGACCCGGGTCGCCGGATAGAGGGGCTAAGGGCTTGTCAGTCCTCGGGACTCTTTCTTGGGGGCTCCCAGATCCTTTCCTCTGAACAGGTGTGAGACCTGGGGTGGTGCTTGATGACAGGCTGACTTTAAGATCTCAAGTGTTGGCGGTCATCAAGTCTTCCTTTTACCACCTCAGGAACATCGCCAGAATCAAGCACCTTGTTCCGTCCAGGGACCTCCTACATTGGTCCACACCTTTGTGACCTTGCACCTTGATTACTGCAATTCCCTATACCTAAGGCTACCTGGGGTTGATATCCGTTGCCTGCAGCTAGCACAGAATGCTGCAGCATGTTTGCTGATGGGGACGTCTCATTCCTCTCATATTATGCCTGTGCTGCGCAAGCTGCACTGGCTGCCGATTCGGTGACGGATCACCTTTAAAGTTGGTTTGCTGACTTACAAAGCCCAACATGGACTTGGCCCTGACTACTTGAAAGAGCTTCTCATATCCTACTGCCCTTAACGACAGCTCCATTCGGCTGACGAGAGGCTGCTGGAGATTCTGAGGGTGTCTTTAAAATCTTCTGGGGCCCGTGCATTTAGCTACCTAGCCCCTTTGCTTTGGAATTCTCTACCCCATCAGCTACAGAAGTGCGCAACTGTGGGGGGCTTTAAACAGGCATTGAAGACTTTTTTGTGGTGCCAGGCCTTTTACATTACTATATAATGGGACCTATCAGACTATATTTATTATTTTATCATCATCTGTGTTGATTTTATTGTTGCTGTTTGATTTTATTGTAAAGTGCCTTGATATTTTGAAAGGTGCTTAAAAGAAATAAAGCTTATTATTATGTATTGCATCTCTGAGAAGGAGTCAGCACAGACTTGGACCAATTGACAGTGATACCCAAGGACTGTAACAACTGCAGGGTGCATTTTAGAGTCATTAATAGGCTTTCTCTAGACTGGACTTTCAGTAGCCAGTCATCCAGATATGGGCACACATAGAGGTCTTCATGCCAAAAGGCTGCTGCTACAGTTGCTAAGTACTTAGTAAATACCCGTGGTGCAGAGGATAAGCCAAAGGGCAATACCCTAAACTGGTAATGTTCCCCTGGAACCTGACCCACAGGTACCTCCTGTGAGGGGGGTAACCATGATATGCAGGTAGGCATCCCGTATATTGAGGGAGCATAGCCAGTCACATTGCTTGAGCATCAGGAGGAGGCAGTGCAATGTGACAATCTGGAACTTTTTGTACTGGATAAAAAAGTTCATCTCCTTCAGGTCTATAATTGGCCTCAAGTCCCCTGTTCTTTTGTAAACCAGGAAAAACCTGGAGTAGAACCCCTTATTCCTTTGGGTCCTGGGCACTGGTTCTATTACCTGTTTGTGTGGCAAGGTGAGGACCTCCTTCTGAAGTATCTCTAAGTGATCTGAGGGAGTAAAACATGGAGACTGGGGGAACATCTGGAGGCTGCTCTAGAAGCTCTAGAGTGTGGCCCTGCTCTGTTATATGCAGGATCCAAGCATCTGTTGTGACTGTTTTCCATTGGGACAGATGGAGGGAGAACCAGCCTCCGACCACCACCTCCTGGCTAGAGGAAGAAGGAGGGAGGTCCATCAAGGAGTTCAGGTGGAGGCTAAAAAGGTGGCAGGGGCACCACCCCCTTCTCTGGATTGCATGGCAAATGGACTAGAGGAGGAAAAGGGGAAGGCAAGGCAGAGCTGGATCTGTGCTTACTCTAAAGCTTGTCACCTAGACCTGACTTCTGAGAGACCTTTCAAAAGGAGGACCTTGGCTTGCTCCTGAGTTGAGTATCAAACAAGGAGTGGACAGACCAGATAGTCCTGCCAGAAGCCTGCAGTTCATTGATTATATCCTGCATACCTGGACCAAAAAGTTTGTAAGCCACAAAAGGGGCATTCAACACCTTTTGCTGGATATCATTTGAAAAGCCTGTGACCCACAGCTAGGATTGCCTTCTGAGGCAAATGCCAGAGGCAGCAGATCTGGATGTAGTGTCTGCCATATCATAGGTGGCTCTGAGGAGATGCTTACTAACATCTTCTGAGGCCTGGAGTACCTTCAGAAGCTCCTGTTTGTGGGAACCCTCAGAAAGGGCCTGAGCAGCTGCTTTTTCCTTCCTTCAAAGGGTGTTCTACAACTTAAGATGAGCCAAATAATTGGCATTCCTGAGGCCTACAGTGGCTGAGGCAAATGTTCTCTTACCCCAGAAGTCCAGTCTTCTGGATTCATGGTCTGGGGGCAGGGAACTAAGATGCTTGGTGGCCTTAGTTGTATCGTGAACAGCTTTGATAACCACAGAATCAGTCTTCAGCAGGGCCACATAAAACAGCAACTCCTGAGGAGCCTGGTAGTGCTTGTTGGCCTTCCTGGGCATGGCTAGCACTATACTGGGCCAGCGCTAGACTGTGGTGGCTGCATCATTTAAGGCTGGCAGCAGGGGAGGAATAACCTTTGGTGGAGACTCAGAGATTTCCAGAAAGTCCACCACATTCCTCCTAGTTCCATACTCCCCATCAATTTGGAAACCCATGGTGGAGGAGGAGAGCTGCATCATGATGCTGAAAAAGGAAGAGTCCTCTAGAGGGGACCTAGGAGTGTGCTTGACATACTCTTCACTCCTGAAGGAGACAGTGGATCTGTCAGAGGATTCCACACAAACTTCATCCTCTTCCTCCTCTTCCTCAGGGAGGACAAGATCAGGATAGTACTCCTCAATGTTGATGTGTTCTGTACCAACAGCTCTCTTGAGGGTGCAGGATGTATGGGGTCAAACAGGTATCAATGCCAAAACAGCCTATGATGGCATGGGCGATGATGGCCTGGGCCATGGAATTAACTGTTGGAATAAAGATGTGGTAATAAAGGTAAGTGGGGTACATGACAATTCGCTTCCGACAATTCGTAGCTTGACAACTCGCTCCCGACAATACACCCCGCCGTCATTACGCTCCTACGACAATTCATGTAATGCTAACTCGCTCCCTCTTACTTGTAAAATACTGTTCCACCATTCGCCATGTATTGCTGTAAGCTCGCACCTTCCTTTTTAAACAAAGTAATTTGCCAATAGATGTAACTGCTTGCCCCATGTTGTTCTTGAATCACTGTTCACCTTATAACTAATCCTGATTGATGGTTGCCAAGAGTAAAGACTTGCTTGTCAGTGATTGTGGGTAATTAGAAAATCTTTAAGTATCGCTTTTCGCTCGCCCTAGCATTCACTCCTCAGTAATATAATGACTTGCCGATTCATTTTGTCAGAGCGAGGGAACAAAAAACTAGTAGTTGACTTAAATTTCATTTACACCTTTCATAAATTAGGGCATATGAATAAGACAATTTGGCAGTGTGAGCTAGCTGTCCATAAAACAAAGCTGTGCAATGCCAGAGTGCACACTAAAGGAATCGAGGACCCAACAATAATTCATCACTTTTCCATTCATTCGCATGCACCAGATGTTTGTGCAGTTGAAAAAGCTGCTGCTGTCAATGCTGCCAAAGATAGAGCTGCATCAACACAAGATACCACAGTCCAGGTTCTGATTCACTCTAAGTCTACTATGTCTAGTGCATCACAGGGTAAAATGTGTGACAAAAATCTTAAACGAACCATCCAACGGTTTTCTAATGTTCAGCCAGCAATTTATGCACTGTTACCGTGGAAATCGAGAGAGTGTTATGAACGTCTGCTGGCTGCACTTAAAAATATATGCCCACATCTTAACCCAGAGCAAGTAATGACAGACTTTGAGAGGGCGTCTATTGCTGTTTTCCAGTCTGTGTTCCCACAAGCAAAGATATTAGGATGTTTTTTCCATTTTACCCAGTGCATCTACAGGAAAATACAAACAGTGGGATTATCTATCAGATATGCCCAGGATTCCGAATTAGCATTAAAATCAAAATATCTGCCTGCACTAGCATTTTATCACCCCGAACAAGTGGTTGCACGATTTGAGGAAATAACAGATGATTCTGCACACATATTTCCTGATGAATTGGAGCCTTTAATCGACTATTTCGAGGATACTTGGGTGGGGAGGCGAAATAGACAAGGAACAGGATGCAGACAGCCACTGTTTGACATACAGTTGTGGAATCATTCAGAAAGCGTATCAAATGGTCGTGCCAAAACTAATAATGTAGTGGAAGCTTTCCACCATGGCATGCAGACTGTGTTATGCATGTCACATCCAACAGTTTGAAAATTTATTGATGGGTTGAGGGGAGTGAAAAGAAAAAGAGATACAGAAGTGGAGCAGATACTGGCAGGGATTCCACCCACAGCTTCACGGAAAGTGTACAGAGACAATGTTGCAAGGCTCGCCTGTATTTGGGAGAAATGTGCAGATTGTACTACCGAGGAGTTTTTACGAGGAGTAGCACATAGTTTTGAATATTAATGACTGCATTAAACTCTTTTTAAAGTTCTGAAATAAATTTTTCCTTTAAGAAAATGAAATGAATGCTGAACTTGCTATAGAGTGGCTGGGTAACCATGGTAGCTATGGACGTTGACGCCTTACAACGTCACACGCTAAGCCAGATGAGAGTTGCACATAACCTGGTAAGAGATATTTTATTGTTGACTCCTGTTCCCTGGTAAGTGTAGTACTGAGGTCAATGTCATAAAAGGGAATCATTGTTGACACAGATGTTGACAGAGGGGGCATGAGGAAATGGTCCGATGATGACCTGCTAGCTGAAGTGGTAGCAGAAAGGACCAGCGACGAAGGACCTCGAGGTTTGAGGGGTCTTGACAGCGGGAGAGGGACCAACGATCCAGAGGCTGATGACCCCTCCGCAGCCTTATGATGGCTGGCACAGGAATCCACCATGGGGAGCCAGGAAGAAGCAGAGGCCTGCACAAGGTGAGGTGCCCATGCCGAAGCAGTCAATTGGGCAATCCCTGGAGAGGAAGAGGAGGAATCCAGTGGGGACTGGGATAATTGATGGTGTGAGCATTCTTTAGGCCATTCCTTGTCCTGTTGAGATTGCTTCCCTGAGGATTTGTCCTGGGCCTTGGTGGTCTGTGAGTCCAAGGAGGATGCCTTCAACTGGGCAGGGGGTGTACCAGAAGACCCCTGCTGTCCGCTTGCTGCCTCTTGCTCTATGAGAAACATCTGCAGGGCTTTCTTGTGACAGTGCTGGGTGGTGAGGCTGAACTTCTGTCTGAACTCACAGACGAGGATGTTGTAGATAGGCTCAAGGCAGCAGACACAGAGCTGGTGTTTGTCAGTGGAGGAGAGCTTCTTTTCACAGTGGCAGCAACAGGAAAGAGCCAACGAAGGAGTACTTCTCAACATGCAAAGGAGAAATTAATCACTTTTAAATAAAAGAGATTTAATGGTGGGTAAAAGAAAAAAGGTAAGTGAAAATAGCTGTTGAATTGAGTGACAAAGCTTCTACGGAGTCCGTGCATGAATTGTCAATGGCAGGAAAGAACTGAGGAGGGAGAAGGGACAGCCGCACTTTTATAGGGTGTGTGTCATCGGAGCCTGATGTCGGCATGGGTGGCCCCTGATAGACTGCTGCAGAAAGGCTTCTGTGGGATCCTAGTGTCTGATGGCTAAGTTTCTTAGGTGTGACCTGATAACAGAGATATTCCTGAAGAAGATCTGTATTTCCAGTTTGATTTTTTGCAGTAACTTGTGAGGCACAATTCAATTCTGTACAGAATAAGTTCATATCTATGATTTCTTTCTCTGCAGTGTATTCTGGAAAAAACAGGTGATGAACATTGCACAATAGAAAGAGTAATAATTTGGATAGTATGAGATGACAGCAGAATTTAATACATACTATAATAAGATGACTATGTATGCAAGCATCATAGCTTAAACCAAAAACAAGTAATTTATCAATAAACTGTGTTCTTTTCATGTATGGTGACAAAATTCCCTGAAAAGTAACTATTACAGTTTTCTGCAGCAAAGTCAGCTTGGGATGACCTGTAGCCAATCTGTTGATTTTACTAAATTTTTCAGTCTTTTGCTGGAGCATCTTTGGGGCAATACCTGCTTTTGACTACTGGTACAGTCTTCCTGTACAGTTTAACAAACCATTCAAGAGATTTCAGACAGTATTACCTTGTTATTTGAGGTATAAGTGGGAGTTAGCTTCATGCTGGTTTTAATACAGTTCATCTGCATCAAATTATCATTCAGCTGAGAGGGTGGATTTTTATTGGAGAGCATGGACAGTGATCTGTTGTGCCATGGGGCTGCAGTGGCAGTTTCTCTGGGGCTGATTTCAAGTTACAGGAACTTTGAGATGCTAGAGACCAATTCTTATTAACAGAATCCCATACTTTCACTGTAGTCTGAAATTTATGATGCCCTCCTCCCTTATGTATCATTAAAACTGCTGGGTATTTGCTAAAATATTGGACATTCAGTTTCTGGAGTAATGATCTGATGCGAAAGAAGGTTTTTTTTTTTTCTCTACTACTTCCGAAGAAAAATCTTGAAAGATGCAGAGTCTCTCTCTGCTCCAAAATAGTGCCTTCCTCTCTCTCACAACTTTCAATATCTTCTCTATATTAGTAAACCTTAAGAAAGTTGCAATAATTGGACATGGTCTTTGCCCAAGTTTTGGTTTTGCTGACAAAGCCCTGTGTGTCATTTCAATTTCAAAGGGCAAGGGCCACTGATAATTTGGCAGAGCAGGGATGAAAGACTGTATGAAGGTAATCATTTCTGATTCTACTATGCCCTCTGGTACCCCCACACATTTTAGATTATTCCTACAGCATCTATTCTCAATGTCGCATACTTTACTGGCGAGTTTTAACTTTGTACTAAGTTATTCTCTGAACAGTTTTCAGTTTATCATAGTCTCTTCTAAGAAAGCCAGTCTTTCTTTGAGTGTGTCCATGCGATATGACAGATCAGATAGCTTTTATTAGTGTTACTATTGCTTTTTTTCCAAGTCTGCTATGTCAGATTTAATAGAAGTCAGCATTTCTTCAATGAAATTTATGTCCAGTTTACCTGGGGACTTTTCTGGTGACTGCTCTAAGACTCTGATTTGGCTGTTATTCTGAGCCACATATGGTTATTGTTGCTGGGCGTCATTCTCTATGGACACCATGCTTATTTGAAACTAAAATAAAAAAAGTAAAATGGATGAAAAACTGCCATTTTTCCACAGATTCATTGCTTCAAAATGAGTTAAAACGAAATGAGTAAAATGTTCTTCCATTAGATGAGACTGAATTTTAAATATTTTGTCAGGATCCCGCTAGGTAGTGGTGCCGTAAAATCAACCTGCCATCTTCCTCAGTGCATGACTCACAATCCAAGTAGCAGGAATGTAAATTATATTGATTATGTGATGGAACTACCTGACAGGAGGTGCAAGCAGTGAATCTACCATGTAAACATAAAGCCTTACCATGACAGGAAAGAGATTGTCCATAATGTGTGCATCTATCCAGAGAAGGTAGCAGAAGCAGTCCAACTAGTGGATCTCCTTGGAGAGATTAAGGGATACTCCACACTGGATACTGTTACCCCTCTTGGAGTGCCTGATATTGGCCCAAGCTGCCAAAATGCATGGGGTGCTGCAGATATTTGGATAAATGTTCACAGGGAAGGAAACTAAAGTATACCATGCTAGCAGAGCACCACATGGTGATAGAGTCCCAGGATCTTCTGAGGTAGCCACCCTAAAAAGTTACCAAGAAAGTGAAACATGCCATTGAGGGAGGAGAGCAAGGAAGTGTTGACTTTTAGGGTAATCCAGGAGTCCAGTTGTCCCTGGACCTCCCAAGTGGTACTGATCCCCAAGAAAGAAGGGCCCTAACTATTGCAGGATCAACAGTTGTATGGAGTAGGATGAAGATCTCATTCCCAGGACAGATGAGGTTCTAAAGAGGTTCCACAGAGCCATGTACCTGACCACCATAGAACTGACCATGGGGTACTGGCAGGTACCCCTGAGGCCTGAAGCCAGGGAAAGTTCAGCCTTTGCCACTCTGTTCTTTTTGATTTTTTTTTTGTTTTTAATATTTAAATTTTTTATTAGGCTTCCTGGTAGAATTGTCATATTACTTCAACAAGAATTTCCAAGATGAATTTACAATGAACAGACACAGGGCCCAATTCTAGAAGCATTGGCGCAAGTCGCTGCCAAAGGCGACTTGTGCCAAATGTCGCTGCGACATGGACTCTGCGCCCTATTCAAGAAAGGGCAGGGTCTCCGCGGCTAAGTCCCATGACTTGTGACATGCAGATAGGTATACCAACTGAAGGGTGTACCTGAGGGGCATGATGCAAGTTGCACCCCCCAGCAAGCATAAGTGTCCCCAAAGCACCGCAGGGCAGCTGTGTCCCCCCATCCATGCTCTGACTCGATATGTTGCCGCACTGTGTAAATATTAGAACCCCGAGATCCCTGGTAGTCCAGTGGCCCCCCATCTGCCCCCACCCAGCAGTGCCAGTCACCCACCCACCCATCCCCAGCTGGGACTGGCACAGCCCCACTCTCATCTCTACAGCTAGCACTTGACTGAGCCTCCGCATTACACTTCACTGTATAGACACATGCAGAAATCAATGAGTATTCATTCATTTATGGAAGTGCATCTATACAGTGAGTGCTCAATGCGAGCTCAGTGACAACCTTCATAGTGAGTAGGCTGTGCCAATCGCCAGTTAAAGATGAATGAAATGACTAACACTGCTGGAAATGGCAGTGAAGCCATGAACCTAAGAATCTCAGGGGTTCCTAATATTGCCACATTCTAACTGCTATATCATGTCGAGGCATGGATGGGGGATAAGCTGCCCTGTGATGATGCTAGCATTGCAGGGTCAGGGGCATGATGTGTGAGGGCTGCCCTGCAGGGCACTGAGGGTTTTGGGGTTCTGAACACTGGGGGTGAGAGATGCCCAACTGGGCACATCTGCTGTGGGGAATCAGAGGCTGGGAGGGTTGTGGACTGCCCTGTGGGGCACCGATGAGGATGTTCTGAGCATGGGGGGAATCCCAGAGTGGGTGCTGTGGGTCTCTTGTGCCCCCGGAGGACGTATGTACAGTTACGCCAGCTAAATGATGGTGTAACTTACATTGCCAGTTCTCCTCCGGGGGTTCTTGAAGAATCCCGACATGGGGATTTTGTTGCTGCCCTACTAGAAAAAGGCACAACTGCTGCCATAAACCCCTAAGCCATGTCGCAGGGGGTTTATGGTGCAACTGCTGGCGTAACTGCTCTTTAGCACAAGTGGCTTGCGACATGTCACAGGCCACATTGTAGAATCCTGCACATTGGAACTGCTGGCGTAACTTTTTACTTGCGCCATTCTTTTTGGCACAAGTGCTGTTACGCCAGGCATACTGTAACTCTTTTAGAATCGGCCCACAGTGTGTTCATTAACTATTAACAGTGAGCATAGAAAAAATTAACTACTACATGGTATACTTTCTTCATTGACTTATTACTTCAGCAAATCTATACATAAAAAGGGCCTGTGTACTGGGGCACCCACCCATAGAAACATAGAAACATAGACTTTGACAGCAGATA
Organism: Neoceratodus forsteri; assembly: GCA_016271365.2. Classification (NCBI taxonomy): domain Eukaryota; kingdom Metazoa; phylum Chordata; order Ceratodontiformes; family Ceratodontidae; genus Neoceratodus; species Neoceratodus forsteri. The sequence goes on from CM028138.1 coordinate 124,804,878, forward strand.
AGGACCACTAGGCCCATCTAGTCTGCCCATTTCCCTACCTACAGGATAGGCCGCAGATCCTAGTTAACCAACAGCCTATATCTTCCTGCCCCCCACAAGAATTGCCTTATGTCTGTCCCATGCATTCTTGAATTCTCCCACAGTTTTAGACCCCACAACTTCCTCAGGAAGGCTGTTCCATGCATCCACTACCCTCTCTGTGAAATAATACTTCCTCACATTGCCCCTGAACTGCCCTCCTTCTATCTTTAAATTGTGTCCCCTTGTTCTTGCAAGTCTCTTTTCTGAAAGATGCTACCCTCTTGGACTTTGTTGATTCCCTTGAGGTACTTGAAAGTTTCTATCATGTCCCCTCTCCTTCTTTCCTCAAGGGTATACATATTAAGCTCCTTTAGTCTCTCCTCATATGGCTTCTCTTGCAGACCCTGCACCAATTTAGTTGCCCTCCTCTGGACTGCTTCTATCCTGTCTATGTCCTTGCGGAGATGGGGTCTCCAGAACTGGACACAGTATTCCAGATGGGGTCTCACCAACTGTCTGTACAGAGGGATAACAACTTCCTGTTTTCTGCTGCTGATGCCTCTCCCTATACATCCCAGTATACCCCCAGCCCTCCCTCACCCTCCGGCTTTCCTATTCTTATCCAGATATCACTCTCACAATTATAGCAAGAACATTGCTGGTTCCCATGAATACTACGTATATATTCCTCCAAATGATAAGAAAACTGTTTTTAAGTCACCAAATGGCAATGTCTGTTCATCATGTATAACACCCAACCATTCTGCCTACTATTAAATAGGTCTAGTTGATACGCATTTTCTCCATGTGATATACCTCTGTTATTAGGTCCCTACACTGTTCCATGTCAGGAGGTTGTGGTACAAGCCACTTTTTTTGTAATTTCCTTTTTTGCTGTGTTAAAGGCTATATTAAACAGTTATTTCTGGTGCCTCTTTAAAAGCTTTGCTGGGTAGTCCAAAAATAAAAACAATCTGTACGTTAGAATTGAGAAGGATGGCCAAAGCTCCTAAAGGTTAGTCCCTGGTTTTGACCAAAACTGTTGGAGATGAGGGAAGAACCAGAATATGTGAGAATGGTGAGCAGTAGATTCTCCACATCACTTCCAACAGTCTGCTGCAGTGCCTGGAGTCAATTTCACTGTGGTCATGGGTGTTTGAAAATATCAAACTACCATTTTCCAGGAAACCTTTTTCCAGCTATTTAATGATGAGATTAATGATGTTGTCCATATACTGTATTCTAGACCAACTGTTTGATAAAATCTCAGGCCCAGATATTCAAAAGGGTTGCACATGGTGCAACAGTGTTGCACCTTACACAACCCACTGATGCGCCCCGGTGCGATATTCAAATGGGGATTGTGCCTGGCACAAATCTCGAGCACATCAGTAATATATGTGGCGAAGGTGGGGGGGGCGTGCCCATGCATACACTGCATATCTCGATATTCAGCCTGGGATGTGGTGAGTCCATGCATGCGCAACCCCTACTTGCGCCACACACAGGTGAGCCAACAAAAAAAAGGAACAACGGCTGGCCACCCACAGGTGAGCTGCCATATTGCAGGGTACAACACAGCAGCTGCCACCTGTGGGTGGCCACCCGAGCTCCGACTGCACCTGGTGGCGCCCCCCATGCCTGATCACGGGCATATGTAGAAAAATGATCCTCTAAAATCCCTGGTGGTTCAGTGGACCAAATCGGGCTGCAGTTAAAATGAAAGGGGTCCTATATCCCTGGTGGTCCAGTGGACCGCTTGCAGCCCAATTGCGGGATGCAGTTAAAATAAAAGAGGTCCTATATCTCTGGTGGTCCAGTGGACCGCTCGCAGCCCGATAGCAGGCTTAAGTCCAAAAAAACAAAGTCCTATATCCCTGGTGGTCCACTGGACTGCCGTCAGCCCGATCGCAGACATTTGTAAAAATAAAATGAAGTCCTATATCCCTTGTGGTCCAGTGGACTGCTGTCAGCCCGATCGTGGGCTTAAGTATAATTAAATAAAGTCAAATATCCCTTGTGGTCCAGTGGACCACTCGCAACCCAATCATGGGCATTTGTATTAAAACAAATGACGTCCAATATCCCTGGTAGTCCAGTGGTACTCCCTTCCCACCCGCCCACGGAGCCCCACCACCCCACTCCCCCGGTCGCGGCGGCAGCAGCACCCCACCCATCTGCGCCGCTTCTGACTGACACCATAGGTAGGGCTGTATGCCCATTGGTCCACAGCGTGAGCCGATGGGTGTGCAGCCTGTATTATTTCATACATTCCAGATATGTGAATTAATCCATTTACATATCTGAATGTGTATTGTATGAGCTGCACGCCCATTGGCTCACGCTGTGGGACCAATGGGCATGCAGCCCTACCTACGCAGGTCAGTCAGCAGGCGGCAGAGTGGCAAGCTGGTGGGGCGCTGCTGCCTGCCACTCGACCAGGGTGGAGTGGGGTACTGGGGCTCAGTGGGTGGTGGGAGGGGCTACCGCTGACCACCATGGATATTGGACGTCATTTGTTTTTAATACAAATGCCCATGATTGGGCTGCGAGCGATCCACTGGACACCAGGAATATTTGACTTTATTTTATTTATAGTTAAGCCCATGATTGGGCTGACAGCAGTCCACTGGACCACTAGGGATATAGGACTTTATTTTATTTTTACAAACGTCCGTGATCGGGCTGACAGCGGTCCACTGGACCACCAGGGATATAGGACTTTATTCTATTTTTACAAATGCCCACGATCGGGCTGACAGCGGTCCACTGGACCACCAGGGATATAGGATGCGATTTATATTTACTGAAGCCCGCGATCAGGCTGTGGGGCACATTGTCACGCTGTGCAGGGGGCGTCGGTCCCCAACAGCTGCTGCCTAGCAGGGTGCCAGGTGCAAGTCGCTGGGGATCAGTGCACCTGCATGCAAATGAGGCTATAATGACATGCAAATGGCCCCATTTGTGCCTTGCATACATTATGGCCCCATTTGCATGTTCTTTTTTGAATATCGTAGTTGTTGCACATAGCACAACAGAACTTGCGCTAGCGCATCCCCCTGCTCCATTCTGGCCACTTGCACTGGCGCAGTGCCACTGTGCCATGCACACTGCGGGTGGCCAGGGTGCGATATTCAATGATGCTGTGCCATGGTGCAGCTCCATTGAATATCACCCAGTCAACGTCCCTGCACAGCCAAGTTGCGCTGCACCCAGGCTTGTGCCACAGCCTGGCGCAGTTTGAATATCTGGGCCTCAGTGTTTAGTTCTCTGTCCCACCTCATATCTGTGGTGGCAAATGTTAATTATGGCAGGGTGATGACCACTTTGTACGCAAGAAAGATAAAATGGTGGATCATGCCTTGATTTTGTGTATTCTGAATTAATTTCATAACTGGGTGGAATTATCTCTCATTAGAATGCTGCTCTAATGTTGTAACCAGAAGGTGTATAATTTGCAGAAAGTGGTACTGCTCTGTTCTTGTAAGGACACGATGTTGTTGAAGGTATACAAAAATGACTCTTCTCAGAAAGCTGATATAAATGGAAGAAGCCCTGTCTTTCCCATTGTTTACAACAGGTGGTCTACCCAGTTGAGTACAAAGGTAGGGTCATACATGATAGTGTGTATGGGTCCAAGTTCTTTTTGAGGATGTTTACCCATTTACAGATTGCCCCACAAAGATAGGATGTTTTTTCTCATCACAGCCCTATTTTTCCACCTTACTGTGGCGACTACTGGCAGGGACATTCAGCCACTGGACCTACCTGCCGGGAGAGCACCAGGCTCACTCACATGATGGGGGGTCCAGTATGGCCGTGGCTAGTCTGCTGGAGGGCCTCCCTCGACCCTGCCTAGCCAGACTGGCCCCGGGCCCCCCCCCCAGTGCGATTCCAAGAGAGTCCTCCCAGCAAGACAGGGTGTGGCTATCAAGCTGCACGGTCACGCCCAGCCACTTTTCCACCTAATTTGGACCCCACTAGACCATGGACGGTATCGACATCCGGCACAACGCAGCAAACATCTCGCCGCGCCTCTACTCTGTCCACTGGCATGTAGTGCCTCCGGGTGTCCCCAGGGGCTGCTACAGCATGGTGGGATTCCCCAGCCCTCCCCAGGATCAGGAGAGTAGTCTGCAGATGCTCAATCCTGATCCTCCCCTGCCGACCCACCAACGCCCAAGTCCGTTCCTGAATCCGGGTCGCCAGCATGACACGAGGTGTGGTGTCCAGTGCCTCAACCCTCAGCGCCACCGGGCTGGCTTAGATAGGACATTTTTAATTAAGAGAGTTTCCATTAAGTCCTCTGGGGGATTTAATGTATTAGAAAAGAGAGTTTTAGTTAATGAAAAATAAAACTCCTTTATTTTTTAAGTTTTTTGTCCATTGAGCGTCATACATTTGATCTAACTATATGGTGCAACTGAGCTGTCCAGTAATATAATTTCAAATTAGGGAGATCTATAACACCCTTCATTTTAGATAACTGTAATTTTTAAATACAATCATAGGCTGTATGCCTGCCCAAAAGGAACGTGAAAAGACATTTATCCTGTTTGTTAAACACTTCCTGTAAAAGCAATACTGGGATGGTCTGAAAGAGGCAGAGCAGTCTGGGTAATAAATTAATTTAGACTATTGCTACTGTGTTATGAAACATTAAGGGTAGTACCCACCATCTATACAAGTCTGAATATATGGTGTCGACCAAGGGTATATCATTTTGCTGCTATAATGTAGTTAAGCCTTTGGTAATTTGCACTCCTAAATATTATATTTAGGAGTGGTCCCAATTGAACTGATATTGAGTGTGGCTATCAGGAGGAGGATGGTAATGTATATGAAGAGCTGCATATTTAACATTGTTTAATTTATAGCCTGAGAGTCAGCCATATTCAGTTACGGTGGTCCATAGCTGAGGCAAGGAAGTGATAGGTTCCATTAAATATATTAATAAATCATCTGCATTGAACTCTAGTCTATGTTTTTCACTGTGGTGTGAGATGCCTGCAATATCCTTATTTTGCTGGATGGTTTGGTCCAAGGATTCAACTCTCAGTGCAAATAATAATGTTGACATCAGGCAGCATTGCTGTGTCCCCCCAAATAGATTAACTCTAGTGGAGAGGAACCCATTAAGTCTAGCCATGACTTGTGGGAATTGATACCATGCTCTAATCATGTTCATAAATTGGGGGTGAAAGCCAAATTAATACAAGATATAATATAGGAATTTCCATGACACTCTATTGAAAGCTTTTCCCACATCCAGGCTCAGCAGCAACATTGGTAGCTGTGTTCTGGATGTGTACTGCAGCGCAGTGAGGGCACTCTGCCTGTGTGCTTCCTGGATATGAGCTAGTTAGGCTGGACTGGCAGGGAAAAAAAGGGAGGGAGGCATTTTAGTCTATTTCAGGTGTCACCTCAGCCTTATGGTCCTACCCAGCCAACAGCCATTGCAGTCTCCCTGTGAATTACTACACACAATGCTGCTGCTGGGTGACACAAAGAAACTTCATATTGTATGGGCATACAATCTCCCTACAGGGGGTTTATTGGGATTGTCCTCCCTACTTGAGTCTGTGGGATCAAAGACTGGGCATAATGAATTGATGATATTGGGTGACTTTAATTTAAACTGGCTTGGTGGGAATACCACGTCATATGAGCCTTTGCTTGCTGGCCTCTCACTGTCACAGCTTGTTAAGGAACCAACTAGATGGTCATCCACACGTGGATCTAGCTCCATCTTAGATTGGATATTGTCCAATAGGCTTGAGAGGTTTAGGTCGTCAGGTATCCTTCCTGACTCCATCTCTGATCACTCCCCAGTGTACTGTGTATGCAAGATCTCCTCCCTGAAAATTCCCCATAAAGTCATTCAGGTTAGGGATTTCTCCAGGTTTGACTTAGGATCATTCCATGTGGATCTCCTGCATAATGACTGGTCAGAAGTGTGGAATGCACATGACTCCTCCTCAGCTGCTGACCATTTTCTCAACATCTTTGGGGCACTGCAGGATAAGCATGCCCCTCTCATCAGGAGGAGGGTTGGGGGGCTGCTACTAATGGCTGCATGGGAGCCTCCTTGCCCTCATGAGAACCAGGGACAAGTGCTGGGCCAACTTTAAGGTTGTGATGAACCAGAACTCATTTCAGCAGTACAGGCAACTCAGAAACGAATGTAAAAAAGTGATACGTGTGGCCAAAAGGGAATTCTGTAAAGCTGCTCTACTGAATTCAGCAAAGGACCCCAGGAACTTTTGGAGGTGCACCAAGAACATTGTAAGTGGTTCCTCCTCTTGTGAGGTCGCTGATATACTCATTGATGGTGCTAGCTGTAACAATCCGCTTACCATCGCTAATGCATTTAACATGCATTTTTCTGACCTGGCTGCATACACCTCTCAGTTCTCCCCTAGTGGGTTTGGTAGTTGTGGGCTGGTCACTGCTCCATCCTTGGATCCAGTCTCCCAGCCACTCCTCTATTTTAAGGCTATGATGCCGCATGATATGCAGAGATTGCTCTCTGGTCTCTCCCCCAACTCCAGTGCTGGCCACGATGGTTTGGAGCCCAAGCTCCTTTGTCTTGGTGCCACCTATATAGCCACCCCATTGGCTCATATTTTCAACCCGTCCCTCACTTCCAGGATCATCCCTGACATATGGAAGGTATCCAAGGTGGTCCCCATCCTTAAGCAGGGCAGTCCTAAAGTTATAGGCAACTACTGTCCGATAGCCATATTATCCGGGATCAGCAAACTACTTGAGAAAGTAGTAGCTGTGCAGCTTTTGGAGTATATCCACTGTCACAAGCTGCTGTCTCCAGGCTTTAGGAAAGGGCATAGCACATCCTCTGCCCTAGGCTGTATCACCTCTGGAATAAGAACAGCTATGTATCAGGGGAAACTCTCTGATGCTGTATTTATTGACCTCTCCAAGGCCTTTGACCTTGTTGATCATTTCATGCTTTGCTCTCAGCTTGGGTCCCTTGGCCTGTCCTCCCAGGTCCTTTGGTGGTTATCCAATTACCTACAAGGTAGACAACAGTTGGTCAGTTTCAGCAAGGTGCTCTCAGGGACTACTACTGGATCCTCAGGAGTGCCTTGGGGTTCAGTTCTGGGTCCCCTGCTCTTCTCTATCTTTGTCAATGCCCTACCATCTACCACTGCCCACTGCAGATCCACCCTGTATGCAGACAATCTGGTCATCCTCACTCATTCTCAGGATATAGGGGACATCAACCGTCATCTGAGTGAGGATTTCAGGAGCATCCAATCCTGGATTGTGTCCCATAAGCTGGTTCTCAACCTTAAAAAAACTCAGGCCATGCTGTTTGGGTCCCTGACCAAGATTAAGGCTTTCTATGCCCCATTGTGCATCACCGTACTTGATGTCGCTCCAATCCTTGTCACTAGAACCTTCAAATACCTTGGTGTGACACTCGACCCACAGCTCGACCTTGGGCATCATATCCAGAATGTTTGCAAAACAGTCAACTGTAAACTGGGTATGGCTTGCAGAGCAAAGAGTAACTTCACCCCTGCCACCTGACTTGCACTGGCTCGTGGTATGTTCCTCCCCTCTCTCTCTCCTACGGAAGCCTTCAGTTTGCTCGCACTGCCAAAGTGCACCTTTCTAGATGGACCATCTCATATAATAATATTTGTTGCTTCGCTCTTGCTGACCCTTGTTTCACCCATCACTGTGACCTGTACAGCAAGCTGAATTGGCTCTCTCCTACTCATTACTTAGACTTTGTCCTGGGATGCTTCACGGGTAAGGCTCTTTGGACTGGCACCCCCCCCCCGGGTTGGCAGCACTCCTTGTACCGGCTGTCTCCTCTCACTACTCTCTCAGGTTCCTGGCCTCTGCTGTCCTTAAGATACCAACCACTCGTACTCAAATGGGTGACAGACACTTTGCCTTGAACGCACCCAGGCTGTGGAACACGCTTCCTGCCCTGATCTGCTCCTCTCCCTCACATAGTTGCCTCAGATCCTCTCTATGGAACCTCCTGAAACTTTCCTCTATGTGTGTGCTTGTCCCAAGCCTCCATGATTTCATCTGGCCCTGGCTCTGGGGTGTGACTTGGTATGTATTGCCTCCACTCTGACTCAGCCTGGGCATGGCTCTGTCCATGGCACCACTTTCCCAGGGTCCAACAGTTGTACATAATCAGCACTGGGGAGTCCTTCTTCTGGGGGTCCTGCAGTTGTATATATATAATAGTATTTAATGTAACTCTAATGTTATGCAGTGCACTGCTCAGTTCTTAATGCATATGTCCTACTGTGAGTAATCACTTGATCATGTAATGTGTGCTCTGACTCTGTAAACTGATTGATTCTGTACCTGTGTTGTCCAATGTATTTTAACTTGTATTTCCTGTACCCTCCAGGGTCGTAACTGAAAATAGGCAAATGCATTGTCTAGTGTACCTACCTGGTTAACAAAAGCTAAATCAATAAATAAATAAATATTGTGATTGCTACTTTGTAATGTAGCTGGTTTGATCTTTACAGATTAAGTCTGGAAGAATTTTTTGAGTTCTTTTGCTAATATGAAGGCATACAATTTATAGTCTATATTAAATATTGAGATAGTTCTGTATGATTCCAGTTTAGTAGGGATTTTGTTAGGTTTCAAAATAGCCAATATGGTGGCAACTTGCCAGGAAGTGGGGTATCATTATCATTCTGGACTGTATGGCTCTATAAGCTTGCAATAATGGGGATAGGAGTACCTACTAGCAAGCTTTAAATAGTTCAAACATATAGTCATCCAAGCCTGAACATTTTTTCCACTTTGCTCGAGTTAGTGCACCTTCCAGTTCCAAGAGAGAAATTAGTGATAACAGGCATTGATTCTGTGCCTCTCTATCTGCCAGGAGTTGCAGAAAATCAAAATAGTGCCTGTAAACTGGGAGGTCAGGTGCCAGATCTTGGGAATAAAGAGAGGCATAATAATTAGTTAAGACTTTTAAAATGTGTGAGGTTTAAAAACCTCCTTTTGGTTATTGGATCTTTTTATTTCGTTATGGTCACTCACACCTTGTGTTGATGCAGGCAGAATGCCAATAATTTGGTGGCCCTGGGTCCCGCATCAAAGTACTTCTGCTTCAAGTTTTGAAGGGCTATTTTTGTTTTTGTATATAGAATAGTTTTAATTTTATTTTTTGTAAGTTCCTCTGGTGGAAGTAAGGAGGAGTTTCCTCTCCTTGCTGGTGTGCTAATTGTAAAACCTTCAGTTCTTTCATCAGCTGTTTAAATTGTTCCTCCCTTGCCCTTTTAGTTCTGGAAGCAAGTTCAGCAATATCTTTCCTTAATTCTGCCTTTAGAGAATCTTAGGAAATTGTCAAAGATACACCCAGGGATTGATTTTGCTGTAATATAATTGGGATTCTTTCTTTCAGCAAGTGCTTACAATTTGGGGCATTAAGAAGGCTGACATTAAGTTTGTTTAGGCTCTCAGTGTAATTCTAGGGCTGAAATTGGACAGCATGATCAGATTATAGAATTTGCCCAGCAGAGCATTGCTGAACTTCAGATATACTGTTCTAACCCTCCCCACCCCTGTCCTTTTACCAAAACAACAACAGGTGGCATGCTGTTGGCATTTGGCAGCAATACCTGGTGGGGAGTGTATATCTAGGGGTTCGGGGAAGGATGAGGCTACCTGGCACAAGAGGCCTAGGTTTGGCTACTCTGCACAGGGGCACCCAAGTAAATCCAACTACAGGAAGCAATAACTGTAATGTCCAGAACCAGAATTGGGATTTTTCAGTGTGGCTTTATTTATTAACTCACTGAACATAAACAAAAGCTCTATATGGTCCCCACAGGGCTCGTAACTGTAATGCAGATTAGAGATTAAACACAGCGGTCCATTTGAGGAATGAACACTTTACAACAGTTGTCTGGCTTTGGACCCACAGGCACTCAGCCGGACTTTGCATGCGATGATTACACAGCTCGACTGGCCCGCCTCCCTGCCGGCCACTCTACTGACAGTCCACTTGGCAAATGAACCCAAACTCTACTTGGAAAGACATCCCATCAAACAAGGAGGCTCCCAAACTGTGGCTCCCCACCACTGAAGTCTGCGACTCCTAGAGATTTTGTTTTCGTACTTCCAATTGAAACTCCCATCAAACAGGGAACTCCCATACTACAGGAGTAATGTTCCCATCCTGTGGCTCCCCACACCACTTGAAGTTTGTGACTCCTAGAGAGATTTTCAAGTTGCGACCCACGTCTGGGTACCCACCCCATCACTGGCCAAGTGCATGAGGCGAGTAGCAAAAAACAGAAAAAATCCATAGAGGTGGACCTGGTTACTAAAGATGGGGATCTATCCACCTCCAGCTCCCACAGCCCATACCCGGCCATTTCTCTGAACACACAGAAACTTCAGAACTGTAGAACTGTAGATTGCATGGTGGATGAACTGATGCACCCCCTCTACTGTGAACTCTAAATCCATCTAAACTTTAAACTGACTGCTCCATTTGTTCGTCCTAGTGTATATAGTGCTCCCAAACAGCAGTCCCCAATAAAACCATTTGAAACTTGAAACTGAATTGACTGCTCCATTTGTTCGTCCTAGTGTATATAGTGCTCCCAAACAGCAGTCCCCAATAACATTTCCTGACTGAAAAAAACAGTTGTTTGCCCCTTAACCTGGAGCCAAACACTCACCCAATCGTTGCAGGGCCCCACAGGTGAAGTACTTTAACCTTTTCTGTATACCCAAACAGACAAAGTAATTTCAGGCAGCTTCTTTCCTTGGTGGGAAAAGGGGATTGCCCCTGGAACCCACAGAGACCTTTTCCTACCCCCGGAGGGAGGGGGCACTGAGACCAAGGGGACAGTCTCCACCACTTGAAGAATGGTGAAACACAGAAAAACCTCCTTCTGTGTGGAGGCAAAACTCAAACTACAGTCTGATGCTTCCTTCTTGCTCAAGGACAAACAGAAGACTCTCTTTCTCTGAGACAGAAATCACACTGCACAATAATGCTTCCTTCTTGCTTAAGGACAAACGGAAAAATGAATTTCAAATTCCCAAGGTTCTAGAACTACTCTGAGCTGAAGAGTCCAAATGTGGCTCATGCAGCTGTAACAATTCTATAATGATGTCATCTCTCCAGTCTCAGCTGTGACTGAGGACAGAGTGAGACAGTGTGAAACCCATTTAACTGGAGTTTCACAAGCTGCCTTCCCTGCCTACCACTAGGTCTTACTGGGATTCTAGTAACCCCGGGTAACAAAGGGGTTACACTCACCCTTGACCAGGAAAATGACTGTCCCCAGTCATTATGCACCCGGTCTTAGGCCATCCCACCCTATGTGCTACCTGTGGAGTGGGTGGTGATCAGGCCCCCTCCTACCGTGTGCGAGCACAGGTAGGCAGCACTAAGGGCCTAGAGGCCTATAGCTGACATTTCAGCCTCTACTCTATCCACTTACTATGGACACCTAGTGGCTCTGATAGAAACGTCCAGAGCATAGCCCTGATAGATCAGCACTGCAATCCCTACGGCTATTCAGGACCACAGCCTGTCTATCCCCACCTAACCCCCCTAACCCTCTAGGGAAAACCTATCTGTCTCTACATAACATCCCAAATAAAAACAAAACCCGGACCTCCCCGACCTTTGGCAGCCTGCAACTACAACATTAGAAACACAAACAGTACTTTAATTTCTAAACATAAGCACTGAAATGAGGAACTCCGATGAGCCCCTCCTCCTCTTCTTGTCTTCTCTTCTTTCTTCCAGGAACACCTGTAGAAAAGACAAAAAACAACAAAAACAAAACACCCTAATCTGCATTTACGATCTACCTAAATAACGATGACTACAACAACAACAATCACAACCCTTACCATACAGGATAAACAAAACACTAAACAATCCCAAAAAGAAAAAAATACATATTTTTTTTTTTTTTAGAAAAGTAGAAAAGACAGTATATACATTAAGTACAGAAATGACATTGATAACATTACACTTTTTGGGGGATGGAATGCCCTAAATGTCCCACTAGTGACTACAAGGCCCGAAGGCCAGTCCATTAAAGAGTCTCTCCTGGGCCGGAGCCCCATGAACATAGTCTTTTAAGGCCATAATCCTGAAGGGGAGAGTCTTTGCGGACAGTTCACACACTGTTTGAAGTCTGTAGTGTAAGGTGTGTATTGCAATCTCATAAAGATAGAATAAAAAGAGATTTTGACTCACCAGCCTCTTGAAGTATTCAAACGTCACCAACCTGGTCCCTGCCGAAGACTCTCCCTGGCGGCATTTCTTCTGATACAGCTGGGCGGACATCTTCCGGGAACCCACAGGAGTGCACATCTGGAAACAGCTGGGCTGATGTCACAATTGGAGAAGGAACCTTAGAACAGGAACAAAAAGAGAAACAGCTGGTCCGGCGTCATCCGATTACCAGACGATGAACAGGAAACAGCTGGGCTGGTGTCCTCTCTGGATCTGAAGTCATCTGGTGGTACCAGTAGGCGGTTGGTGATTGCAGACACTTTACTGTAGACTGAAGAATGTGGAGCCCCGAATTTTTGCTTATTCATTTTGGCAGTTCAATAAAGGTACTTCACAGTTCAGATGTGGCAGTATTGACTACCACTGCTCGGCTCTCCATTTTGTAGGCACGGGGCTTAATTTCAGGGAAGGTCCTTGCATTGAGGCCAATAGTAGAGGGTCAGGGGCTTGAATTATTACTCCATCTGGACACACATAATTCACACAGTGGGAGAACTTTCACGTCCCTCTCAGTCCACAATTCTCACTCTGTCCATAAACAGTGTCCTGCCTCTCTTCCACTGTGTATACTTTTGTGGAACAGTCTATTCTTTACATGCTGGTTAGCCCCAGGATGCACATGTTCATTGCTTCATCCCAGATCCAGGATTTCCTGCAGTTCTCAATCTCCTCCCAGACTCTCCGAGGAAAGGTAGGAAAGGTCATACCAAAGATTTCATTGGCCTTTCTACAAACCCGTCTCTCCTCTTTACTTGCTTTGGTCAATCTGAGACCACTGGCCTGGCTTGGGGGTGGCCAGACCTGGTTCTGCCAGCTTCGCATCCTCAATGAAATTAAAAACGGATCCCTGACTTCTTCTTCTTCTGGTGAAGCCAGGGCAGTGGCATCACCACCTTCTTGAACACATTCCTCCGAGGCAAGATCTTGAGGCTGTGTACCCATTCCTATCTCACAAGACTACTTAGGTTCCTCCTCATCTTCCTCTTCACTGAGGATCTGAGCCCAAAAGTGAGCAGTAGTTCTCACCCCCGAGACTATCCATTCATCACTAGGAGCGGAGATCGACACCTCCCATTCAACGGCCTCCCGCATCTCATCTTCACCTTCAAGACTTGGGCTAGGCCCCCCCACCCAGGGGTCTATTGATGCTTTATCTGAACTTGCCTTCTGAGATCCAGCATCCAAAACTTCAACTTCAGATTCAGTCTCTAATTCTGCACTCTCTAACTTTATGCCACACTCCCCCGGGGGACCTTCCTCCACAGGCTCCACCTGATGCTGTGTGCTGCCAACTGCAGATTCTTGAAGTTGTGTCCATGTGAGAGCCAAACGAATTTGAGGCACTTCATACAAGCCATATTTTTGTAGACAACCAGCACAGTGAGGAATCATGAAGACATCCCTTCCAGCACTCAAGCACATTTGGCATACACACACTGGATAATTAGGAATTGCCACATCAGGAGGGAGTTGCTCTCTATAGCACCAATTTTCAATGTCTCTCAATCTATTTACTGCTGCTTTTACTGCAACCCAGGCATGATACGGGTAACGAGCTGGTCCTGAGGCCATAACTGCAGAAAACAAACAAAAGTTCACTGTAATTGAAAGTCCCACTTTAAATGAACACACTCTGTAGCTTTAAAATGGCTCCTCTGCTGCTGTGTTTACTTTACTACCCCACCCTGTAATGGCGGCGGCAGCACTCCTGTGCATCAACATTCAGACTCTGGGTCAAGCCACTGCACGCCCGATTCACATCAGCTACTATTAAGTTTTATTTCAAACTGCACAACTTGCTCTTTTCTGGCTGTTCTCACATTTACAGGATTTTCCTTGGACTTTTTTACGTGCTGGCAACATTTATTTAATCACAGTCCCTTTAACTTCAGGTTTCAGCACAGGATTGCCTGCTTCTACTAGCGTTGCACTTATTTTACAACCCACAGTCTCTCTCTGGCTGCAAACTTTAAACTGAGGCTACTTTCATTGCTATGCTCACATTTAATGGCTTTACAGACTTGCACTTGCTAGCAGGATATCACACAATCGCTACTTGCAAAGCGACTATACAGCTGCACTCACATTTTATATGGCATTACTGAAAATCAGTGATTTGAGCAGTTTTAAATCGTTTACTCACTGTTATGTAGCAGATTGCTGTGAGGGGGAAATGGGCCTGCAGCCAGATTTTTGAAGGCCTCGGATTTCAAACGGGCGGTCAGTCTCCGCGATCGTAGTATTAATCACACAGTTCACTGATCCCACGACCGATAAGCGGGTTGAGCCCGAGTTTTAACTAGGAAAGTCACTTTTCATTGTTTACAGCGCTTTGAACACTTCGCGAATGCTCCTCCACTGCTAGTACACGCACTACTCTCTGTCTCCCTCTCGAATGCTGAAGCAGACTCTGAAGAGCTGGCTGAGGGGCGGGACTAATGGCAAACTGACAAACCACACGACGCCATATAAATGAGCCTCTTCTTCCTTACGGCAATCGTCGAGCAGGCAAATTTAAACTGAAAAGATGCACTTTTTTTTTTTTCCAACTGACTCCACGGCAGGAGCCCATTTCAACCATGTAACATTGCCATTAACTCTGCAGTCTCTAGCATTGCGCAGAAAGCATTTCCAATGTCCAGGGCATAATTTCTCTGTTGCTACCCCTAGTTTTCCACACTTTCCTTTACAGAACTTTATTTTAAAACTAACAAACGCTGTAAACTATGTTGATGCACACTTTGGCATTACAGCTCCTTGGTAAACAGTTGGCATTTTTTAAACAGCAGCACAAGATTCACAGCACACAGCACACACTAGGGAAATTGCTTCAACTTTTTTGGGCTACCGACTGCCAGATAGCCAAAATGCTAGCCTACTTGCCCAAGCACCTTCCTTCCCAAACAAATCCAAAGCGGTGCCTCCATTTTTGTAACCCTCCCCACCCCTGTCCTTTACCAAAACAACAACAGGTGGCATGCTGTTGGCATTTGGTAGCAATACCTGGTGGGGAGTGTATATCTACGGGTTCGGGGAAGGATGAGGCTACCTGGCACAAGAGGCCTAGGTTTGGCTACTCTGCACAGGGGCACCCAAGTAAATCCAACTACAGGAAGCAATAACTGTAATGTCCAGAACCAGAATTGGGATTTTTCAGTGTGGCTTTATTTATTGACTCACTGAACATAAACAAAGCTCTGTATGGTCCCCCATAGGGCTACGTAACTGTAATGCAGATTAAAGATTAAACACAGTGGTCCATTTGAGGAATGAACACTTTACAACAGTTGTCTGGCTTTGGACCCACCAGGCACTCAGCCCAGACTTTGCATGCACATTGGATACACAGCCCGACTAGCCCGGCTCCCCTGACTCTACTGACAGTCCACTTGGCGAATGAACCCAAACTCTACTTGGAAAGACATCCCATCAAACAAGGAGGCTCCCAAACTGTGGCTCCCCACACCACTTGAAGTCTGCGACTCCTAGAGAGATTTTGTTTTCGTACTGCCAATTCGAAACTCCCATCAAACAGGGAGACTCCCATACTACAAGGAGTAATGTTCCCATCCTGTGGCTCCCCACACCACTTGAAGTCTGTGACTCCTAGAGAGATTTTCAAGTTGCGACCCACGTCTGGGTACCCACCCCATCACTGGCCAAGCGCATGAGGCGAGTAGCAAAAAACAGAAAAAATCCATAGAGGTGGACCTGGTTACTAAAGATGGAGATCTATCCACCTCTAGCTCCCACAGCCCATACCCGGCCATTTCTCTGAACACACAGAAACTTCAGAACTGTAGAACTGTAGATTGCATGGTGGATGAACTGATGCACCCCCTCTACTGTGAACTCTAAATCCATTTAAACTTTAAACTGACTGCTCCATTTGTTCGTCCTAGTGTATATAGTGCTCCCAAACAGCAGTCCCCAATAAAACCATTTGAAACTTGAAACTGAATTGACTGCTCCATTTGTGCATCCTAGTATATATAGTGCTCCCAAACAGCAGTCCCCAATAACATTTCCTGACTGAAAAACAGTTGTTTGCCCCTTAACCTGGAGCCAAACACTCACCCAGTTGTTGCAGGGCCCCACAGGCGAAGTCCTTTAACCTTTTCTGTATACCCAAACAAAGTAATTTCAGGCAGCTTCTTTCCTTGGAGTGGGAAGGTGGCCCTGGAACCCATAGAGACCTTTTTCCTACTCTGGAGTGGGAGGGGGCACTGAGACCAAGGGGACGGTCTCCACCACTTGAAGAATGGTAGAAACACAGAAAACCTCCTTCTGTGTGAGGCAAAACTCAAACTACAGTCTGATGCTTCCTTCTTGCTCAAGGACAAACGGAAGACTCTCTTTTCTGAGAGAGAAATCACACTGCACAATAATGCTTCCTTCTTGAAGGACAAACGGAAAATGAATTTCAAATTCCCAAGGTTCTAGAACTACTCTGAGCTGAAGATTCCAAATGTGGCTCATGCAGCTGTAACAATTCTATAATGATGTCATCTCTCCAGTCTCAGCTGTGACTGAGGACAGAGTGAGACAGTGTGAAATCCATTTAACTGGAGTTTCACAAGCTGCCTTCCCTGCCTACCACTAGGTCTTACTGGGATTCTAGTAACCCCGGGTAACAAAGGGGTTACACTGTATACTCTTTGGCAAAAAAATCATGAAGCCTGAAATACATGGCATAGGCATGAGAATAGAAAGTATACTGTTTCAAATGAGCATGTCATGCCCACCGTACATCTGTCAGATCATATTATATAAGCAGTTTTTAAATATCAGACCATATTCTATAAGCAGTTTTTTTAAATATCTGTGGGCTGAGGCTATCTTGCTCTCACACATGGAAGTAGTATCGATATGCGAATCTGACACTATGTTTATATCTAAACCCAGCAACAAAATGCCCTCCAACAATATAGTTAAGTAATGTTCGAATGGTGGAGGAATCTATTCCGGAGGGGGGAGATAGTTGTTAACTATTGTATAGTAAGCCCCAAGTAATTTCCTCACTGAGTAGTTTCAGGTTCAAACAGGAATTGTCTGGGGACTAATGTAACCTTGCATTCTCCTGCCTATATTATCAAGAGGAATGTATTAACTCCCTATAATCAAATAGTTTAAGTTTTGCGTGTTCTGTTGCTGACAGGTGGGTTTCCTGTAGCAGGAGTAGACCTGGTTTCATTATATAAGATAAGAAAGAACCTTTGCACGCTTAAAGGGTACCTAAACATGCAGTTTTTTAGAACTGTAAACTCCAAAATCTGGCTTCATAGTGAGATAAAGTAAAGGCTGCTGTTTACATATATGCTAAAACTGCATTTAGGTAAATAACAGAAAGGCAGTTTCATAGCTTTTGAAAAATGTAAACATCAGCCTTTCACTTTCAAAAAACAGCCTTGGTTTCTCCCTAAGATGTCTGCCAAGTGTGTTAAGTGATGAGTCATGATGACATCATCAGAACCGGAGATCCACATATATTTCTATAGTGCTAACTAGTTTTTCGTTCCCTCTTTATTTTGAATTGTTGTACCTGAATGATCAACACCATGTATTACCTCATGGATTATTTTGATCAGTACACATGTTAGGCTTTGATTTTGTTCATTTTGTTTACTTTAAATTGCAGAAAATGTTTTGCAATCCGGCTGACTTTTTGTTTGGCAAACTGCATTACAGTACAACACTTCAAATACCTGATGATCTAGTAGTTATATGATGCACTGAATTTTGTTTTTTGTTAACCAGGAGAGACACACTAAGCTGAAAGCTTGTGTACAGGTGTGCCCTGGTAGCACAAGGAAGCTTAGTGACTTGCTTAGGGTCACACAGCAAAGTACCGGTCTTGTTCAGTTCCAAAGTTCATGCTCTCTTGTTAATCCATAAATAAGGCTTTCTTTTTCCATGTGAACCCCCTGCACCTAGCCTGCCTTCTGTTGAACACCCCACTGTCCATACCCTGTCCGTAGTACTGCCTGGTGCTGCATATGAGCTTGTGGTCTCATGAAGAGAATTATCACACCTCAGATTGTAATCTTATACCTCAGAGGGTTGTGCACACCTATACTGATACGCATCATCAGCAGGCACTGTTAAAAAATGCCTTCCACATCACTCTGCAATTCACATTCTCAATGTTTGACTTCTGCTCCCACAGTAAATATTGAGTGGATCACCACCCTTCTGCACAGTGATGGTAGTATGTACAGTTCCCTGTTGTGTTTTTTTCTCACCTCATTAACCAACAACTAGGTCTTCCTGGAGGGCCAAGCAATAAGCATCATGACCCACCAGAAAAACTGCTGTTCATGCCCTCATAAGGACTGCACTTAACAATGGATAACAATATTATTAGCAGAAGAGACATACTAATACCTTGAGCAAATTAACCTGATTTCCACTGTCAGTCTACTCCTTTACCTGTGATCTGCATAACCTCGCAGGACAGTTCCTAGCAATTCTTCTCCAGTACTTTTCTGTGTTCTACTCCAATATGCAGAGTTGGCGTACCACCTTCCAAATCTTGAATAGGCATACACAACTCCCTCAATACTGTCCTAACAAACGTCAACACCCCCCCCCACCCGAGGGTAATCTCCCTACACTGAATTCAAATAACAGTTTAGGTGCAGCCCTGCCACTCTGAGTATTTGTCATCATTGGCTACTCTCATCCACAGTCAGGTAGTGATCATGATGCTGGCAGCCCCATATGTCAGATCTCACAGTGATCTGCTCAGCATCCTTTATGTCTTCAACTAACCCGAATATAGCTGTACCTTGCTGGAATGGCCTCTTCAGTCCCTCTCCGGCATTCACTCTTCTCACCTGCTCCCCACACCAAAAACAGGTGAGTTCATTACCCTTCTACATCATGAATATGGTTAGTACAGTGTTACACGGGGTCCCTGCACCCTAATTGGTACCCTCAGAGGTACACCGTAGACAGCTAGCACTTAAGTATATGTTATACTAACATATAGGGCTAAGGGCATCTACCGTACAAGAGTAGATGCCAGGATATGAATGCATATTGTTGTAATACACTTTGCTTGCTAATACATATATTCTTCTATGTATTTTCTGTGTATTTCTTACTTGTAAGATGCCAGGGCATCTGTGTCCTTAGAATAATTATGATATGTAAGTCATCATTGCCACCTTTTGGTGACTTGTACTACTACACTGAGTTATGTAAGACTCTGTTTAAAAACTCTTGTTCACAAACTGATGACTATACAAAACTGTATAATGTTATCCTGGACCATGGAGCCACCTCTAATATAGCCAATAGGGCTCATCTCTGTAACTAGAAATGTTTCTATCTTACAGTAACCATAGTAATTATCATAGGTATATAATGTAATACACTAGTCTTTTACCTCAGAGAACCCAGGAGACACAAAGAAACCTCGAGGTATGAGGAACGCTTAGCATTGTCTCCCAGTTCATATTGGTAAAAACTGCTTAGGGCAACTGTGATTTATCCTTTTGGTAGTAATAAACTTGTTTATTACTCTTATGCAATGTGTCTGTGATTACTTGCATTCCCAATATTGCCAAGAACCTAAAAGTGAGGTTTAAACCTCCTAACAAATTGGCAACCATCTCCAACCTGCCAATCCACTTTTTGTGCATGTTTGTCAAACAGTATCTTGGATTGTTGCTGGGCCTTGCCCATGCAGTTGGCAGCATACAAGTGTGTGTGTATGAGGTCGTTTCTAAGTTTTTTTTACATATTGGTCTACAGACACACAGTCTGCAGTGGAGGTGTGCCGGTCAAACAACAGGTGTTTAGGTAATCTCATCTGTCTGCCAGTCATCACCTCAAAGGGTGTGAGCTGGGTGGTGGCTGAGGGTGTACCCCTAATTGCCATAAGGAGTAATGGCAGTAGGGAATCCCAGGTTTGGGGATTGTTCTCAATGAATCTGGAAAGCATTTGCTTAATCCTTCTGTTGGCTCTTTTACTTGACCTGAGGATTGGGGATGGTAAGGTCTGTGGAACTTCTGTTGAACTCCAAGGAGTTTAAGAGATTCTTTTATCAACTCACCTGTAAAAGTGGTTCCTTTGTCAGAGTCTACCTTAAGATGTAGGCCCCACCTGGAGAAAATCTGTTTTTCCAGGATTTTAGCAGTGGTCTTTGCCATGTATGTCTTAGTGGGGAAAGCTTTAACCCAGTTAGAGAAGAGATCAGTTACCACAAGAGCATATTTATTATTTCTGCTGGTGTTGGTCAGAGGACCAATAAAATCAACCTGTATGGCATGCCAAGGGCCAGAATGTTGTTGTGGTAAAAGTTTGGCATTTTGTTTGGTAGGGATGGGGTTGTTTTGCACACAAACGAGACAATTGTCTATGTACTGTTTAACATCAGGTGATGGTCTTGAGCCTTTTTTCACTTTCTGGTGTCCACCAGTGGGTGTATCATGCACTTGGGCTAGAATTCAGATCTTAGGTGTCTGGGGACCACCCACAACTTGGTGGTGGAGTCATCTGGTTGGAACCAGATGAGCTTGTCATCTGGTGACAAGCGTAACTTACCTTTATGCCTCCGGTAGGGGTTGTGTGTGGGAAGTTTTTCTTTGGTACCCTTGTCAAGGAATCTGAACACTTTTTTTTTGAGTTTAGTCTCAATATGCTGGGCTGCTGAGAGGTCCAAGGGGGAAAAAGGTTTAGGTTTCTTCCTGAGTTCTGCAATCTGTATGGCCGCATTGGCCTCTGGATGATCCATCATCCAGGTGTCCCCCCCCTTGGGCCCCTTCCTTAGCAAGGATGTCTGCTGTGTCATTGAAGGCATGATAGGGGTTATGGAGAGAGTGAGCTTTGAGTTTATGTACATAGAGTTTGTGTGCAAATTTTTGTGCCAGTGAATGTATGTATATTACTAATTTCTTGTACTGCACTGGGCTACCATCAGAGGAGAGGAAGGAGTTTTTCTGCTAGAAAGGAAGAAATTCTGTAAGAGAACAACAAACCTAATTAGAGTCTGTAAAAATGATAGTATCCTCAGTTCCATGTTGGATGAACTCAAGGGCACAGTCCACCGCTGCCATTTTTACATATTGTGATGATGCTATACTACAGCGCTTAGATATTTTGACAGTGTTCCCATAAGGGTAGATTACTAGAATGCCCATCCCTGCAATTTGTTTTCCCTGATAGTAGGATGCTGAACCATCAGTAAAGACGCGACACAAAGAGGTGTTATCCAGTATTTGTGGTGTGGCAGGAATAAAAGGTTCTGGATCTGGAATATCAGGTGACTGCAGTGTACAGTAATGGGGTTCTCCTTGGAAAATGAGTCCATGAGCTAGCATAGATGGAATATTTGTCAGTTGTACCTGTATGTCTCTAGCCTGGAGAAGCAGTGACCAGTGTGTCAGTCTAGTATTAGAGACTGACCCATCCTTCACTCTGTCTGAAAGCAGAAAGGTAGTTGGGGTGTGGTTGGTGTTGATGATCAGTGGTGAGTACCCAATGATATACAGGAAGTGCTTGACAGCCCAGTAGGTGGCCAGAAGGTTCCTTTCACAAAGGCTGTACTTCTGTTCCACTGGGGTCGAGAGCTGTGATGCATATGTAATGGGTCTCAGGGTACCATGCACCTTCCTGGCCAGCACTGTTGACATGGCAATGTCCGAGGTGACACATTTTAGATGGAATGGTAGTGCTGGATTGGGGTTGACCAGAGCTGGGGTGGAGGCCGAGGCCTGCTTTAGTGACGTCACAGCCTGGGTGTGTATAGGGCCCCAAGTCCATGGGATGTCCTTTTTGAGTAGCTCATACAGAGGAGCAGCTTTTTGAGCAAAATCACAAATAAAATCTCTTGAGTAATTCACCATACCTAGAAACCTTTGAAGGGTTGCCACGCTGGTGGGCAATAGCAAGTCTTGCAATCTCTGTACCTTCTTCCAGGTAGGGCTTTGACCTTGGTCAGTTATTTTTAGAACTAGAAAGAGTACTTTTTTTTGACACAGTTGTGCTTTTGCTAGATTGCATTTCAAGCCTGCTCTCTGGATGAGAATCAGTAGTTAGTCCAAGAGATCCAGATGTTGTTCCTGCATGGCAGTTGCCAGCAACAGGTCGTCCACATATTGCAAGAGACATTGGGGAGTAGAGAAACTCTCAAGGGCATCCATCATGTGCAGATGGAACAACGACAGACTATTATGGAATCCTTGTGCAAGCAAGTCCACGTGTACTGTCTTCCTTCAAAGGTGAAGGCAAACTTATATTGACTCTTAAGGGCCAATGGTAATGACCAAAAATCATTGGAAATGTCTAGGGCACTGAACCATTTCAGATCAGGGGTCAGAAGTCGTAGCACATCAGGTGCTGATGCCACAGTTGGAGAACAACAGGGGGTGACCTGATTTAGTTTCCTGTAGTCAATAGTAAGTCTCCAGGTGCCTGTGGATTTTTTCACAGGCCACACTGGGGAGTTGGCAGTGGAAACACAAGTTCTGATTACTCCTTGCTTTAGGAGTGACTTGATTGTTTCTCTTAGGGAAGGCAAGGCCTCAGCTGGGAAAGGATATTGCCTTTGCTTCTCATGTGTTGGGCCTGGCACTTTGATGACTGTGTGCATTTTACCACAGTTATGTTTGTTAACTGCAAACGCTTTTAAATGCCGTTGCAAAATGGGAAGAAGCTTTGGAAAAAGATGATTTTTGAACAAATTTATGACGTCATACTCCTTGTCATTGGCAGATATCGTTGCCACAACATGTGAATCAGGAATCAAAATGGTATGGTATTGACCCTGAATCTGTATCAGTACCATGTTAGCTAGGTCCACCACACAGCCATGTGGCTCAAGGAAGTCAGTCCCTATGATACTAGGATGATCATGCAGTACCATTAGTTGGAAAGTGTGTGAGGCCTTTAGATGGCCTAGCTCTACCGGTAGCGGTAGAGAACGGTATTCAGATAGCCTAGCACCATCAACTCCTGACATGTTGGTCCTCCATCCGGTGGACCAAGGGGATGTGTTTGGGTGTTCATCATGTAGCTCAGATACAGCTGCACCTGTATCTAGCAAAATCTACTAGTAGGTGGTCCCCGACCTTGGCCTTGGTGCAGGGCCTTCCATTTGTATCTAAGACTAGCTGGTTTACAATTTGCACTGGGGCCTGTAATTGTCAATCTGTTCTGCTGGGAACATGGAGAGGTTGGGCCTGACTCTTGTGAATCACTTTACCATGCTGTACCGATGCTATATAGGGAGGATCTTCTGGGTTTAGGCCTGTATGAGCCTGTGGGCCTGCACCACCAGTGTTCCCATGACCCATTGGGGTCTGGGTTGCTGGTTGTACCACCACAAGGGCCTGTGCAGGAACAGCATCCGCTACAGAGTGCACTTGTCCCAGGAGCTCTCGGAATTTCTGATTCTCTTTGGCTATCTCCCTATATGAAGGGCCTGTTCTTTGCTGTTGTAGTTTACCTTTAACCTTATGCTTTTTATACTTATGCCAATTCCGGTTCCCACCCCACTGTTGTTGCTGTTGCAGTTGTTGTTGATGGGGCTGTTGGGGGTGTTGGTTATCAGCTGGAGGAGCTTGTTGGTGTTGGGCCTGCCCTTCCACTGAGTAGTGTGTCGTGGCCTCTGGAGTAGGCTCCACGGTGACTACCTTTTTGGAACCGGAGCCCAGATCACGGATATAGAGTTGGTACACTCTCTTGGTTTTCCGAAGGATGTCAGCAAACCTATCCGTATTGGGGTAAGTGGTTGGCTCTACCTTTTCTCATACTGCTGGAATCATGTTGCTAAGGAACAGGGTCTTACATTCAATAAGATTTACATCTGCAGCTTCTTGTGCCAAGTGCTTTTCTGCTCAGTAGGCCATCCAAAGTCTTTGGTGGTAAGTCGCTGGACTTTCCTTTGCATTCTGCTTTACAGGGTACGCATGCATCACTCCTACTACACCTGGGCTGTGAGCAGAAATGAGCTCAGCTGCAAACTCATCAAAGATGGCATTTCCATCCTGGCGGATGACATCGGGGAATTTGGCCCACAAACTAGGATCAATGGTTTGGCGTAGTATTTGGACCTGGTATTCTGCAGCGAGGCTAAGCATCTCGCATTTAGAACGCACCTTTTCCAAGTGACAGCTGAGGTTGTTGGATGGATTCATCCGACCGATGCTGTCAGCTATTTGCTGAACACAGTAGGCCATTTGTAGGGGATTACTGGGATCATTCCCCTTGTTCCCTGATGCTATGAGCCTGACTTACTGGAAAGATATGGTTATATTTGATACGTCAGAATAAAACGGGCACTGTACTACTTGCATTCATGATGCAGAAGGGTGATGAGCTCACCAGTTTTCAGTGTGAGGTTGAATAGTGATGAATGAATACCAGAGTGGGGCTGAGAAGGCCACTCTTGCAAGGTACTGCTATATTCAGGGAAGGGGAGGACAGAAGGAGAGAAATTTGAGCAGATTACTGTGAGAAATAATGTGGAGCTGCCAGTACCTTGATCACTACCTGACCCTGTTTTCCTGGCCAACATTCCCTTCCCATAAAACCAGTTCATGGAATTGTCCAAGGTTGTGTATGGATATTAATGTGTGGAACAGCTGCCACTACATGTTCAGTCACTTCACTATCAGTCTAGTATTCCTTGTAAAGCACTTTGGGATACAATGTGTATGAAAACCACTATATAAATGCTGATGCTTCTTCTTATTATTATTTCCCATGGAAACGAAGACAAGACAGGTATATATTTGAGTTTCAAGAAAGTATGCAGTCTAACATTTGACTGCACAAGAACTTTGCTACAAAACAGTGGTGGCTCTAGGCGTGGTGAAGGGTGTGACTGCACCCCCCCCACATAGTAATGTAGTTGCTTGCTACTGCAGCTGCTGCATTTCACTTTGTTGAAGAAGTCCGATTTATTGATTGTACAAATGTTTACATTCATACTATGGACTGCATTTGTAGGTTCTGTCAAAAATGTACTAGAAAAGAATAATAGCAGAAAATATAAAGGTTTAACAAAAATGTTAAAAAGTGCATATTAAGCATGCACACCACCCCAGCACCCCCATTGTATCATCCTGGACTGTAACCACTAGACCACCAGGTTATTCAAGGTTTGTACTGCACTGTGGTTTGCCACAAAGAAAGTCGGTTGGATTAAAACACATTTTCAGCATGTTAAAGTAAACAAAATGAACAGAACTATAGTTTCAAATGTGCATTATACAAAATAATGCACATGGTTTTGACCATTGGGTGAAACAATTCTATACAAAGGGAAAAAATAACTAGTTAGCACTATAGAGAGCCATATATCTCTTTGACTTTGGCTCTGATGATGTCATCACATAACACATTTGGTGGCCATTTTAGGAAGCAGGTAAGACAGTTTTTTTGAAATCAGAAGGCTGATTTTACAATTCTCAGATGCTCTGGAACCACATTTAGGTAAATTATATAAATGTAGTTTTTGCCTTAATAAATACAGCAGCTTTTCCTTTAGTCACCTACGGAGTCAGATTTTTGAATAGTTTGTTGTCAAAATGTTGTTTAGGTATCCTTTAATAGGGTGCATTAATCCATTAACATTTTGAGAATCTACACTAAATTGTGCCCTGGTCTCCATCCCCACTAGTAAGAAACAAACCCACATTTGCTGAAAATATGATCATAGCCCAGCCTATTTCAGATATCCCACCACACCACCACCATTGCCCTTATTTGACAGTCTCTGTGCCTGCAATTAATCTTTTTTCTCTTGCACATTCCAACTCATTACACCAGCTTGCCTTATTTGTACACAGAAAAAAACTGAAAATAACTATTTTCAAACAACTCCAGAACTCTGTTATAAACTATTAATAAACAACAATATTACCAACAGTAAACATGTATAAGTATCATACAAGACCATTTGACTTCCAAATGTGGGGTTCATTGTGACACAGACCCTTCTATCTTGGGGGGAAGAATATCAATATTATACAAGCCACCCCCAAGAGGCAGTAAAATGGCTGGGAAAATTCCCTGCGGGCCCATGTATAAGGAGAGAAACTCCATATAGGAGAAAAGCTCTTGCTTTTAAATGCCCCAGGACATCGGAATGTTGGCAAATATCCATAGCCCCATAAGAATCCCATAAAGGAGCCCCCAGTAGAGAAATAAAATGGGTGGTCTGCCCCATTATTTGGTTCCCACTACTCAGGACAGAAAATAATGATCTGAGTATGAAGTAAGATATAGAGATGGTCTCTGAGTGTTACAGGCCACAATGAGAGGATCAGAGTAATAATCTAAATCCTTACATGCACTCTATAGGTAGCAATCATATTATGAAATGCTTTGGAATAGTAACCATATGGTTTATCTGGAGGCACCACATTCACAATACTAACAATGTATTATGTTGCCATTATCAATCCCCATTGTCAAACATATTTTCTGTTCTCAAGCAATATTACATTTTGCACCATCTGAAAATCATTCTACTAATTAGAGGGTAAACTACTGTCCACTATATATGTAGTAAATCATGGGTGGAGCCAGTCATGTTTGGTATACTAAAAATCAAAAAGTGACCAGTTTGCCATGGAAAACAATGGCACCTTCAGTATGACTTTCCAAAACTCAGTACCTCACTCCAGTCATGTTTCCTCTTCACTAGTACCTCCAGAAGGTGAGTGTTCCCTTTTACTGCCCTCAGAAGATGTAAGTTTGAATTAGTGGCCACCTAAGAGCTATTCAGAGATGAATCAAGGTGAGTCCCCCCCTCCACCCTTGGACCAGGTCAGAGAATCCCCTCATACAGTCGCAGCCTACCAGAGTCCCCCTTAGACTTTATCTGCTTTCCCCACCCCACCAGCACTGTAAATTTCTTTCCTACACCTTTGCTTTCTAATCAGGCCCTTTCAGAGCCCTATTCTCCTATAGGCCCCTCTGTCTTAGTGCATGTTCATGTGGACCATGTGGTTTCTTCAAAGTGGGAGCGACATAACTCACTGCCCCCTCCAACACCTAACCCCCAGTCTAAGGAAGCTAATGGCATGTAGAAAGCAGGTGTGCAGAGGATTTTCTTAGGTTGCTGATGCAAAGCAGTATGGCAGCAAGAGATTCTTACCTCATTTAGTCCCTCCAGTCCCGCAAGTAAAAAAAAAAAAAAACATACTCATGGCAAGCTTGCTTATGGAAGAAAAAAGGAACACTCTACATTTTATATAGTGAACTGAAGCTGTCCTCAGGGCCCCCCTGTGCAA
Source organism: Neoceratodus forsteri (assembly GCA_016271365.2). Lineage (NCBI taxonomy): Eukaryota > Metazoa > Chordata > Ceratodontiformes > Ceratodontidae > Neoceratodus > Neoceratodus forsteri. The sequence goes on from CM028138.1 coordinate 124,832,428, forward strand.
GGCCATCAGGATCCCCTACTCAACCCCCATTCACTATACAATAGGAGTCCAATAAAACTTTAGTCCTTAAGACTTGTCCTGCTTTCTTTAGTCTCACCTTGTGTTTCTTGCCATTTTAACAGATTTTACTAAGTGAGCAAAGCTGAGGTACTCAGTGTTGCCTGATGTCTTGCTTTATCCACTGCCATAGAGTCAACTTTTAATATTGCAATGAACGTTTGCAAGGTTAGTTGTATTCGACGCTTCCTTGCCCTCTTGTCTGAGCTGGATTTTGATCTAGGAGCTTGTGTTTCCTGGGGTGGAAGTGGCATGCTGGCAACACAGAACTAGTCCTGCAGTTGAAGACCTCGCTGTTTGAGCTCCTGTACTACCTCCTTAGCCATATCAAATGCCCTTTACCCCTCTGGAAATTGCACTACAAAATTAGCTTGGTGGAGGCATTTGAAATTTAATCTGTTAAATCCACAGAATTTTTAAAAGTGGAATGTAGGCTCTGTGTCTGCTCATGATACCAGCTGGATAATAATTATTGACGTATAACTTATGGGTTTCATATTGTAATGACTTCTGCTGCTATGCCCTATGCAGAATGTCCTGTTTCATTATGTATTTAAAAAAAAATACAAGATTATTGAATGTGACCTTGCTGTTAGATCTAGTGGTTTCAGGCCAAGAGCTCTATGTTCTCTTTGAATGTCTAGCTCTATGTCTGGTTGGAAGGCGAGAGCAGTTTAGAGAAATTGCTGGAGAAACAGAATAATGTGTTAACCTTTGGCCCCCTCTGGTATACCAAAAATGCAGAGATTATTTCTTTGGGCTCAGCATTCCTGGTCTTCTAGCTTATCTTAGAGTTATTGGTTTGTTTCTGCCAGCTGTACTTCTGTGTGTTCTAGCCTAGGGTGGTAATTCTGAAGTCGTTTTCCGAGATTTGCTTATCAGCATCTGCAGCTCTGTGCTTAAGGTAAGTAACTTTTTGAATGATGGCATCACATTTGCTGGACATCTCTGCTCTAAACACCTTTAGGTAGGATATCATCTATTGTTTCCCCTTTTTTGGTGCCTTTCATCATTTTGCAGTTGAGGCACATTTTGAGCAGGCCTGGTTTGAGGAAAGTTAGACTTCACTGTCTGACCTCGATTTGTTGTATCCTGCTTCTGTTCTGTTCCCTGTCCCATTTTCTGGAATCCTGTTTTCACCTTCTCTTGCAGCTTCAGTATGTCTCCTGTTGCTATGAATTTCAGCAGATAAATTCAGTTATAAGGAGGTTTACTTCTGCTCCGCGTGCAGAGATCTGCGTTCACCTGACCATCTGCCCTGGTGACATCACTGGAACTAGTCTATTCAAGTTTTGAGTAATGTCATTCTTGATGTGGAATGAACCAGCCACCTTTGAATGGCATGTTGACTGCATTTTGTCTTGGGATGGTGAATTTGCTTTGGCATACACGGATAACACTGCAATCTACAGCAAGACATAGGAGTATCATGTCACGCACATGACGAGGTGCTCCTCCAACTGAAGGCTGCAGGGCTTACAGTCAAGGCAGATAATTGCTGAATACAGTGGCAGACATGGACATGGTCAGATATTTTGTGAAATTTCTATTATATCTTTGAGAAGTTTCCTTCCTGCCTGCAGTACCACCATGGACCACCAGAGAGTCTCGTTAGATATATTGTGAAATATCTGGAAATACCGAATGTGTGATGACAGAGGTGTCTTACTTTTTGTACAGGCAGAGAGTGGAAACACGTAGCCTGAGCCAGTAAAATTGAGGCCATACAGGATATGGTATACCCACCAAAAAGAGGAAAGTACAGGCCATCATATGGAAAGCAGGATACTACTGAAAGTTTGTGCCAAACTTCAAAAGTATGGACTAACTACTGTTTGATCTAACTAGAAATAAATGCCAGAAAAAGTTTGGTGAACAGATCACTGCAAGACAGTGTTCTGCAAATTGAAGAAGACATTGGGCCTGATTCTTAAAAGGTTGGGAATGCTGCACAGTGCTTGCACCAGCAGAGAATGGCATAAGGGGCACCTTGCATCACACCATGAACAATTTCCAATTCTCAAACGTGGCCTGCGCCACATGGGGGGCTGCCTGCACCAGCCAGACTTGCAGCTCTCTTGCAACAGATGCACAGCTGTACCTTGACAGATGGAGGTTGCTTCACATTGGTGCTGCAATACCCCATATGTGGGATTCATAAAGTTCCATAATGGGCATAGGGCTCATCAGGGCTTCGATCAGCCTGGAGCTGGACTAACAACCCATACACCACTTTAACAGAGTATGCCAGCTGGAAAGAGATATCCCCATGCAGCACTAGCACCGGTTGTCCTGCATGTGAGTAAAGTAACATACAGTATTTTACAGTTACCTTATATTCTCTATGTTTTGCAGTCTCTAGTTAGTCGAGTATGTGTGAGGCTGTCCTGGTGTGCACTGTAGTGTACAGCCCATAGCACCACTGTATCAGGGTGAAGTCCTTCGTTGATGCCTTGTCTCTTACTCATGCATTATGTGATATGACTTTTATAACATTAATGACACAAGTCATTAGAGAATACTGGTGCTACAACTACAGCAAGCACACCCTGGTATCTACATTAGGGGACCCAATGAAGGTTACCCTGAGAGTGGTGCTGCTCTCTTACCAAGCAGAGGAAAATGAAACAGTGGGGCAGCAAATGGTTACAGGATAACAGCTTGGATGGGTGACTGCTACTTACAAACTATTCTATCTTGACTGGAACAAACTTAGGATCACATCACAAGCACTGTATATTACAGCAACTGTTAAAATTATTGAATGCCTTATCTGCACTAACTACCCCCATGGTGATACATCTGGGAAGCTACTTGCACATCTCATACAACATGGAGAGAATGGTACATACTTTGTAACCTCTATGGGCCAGGGTTTCAATGGGCAGGGGATGACGGCTGCCCCTATTAAACCCTTTCCTTGTTCCACCGGTTTGGCGCATGACTCCACCTGCAGCAGCTGCGAGGACTTTGGCACCAGGACACGTAATGTACCAGAATCTGGTGCAGGATCCCTGGCACACCTGGCTTTGTTGCAAGTTGGGGTATTGCACACTTACATCACTCTAGGGGGCCTTTGTGAATTGGGCCCTTTGTGTCAGGCACCTGTGCTTGTAAGCCCTGAATATTCCCTGAAGTTCATTGTGTTATGAATACACCCAATCATGGCCTGGGGAAGTTGTGAGTCAGGTCATGCACACAAGGGAAGAACACGCAGTTGTGTACCTGAGTAGTAAATTGCTGCCCAGACAGGAAGCCTATGCTATAATTAAGCAGGAATGTGTGGATATTGGCTGGGCTCTGCAAAAGCTGCAGTCATATTTGCATGGGAGCATGTTCAGATTGGTCACCAACCACGACCCCCTCAGATGGCTCCACAGAATCAGTGGGCAAAATCCCAAACTGTTAAGATGGGGCCAGGTGTTGCAATTTTGTAACATGGACATTAAGCACTGCAGTGGGTCATACAGCATGGCAATGCAGATGTATAGACAAGGCAGTAACCAGTGGCTCAATAGGAGGTGCCTTAAAGAATTAAATAGATTGTTAAACTAGAGAGGGAACTGAGGTGTAGGAGGTAGAGCAAACCTGCTAACTTGAAAAACATCTAATAGGGTCACTAAAAGATGCCCTTTTATTTCTCTGAGATGGATATGTAACAGATGTAACATCCAGGATTTTTTTTATTCTTTTGTTTTATTATTTATGTTGTCTGTAAGATGTTTTATTTGAAGAGGAATGTATGAGGAGAATGAAAATTGTCTCCTCTTGCAGTCTAAGGCTTTTGAGTGAGCATTCCTACAGTACTGTATATCCTCATAGAGTCTGGGTGTGGACAACAGCATTTCTGTCATCTAAAGGCTTTTGTTTAAGGATAACAGAGTCAATTTAATCAAAAAAGACATGTTTTGAATGTTAAAAGTGGCCCAGACAAAGTAAGACACTTCTTGCTGGGCAGATGGCAAGGGAAAGGGAAAAGGGAAATTGTTTAACCAGGAAAGGCACCTTAAGACGAAGCTTGACTCCAGGTGTGACCTGGGACCACAAGAAAGTTAAGTGACTTGCTAAGGGTCACACTGTATGCAAGTGGGGGCTGTGGGATTCAAACTCAGGTCTCCAGGTTTGCGGCTCAGTGCTGTAAACCACAGTACTATACTGCCACCTGGTGACAGCAGGATAACAATAGGACACAGCCCAAATACACACAACCACTTTGGACCAGTTCTGAGGTGGAGAATGTACCCACACTTCAAATGAAATGTTCAGAGTGTGATGTCAGAGAGGCAGGGCAGATGATGGGTGTACGTCAACTGGCCTGCCAGTTATATTGCTGTCTTGTTGTTTCTCAGAGTAAGGCAATTTGAAAGACAAAGAACCTCAGCAGAAAAGCTCTGAGGAATGGTGTCACAGGTTGGTTCACTCCCAGATCTCAGCTTACGATTGGCGTTACCAGTTTCACAACCCTTCAGATGCCTGAAAGGGTTACCTTGGTATGATACCACCACTCACTGCAACCTCACTTGGGGTATCTCTAGGTCTGAATCTCATCAGAGTCACTGTTTGCACACATTACTGTGCTCCTTAACAAAGGATAAATGACCCATCCCTCAGTTACAGCTTAGAACACTTTTGCTCAGGTATGATAACTGTAACCTCCTCAAAGATGTATCACAGCGTTGTCAATTCACCCTGGTTATCTATAACTGAAATTACTCAGTCACAGAAAACATAAAGTATGCAAGAAATTACTTGGGTTGCATGAGTTGTGACAACCAAGAATAACCAACACAAGCATAAAAGTCCAAAAGGTTTATTATGACATAATAAAAGCAGCAACTGCCTCCTAGACTGCAAGATTGCAAAGGTCATTGTGAGAGACATGTGGTCTATTGTGCTGCAGCCCCTGGCATTCTTCTTTTCTTTGGGGTGGCAAAGTAGCTGACTCCCTGATCGGGGTTTGAGCAGACATTTTTGTACAAAACTGTTATTATGTAAGGCTAAGGCTATATCTCACCATGAAAAACATCTTGCTAGATCTTAGCAAACACTCATAGTCTCTCCCTAGCAACAACTAGGCAGATTACATCAGTAGCCAGGTGGTTTTGTCACTGTCAGCCAGTGTGACCTCCCAACTGTCATGCTCTCTCTCTCTCTCTCTCTCTCTCTCCCTCTCTCTCTTCCAGCTAACAGGAAGTTGCACAACCCCTCCCAAAAGCCACACAGGAAACACCCAGCTGCCTGCCAGAAGATTACATTGATTTTGAGGAAAAGAGACAAAAAAGCAAGTTACAAGTTGCAATACTTGTCACAATATGTCTATATCTAATGCTAACACATGCATATGCCCCTATCTGTCTTATCCATAATGTTTTTGTAGCAAGGCGAATCCAGCATAAGTCATTATCACTGTTGGCAAGTGAGCATAAAATTGGTTCTTATTGCAACTCCTAAAGCAATTATCGTCCCAATGCAGGTTTCTGTCTCTCCATAAGCATGCACAGTATTGTGACATAAGAACAATATTTTGGTAGGATATTGGGGTGTCATTACTGTTCCCCCCGAAGCCTCATTACAGTTCCCTCCTGAAGCCCTGTAAGTTGATAACTTACAGGGGTTCACAAACAACAACAAACACAAAGAACAACAAGAGACTTGGCCACTCATCACTAGGAGTCCAAAGAGTCCAAACATCAGCCATTTCAGCCATGAGAGGTCCACTACCAGGAACTGGACAATTAGGATCTTATCCATATGTAGTCAGACTGCTACAAGTCATACAAATCTCTTCTCCCTACATAAGGCCCACATGCTACCCCAGGCACCTGAACTTTGTTTTGGATGCCCTGTACAGATCACCCTTTCAATTTTACTCTTTAGATAAGTCTTAGAAAGGATTTTGGTGGTCATATGCTACGCTAGGAGTGTTAGAGAGCTATAGGTGCTTTCTTACAGAGAGCCATTCTTGGTATTCCACATTGACAAAGTCTCCTTGTGCCCAGTCTCTTCCTTTATACCAAAAGTAATGTCCAAATTCCACACTGAACAGGAGATTCACTTGCCTATAATTCATCCTGAGCAGCAACTTCCAGAAACAATTCCACACCCACTCAATGTGGCTACCCAATTAAGACAATATTTGCACATGACAGAGCAAATTTGCATAGCCAATAGGCTACTCATACCCATGCCAGTAAGAAGGTGGGCTAGGCCACATTTAAGGGCACGGTAGCCAGACGACTCAGAGCCACCATCACAATCACCTACCGAGTGGTAGATCTTCAGCCATCACCAGGTATAAAAGCATATTCTGCTAGGGCAATGGCCACCACATGGGCAGGGAAGGGTGGCGCCTCCATTCAAGATAGTTGCTTGGCCACCACCTTGTGAAACATTACCAGTTGGATGTAATCTTGGAGGATAGTGCCTCCTTTTGAACAGCGGAGCCTCAGCATCCTCAGACTCTGATTACATTTCCCTCTCTGTCTATGACACACTGCTGCTAAGATCCCATTGGTAAGCAATGTCTGAGTACTATACGGGTTGCCAGGGATAATGGCATCCATGCACCTGGTAAAGGTGATTATAGCTGCAATTTTTGTAGTACTCAGAGTCCTTCCCAATGCATTGAGAACCCATAGTCTGAGGCAGCCATTAACTCAGGTATGATTGTTGCCTTACATATGCTTGATATGTGCCATTACTTTAAACATGTGTGCTGTTTGTTGTTTGCATTATTTGATACTATGTAGTGAAAGTAGTGTACTAGTCTGAAAGTCATATAAGAGTAAAACACGTTTTCCTTCTCTGCTAGGGAAGTATCTCACTTGAGCTTCCAGGCTGGGCTGAAGGATGGCCTCTGGCCAGCTCAAATTTGATTGGATCATGCATCAAACTATACACTATAGGATGGAGGACAACCCCTAGGTGAAAAATGCCTGAATACTATAAAGGTTGCAGATGAGTAAATTCCAGTTCCATTACTATGTAACAGAGAAGTATTAATTCAATTGTCCAGAACAACAGAAGCTTGTTCGCATCAGGGTACAATTCTTTGCTTGCCTTTTCTGTCAACCAACTGGCATCCTTAAGATCTTTAAATTGAAATGTCTTGCTGATGTAGAAGAATTTTAGCTGGGTAGATAACAACAGAGAGTTCACTATTCCGAGGTCCTGGAGTTGGCTACAAACTGCAAAAAATTGCTTCCTCCTCTTCCTGGTAGAGAAAGACAAGTCTGGATGAATCCTGACATCATGATCATTGACTTGAAGAGAAAGAAACAACTGGTCCACTAAGAAGCAGAGAACCAAATATTGAGTCTCCACCCTGGCTTTGATCAACAGAATAGTGCAATATTGAGTATTGGCACTGGTGGCTGAGCAAAGCTGATTGGGTATGCCCTTCTACAAGTATCTCCAACCACTGAGTCCTGTAACTTGAGCCCCTTGGCTCAATTCAATAATTACATTTTACTTAGGATAATACCATTGAGCAAGGTTCATTTACAATGGTGTCCTGCTGGAGCAGATTTCAGATGACAGGCACACAGTACATGTTGCTCACACAGACAGTGCTAAAAACTTACAGTACTACAGTAGCAGTGCTTTGTACATAGTGAAATAATAATTAGCTTTCGGATACATGATACATTTATTTTATTTATTTATTTAGTTTTTGTTGACTGGGTAAGTGCACTAGATAAATCCTGCCTATTTTCAGGCATGACCCAGGAGAGGGGGATACAGATGAATGCCTACTAACCTTGAACTGTTGGTGGTATTTTTAGTGAATGAGGGAAATTTGGCCAGGACACTGGGGAAATTCCCCTACTCTTTTCGATAAGTGCCATGGGATCTTTAACATCCACCTGAACTACCACCAGTCCAGGCAGATGGGATCTCGGTTTAACGTCTCATCCGAAAGATGGCACCTCAGAAGTGTAGCACCCCTCTCATGCTGCACTACAGTATCAGTACTGGGATATTAACCCAAGTGCCAGATGTGGGAAATGAACCCACAGCCCTCTGATTTCCAGGCCTCAGAGGCGAGTGTGCTACCTACTGAGCCACTGACACTGCACCTACTGAGCCACTAACACTGCACCTACTGGGCCAATGACACTGACATAAGAGGATGTGAGCATGAAGGTGAGGTTGGAACATGGTACACAAGAGGATATGAGCACAAGGTTGTTTTCACCTCCATTGTACTTCATGGCTAGTGACATCATGGTCTTTGCCCAGATCAATTTGAATAAAATCAGTCCATTACTTTTGTGCTGGGGGTTAAGTGAGAGTCGACTTTACAGAGGGATTGTGCTAGTGAGAGTCATGTTGCCAGACATCTGTGGCTGAAGGCGTAAGACCCAATGTCCATGTTAAGTCATCATTGGGGTCCTTAAATTGAAACGACTTGCTGTTGTAGATGAACATGGGCTGGGCAGGTAGTGTGAGAGAGAGTTCACTAGTCCAAGGTCATGGAGTTGGCTACAAGTTGCATTAAATTGTTTCCTTCTGGTTCTGGTAGAAAAAGGCAAATCTGGGTAAATCTTGACATGACCATTGAATGGTTGAGGAGAAAGCAACTGGTCCACAAAAAGAACCAAATCCTAAGTCTCAACCCCAGCTGTGATCATCAGAATGGTGCAAGGTTAAGTATCAATGCTGGCACCTGAGTAGAGGCAAATCGGATGTGCTTATCTGTAAGCATCTTCCACCACTGAGTCATGTAGCCGGAGCCCCTCATTCAATTTAATTAATTCAGTTTTATTTGGGATAATATCACTGAGCAGGGCTTGCTTAAAATGGTGTTCTGTTGAAGAAGATTTCAAATGATAGGTATACACATTGCTTCCACAAACAATGCTAAGTATCTGGTGAAAACGTTATATGTGAGAGCACATAACCATGAGGTTATTACAACCCATGTTACACCTCATGACTTGTGACAGCATGAACTTTGCCTGAATTATTTTGAGTAAAACCAAACAATTCTTTTGTATTGGACGTTATGTGACAATTGGATTTACAGAGGGATTCTGGTAGTGACAACCACTTTGCCAGACATCTGTGTCTAAAGATGTAAGACCCAGAGTCCAGTTAGGGCAGTCTTGAGGTCCTTAAGTTAAAATGTCTTGCACTGTAGAAGAACCTGAACTGGCAGGTAGCATGAGAGAGTTCACTATTTCAAGGCCCTGGAGTTGGATCAACAGGGCTCATTTAAAATGGTATCCTGTTAAAGCTGGCATCAGATGGCAGACATACACACTGCTTACAATGGGCCTTATGCACATACGGGTGGGAAGTATGTACGGGAGGTGTGTATCCCACCCACAAAGGGCCACACTTGCAGATAGGTGTGCATCTGGGGGAATGCACTACCAGAGTGCAGCTGTCTGCAGTCCCACCTCCCCTGGCGTGCTGGTGTGTGGAGGATAGATATGCAGACTGAGCTGGCATCCAATGAGATGCCCAACTTGGTCCACTGATGGATCCCTCATGCCCGCAGGTATGGATAAATGGTTGCTGCTTGGTGCGGCATCAAAGAAGTGGGCTGGTGCCCGGTCGGCCATCCCCAGACCACCATTCACTGTCGATGGTCTGGGATGGCATGGTGTGGGGGACAGCATTCCTCATCTGTCTTATGGTGACTGGGGCGTGACATTCCTGGGGCATGCAAACCCTGTGGCAGGGGTTCCCCCTGCGTACCGTGCGCACCCCATGCCCAGCACTCTGTGCCACTGTGAACATCGTGGAGTGTGGGCACACCTCCTTCCCACCATGACTGCATTGCCCTCTGCATGGTCTGGCACTGGGGCTGCACGCCCAGTAGGCGAATCCCATGGCCAGCTTGTGGGGAGCACAATATGTGTGGAGTGGTTATGTGGGATGGGTATGTGGTGCATAGCCACTCCACACCTTAGTACATAGGGCCCAATGGCAGTACTAATATATAATACAGTAGCAGTGAATAGTACATAGTGCAGTAGTAGCTGGTGAAAACATGATAGACAAGATGATGTGGGCATGAGGTTGAGGTGGAAACATATGTAAAAGGATATGGGCATGAGGTTGTTGTCACATACAATACTCTTCATGGCTGGTGATAGCATGATCTTTGCCAAAATGATTTTGAATAAAACCAGTCTCATTATTTTTGTGCTGCAAGGCAAAAAGCAGTTAACTTTACATAGAAACATAGAAACTGATGGCAGATAAGGGCCACTTGGTCCATCAAGTCTACCCATTCACGGTGATCACTTATGAGATCACAATAACCGGATAGGCAATCATGTTGCCTGACATTTATGGCTGAAGTTGTAAGACCCATAGTTTTTGTAATGTGAGGAGCCATCAGCTCAACTGAGTCTGCAGACTGGAGAGCACTTGTACAGGGCTTGTGTGTGAGCCTTGTGTAGATATATGGGATAAACTTGCCCTAGAGTAATTCACTTGAGAAGACGATAATGTGTAGTTTTCTCCTATCTTCCGGGCACAGTCTTTTTAATCCACTGTAGAGTTTACAGTGGTGGGTATCCTAGGGGCAATCTAGGACCAGTCTGCCCAGAGAGTTGTATAACACAGCTACTGTAGTTTGGCCAGACAGCTGCAGAGGTACTACAAAGGAAGATATCAACATAATAAAAGTAAGGGAATATCACAGAGTGAATAGAAGGAAGGAAATATTATAGAGTTAATTATGTTCAGTCCTGGGACAGTTAGGATATTTTTAAACAGAAAACCAATGTTTGGACATAGACTTGCATCACGTTTGTCAATATGGATGTCCCCTGTGTGAGAAGTAGGTCAATCCAGAATCCCAGATATTAATATTCACTGACACTCTCTATGGTCATCCCATACACGGTGGTGATTGTCGGGGGGGGGTTCTGAGCTGGCATAGCTCTTCAGCCAGGGGGTAGCTCCAAACATCATGGCCTTGGTTCTTTCAACATTTAATAACACATTTAAGTCACAGAGATACAGTAGGATTGCAGTTCATTGAAACCCCCCTTGTGAGCAGTCTATATGGCAGGGATATGTGTTCTAGTGCTAGGGTGCACTATATCATTAGCATACAGTTGGTAAACCACACCTCAACTGCACCATCCAAGGTCATTCATATATACAGGGAAAAAGTAACGGGTCAAGTACTGAGCCTTGTGGGACATGTGGTCTAGACTCAATGCCATGTAGCCTAACTCTGTTCATGTTAAGAAACTGAAAATCCAGTTGGTAACTTATAGACACGTGTTAGTTAGTGAAGAGGGAATAAGCTTCTAGCTGGAGGCTGGGAGAGTAAGTAGACTTGAAAGATTTTCTTAGCTGGTATTCTGTGTGTTTGTAATTGTATTTGAGGGCTGGTCTTAACTGACATTTATTGTGCTTTTTCATTTAGTTTGGGCAGCCTTTTATTGCTTTTGCATTTAGTTTGGGCAGGAGGAAGTGATTCAAACAGACAATTTGGTGTTTGTGTGTGTTTAAAAGTTGCTATCTGGCCTGCAAGTGTGGGCATCATATTACAGGGGATTAGTGCTGTTTGAATGCAAGGTGTGACTGCCAGCTCAGTCAGTCTTCAGTTAGTGAAGGGGGAATAAGCTTCTAGCTGGAGGCTGGGAGAGTAAATAGACTTGAAAGATTTTCTTAGCAGGTAGTGCTTGAAGGTGCAGTGAGGGGCAGACACAGGGCAGACACACTCTCATGAGAGTCAGGTGTAGGCCCTAATCCCGATCTCCACCACCCCTCCCTCCCCAGAGCTTGGCTCATTTATAGGGGAACACCTGTCCTGCAATTGGAGGAAAAGGCTTCAGGTGCAGCTCATGTAGTTCTAGCCACTGGGGGTTGGGTTTAAAGACTGGGACAGAGGAGCTTAGGGAGTTATACACTTCCCCTATAAGTTTACTGTGTAGTACTGCATCTAGTAACGGGGGTATCTGTTTACTGTGGGACTGTACCTAGGATTAGTGGGTGACCTGATTAGTGGGTAGGGGTGTATCTTGGACTAGTGGGAAACCTGGTGGTTCACCCAAGGAATCCTACTCGGAGGGGGATGGGACCACATGTCATTAGGGCCGGCATCTTTGGGAGGGTGGTGGGGTGCACAGGGTGTGGGGCAGCCATAATACTGGATTGAGCTTGGAAGTTCGGTGGTTGCCCAGTGTGCTACCAGCTGGCACTGCTTAGGGAGGAGGTTGAGGGGATTAGGAGAGAGCTGGAGGGAGAGGGGAGGTATGGTTGGGGAATAGAGCAGGGGCTCTCCCACAGGGTTAAACAAAGCACTAGGGGTGGGGGCATAGGGAAAAGAGTGCAGGAGAGTACTCTGGGGTCACATAGGGACCCTGACAGAGGGGGCCCAAAAGGAGGACACTACCAAGGAAGCAGGCAGGTATCTGGGGACCCTCACAGAGGGGGGCCAAAGGGAGGACATTCTCAGAGAAGTAGGCAGATGGCTGGAGTTGGATAGAAGGAAGCAATGGGGGGAGGTGGATCAGACCTTAAGCTCAGTAACTGCTTCAATTCTCTTCTTCTGCTTGAAGATGAGGGGGTGATGTAGCCATGACAGGCAGTTAGAGATAGAAAAGGAGTAGGGGGCAGGAGGCAGGGGCTGGATAGCATGAAGAATGGGGGAACTTGGAACATGGGAAAATGGGGGGAGTGGGGGATCAGAGCAGGAGGAGGGGGTTGAGGGAGGAAAGCGCAAGGAGAAGGACAAGTTGGGAGGAAAGGACAAGGGGAGGGACCAAAAGTACAAGGAGGATGCAGCAAAGGGAGCTGAGGCTTTAGGCCAGGGGAGCACGACAGGCAAGGAGGGGCTGAACAGAGACGGGAAGGAAGGGAGGATGAGCCAGGCAAGTATAGCAGATGGGGAAGGGACCAGTCATGAGCAGTGACGGGGGTAGCGGGGTGCAGAAGGATACTCAGGAAGAGAAGAGGCATAGGATCGGAGGGGAGGGGGTGGCAAGGGTAAATAAGGAGGGAGCGGCAGGTGGCACCCAGATAGGGGGAGGAGCAAGAAACCAGCTGAGGGGAGGGGCCAGTAGAAAGGATGAGGGACATGAAAGGGGGGAATGGAGGAAAAGGGGTGGTTAGAGTGCTCCTGTTGGGTGATTCCATAATCAGGGGTATCAGATGGGATAGGGAGGGGGAGGCCTGCCTGGTTAGAACAAAATGCTTCCCTGGACTAACGGTGCACAGGGTCAAGCATGAGGTATATCAGCTGGCAAAGGATTGTGGCAGTTCCCCGGACATACTGGTCCACCTGGGTACCAATGACATTGAGGGAAATAGTAAGCTAGGGATACAGGCAAGGTTCAGGGAGCTTGCCAGGGTCTGTCATGACATAGAATGCATGATTTCCTTCTCAGAAATCCTGCCGGTGCCAAGGGCTAGTGGGGAACACAAGAGGAAGATTAGGGAGATAAACCAGTGGCTCAGAGAGTGGAATGGGGCCAGAGGGTATGGGCTGATGGGGGATTGGGAGGGAGACTTGGGAGGATAAGGGGCTATATGCTAGAGATAAACTCCATCTCAGTTTGCAAGGGAGGGAAATCCTTAAGTTGAAAATAGAGGGGTTCTTTGGTGAAAGGTGAGGTTTAAACTTGTGAAGGGGGAAGGATGGGATAAAAGGCTGTTAAGGGGGGTCCGGTAAAGGAGGGAATCTGTCTCCACCCCCTTGGGAGCAGGAGGGATGCGGGAAAAGGACGACTGGTAAGGTGCTGACCGGGGGAAGTCATAATCCCCATGGGAACGTGAGCGGGGAAATGAAAGTATATGGAAAGGGTGGAAAGTAGTTCTGCTAAATGCCAGGAGCTTGGGCAATAAAATGCATGAGCTCCAGGTGATGCTAACTGAGGGATAGGTGGATGTAGCAGTGGTCACTGAGACTTGGGCTACCGCAGGGCATGAATGAGACCTGAACTTGGAGGGTTACACCATGTTCAAGAAGGACAGCGGGGAGGGAAGGGGAGGAGGGGTAGCAATAATAGTCAAAAACTGCTCTGGCATAGGAGGAGTGGAGGAGGTGGAGGGAACTGTGGAGGCGATTTGGGTCACCTTGATAACAAAGGGGGGGCAAGAGAGTAAAAATAGGAACAGTGTATAGACCACCCACACTGGCAGAGGAGCTGGAGGAGAGTCTGGTGGCTGATGTGGGGAGACACTGCGGTTAGGGCAGGGGAAGGGTGGTGGTGTTTGGGGACTTAAACATGCCAGGAACAAACTGAGAGACTATGACATCTTCGGTGGCCAGGGAACAGAGGTTGTTGGATGTCTTTCAGGACACATTCCTAGCTCAGCAGGTGGGGGAACTGACCAGGGAGGCATGGATACTGGATGTGGTCCTGGCAGACAGCGACCAGATTGGGGGCCTAGAGGTAAGGGACCCATTGGTGGGGAGCAACCATGCCACAGTCTAGCTCTGCCTGGACCTTGGAGGGGTAGAAGGCTGTACAAAGACGGAGGTAACTGACTTCAGGGGGGCAGACTTCAAGGAAATGGGAAGGATCCTTAAGAAGCATTTGGATGGGATTGGGCCAGGCATGGATGCTGACAGTAGGTGGAAAATCATCAGGAGGGGGGTGCAGAATGCTACCAACACCTCTACAAGAGTAAGACCAAAGTACAGTAGGGCCTGTAAACCCTGCTGGTGGACCAGGGAGGTTCAGGAGGTGGTGAGGAGAAAGAAGGCAGCTTATAGGCATTTCAAGTGCTCAAACAGTGAAAGGGATCGAAGGGAGTATGAGCTGATGGCCAGAAGGGCTACTAGGGTGGTGAGGTCAGCTAAGGCAAGGAAGGAGCAGAACCTGGCCAGGGAAATTAGGTGAGGGAACAAGAGGTTCTTTAGATACATTGAGGAAAAGCGGAGGGTGAAGGGGCAGATTAGCAGGATTAAAACAGGGAAGGGATAGGCACAAGACCTGGGGGAGCAGGCTGAGGTACTAAATGAGTATTACGCCTCAGTTTTCATGAAGGAAAATGGGGGAGCTGCATCATACATGGGAGGAGATGGTGAAACTGAGGAAGTGAGACCCTTACCGGTCTGCGGGTCTGGGGAGGGGGGCCATCACTGGCAGGAGGGGAGAAGGCAAAGCAGGGGATGAGGTAGCAGAGGTGGAAATCATGGCATAGAGAGTGAGGGAAGCCCTCAGATCCCTTAAGACAGAGAAAGCACCGTGGCTGGATAAATTACATCCCAGAGTGCTGAAGGAACTGGCGGATATCCTGGCAAAACCCCTGGTGGAGCTTTTTAGCATCTCTCTGAGAACAGGGTGGGTGCCCCAATACTGGAAGGTGGCACATACAGTGCCTATCCACAATGGGTATCAAGGGAGGTGGCAGGGAACTACAGGCCCATCAGCCTGACATCGGTGGTGGGCAAGGTGATGGAGGGCATTGTCAAGGAGAGGCTGGGGGGGGACCTGGAAAAGTTGGGGTGCCTGGATGATAGGCAGCATGGATTCATCCTGGGGAAATCATGTCAGACAAACCTTGTGGAGTTCTATGACTGGGTGACAAGTGCCTTGGACCTGGGTAGACAGGTGGATGTCTTCTTTCTTGACTTCAGCAAGGCGTTTGACTCTGTTCCTCATGGGGGCCTGTTGGATAAGCTGGGAGAAATGGGTATGGGGAACCAGATGATCAGATGGATAGGAAATTGGCTCCAAGACTGGACCTAGAGGGTCATGGTTGGTGGGATAGTCTCATCCCCAAGGAGGGTCATTAGTGGGGTCCCCCAGGGATCAGTCCTTGGGCCCCTCCTTTTCAATGTCTACATCTCTGATATAAGGAAGGGTATCAGGAGTAAGATGAGTCTCTTTGCAAATGACTCAAAACTGGGGGCAGTGGTAGATGGGGAGGAAGGGAGGGTGGCCCTACAGGGGGACCTGGAGGCTCTGGAAAGGTGGTCTAGAAAGTGGAAGCTGAGGTTCAATGCAGGAAAATGCAAGTTACCACACCTGGGAGCCAGAAACCCGGGCCAAGTGTACACCCTGGGGAGGGGAAATGCTACAAGTCTCAATGGCTCAGAGGGACCTGGGGATGGTGGTGGATGTCAAGATAAACAACTCTGAGACTTGTAGGAGGGCTGTGGCCTATGGCCAACAGGATGCTGGGATGCATCACTAGGGGGATCACCTCCAGAAGGAGGGAAGTGATACTCCCTCTGTATAACTGCTTGGTGAGGCCGCACCTTGAATACTGCATGCAGTTTTGGAGGCCACACTTAAAGAGGGACACTGAACTCCTGGAGAGGGTCCAGAGGAGGGCAACCAAAATGATCTGGGGCTTGAGGGATAGGACCTATGGGGAGAGGCTCGAAGAGCTAAATATGTACACATTGGAAGAGAGAGAAGAGACCGGGGGACATGACAGAGGTTTTCAGGTACATGAAGGGGTAAATAGGAGAAGAGCAGTCAGGGTGCTCCGAAGGAAGGGGGGGAACTAGAGGACATGGGTAGAAGCTGAAGGGGGGGAGATTCAGGGGAGAAAGGAGGAGGTGTTACTTCACTGCGAGGGTGGTGGAGCCATGGAATGCGCTGCCCAGGGGGCTGGTGGAGGCAGAGACGGTGGAGGGGTTCAAGAGGGGGTGGGACAGGAACAGGAGAAGGATTTTGGAAGCAATGTCCAGTGCAGCGAGAATATCCAGGACTGGGAAGGGAGAAACCAGAGAGGGCGAGGGGGCAGCAAGGCCAGCTCCCAGAGTGGAGGCTGACCAAACGAGCAGACATGAAAGACTGGTTAGGCCTATTCTGCTGGCATTTTAGTATGTTAGTATGTATTTCAAACAATCTGGTCACTAGCACTCTGTGGTCAAAGGCCCTCAAAAGGTCTATGAATATAGAATCTGCATTGTTATCTCTATCAATAGTCAAACTAATATTGTTAAAGACCCTAGTCACAGCAGAGACCATACTGTAACCCATTCTAAACCCTGACTTGCATTTGTTGAACTACAAGGACTTGTTCAGGAACTTAGCAATCCAGCAAAGCAATGATTGATTCAGCATTTAGAGACCACTGGCAAGACATAGATTGGTCTAATATTGGTTAGATTCCATTAAGTCACCACCTTTTTGGATGAGCACCATGCTGTCCATTTCCCAGCCAAAAGGCACGCAGGGTAGCTCTAAAACATGGTTAAACACAGTTGCTAGACCAGGGGTAAGAACATTTCATGGCCAGCAGATTTTAGCAGTTTGGTGTCCAAGCAATAGGGGCCACTGCCTTTCCCTGCTTTTAAGCATATGACCTGGTCCAAAACTTCAGAGGATTATATTTTAAAAATGAGAATGTTACTCCAGAGTACACCAGGGCTGCCTTGGTGGTAGGAGCTGGCTTGGTAACATTGATACTCAAATTGTCAGGTAGTATCCATTTGGTACTTAAGTTAGCTGCATCAAATGAATTAGCAGCATTAACAAAATGGTTATTTCAGTGACTGACCATATCTTGGTGTCAACTGAGGCATAGGTCAGGAAGCATAGGCTAACCAAGAGAAGTTATGAAATTTGCAAGTAGCGTTTGATTATTAACAGTAACAAAAAATAAAATTGTGCAGGATAGCTCTTGATACAAGCAGTTCAAACAAACAAAAGACTTTTATCTGATAGTTTCTTTCAAATCTCCAGCTCTCTCTGGCCCAAAGCAGAACATTTCTCTCTTTTTATGAGATTTTTTTTTTCACTGGGAATTAAATTTTGCATCCTTTTCCTATAAAGTACACCATCCGTGTTCCACAAAAAGTATTAAGGCTTTGTACATTTTTTCCTGTAAGCAGCCTGAAGAGTACATTAGTCTTTTTAACATGTGCAGCCAATTAAGACATCCTGTCCTAGTGCTGATTTCCTGCTGACAATTCAGGAAACAAGCTTGTGGAAGTCAATATGCACCTCAAGGCTAACCCCCCTGTGTTCAAGATAAACCCAAATAGCTTTCTGCAAAGATCTTATATACACTTACAAATTAAAATATTTCAGTTTACATAAAGATTCAGAAGCAAGGGGAAAAAGAAAGAATAGCAACAGCAAGTGAAGGAAGGGAAAAACATGTGGAAATTGTGGGACCATTGAAGTGGCCAATTCCTAGGTGTACAAGGAAAATGTGATTGCACAATCAGGCAGACAAGATATAGACAAGTGACAGAATAGGAAAGGATAGAATAGATTCTTGCTTTTAACTTTCTCTACATAACAAATGGAACACAGTCTCATCCAACCTTGTCACACTTAGAACAAAAGTAAACGGGGAGGTCACGTGATGGCTGCCTGAACAATCGCAGATTTCCTTGCTCCCGCTCCACGACTTAATTAAAGAAACCTTATAATCCAAACTCAAGCTAGATTGTCGAAAACTGGCTTACTCCATATTCAAGAAGCCACAAGGAGTGTCACGGCAGCGAGTTACCCCCAGGATGGATCAAGAAATGCGAGATAATCCACCTCGCCATACGCCACCTACCACACCGACACGGGACAGAGCGGCTAAGTGCTTTAAGACAACCCTAGCTGGGGCAGTGGAGGAAGCCAATTCCCAGGCCGCACTTATGGAAGGGAAGTTTTGGGAAGGAATCGCTCCCCTGAAAGAATCGCTAGAATCTCTAACAGCCTCAATACAGAGCACTAACTCCTCTTTGGCTGTGTTAACCCAACGTACAACAGGCAATGAAGTAATAATTTCTTCCCTCGATGACTGGAGGGGGAGAATCGAACCTGAAATGTCACAAATGCGTCATCGACTTAAGGCAATTGAAAGCAAGGTGGAAGATTTGGAAGGAAGGTCAAGGAGAAATAATCTATTAATATTGGGGCTACCCTAAGGTGAAGAGGGCACATCGCCAGTGTTATTTGTCCAGAAATTCTGTAATAAGCTGACAGGCCCATCTCCTAACGGCCCGGAATATGTGATTGAGCAGGCCCACCGATCGCTAAGGCCGACTCCTTCAGTAGGAGCCCCTCCACGTCCTTTAAAATTTTAGGCTTCTAAATTTCGGAGATAAGCAGCATATTTTGAGCAAAACTCGGGACATTAGTGAATTGCTCTGGGAAGACAAGAGAATAAGGCTGACACAAGATCTTCCACAATCTGTGAGGCAAAAGAGGAAAGAGTTCCACCCTGTAGTTGTAAAGCTTATTGCTGCTGCAATTCGCTTCAAAATGCGATATCCAGCCACGCTGCAAGTTTGCCATATGGAAGAATGGCACAGCTTTGAATCGCATCTTCAGGGGGAAGAAAAGTTGTGGAGACTGTACTCTGATCTGTTTAAATGAGACAAGATGTGGAATGCTTAGTTGGATACTGAGAACATTTAAGATCTGTATGGTGTGAAAGCTGTTACTAATCGGGAGGGGCATTACACTGTATTGCCGACTGTACACCTTTGAGTAACGCTTTACTAGTGCTATATCAGAGTGGGTTAGGTCAATTTGTTAATTTTAGCAGCTTATTGTGGCTGCCAGATAATTAAAAGGAAAAAGTGACCATATATTAACAAGCGTAAATGATCTATTGCAGCCCGATTATTTTCCTTTTTTCCTCCCATAGCCCCTAGTTGGTTAATGTTTTGAAAGTACTGTTGGGGGACAAGAGATTGAGATGCCGGTCTTTATATGTTAATTATATTGTTGAAACTTAGGACATCTAGTGTAAGGAATAGCTCTAATGAGCATTTTTTCTTTCAGCTGACCGGTGTTACTTACATTTTGCCAGTGGGGGAAATGGGTAAAATAGATGATTGAGATGTAACTAAACATTTGTTGAATACTTTGATGTGCTAAGTAACCAATCCGTTAAAGCAATCTAATCCATATATGAGCGGAAGGCCTAAAATATTTACTTAGATCAAGTTAAGTAGTGGGTAATTAAGAGATGTTTGGAACTTTTCTAGTTAACTGAGATAATGTGGGGCAGGGGCTGGGGGTTTTCTGGGCACGTTTAAGGGAGGGGCACATCACAACCCGAAGTTGAATAGTGTCCTGGTGATGAAACCAGAACAATGAAAAGAAAAAGTTTTATTTTTTTGTTAACCTTGGGGTTAAAGGGGTTAGATATAGCAATTTCAGGTTTTATTATTTTGTTTAAAGGGGGGCATTTGGGAGGATAAGATACCTAATCAAGGGGATAAATGGATAATACTAGTTGGGGCAGTATGGAGTATGCACTATAATAGGACATGACGGCATGAAATATATTACATAGAATGTCAAGGATTGCGTTCCCTACTAAGAGACATCAGGTATTAGCCCATTTACAGGCATTACAATGCCAGATAGCCTTTCTCGAGGAGACCCATCTCTTAACATCAGAGAACCTTTCTCTTAGGCGCCTTTGGGTTGAACATAGTTATACAGGGGGAAATTCCACCAGTCAGCGAGGAGATGCTATTCTCCTTCAAAGGGGATTACATTTTCTGCTAAATAAAATAATTGTGGACCCTGAGGGTCGATATCTATTCTTGCATGGGGTTTTGGACCAGATGGAATTACTTTTAGGGTGTGTGTATGGCCCGAATATCCCATCTCCCGAATTTTTTATGGAACTAGTGAATGTGATATCTGAACATATACACCTCCCTATGATTTTTGCAGGAGATTGGAATGTCACTATAACCTCTAACATGGATAAATCGAGTAGTTGGGTTATTAGGCCATCCTCAGCTCAGCAAGCTCTCCAGGAGTTCATAACCATGGGAGGCTTGTGTGACCCCTGGAGAACTTTCCATCCAACTACTTGGAAGTATACTTTTTATTCTTCGGTACATTAAGCCCTGTCTAGGATAGATTACTTCTTAGTTAGTTCTGAAGCATTAAATCATATTACAAGCACTGGCATAGCTTCTAGGGTATTGTCAGATCATTCACTAGCATGGATGGTATATAATCCAAAACAAAATTCTAAACAGGATAAAATATGGAAATTAAATACACAACTTCTTAGGGACCATGGGTCCTAGAGAAGTTGCAAACCCTTATTAAAAATTTCTGGCAATCGAACCTCGGGTCTGTCTCTAGTGTGGATAAAGTATGGGGGGCATTGAAATGCACTCTCCGGGGGGAGTGCATCTGGATTGCCTTGACTCGTAAGAAAAAGCGGAAAGCTTTATTACAATCTCTTTTGGGTCAGATAGAGAGGCTTGAGAATACTTCAGCCCTGGAGCCCTCTGAATGAGAACAAGTTGAGCTAACTAAGCTGAGGCATCGGTACGCTGACCTGCTGAGGGAAAGGTCTAAATACACCCTACTTAAGACTAGGGCAAGGTATATAGATCAGGGAGACAAAGCCAGGCATTTGCTGGCTATGTGGCTCAAGGAACAAGAATCCTTCCGGTGGGTCAAAGTCATAAATTCACAATCTGTTGGAACTCTGAAATACTCTCCAGAAGAGGTTGTTCAAGAGTTTGACAGTTTTTACTCGCAAGTATACTCTTCTCCCTTGAATCCTCCTTCAAATAAGGAGATCCAAGATTATTTGGATAGAATACCACTCCCACATTTATCCCAGGCTCACCAAACCTCTTTGACGTGGCCTATTTTGCAGACTGAAATTTTATCTGCTATTCAGGCATTGGTGTCGGATAAGTCGCCAAGGCCGGATGGCTTTCCAGCTAATTTATACAAGGCCTTAGCAACTGATTTGGCCCCCATTCTTGTTCAGGCCTTCTCATATCTTTGTGATAAGGGCATATCGGACTCTTCACTTTTGCAGGCCCTCATTGTGGTATTACCTAAGCCCAATAGACCCCCCCCCGATAAAGTGACCAATTACCGGCCCATATTGCTTATGAACTGCAATATTAAAATTCTAGCAAAAGTGTTGGCTATTAGAGTTATGCAGGTATGGGAGGGACTCATAGGGCCTGAACAGGTGAGGTTTATGAGGGGGAGATCCTCTCTGGATCACTTGAAGAAACTATTGTCTCAGTAACCAGGGAGTCTTGGGATCCAATGGTTCAGGTATCCCTTGATGCGGAGAAAACTTTTGACAGGGTATATTGGGAATTTCCTTTTTTGACTATGGAGAAATTTGGCTTTCCTATTAGGTTTATTGAATGGGTGAAAATTTTATATACTAGACCAAGTGCAAAAGTTTGCTGTAATGGGGTCCTGTCGCAAAGTTTCTATTTACATTTTGGGACTCGTCAGGGTTGCCTGTTATCCCCATATTTGTTCAATATTTACCTTGAACTCCTAATCAGACTCCTGAATTCAACACCACAAGTGCATGGTATTGTGTTACGCCTTCTGGAGGTTAAAATCTCAGCGTATGCTGACGATCTCGTACTCCATATTTCCCATCCAGCCATTTCATTGCCAGCTGCTTTGCAAATTATCTCTCAATTCGGACGGGTCTCAAATTACAAATTAATTCTGGACAAAACCACCTTAATGCCCTTAAATAGTTGAGTAGTCCCAGCAGATTATGCACATTTAGGGCTAAAGAAATCAATCAAAATAGTATATTTAGGGATAACCCTCTCGCAGAGTGCAGTCCTGAGGAGGAAATGGAATTTGGAGAATTTGGTAATAACTATTGCGAGGGATCTTAATAGATGGAGGTTGCTCCCGAAGTCAATGCAGGCAAGAATTAGTGTGGTCAAAATGAATATTCTTCCCCGCATTTTTTATCCCATACATATGCTTAATTTATTTATTTCTATGGCATGGTTCAAAAAACTTCATGGACTAATGTCCCATTTCATATGGCAAGGGAAGAGGCCCACTGTTCCTATATAAAAATTGGGGCCCCAACATATTTGGGGGAATTTAAGTTACCAAATTTCTACTTATACTACTTAGCCAGTCATATTTCTAAGTACGCTCGATGGACCATAGATCCAGGGGAAGTGACTCCCTTACAATACACCCCTCTTTGGTTGCAGGTAGAGAGATATCTGATTAGGGCAATGGGAATTTCATTAGAATCCATGTTCTTTATTTCTGTAACTAGATTACACTTGCAACTAAAGTGTTCAGTCATAGGGACTTCAACCAGAATGCATACTCAGCTCCGTAAGTCTATGAAATATGAGAATATAAAAGATATCTCTCAGCCACTAGGTGGGAATCCCAACTTTAAACTTCAGGGAGCATTTATCTGTGATCCAGAAATGTCAGAAAGACATATTTCAGATGTTTTACAAGATGGAAGAATATTTGAAAGCCCTAAACTATGATTGGAGCTGGGACTTCCAAATACCAAAATCCTTAAGGTATATCAGATCCGCCATAAGATACTGGAATGGTTTGGTAACCAAATTTGGGATATTAATCAAAAGGAATTTCTCTCCCATATACAATGCTTTGCCAGATCACCCCATTCAGTATCAAAGTTGGTAAACTTTATATTCCCTTATATATACACCCCACAATTTCTGGAGTATCCCAGTATTGGGAGACTATGCTTTCTGGGCTGTCTAAGGAATGGGATGGTATTTGGGCAGATTTGCATCAATACTCTGCAAATGATAGGCTACGTCTTACTCAATTCTATATTCTTCACAATATATTTTTAGCTCCAAGACAGTTATTTAAAATAGGTAGACTTCCCTCAGCAATGTGTTTGAGATGTTCCTCTGCAGCACGCTCTTTATTTCACATCTTATGGGAATGTAATAAAATAGTCCCATTACGGGAAAGAATCAAGGCTACAATTAATCCCCTATTAGGCTTAACAGAACTTTTTTCTCCTGAAATATGTATTGTAGGGTACTATTCTTTGATCCCTATTAGAGAGAGAAGGTTTCATATCTCCTTAATATCCCTAGTAGTTAAGAGGCTGGTGTTACGTCACTGGTTAGATCAGGAAGAAATTTCTTATTCAGAATGGTTACAGGAAATTCTGTATAACTTAAGGATTTAAAAAACAACTGCTACTCTTAGGGATCGGCCTACGAGATATGTTGAGAGATGGGCCAAACTGGATACCTTGTTAATAGTGTAATTACTTGTCCTGCCAATACTGTTAAAGGAATGTACAAGCTATTAATATAAATGCAGTAGGACGGTTGTTTGATAATATCTATAAGTTAACTGCATACACATAAGATAAAGTCCCCTCAAATTCTCCTGGCATTGATCTTATTCCTACTTGAGGTTAGGTATCTTAGGGAAGGAGGGCTATCGGGGAGGTGGAAGGATATATGTTTGCTTGTGCAACTAAATGCAGATACAAGATGTCTAACTGTGTATGTCATGTATTGTCTAAATTATTGTGCAAGTGAATACAATAAAACTTATTAAATTAAAAAAAAGAACAAAAGTAGACACTTTCAGGAATGGTACATGATTTGGGGGCCTTTAACCAATTTATAACTGTCCAACAATTTTTGAAGTGGTTGGTCTTGTTGGGGAGAGCAGTAGTGATAAGGTTTGTTCTTAGTTGCCCTAACATGGCTTACTATTTATGGTCTTCCTGTAGAGGTTACAGTTGGGTTGCCTGTTGGAGCATTGGCCTCTATGCCAAACTCTGTCTTTTGCCTTCCTTAACCTGTGCAAGTCAGGAGTAACCCAGAATGCAGAGTAGAACCCCATTTGGTGGTACCTGAGTGGGACCTTCATGATACAAATCCTAGGAATTCTTGAACAATGAATAACCAAGTATTATCCAACTCAGGTTCAGGTATAAGCTTCAGTCAGGACCAGGAGATGACCATCAAATTATACATAAAGCTAAGGAAATCAACAATTTTGTAGCATCTGTATTTAGTCAGTTTTGGAGGCAGCTACGATACACAGTTTCTCTCTAATGCAGTTAACAACACCATGATCACTAGCAAGGTCTTTTTTAACTTTTTTTTAGCTTTATTTCTATGGTGCCTTTCAAATGCCAAGGTGTCTAACAAATTTAAAATCACAGATCAAACATCTCATCAGCATAAGTTATATAAAATCACTAATATCATTATACAGTCATTCACCAAATGCTTGGTGCCATAAGTATGTTTTCAAAGCTTGTTTAAATCTCTCTACAGTTGTGCACTCCCATAACCAATGGGGTAGTGAATTCCAGAGGGTTGGGTCCACATGCATAAATGCTCTGGCCCCAGAAGATATAAGACACACCCTAGGAATCTCTAGCAACCCCTCATTGGCTGAGTGGAGTGATCACCCAGGGCAGTAGGGGACCAGGAGCTCTTTCAGGTAGTCCAGGCCCAGTCCATGTAGGGCTTTAAAAGTCAGAAGACCGACTTGAAAGGTAATCCACCACTGTAATAGCAGCCAGTGCAGTCCACGTAGCACCAGCAAAATATGACAGGACCAGGACAATCCCATCAAAAGCCAGGCCGCCACATTCTGCACTAGCTGCAGGCAATGGATTTCCACCCCCCAGTGGCCCTAGGTAGAGGGAGTAGCAATAATCTAAGCATGAGGACACAAAGGCATGGACTAGAGTAGGCAGATCACTGGAAGGAACAAGGTGCTTAATCCTGGAGATATTCCTCAGATGGTAAAAAGAGGATTTGACGATGGCCGACACCTGAGAATGCAGGGTCAGCCCTTAGTTGAAAATTACCCCAGGTTTCACACCCGTTCAGAGATCTGGAGTGATAAGCCCCCGAGAAAGAGTCCGGAGGATGAATCAGCCCCTAACCCCCCTATCCGGTGACCTGGATCCACAACCAGCACCTCAGTCTTTTCCAAGTTCAACTTTAACCAATTGGAATCCATCCACTCCTGGAGTTCTGCAAGGCAGCTATTAAAGACAAAGAGAGCTCCATCCTGGTCAGGTGCAAAATAAAGGTAGAGCTGGGTATCATCAGCATGACAGTGAAACCTCAGTCCATACCTTCTTACAATGTCTCTGAGGGGCAGCATATAAACTGCGAACAACATGGGGGACAACACTGAGCCCTGAGGAACCCCACATGGCAGAGAAATTGGATCCGAGCAGTAAACTCTGGACACTACTCTCTGAGTTCTTCCCATGAGGAACGATGTAAACCACCCGAGGACCGTATCTGACAGTCCACAGATGAACCTCAGATGGCCAAGCAGAACCCCATGGTCCACAGTGTCAAATGCTGATGAGAGATCCAGAAGAACCAAGATGCAGTGGCTCTTCCGATCTCTAGCCATCAGGAGATTATTGAGCACCTGAACCAGCACTGTCTCAGTACTATGTCTCTTTTGAAATCCGGACTGGAGGGGTTCATAGATGTCTTGGATGGTCAATTGGTCCTCCAGCTGTGCAGCCACTACTTTCTCAGTTACCTTCCCTAAAAAGGAAAGGTTAGAGATTGGTCTGTAGTTTGCAAGGCAGTCTGGTTCCAAAGAAGCTTTCTTCAAGAGTGTTGTTACCACTGCATCTTTCAGGGAGCTAGTAAACTCACCTGTTTCCAAGGAGCACCAGACTATCCGAGCTAGGACCGGACCGATGGAATCAATACAACCTAAAATCAGGGATGCTGGTCCTGGATTCAAACTACAGCACATAGGGTGCACACTCTGGACAATCCACGTGACATGCATGAACTCCAGTCAGTTGAAGGTACTCCAGGAAAGCCGATGAGTGGTGGCCTCATGCTAATCCAAAGCAATGCCCATAGAGTGTGATGGCTGGAGTACCACCCTGATGTCAGCCACCTTAGTCGCAAAGAATTGAGCAAGTTCATCACACTCTACTTGCTAAAAGTCTTTCTGGACTTGTAGGCAGGCTGGGTTGCACAGTTTGTCCACATTTCGAAACAGCTGAGCTGGTCAATTCTGAGCAGCTGAAATCTCCCCGGACAAGAACTCTGCCTTCTTACCAGTGATTGCAGATTGATAGACTTGATAATAGTCCACCACAAGTTCAACATCAAGGGTGGATTTCCACCAGCAATGCTCTAACCTTCGTCCTAGTCACCGCATCTCCCTCAGAATCCTGTCAAACCATGGGGATCGAGGGCGAAGGGAGAGAGGATGAACTCGGATGGGAGCAATGACATCCAGGGTTGTCGAAATGGCCAAATTATTAGCCATCACAAGAGCCTCTGGGTCACTGTTTGCCACTGGGAGTGACAATAGGTGAAGCACTGCTGCCAGGCCTTAAGAGCTTACATCTCATAAAGAACGCTACCTGACCATCTCCACAGGGGTAGGCCTATGAAGTGGGGTGCTAAAACTGAACCCCATGGTGTAGTGATCGGACCAACCAACTGGTTCCACCCCCAACTCAGAGGCTTCGATCCCCAGGAGGAAGACTAAGTCAAGAGATTGACCGTGTTTGTGAGTAGAAGTGGTAACTAACTATGTGAGGCCCAGGGATGTCATCAACTGGAGGAAGTGCTGTCCAAATTGCAAGAGTTTGTCATCGATCCAGGCATCGAAGTCACCCAGGACCATCAGCCTGGACTACTCGAATGCCATGTCAACGACGAAGTCCACGACTTCCTGAAGGAATTGTTTCTCATCTCCAGGTGGATGGTAGATGAGAGTGATCCAACAACCTGCACCTGCTACTATGGTACACTCAGATGACCCAGTCTCCTCAACTGGTATGCTCGTGAGGTTAAGTTTGCTCTTGAAATAGACCGCACCCCCCCCCCCATGATCCAATCTCGGGCGGTGTATCACCGAATACCCAGCTGGAGTTAAAACCTCCAAAATGGGGCCAGAATTCTCATCCAGCCACCTGCCTACCACAATTGGTAGTGCCCTTGGGTATGGAGACCAGATATGGTGGACCAGGTTCTAGGTTCCATTTCACTCCAGGGATCTTACCACCCAGATGCAGTGGCCCCACTCATTCACCCTCCGCTGTTCACACCCTCCTGTCCCCTTCCTCCCAAGGGCACTACCCAGCACCCTGCAGCACTGGTAAGTTGTAAACTGTAGTGGGGGGGAGGGGCAGAGGGCACGGACAGCAGAGGGTGAATAGAGCACAACCATGGGGTCAGGCCTCCAACACATTCTTGTGACCTAAACAACACTCCCTCAACTAACCAACTGTATACCAAAGGAAACAATACACAAAATATTATAACATAAAACAAAATATACAAAATCTTACTTAAAAACAAATAAATTACCCTCTAAACCCATCCCCAAACAAATAAGTAACCTTTACACAAATCAAATATCATGCTACTAAAATAAATAAAAATGATAATGGTTAACAAAATTTCAAATGCAAAATAGATAAATCAAAACAACAAAATCTTCACCTCCCAGGGCCCTTTCACAGCCTCGGGAAGTGAGCAAAACAATATTGCACTAAAAATAAATAAAACAAAGCATCAAAATCATAAAGCCAAATTGGTAGAGACGGGCAAAATTAGCTGATGATGCAGTAACTAAGAAAGTGTTGGGGAAGAAATACAGTTATCCAAGCCCCAATGGTCCTCTCACCACCAGCAGGGCTGAAAAATCCCCCATCAGGAACTCACACCCCCTGAGCAGATAGATGTAGAATGTCTTTAATAATTTCTCCTGAAAATAAAACCAAATGTTCCCCAGTCCTCAGGTACTCTCACTGTCTGAGCCTTGGAAAATACTGTTCGGCACTCTCACTGCCAGTAGAATAATAAAATTAAAAAATCTGACCGTGGCCCAAAACAGGGGAAGGAGTCCCAAAGATCCTCTTCATTGAACAGTCACTCTGAAGCCGGAGGTGAGCCCTGAAAAGTCTGAACAGGCGGCCTTACCAGGACCATAACAGCTGCCGTGGATCCCCGTCTGAGCCCACCAACCGGTAGGTTCCACTGGGATCCCTAGGGATCAAAGCTCCAACCACCGACTCCCTGGCAGATAAGGGCCCAGAAGCCCTGTGCTGCCACAGACCAATGCACAGCCCACCTGACAGATTGGGCCAGCACCACCCTACTCCAAATCAATCTGCTATCTTCCCCAGATCCACCACCACAAGTCCAACAACAAATTCCACCGTGCTCCAACGCCAGGTTCCAAAGTTCCAAAATCCAAAACATTCCTGGTACTCCACAATAATTCTCTTGCAGCTCCTCCTCCCCAGTCCACACAGCCACAGATATTCAAACAAGGGCATTCAGGATATAAAATTAGTCAGTCCACAACGGAGAGCAAGCCCAGTCGACGAGAGTGCCAAACGGTAGGTGGGTCAGTTGAAACAATCCCAGTGTTCACTTTGGAAGAGTCCAAGTGACACCCTGACACCCCGATAATGCTATCGAACTAGGCACACTCCTCAGCAGATGCAAAAACAAATGGAGAAGTGGCAAACGATCCACTCTGATAATCCAAACCAAGGCAAAGGTAATTCAGACAATCCACCGGGTGAAGGCAAAAAAACAGCGAGAAAAACAGCGAGGAAATGTGGAAAATGCTAGCTAAAGACAAGAAGACTGCAAAGTAGCCAATGGCACACCCAGCCTGGCAGCCATATTTTCTTCCTCCAGGTCATAGAAACATAGAATTTCACAGCAGATGAGGACCGCTTGGCTCACCTAGTATTCCCATTTTCCCTACCTACTGTTACACCGCAGACCCTACTTGATCTCCAGTCAGGTCAGGTATTATTCCAGCAAATAGAATACTCCTTGGACCCATGAAGAAGTAGTTAGGGTAATCAGGTTGCTTCTGGTTGATGGGAAATTAGCTGATTTAGACCCACACATAGAGAAAGCTTTCTTATATTTTTTTTCTATATCAAGGCTGTGCAAATTTGTGTTAAAATTCCCAGAATGAGTAGCCCATGAGATGCAGCAAAAGGTGCCCATATATGACCCATTTCAATACATTTGCAGTAGACAGTTTGAGAGGTCTGTAATTACCAACTAGTAGGGTTGGTTGGCTGTCAAGGAAATTAATTTCATTGGAAACATTTTGCAGCAGACAGGGAGGACAAACCAGTTCAGTCCTTTGGTGAGCAGTTTGTGCTGATATTAGCCTGACAGCCCTCCACCTATTTTCCCTTTGTCTTTTCTGTAAAATGCTTACCCATCAACTGTCAGCATAATGTCAGATAAATTGTCTGAGAACCAGGTCTCGGATAGAATCAGGATGCCAGGTTGTTAACCACAATCCTCTCCTTAATAAAATCATGCTTGGCAGCAACAGTCCTAATGTTAGCATGGCAAAAAGATATACCCTTGAAATGTTTCAGGCTGGCATTGACACCATTAACAACTGGGCCCAGACTAGTGATTAATAACCCTATATAGGTCAGGAACAACCCCGGATGAATGATGAATGTGTGATGAGGCCCAGAGAAAAGGTACATTTGGTTTTGTTTTTACATGCAAGATGCTTCATCCCATGACTGGGTACCAGAGTACGATGGCCATTTACTGCATTGCAGCTGCATTTATCTATTAAGAAATGCAATAAATAGGAGCACAGATGAGCCTGGGCCAGGGAGTACTAATACTCTGACATGCCACTGCTGCCCTGTGGAATTAGGATGGAGGTGCAGCTTGATTTGGCCAAGGCAACTTGGGACCAGTGTGGGCAAGTAGCATTACCAAAGGGTAAGGTAAGGGTAAAAGCTTTCAGGATACATTAGAAAACTATTAACATTACAGTAAGCATAATACTAGCAGGATAAGATTACACTGAGTAGGGGGCAGTGGCATAAAACTACATATGGAGTCAATACTACAATCTCAAGCAGCAGCAACACCAGTAGCAGACAATTTCATTATTTCATCTCATTTCAACTAGTCGTTGTGACTGCCTCGCCTAATTCACTGTCCTCCACTTCAGTCTTGACAGCTACCTCTCCCCACCTTGCCCACTTCTACCTGCCTACCCCCTTGCCCCCTCTCCCTTTCCTCCCCCTTGGGCATTTTCTGACTTTTATCCCCCCCTTTAGAGCTCTTACCCTCACCCTCTACCCTCCGACAATGGCCTTTCTGCCTACATACCCCCTTCCCTCTCACCTGCAGTGCTTATTTCTAAGATTGCCCTTTGCTGGTATGTCATGCTACCTAACATTTGGCACATTTTGAATTACTGGAATTTCCAAAGCCTCAGTCTCTTACTTCTTTTTATTGTGTAACTATGTATTATTATGTTGACCTTTGTATGTATGTATACCCCCCATTCCTTCGACGTGGAACCTTTGTAAACTAGCAGTTCCTGCTCAAAGGTATTTGTAATCATAGATTTCAATAAAATAAAAAAAAATAAAAAAAATTTGCTTCTGTGTTTGGAGTTCTGCACCAAAAATAGTACTACTCTTAAGCAGTAGTTAAGTAAAGATGTACACCCAAGTTAAGAGTCAGGGAGTATGGTAAACCCAGCATGAGCAGCATTAAAAAGCAACACAGTGTAACAGTTAAATGTACAGACTAGAAATAAAAAATGTATCCGAATAAATACAGAAGTATAGTTACAAAGTCACTGAAAAAAGGCTGTTTGCCAGGGTGGGCCTTAGTAGTTATTGGATAAATCAGGAGAAGTGGCTGACACTCAATATCAGATACCCCTATGCGGCTGCCCTTTTGTGAATGACCCCACAGTATGGACTACTTGATCCTTCCTACTTTTTGAAGAGGAGGTTGTGGATACTGGCCCAATCCTCTTGACAGGAGAGACTAAGCTTGTGGCCTGCATGAGCTCCATGCTTGAAATGGCACCAGAAACAAAACCCTTCTTTGGGATTTGTGTAGGGTGGCTCCCTACCCCTAGCCCTACCTTCTCTAATGCTAGACAACACCAGGAAGGAGTAAGACCATACTGCCACAAAATAATACAGGTGGGGGCCGAGGGGAGAGGGCGAAGCAAGATGGCCACAATGGTGCTTTGCTCCCCGCACCTCTGCTCCTAAAGTTGTGTTTGTAAGTACTGCTGGAATTTATCCTTCTGTTTTACCTGAAATAGATGAATGGGTAAATTAAACTTATTGTCATTTATGCTCCCGCTCCTCGGCACTTAAAATTTGAGTACCTGTTTGGCATTCGAAGTTATGTGGATACACTTGCCATGCTGTGCCGAAGATGTGAGTTCTGAGGTGTCGGCCTAGGAGTTTGCAGTTCTTGTCTGTTAGAAGGAGTAATTGGTGAGCCCAGGCTGCTAGAACTGTGACCGGAGGAAAAGCGTGAGTAAAACAGACCTGCAACGGAAAGCACATTTGTTCTGACAGGTGTTTTTTATATTTTCTAAAGCTATACCATGATTGCCTAGGGAGTGGGGATCACCCTGTCATTTTAATAAGAAGAAACTCACTACGCTTAGATGAGCAACTTTCTTTTCTGCTTTTTATCTTTAGGTGCCAGTTGATACCAAGATGAGTCTCTAGGAAATCCAAGGTAGAGATTCAACGCACACTATTGAGAAGGGGTTTCGACTCGAATGCAAAACAGATTTTCTTTGTGGGGCCTTGAAGTATTGCTTGCATGGTTTTTCGCAAATATTTGCCTGGCCAATGGCAGGTACAGCTTCATTTTATCTTTATTTTGAGAAGAGGAGCATTGCCTTATGTCTCTGAACTCCAGGCAACGGAGCTGAGCATTAAATGATAGCTTGCTTCCAATGGGGAGTCACAAGAGGCAGAGCAATAATTGATCCCTGGACCTGGCATTGCATAACACCATACCAGGATTCTTGGACAAGAACTGTCTACCAAAGATATTTGGATAATTCTGATATGGAATTTATGTGTATAAAACGTCAATGGTGCTTATGAAGGACACCTGATGTACTGCAGTTTAGCATTGACGTTTTCGAGGCTTATATTATTTTATGGCCTCCTGACTCGCCGAAGCTTTGAACTTAAAAAGAATGGCACTCTTTAATGTGTTTGTGCTATAAAAGTTTGGACATTCTCTATCAAAGCAGCTAAACTGTAGGTTTAAAGAGATATATTTTGCACCTAAAGATGTATATTTTATAGATAGCAACACTGGGGCTGTAAGCAGAACTGGCCTATGAGCCGATTGTTTATTTTATTGGTTTGTTTCGTTTGTTCAGTTACTGGTGCTCTGTCTGGCTTAATTGTTCATGGGCCTGACACCTGAAATATTTGTTAACACTTGGGATTAATTTCAAGTGCAGTTAGTAAGGATACAGAACGTTTAAATATGGAAAAGTATTTTGCTGAAGTTTAGGTTTTTACATAATTATAATTATGCTTAGCATATGGGTTTGACTGGCAACTTGTATAGCTGTTACCACCTTCTTGCTGTGTCTATTTTTTTTATTTTCATTTTATTTATTATATTATGGTACAAATTTGATAAAATTCACTTCATCTATAGGAGCAGTCTCTCAAGAAAGGGTCCTGGTGTAGGAAGCCCACTAAGTAAAGAGGGATTCCTTTGTTGAATACTACTTCTATCCAATTAAATGTTTGCTATGGAACCTTTGTGGGTAATGAATGGAATCTGGGGAGTTTGGTCTGCATTGGACTTATCTCGGACATGTACCTACACCTAGCTAGCATATGAGTACATGTACACTTGTATTCCAAGTAGGTAAGTATCTCAGACTGGCTACTGGAAAGACAGCCTAGACTTTTATAGTCAGGGCACACTAGTATGGTAGCCTGGTTGGTACTAGGCTACCAAACGGAATTTAAAGTGCCTTGCTGTACTTGTTAAGTTGGCATATTGTGGGTTAATTGGGCTGTAGTAGCCCCTGGTATTTCACCATTTACCCCCTAGTAAAAGTGTACCCATGTGGTTGTACAGAAAAGTAAACAGTATATTGGGAAGGTAATTATGTT
Source organism: Neoceratodus forsteri (assembly GCA_016271365.2). Taxonomy (NCBI): domain Eukaryota; kingdom Metazoa; phylum Chordata; order Ceratodontiformes; family Ceratodontidae; genus Neoceratodus; species Neoceratodus forsteri. The sequence goes on from CM028138.1 coordinate 124,866,094, forward strand.
TTATGAAAGGTTTCCCATCTGAAAAGTGGGCATCTTGCTCTATGGCTCCCATTATTTTAGAAATTCTGCTGCTACCTCTGGATTTTAGGGCTAAATTGTAGCTATGTATTGTTTATGACTATGGCTGCCAAAAGAGACGTATTTTGCACCTGAAAATTTGTATTGTATGGATAGCCACACTGAGGCTATAAGTGGAATTGGGCTACAAACCAACTGTTTGTCTTACTGGCTTGTTTTGTTTTAGTTATTGGTTCTTTGTTTGGCTTAATTGTTCATGGGCCTGGCACCTGGAATACTGTTAATACCTGGGATTAAATTTAAGTGCAGTTTAGTAAGGATACAGAACTCCTAGATATGGAAATGTATTTTGCAGAAGTTTCAGTTTTACAAAATTACATTCATGTTTAGCATATGGGTTTGATTGGCAACTTGTATAGCTGCTGCCACCTCCTTGCTGTTTCTAATTTTTATGTTTTCTTGCATGCACACGGCGCAGACAACATATTGTGGTTGCTTCAGTGGAGAAGTGAGTTTCGGAGGTGCGGTCCTGCTGCAGCCAATGGTGTCACTGCTTTTTGTGGCCAGGCTCTGTGGCGCCAACGGCATAGCACACTGTCTATGACAGCAGTTGAGAAACATGCCACCACCTTGAAAGAAATTAGCCGCTGCAATCAGGGAGTGCTATGGGGTGGTCCCTGACTGCAGCAGCCAATTACTGCTTGCCTCATCTGGTGTCCCGTCCAGCAACATGGCGGCGGCTTCCCTGTCAGCTTCTCCTAGTGCACCCAGAAGCCGAGGGATAGCTGCCACCTTACACAGTCCCTCTGAAAGCCGATGGGAGTGCCCAATCCCTCTGTCAGCATGCCCCCTCTTAAGTTAATTTGCTGATGCGGGAGCCCAATCCCCATCGGCATAATGTACCCCATCCCATTTCTTATGTGCTTAGAGGGTGCTCAATCCCCCTCAGCTCATGCGACCCCCCCAGCTCTGTATGGCCAGTGGGGGTGCCCAATCCCCTGTCGACTATAGCCCCGCCAAAAAAAACACGCAGGTGGCATGCTGGGAGCCCACCCCAGTGTGCTGAATGACCCTGTAAAGAAAAAAAAGTCCTGCAATTTTTTTTTTAATCTGTAAAACAGAAAACAGCCCCTCATTGAGTCTGGTGGCACCATGCCTCCCCACAACCCCCCTCACCCCATACTTACCTCTGGAGCCCAGTGCGATGATCTTCGGTGGACCGGGGAACATGTCTGCACTCTTCAAAGCCAACCGCAAACTGAAGAAATGCTGATAAGCTGTATAATGACATAATTTTTTTTTTTAAACTTATGTGGATATCACATACATTTTTTTGACTTTTGCCACCAAATTTTCAACATGGGGTTTTTGGGACACTTCCTCATGAATTCAGTCACTGTCATGGCATTATTCAGTCCTGATAGGTGATTTTGCCATCACTACGTGGAATCATCTTTTGGGACAGAGTAACGAAATGACAGTGTTGCTGTTCATGAGGTGGCCTCCCAAAGAGCCTATGTTGCAAATTTGGTGAAAAAATTCCAAACAATTACTGTGTTATGAGCGTGCATTGCGCAGTTTCCACGCGCACTCGTGACTTAGCCAATTTGTAATATTTTCACTCCAGATTTTCATTTCAACATTGGCATTTTTTCACACCTCCTTATGAACAGTGTAGCTGTTTTTCACATCCTGGCCAAAATGTGTTTTCACACTAACGGTGCAGAACAGCGCAGTCGCTGTGGGACATCAGTGTTTGGGGCAGATTATGAAAATCACAGTGACACTGTTCATGAGCAGAGGTCCTAAAATACCAATGTTAAAATTTGGTGATAAAAGTCCATAAAATGACTATGTTACAAGCGTGCATTGTGCAGTTTCCACGCACACTCGTAACTTCGACAATTTGTAATATTTTCACTCAACATTTTTAACATTGTCAATTTTGTACACATCCTTATGAACTGTACAGCTGTCATTTTTCAGATCCTGCCCAAAATGTGTTTTCGCACAAGTGGCGCATTATGGCACGGTCGCTGTGGGAAATCAATGATCAGGACAGATGAAGAAAATCATAGTGACAGTGTTAATGAGCAGAGGTCCCAAAATGCCTATGTTGAAAATTTGGTGAAATAATTCCACTAAATGACTGTCTTATGAGTGTGCATTGCGCAGTTTCTATGTATGCTCGTAAATTTGAGCATTTTTTATATTTTCACTCAAGATTTTTAACACTGCCATCTCTTCATACCTACCTATGAATGATACAGCTGTCATTTTTCACAGCCTGCCTTAATAGGTTGCTTCAGGAGGCAGTATGGCGCAGTGGGTTAAGGCTCTGAGCTGCAAATCTGGAATCTGGAGACTTGGGTTTGAATCCCACAGCCCCCTAGGTGCATACTGTGTGACCCTGAGCAAGTCACTTAACTTCCTTGTGCTCCCAGGTTGCACCTGCAAACAAGCTTTCAGCTTAGTGTGTCTCACCTGGTAAAATAATTGGATAAAAAAAAAAAAAATAGTGTTTTCCCACATCTGATGCAGAAGGGCACAGTCGCTGTGAGAAATCAACGTTCAGGACACATTAACAAAATCACAGTGCCACTATTCATGAGCTGAAGTCCCAATCACTTTCATGAGGTGGGGGTCTCAAAAATGCCATGTTGCAAATTTGTAGTGCAAATACCAACAAACAGCTGGGGCATTAGGGTTTCTAACTATAACGTCCCACCCGGTGCAGACTGACAGTGTCAGGAGTGTGTCTTTGCATTGCCGCTGTCATGCTCATGCCATACCATCCCCTCCACCGTCAAGCCACTGACAGGCATTGAAGTGTTCCTTGGACTCTTTGGCCCCTCAGTTCACCTCATTCTCCTATGCTGCACCCATTTCAGTGTATGTCCTTATGAAATGGGGTGACTGTAAAGCCGAACACCCCAATGCACACCTCAGCACTTGTCGGTGTCTGCAGGATAGGTTGAGGTAAAATGCCATGAGTGTTATGGCTGAATGCAGAGAGCATAAGGCCAGAGGACCCCAAGGCACAACACGATATTTGTCGCACTGCAGGGTAGGGTGTGCTGAAATGCAATGAACATTATGGCCGATGCTCAAAGGCACACCTCAGTGCCTGTCAGTCTCTGTAGGGTGATGTGGGGTGTGATGTTACTTTCATACTTCACTGCCATTCCCATTATGCATCTGTTCAACTCCTGCGCTACTGATGCCAATGTCAGCAAGACAACATTCGGCATTGACAAATGCTTGTTTATTTTAATTTTACTTATTATATTCTGGGACAAATCTGCTAAACTTACATTTTATCTATAGGAGCAGTCTTCCAAGAAAGGGTCCTGGCGTAGGGAGCCCATTAAGCAAAGAGGGATTCCTTTTTTTAATACTACTTCTGTCCAATTAAATGTTTGCTATGGAACCTATGTGGGCAATCCACGGAATCTGTGGAGTTTGTTGTGTTCTGGGATCATCTCGCACATGTACCTACACCTTGCTAGCATATGGGTGCATGTGCACTTGTATTCCAAGTCGGTGAGTAAGTGTCTCAGATTGGCTATTGGAAAGACAGCCTACACTTTTAAAGTCAGGGCAGACTAGTACGGTGGCCTGGTTGGTACTATGCTACCAAATGGAATTAAAAGTGCCTTATTGTACTTGTTAGGTTGGCATATTGTGGGTTAATTGGACTGTAGTAGCCCTGGTATTTCACCATTTATCCCCTAGTAAAAGTGTACCCATGAAGTTGTACAAGAAGTGAATAGTATATTGGGAAGGGAGTAGAGTTTTATAAAAGGTTTCTCACCTGAAAAATGGGCATCTCGCTCTATGTTATTCTAGAAATTCTGCGGCTACTTTTGGACTTTATAAATGAATGAATGTTCTTGTCTATGATGCTTTAAGTGGTTCTAATGAGATTATAATATTATTAGAGATCAATTGTAGATATTGAAAATAACATTGTCCCAGTAAAGGCCTGAATGATTTAATAGGAAAGAATAATCTATCAGCATCAGTTGATATGTATTATAGTATATGATACATTTGGATGTACTTTTTGAAGTTGCTTGTTGATTTTATTTATACTAACATACTAACATACTATTTGCCAGCAGATTAGGCCTTATGGTCTATCAAGTCTGCTCGAACCTAGATCCTTAGTTGGGTGCCGAGACCCTCCCATCCCTTGTGCTCCAGAAACCCCTATCATCCATCCCCACCCCGGGACAGGCTATCATCTGATACATCCACTTTCTGTGTCTGTCCCACCTCTCTTAAAGCTCTCCACTGTGGATCTCTGAACCAGCTCACCAGGCAGAGCATTCCAAGGGTCCACCACCCTCTCAGTGAAAAACCTCCTCCTCTTTCCCCTCACCCTTCCACCTTCCAACTTCAAACCATGCCCTCTGGTGATGCCTCCTGCTTTAGTCTAAAGATCCCTCCATGTTTACCCTATTTATTCCCTTGAGGTACTTGAAGACCTCAATCATGTCCCCCTGTCTCTCCTCTCCTCCAATGAAAACAGGCAGAGCTCCTCAAGTCTGTCCTCGTAAGTCAAATCCCTAGCCCTCGTATCATCTTTGTTGCCCCCTCTGTACCCTCTCCAGGAGCTGTATGTCCCTCTTCAAGTGTGGTCTCCAGTACTGTACACAGTACTCAAGGTGTGGTCTAACCAGTCCATTGTACAGCGGCAGAATCACTTCCTTGCTCCTAGAGGTGATCCTCTCATGATGCATCCCAACATCCTGTTTGCCTTGCTAGCTGCTCTCCTGCACTGCTCAGTGTTATTCATACATGTATCCACCATGACCCCTAGGTCTTTTTCCCTGTTGAGGCTTCCAGCACCTCCCTCCCAGGGTGTACCTGTGTTTAGGTTTCCCCGACCAAGATGCAACACCTTGCACTGGTGATATTGAAATTAATTTCTGTGTGAGCCCAGCTTTCCAGGGTGTCCAGGTCCCTTGCAGGGCCAACTCCCTCTCTCCTCAACTACTGCTCCCATCTTGGAGTCATCCATGAAGAGACTCATTTCACACCCTATACCATCCCTGATGTCTGATATGTATGCATTAAACAGGATTGGACCCAGGACCGAGCCCTGTGGTACCCACTACCAACCTCTGTAGGGTTCGAGGCTCCCACAGACCACTACTCTCTGAGTGCGTCCAGCTATCCAGTTTTCAATCCATCTGACCATCAAAGGGCCTACTCTAACCCCATCAGTTTCTCCACCAGACCATTGTGGGGGACAGAGTCAAACGCCTTGCTGAAGTCCAAGAATAATACATCCACAGGCTTACCTCTGTCCAGTTCTGATGTCACCCATTCATAGAACTCCACAAGGTTGGTTTGACATGATCTACCTGGCACAAACCCATGCTGCCGACTATCCAGACCTCCCACCTCCTCCAAGTAAACCCCCAATCGTTCCTTTAGTATACTCTCCATTAATTTTCCCACCACCGAGGTTAAACTGATGGGTCTATAGTTTCCTGGTACTTCCTTCGACCCCTTTGTGGATTGGTACCACATGTGCCTCTCGCCAATCTCAGGTACCCTCCCTGTCTCAGTGACCTGTTGAAAAGCTCGCCAGGGTGCAGCCAGTATGTCCGCCATTCCCCATAGTACTCGGATGAATGCCATCCGGCCCAGGAGATTTGTCTTTCTTTAGGGCCTTGAGGGCAAACCACACCCTTTTGGTGGGGATGGCATCATCCGTCCCCTCCACCTTACTGGTCTTTTTATCCTTATCCAGATGTGACACCCCTGGGGTACCTTTCCCTCCCTTTTGCTCCATTTCTGTTGCTCCCCTAATCCCACTGCCTGCCGCTTCTATCCCCTTTGTGCCTTGCTTTGTAGATATCCCATCCCTCCCTAGTGAACACAGAGGCAAGTACTCAGCAAATACCTCTGCCTGGTCCCTCGCCTCTTCCACCCACCCTCCTTCTGATCTCAATCTGCTGAGATGGCCCTAGTTTTCTCCGCCTCCCCAATGTACTGGAAGAACCCCTTTCCCTCCATGTATCCCTGTGCCAGCCGCTGCTCTTTACTGGACTTAGCTCCTCACCATAATGGGTGACTTTTCTAGATGCAAGCTGGTACATTTCTTATCCCTATCCCTCTTGTTGTTTTATATTTTTGTAAGCCGCCTTCTTTTCTCTGACTGCTACCTGGACCTCACTGGACCACCAGCATGGTTTATGTGACCTTGCTCCCTTACGTTTCAACTTAGCGCAGATCCTGACTGCCTCATGAAGTCCCCGTTTTATGACCTCCCATCTCCTTTCCACACTTGTTGTTGAGGTAATCCCCTTCAAGTGATCCTTGAGAATATTTCCCATGCCCATAAAGTATCTATAGTATATATGTATCTATTTTAAATTGTAATGGCATAATGCCGAAAAATAAAGCCTAACTAATTCAATAATACAGGCAATATGAAAGTTACAGACAAATCTGCTAAGAAGTATTTTCTATCTGGGAATCTGTAAACTGAGTGAAAACATTGCTGTTTTTGTGAGTAAATCATACCATTGGTTGGCTGGCAGTATAGCCTAGAGGTCACAGTAACGAGCTGTGAATGAGCTTGGTACATCCAACAGACCAGGGTTTGATTCCCACAACCTCCACTTCCATACTGTGTGACCCTGAGCAAGTCACTTAAGTCACTTAATCTCCCCAGTGCTCCCAGGTCAGCCCTGAATACAGGCATTTGTGTCTAGCAGGCCTTACCCAGTTACCAAAGACTGAAAAAAATTAAAACATTTCATCTACAGAAAGAGCAAAGAAACAAGGAAATGTTTAAGTGCTTAGAAATGAGCACCATAAACTTCCTGAAGAAGCCCATTTAGTGGTGAAATGTAGGGGTGTTGTGAACATGGTCTAAACCAGAAGTAAATGTTGAATTTAATGAGCAAGAAACTACTTAAAATTCAACTTGGTGTTTAGCTGATTCTTTGTGTATTTGAGCAACTTTGGAGTCTTATTCAGCCCTAGAAGAACAAGCTTTTCTAGATATTTTTAGAGTATCCAGGAGACCTGTCTTGCTCTGCACAAAGTTGTAACAGAAACATCAATAGTAGTGTAGTATATATCAAATATATATTATGACTTGCACTGGAATAACAAATGTATCTATACACATGAGTGGTAGGACCTTTATAACTAGATTGTTGTGGATCTTACCACTCAGTAGTGGAGATGCTTGTGTTATTCTACTGCATCCCATTATGTATTCTCCATAGAAATCTAAACTATAGTAACAGTTTTTAAGACATTTTGGCTAAAAAGAACTGGAAAATGGTAAAGATTTCAAACCTGAAACTTGAGATAGTGACATAAAAATGGGTTGAGAAATCTTGACCTCTGACTGGCTAAGGCAGCTTGGCACCAACGCTTATATTGTATTTCACCACTATGCATACCAAAAAAAATTGTAAAATTATTTTAAAGAGACTGTAGTTATATCTCAAAACCACCAATATGAAAATGTAATTGTATATCTGTCACAGAGTGGTTCTCACTCAGAACTGAGTCTGCACTGATACCGGTTTACACAACCCTTCAGATGCCTCAGTAGTCAGAATCTTGTCAAAGCCACTGCTTACACAGTACAGTGACCTTTTCAACAAAAACAAATGACTCACCCCTTTTGTTCCAGCTAAGAACAGTTTTCTTTAGATTCTGTAGCTCAGTAGCCTGTCTCTCTGGAAATGAGTCACAGACCTGTCAGTTACCCTAGGTTATCAATACCTTGAAAACTCAGTCACAGAGAGTATGAAGTATAAATAGAATAATATTTTTATTTTTTTATTTTTTATTTATTAAGATCTCGGATTAACCTTTGAGTACAGGCTCATTACATAGGTTCCACGTCCGAGTCATTACCTTAACAAACAAAACTACAGGTTATACGAGGCCGTAAGAGGACAACAACAATTAAGGCAAATTAGGTAAGAGGTTACATGTATGACTGAAATAAGCAAACACTGTATACAATGGCACTTGCCACACAAAAGGAAAAAAAGGGATGGAGCGAGAGTGAACAAGGGGAGGGGTTGGCTCAGGAAGAGAGGGGTAATAGTGAGAAGACAAACTGGAGAGAGAGCATATATAGTGAAAATCAATCCAGAAGGTGTGCCTTGTCACTGGTGAGGGAGGCTTATACTAAGGATATTGGCAGTGCCAGTAGCAGGAAGTGTTAGCAGAGGGTGTCGGGTGAGGGGGCGGTGCAGGATCAGAGCAGGATGTCAGTATAAGAAGGGGATGAGGGAATTGGGGCAGAAGGGGAGTGGTGTAGAGGGGATGAGGGGAGGAAGGGTAGAAGATGTGGGGAAGAAGTTGGCTCAGTTAGGGAGGGAAGTAGTAGGGGGTGGAGAGGCACCCAGTGGTGCAGGGGTAGAAGTGAAGGGGAGGAGGGTGGCACAGTTTAGGGGAGGTAAGAAATGGAGGTATAGATGGTGCCAGGCGGTACTTAGGTTGATGAACTCTCAGGGGCTGGAGGCCTAAGTGGAAACAGTCACAACTAGCTTTGGTAACCAGATATGATCATAGCCCACATTTGAAAGGGCCCAGTATTGGAATAGTAAAGAGGCTTGGTGGCAGGTTGTTAGTTCATTTAAATACCTGGTGGGAAAAGACCCTTTGTCCTAGAGTGGTGCAACATCTTGGAATCTTGAAGACCATGCTCCCAGAGCTTCTTGTGGTCTGGCTTCATTCAAAGGGGGTGAGAAGCTTCTGGACACCTATGGTAGCATGCCTAGACTTGCTTTTTTGGCCAGCAGGCAGGTCTGGTACCGATGTCTACTATTGAACTGGAGCCAGTTGGCGCAGGTATAAATTTCATAGGTGTGGGCTTGATGTTCTGAACTGGTGGAGAGGTGGCATGCCTTTTTTAAGGTGACTTTGATACGGTGGTGGGCTGTGTCTATTGCACATCCATAGATTGTAATACTATACTCCACAAGAGAGACGACTGAGCTGCAGATGGCAAGGCTTAGTGCTTCATGGGTGAGATAATATATAGGGGACTGTGTATTATGAAGCTATAGCATAATTGAGAGGTTCTGGGTACATGTGGACCTTGAGAGTGAACCTCAAGATGGTATTATAGGCAAGAAATATGCAGTCCCCTATTTGGTATTTTTTGTACTATATGGATCCAAGGCAGGTTCACTTTTTTCATTTTATTGTAAAAATTACTGTACTCACCAGTAGGTTAGTTAATGATTCAGGGCTAAAAATTACATTCAAATATTACTGAACTAGACCCCCCAATAAGCTTCTTAGTAGGTAGACCAGGAGTAAGAAAATTTCACGGCCAGCAAGTTTTAACAGTTTGGTGTCCAAGCAATTGGCGCCACTGCCTTTCCTGGCTTTAAAGCATATGAGTTGGTAGAAAATGTCAGAGGATTCTATTTTAAAAATGAGAATGTTACCTCACTGTCCACCAGAGCTGACTTGCTAATAAGAGCTGGCTTGGTGTCATTGGTACTCAAATTATCAGGTAGTACCCATTTGATATTTAAGTTAGCTGCATCAAATGCATTAGCACATTAACAAAAATGGTTATTTAAGTGACTGACCATATCTTGGTGTCCTTGAGGCATAGGTCAGGAAGCATAGACAAACCAACAGAAGTTATAAAATTCCCCAAGTAGCGATTTATTATTAACAATAAAATAAAATAAAAAATTGTGTAGGATAGCTCTTGTTACAAGTAGTTCAGACAAACAAAACACGTCCATCTGAGATTCTCTTTGAATTCTCCAGCTCTCTCTATCCCTAAGCTGAACATTCCTCTCTTTTTATAAGATGTTTTTCCCTGGGAATTACATTCTGCATCCTTTTCTTATAAAATACACAATCTGTGTTCCACTAAATGTATTAAAGCTTTTTCAATTTCTTTCCTGAAAGCATCCTGAAGAGTACATTAGTCCTTTTAACAGGTGCAACCAATTAAAACAGCATTTCTCAGTGCTGATTTCCTGCTGACAATTCAGCAAACAAGCTAGTGGAGGTCAAAATGCACTTCAAGGTTAACCCCCTGTGTTCAAGATAAACCCAAATAGCTTTGTGCAAACATTTACAAACCAAGCCTCGGTTTCACATAAAGATTCAGAAGCAAGGGAAGAAAGAAAGAAAGAATAGCAACAGCAAGTGAAGGAAGGGAGAAAACAGGAGGAAATTGTATGACCATCGAAGCAGCCAATTCCTAAGAGTACAAGGAAAATTTAATTGCACAGTCAAGCAGGCAAGATGCAGACAAGTGACAGAATAGGAGAGGATAGACTAGATCCTTGCTTTTAACTTTCTCTGCATAACAAATACAACAGGGCCTTACCCAGCCTTGTCACATTTGGGACAAAAAGAGACATTTAAGGAATGGTGCATGATTTGGAGCCCTTTAGCCTATTTATGACTGTCCAAAGATTCATGGAGTGGTTGGTCTTGTTGAGGAGAGCACTAGAGATAAAGTTTTTCTTAGCTGTCCTAACATGGCTTACTATTTGTGGTCTTCCTGTAGAGTCTACAGTTGGGTTGCCTTTTGGAGCATTGGCCTCTGTGCCAAGCTTTGTCTTTTGACTTCCTTAACTTGTGCAAGTCAGGAGTAACCCAGAATGCAGAGTAGAACGCCATTTGGTGGCACCTGAGTGGGATCTTCATGGTACAAATCCTAGGAATTCTTGGACAATGAAAAACCAAGTGTTGTTCAACTCAGGTACAAGCTTCAGTCTGGTCCAGGAGATGACCATCAAACCACACATAAAGTTAAGGAAATCACAGATTTTGTCGCATCTGTATTTAGTCAGTTGTGAAGGTGGCATCGATACACAGCTTCTTTCATATGTAGTTGGTAACAGCATGCTCACTAACAAGGTCATAGAAACATAGAATCTGACGGCAGATGAGGACCGCTTGGCCAATCTAGTATGCCCATTTTCCGTACCTACTGTTACACCACAGATCCTACTTGATCTCTGGTCAGGTCAGGTATTATTCCAGCAATGGAATACTCCTTGGACCTGTAAAGAAGTAGTTAGGGTAATCAGATTGCTTCTGGTTGCCTGGGAGATTAGCTGATCTAGACTCACACATAAAGAAAGCTTTCTTGTATTTTTTTCTATTTCAGGGCTGTGCAAATTTGTGTTGAAATTCCTCAGAATAAGTAGCCCATGAGATGCAGCAAAAGGTGCCCATATATGACCCATTTCAATACATTTGCAGTAGACAATTGGAGAGGTCTATAATCACCAACTAGTAGGGTTGGTTGTCTGTCAGGGAAATTAATTTCATTGGAAGCATTTTGCAGCAGTCAGAGGGGACAAACCAGTTCAGTTTTTTGGTGAGCAGTTTGTGCTGATACTAGACTGACAGCCCTCCACCTATTTTCCCTTTGTCTTGTCTGTAAAATGCATAGCCATCAACTGTCAGCATAGTGTCAGATACCTAGTCTGAGAACCAGGTCTCAGATACAATTAGGATGCCAGGTTGTTAACCACAACCCATTCCTTAATAAGATCATGCTTGGCAGCAACAGTCCTAATGTTAGCATGGCAAAGATATACCTATACCCTTGAAATGTTTCAAGCTTGCATTGGCACCATTAACAACTGGGCCCAGATTAGTGATTAATAACCCCATATAGGTCAGGAACAACCCCTGATGAATGATGAATGTGTGATGAGGCCCAGGGAAAAGGTACATTTGGTTTTGTCTTTACATGCAAGGCGCTTCCTCCCATGACTGGGTACCAGAGTACGATGGCCATTTACTGCATTGCAGCTGCATTTATCTATTAAGAAATGCAATAAATAGAAGCACAGATGAGCCTGGGCCAGGGAGTACTAACGCTCTGACATGCCACTGCTGCCCTGTGGAATTAGGATGGAGGTGCAACTTGATTTGGCAAAGGCAACTTGGGACCAGTGTGGGCAAGTAGCATTACCTAAGGATAAGGTACAGATACAAGCCTCCAGGATACATTAGAGGATGATTAACATTAGAGAAGGCATACTAATGGCACTATAAGACTACACTGAGTAGGGGGCAATGGCATAAACCTACGTATGAAGCTAGTACAACAATTTCAAGCAGCAGCATCACCAGTAGCAGATAATTTTGCATCTGTGGTTGGATCCCTGCACCAAAAATAGTGCTACTCTTAAGCAGTGGTTAAGTAAAGAAGTACTCCCAGAGTAAGAGTCAGGGAGTATGGTAAACCGAGCATGAGCATTAAAAAGCAACACAGTGCAGCAGTTAAATGTACAGACTAGAAATAAAAAAGTGTAGCCATATAAATACAGAGGTATAGTTACAACGTCACTGAAAAAAGGCTGTTTGCTAGTGTGGGCCATAGCAGTTATTAGATAAATCAGGCCAAGTGGCTGACATCCATAGGCAGATACCCTTATGCGGCTGCCCTTTTTGTGGATTACCCCACATTGAAGACTACTTGATCCTTCCTACTTTTTGAACAGGAGGTTCTGGGTACTGGCATAATCCTCTTGACAGGAAAGACTCAGCTGCTGGCCTGCATGAGCTCCATGCTTGAAATGGCACCAAAAACAAAACCCTTCTTTGGGATTTGTCTAGGGTGGCTCCCCCTACCCTTACCCCTACCCCTGCCTTCTCTAATGCTAGACAACACCTGAAAGGAGTTAGACCATACTGTCACAAAATAATGTAGGCAATATGAAAGCCATGGACATATCTGCTAAGAACTTATTTTCTATCTGGGAATCTGTAAACCAAGTGAAAACATTGCTGTTTATACAAGCAAGTCATATCATTCATTGACTGGCAGTATAGCCTAGAGATCAGAGTAATGAGCTGTGAATGAACTTGGTACATCAAGCAGACCCACAACCTCTACTTCCATACTGTGTGACCCTGAGCAAGTTGCTTAACCTCCCTAGTGCTCCCAGGTCAGCCCTGAATACAGGCACTTGTGCCTAGTGGGCCTTAACCAGTTACCAAAGACTGAAAAAAAATAAGAAGATTTCATCGATAAAAAGAGCAAAGAAACAAGGAAATGTTTAAGGGCTTGCAAAAGAGGACCATACACTCCCAAAAAACAGAATTTTAATGGTGAAATGTTGGGATGTTGTGAACAGGGTCCAAACCAGAAGTAAATGTTGAATTTAATGAGCATGAAGCTATTTAAAATGGAACTTGGTGTTTGGCTGCTTCTTTATTTATTTGAGCAACTTTGGAGCCTTTTTCAGCCCTAGAAGAACAAGCTTTTCTACATATTTTTACGGTATTCAGGAGACCTGTCTTGCTCTGCACACGCAAATCTGTAACAGAAACTTTATCAGTAGTGTAGTATATATCAAATATATAATGACTTGCACTGGAATAACAAATGTATCTATACGCATGAGTGGTAAGACCTTTATAACTATTTTGTTATGGCTCTTACCATTCAACAGTGGAGACATGTGTTATTCTACTGCATCCCTCTATGTATTCTCCATATAAATTGGAAGTATAGTAACAGTTTTTAAGACATTTTTGCTAACAAGAACTGGAAAATTGTAAAGATTTCAAAAGTGAAACATGAGATAGTGACATAAAAACGAGTTAAGGAATTCCTGACCTCTGACTGGCTAAGGCAGCCTGGCACCAGCGCTTATGTTATATTTCACTACTATGCACACTAAAAAAGTTGTAAAATTATTTTAAAGAGACTGTAGTTCTATCTCAAAATCACAAATGTGAAAATGTAATTGTATTTCTGTCACAGAGTGGTTCTCTCCCAGAAATGAGTCTGCACTGATACCGGTTTACACAACCCTTCAAATGCCTCCGTAGTCACATTTGTATGCTGTCACCACCGAGCTGACTCAGCTGGCTCTCGATCAGGGTATCTTTAGGTCAGAATCCTGTCAAAGCTACTGCTTACACAGTACATTGACCTTTTTGAGAAAACAAATTACCCACCCCTTTTGTTCCAGCTAAGAACATTTTTCTTTAGATTCTGTAGCTCAGTAGCCTGTCTCTCTGGAAATGGATCACAAACCTGTCAATTACCCCAGGTTATCAATACCTTAAAAACTCAGTCACAGAGAGCATGAAGTATAAATAGAATAATATATAGGGGGCTGTGTATTATAAATAGATTATACCATGGACCTTGGACACTGACCAATGAGAACGGCAGGCTGGCACCTTACCTCCATTGTAAATCCTCTGATAATCACCGCAAAAGGTGCCAGCCAGCTGCAGCTCTCAAATTCATCCAACCCCTGAACTCCACAGCCACAAACCGCCATGTTTAATCCTCGCTAAACTGCTGTGAACCTCACTCGCGCTGTGAACTCAAACCTGCAACCTGACTGTGCCACCGAAAAACAAATTCACTGTCCTTTACCAGCTGACAGAAAAATAAAATAAAATTGCTACCTTCTTCTCATTGCTGCTCAGAATCGCGGACTCCTGCTCCTTCAATGGTGCTGCCACTATACTGTTAAGCACAATCAAACTTCCCGTGTCACAGCGGAAGTCCCCCAGCGGCATCATTTACATAAGCTACAAGAAAATATTACCGAAAACAAACAAAACGCCTGTTATACTCCCGAACAGCAAATTCCGTCTCAGGACATCATCCACTGTAATTGATGTCGGCACCACATGGTGGAGCTCGGTAGACTGGATTATCACTTACAGAGCCCTAGCTACACAGGACTACTTAACATTGCGCGCAAAGACACCTCACCTAAAAGTCAATAAAAAAATGTTTTTTATTTTTTTCTTAATCATTCATTTCCTTTTCCTGGTATAATCACAATAAGCCACTCAAAGGATGTGGGTTATCGGGCGATTTACCACGGCTGGCGAGGATTTACCCACTCGGCTACGCCTCGTGGGCAAACCACTCCAGCCGTGGTAAATCCCCCGATAACCCACACCCCCTCGTGGCTTATTGCTTAAATCATGAATAGCTCACTTGGTATTACCAGTGAGTAATACCATCGAGTGGTTCTGGATACGTAGGAACTTCGAGAGCGAAGCCCAAGAGGTTACAGTGTCCAGAACCTCGAGATGGTATTTCACCGGTAATACCCAGTGAGCTATCCTTTATTTTTCTTTAATATATGGATGTGAGATTTTTTTTCTGCATGTATTTTTGTTACAGGCGGCCACCGCAGTTTCTGTCAGTCTGTGCATCTTTCTCCCTCCTGTCCCTGCTGCCCACAGGCACAAACAGACAGTTTCCTTTTACACCTACCTTTTTCCTACTTGGAGATGGTGATGATCTGCCACATAAATCCTTTTGCGATATTTAAAAAAAAAAGAAATAAAAACAGGAAGTAACATGAATATGTTATGCTCTTGCTAAGCGAGAGACTGCCGCCATGTTTCTGAAGGTGTCTTGGATGCCCACAGACAGAAAACAGCCAATGAATAGCCACATTGTGATGGTGAATGTTTGATTGACATTTGGCAGGATTAATGATTTTGGCAGTTGCATGCTAGCGCTGTTGACCTTCCCTGATAATATTATTGTTCAAGTCCTGAATGATACTATTACGGAACCTGAACGATAGTATTATCACTCTCAAAGTGTGGAATTATCACTTCAGGAGTGATAGTATTACTGAAAAAAATTGTGTGCTTTAGTGGACTATTAAAATCATGATCCTTAAGGGTGACTCCACGAAAAGAGGTTACCAATGGTGTCCCAAAACGTACATGCCAGCTATAAACTATGTAAAACCTGTGCCCAGTGAATGACTATGCTGTAGAACAATATGTGATGTGGAGAGATAAATTATGTAATATGAATGCTGCCAGTTGTTCATTTCCTCAAGAAAGAAACATAACTTCTGATAAAAGCTGTAATTTTTTGTGCCTAATTTGTGACATTGTGGCACATACTGTAAACAGTATTCATTATTTTAATAAAATAATGCTCTTTACCACAATAAACTGCTTTGACTCATTGTCCTGTGTTCAGACTTTGTTTTCATACCATTTACTTAATGTTAAAAGTGCCTGTATAGCGCTTACACAGCAGAGTAAATGCAGTAGCTATAGTAACCACGTGTGTCTCCAGTGCTTACGTTCATCCTTTGCCCCCAAATGTATTTATTTAAAAAAATCCTCCAGAAATTGCATTGTGGTTTGATTGCAGAGCTTCTGCAACAGGCACAGCATTAAGTAAGCAATAATACCCTCCAGGGTGGGCGGTATTGGGCAATACCGGACCGCCCAGGGGCGTAATGAAGCACGACGCCGTAGGTGGAGGGCCTTATAGACCCTGGAAGGTCCAGTATTGCCCATACCGCCCACCCTGGAGGGTATTATTGCTCTTAGAAAATGGGCACTGTAAAAGAAAAAAGGTTTAATAAAATAATGTAAATAAAGAAATAGTTTAAAATACATTTTTGTAACAAAATAGTTCCTCCGCCTGCATTAGAATGTTTTTTTTTTTTTTTGAAGTAGAGACTTTCCTTGTACTGGAGGGTGTGTATGACTTTTGATCTGGTCTCATGGTTGCCCCCCCCACACACATCGTTTTTTTTTTTTTACTTTTATTTTTAATTTTATTTGTGAAACAATCCTAACTATATGTGCCATGCAGTTTAACACAGTGGCCACAGCATCAGAACTGGAAAAACGTTCCGAATAAGGTCAGTCAAAGCTACCGCGGTGATTTCTTTAGATCAAGAAAAATGTGGGATATGGCAGGTCTTTAATGTTCATGCTATTAACATTTTCTTTTTTCCTAATCAAAGCACTGCAGTTGAGCATTTTTTATGCTGTTTCTGGTTACCACGGAGCATGTAGTGAAGTGGCTTGAGCTGGCAGGAAATAGTAAAGCTGCTGAAATAGGTACATTTTATGCTTTCCTTTTCCCTAGTACTGGCATTCCATTTTTTTAGCTGAGATATTGAGAAAGGCTATGGCTATGTTTTTAGTACTAAGTTGATGCAGAGAATTGGACCAAGGAGCAGTGATGGCCCTTTCGTTACTTGCACCTACTGTACTTGATGGCGATACGCTCGCGGCTTTCGGCAGCTACTACATCGGCCAGCATTTATGGTACTATTGGACTCTTGAACATCTGGGAGAGTTTACTAGATTGATTTCATTAAAGTACTTTTACTTTATACTTAGTCAAGTGGTTAGTTTTGTAGTGAGTAAATGCTTTATGTGACATGCTGTTGTTTGTTTGGGGGGCGGGGGGAGAGGAGACCGCCCAAGTCAGTTTTCGCGAAAAACAAATGCGGATGTGCAGTTTAAATTCTGATTGTGTCCACTGATATTAGTTAGTTAAGGAAAGTAAAAAATATTTAAGATGTTTGCTTTTTGTTGTGGGAAAAAAATGTATAAATTAATGGCAAATACATTTGTTGGTGTGTTTTGTGTGTGCCCAGCGTGACAGGTCTCGCTAAGTAATGCAAAAAAATGGCGTCCGTTTGAAATTTTGTGCCCAGTGCTTCAGCCAATGATGAAGCAGGCTGGGCACAAGGATACTTGGCATGGCATTAGGCAGGTTTGGGCTGGTGCTTTTTATTTGGTGGGCATCTATTGAAAGTTAATGTATCCCCCTGACAAGGGTACCAGCCAATCAGATGCCTCCAAATAAAAAGCCCATTTTCTAAGTTTCACTGGAGAATACTGTACTGTAGGAGCACTGCATCTGACCTTTGTGCCCACTGTCTCCTGGTGTCCAGAAGTCCCAGATGTGTGTTCACTCCCACCCTGGTGCCCTTTCCCACTCTCGATAATTATGTATGTGCACCAAGAGTGGGGAAGGCTCTCAAAGTGCTTAAAAGCACAATAATTTGCATCAGAGCCCCATTCTTGCTCTTGCCAGCTCACAAAACAATCCTGGAGTCCAGCTAGTGGCATCTCAGTTAAGTGAACAGGCACATGGAGCCCAGGTAGGTCATTGTTACTTTCAGGTCTAAGAAAATGGCTGCAGAATGGCTCATACAAACAGGATGTTGCTTAGAGTACAGTGTACATATTTTGGGGGGCTTATTCTAACAAATAGTATTATGATTTGGTGATTTTAATGAGCATTAGAGCCCCGATGCAGCGTTTGGGGACTAGTCTCTGTGTGTTCACCACCAAATGGGGCTTATTCTCAGTATTGCTGTGTGTATCAGGCTGTAAGGTTGGTGGAAGAAAATATTTCTGTGCACTTACTGTGCACTACAAATGTGAACATTTTAATATATATTTTCCAAGTGAAATGAGGCTTGGGGATATTGTGTTATTGGAGTGGGGCACAGTTTAAGTAATGGAGACCCCCAACATTATGTGGCACTGGCTCCTTTCCTTTTTACAAACTTCCAATGGGCAGTTATATTGTACAAATGCAGTCTAGCATTACACAGCAGTTTTAATCAGTGGCACATTTCTTTTGGGCAGGTTAAGTTGTTTTTTTTAGAGGGATTTGATGGTGCAGTTTTAATGGACCCAAAAGGCCATGCTCTGTTTGCATGCACCCAGGTGTGTGTGTGTGTGTGTGTGTGTGTGTGTGTGTGTGTGTGTGTGTGTGTGTGTGTGTGTGTGTTTATCTATTTGCCAAATGCAGCCTTAACAAAACATAATTGTGTTCGCAGAAGTGATTTTATTCCTGGTAAATTTTTAGTGATTTTATTTTTTTTTTCACATTATTTCTAAGGCTGTGTGATTTGGCTGATGTTTGGGCCTCCTTGTTCTTGTACCAATCGTGCAGTTGTAGCCCCTATTTGAAGTGGTTTTCTAACAAAAATGATACAGTCATTTTATTGCATGAGAAATGTAACCTACAGATGCGTTCTGTGTTATTACTATATGTTTTTAGGCAAATGTATTGCTTTTTTAGCATCTCTGGTCTTTGTAACTTTCAGCACCATGTGCTTAGGTCCCCATTATGTTAGCAACCCATAAAGTGTATTTTATTAAAATAAAGAACCCTTCATGTAAATTGTGTTGGTGGGATGGTGTATTTCAGCTTTCTGTTCATTTGGGGCTTGATTCAGCAATTATTTGTGTTTTATTTTTTCAGAGTTTGCATTTTGGAATGCCTTTTGTGGTCTTGGTTACTTTAGGTGCCATGTGCTTGGGGTCCCTGTTACGTTAGCCATCCATAAACTGTAGTTTATTAACATAAAGAACCCTTCGAGTAAACAGTGCTGGTGGGATTGTATAGTTCAGCTCTCTGTTTATTTGGGGCTTGATTCAGCAATTATATGCATTTTATTTTTTTCAGAGTTTGCATTTTGGCCTGCTTTTGTGGTCTTGGTTACTTTAGGTACCATGTGCTTGCAGCAGGCCAAGAATTCCCACAACACCCCTACCTTGTGCAATGTTTTGTAAATATGTTTATTGACATGGTATTTTTGCCATCTTTTCTTCTCACAGGGAGTGCTATTTAATGCTATTTTATACCACCACCACCCTTCTTCTGTGACCCATTATGATTTTCCTATGGTATTCATGCCAAGGCTTGCACACAAACAAGGTGCGGCTTGTGATTGGTTTGGTGCCATTCACTCTTGAATTGGCACAATATTCCCTGAGCAGGGAGGGTATGGGTTTACTATGAATGGTTTATGCTTTATGTGTGACATAGCATGAAATCCCTGCTTCTGGTTTGACAAGATGCCAAAATGTGCATGTAACCACACACATTTGCACCACATTGCCCAAGATGTGGGGTTGGGGGAGTACTTGGACTACAAATGTGTGGAACAGTGGTTAGCATGGTAGTTGATGATGTACTGCCCCACAGTACATCAGCAATATGACCTCGCTAACTGTGACATCAGTGCTACTTAGGAACAGCAAGCAAATTACTGCCAGGGCACTCGCCTGTGAAGTCACTGAGATCGTAATGCTGATGATGTGTTGTGGGGCAGTAGAGTTGTCAACTGCCAGCCTAACAGCTGTGAAACACATCTAGCACAGTATTATCACATTATGACTTTCTAATGAGAAAAGAAATATACTTCAGAGAATAGAAAGTTACTAGGGACTACTAGTTCAAATTTGTGTTTTCCTGTCTGCCTAGCTCTTTACATTTGTGTCTTCTCATGGAAAACCCTTACACATTCTCACATGCGCATCTTGTGATGGTTTTTAACAAATGTGCAGTCTTCTCCTTATCTGTGTTTTCGCTAAGTAGAAATGCATTGCCACTTTCCTGCATGCGTGTCTTGTAATGGTTCTTAACAAAATGTTGTGTTCTCTCCTCAACTGTGTGTTGTTCAAGTAAAAAAGCATTGCCACTTTCTTGCAAGTGCGTCTTGTAATGGTTCTTAACAAAATGTTGTGTAGTCTCCTCCTTAACTGTTTGTTGTCATTGCTAAAGCAGAAGTTGTGTATACATACTGCAAGATCTATCTAACCAAAGAACCAGCCAGTGATAGTGTAGCCATTCCATTCGCACTTTCTTCTGGGTTGGCAGCAATGACATTAAATGAAACGTGCTTGGTAATATCAAAACCATACCAGGGACCCACCAAATACAATGTGTAAAGTCAGTGAAAGCAGGTGTGGTTGCAGTCAGAGACTTAACATGCTTCCACAATATCAAGGAGAGCTACCATGTGACAACAGAAAGTATGTAGGGCAGTGAACTGTCAAGCATTTAACAATGGCTTCTGTGCTCACTTCACAAAAGACCCCTGTTTGCCTGCTGCACACTGAAGAGTCACATGAGCCAACACCAAAATCTTTTGAAACCAGTGGTCACTCAGCTGAAATTACATCCAGCATTCCTACATCAGTGTTCATTTGAACTAATCAGAATGACATTGCCTTGAATGATGTAGCCCCCACAACAAGCACCCAAACTGATCTTCCTGAGGACCCATGTGTTCTGCTACCTGTGACCACCACACACAGTGTGCAGACAGCAAAAATAAGAATCATGCCCTCAGGCCCAATTGAAGTCAACAAACAGTATGCTGTTTGTTAATCAAATGCATTCTATATTGGCGAGGTCACAGCAGTACATAAACAGCTGTAAACCTTCAAATTCCTGCACCAGTGTGGGGATTCAACATTTACATGACAATGGCTTCATGACTACAACAATGTAAACCATACTTGAATATTTTGTGGGCCACTACAGCTTCAGGGAGATAGAAACTTTAAAACCAGCACTGAAATGTGGAAAAAATACATGGAAAGTATTCCAGACTGAGGCAGAATGGGATTAGGAGTATACTGGAGCTTTTCACAGGAGTTGAAAGATGTCTGCTGATAAGAACCATTAACAATCTTGTACAAATTAAATGAAATACACTTAGCTAAAATGTACTGAAATAATTATAATTTGCTTGCAGGACAAGGATAGTTTGTTTTCCAGCTGTATACAATGGCCTTAAATGCACTGCAAGGCAGGGAAGGATGATTGGAAACAGATGTTGTAAATATTTTACATTTCTATTGCTTGTTGTTGGATAGTTTGTATTGTGTAATGGATAGTGATATTATGTAATG
The DNA here is from genome assembly GCA_016271365.2 of Neoceratodus forsteri. Classification (NCBI taxonomy): domain Eukaryota; kingdom Metazoa; phylum Chordata; order Ceratodontiformes; family Ceratodontidae; genus Neoceratodus; species Neoceratodus forsteri. The sequence continues at coordinate 124,887,571 of CM028138.1, forward strand.
GATGGTAGCTTTAGTAAAACCTTTCCCCCTCAAAAAGATCTTTGGTGTCCATGTTATATGTGCAACCTTAAAGATGCATTAACGTCATGCCCATATAAGGGAGTTATGAAATACCACACCCCATATTCACTGGTAGAGCACACAGGTTAAACCTGCTCCTAATATGAGTTACAAAAACACACATGCACATCACAGTTCTTTGGTGTCCCTTGTTACATGTACAACTTTAACAACCCATTTTCTCATGTACCGATCAGGAGGTTATCCCCAAATATATATACACTTAGTAAATGGTTGGGAGCAGCATCATAAAACCCATAACAAAATTCATCTACTTTGGGTTTTAAAAATCGCCACTCATGTCACACTTTGGTAATCCCTTTTCATGGAGTAGCCCATATATTAAAAGGTTATTATACCATCGAGAGGTTTTGGTGACATGTGCACCTCGAGAGCGAACCTCATGCTGGTACTATAGGCAAGAAATACACAGTCCCCTATTTGTTATTTTTTGTAATACATGGATCCAAGGCAGGTTCACTTTTTTCGCTTTATTGTAAAAGTGACTGTATTCACCAGTAGGTTAGTTAATGATTCAGGGCTAAAACATTACATTCTAAATATTGGTAAAATATATTTGTTTTTATGTAAAGAGAGGGAGGGAGAGGGAGAGAGAGAGGGAGAGAGGTAAGCAGCGGGGGTTACCAGAGTGAGAGAGTGAAGAGCAAGCTCTGGAACTCCTGAATGACTTTTCCAGCAGAGGTTGTAGAGTGAGACAGAGGTGCAAGGAAGACAGAGAGACTGGATGATTTATTAGTCCATGGCGAGCTGATTTTTACTGTTCACAGCAGTTACAGCTGATGAACTGCAGGTAGCACGAGAAAAGATTAGCAGAAGCATCAGTAGTATTGCAGGATCCTGCAATACCATCCATGGGTTTCATTGATGGTATTAAGGGGGGAAAAGCATATGACTTTTAATATTATTATTATTGATTATTTCCCAACTGGGTGCTCCTATTGCAAGCAGCCCAGCAGGTCTCTACCTACCACTGGCTGCCTCCTCGATCCTGCCCACTGCATCTTCTCAGGAGGAAGCTCCTCTCCCCAGCTAGGGTGCTCCTGCTGCAGGCAGCCTGGTGGGTCTCTACCTACCACTGGCTGCCTCCTCAATCCTGCCTGCTACATCTACCCTGGAGGAAGGTATGCAGATTTGAAGTACTGGCACCTTCATGCAAATTGGCTCCCTACCTCCTGCTGTCTGTGAGTCTCCTGCTCTCTGTCTGTCTCCTGCTTTCTCTGTTCTCAAGCCCACTAGCCCCTCTATTAATATTGTGCCTTCTCCTCTGTTTCTCTCCCTCAGCGTGCAACCCCTGACCAGGTGCACACTCCTACCGGTGGTGCAGCTTGGAATTTTTCAGCTGCCGCCAGCCCACTGAGACCTTCCACAAGGAGCAGACAAAGTTGCCCGCCAGCTCCCATTTCACCAGCTCCCAGCTCAGGTACGGTAGCTTGTCCATGCTACCATTCAGTCTCTGGTGCTTTTTCTGCTGTGCCATGATTGGATCATGCCTGGTAGCTGAAGCCCCCATTGGCAGAGGCACCATTTTCAAAGACTTGGCTTTTACTACTTTTAATGCCCTCTTTCATTTCTTTTGACTCCTGTCCTTCATTCCTCACTGCCTGCTCCTTGGGTTCTCCCACTTGTATGTTGTTTTGTATGTTTTTTTGTTGTTTGTTTGTTTTACATCATGCATTTCATTTGCACTGCCCAATTATCCTTAATAAATAATTGTGTAATAATTGTTGCTTATCATGATGTACTGATTGTTTTTTCAGCTGATCATTAATTTTACTGTCCTATGTCACTTTCTTTGTTTATCTACTTTGTTCACCAGTGATGTCTGCATATCCACATGGCTTGTACTAATTGTATAACTTGTCACTACCTCTGTAACTGCCACCTGTGTGGCCCGGATCATGCCTGAAAATCGTCCCCTGGATCAGTGCACTTACCCAGTTACCAAAGACTTAAATAAATAAATAAAATAAAACAAATAAATCTTTTTTTTCTCTTATTTGTTCAAGTTCTACAGCCCTCTTGTGAAAATATTTTTTTGCTTCAGTGTTCAAGCTTAAGACTGTAATTACTTTTACTGTTTGAGACTGCTTTAGTTAGCCAGACCATTAATTTGCAAAAGTTAGCTAGCCTGTAAGGCTCATATTGATTTCCCTCTTTTGTCTTTCTCTACCCTTCCTCTGCCCCACCCCCGCCCAACGATTAAGCCTCCTTTGTGTTTGACTTAGTTTCCCTACCTCCTGCTGTCTGTCTGTCTCCTGCTTTCTCTGTTCCTACCCCCACTATCCCCTCTATTAATATTGTGCCTTCTCCTCTGTTTCTCTCCCTCAGTGTGTGGCCCCTGACCAGGTGCACGCTCCTACTGATGGTGCAGCTTGGATCTTTTCAACTGCTGTCCACCCACCGAGACCTTCCACAAGGAGCGGACAAAGTTGTCCGCTGGCCCCCGCCTCACCAGGTCTAATCCCACTGGCGCTTTGCACGGCTCCCCAACCACATTATCTGGACACCGTATTATATAGTGGTCTGTTAATCACATGATTTAGGTTGGAATTAGCCTAAGGGTGCCTACTTTCCCATTTACTGGTTATACTTTTCTGCCACTAGAGGGACAGCTCTTCTTGTGCACTGAAGTCCCATCTCATATCTTTTCTGTTAGTGCAGGCTTATCCCTTGCACCCCAGGGTAAGACACCAGAATTATCTAATCTGGCTCCCTTTAGTGCCTATGATCATGGATCACTCAACCTTGATCCTCAAGCTTGCTTTTCTTTTGTCATTGTTCAGCCAAATGGTACCACCTGATATCTCTCAACTACCCCCCTCTCCAGTACTCAGTGCAAGGCAATCTACACTATGCCCCTGGACAAGTTACAGGCCATTCTACTTACAATCTACTGGCCTCCCATTCTTGGGGGTGGCCCCCTTTAATCTGTCAGTGGCTGCTAGTCGCAAACTCTATTGCGACTTACCCCCCTCTGGCAATACCCATCTATCGCACGGTGTTGCGCCATAAGGAAATGCATATCCACGAATGCCCAGCAGTCAAATAAAATTAGCAGCAACCTTCTGAAAGCCTACATTCTAAGATTCCTACTGAAACTCCTGCTGCTGTCTGTCAACGTTCACCTTAATCCAGGCCCAGTAGATCATTTGTCTCCTAGCAGCCACACAAAGGTCGGAGCCTTAACACTGGCAACTGTTAATATCTGCAGTCTGCTAAGTAAACTTGACAGTCTTCATGTCTGGGTTGAGCACTATTATCCTGATGTCCTCTCAGTAGTCGAAACTTGGCTGTCGCTAAAGATTCCCTACTGTGCTGCCGCCATTCCTGGAAACTCCTTATTTAGAGACAGGACAGACTTACAAAAAGAGGTGGCGGCTGCACTACCTCAAAGATACCTTAATGGGCCATGCCCTACCAGTGCCCAACATCAATTGCCCTTAACAGGCCCTTGCTATTAAAGTTCTACTTAGGGCACATAACAAAGCTTTAACAGTTGTGTCGGTGTACATACCACCTAAGGAACAGATCACTGGCCTCAATAGTGTTCTGGACTATATAAGAAGCTTGCACCATAACTCTGAAACTATAATTTTGGGTGATTTCAATATCAATTGACTTTCTCTAGACACTGGCTCTTGCAAGGATGCTATCTAGGCATTGCTCGTTACCACTCCTACCAGATGTAACTACAAGACAAGAACAAATACCCTGCTAGACTGGATCCTCTCCAATCGCTCAGAATGTATTACCAATGTGGCTGTGCTCCCTGATACCTTAAGTGACCACTCCCCTGTCATCTGTGACTGGTCTAACAAGTTTCACAAGCCCCCCCCAAAAAACAGTCTTTAGTAGGGTACTCAAGCATGGACACCTTGAGCCCTTAAAAGCACATCTTCACAGGTTGGACTGGGAGCTACTAGACAGCACCAATGACATTAGCATAGAGCTGAACCACTTTATCAAGCCCTTCCATGCTGCCTGCCACACCCATGCCCCTCTGAAAATGATGAAAATTAAAGGTGCCTGCAACCCTTGGATTATGCCTGAGCTCATTCATCACACGAAATTTAGAGATTACCTCTGGCACCGTGGAAGAGAATCCAGAAAGCCAGTCTATATACAAAAATATAAAAAAGCCAGGAATGAATGCACTCATGCCATCCGCCCTGGAAAAAACAACTGCTACAGCGCTGCACTCACAACCTCCTGGGGCGATGGTAAGAATTTTTGGAGTAACCTAAAAACTATCACAGGAAAAGACCTGAAGTTGGCACCTACTATGCTGAACATTAATGGAGCTCCAACACTGGATCCCGTGAATATAGCTATCACTTTCAGTACCGCATTTACAGATCTGGGTAGTGTCCTTCCTCCAAACTTCTTTGATGAGTCCACTGTCAATAATAACCTGGTCCCTGATGGTACAAACCCACTCCCACCTCCTTTCTACTTCAAGGAGATTCCAGTACACACAGCTAGATGCTATCTATGCAAGGTACTGGGGAAGTCAAGACACGTCGGAGACTACTTTGACCTCAAATTCATTGTTCTGACTCTGGATGAAATACTTGTCCCCATTACCAAGATCTTAAACCTATCACTAAGGCTGTTACAATTCCCCCAACTATGGAAATCAGCCCCAGTAACCCCAGTGCACAAAAATCGTGATCGATCCCTACACCCCAATTTTAGACCTATCTCTATCCTCCCTCCCCTTCCAAAGCACTGGAGCCTATAGCTGTGGACCAGTTGGTGGATTACGTGGAAAAGTACTCAATCCAATGCCTGCAGCAGTATGAGTTCAGGAAAGTACATACCACCACCACAGCTCTGTTGGAATTCACAGGTTACAGTAAATACATAAATCATTAGAACAAGGCAACTTAGTGGGCGTGGCTTTCATTGCCCTAACGAAAGCCTTTGATACTGTCAATCACTCTCTACTTCTCAAACAGCTGTCCTCTGTTAGGCTATCTAGGGATACAATGCACTGGTTTAAAATCTATTTAGAAGATTGCCCCCAGCAAGTAAGGATTGCAAATGTCATCTCCAAACGACTACCAGTCTGCTCTGGAGTGTCGCATGGCTCTATACTGGGACCACATTTATTTAGTTTCTTCTTAAACAACCTATCACATTCCTGCCATCAACAGTTACTCCTCAATGCGGACAATGCTGTCATTTTCTCTAGTCATCATGATCCAAAGCTCCTGGAACAACACCTTCAACATGATTTTGTCAAAGTGGAAGAATGGTTCAGTAGTCATAAACTGGTTACGAACTACCAAAAAAACAAAGTCATGCTTTTCAGAAGTACTCATAATAAGCATAAGTCACAACCTCTCTCTATCAGGAACTGTAATGGTGACCGGCTTGAACAGATCCAACAGTTTAATTACCCAGTGGTCACCTTGGACAGTTCCCTATCCTACGTCCACCATACTGACAATGTCACCAGAGCCATCAATATCAGGATTGGGCTACTACATAGACATAAACGCAGCCTGATGCCCGACACCCTAAGACTAGAAATTCATAGCTCCATCATCTCTATCATAGATTATGGGCTTATCATCTACAGCTCTGCCTCCTTCACAGCCCACTGTAGGATATCAGTTGCTCTCAATAAATCCTGTATACTCCTCACTGGTGCTGACCACCTTACTCATTCTTGTGGTCTGTATGCCCAGTCAGGCTGGCTCCCACTTGACAGTAGAATCCAATACCAGACCTGCCTGGCAACAAAAAAAGTACTTCTGGGGCTCACACACCCCCAGTGTTAAACAGCTCTTTAGCCCCTATTCCTACTCCCAGTGTACCAGATGTTCAGAATACCAAGCTTTCCTTCTACCTATATGACGGACCTCCCTAGGGCAAAGGTCCCTTTCCAACCATGCACCGCTGTGGTATAATGCCCTGAACAGTGAATTTATAACAGCTCCAAGTCTTGGCACTTTCAAAATAATGCTCAGGCAGCATCACTTGGCTAACAGCAGCTGTGACTGCTTCACCTAACAGTTACTGCCCTAGTTTCCTCACACTTTAGTACACCAAACTATTCCCCTCTCACAATCCTGCTCCCACCCCCTGCCACCTCCTGGTCCTCCCTTTCCCCGATTGCCCCTTCACCTCCCATTGCCCCTCCCCTCCCACACACCCAGTTTGCTTCCCCTGCTCTCTTTCCTCACTCTCTAACATCCTTGCACTTTCCTACCTTTGCTGCTTTTGACAATGCCTCTAAGCTGCCTCCTCTTGGATTCTCTGGTTATTTTTCCTTTGACATGTTGCTTTACCTACTGCAATGCACTGGTATGCTACTTTTATAGTTCTATATAGAAAGCACTGTAATGTGTTACCTCTGTTTGTTTTATTACCCTTTAATGCTGATGTGGAACCTTTGTAAATAAACTGTTTCTGGCTCAAAAGTATTGTAATCCTAGACTTAATAAATAAATAAAATAAACCCTTGGCTCAGCCTGGCCATTGGTGGCTACAATGCTCTTGATTTCCCCTGCACTCAGATCTGTTCTGGACCCTCTTCAAAATTCAAGCTATTTAGGATTAAGTTGACCTCTCCTTGCCCTGACTAGGGCGCTCATGCTGCAAGCACCTCAGCGGGTCTCTACCTACTGCCAGGTGCCTCCTCAATCATGCCCACTGCAGCTACCTAAGAGGAAGCTCCTCTCCCTGACAAGGGTGCTCCTGCTGCAGGTGGGTCTCTACCTACCGCCGCCTGCCTCCTCAATCCTGCTCACTGCATCTACCCAGGAGGAAGGTACACAGATTTGAACTACTGATGTCTTCACGCTGATTGCCTGTGAACCCTTGGCTTGCCTGGTCATTGACAGCTACATTTCTCTTCATTTCCCCTGCACTCAAATCTGCTCTGGACTTTCTGCACCCTCATCAAAATTCAAGCTGTTTAGGATTAAGTTAACCTGTAACTATAAAACATTGCCAAATTACATTGTTTCACTGCTTCAAACCCCTGCTAATTTGATTATTTTTGGAAATTCTCAGACTGAATTGCTTAACCCCTGTTAGCTGATTTTAGAAATATTTTCTAAGTATTGGCTAGTTATTTTAAATGAATTACAGCACTGTTTTACTGCTTCAAACTCCTGTTAATTTGATTATTTTTAGGAAATGCTCAGACTGTATTGATTAATCCCTGTTAGCTGATTATAGCAATATTTTCTGAGCATTGGCTAGCTATTTTAAACAAATTACAGATCTTTACCTACCAGCTTATTTAGTTAAATTTCAGAGTGCAGGCTAGCTTATGTTAAATTGCCAGCTTATTTAGTTAAAATTCAGAGTGCAGGCTACCTTATGTTAAATTGCCAGCTTAAATAGTTAAAATTCAGAGTGCATGCTAGTGTTAAATTGACAGCTTATTTAGTTAAATTTCAGAGTGCAGCCTAGTTTATGTTAAATTGACAGCTTATTTAGTTAAAATTCAAAGTGTAGGCTAGCTTATGCTAAATTGCCAGCTTATTTAGTTAAAATTCAGAGTGCAGGCTACCTTATGTTAAATTGCCAGCTTATATAGTTAAAATTCAGAGTGCATGCTAGCTTATGTTAAATTGACAGTTGATTTAGTTAAATTTCAGAGTGCAGCCTAGTTTATGTTAAACTGTTAGCTTATATAGTTAAAATTCAGAGTGCAGACTAGCTTATGTTAAAATGGCAGCTTATTTAGTTAAAAATCAGAATGCATGCTAGCCTTTGTTAAACTGACAGCTTATTTAGTTAAAATTCAGAGTGCAGGCTATCTTATGTTAAACTAACAGCTTATTTAGTTAAAATTCAGAGTGCAGGCTAGTTTGTGTTAAACTGACAGCTTATTTAGTTAAAATTCAGAGTGCAGGCTAGTTTATGTTAAATTGCCAGCTTATTTAATTAACATTCAGAATGCAGGCTAGCTTATGGTAAACTGTGTTCAGCTCCTTAGCATTAGCTGCCTTGTGAAAAGTGCTACAGCTATTTTGTGATTCCTTCTTGGCTCCTGTCTATCTGCTTAATTCATTTTTGTTCCATTCACCCTCAGCGACACTGCTCAGCTGAATTTGCTCCTGTTGTGCAGTGTTCAGCTAAGGCTAGCTCTGTCTCCCAGATCTACTCTGTCTGCTAAATTCTCTCTTCTTGCTTCCTCTGCTCCTGGCACCACTGCCACAGCTTGAGTTAATTCCTGCTGTGCAATGCTTCTGCTAGGATTGCTGTCCCCCTCCCCGTGTTATCTGTCCATTCTATGTCCTGAAACCCTCCCACCGATTAAGGCTTCCCTGTCCCTATGGCATTAAAACCCTTGTTTTTTATCTTATCTCCCTTAGCTCCTTGCCCCAACTAGGCACTCCTGCTGCAAGCAGCCCAGTGGGTGTCTACCTACTGCTGGCTGCCTCTCGATCCTGCCCACTGCATTTACCCAGGAGGAAGGTACAGATTTGAACTACTGGCACTTTCACTCCAATTGGCAGTGAACCCTTGCCTCAGCTTGACCATTAGCGGCTACATTTCTTTGATTTCCTTGCACTCAGATTCGCCTCGACTTCTGCACCATTTTCAAAAATTCAAGCTATTTAGGATTAAGTTAACCTGTAACTATAAAGTATTGCCGGATTGCACGGTTTAACTCCTTCAGACCCCTGCTAATTTGAGTATTTTTAGAAAATTCTCAGACTGAATTTTTAACCAGTTAGCTGACTTAAGAAATATTTTCTGAGCTTTGTCTAGTTATTTGAAATGAATTACAGCATTGCTTTACTCTGTCAAACCCCTGTTAATTTGATTATTTTTAGGAAATTCTCAGACTGAATTGATTAACCTCTGTTAGCTGATTTTAGAAATATTTTCTTAACGTTAGCTAGCTATTTTAAATGAATTACAGATCTTTATCATGTCAGTTTATTTAGTTAAAATTCAGAGTGTTGACTAGCTTATGTTAAACTGGCAGCTTATTTAGTTAAAATTCAGAGTGCAGGCTATCTTATGTTAAACTAACAGCTTATTTAGTTAAAATTCAGAGTGCAGGCTAGTTTGTGTTAAACTGACAGCTTATTTAGTTAAAATTCAGAGTGCAGGCTAGTTTATGTTAAATTGCCAGCTTATTTAATTAACATTCAGAATGCAGGCTAGCTTATGGTAAACTGTGTTCAGCTCCTTAGCATTAGCTAGCCTTGTGAAAAGTGCTACAGCTATTTTGTGATTCCTTCTGGCTCCTGTCTATCTGCTTAATTCATTTTTTGTTCCATTCACCCCTGGCGACACTGCCCTCAGCTGAATTTGCTCCCTGTTGTGCAGTGTTCAGCTAAGGCTAGCTCTGTCTCCCAGATCTACTCTGTCTGCTAAATTCTCTCTTCTTGCTTCCCTCTGCTCCTGGCACCACTGCCACAGCTTGAGTTAATTCCTGCTGTGCAATGCTTCTGCTAGGATTGCTGTCCCCCTCCCCCCTGTTATCTGTCCATTCTATGTCCTGAAACCCTCCCACCGATTAAGGCTTCCCTGTCCCTATGGCATTAAAACCCTTGTTTTTTATCTTATCTCCCCTTAGCTCCTTGCCCCAACTAGGGCACTCCTGCTGCAAGCAGCCCAGTGGGTGTCTACCTACTGCTGGCTGCCTCCTCGATCCTGCCCACTGCATTTACCCAGGAGGAAGGTACGCAGATTTGAACTACTGGCACTTTCACTCCAATTGGCAGTGAACCCTTGCCTCAGCTTGACCATTAGCGGCTACATTTCTTTTGATTTCCCTTGCACTCAGATTCGCTCTCGACTTTCTGCACCATTTTCAAAATTCAAGCTATTTAGGATTAAGTTAACCTGTAACTATAAAGTATTGCCGGATTGCACGGTTTAACTCCTTCAGACCCCTGCTAATTTGAGTATTTTTAGAAAATTCTCAGACTGAATTTTTAACCAGTTAGCTGACTTAAGAAATATTTTCTGAGCTTTGTCTAGTTATTTGAAATGAATTACAGCATTGCTTTACTCTGTCAAACCCCTGTTAATTTGATTATTTTTAGGAAATTCTCAGACTGAATTTATTAACCTCTGTTAGCTGATTTTAGAAATATTTTCTTAACGTTAGCTAGCTATTTTAAATGAATTACAGATCTTTATCATGTCAGTTTATTTAGTTAAAATTCAGAGTGTTGGCTAGCTTATGTTAAACTGGCAGCTTATTTAGTTAAAATTCAGAGTGCAGGCTAATTTATGTTAAATTGGCTGCTTATATAGTTAAAATTCAGAGTGCAGGCTAGCTTTTGTTAAATTGTGTTCAGCTTCTTAGCATTAGTTAGCCTTATAAAAAGTGATACAGCTCTTTTGTGATTCCTTCTGGCTCCTGTCTATCTGTTTAATTCCTCTCTTGTTCCATTCACCCTTGGCAACACTGCCCCCAGCTGAATGTGCTTCCTTTTGTGCAGTGTTCAGCTAAAGCTAGTTCTGTCTCCCTGATCTACTCTGTCTGCTAATTTCCCTCTTAGTGTTTCCCTACCCTCCTGGCACCACTGCCCAAGCTCAGATTAATTCCTGCTGTGCGGTGCTTCTGCTAGGATTACTGTCCCCCCTCCCGTGTTGTCTGTCCATTCTTTGTCCTGAAACCCTCCCACCTATTAAGGCTTCCCACCCCCTATGGCATTAAAAATCCTATTTTTTCTCTTATTTCCCCTTAGCTCCTCACCCTGACTAGGGTGCTCCTGCTCTGCAAGCAGCTTGGTGGGTATCTACATACTGCAGTCTGCCTCCTCAATTCTGCCTGCTGCATCTACCCCAGAGTTTCCCCACCTGCGCTATACGCTGGCTCCCCTTTCCCCACCCACCTGCCCTATCTGGGCAATTTCTTACATAGCTGTGCTTGATCACCTGATGGTTAGCATCTTTTATTTTTTTTTTTGTAGTCCCCAGTTTCCAATTTTTAGCCTATACAAGGTCTCTGCTAGAGACACTCTTGCTTCCCAGTTATTGAAAAGTCCACCTTAACAAAGAAGGGATTCTGCCCAGGACTTCTTACTCCAGCCACAGAGCCTGCCCACTTCCCCAGAAGAACTCCAGGCTTCTCGGCACCCTGCCCTTGATACTCTGTTCCACCACTATAAGGCACTACATCGATTACAATAATCTATATCCCGTTCTGTTCACTGCCTAAACCTCAGCTCAGCTCTGCTCCTCCTCTGCTCATTCCCCTCCACCCAGCTGTTTGGCTGCCAATCCTTCTCACTCCTAATTTGTTAGTTTTCCTAGAATCCTATCTCCCTGTACAATGCAATTCCTTCTCTCCTCTCTCTCCCTTTTTCTACTCCTGTCCCCCTCTCTACCACTCCACTTGCTCACTATGGCAAGTGCCAAATAACTCAACTACCTCCCCACCTACTATACTATCTCCAATCCCCTACTTACATCCTTGCTAGCATTCCCTCCTCCCTCTTTGAACTATGGTCTTATTTTTCTATTATTCCACATGCGACATTGCTAACAGTGCCTACTTTCTTTGCTGTTCTTCATCTTCTGCTCCAATACTCTTCCGTTCCCTTCTCCTCCAAACCCTTGGCTTCCTCGTGTTCTCCTTCCAAATCTCCTAAGCGCCACTTCCTCATCCTCACTCTACTCTTGACCTCCTCTGGGAACATCCACCCCAGCCCTGGTCTGACTGCTCCTTCTGCACCAGGTGTGTCCTCCTCTCTACTGCCACCCTCTCCTCTGCTCCCTCAGTCCTCCAAAAGGGTTTCAAGATCCTACATATAAATATCCTTAGTTTGCTGCTAAAAATTGACCTACAAACCATGGTGGCCTCTATAAATCCAGATATTCTTTTTTTTTTTAAAAAAAAACATCTCTTTATTCATTTTTCAAACACAAGACAAGACAAGCAAAACCTGGAGTCCCAGGGCACACAGCCCAAAACTGACTGTGTAAACTATATACAGTACAACTATGTACATGCACAAAGATAATGTCCCCCCACCCACCAACTCTAGCTCCATATCCAACAACACCCCTATATAAAGACATCAGGCTGCTTACAGATCAAACCTTTCCCCCCTACTCCCAATAAGTCACTTGTGGCCTGTCAAGTATTCTTTAACCCAATTTCATGATGGGTTAATACTTATTCGGGGGGGGTGACACCCCTCTGTACCCCCTGGAAAGACAGTCCCCATCCCCCCGTCCTTCTAGCAGACCCATTCTTCTTATTGCTACACTCATCCCAAGACCCTGCCACTCCACATACATGCACAAAACCTAGCCCTCTAATCTCGCTAACATCTCTATTGTCCTATACTCGTTCCAGCCCAAATTTTCAGCTAATCACAGCCCGACAGACAGACCCATGTCCAACCATGCGGCTCTTATTGGGAGTAAATCGCCTCCAATACCGCCCACCTTTTAACAAATAATCCCTTCCTCCCCTCTGAATATTAATGTCTCTTAATCCTAGCTAGGGCCCTAATAAGATCTCCCACCCACTGCTTATGCCCATAAAGTTGATCATCTTTCCAGTGTTGGACCACATATGCTTTAATTACAGTCGCCATCAGAGATACATGATATCTGGCTGTAGCACCAGCAATTCACGAGAAATCCCCTAAGACACATATCTCTGGTGCTATGAATTCTGAGTAGTCCAACAACGGATCCAGCCACCTTTTTATTTCATCCCACAAGGACAGTATTTTGCTGCAGTTCCACAGCACATGTAATAGGTCACCCCTTTCTGATTCACATCTAAAACACAGGTCTGTCTGTCTAAGGCCTCTGTCACATAGTTTCACAGGGGTAAAGTATAAATTAGAAGCAATAAAAAATTGTAAACTCCTGTATTTAGGTATCACTATACATTTGCTATTCTTCTATACATTAACCCAGTCAATACTTCGAGGCGCCAACCTGTTGTCCCAATATGGCACTGCTATAGGACAGCATGGCCCAAAGAAATCCAATAGTATCCTATAGACTTGTGATAGAGATCTGGTTTTCAGGTCAATCTCCCTCAGCTCGTCCCACTTAAATGAACAATCAGAAAGGCCCTCTAATCTCTTTAATGCCCCTTCAAGCATACGTGTAAGTTGCAGTCTGTAGAAGAAAGGCATTCCATCACACTGTACTGGGAGGACTACCTTATTGTCCTGAATAACATCCTTTAGGTTCAGGCCCGAAACCCATCTGGCCCATTTCCCTTTGATTACCTTATTCCCTATGACTAGATTGGGGTTGCCCACCAGTGGTTGTTCTTGAGCCCTCATCTGGTCTTTTTTCTGGGCCAAAGTCAAAAAGGACCACCAAGCTTCTGCCACCTTCACAATTGGGCTTCCCAACTTTTGTTTAAAACAAGCAGTTATTTTAGCAAATGGGGCACCTCTGGAGAAAGGCCAACTTCTCTCATTATTTGACTCTCTAAATGTAGCCAATCTGGGACATACGCTTCTCCCTCCATAATTCTACCCCTTCGAGCCATTAGACCCAGCTGTCCTGCAACATAGTACAAATGGAGATCTGGTAGCTTGATTCCTCCCAAAACAGGAGGGAGTCGTAAATCATTATATTTTTTCCTAGGGGGTTTGCGGTCCCATAAGAAATCTGAAAGTACCTTCTTAATCAATCTAAACCATTTATTGGGGATACTATATAGAGCTAAATACACCGGGTATAACAGCCTCGGTAACAGGTTCATTTTGATGAGCCAGAACCTGGCCATAAAATTGAGAGGCAGCTTATTCCATCTTACTAAATCTCCCTTAATAGCTGACAATGTCCCTTCCATATTTGTTTCGGCTCCTAATTCGTTGTTCCTTGTGATCCAGATACCCAAGTATCTGATCTTATCTGTCACCCATTGAATTCGCAGCTGGGCAAAGTCTGCCTTATATACGTATGGCGTCAGAGGGAGGATCTGAGTTTTAGTCAGGTTTAGTTTATAATTAGAAACTTTAGCAAATCACTCAATTAACTCTCTTGTCCTCTCAAATCCGACCGCCGGGTCTCTTAGGTGCAGGAGTACATCATCTGCAAAAGCTGAACATTCTAACTCTCTTCCCATTATCTCAACCCCCCTTATCTGCCTGTCTTTATTAACGGCTCCCAACAGGAGCTCTAAGTAAATGTTGAATAATATCGGTGAAAGAGGGCATCCTTGACGGGTCCCATTTCTTAACTGTATTTCCTGCGAGATATAACCATTGCACAGGACTCTAGCTGTCGGTGCAGCATATAAGTTTTTAATGCCTCTAAGAAGGCCCTCAGGGAAACCCATCCTCTCCATTGTAGCGAAAAGAAAAGAATGAGAGACCCTATCGAAGGCCTTCTCCACATCTAAAGATATTAAAGCTATAAGTAATTGAGAATCCACTGCATAATTCAGGATATGATGGAGCTTCCTCAGAGCTTCATGTGACCCCCTCCCCGGCATAAATCCAACTTGCTCTTGGCTAATTATAGCAGGTGCTATCCGCCAAATTCTATTGGCCAATATTTTTGTAAGGATCTTATTATCCTGGTTCATTAGTGCTATAGGCCTATAATTACCTGGTTCATCCTTCGGCTTGCCCGGTTTAGGGATTAATGTAATGTAAGCCTGGTAAAGGGGAGGATGGAGCACTCCTTCCTGCATTATAGTATTGTAAAGTTCCTGGAGTATGGACAATATAGTCTGAATGTAGGTCTGGTAGAAATTCGCTGTAAGGCCATCCGGCCCTGGTGTCTTGCCCGCAGGGAGGGATCTGACTACCTCCATGATCTCTGCTGCGCCTATGGGGGCTGCCAAATCCCTAGCCTGCATGGGATCTATCACAGGTAGAGGCATCTCCTCCAGAAATGCCTTGATCTCCTCCTCCCCTGCCATGTTCCCAATCTGGTATAGGTCTTTAAAGTACAACGCAAAAGTATCTGCTAACTCCTGGGGATCTGTTATAAGCTTCCCATCATACCGGATAGACGTCACCGTTCTGCTCGCCTCCCACTCCCTGACTCTAGCTGCCAGCAGATGTCCCGGGACATCTCCTTTCAGAAGATATTTAGCTTTAATCTTTTCTAACCAAAAATCAATCTTGCCATAGACAATATCCTCCAGGTCGCACCTTAGACTTCTGATTTCCCCATCAATTTCCTCTGTAGACCCCTCCATTGGTGGCAAATAACTAATAGTCCTTAAAATAAAATCCTCTTTTGCCCTCCTCTGCCTATTTTTCTGGGCTACAAGCTCCTGAGCCACTCCTGCAAAAAGCACTTTGCAAGTTGGCCAAGCCAGGTCCCTGTTTAACAACGTAGGTAGTTGTTGCTGAATAATTTCTAGTAGGGCTCCCTCGAATTTATCTTTGATTGCAGATTCCATCATTAGGGAGTCACTCAATCTCCATTGAAATGGTCTAGGTGGGCCTACCTTCGGTTCCCAGGCTAGTTTAATCAGGGAATGATCTGAGAAAATTCTACCTTCCGTTGTCAGTCCCCTAATCCCCATGAGTACCTCCCTATTTACTAAAAAAAAGTCAATACGAGATTAAGTCTTGTGCACCGCCGAGTAAAATGTCATATTATTGCCCCCATTAGCATGTGTTCTAGCCGGATCCACCAGTGCCGCAGCCTCTAACTGCTTATTTAAGGCAATTTGAGCCTTTGTCGGTGGTCCTCTCGCCAGTGGGATCCTAACCTCACAATTATCAACATACACATTCCAGTCTCCTGCTAGGATAACAGCGTGCCCCAAAAAACCAGCTATATCCCTCTCTATCGGAGCAAAAAACTCCGAGTTGGGGGGGTCGGACCGTATATGGAAGCCACTAAGGTGGCCCTACCATATAGCAAACCCGAGATGTAAATCCCTCTGCCATCATTTCTTGTAACCACCTGCCAACCACCAACCAAAATACGATCAGGATTTTCTAATTAAAATCGCTACTCCTCCTGAAGCCCTCTCCTTACCCACCCTGTAAACCTGTCCCACCCATAAACGCTTGAGACTATTCAGCTCCTCTGTCAATAAGTGTGTCTCTTGTAAAGCAACAATATGGGCACCCAAATGGTCTAAGTGTCTCATAATTACCAATTTTTTACTTCTACCCCTGAGTCCTTTAACGTTCCATGAAATTAAGCTGACATTCGTCATTAACCATGCCAGAAACTTATACTGGGACTGTTGGCCCTTGAAGCCCTGTCTGAGCCTGCCTCCTTTATTTCTATTCTGAAGGACTCTCTCTCTTTTCCAAACCCCAACCCCTCCCCCCAAATCTCCTGCCCCCGATCCCTAGATCGCTCGCCTTCTATTCCTCGGGTCATCGATGATCTCCTTCCTATGCTACTCCCCTGCCCCTCCATGACCTTCTCCTCTCCAGGATCTATTTATAAACATTACAAGACTCCTGTTATACCTTTACGCTATTCATTCTATCCTGTAACCCCCTCTACCCTAATCCCTCAACCATTTAACCTTCTACCCCATCTCTACCAATAGCCCCTAACAGGCTGTTCAGGAGTGACCACTTCCATGTCTCAGAGGGCTATTAACCATGATAATCTCCATTTTTAGTTATTGGGAGACAACATAGATTAACTCTTTTTTCCCCTCCATAGTCCCCCTAAATTATGACCTCTTTCAGTTTCTGTCCATTTGGCCCCAATATCCGTCCTCCTCACCCCGACTGCTCCACGTACTCCTATACCCCTTTCATTGCATTAGCAATAGTGTTAAGGCATCTCTTAGTTTATTGGCAGCCCCCCTCTCAAGCACAAGTATCCTTTGCGGATACCATTATACTCCTTGGCTCGCATCCTAATCCACTCGCTAACGCCTCCCTTTTCTTTCCCCTGAACGGTCGAGGTAGTAAGGAGCAGTGGTTGTCCCCAAGACCATCAAGCAAGGAAAAATGGGTGGACAACAAAGCCCTTTGAGTAGATCCTGTGAAGAGCCCGAGGGTAAGAGCAGTCCTCACCACTCTGCACTCCCCTCAAGTATAATATCTCTGCACCCCCCTTTACCAATAACTCGCACTTTATCGTGCCCTACAACTTCTAACTTGTCCTCTCAAGCCCTTATCTCAGCTA
Source organism: Neoceratodus forsteri (assembly GCA_016271365.2). NCBI lineage: Eukaryota > Metazoa > Chordata > Ceratodontiformes > Ceratodontidae > Neoceratodus > Neoceratodus forsteri. Next base: position 124,904,686 of record CM028138.1, read on the forward strand.
ATGTCCCTCAACACTGGCTCCCTTTAATATATTCCACCTCAGGGCCCACTCCCCCTATCCCTTCTGCCTTATATGACAGATTCCCTAGTCTCCCCTTATGCCCCCATGCTTACCCCCCCCCCCGCTTTCACTCCCTTTTGGAATCTCTCTCCTTCCCCAATCTTATAACAGACCATGCTAAATCCTCTTCCCCATAATTAACATTTGTTAAGCCCATAAACACCCATGGCAATTCTTTTACCCCCAACTCAATACCCCTCCATCAAATCAACCAATTAGAAATTCAAGCTTAACAAATTGAATTTAAGTTTAACAGGCTTAGTAATTCAGAAGTCCCAATCCAAACACTCCCGTATCTCTCCGTGGTGTCTAGAGCGAATCAACTCGGTGCTTTAAATAGATCCGGAAATTCAACTCGCAACCCTTCCATCGCATCATTGGCCATGAGGCATCTCTTCTCCCCAGCTTGTAACTGAACCACCAGGGTAGCAGGATACTGGAGCCAAAACTTGATTCCAGCCAAGTACAGCTTCTTTTTAATTTCCACATACTCCTTCTGCTTTCCCTTCACTGTAGGTGTTTGATCTTGAAACATCCACAAGGTGGCATCATTCCACTGCATTGATTTCTTTTGCCTTGCTGCAGACAACACAAAACCTTTTTCTTTGTAGTTGAGAAAGCGCATGATGATTACTCGGGGTCTTGCTCCCGGTGGTGGTACCTCTCTCAGAGCCCTATGTGCTCTCTCTAGGTTATAAGCATCCCCATACGGCGTGGGGCCGAACAATTTAAGCAGCATATCTTGAATAAAAAGAACACATTCTGAACCTTCTGCCCTCTCAGGTAGCCCAGCCAGGATCAGGTTGTTCCGTCGGCTCCTCGACTCTTGATCTTCCAGCCTCTCTTCAAGCTTTTTGACTTGTTTTCTAACCGACACAAGCTCCTGCTCTACTACAGACACTCTTCTGTCCTGGGATGCAGTCTGGACCTCCTCGTCACCCATTCTCTGGGCCAATGACTGCAGCACTGGCTTAACAGCTGCAAAGTCTACTACTAGCCCCTGTAGTAGTTGTTTAGTTTCCTGAATATCTTTGTTACTTGCTTTAGCCCCCCCTTGTTCTCCTGCCACCTCCTCCTGCTCATTGGGGTGGGGGATTGGGGATTTGGCCATTTAGAAGCAGGAGATCTCCCCGCCAGGGGCTCCACTATCTCAGTTTCCATTTCAACTTCTTGACGTGGCTGAGTGTTGCTCGAGAATGCTCACTGCGTAGAGCAGCGCCAGACCAATGAATCTCCTCTTTTTCCTTCAAATCACCACCGATCGGGTCCCGTAACTCGTCACTAATCAGAAGGGTTTTTTTTAATGCAAAACTAACTGATCCCAAAGAAATTATAACTTTTTAAATAGCTTTGGGCCTCTGAGCAGCTCAGAAGACGTCTTGATTGACTCAGCTCATCACGTGATCCCCCCATAAATCCAGATATTCTAATCATCATGGAACATGGCTAAAGAGTAAAACCCCAGACCACTCAGTGTCCATTCCTGGCTACTCCCTCCTAAGGCAAGACCGTGCTGGTAGGGGTGGTGGTGTGGCTATGTACATTCTTACCTCCCTCCAATATTTCATCATTTACTCATCCTCTAATCCAGTGACCCATGATGCTCTAGCTATTCAAGTGACCCTGCCCTTTACTCTTCCTGTCTTTATAGCCAGCATTTACTGTCGCCCTAACGTCCAGCCCTCTATTATGCTTGATCTCTTAACTTCCATCACTGTTCTTTCTCGCACTGGGGAAGTATACATCCTCAGTGACTTCAATTTGAACTGGCTGTCACCTAAAACAACCAAAACATGTAACAAAATTGGAGCCCTTAACCTCTCCCAGCTGATCTCAGAACCCACCTGCCCAAAACACAAGTCATAAAAATACTACCTACTCGACTGGGCTCTTACCTCCCACCCCCAAGAATCATCGGCTCTGGCATCCTTCCTGACTCTCTTTGTGACCACAACTCAATATTCAAAGTCAGGAAAGTTTACAGACCCAAATCACCACATAAAACCTTACAATTACACTCTTTTAAATCCCTTGATCTAGATCCTCTCCTGCATAACCTTGCTCTTTCTAATTGGTCCCCCCTAGTTTCCATTCCCTCGGTTGCTAAGACCCTTGCTTACTTTAAAGAAATATTCCTTGCAAATTGGAATACCTTTGCCCTACTCAAACAAACCAGGGTTAGGGGAAACCATCTACCATGGATTACTCCAGAACTTTTTGCCTGCCTCAGAGCTAGAGATAAGACCTGGAAGCATCACAAAGCAACCAAGCTTCCTAGTGACCTCACGACCTACCGCATGCTCCATAATGCCTGTACCAGGGCAACAGGGCTAGCCAAGTCCGAATACTTTAAAACTACCTTCCCTACAACCATAAATTCCCCTTCCAAGTTCTAGAAGGTGGTCCATGCCCTCTTTACCCTCTCGTCCTGCCCTCACTCCCTGCTGCTTAAAATAAATTACACTCTTGTGGCCGACCCGCCTGCCGTGGCTGTGGAATTTAACTCCAATTATACCTCCTGTTCCACTGAACTACTGAAGTCCCTCCCTACTTACTCCCCTCTCTACCCTCTAACAGAGCTACCCTTCCACCATCCTTTCACCCCTCCTTCTCCTTCACTAAGGTCTCCCCTAATGACACTCTAAAAGCCCTCCTTGCTATCAACCCCTCAAAAGGCTCCTCCCCTGATGGTCTTGACCCTAAACTCCTCTCTCTCTCTCTCTCTCTCAGCCTTGGCCATTGCCTATCCCCTCTCTCTAATTCTAAATCTCTCATTCTCAGCCACTGCAGTCCCCATCCTATGGAAACATGCTGTGGTCTTCCCTCTATCTAAAGGCGATAACCCCTCAACCCCTGGCAACTATCGCCCCATCTCTCTCCTCCCTACCCTAGCTAAATTACAAGAACACCTTGTTTTCCCCCAGCTTACCTCATTTCTATCTGATACCTCTTACTTCACTACCTTCCGATCTGGTTTCAGGAAAAAACACTCCACCACCACCTCTCTACTTCGGCTCACCGATTCTATCCTTACCGGGATGGACAATGGCCAAATCACCTCAGCCATTTTTGTCAACCTTGCCAAAGCTTTTGACACTGCCTCCCACTCCCTCCTTCTTGACTCCCTCCCACCAGCTAGTCTGTCTCCTTCAGCCACTAGCTGGTTCAAGGCCTACCTTACTGGTAGAATCTAATCAATTAAAATCTCTGATGCCATTTCTCCTCCCCTCCTGATTAGCAATGGAGTCCTCCAGGGCTCAGTGCTAGGACCCCTATTATCCTCCATCTTCCTAAATGACCTTCCATCTGTCTGTTTCCCCTCCTTCACCAACCACATGCACACCAATGATATGGTCCTGTATGCATCTGGCTCATGTCCAGCTGAGGTTACATCCAGCTTGCAGCAAGACTTCGACAAGGTTCAGCTATGGTTTGCTAATCATCAATTATTCCTCAATGCCAAGAAGACAGTCTCCATGATCTTTGGCACAAGGCAGAGACTCTCTAAGCTCCCTTCCCTGCCAACTTTCCACAACCTAGATTGGACTTTACTTGAGGACAGATCCTCCTTCAGATACCTTGGTGTCTGGTTAGACCAATATCTCAACTTATCTGGACATATTGATGCTATCCAGAACAAATTATGCCCCAAGTTTGGTGCCCTGTTCAGGAACCATAGTTGTATCCCTCCTATGGATAGATGTGAACATGTCCAGAAGATAATCCTCCCCAATTTTGACTACTGTGACACAGTCTATGGTGCTGCTCTCAAGTCCTCCCTGACTAGACTGGACACCCTTTTCAACTCCTTCTGCCATTTTGCTCTTGATGCTCCTTCCAGCACACACACCACTGCAACCTTTATCAAGCCCTATCCTTCCCCTCTCTTACAAACAGGTGCCTTTCTCATTGTGCTAAAATCACCTCCAAGCACTGGCTGGGTGAACTCCCATCCTACTTCTCCTCCTCATCTATAACATCCCCCTCACTCCCTTAGATCTACCGACTCCCGTACTCTGACTGCTCCCTGCTGAGCCACCCTCATCAGCCAGTCTGGTTATACCCACTGCCTCCCTAAAATATGGAACTCCCTTCCCAAATTTGCCACTCTTCCTCCTTCTACTCCATCTGCACTGCCCTCTGTAATTACCTAGCACCTAGCTGGTCCTGCTATTACCCTCCGTAATTCCTCATCTAGCTCCCAACAAATCATCTCCCCTTATCAGTACTTATACCTTGCCCCTCCCTGATGCAACTCCACCCCCCCTCCTCCCCAGATCTAACACTCATTCACTTCCCCCCTTCTCCTCTACTGGCCTTCCCAGCACCCTTATTGGGATTCTCAGCATACTGATGTGTCCCATGGGTTTGGCGCCAGCCTCCCCAAGTTGTTAAGTTCACCCTTCCTCCCTCCCTCTCTCCTACCCTCTCTTTATTCCTACAACCAGCTCTTCCCTCTATCTCATTAGCCTTTTCAGTCCCTTTGCAGGGTTCTCTGCATCCTGAAGGGGTCCTTTTGGGACTCAGCTTTCTATCTCTAGCTCACCTTTACCTACCTCTACTGGCTTTCTGTGCTGCCCTTGCAAGGTTCTCAACATCCTGAAGGGCTCTTTTTTGGGTAGATCCTATTCCTCTCTTAGGTGTTAATCCACACTTCCTCACTCCCTCCTTACCCTCTCTAAAGTCCTACTGCCTTCCTTCCCCCTCTTCGCTCTAACCCTCCCCATCCCCTTGCAGGGGTCTCAGCATCCTGAGGGGGTACTTCTGGGACTAGGCTTCTCCTCTTTCCTCCCCATTCACCTTACCTCTTTACACTTGCACGTTTACTTATTTGCTTTTTCCCCAATTACCATATTTGTTTGCCCATACTCACTAAGATACACTTGCCCCTCTAGCACTTGTTTTACCTCTTTCTATTTTTTCTCTATGTCTGTCCATACCTGTGTGTCTCCTTACTCAACTCCTCTTGCACTTACTATCTGTTCCCTCAACTACAGTAACCGATTGTATGGTACACTGTAATGTAACACATGGCCTATGCAAATGTATGTATGAAACACCTGTCCTATGCAAATGTATGTTCTCTCAATTGTCCCTTATCATATGGAACACTGTATGTAACGCCTATCTTTTTGCTAATGTATGTTAATGATGTCTTATGCAATCTTGTATCTTATGTATTACTGTTCAATCCTCATAGTACCCCCTCCCCCCAGGTCACACCGGGAGATGAGCAGCTTGTTGTTCAGTGCGTCTTCCTGGTGAAACATTTCAATAAATAAATAAAATAATAAAATATTGCATAAAAACAGCATATTCTCTATAATATTTACATATAGTACAGAATTATGCACACTTATGGCTGTGGGATACAGTATTTTACAGAGATTAATAGAACTCACACCCTCTCTGTTTCTCATCAAATGCTAAGCAGAGTAGAAACTTACTCCACAACTGGCAGCTTGTGAGTTATGGTAGACACGAACATACAATGATACAAGTTCAGAGTTTTGAGTTGGACAAAAGATGTGTCTGCGTCTTCTGTTCTCAACCTTTGCAGACTGTGAGAGGTCCTTTGGCATCATGAATTCCTGCTTAAAGCAGAACCAGCCTAAATGTTCATGGTGATGTGCACATACATCCCATGTTGCTTTACATTATGGAATGTATGTGTGATTTGGTATTTCTCTGAAACTTGACTTTTTTGCCAATGTGCCCTTTCTGGGTGACCTTCTGTAACAACTTGTATATTTGCTGTATGTGTTGTATTTTTTTTCTTTTTAATTTTTTTTATTATTATCAATGGAAATGTGCGAAACTAGGAAATGTCATTACACTAAATATTTTGTGAAATTCACACATTTCATGAAGTATTTTGCAGGTGTGAGTGAAATGCAAAATTTCACCTGTGAAATGCAAAATGTTGCCCTCGGAATGGTGAAATTCGGTGAAAGTTTGCCATTTGGGGCAAAATTGGGCATTTCCCGGCAAAATTCCGCATTCCATAGGTGATATTTAGCAATTTCACATCTGGCAAAACATTTTGCGGGATGGCGGAATTTTGTGAAATGTTTCACATGGCGAAATTGTTGATTTCATGGCAATTTCACTGGCAAAATTTGATTTTCCAACATCTCTAATAATCAGTTAGACCCCTGTAGTTATTTAATTTTTTTTTATACATTTTTTTAGCAATTACTTTATCTCCTCACCCCACTGCCCTAGATCAGGAGGGAGCCCCAGTCCTGTCTCCCGACATTCACCAGCAGACACTGACCAATACCCCCTGAGCTTACCCCACCCCCAGCATGGCTGGCTGGGCACCCTAAACCCCAATGAAGACCGTATCCAGTGTGGTCAGCACCATGGCTATTTGGGGGTGGGACCTGTGAGTCCCCTTCATCATCCAACCAGGACCTCACTTTTTCCTCCAATGTTTTTTACCCTTCAAGGGCAGAGGGTGCAATGGTGTCAGTGACGGTAGCATGCATGCTCCTGTGAGTGTCCCATCAGGGGTCTGCCCTGCCTCTGACCCCTTATCAGCAGCATCAGTGTGCCACCCCCAGACTCCATTAGGGGCCAGGCATTCACTGACCACTGATTGTCCACCTCCCAGGAGAGCAATCCCTAGGATGCTCCATCTTTCTCCTCCACTGCTGACCCCCGGGGGCCCATGTTCGTTCTCAAACATGGGTCACTGGCGTGGCACGAGATGTGGTGTCCAGCACCTCAACCCTCAGCACAACTGGGCCAGCCTCTATAGTTATTTTAGCAGTGTGGGGAAGCTGAACATTGCATTCCATTGTAGCCCATGCCTGGGGGCATTCAATTAAGTGGATCCAGTTCCTGCACTATAAAAGGTTTCTGTTTTGGGGAAATTCAGAGGTTTGAGTTCCTCTACTATCTAAAAAAATATGTTTTGAAGGTAAGCAGTCCAAGACAGAATGAGACAATTTCCTGCTGGATGAACCAGATGGGAGAACAAAAGAACAGAGACTGAAAACCATATAACAGAGCCAGAAATAACAACTCCAATTTGGACCTGTTATCCATATGGGAGGTGCCCCAAGGAACAAATAAATAGTTAAACCTGTGATGTCAGAGAGATGTACAATGATGAGGCATAATGGGCCAGCCAGCAAAAGGCATTTTGGGTCTGTGTTTGGCCTGAGAAGTCAGTTATGATTTGGAATTCTGAACAAGCAGCATCAAGGTTTCAAGTATGCAATAACTCATAGAGTTCCCAGCTGGGGTCAGCGTCTACTCTTCTTAGTATTTAAATAGATGTGAGTTAGGTTATTCAGTGTGTTCACTATCTTTTTTGAAAGTCTGTTTTTTTCTGCTTCAAAATACTGTATTCTCCATAGTCTTAGTGTGTATTATCTCATAACATATGTAAATATCTTGCAGAATTAAATAGAGAATAATGGATATGCAACTGTATATTATGAATTTTTTTAAACAACCAAGCTGAATGATGACCCATAAACCTCAAGAGCAAAGCTCAAGAGGATTATATGGTCATCACACACCAATGTTGTGTAAAAAATCCCATAAGTACACAGTTGCATATCTATTATTTTTATAACTGCTGGTGCAAGGAGTTAGTCCCTATGGTCAGTCTTTATTGTACTGATGGTCTCTTCCCTACTTACATACACACACACACACACACACACACACACACACTCTCACTTGCTGTCACAAACATACACATACACACACACACTTCCTTTCTCCCTCGCTGTCTCAAACTGACTTTTTTTTTTTTGCCTTTCTCAAACTGTCAACTGTAACAGTCCTTATGATTGCACTTGGGGTCTGCGTCTCCCGATCCAGCGACATGGCAGGATCAACCAGATATTTGTTTTGTATTTGAAAGGCAGGATCAACCAGATAAAAAAATAAAAAAGTAATAAATATTGGGAGGGTAGAAAAGAATAGCGGCTTGTTGGTTAAGCAGAAAACCGAGCCACCATTTGTTTATTACTGTCAGATCTGCCCACACACAGAGCTTGAGCCAGTGAAGTGACACCATACAATTGAGTGACACTGGATATGAAACAAAGTTATGTGAATGCCATAATAATAATAATAACATTTATCTGTTAAGCACCTTTTGACATTGTACAGTACAAATAAGACAAAACACAGTACAGATTAAAATCAAGCAAATACCGGGAATGCTTTCTCCATAAAAAAGTCTTAAGTGCCTGCTTGAAACTCCCCACCATCCTGCACTCATGAAGCTGATGGGGCAGAGAGTTCCAGAGGGTAGGTGCCACAAAACTAAAGGCATGTGCACCAGATGACTTTAAACTGACCCTTGGAATCTCCAGCAACCCCTTGTCAGCTGATCGGAGCTGTTGCAGGGGGCTGTAAGAAACCAGGAGCTCTTTCAAGTAGTCAGGACCCAAACCATGTAGAGCTTTGTAAGTCAAAAGACTTACCTTGAAGGTGATCTGCCACTGAATAGGCAGCCAGTGCAGATCGTGCAGCACAGGGGTGATATGAGATCTTCTAGAAGACCCTATCAACAAATGTGCTGCTGCATTCTGCACTAGCTGCAAATGGTGGATATCAACCCCAGGAAGCCCTAGGTAAAGGGAGTTGCAGTAACCAAGGTGTGATGTCACAAAGGCATGGGCCAAGATAGGTAAGTTGTTGGGCGGAAGAAGGTGCCTAAACCTAGTGATCTTCCTAAGATGATAAAAGGCCAGCTTGACTAAAGCCAAAACCTGGTGACGAAGGGACAGGCCATCATCAAGCACCACCCCTAGGTTACGCACCCATTCAGAGGTGAGGATCTAGGCCTCCCCCAGGACTAAACCAGAAGGGAGCCCTGTCCTCAACCCCTCTGCCCTATGACCTGGGTCCACCACCAAAACCTCAGTCTTTCCTGGGTTCAACTTTAGACCGCTGGTATTCATCCAATCTTGGATTTCTATGAGGCAGCTGTTCAGTACTGAGATAGCACTAACCTGGTCAGGAGCAAAAGACAGGTAGAGCTGGGTATCATCAGCATAGTAATGAAACCTCAGCCCATACCATCTTACAATGTTTCCGAGGGGCAGCATATATACTGAGAATAACATGGGAGACAGCACTGAGCCCTGAGGTACCTCACAAGGCAGAGAGAAAGCCCCAGAAGAAAATAAGCCTGAGACAACTATCTGCATTCTACCAGCGAGAAAAGATGAAAACCATCTGAGGACTGTACCAGACAGCCCACAGACAAACTTCAGGCATTCGAGCAGAATCCCATGATCCACAGTGTCAAAAGCTGATGATAAATCGAGGAGAACCAAAATGGAACGGTGTCTCTGATCTCTCACCATCAGGAGATCATTAAGCACCCAAACCAGAGCAGTCTCAGTTCTATGACTCTTATGAAAACCTGATTGGAGAGGTTCGTATAAATTATGGATGGTAAAATGGTTATCCAGTTGAGCAGCCACGACTTTCTCAATAACCATCCGCACAAAAGGGTGGTTAGTGACGGGCCTGTAGTTTGCTAGGCTTTCCTGGTCTAAAGAAGCTTTCTTCAGAAGGGGGGTCACCACTCCCTCCTTCAGGGAGCTGGGGAACTCACCTGAATCCAAAGAGCACCGGACAATCCGAGCTAAGACTGGGCCGATAATATCGCTACAACCCAAAATCAGGGAAGTAGGGTCTGGGTCTACACTACAGCACATGGGGTGCATCTTCAGGACAAACCACATAATATCTACAAAATTCAGCAGGCCAAAGGTACTCCAGGGTATTCCAGGAACTATGGCAAAAGACCGATCAACAGCAACCCCCTTAGAGTGAAGTTGGTGGCACTCCCGCCTGATGTCAGCCACCTTATTCGCAAAGAAGTGAGCGATCTCATCACAATCATTCTGTGAAAAAACTCGGTGGAACTGCTGACAGGCTGGGTTGCACAGTCTGTCAACAGTTCTGAAGAGTTGAGACGGTCGGTTCAGTGCGACAGCTATTTCCCTGGACAGGAATTCTGCCTTCTTCCGGGAAATTTCTGTTTGGTAGAATTTGTAATGTTCTAACAAAATAAGGTGGTCAGCATCAGAGGCAGCCTTCCTCCAATGATGCTCTAACCTACCCCCCAATCTCCGCAACTCCCTGAGAGCACCATCAAACGAAGGGGCCCCAGGGTGACATGGGAGGGGTGAACATGGATAGGAGCAATCAGATCAAGGGCTGAAGATACAGCCTCATTATAGGCTGCAACCAACTGCTCAGGATCTGTGCTAGTCTCATCCAATGATGAGAGGTCAATTACCACCATCAAGTCTTCTGGGACCACATCCCGCAAAGGGCGGTACCTGACCAGCTCCACAGGGGCAGACCTACCCAGAGGAGCTGAAAAATTGAACCCAACTGTGTAGTGGTCGGATCAACCAGGTGGTTCCACCACAAAGTCAGTGGGATCGAGCCCCAGGAGGAAAACCAAATCAAAAGAGTGACCACCCTTATGGGTAGCTGAGGCAACAACCTATGTGAAGCCCAGAGATGTCATCACCTGGAGGAAATGTTGACCAAAAAGTGAGGATTCATCATCGACCCAGGCATTGAAGTCACCCAGAACCAACAGTCTGGACGACTCCAAAGCCATGTCGACGGCGAAGTCTGCTATTTCCTGCAGGAACAGCTTCTCAGCACCTGGTGAATGATAAATGAGAGCTATCCTACACCCCACACCAGCTACCATGGTACATCCAAATGACCTAACCTCCTCAACTGGTACACCAGTTATGCCCAATTCGGTCTTGAAACAGACTGTAACCCCACCCCCCCGCGGTCCAGTCACGGGCGATGAACAACCGAGTACCCTGTGGGAATAACTGCCTCTAAAAAAGGGGCAGCATTCCCATCCAACCAGGTCTCAGTAATGCAAGCCAGATCTGCCATAGCAACAAAGTCTGTGATAAGACCAGTCTTGTTGCAGACAGATCTGGCATTGCACAACAGTGCCTGAGCTGGACGAGCTTGGAGAGTTGTCCTGGCTACTTGCTCTTCTAAGATAGAGGTTCCCTTGGGTATGGGAACTAGAATGGGGTTATCACATTCCAGATACCATTTTGCCCCAGAGTGTCTTCTGGTCTTAACAACCCCTATGGAAGAACTCCACTTATTCGGACTCCGCTGTCCGCAACCCCTCACCCATCCATGACTCCCCCCTTCGAGCAATCCCCAGAGCTTGACAGCACTGGTAAATAAGAGCCAGCAGGGGGGAGAGGAGAAAGGGTGAAGGGCATGTAGAGAGGAGGCCGAGTAGCACAGGATGGAAGGGGCAGGCACATTTCACTAATAATAGTAAAACAATGGGGAAAGCACATAAAACCCCAAATGACCAAAATCACAAGGCAATATTGCAAAACAAACAAATGCCCCCAAAACAAAATAATTTGAACAATAATCCTTACCCCAATAAAACATATAAACTACTCTCTCCCACTATAAGATGACTTTAGCCCCAAAAAATTAACAATAAAGTAGTACAGTCAAACGATCCCCTCTCACGGGAAGAAAAGAACACACAAAGAAAAATCTCCCTCTCCCACAGCCCTCTCACAGCTCAGGAGAGGAAAACAGCAAACAAATAGTAAACCAATCCCCTCTCACAGGATAAACAAAAATCAAAACACAAAATATAGGCACCCTGGTTCTCTTACAACCAGGAAACTAAAACAAATAAAATCAGGGAAAAAAGTAATCAAATGGTAAGAGGAGCCAAGATAATCCAACATAATCCATCGTAGGTAAAACCAAATATTTAGCCAATGACCCAGAGCAGCAATAATTCTGTCAACTTCAAATAGGTACTTTTCTAGTATACAGGATCCACAGTCACGATAAGTCTCCAAAGTGAGCCAAAAAAGTCTTTGGGGAAAGCCAAAAATAGGTGCAAGCTAAACCAATGGAGAGTGGGGGCTCCACTCTCCTCACCCCCAATCCACCTTATCAGGTCCAATTATGCCCTCCAGGACCTGCAGCTACAAATAACCCTAGGCTGCACTGAAAGGACTGACCCGGGGGATAAATTAGGAACCCCCCACATAATAACTCGTTTCCAGGTTATTGCAGTGTTTGGGAGACCTTTGAAAACAGTGTGATAAAGGGGGTCACCAGCAACTATATATTAGTTTATGTACTTCATGTTGACTGTGACTGAATTATTTCAGGTATGGATAACTGGGACAAACTGACAAAGCTGTGATCCATGTTCAAAGAGGCGGACTATTTGCCATATCTAAGCAAACAGTGCTCTCAGCTGTAACTGAAAGGAATGGTCTTTTGTCCTTTGGTAAGGAGCACTGAACTGCGTGAGTAGAGGCTCTGTTGGGATTCAGATCTAGTTATACCCCGAGTGAGACTGCAATGAGTAATTGAAGCACAGCAATGTAACCCTTTCAGGTATCTGAGTACTGAGTCACAAAAGCCAGTCACCATTCTCCTGATTCATTTTCTGATTTTCTATTGCCCAACAATTTCATGTCTGCCTTTTGCTTTTGCAGACTCATAGGCTTTTGTTATATGCTGTGTGTGATACACTCTTGCCAAGAAGTTATTGGCCTTGCCTATGCTGCCCAGTTCAAAATAATTTTCTGTAATACATGGTCTTTTTATTTAATTCTGTTTATCTCCTTGCTGAGGCACTTTTCTAACTTGGGGCATCCAGCCACTGGCTCTGCCTGCCCGGAGAGCTGGGTAGCGTGAACTGCACCCAGGAGGATCTGGGACAGCTGTCATGCTGTCCTGTTGGAGGGCTTCCCTCTGCCGCTGCCAGCCAGGACAGCCCCGAACCCTCCCCAACAGGACTTCACCAAAGTCCTCCAGGTGGCTCGGAGCATGGCCATCAAGCTGCATGGTTACACCCAGCCATTTTCCTCTTACTGCTCCTGGAGTGCAGATGTGCAATGATGTCCAGGCACAAAGTGTTGACGCCCACCATGTGCCCCCCTCCATTGTCACCAACGCTGGTAGTACCCCCGGGCATCCTCATGGGCCGCCACAGTGCGGTCAGGTTCCCCAGCCCACCCCAGGACCAGGAGAGCAGTCTATGGATGATTAATCCCAGTCCTCCCCTGCTGACTCCTGGCAGCCTGGGCTTGTTCCCCAACCCGGGTCGACAGCATAGCGAGAGGTGTGGAGTCCAGCACCTCAACCCTCAGTGCCACCGGGCTGGCCTGTACATGGCCTTTTTAATCTAATAATCTGCCCTTCCTGCATATTTGAAATAAAATGTTTAGGATGGCAGCTATCGGCTCTTAATAATGTGTTGTTTGAACTCAGTTTCCTGTAAATATTTGTTTTTAGCTCTGCATCATACTTTTTATAGAAAGAAATGTACTTCTTAGTCATTGTATTCAGCTGTGAATTTTAGATGGTTACTTGAATTGATATAGTCAAGAAATCTTTTGAGATCATATTCAGTTCCATTCCATACCATGAAGATGTCATCCAGGTAACATTTCCAAATGTGTCTGTAGGGCAAACGTTCTTTGTTTTCTCTATTATATAGGCAGCCTTCTCCCAGCCAGCTACTGTGTTTACAGATTTGCCAGACTGGGGGCAAATGGCATGCCCCTAGATATGCCTTTTATTTGGCCATAGTATTTTCTGTCAAACAGAGAATAATTAGCCTGCAAGACAAACCTGGCCAGTTGTAACATGTGCTCTGTTGGTAGAGCCACATTTTCATTTTCATTTCTATGTTACAGTGCTTTACAAATGGATTAAAGACTTCCCTCATGCAGTATGTTTGTGTACAAACTTTCTATGTCTATACACACTAAAAGAATTCTGTTCATGTACTGTGATATCACTTAAGATGGTCACCAAGTAGTTAATATCTTTCATGGAGGAAGTGATGTTGGGTATTGCATTTTTTTTTATATACTCATCAATCAGTTTTGGAAATATTTTCTGTGATGGCCCCTATAGATTAACTAACAGGGTATGTTTTTATAGAATGTAAGCAATAAGTACAATACCAGTTTTCTTGGCGGATCCACTTTTAAGTATTCATCCTCTTTTTTTCAAACTCCAACTATTTTGTAAGCCCCCTTCAATTAGGCTGTGTGCTTTAATTTGTATCCCATCAATTGCATCCTGCTGTAGTTTTACATAGAAGTCAACATTATTTGATTGCCTGTAAGCTTCCGTTAGGTATTGTACTCCCTCAAATTAGCACTGTTCTACTTTTATTCACAGGGCACATTGCAATGTCTGTCTGAATATTCAGTACAGTAAGGGCCCTTCTTCCATTCTGTGTAATATTTTGCACTGTGTTAAGTTCAAATTCCCATAATACATCCTCTACTTCATTTTCTACAAGGCAGCAGTAGGTTTGCCATGCTGAGCTAGCCTACCAGGTCACTATCTCATATACTCTGCAGCACATGTCAAAACTGCACAACAGGAACAGCATGGTAGGGAAGAGCGAGAGGCTGCAAAACCACAAAAAGGTGTGTGCACGGTAGTGCACCCTTTCACTCCTCCTAGGGCAGAAGAAAGATGCCCTAGTTAGATTAAATGCTTCTCAAATACTGTCACCTTGATCTATAACAGTCAAAGACAGTGCTGCAATATAATTGTCATTACTGATCTCCATTTCTCCTTGATCTAAAACTCTTTATGTTGCAATTTGAATAGATCCACTTTTATATGACACAGATTTGGGGTATTTGTAGGAACAAATCCTACACCCTCTATGAGAACAGACATTTGGTCTTCAAAAAGGGGAGTATTAATTAGATTTATGACCTCCAGTTCTGATTCTTCTAGCACGGTAACCATCTCACTTGTCGTCATGGCCATCTGCTGTGGCCATAATTCCCTCTCCTGCTACCTCCTCTGTTCTGTCCTGTCCTCCTCCTCTTACTTCCCTTGTCCCTCATCAGTTTTGATTTGTACTGCATTGTTCCACCAGCTGTCTGCTGCTGCACTCTTTTCCATGATCCTCTAAAAAATGGGGGTGGGGGGGGGCTCATGTATAATTTGCATTTTTGTCATCTACCTATACCTTCTGTGTCCGATACATTGCTTTGCTCACTATCAATCCCTAATGAAATTTCACTACCCACTGTTCTCAGAATTGATTTATGGGTAATTATGATATTGGATTTTATTTCCAGGACTGTGCCATACATGGAAGACCATCATTATAACAGGTATTGCGTCTGTCATATTCACTTTGTTTATATTTCTTTAACTTCTCTGTATATTTTGCATTCTGAGAATCCATTTTTTTCATGGCTTTCAATTGTTTGGCAGTAAAATCTATATTAACTTTAGTTTACAATTCTTTTACTTGTGCAGTTTCTGCCTCACATACATCCCTAGATATCCTGATAACCAACACCATTAAATCAAAGTTACACTTGTTCAGTGCTTTCTTCATATCCACCATGAATACAGCATCATCTGCCCCAACAGAGGGCGTAGTCTGCACCCTTAGGCATCGAGGGATTTTTTTCTCATGCCAGTTTTGCAATAATCACACTGCGTGGAGATGGAACCAAATATCCTTCTTTTTAAGGGCCTCCAATACTTTAGCATCATCTTTGTTTGTCTGTGCAGTTGTCAAATTAAATAATTCCTCAGTTTTTTCTAATAAGAATGCTATTTTGTCAACCATATCAGCTGTGTTACCTGCTGTGGTAGCCAGGGTGTGGAGTACACTACTAGTGGCCTTTCCAATGACCATAGGAAAAGTCTGTAGTAAGTGAAACCATGCTGTAGAGATTCAAAACCTTGAGCAGCAGATTCATTCTGGACAAAATGTTGCAGTCAAAAACACAAGGGCATATCATCGCGGGGAAAAATAGTAGCCATACATTTAGTCGATTTCACATTTGCCAAGATTACAAGAGGTCGCAATTAAACAATGTAGCCGGACAAATTGATGACCTTACCTGGCACCCACCGGTGAAATGAGGATGAAAATATCGTATGATAACATTGTTACAATGTAAAGTAGAAACCCACCAAAAGAACAGCAAAGCCAGCACTAACAGTGGCACAGACTGTCAACCAAGCAAGGAGAGCCTGGAGGAAGGAGATATAGGGTGGGGGAGGGAGGTGGCGGGAGGACTGCAGACTGCAAGACGCCATAGGGTTAGTGAGGCAACAGATAGCAGGGAGAATGGGAAAGCAGAAAGAAGAAGCAGGCAGCAGAAGGCAACGGGTAGAGGGTGAGTGAGCTGCTGAGTAAAACGCCACAAGTAACACTATGCAAGGCAATGGTTCCCTCTACATTGCTCTTTCCTTTCATAATTAACTGGATTAAATTTAACATCTGTTATTGTTACAAGACCAGTTTCTTTTTCTGTTCACAATAAATAGTAGTATCAGGAGTCAATGTTTTAAGGGGACTTAACACCATTGGTAGTGCTAAAGTGCTAACCACTGTGCAAGCAAATATAGGATGTCAGTTGCATCTGTGTGGAAGCAGTGACATTTGCTGGGAAGCTATGAGTGGTTGCAAACAAGTGGAGCTCTGTGGGATGAAATATCGCACTGTGGTTGGACAGGCAGTCACTGGTATTTTGGTTGAGGCAGGGACATTTAGGCCACAACTATATGACCGGTGACCAATTTTCCAAATGACCTTTTGACAGCACCAATTTAGCCGCAACGATGTGGATGGCGATGTTCCATCCATATGCCTTCAAAACACACCTCTGTGTGCACTATTACCTAAAGCACAATTCAAACATAACACAAAGAGTAACTTGCATGGTATCAGTTACTAATAGGTCAGCATTTCAAGATAAGGAATTTTCAAAACTTCAAAATATAGGGAAATTCACTTGTACAAATCTTTTTTTCTTTTTGCACAAATTGTTTATTTAAATAAAATGGTATACCACATGCAGATACTGGAGCATGTGCTATGGAACATATAATTCATCACCCTGCTTTGAGGTCTTCATTCTGAATCACTTTGCTTCTGTGTTGAATTGGTACCTCCACAAATTTCCATCACACAGAAAAAAAACTTCTTGTACAGTCCCTTGGACTCCACTCTTCAAAATAATTTTCAGTAATGCACATTTTCCTTAATCTAATAAATGACTCTTTCAGTATATTTGAACTTACAAGTTCTTGGTCACTGTATTCAGATGTGAATTTTAGATGATTACTTGCTATATGAAAGAGTCAAGAAATCCTTTGAGTTCATATTCACTTTCATTCCATACCATAAAGATGTCATCCTGAGGAAGATGTCATTGTGACATTGAAACATCAGTGCATGGTGGGGTGAAGTTTTACTAAATTTTCAACACAGGCATTTTGGGACTTCTGTTCATGGACAGTGGTACTATGATTTTCTTAATCTGTCCCGAATGTTGATTTCCCACAGCAACTGCACCATTGTGCACCAGATGTGCAAAAACACATTTTGGGCAGGTTGTGAAAAATGACAGCTGTACTGTTCATAAGGAGGTATGCAAAAATGGCAATGTTGAAAATCTGGAGTGAAAATATTAAAAATTCTCAAAGTTACGAGCGTGCATGGAAACTGCGCAATGCACGCTCATAACATATTTATTTGGTAGAATATTTTCACCAAATTTTCAACATAGCCATTTTGGGACCTCCACTCATGAGCAGCATCACTGTAATTTTCTTAATCTGTCCCGAACATTGATTTCCCACAGCAACCGCACCATTGTGCGCCTGACATGCAAAAGCACATTTTGGACAAGATATGAAACATGGCAGCTGTACTGTTCATAAGGAGGTGTGTAAAAATGGCAATGTTGAATATTTGGAGTAAAAATATTACAAATTCTTGAAGTTACAAGTGTGCATCTTAACTGCGTAATGCACGCTTGTAACACAGTCATGTTTTGGAATTTTTTCACCAGATTTGCAACATAGGCTTTTTGGGAGCCCACCTCATGAACAGTGGCATTGTTGTTTTGTTAACTGGTCCTGAAAGGTGATTCCACACAGTGACCATTAAATCACCTTTCCGGACTGAATAATGACATGACAGTGACTGAATTCATGAGGTGGGATCCCAAGAACCCCATGTTGAAAATTTGGTGCCAAAATTTGCAAAATAGGCTGAGATACCCACCTAAGTTGAAAAAACATTTATGCCATTATACAGCTTACCGGCATTTCTTCAGTTTGCAGTCAGCTTTGAAGAGTATAAAAGTGTTCTGGTCCACTGAAGTTTGTCACACCAGGCTCCAGAGGTAATTATAAGGTGAGCGAGAGTGTGGGGAGGTGGGATGTGCAGATGATTGGTGCGGTTTGGGGGAAGGGTCACAGGACACAGCGAGGCACCATTTTCTACATTTCAGGAAAACAAAAAAAATGTAAAAACATTGTGGGAAGGTTTTATTTTGCAGGTAGATTTAGTATGCTGAGGTGGGCTCCCAGAGTGCCATCTGGGCATTTTGGGGGGACTGGAGCCGACGGGGATTGGGCCCCCATTGGCAAAGTAAAAAGGGTCTGTGTTGGTGGGACATGATGCCTAGGGGGATTGGGCACCCCCCTCTGCAGACAAATGATTTTGGGGGGGGACATTATGCTGAAATCTGCCAGTATTTGGGGGCCTCCTGAGACTGCAGGGTTGGCAGATGCCTAATGCTGGTCCTGGGTACAACCACCTCCGAAGTCAGCTTGCTGTCAGCAGCTACCATGTTTCCTGAAATGTTACACCAGGCAAGGCAAGTTGCTAGTTACTGCTGCAATCAGGAACACCCCAGCAGCAAAAACAGGTGATTTTCCAATTAAGGGGTGCTCCCTGATTGCAGCAGCGAATTTCTTTCAACTTGGTGGCAGGCTTCTCAACTGCTGTCATAGACAGCTTTCTGTTTCATTGGTGCAACAGACCTCAGCCCGGAAAAGCAGTGGCGCCATTAGCCCCACATGACCTCACCTTCTAAACCTGCTTCTTCACTCCAAGCTGCACAATATGTTGTCTGCACTGCACGCGCAAGACAACGTAAAAAGTAGAGTGGTTCCAAGGCATCTGATATGAAATGGACAAGAATGGTACGCTGGTTTAAATTTTAATAAAATGAAGTTTTACATCTGATAAATATGAATTGGTGCTGTTGTGCTTTTTAATGTGGTGGTGAGTGCTCATTTTTTTGTGAATTGTTGTTGTTAAGTATTGTGAGCACCACCATCCTCATGCAACTCTTTTTGGCATGTGATGCTCACCTAAGTAACTTTTTAACCAGGTGTTCACAACCCTATGCATTCTGGTCACAAAGCAGTAGTTTGCTTTCTATAACCAGTATGTTAAAGCCATCAGAATGAAAGCCTTTGCAGAAGCCACTTCTATCACCTGGAATGCCTTCTCTGGACATGTTAAGGAGGTTACCAGTACCATTACTTTCAAGGGAGTCATATTTACTTACATTCCTCCTCAGTACCTTATGCAACTGCTCCAGTCCTGTTCCTCTGATCTTCCCATGACCTGGTCAGCTAACCTTGACCTCTGCATACTCACCCCTTGCCTGGCATATAAAACTGTAAATATGTGCTGTATATATTTTCAATGTTGCAACTTATGTTTATTAACTTTATGCTAAGCTAGTCCTGTATTGTTAGGAATGTCAGCTGCTGTATCTCTCTCCTGGACTTTCTTGAAAACAAGATGTGAGCTGAAATGGGGATGCCCCTGTGAACAACATTCTAAATTAACAGATACGTAAATGCTCAACCCAACCCTAACTATAGTGGCACTACTCTGCTATAATTACAAGAAAACTATTTCAAACAAAAAACAGATGCCATCTTTTCTTCACTTCTTCATGTACTAATCCATATTATGTTACAGCAGATGTTTTCAGCAAAATTAAATCTCACAAATACATTTCCCCTATTTTGATCTTTATACTGCTTCATTGGCTCCCAGTTCAGCAGAGGAATAATTTCAGAGTTCTGTTTGCTGTGTACAAGGCTGCTGACTATATTGCAGATTATTTGGCCTTTCTTCTACCTTCTAGGACCACATGGCTCAAGTCACAAGGCCTTCTACTTGCTCCTCAGTCAAAATGAAAGTCAAAAGGTGATCACATTTTTCATTCTTATAGCCCAAAACTCTGGAATGTTATCGCTCACTATATAGGGAGTGCCCTACCCTGAAAATGTTTAAGACAACATTAAAGGGACACTGCCAGCTTTGTAGTTTAATTTATGGTCATCTATAGTTTGCCTCTCATCACAGACTTGGCAAATTAACTCTGTTGATTGCCCCTACATATAAAATAATTTGTTATTTCACCTTTTAAGTCATTTTTTTTCTTCTGAAGGTTGGACCAAGTGTCTGTACAAATTCAGAAACAGGAAGCATATGTCCTTGCAAATGTGCATCTCTAACGTAGTTCTTTAAAACGGGTGACTCAATATTGTCACCGTGATATAAGCAAAGGAATGCTACCACAGGCTTCCTTCTCGAGTTTGAGTCTTTGGTGAGTTGTGTTAAGACATTACCACACAAATGGCAAATTCTCTCTAGATGCCAGGACCTGGAGTTGAATATATTATGACATGGAGGACAAGGGGAGGAAAGCCCTTCATATGGTGGGGCCATGGGGGCAGAGTCCCCCCTTAATATAAGTTGCACATACTGCTGAATGGAAAATTGTCATAGTGCTGTAGCTGCTGTCAGCAGATTGTTGGCACTGTGATATACATCGGTAATTTGAATATTGCTGTGGGATGGGCGAACCCTTCTCTCACAGCTCATCATTGGCCCAGTAAACTCATGCATGAAGTTTTCATATTTTCTCATGTACATTCAATGAAGGATGGTCTATGACAGAGAATGTGATGCTTATTAAGAGGAATTTTTTTTTTTTTTTACTATTTCTTTTTTCCACTCGCCCCCAGTCTCTCCACTCGTTCGGAACCCTCAGAGCTTCTGACATGCCCCCTGCCTTAGAAATCTGCTCCTGGAGTCTGTTCCTAGAGTGCCTTATTGCTTTCTCCAGTAGTACCATGATGTTTGGATAGCCTCCAGGTGGAGTGAGAAGAGATCCCCACTTACCTCCCTCAACCTTCAGGGGAGCAAGCAGTACACAAGTCTGCCCCTTGATGGCCGGCTGTTGCACTTCCAGTCAGAGAGTTTGTCACCTAGGAGTGACGAGGAGTTTTTCCTCTTGTTCTGGTTGCCCAACCCCTGCTGTCACTGGCACTCGAGGAGGGCCAGTTGGAAGGAGTGCATTGTGACGTGACTCCTCCCAGGGCTCTTGGCCAACGTCAGCCCCTCTCCTCTCTAATGCTAGTTCCAACTTCACTGCCAATCCCAGGTTCACCCGAGAGATGGCAGCAAAGCAGCAGGAGCTGCACTGAACCCTCCCCAGAGAGGGAGAGCTGCCGCTAGGTGCTCAATCCCCCTCTCTCTCTCTCTGCCAACTCCCGGTGCCCCAGGTACGTCACTGAACCCAGGTCGCTGGTGTGGCAGGAGGTGTGGCATCCAGTACCTCAACCCTCAGCACCACTGGGCCAGCATGATGATGTGGTTTTTAAGCAAAATGAGTATTGACGGTGCTAAGAAACCTGTTTGAAAAACAGAACTGAGATCCTGCCATGTGTATCAGCACTTAGTGCCAATGTGCATGCACAGGATCTCATCTTCATTTTAAAACTTATTTATTGGCACTGTCAATGCTCATTTTGTTCACAGAACCATATCAGATACCATTCTTCATTGAATATACATGAAAAAATATGAAAGCTAGTTTCCTGTACATGTTAAGGGTAATTCATGGTGCCATTAGACATATGTGTTCACTGAGGAAATATACTTCTAGTGGCTGAATTTGTGAAGATAGCTCAGTCTGACATTATCAGAAAAAAAATGCCTCAAGAGGTTAATTAAATTTCTTCACATGTGGGGTCACTCAAGAGAGTTAGTTTGCCAAGGTGGTACCTAGGAGCAAACTGGTCAAAGATGATTAGAAATGACATTGCAAAGCTGACAGAGTCCCTTTAAATGCCTACTTGTTCGAGTAGTCCTCTATCCGGGATAATAGTTTGTGTTTAGTGTGACTGCTTGCTGCAATTTCAATTCAGACACTGAACTGTTTTTATGCTTGTGTTCTCTGATATGAACTATGTAATAATGTTGCACTGTATATTATTGATTAATGTTTTCAAACTTCTGTTAAGCATGTAGAGATGCAATTATTTCTGTTTGCTATATAAAATAAATATTAATATTGATCTTAACATTAAACTCTTATTATTGTATTAGTATTCATCCACTGCATTGTTTTGCCAAATCAATATGATTAAAAAACTTGATTATAAAGCAAGCTCCGTCTGCCCATGAATTCTCAGAAGATTATCCCATTTCTGAGTGCTGCTCTGCTGAGTAAGCACCAACTGTAAACACAAATAATTCAGAATTAGAAAGCTTTTTTTCCAAAAAAGTTGACAGAATGAGTTTCTAAAGTGTTACAGACCCAACTGAGCTGCTATATTTCAACATGTAATTACATTTGTTTTTTGTTAAAATTGTGTTCATTTGTGTTATTGTTCTTTTTCATAATAGGGTAAAGTATATTCTGTTTTGGCACTCATATTCTCCCAAACTACTAGACCAGTTTTGTGACCTGTCCTATCAGTGAATAGTATCTGCACATCTTAACGTCCTATTTCAAAAGACTACTGAATTAGAGGCGGTGGTAATCTATGCAATTTTATGTGTTAAGGGTGAGTATTACATCTCGCTGACCAAAAACAACAACTCAGAAATCACCCAATGTCAAAAAAGTGACAAATATCAGACTGATTATTCTTATTCCCTCCAAAAAAAAAAAAAAACATTGTATGAAGGGGGCTACATACTCCCCAAAATGAATATAATCAACTCCACAGGGGGCATGGACCCAGGGGAAAAGAACATTAATAAAAAAGAAAACAACTTTTCTCCTACAGCCAGACCAGAAGCCAGGTCTGCTGGCTTCAGGGGTATTGGCATACACCACTATGCAAAATGGCCAGCTTGGCAGGGCTGGGCCAAACAACATCCTATATCCTGCTGTAGCAAATGTAACTCACTGCTACATCCACTCTACAGGATATATCAATATCTTCTACCACTCACTCTCTGTTCGAGCAGTATTATTGAGTCACTCATATTGAGCCACTCAATAATACTTGATGATATCACTGTAAACCAATCTACATTGTTAGCTTCAGAAATCCCATAATACTATTTATTATACTAGTGGGGTAGCAAAGTGTGTTATGGTTCAGTTAGTGTTTGAGTCAAAACTTCTATTTTTTTTGTCAGCTTATAACTTGGCCAGTTTAGAACAGTGACATGCACCCCTTCAGTTCTAGAGGCTAAGTGAATGCCCATTTTTGAAACAGAGGGTTTGCTAGTACTAAAACTGTGAAGTGCCAAGAATTGCACAAGGATAATAAAAACACACATTTAAAATCATCAAACTTTCAGGTTCATTAGAAATGTGCCCAGAATAGGGCCTTTTGTATTTTTGCCATTTAAAAACCCAAATTAAAAAGTTATAGGTAGGGGTTGCTAAAGAGCCACGCTCAAGACTGGATGTGGTTTGATCAGTTCTGCATTGAGCTCAGATAAAATTTATATTTTAGCACATATGATGCTTTTAAAACCAGTTTTATTTATAAACCTCACCTGTTCATCTTTTAAGCAGTCTGTGCATACTAAATTTGGAGATTGGGCATCCAAAAAGCCAAGCTGTAAGACAGGCTCTAACATCCTAAAAACAACAACTGTCTCAGTATTTCCGCAAGGATCTGACCAACAGAGCTGGACCAAGCAGAGGAGGAGATTCCCCAGCACTGGACATGGTACTGAGAGCAGTGTGGGATATGAACCAAAAGGTGGAAAACATTTTGGGTTGCCTGACTGCTCACGATGTAAATAATGATGGAGTGGTGAAAACAGCTGATGAAACTGATGAGCGGTCACAACAGATGCAAGTGGTCTTTGTAAAAATGACATTCAAAATCACTCATTTCAAAGCATGACTTGAAACTCTAGAAAATGACAATAGAGCTATGATATTAGCTTGGTGGGACGTGTGAAGGCACAGAAGGTGCTAATCTGCTATAGTTTCTGAGGTACTGGCTACAGTCAGTGATGCTGGAAGACATACGGCCAGATACAGAAACCTTTAAAGGTGCATAATGTGTTAACATTCATATGGCTGAACTGATTCAGGAGGCAAGCTGAACTGTCCTATTAGGTACAGCAGGTCCTGAGATACAGGACATTATCTTGAACTGGGCGAGAGCTAATTATCCCGTTATTTGACAATTGAAAATCAAGACATTAAAGTTTTTCTGGACTGGTTCTTGGCCACTCTGAGTCACTGCAGAGTTGTTCAACCAAATGCAGCAACAAATCCAGGGACTTAGTGTGTTGCATTCACCCCTGGCTCCCACAAAGCTTTGTATACTGCATGGTGGCAAAACATTTCAGTTCACAGACCCAGAGGAGGCCAAGAAGAGAGAGGAGACCATAGCAGCAGAAGTTTGGAGTGGTGCTTCCCAAGACCAGCAGCAAGAGGCCAGTTCCGAAGAGGGAAAGTGAATGCACCAAAAGGTCTTTGTGTTTTTTTTATCAGTGGTAAAATATCTTTGGTTCTGACAAAAACGTTCAGTGATAAAGGTCTGTTTTATTTCACTTATGATTAATTGTGTTTAGGGTGGCTGGGGGCTATTGTTTCATTCCCTGATGGAGTGCTAATTCAGGGATGGCAGTGAAAGTATGTTTCCAAACCAGTGCTGGCCATGAGGCACCGAGGAGCTGTAATGAGTTTACTGCTAACATATCCAGGGTAATATCAAAGGTAGTCTCAGTTTCTTCATCTGGGTGCCTTAGTACATCTACATTTTAAATAGCTGTTATACATAGATACATAGACATAGACAGTGTCGGCAGATAAGGTCCTATGGCCCACCCAGTCTGCCCATTTGAGCTTGTAAGTTCAGTTTGTTTTCCTAGAAGTCTGTTGCCCCTTACCTCTGACCTCTAGAATTCCTTTATGTCTATCCCATGCATTCTTAAATCCTGTGATTGTTTCAGCCCCCACCACTTCCTCTGGCAGGGTGTTTCCTTGTCCACCACCCGTTCTGTGAAATTCTTTCTCATGTTTCCTCTGATAGTCCCTCCCTCAACTTCATCCCATGCCCTCTAGTCCTGGAACATCTTTTCGCTTAAAATAGTGTTTTCCTGCACCCTGTTCCTCCCTGTAAGATACTTGTATGTCTCTATCATATCCTCTCTCCTCCTCTCCTCCAGGGAGTACATGTTCAGTTCCTTAAACCTGTCTTCATAGGACTTGTGATGCAATCCATGCACCATCTTGTTGCCCTCCTCTGAACCTTCTTACCCTGTCTATGTCCTTACGTAGGTATGGTCTTCAGAACTGTACACTGTACTCCAGGTGGGGCCTCACCAATGTCTTGTATAGTGGAATTATGACCTCCCTTTTCCTGCTGGTGATGCCCCTGCCTATACATCCCAGCATCCTATTTGCTTTACCTGCTGCCTTGTCACACTGTTTCCCTACCTTGAGGTCATCAGAGATGACAACCCCAAGATCCCTTTCCTGCTTGGTATGTGTTATATCCACATTGTTATGACAATATTTCCTTCATTATTATTCTTTCCTTTGTCCAGCCTTGGCCCTGACGTTAATTTATGTCTGTCACCATTATAGTTCCATATTCTACATGGTACTGTACATGCAGTTAACTGTTTTAATATGTATAAGGTCTGATATTAACAATTTGTGGCTCAATGTAATGATCAGACTCCAATTCTGCTTAATATTTAATGTTTGTAGGTTGTGGGAAGAATGGCTATATAGGGCCATGTTAAGCAATATTCTGTTTCCCTTGTTTTTTTCTTTTGTTCCCAACAGGCTATAGTGTGGCTAGCATTCTGAAAACAGTGACTGGGCTCTCCCCTGGGTATGTTTTTTGCTAGAGATGTGCCAAGTCCACAAAAGTTGCTCCGCTGATTCGTGGAATTCACTGCAAAGCACAAAATGTCACCCCCGAATTATGCACTGAAATTCATGTAATTTTTGTGAAACCAAAGTTTGTTAGAACAGGGGAAGCTTTGCACACTTGGTGAAACATGAATTTTCGGTAATTCATGTGAACTTTGCCAGCAAATTTTTACTTCGCAACATCTCTTCTTTGGACATTTTGGTAATACCCCATCAGAGGTATCACAAATTAATGGACTGGAAAGATAATTGATGCTAATAATGTTTATTATTAACTATGATGATGACTTGTCTTCCTAGTCTCCATTAATTGTAATGTTTATGATTTGTTCATGATAAAATGAATAAAGTTAAAAATAAGTTATAAATATTTTTAAAATGTGGAGCATGCATACTTGTACGCAAATAAACAAAAAACCCTAGACAAATATATATATATAGGAAAAGCACAACCTTTTCCATGTTTGCTTGCAAAGTATGTTAGCATAATGGTATCCATCCTAGCTGTGAGAGGGGTTTTAGGGATGCACCCCTACTCCATCTATTATAGCTTCAGAAAACTGAATCTCCTCCATAATTCTGTCCAGTCTCCACCATTCCCCTTCTTTTCCCTTTGAAGTCCTTGCTCAATGACAAGGCTGGAAAATGCAAGGTGGAAGTTGGCTTTTTTTGTGCAACTCCCAATTCCTGCTTTAATCCTTTCACATTCTTTTTGTTCCACATCTGTTCTACTGTTTATTACTTTTCCATGTGCTACTGAGGGAGCTTGGGGAGGAGCTTTCAGATCCCTTGGATGACTTGTTCAATAGTTCCTTTTGTCTGACCTGTTTAATAGTTCATTAAAGTTGGGCATGGTACAGCAGGACTGGAGAATAGCAATTGTAGAATCTCTCCATGGAAGCAGCTCCAAGAATGACCCAGGGGACTTGACTTCAGTCATATGCAAGTTCATGGAGAGTCAGGGTATCACAGTGTATTTATCAATGGGCAATCCTCTTATGATAGGTTTCATTGAAAGAAGGCATTAAATAAGCTAAATACATAAATACATACAATCTTATAGCAGCATCAGCTCCCTGTAACCGCCAGTGTTTCATGTCATACTTGATGCTTTTTACCTATTGGTCAGTACACCGTGATGCCCAACTTCCCATTGACACAGTTACAGTATTTTACATCGTGACTCCAGTGGAGTTTTAAGTAGCTATCTACTTACCTTGAAGTTCATGGAGATTGAGTATCTGGATGAGTATGGCCTCCAGGATTAGAGGCAACATAGGTTTATGGGAGGGAGGTATTGTCAAACAAATTAACGTACTAACATACTGTTTGCCAGCAGATTAGGCCTTATGGTCTATCGAATCTGCTCAAACCTCAGATCCCTAGTTGGGTGCCGAGGCCCTCCTCACCCCCTTGTGTTCCAGAAACTCCTATCGTTCATCCCCACCCCCCTTGGACAGGCCATTATCTGATACATTCACTTTCTGTGTCTGTCCCACCCTCTCTTGAAGTCCTCCACTGTGGATCTCTGAACCAGCTCACCAGGCAGTGCATTCCAAGGGTCCACCACCCTCTCAGTGAAAAACCTCCTCCTCTTCCCCCCCACCCTTCCACCTTCCAAATTCAAACCATGCTCTCTGGTGACACCTCCCTGTTTTAGTCTAAAGATCCCCTTCGTGTTTACCCTATTTATTCCCTTGAGGTACTTGAAGACCTCAATCATGTCCCCCCTGTCTCTCCTCTCCTCCAATGAAAACAGGCAGAGCTCCTCAAGTCTGTCCTAATACGTCAAATCCCCTAGCCCTCGTATCATCTTAGTTGCCCTCCTCTTACCCTCTCCAGGAGCTGTATGTCCCTTTTTAAGTGTGGTCTCCAGTGCTGTAGACAGTACTCAAGGTGTGGTCTAACCAGTCCATTGTACAGTGGCAGAATCACTTCCTTGCTCCTACACGTGATCCCCCTTATGATGCATCCCAACATCCTGTTTGCCTTGCTAGCCACTGTCCTGCACTGTTCAAAGTTATTCATACATGCATCTACCATGACCCCTAGGTCTTTTTTCCCATTGAGGCCTCCAGCGCCTCCCCTCCCAGGGTGTACCTGTGTTTAGGGTTTCCCCGACCAAGATGTAACACCTTGCACTTGGTGATATTGAAATTCAATTTCCATGTGTGAGCCCAACTTTCCAGGGTGTCCAGGTCCCCTTGCATGGCCAACCTCTCCTCTTCTTCCTCAACTACTGCTCCCATCTTGGAGTCATCAGCGAAGAGACTCATTTCACACACTATACCCTTCCTGATGTCCGATATGTATGTATTAAACAGGATCAGACCCAGGACCGAGCCCTGTGGTACCCCACTACCAACCTATCTAGGGTTTGAGAGCTCCCCACAGACCACTACTTTCTGAGTGCATCCAGCTAGCCAGTTTTCAATTCATCTGACCATGAAAGGGCCTACTCCCAACCCCATCAGTTTCTCCACCAGACCATTGTGGGGGACAGAGTCAAACGCCTTGCTGAAGTCCAAGAATAATACATCCACAGGCTTTCCCCTGTCCAGTTCTGATGTTACCAATTTGTAGAACTCCACAAGATTGGTTTGACATGATCTACCTGGCACAAACCCATGTTGTCAACTATCCAGACCTCCCACCTCCTCCAAGTATACCCCAATCGTTCCTTTAGTATACTCTCCATTAATTTTCCCACCACCGAGGTCAAACTGATGGGTCTATAGTTACCTGGTACTTCCCCTCGACCTCCCTTTATGGATTGGCACCACATGTGCCTCTCGCCAATCCCTAGGTACCCTCCCTGTCTCAAGTGACCTGTTGAAGAGCTCCGCCAGGGGTGCAGCCAGTATGTCCGCCAATTCCCATATCAGTAATAAAGACCAGATGGGTGAAAAACCACCTGACGGGCAGGACCCAGAGCATGATGGTGGGTAGTAAGCTCTCCAGCATTGGGTATGTTACCAGTGGAGTCCCACATGGCTCAATGCTTGGACTGGTGCTGTTCAATGTCTTTATTACTGATACTGGGGATGGCATTAAGGGCAAATTTGCCTACTCATGGATGACACTAAGCTCTGTGGGAGGCTGGACACAGCAGAGGGGATACAAGACCAAAAGGAAGATCTGGAAAACCAAGAGAGGTGGTCTGAGATTTGCATTGCATTGGCTTCTTTGATTGGGTCTCTAAAAAAGTAGACAGGGGCCAAGTGGTGGTCATCCTTTATCTGGCCTTTAGCAAGGCCTTTGACTCTGTACCCCATAAGAGATTGATCAGCAAGTTGGCAGATCTAGGGGCCAGTAAGAAGCTGACCAGATGGGTGAAAAACTGCCTGAGGGGCAGGACCCAGAGCATGATGGTGGGTGGTAAGCTCTCCAGCATTGGAGATGTTACCAGTGGAGTCCCACATGGCTCAATGCTTGGACCGGTGCTGTTCAATGTCTTTATTACTGAAACATAGAAACATAGAATTTGACAGCAGATAAGGACTGCTTGGCCTACTCAGTCTGCCCATTTCCCTACCTACTGGATAAGCTGCAGATTCTAGTTAACCAGCAGCCTACTTCTTCCTACCCCCACCCCCTAGAATTGCCTTATGACTGTCCCATGCATGCTTGAATTCCACCACTGATTTTGACTCCACAACCTCCTCTGGAAGGCCATTCCATGCATCCACAACCCTCTCTGTGAACAAATACTTCCTTAAATTACCTCTGAGCAGCCCCCATCTTCAAATTGTGCCCTCTTGTTCTTGCACACCTCTTTTTTTGAAAGATGCTACCCTCTTGGACTTTGTTGATTCCCTTGAGGTACTTGAATGTTTCTACCATGTCCCCCCTCTCCCTCCTTTCCACGAGGCTATACATATTAAGCTCCTTTCGTCTCTCTTCATATGCCTTCCGGTGCAGACCCTGCACCATTTTAGTTGCCTTCCTCTGGACAGCTTCCATCCTGTCTATGTCTTTGCGGAGATTGGATCTCCAGAACTGCACACAGTACTCCAGATGTGGTCTCACCAGCTGTCTGTACAGAGGGATAATAACTTCCTGTTTTCTACTGGTGATGCCTCTCCCTATGCATCCCAGTATCCCCCCAGCCCTCCTTGCTGCCCTCTCACATTGCTTGCCCACCTTTAGGTCATCTGATATGACTACCCCCTGGTCCCTTTCCATTTTTGTTGTTGCTAGTATCTCACCCCCCATTGTGTACTCTTCCCCTGGGTTTTTGTTTCCCAGGTGCATTACCTTGTACTTCTTAGCATTGAATCTAAGCTGCCATACATTTGACCATTCCTCTAACCTTGCCAAGTCCCTTCTCATCCTTTCCACCCCACCCTGTGCATCGACTCTATTGCAGATCTTTGTGTCATCTGCAAAGAGACATACTTTTCCTTCCAGTCCTTCTGCAATGTCACTTATAAAGACATTGAAGAGGACCAGTCCTAGTACTGAACCCTGCGGTACCCCACTAGTAACCTTCCTTTCTTCTGAGTGGACTCCATTTACTATTACTCTCTGTGTCCTATTCTCCAGCCAATTCTTTACCCAGGCTGTCATCTTGGGACCCACTCCCAGGCTGGCTAACTTGTATATTAATCTTTTGTGTGGGACTGTGTCAAATGACTTGCTAAAGTCTAGGTAGGCCATGTCCACAGCCCCTCCCTGATCTACTACTTTGGTCACCCAGTCAAAGAAATCTATCAGATTCGTCTGGCATGACCTTCCCACTGTGAATCCATGCTGCCTAGGGTCCTGTGCCCATCTGGCCTCTAGATACTCAACAATTCTTTCCTTCAGAAGTGATTCCATCATTTTCCCTATCACTGAGGTTAAACTAACAGGTCTGTAGTTTCCTGCTTCTGCCTTGCTCCCACTTTTGTGAAGGGGAATCACATCTGCCCTCCTCCAGTCCTTGGGTACCACCCCATCCTCCCATGATTTGTTAAAAAGGGTAGTCAGTGGTGTCACTAGTTCTACCCTTAGTTCTTTTAGAATTCTGGGATGAATCCCATCAGGCCCCATTGCTTTGTCCACCTTCAGTTTTAAGAGTTCTTTCAGAGCCCTTTCTTCTGTAAATGGGCTGGTATCAACTTCTGTATCCAGAGTGTTTCTACTGTTTGTTTTATGCACCTCCCCCTCTTCATTTGTAAATACTGAGCAAAAATATTTGTTTAGTATCTCTGCCTTTTCACAGTCTCCCTCTGCCCACCCTCCCTCCCCTTTATTAAGCCTCACTATCCCTCCCTTGGTCTTCCTTCGCTCCCTGATGTACCTATAAAAGGTTTTATCCCCCTTCTTAACTGAGTTGGCTATCTTTTCCTCGGTTTGGGCCTTTGCTGTTCTGACTGTCTTCCCAGCCTCCTTTTGCTTTAACTGATACAGTTCTCTGTCCTGCTCCTTCTGCGATTCCTTGTACTTCCTGAATGCTTTCTTTTTCTCTTGAACCTTCACTGCCACTTCCTTTGAGAACCATAGTGGTTTCATACATCGTTTTGTTTTGTTTATTTGCTTCACACAAAGGCTTGTTACCTCTGTGATGGCAGTTTTTATTATTCCCCATTGTTCTTCCACCCCTCCTTCCTGCCCATTTGCTAGTGCATTCCTTAGGCACTCACCCATTTTGGCAAAGTCAGCCCTCCTAAAGTCCAGTACTTTTGCCTTTGTATGGCTTGACTCTATTGCTGTGTTTATTGTGAACCATACTGTTCGATGGTCACTAGTTCCCAGATGGCTACCCACTTCTACATCTGTGATCCTCTCCATCTCCATTTGAGAGAAGCAAGTCTAATATTGCTCCTCTCGAGTGGGCTCCAATACTAGTTGTCTAAGGCATGCCCCATAGGGCATCTAGAATAACTCCACTCTTCGAAGTGGCAGCTGCAACTGCACTCCAGTTAACATCTGGCATATTCAGATCACCCATCAGCAATATCTCCCCTTTTTCTGCCATTCTAAGTATACTTTCTATCATTTCCTTGTCCATTTTCTCCCCCTGAGAAGGGGGTCTGTATACAACCCCTGTGCGGATTGTGGTGCCATTGCCTGTCTCCAAATTTACCCACAGTGCTTCTTCTCCTCCCTGTTTACCCTTTTGTTCTGTTGCTTTTATTCCTTCCCATATGTAAAGAGCTACTCCTCCTCCTCTTTTACCCTCCCTGTCCCTCCTGTAGATAGTGTATCCTGGTATGTTTATGTCCCAGTCATGGTTTTGTGTGTACCATGTTTCTGTGACTGCCATGATATCCAGATGTTCCTCCTCCATCAACGCCACTAATTCAGGAAGCTTGTTACCCAGACTACGGGTATTGGTACTCATTACTCTTCATTTTTTGATGGCTTTACCTTCTGTTGCAGCATCCCCCACTGACTGTTCTACCCCGGTCTTTTTCTCATTTAGTACCCTGTTTTGCTGGGAGAGGCTGGGATTTTTCCAAACCTGCCTTCTTGTAAAAAAGACCCTGCTAGGGGTCCCCCCCCCAGGTTGCCACATCCCTGCAGCGTGCCTCCCCCTCAGT
Source organism: Neoceratodus forsteri (assembly GCA_016271365.2). Lineage (NCBI taxonomy): Eukaryota > Metazoa > Chordata > Ceratodontiformes > Ceratodontidae > Neoceratodus > Neoceratodus forsteri. Next base: position 124,937,264 of record CM028138.1, read on the forward strand.
CTCCACCTGCAGCACTGTCAAAACCTCCAGAGATCCTTTTGCTATCAGGCTCCCTCCTGGTTCAATTCCCTCCCAGCCAACATAGCTGACTCAACTAAGCTTGGTCCTTTCAAAGTCTCACTCAGAAACAGTGGGCCATACCATAACAATACCAAATCCATACCAGGATAAAGGCCAGATAAAGGATGACCACCACTTGGCCCCTGTCTACTTTTTTAGAGACTCAATCAAAGAAGCAGATACTGGGGATGGCATTAAGGACAAATTTGCCTACTCATGGACGACACTAAGCTCTGTGGGAGGCTGGACACAGCAGAGGGGATACAAGACCAAAAGGAAGATCTGGAAAACCAAGAGAGGCGGTCTGAGATTTGGCATCTTGGCTTCAGTGCAATGAAATACAAAGTTATGCACCATGGAGCCCAGAACCCAAGAACTGAGTAGAACTTGAGAGTGGTTGGAGAAGGACCTGAGAGTGATGGTCACTAATGATTTGAAACACTCCATGCAATGTAGGAATGCAGCATTCAAGACAAATAAAATATTGGGCTGCATTGCCAGAGGGATCAGCAGCAAGCAAGAGGAGGTAATACTGCCCTTGCACAGGTCATTACTGAGGCTGCATCTGCAGTACAGTATACAGTATTGGTACTCAAACCATAAAAAGGACATACACCTGCTGCAGACAGTCCAAAGGAGAGCAACTATGATGATCATGAGCCAGTAGGTAAGATGTATGAGGAGAGACTGGAGGTCTTGAACATGTACTCCCTGGAAGACAGGAAAGAAAGAAAAAGAGAGAGAGAGATGACATGAATGAGACTTTTTTAGTATTTGAAAGGAATAAATAAAGTAGACAAGATGGGTCCTTTAAACTTAGAGGGAACTGAAACACGAGGGGACAGCCTCAAGTTGGGGCAATGTTTAGGAGAGAGGCTCGGAAGTGCATCTTCGTGAAGAGAATGGTGCTGGGTTGAATGTGCTTTCTGAGAAGATGGTTTCATTGAAAACAGTAGGCAGCTTCAAGAGAGGCTGGGATAGAGTTAAGAGAAAAATAAGGGTCAAGAGAGGGAAGACCGAGGGTAACGGCGGATTGGGGGATGGGCAGTAAATTATGCTGAGGATCGTACAATATGAGCAGACTCAATAGACATAATGGTCCTATTCTGCTGGCTTTGTCATATGTTCTTATGTTCATACTGTTTAGTATTTAGTTTTTTAGTAAATGGCAGAGCTGTTGAGCAACACATATCATTTGCATACCCATGATCCAATTCATATATTTTCATAATGTCAGAAACAGCAAATAAGACATATTTTCTAATTTGTTCCTACACTCACTGATCAGTTTAATAGCTAAGGAACCATGTTACTCTGCTTACCTATGTTTTGAACATTGAAGTAAAGCATTTGGGGTGATAAACAATATATCAAAAAACACAGACGTTTTTATATTCCTTTGTAAAGCGTGCGAGCATACTGCTATCTGTATTATCTGTAAGAGGGTTTTTTTGGGGGGGGGCTTCTCCACCTGTCACAGATTCAGAAAACTGAATTTATTCCTTAATTCTGCCCACTTTTTGCCTGTCTCCTCCTTTTCTCTTTGAAGTCCTTGCCCAATCACAAGGCTGCAAAATGCAAGGTGGAAGTGGGTTTTCTTCTTCAACTGTGTTATTTTATTTATTTATTAGATCATCAGTTTACAAACCTTTGAGCCATAGACTCATTTACAAAGGCACCTCATCAAGAGAGCAATACATCACAGCAAACAAAACAGTACAGTACATAACACTTAGATTGAAAAAACAACCAGTGCTACAGGCATCCACTGGTGGTACACGCTCGGTAATAGATAGATCACAGCAGTCATACTATAGGTATGCAAGTACCACGTCAGGTAGCAATCAGAGACATTTTATTACAATAGTCAGCATATGTTGCCTGAGACCCCAGGTATATACAGCAAAAATAGACAGGGTAGACCCATTCTTGGGGTGAAGGTAAGGGGCAGGTGGGGGATTATGTGCAGTTGCAGCAGCTAGTGCTTGTCAGATGGCTTCTAAGGGAGACTTTGAAAGGACCAAGCTTAGCTGAGTCAGCTATGTTGGCTGGGAGGGAATTGAACCAGGAGGGAGCCTGATAGCAAAAGGATCTCTGGGCCATAGAGGTCCTTACCCTGGGGACAATAAAGGTGGTTTTGACAGTGCTGCAGGTGGAGACTGAGGGGGAGGCATGCTGCAGGGATGTGGCAATCTGGGGGGGGCCCTAGCAGGGTCTTTTTTACAAGAAGGCAGGTTTGGAAGTGGAGTCTTTCTGCAAGGTTGAGCAAATTGGTGGTGGAGTACAGCAGGCATGTATGGGTGCACCTAGGGGCTCCCAGCATTAGCCTGCAGGCCTTGTTTATAGACAGCTGGATTCTTGCAAGCGCAGTGTTGTCTGCAGCAGCATAGATGGACAGCCCATAGTCGATTAGCGACAGGACAGTGGAGGTGATTGCCAATTTAAGGGCCTCTTGTGTTAAGCAGTCCCTATGGTGGTATAGTAGTCCAATCCTGACATTGGTGGCAGCAGAAAGGGCATTGATGTGGGAATGGAAGGAGAGTGCCGAATCAAAGGTAATGCCCAGGTACTTGTAGATGGAAACCTGCTTAATGGGGTTTAATGTGCTAGGCAGTATCACGAGAGGAGCACCACTGGCTTTGCTTTGGCCATGTGAGAAGAGCATAACTTTGGTCTTTTTTAGGTTCAGAACTAGCCTTCATGATGTGAACCAATCCTCAGCTCCATCAAAGCTTGTTGGAGGGTGGCCTGGAGTGTGTTGGGGTTGGGGTCAGCAGTGAAGAACACAGCGTTATCCACGTAGAGGAGGATCTTACTTGGGCAGGCCAAAGGAAGGGAGTTGAGGTTAGAGACTGAAGAGGAGAGGGCCTAAACTAAAGCCCTGAGGAACCCCAGAGTGGACGGGTTGTGTGTCAGATTGGATGCTATTGATTTTTACACACTGAGTTCTGGCAGAAAAGTAGCTGGTAAACCATGCAAGGGGACCAGGGTAGAAACCAAGGCATCTGAGGGAGTCAAGCAGGAGATGATGGCAAACTGTGTCAAAGGCCTTGGAGAGGTCAATGAACACAGCACCGGCAGGACTTGAAGCATCAAGAGAAGACTGCAGGAAGTTGGAGAATTCAATTAGTGCAGTTGTGGTGCTGTGACCTGCACAAAAGCCATGCTGTTCGGGGGCACAGGATATTGAGCATGGCCAGGTATTCAGCAAGCTGGTTGGCAACTACTTTTTCAAGGGCCTTAGAGAGTGGGTGGAGGATGAAGATAGGTCGATAGTTACCTGGGGACACTCGATCACCGCTCTTTAGGATGGGAGTGATGATGGCAGTTTTCCATGTGCTGGGGGAACTGCCCCAGGCACAGACAGTGGTTGAGCAGCTCGGTAAGTGGGACCAGGATAGCATCCAGCATCAGACAAAGTAGCCTAGTGTCCAGTAGGTCGGTGCCAGGGTTGTTATTTCTAACAGCTATTTGCAGAAGGGGTCTAGCCTCCAACTGGGAGATGGTACGTAAGGTAGAAAGGAGGTCTCTGGAGAGTGGGCAGGGGTGCTACTGGGATGGGGTCAAAGAAGTTACTAGGCGGGACTGAACTCAAGTCTGAGAAAGTGTGGTTTAGGCAGTCTACAATGCCAAGGGGTTACTCTTCTTACTTCTGTTCTGAACACTAAAAGCAAACCATTTTGGTCCTTACAACATAAATAATAAAGGCAAGGCTCATTTCAATTTACCTTCTTTCTTATAGGTATGGGGTTGCCCTCCTCTCCTAAGAGTTAAACTGATTATGTGCACTTGCAAAGCATGTGAACAAATTGGTATCAGTTTCAGTTGTTGGACGGATTTTGAGGGTGTGTCACCTCCTCCCATCACAGGTTTAGAATACTGAATCTCCTCCCTAATTCTGCTCAATAACTGTCTTGCTCTTCCTTTTCCCTTAGAAGTCGTCGTTTAATCACAAGGTTGGGGAATGCAAGGTGGAAGTGGGTTTTCTTGTGCAACTTCTAATTCCTGATTGAAACCTTTTCCCTGCTTTATTTTCCACTCATGTGCTATTGCTTAGTATTTTGTTTCTCAGGAAATCACAAAGATGTTACACAATGGCCACAGCTTTTTCCTTCTGTGGTATCCATGTAAACATCTCCCACTCCTTCAACAAAGCCAGCAGTGGGTGCTTACTCCCACTGCCAGAATCTCCAGCTTACCCAGCCACTACTCAAAATCGGTGGAGAATGCTCAACCCACCCACTGGTATCCCCCTTCCTGTTTGATCCAGCCAGGTACAGAAAACCTTTAGAAAAGCTATCTGGTATTTTATTCAATTATTAAAAACCACAGTACAGATACCCTGTCTCTTCAAATAATTTGCTTCATCAGAGAGTAGAGCTAAAGTTCTAGTCTGCTTTATCTTATTCAAAACATACCAAGAAACAAGTTCATAATGTGCAGAAAAAGAAGGCAGCACACAAAGACCACCAGTGCAGCCCCAGAAAGTGACTCCAGTGTCTCAGTAATAAGGTCCTATCTAAACCACTGATTTCCTATAGTGCTAAAAACAAACTGGAAATGAATAAGATGCCTTAAGCAACTATAGCTGTCTGGTCATGACAGGTTGATATAAGTAGGCTATATATGTAATCCCCCTCTAAAGAGGGGCTTAGGCTCCCATTTTAGACATCCTTTTTTTCACCCCCCCCCCCCGAGCTAGGGAATTTATTAGTGCTCTTGGGGTTAGTACCTGCTGGACACCTCAAGGTGGCAGTAAAGAGTAGATTTAGGGAGGTACAATATATAAGGCAAGAACAGGAAGTTTGGGACCCTTTTCCAACCCAGGCATTAGCCAGAAGGAGCAGAGCAGGCAGAATCATGGGAGCTCAGTGGTCCGGGTGGGCCAGAAGAGGGAAGACCTCCTCCCGGAGTGGCAGATAGAGATGGCCCCTACAGTGACATGGCATCAAGGAGCATGGAAGGAAGCTCAGTGTCAGAGGGATGGTTAGCCAGGTCATGCGTCATTGCGTTAAGGGAGGTGCAGGTGGCAGTTAGGAGGCCAGGATAGGCAGGAGGCCTTAGAGATCCACATGAGGTAGTTTTCTCAGGCTGCCAGGGCTGTGGGGACAGTAGCAAGGTCCTCACAGTGGGAAGGTCAGTGGCAGTGGCTCTTCCCCGGTACCCAGTTTGGTAGATTGGCCTGACAGCAGTTGGAATCAGGGGGCCCTTCACCCAAAATTAGGGCCTGCTTGGAGGGGTAAGTTCTAGGGCATCGCCATTAAGGGACCAGGTGGGACGCAGGTTGTAGGACAGATTTTGGTGGGTGGCCACTGGTTGGAGCTTACCATAAGCCCAAGAGTAATGTATGAGGGACATGGGCCTGGGCATGGGTACCCCCTTTAAAAAGGGTCATCTGGAAGCAGAAGAGAGTGGCACTGCCAGCAGGGTTTTGGGCTGCTCAGAGAGGCCTGAGTGGTGGTAGGACCCAGGGCCTCTCTCGTGGCAGGGCAGCTTGAAGCAAGGGGCTCAAGTACTAAAGCAGGGCCGGGTTTAAGGGCTGCAGCACCAGGGTGGAGCCGGGTGGCCTAACAGGCTAATCTGCAATGAAAGAGAGGGTGCATCTTCATGAGCAGGATCCTTGTAGAGGGAGAATGAGGGGTTGCAGGGACTGGGTCGCAGGAAAATATACTGGTACCCCAGGCAATGTGGGCGAGGTTCAGGGGCCAGGTGGGGAAGGCTGTACGCTGCCCCAAGCCAGAGATTGGGTGGCAACCAGTGCCAGAGTTTTCTATGCAACCCAGAGTAGAGTACAGAAAAAGATTTGACTTACCATTCTAGAGAGCCAGGAACTTGGGTGTTTCTGAGAAAGGATGTCCTTGGGTAAAGCATCCAAGTAGGGAAAGCGAAGGAGCCCTGTTGCACTGCCTGCATTTGATATGCTGCTCTGAAGCTCCAGTCAGGATGAATTGTATGAAGTTAGATAGCCCCATGGAACTCCTTTATTTATCCCCTGCATTCTGTGGGATCATTTGGAGTGCTGGAGCTAGATAGAGCAGCTAGTTTGGGAAGAAATTGAGAATGGGCATTACTTTATTTAAGCAAGAGGGGGGATAGAATTAAATAAGAACACTCCCCTCCTTGTGTTTAACTTGACTTATAAGTCTTAATTCCAGAAGAAATGCTGTCACTCTGCATTCTGGACTGAGAAGGGGTTCAGGGGCGCAAGGGCACAGGAGGTTGCAGTGAGAGATCCTGGTCCGGTGGTCAGTGTTCAGGGGGCAAAATCCAATTTGGAGGTGAGACTGAGGGTGCACTGGTGAAGGGAGACATCTAAAAGGTAGGCCCGCTATTTTCCTATATTGTACAAGTGTGCACTACCTCTGGTTAGCTTTTGATGTAGCCTTCTCAATGTGCTCCCTGGGACATCTGTGATGAAGATATATACCTCTAGAAGTATCCCGATGCCACAGCAATGCCCCGACCATGAAGACCATCACAGCGACAGGATTGAGGCAAAATCCACATGTCGCTGTGATGGTCTCTGCAAGGCACAAGACTGCCTGGCAGGGTGTATCGCCCCCCCCCCCCCAGTCCAACTTCAACTCGGAGTTGGAATCCTAGAGACCAGGTAGTGTGGTTTAGGGAGCAGCCTCCCGATGGAACACGGAGGCATCCCTGACACTGTATTGCCGACATTTGGCACTGCGGCTGTCACTGTCACTGTCAGGGATGTCTCCATTGGTGCTGTCGCTGTGGCACGGTAAAACCACCTCTAGAGAGGATGGGGGAGTTACCTGTGGGTGCTTGTCTGGGATATTCCCCAAACCCCGAAATGCCACCGGACCCAAAACCTTGCTGTCCTGTGTGTGGTCTGGTGTCCCGGCCTGGTTGAGCCCTGTGGTACAGAGAAAATTTGCTGTGGTGACAGGCCTCAATAAGAAGTACGCCTCAGCCTGCCTGGTGCGGTGTGCATGCGCGACCAACTAAACACGTGACCCTTAGATGGAATCCAATTGGGTGAAGGGCAGAAAGGAGCTACAGCAACTGCAAGGAGAAGCACCATCTTGGGGAGACAGATCGGACAGCATAGAGCCAAGAGGGTGGGAGAAAGAAAGACAGAGAATGAACTAGTGAGAGAACAATTGCACATTCATATCCAGTCCAGGGAGTGTGCTACCAAGTAATGCAGAAGAGAAAAAAAAAACACAGAAACAACCAAGTAAGTAAGTTCTTTGCTGTGAGCACTGGGAGGTACAGAGAGGGGACTGGAGCAGACAGCCATGGACTGGTGGAGGAGCATGTCTGGCAGGGAGAAAGATGGAGCAGAAGTGACCACCAAGGAGGAACCATTGGCCTTGGTTTCTGCCTTACTGCTCTCATGGCTAAGGAAAGCTGGGGGAAAAGGATGAGAAAAAGAAAGATGTCTGAGGTGTGAGTATTGGGAGAAGGAGTTGTCAGGCTGCCTGTGTGCCAAAGCTGTACCGGCATGACACCAGTTCCAAATTTAGGGATGTTCCCTCCCAGTTCCACTGCGAGAAGTTTTGTATGATAGTCAACACCCAGTGGGGATTTGGGAGCCTTTGAGAGACTTTCCCTGGAGAAAGCACTCATGTCTAGTGGTAAGAGATTAGGAGTGATTCCCCTAACTTCATAGTGGAGGCTGTAGAAGAGAAAGGTGCAGAGGAAAAAGCAAAGGAAGAAGGTGATGGGGAGCGCAGCCATATGCCCTGCTCTCTGTCACTGGCTACTGACTATCCCCATGGCAGAGGGAGGGGCAGGAGTATCAGACATCTGGCAATAGATCCTCCAAGACCCGGGGGGTCTCTGACACAGCCCCTATCTGGTGGTATCCCACAGGCCCTGCCATCTAAGTCATAGCCTACCTCGGGAGAGAAGTTTAGAATCGAGCCCAGCGGGTTTGGCCCTGAGTCTGTTCCTGCACCAGCAGCAGCAAGGGAAATTACTGGGAAAAGGGAGCTGGAAGAGTTGGATGAGGAGAAATATATGATAGCACCTTTCAGTTCCAGGACTATCAAATGGTTAGGGCAATCCCCAAGCCATACCATTGCCCTGTGATCACCTTGACAGACAGCACCCCACAGCACCTGGTCCAGGCTAAGACCCTCCAGACCCAGATTGATGGGTTGAATCCTAGTGACCCGATAAACCTTAAGTATTGACAGGGGATATAGCTATAGTGGGACAAGCCAGGAGGACCAGCGTGAGAGATCTGCCAGAATGGAGCCAGGCAGAGAGATGGGTCCGTAGGAGGCTGCATATGGAATATCCCAAAATGAACTATCCTTACATGCCTGAGAGGTTGTGGGATATCATTGAGGAGATGAGGGAAGAATGGATCTTTTAGGAACAGATGGAGCGCTTAAGGAATTGTCCTGATGGAGGAGGTGCCCATGTCAGCAGTTAATATAGCAGGCATGGTTGATGTGTCACACAGGGACATGGTCTGGCCATACTTTGTTCAAACATTTTGCCTTGATCCAGGACTTGGCTGGGACATGGACCAAGTATTACCTTTTGGACTGGGATTCCTTTCGGGATGTGATGAGCAAGCCAAACACAGAGTAGTATTTCCCTCCTGGAGGGGGGCTTGCCACCTAGGTATCTGGAGTTTAGACTTACGAAGTGCGCCAGGACAATTGCTCTACAGAGCAGAATTATAGTGACTGTATACTTTTCTTATTCCTAAAAAAGGGACATTTTTGGCATTTACAATTAATGTTTCTATTAATAACATTTTATAATTATGGAAAAAAATGCTGGAATGATGGTTGAAGGAGACTGATGGGTGAATGTGTGAGTGGCTGTGTGAGTGACTTGCTTGGGGACTGTACACAAACTAACTTGTTTTAATAGGTGGGAGGTATACTGGGTATAGATAAACTATTAGAAAATTACCTCATTACCGTGTGAATTGTTAATATTGTACTGTTTGGTTTCTTTTACTGTACCCACGTGGTGTAATAATGCGGCCTTTCAAGGCCGAACGTGCGAAATAAATTAAATATACTGAATTTCAAAAAAGAAAATTACCTTATTACTCTTGAATGTTTAAGACTGAAGTTCAGTCATTATGGACCCATGATTAGGGTTATCTGTTTCAATAAAGAAATAATAAAGTTTTTTTCTAAAATACTTAGATTATCTCCAGGTACAGGTAGATTTTAGGTTATAGGGTGTGTTATGTTAGAAAGGCAGGCTGGTGGGGGGGGGGGTGCTTGTGGCCAGATATAGTGAGTTCCTTTCCAGAAGGTTGGGGAGTGTGCATACTCAGCCTGATGGGAGAAGACCATCACCGGCCCCCTCTAAAGAGGGGCTTAGGCTCCCATTTTAGGCATCCTTCTTCCCCCTCCTAATCCCGCAGAGCTAGAGAATTTATTAGTGCTCTGGGGGTTAGTACCTGCTGGACGCCTCAAGGTGGCAGCAGAGAGTAGGATTGGGGGTATATATGGCAAGAACAGGAAGTTTTGTGGCCTTTTCCAGCCCAAGCAGTAAGCCTGGGGCTGGGGGGGGGGCTGGAGGAGCAGAGCAGGCAGGATCATGGGAGCTCAATGATTCGGGTGAACCAGAAAGGGGAAGCCTCCCCCCAAGTGGCAGATAGAGTCTGGAAGGAAGCTCCATTTTATTTGTATTTCGGATGACACCATTGAGCCGAGGGCTCTTTTACAACAGTTCCACATCAAGGCTATAAGGACAATAAGGTACAAAATATAACATGATCATTACAACTGAACTTATAAAAAAAAAAAAAAAGACAAGTAAGGTTACAATAATAGCAGCCAAAGTCATTGTCAAGGAATTGTGTTGTGAGTTAATTATACAGTACAAGTCATAGGCGGCTCAGTGAAGCTTTGTTAGGAGTGGGTTAGTGGGAAAAGAGAAAGCAAAGTGGTGGTGAGGGAGCAGTATGGGAGAGAAAGAGAGAGAGAGAGAGGAAGGAGGGGAAAATTAGGGAGGGCATTGCATTGGGTATGTGGCAGATGGGAAATAGCAAGGGAGGAGGAATGGGGGGGATGAATAGGAAGAGGAGACAGATTCACCCTATACCCAGTAATGGAGGGTAGGAGAGGAGGAGGAGGAGCTGAGGCAGTGAAGAGGGATGCTTGAGGGTAGTATGCCTGGAGGGGATTACTTTACACTTAAAAGCACCAATCATGGCAATTTTGGAGATTTCTGTAGGTAACAAGTTGAACCAGGTGGAGGCTTTGACATGGTAAGAAAGCTGAGTTTGAGCGGTCTGGCAGCGAGGTACTGTAAAGGTTAGACTGTCCAATCTTCTAGTTAGGTGGTGGACACACTGTGAGGTCAATATTGATTGGACTCCAGGGGGGATAAGGCCCAGTGATGTCTTCTTAGCTAGGATGCAGGTCTGGTACTTCAGCATGCCAGATAACTGGAGCCAGTTAGCCTGCTCGTAAATGTCACATGTATGAGAAAGGTGGGCACTTAAATGAGTCTACATGCCTTATTAAGGGCTACAGCTATGTGCCAGAGTGCAGTATGAGTAGCAGATCCATAGATAATGAGCCTGTAGTCAATAGTTGAGATAACAGAGCTCTAGATAGCGAGCTTCAGCCATTAGGCAATATTTATGTTTGTATACTAGCCTTATGCGGGAGTTCACAGTTTTAGCAATATTGTCAATGTGTTTGGTATACGAGAGGGAGCAGTCATGCGTCAGGCCCAAATATTTAAACATATCCACCTGCTCAAGGGTGATGCCTTCGTGGTTGTTAATTATAAGCTCATGGTCCTTGTACTTGTTGTGGATTCCATGGAACAACATTGTTTTAGTTTTCTTGTAGTTAAGGATGAGTTTATGTGAGCAAAACTAGTCTTCCACTTCTGTGAAACTTTTCTGTAGTTGAGACTGAAGGGAGGTGGGGTCAGTGTGGCAAGTGAAGATTATTGCATCACCTGCATATAGTAACATTCTGTCATGGCAGAAAGCAGTGAGATTGTTCATGAATATGCTGAATAACAAGGGACCCAGGATAGAACCTTGGTGTACTCCAGAATGGATTGGTAGGGATGACTAGAGGAATTCACCAATCCTGACCTGTTGGGTCCGGTTACTGAGGTAGCTTTGAAACCAGAGGGTAGTTTCACTTGAATGGCCAAGGAGGGATAATTGTTCAAGGAGATTGGCATGATTGACAGTGTCAAATGCCTTAGTCAGATCAATAAAAGAGGCGCCGACCAACTGACCCTGATCAAGTCCATGATGGATATGTGTGGTGAATTCAAGGAGTGCCATGGTAGTGCTGTGCCATTTGTGGAAGCCATGCTGCTGTGAACATTGCAGGCTGTATTTTACAAGGTACTCCATGAGCTGGTCAGCCGCTATCCATTCCAATGCTTTAGATGGGGGGGGGAATGGATATAGGCCTGTAGTTTTTCATGAGAGTCTTGTCACCCGCTTTTATGAATTGGAGTCTCCACTGCCAGTTTCCACTTTTGGGGAACTGGGAGAACATGAGGGAACAGTTGAGGATTCTGGTTAGTGGGAGCAGGACTTCGTCAATGGTGAGGGTGAGAAGTTTCATATCCAGTGAACCACCACTGACCCTAGAATTTCCAAGCACTTTAAGAATGTGTTTTTTAGCTAGACTTTCCGGGATTGCTTTGAAATGGAAAGGAGGTTGCCCTGGTGGCAAACCTGAACTAACAGGAGCTGAGTTGACTGTGGTGGGATCAAAAAAGTTAGGGGTTGCACATGACTAAGATCAGCAAAAGTGGTGTTAAATGTGTTGGCAATGATTACATGGTCAAGAGTGATGGTACCATCTATGTTCAACATTGTGGGTGTTGTTTTGGGATCCTTTCCAGTCACTTCAGCAAGGTTACAACAGCATTTACTCCCGTCATTCCAGGTGCTGGCTAAGGCGTTCCCATAATAATTAGCCTTCTCATGGTGGATTGCCCTGGTGCATGCATTCCTCACTGTTTTGTAGACCTGGATGTCAGTCTGGGTGCCAGTTGCCTTAGCACGATACCAGAGCTGATCTCGAGATTTCGTTTATGTAAGGAGGCTAAGTGTCTTCCATGGGTTATTTATTTATTTATTTTTATTTCTTTCTTTCTAGGAAGTATCTTTGAGCCAAAGGCTGTTTTACAGAGGTTCCACGTTGTAGTAATACATGGGCATAACATCATTAACAATGACAAATGACAATTGACACCCTTGATCTTACGCTTCTTGAATGGAGCATGAACATCGCAGGCTGAGTTGAAACAGGTGATCAAGTATTCAAGTGCTGTGTCTACATCAGGGGCTATATCAATTGGTGACCAGTCATGTTCATGAAGGAGTGTTTTAAGTGACTCAAGATGATCGGGGGTCAGCATTCTCATGTTAATAGTTTTGGGGGGAGTTTGGTGTATTTGTTGGTCCAGATACACAAGATTGGGGAATGATCACTTAAGGAGTCTGGGAAGGCTGTAACTTCAGAGATATGCTCTGGACAATTTTTAGCACCCAGTCCAGAAGTGTACAGGTGCCTGTTCTGTAGTTTACTCTAGTAGGTGATTTGACCATTTGTGAGAAGTTAGCAGCAGCTAGGGCATCCTTATAACTATTTGAGCTGGAGGCCAACCAGTTGACATTGAAATCTCCAAGCAGGATAACGTCTGTATTGTGATCCATGGATTTGATACAGTCCTGGAGGGAATGAAATCCCAGATTGCTCAATTTAGGTGTTATGTAGACAGAGACAACAGTCAGGATCTTGTTAAGAGTTCTAAGAAGTACTTTGGCAGCAAGGATTTGGATGTCATTTCTGGAGATGGGCAAGGGCATGACATGACCCATGAGGGACTCTTTAAGGTAGAGGACAGAGCCTCCTCCTTTCTTGGTAAGTCTGTCCTGTCTGAAAACTGCATATCCGGGAACTGCTATTGCGGAGTCATGTATCTTCTGAGACAACCATGTTTCCAGCACTGATAGGATGTCTGGACTGTGCTGGGAAAGGGAAACCCAGACAGAGAGGAAATACAGTTTGGAGAGGAGGCTGCAGATGCTAATACTTGCCAAGGAGAGTGACCCTACCCTGCTGGTAACCTTGTGGCCAAGTTGTGGTGGGTCGGGGTTAGAGTGAATGTTGCCTGAGAGGAGCAACAGCAGCAGTATTAGATGTTTTAAAAGGGGTTTAAAGTTGCTTCTGTGGGGCAGCAGGGCACTTTTTTTAACAGGTTCCTTTCCATAAGGATGATGCACGAGGTAGTGACCAGTTAGTACCAGCAAGGAGCTGTAAGGGCACAGTTGCAGTGGTTTTGAGAACAGGTCAAAAGTTTCATTTGTTCTTCAAAGTGGTTGTTGGATAGATAGCCCTTAGAGACAAGCATATTAAGAGTTTATTTCAATTGAAAATGTTGATACCTGGTGGTTAAGTCAAAAGCCAAAAGAAACGATCAACAGCTGAGGTCCAGAGTCACAGAATGTGTTAGGATTCCTGAAGGTGATGAACTGTGCCTGAGCATATGCAGGGTGTGAAATCCTTTTGTCGGTATGCTTCTTTGTCATTCAAAGAGGTTCTTGAAAAGCCCACATACAGATCATGGAGCAGGTCAGACAGAAATTGTGGATTCAAGCAGGACCCAGAGTCCCTGAGTTTGTCAGACTTAGTTGCTTGACTTATGTTTTGCTTGGGATAGCTTCCAAAAAATTGATTTTAAAATGAAAAATACAGATACCTGATGATGATGTTTTGCAGAAAACCAGTCCAGGAGACTTTCACAGATGTAGTGAGCAAGAATGGTGTAGTTACTCCAAACAGAAAACCATATAAATCCATAAAAACTAAGCTATAGACACAGACAAACACAGGCAGCCACCACACTGACCCAGGAGGCGGAGCTAATTTGGGGGAAGGATGGTAAGCCAGGTCCTGCATTGTTGGCGTAAGGGAGGTGCAGGTGGCAGTTAGGAGGCCAGGGTAGGCAGGAACCCTTAGAGATCCCCATGAGGTAGTTTGTTCAGGCTGCCAGGGCTGTGGGGTTGGTAGCAGGGTCCTCTCAGGGAGAAATGCAGTGGCAGTGGCTCTTCCCCAGTACCTGGTGTTACAGGGTGGCCTGAGAGCAGTTGGAACTAGGGGGTCCTTTACCCAAAACTGGGGCCTGCTTGTAGAGGCAGGTGCTGGGGCACTGGCATTAAAAGACAGGGCAGGTCACAGGTTGTAGGACAGACCTTGGAGGGTTGCCACTGGTTGGAGCTTACCACAAGCCCAGGAGTAATGTGTGAGGGGCATGGGCCTGGGCATGGGCCCCCCCTTAAATGGAGTCAGCTGGGAGCAGAAGAAAGTGACATTGCTAGCAGAGTTTTAGGGCTACTCAGAGAGGCCCATGCGATGGTGGGGCCCAGGGTCTCTCTCATGGCAGGGCAACTTGAAGCAGGGGCTCAGGTACTGGAGCAGGGCCGGGTTTAAGGGCCGCTGCACTGGGGGGAGCCGAGTGGTCAAACAGGCTGAGCTGTAAAGAAAGAGCAGCTGTTGGTACAGGGGGAGCTCCTTCATGAGCAGAATCCTTGTAGAGGGATAATGAGGGGTTACATTGACTGGGTCACAGGAAAATATCCTGGTACCCCTGGCAACATGGGCGAGGTTCAGGGGCCAGGTGGTGGAGGCAGCACGCTTTCCCATGCCAGAGTTGGGGTGGCAACCAGTGCCAGAGTTTTATGTACAACCCAGAGTAGAGTACAGAAAAAGATTTGACTTACCATTCTAGTGAGCCAAGAGCTTGGGTGTTTCTGAGAAAGGAGGTCCTTGGGTAAAGCATCCAAGAAGGAAAAAGAGAAGGAGCCCTGTTGTACTGCCTGCATTTGATATGCTGCTCTGAAGCTCCAGTCAGGATGAATTGTATGAAGTTAGATAGCACAATGGAGCTCCTTTATTTATGTGTGAAGGATGTGACCCCTGCATTCCGGGGATCATTTGGAGTGCTGGAGCTAACTAAGAAGCTACTTTGGAAAGAAACTGAGACTGGACATTACCTTATTTAAGCTAGAAGGGGGATAGAATCAAATAAAAACTCTCCCCCCTTGTGTTAACTTGTCTTTTAAGTTTTAATTCCAGGAGAAATGCTGTCACTCTACATTCTGGACCAAGAAGGGGCTCAGGGGCGAAACGGCACAGGAGGTTGTAGTTAGGAGATTCTGGTCCAGTGGTCAGCATTCAGGGGGCAGTGATCGAGGGTGCACTAGTGAATGAAGTCATCTGAAAGGTAGGACCACTATTTTTCTATCTTGTACAAGTGTGCACTGCCTCAGGTTAACACTTGATGTAGCCTTCTCTTTGTGCTCCCTGAACCATCTGCGATGAAAATATATGCCCCTAGACAGGGGGGTGCCAGAAGAAGGGTTTCATATACATTAGATCTGAGGTGTTTATAGACATAGATCATATATTGTTAAGTTGTTTTGGTTGTTTGTTGCTGCCTATGTTTAAACAATAATATTCATTTTCCAGTTTGTTTTTAGAACTATATGAAATTGCTGGTTTGGTGAGCACTTTATTACAAAGAAACTGAAGTTACTTTCTGGGTCTGCACTGATGATCTACGAGTGCTGGCCTCTTTTTCTGCATATTATGAACTTGTATCTTTAAATGTTTTGAATAAATCAAAGCAGACTAGCACTGTAGCTCTGCTCCCTGATGAAGGGTCACATTTATGATGTGAAGCACTGGGGTATCCATGCTCTAGTTCTTCACAACTGAATAATGCACCAGATGGCTTTTTTCTGCATGAGTGCTGCTGTTTATGCTTTTCCACATTGAGTTTGTTAGGCTAGTACCCACTCAGCTTTGGTCTTGTGAGCACATTGTGTGTGTTTCTGCAGTACAGAAAACTGATCAGGTGTGCTGGACCCTGCCACCAGTATCTCCCCCACCTGACCCAGCTTTTAATTAAAACAGGTGGCAGGTGCTCAATCACACCTCCATTATCCACCCACCACCTCAGCCAACCCACCTCTTGAATCTGGCACTGGGGTGCCCAACCCCAGTGCTGGATAACACCCCCCACTGACTGTGACACTGTGATGCCCACCCCCAGAGCTGCCAAACAAGGCAAGGCTAATTTTATTTATAAATCACCCTTTTCTGTAAGCACTGTGCAGTCAGTAACAATTAAATAAAGTAATATAAGATACATCAATGAAATATAAAAAAAAATCATAATACATAAATATCACTTACTTTTATTTTAAAAGCTGTCTGGGGTGCCTGAGTCAACAGATACATTTTCAAAGATCTTCGAAGGCCTCAACAGTGCAGGCAGAACAGATGTTCATGGGTAATGTATTCCTATGACAGCCATCACACCAAAGACTCTGTCCCCAGATTGTTTCAGATAGGAAGGGGAGACATCAAGCAAACATGTGTCAGAGGAGTGGAGGGATGAGACTGGTGATAAGGAACCAGGCATTCTTTAAAGTAGACAGGTCTCAGATCACATAGGGCCTTGAAGGTTATCAGGCATCTCTTAAGGGTAAGTGTAGTCCACGGAGCACTGGTGTGATATGCTTCCTACCAGAAGTTCCCACAGTCAGCCAGGCTGCAGCATTCTGGACCAGGTGCAGGTGTTACACCAAACCTCCAGGTAACCCTAAGTATAGAGTGTTGCAATAATGAAGCCTAGAGGTGACAAAAGCATGAACAATCTTCCCTAGATGGTGCCTGATGCTGTTTAATCCTGGCAATGTAACAAAGATGATAAAAGCCACACTGGACCACTGCTGTCACTTTCTGTCCTAGCATCAGCTTGCAGTGTAACATGACCCCATGATTCAACCCTCATGAGACTGGTGTGCCCAATCTCCAGTACCAGAGCCTATTAAAAAAATCTCAGTTCCTTTTTCGAAACATGAAAAGAGTAGCAACCACTAATGTCTTCTAGCTCCCATGACCCTACTCGGACTCCCCTCTCAGTATGTACTACCCCACATCACCCACTCCCTCTTACCTAAGAAATGCCCCTTGAAGTAATCCTGTTATGACCTTCAATGCTCATGTCCCTGTGGTAGCAGACCACAAACTTGACTGAAAACAAGGTAAGTCTGATTAAGGTAACACTCAAAAGGAGCCATTTCCTGAAGTGAGCAGAGCATACGGTTAAAAGGACTACATCCGTATCACCAAGTAAAACTTGGTTAAATGCAGAAGGAAAGGAGAACAAACTTAGTTTGCAATATAAAAAGCAAATCCCTTAATAAAGCACATGCAAGTGTGCAAAATGATCGTTGGGTTGTTCTTTTTAACCTGGGGTTTGGACCCTGTGCCACTTTCAAATAAAAGTCTGCTTTTTGTATTGCAAACCAAATAAGTTTGATCTCCTTTCCTTCTTTTGCATTTGAGTGAGGATTTTTTTGGTGATAAGACTGATTCATGGCTTTTTAATGTGGTTTTAACTTTTACTTGTAACTTTGTCCATGACCTCCTTGTGAACAAGCTTGCTCAATGGAGTTTTCCTGCAATAAACTTGAACTTGAACTTTGTCATTTTTTTAAATTTTTGCCCCAAGGTTTCAACATAGTCTTTTTTGCCTCACCTCACGAACAAGGTTTGTGTAATTTTTCAAATCCCCTTTGAAACATTTCTTCACAGTCACTCAGGGAAATTATCTTCCAGATAGGATTCTAAAAATGACACCTTTCTTGATCACAAGGTAGGGGGTCAGCAAAAGACTTTGTTGAAAATGTGGCTCAAAATGTCAACAAAATTACTTATAACTTTGTTATTTTAACAGATTCTGACCCCACATTGTCAACATAGCCCTTTAGTTACCCCACCTCATGAAAATGACAGGTGTACTTTTTCAAATTCCGGCCAAATAGACTTTTCATGCTTGTTCTGTAAAATTATATTTTAGCCAGGATTTCATAAAAAACAATTGTCATATTCATTAGATGGTGCCCTAAAAATATTATGTTCAAAATTTCAGTTGAAATCTCAAAAAAAAGCCAACAAAGAACAAACTTTGGCATTTCTTAACCTTTTCTCATTGCAAGTTTTTAACTTTTGAACCCACATTTTCAGCATTCTCAATTTTTTTACTCCATCTCTAAACATGCCAGGTGATATTTTTAAAACTCCCTCCAAAGTCTGTTTTTGTGGCTGTTCCACCAAATCCTGTTTTTGTTGGCATTTCATGACACCTGCAATAAATGTACTGTCTTGAAAACTTGGGGTCACAGTCCATGAAAACAATAATGTTATGTGTGACCCTTTTCATTTTTCAGTGATGTCAATTTCATTATAATAACTTGTGTTATTAATTTTTTAATCTTAACTGCTGCACAATCTTTACTCAACAAATACATGACAAATACAAGCCAGTGAACATTTTGGATTGGCCAGTGCTTCTTTTCATTTGTGATTAACTTGGAAGTCAATGAAAAAAAAATGGGAGAAGGGGACAGAGGCGATAGTCAACCAAGGAAAAAGGGTCTCTCACAAACTCAGAATACCCACAACTACAGCCTTTAAATGTATTACTTTAGTTCAGAATTACATTTTCACTTACCCAAGACTCCATTGCCCATTAGCAGTTGGCATGTGTTAAAAAATTCTGAGGCCAAAGATGAAATGAGTGAAAACTGCAGTAACTTGATAGAGGGAAAGGGAACCAAGTCCAGCCAAGCAGTAGTAGCAGTAGATCACAAGGGATACTGAGCACTGAAAGTGTGGGAGCCAGAACCATCATGCGGTGCCATTTTGCAGGCAATTTGAAAATCCCCACAAGAAAGTGAAGGCATTTAATGCGAGGGTCTTAACTACAGAGGTATCAGTTAATGTGGTGAATTCCAATACAGACAGCTACCAATAGAGCAAACAAATCTCTGGCAGCCAGTGTATGTCTCATGAAAGAGAATAAATTATTAGAAGTAAGGCTCAAGCACCTAGAAAACATTATGTTAGGCCTATGAATCTCTTTGTCTTGGCATCCCAGAGGTTTCTGAAGGATCACTTCACTGAACTTTGTGAGCAGATTAATTTGTGATATGTTTCCTGCAGTGGAAAATAACCATATACTATAGTTAAAGCTTATAGGATTATGCCTAGAAAGAAATCAAACAAAACCATGCTTCCATGGACTTTATTGTTTGCTACAGGACAGCCTAATGAAAGGATTCTCTCTCTCTCTCTCCCTCCCTTTCTCTCTCCCTCCCTGTCTCTCTTTCTCTCTCTCTCTCATGGATGGGACATACATTTACTGTTTCCCCAATCTTTGTTATGCAAAATGGAAGAAAATATTGGGTTGTGAAGCTCTGAAAGCAGGGCTGAAGATGTACCTCTCAACTTCTCAAAATTAAAAGTGTATCTCACAGCATTAAAATATGTACCACTGGGGTCAGATTTTCAAAAGTGGAAAAACTGTGCATGTATGGAAAAAAAGTTATGTGACTGAGAGGTTCCTTATGCAACCACGTGTTCTCCATGAGCTCAATAGTCAATGTGCTTTGCTGTCAAAAAGGTTACCTTTTTGCAAACATTTCCACAATCCACAACACATTATGAATTTTATTGTGCAGCTGTGGAAAAATGTTATGCCTGCTATTATTATTAGTGTTAAAGACTGTTTCTATTAAGTCAGTTTACACTTCTACTATGAGTTTGCATATCCAGAAATAGCTCTAACATTATGTGGAACATCAGTAAAGCTTTGCAGAGCAAGGGTAAATTTTTGTGTAAAATACATATTACTATGATGAATTCTTAGCAGTTGAAATGTATACTAAAAGAATTGGGGATTTCCCACTCCCTAATGATCCCACTTTGTCTGTAAAAATGACTTATGACAAGCAATATGCTGTTTTATTATTTTTAGAGTTTCCTCAGTCATTCCAGTCTAATCTGTGAAGGCCTACATGGTGATGGCAGCATGCGTGAGGTCTGGAATGGTCTCTTTGATTCCCTTAAGGAGGACAAGATGGCCACAAATGTGGCATCAGAAGGAACAGTGGTTGTCACAGTGAGAAAGAGATGGATGGTGATGAGTATATCACATGTGTGAACTCCAGGGGGCTAGCTTTTAAAACAGCCCTTAGGGTGATACAAGTTACATCAATCTAGGGCTGTGGCAAACTCTGGGTGTGTCAGGGACCCAGCATCCAATTTTATAAAAGGGAGGATCCTTGTGCCAAAGATCCAGGAGTTGCCACAGCCTCAGGCATGTTCCAAACATGTGACACACCTATGGAGATTAACACAGAGATCTGCCCACCGCCACTTGGCAAAACATTAGAGGGGCCATGAAGGTGGGGGGACTATGCATGCTAAAAGGGGGCCAGGGCAGCAGGAACATTTATTTATTGAATTTTGATGACCAGGTAGGCCCACTGGGCCCCGGAGGTCTCTTTTTCAGGGGCAACCCGGACGTTACAGGACTAGTATGATACACAATTAGTACAGATATAGCATATGGCCTGCAACATGTTAACATATAAATACAGCAGTGATATATTGCATAGCAGGTTACATCGAATTATTGAAGTGAACAATATAGTAGGGCCAGAGCCTTAACTGGTTCACAATTACCCATGTAGAATACTTTGGGAGGAGAGAAAATACTGCTGGCTCAGGTGGTGGTGATGTAAGTGCTCAGGCCAGTGGGTAGTGTGGAAGTGTCAGGTAACGTAGCATTGACATTGACTCGTGGCAAGCATATGTGCCTTGAGTCTTGTACGGAAGCACGCTGGTGATGTAGCTTCTCGAACCTCCAGAGGAAGGTTGTTCCATAGGGAAGGGGCAGTGTGGGCAAAGGACATGTCTCCTGCCTTGGTCCTTACCCGAGGGACTTCGAGAAGGGTTTGGCCCAAGGTCCGTAGATTGTGAGTATTTTGCTTGGCAGTTATTAGCCCTATGAGGCTAGAGGGAGATATAGAGCTAATTAGCTAATGTGCTAGGCAGAGCACTGGGTTCCTGAGATGGGTTTCGAATGATGTCCAGCTAAGTCGTGCTAGTGAGTCACAATGGTGGCTCCTAGAGTGGGACTGTGTGGTGAAGCGGACCACCTTATTGTAGAAAATTTGTAACTTACTGAACTCCAACTTGGCCACTCCCTGAAGTATCGGGACAGCATAGGTGAGTGTTGGGAGTAAGACGTAAGAGGCAATGTCAGTCCTGGCTTCAAGGATCAGCGGATCCTTAAGACGATAGAGTGTACCAGATTTACCATGGATGATTTTGGTGACTTGGTCAACATGTTGCTTTAGGGTGAAACCTTGGTCCAGAGTAAGGCCAAGGTAGTTTGTGGAGGCAACCACTTTGAGTTTGTTATCTGCCCTGGAAGTGAGTTGTAGGAGTTGTGCTCTGTTTTGACTAAGGGATCTGGGTCCAAACAACATGGCCTTGGTTTTGGTAGTATTAAGGACCATTTTATTCTTG
The DNA here is from genome assembly GCA_016271365.2 of Neoceratodus forsteri. Lineage (NCBI taxonomy): Eukaryota > Metazoa > Chordata > Ceratodontiformes > Ceratodontidae > Neoceratodus > Neoceratodus forsteri. The sequence goes on from CM028138.1 coordinate 124,958,704, forward strand.
ATAAGCCAGTCCTGCACAATGAGAAAGTCCTCCGGGAGGGATGGACCCAGGTCATCCAGGTTGTCAGCAGATCTGTAAATCACAGCGTCATCAGCATACTGGATGACATTACTGTTCCCACAGTGGTTGTGCAGATCATTTATAAACAAGGAGAGCAGGAGAGGACCGAGTATGGACCCTGGAGGTACCCCATCCACAAGGGGCTGTGGATCAGAGATTTTGTCCTTCCACTTGACCTTCTGAGAGCGACCAGTAAGGTAGCTTTCGCACCATCTGAGGGCACAAGTGTCCAGGCCTGTTACACAAATTTTGAAGTAGAAGTCGGTGGTCAACCAAGTGGAAGGCCTTGGAAAGGTCGTTGAAGACCGCTCCTGTATTGGACCCTGAGTCAAGTTCCCTAAGCACATCTGCTGAGAACTTAGGGCGTTGTCAGTCCCATGCTTGGCCCTGAAACCATGTTGAGCTGGGGAGAGAAGCAGGTGTGCCTCTAAGTATTCATGGAGTTGGGTGTACACCATTTTCTCCTGAATTTTAGCAAGGGTACAAAGCAGGGAGATCGGCCTGTAGTTGCTGATTGGTTCCGTGGGCACACCCTTGTGAATAGGGACAACATGGACATGTTTCCACAGCTCTGGGACAGTCCCTTCTAGAAGGGACCTATTTATGAGCCAGATAAGAGGCCTTGAGAGTGCTGGGGCACCGTCCTTGAGTAGTCTAGCTTGGATACCATCAGGTCCACCTGAGCCTCTTGTTTTCAAGGACTTTAGAAGGGTGAAGACTTCCTTAACCTTAGCTAGCCTCAGATGAAAAGATGGGCAGTCTAGGTTAGGATGCTCCAGAATGTGGGACTCATTTTTGGACACTGGGAGCCCAGCCTTATAATCATCAAGGTTCGTGAAATGGCTATTAACGGCCTCTGCAATGAGGGTCCCATCATTCAGTAACTGCCCATTAGCCACTATGGGCCCTGGGGCTGCCTTTCTATTTCCCTTTATCAGTTCATTGATGTGCGACCAGAATAACCTTGAGTTGCCTAGGTTAGTTTTCTGGAGGTGACTAAAGTAAGCCCTTTTTGCTAGTTTGACAGCTTGCTTACATTGGTTTCTAAGAGTTCTGTAGGTCTCAAGGTCATCTAGGAGTGCAGAACTCTTGAACTTTTTCCAGGCTTTGTCATTGTGGATCATCAGGGCCTTTTGAGGGGGAGTAATCCACTTGTAGCAACTGCCTTTAACATGAAGGGTCTTCATTGGGACAAAGAGATCTGCGGCCCTCATGAAGGATTTCATTAATGAAAAAAAGGTTCCATTGGGGAGATGGCAGAATAGCAGGGTGGTGATGTGGCACCCAATGGTGGTGCATTTTGCAATGGCAGGCATATGATTGGCCTGCAGTCAGTGGAGGGTTTGCAGGGAGGGAAACTGACCTGGCCTCAGGTGAGCCCAGCCCTGGCACCTGCCCCAGAGGTGACATGATCCTCAACCCCGTTGTTGGGAGGCAGACTGCCACAATGTGGGCGTTTGGGTACCAGGGGACTGTTGCGGTGCCTAAAGAATGTTGGCCTCCATCACTGGCAGCTCTCACCCTGCAGCCATTGCATCCCACCTACAGGGTTGGGATCAAGGCACCTCTGGGGCTGGTGTCAGGGCTGTGCCTCACTGGAGCCAGGTCACTATCCCTCCCTGCCAACCCTCCATGGGACCGCAGGCCAATCAGCTGCCTGGCATTGCAAAAGGCACCACCACCAGGTGCTACATCACCACCTCACTATTCTCCCGTCTCCTCCCATGCCCCCTATGGCACCCTGTGCTCCTTCTAACCACAGTCCCCTCCTGGCAGGTCCCCTCAATTGCCACATTGTCTTGCAGTGGCACAGGATCCTTAGATCACCTCCTTTCTGGTCCAATTGAAGCCCCCTGTTGCTTGCAAAATTCAGAAAAAGGGGATGGTGCAGCCCCACCAAGGTGCAAGCCCCCTTGTGACCTGGTGCAAGAACACATTAGCCGCTAGGGTGGTGCAGGGTGGCTTGGGCACAAGGCATCTCAATTTCAATGCAGCCTGCATAGGAAAATCGAGATTGCCTTAAACTTTTACACAAAGTGACGCTTGCATCAAAGCTGTTTGGTGCATGCACCTTACACCAGAGTTTGCCCTTTTAAGACTGGGCCCCAGGACTCAGCAGTGAGTTTTCAGACATAAATCCTTAATAATGATACAGTTTGTGTTTCCAGCCTTGTTTGCTGAATATTGGTAAGGGTCGCAATTTATGTTTCTGCTACTTCCATTCATTCTGTTCGTGAAATCAGTATATGAGAGGTATTTATACATTTTTTTAATGAGTGCAGTACTGTCTTAAAATGTGAATAAAAATAAAGTTGAAAAAAAATTTTTTTCCCACTGCTAGTACACAAACACAACCTTTTTTTCATTTATAAGTGACAGTCAATCATGAATGAAAAAAGTGTTGCACCCCCAACACTACTGATACTGGCAGTCAGATGCCCAGTCCTGCCGTGGGTACCACCACTTCCCCACCACAGGCACAAACACTCTTCCCCCACCTACTGTCCATGAAGTTTCACCACCCACTTCACCCACACAGCCCATACTGCAAAGAGTCTCTCACCCATACCCACCCTCCCCCGACCACCCAGGTACATAGATGATGGTTCCACATTGGGCGACTGGCTCACTTCTTCCTCCGCATTGGCCATTTACTGTCTTCTGTTCTGCCATATCCACCAGTGATGACTGAGAAGGCAAAAGAAAAAAATGGCAAAAATCTAATTCCAAATAAGCCTATTGCATATGTTTGGTGACTTAGTTTTGTTTTGACCAAAAAAAGGTTGATTTTGGCATCCCGAAAAATATATGTCAGGGCCAAATTCAGCCCCCAAAAGAGCATGGTCATGCGGAGCATGGGTGATAAGCACCCTGACCTTCAAATTTGAGAGATATGGTTACAAAATAAATGCCGTGCCCAGTAGCACAGTGGCACACTGGCTCTGTCAATCACCTGGGCTCAGGAACAGATGCAAGTCACTTGGGGGCTGGCCAGGGGAGGGAGGGAGGATTGAGCATCTCTAGGTCTGCTTATCTCCCTTGAGGGGGTGAATGCATTTGCTAGGTATGTGCCACCTAGAAGATTCTAGTGACAGCATAATGGGATGCAAGGGAAGGGATTCTACCTACATGATGCTGGGGGCACCCCTGCAGAGCTGGACCAGGCACAAAGATTCATTGCACGTGCTGTGGGCCCATGGGGAAAAAATAGCAGAAAAACCCTGACCATGGGTGGATGACAGTCTGGTCTCTCTTAGGTCTGCCACTGATGACTGGTACCTCCACGGTCCTGTGGCAGAGGATGACAGAGCTTAAGGTAAGTCCAAAAGAACCTGGGTGATGGGGCTGGAGGGCCTGGTCTGAAATGGGCCTGGAAGGAGAGACTGGAGATGAAATATTGATTACAATTAAAAAATAATGTATGTTACTTCCCCTTAAAAAAGCAAATTTGCAAACACATGGTCTGTGTGTGCACTGGTACTTATGCTTTTCACTGTTTTTAATTTTTCACCCATAACTTTATCATTATTTCACATTTTATATCTCCTTTTTGTGGGATGAGCTACTTACCACCCGTTCATGACCACACAAGTAGCAACTTTCAGACCTGCCTTATGAGCTTTTCACTTTGCAAAGGGCCCAGAGGGCACTGTGCAAAGCAAGCTTTAGGCCCAGCACCATGCCTGATGGGTTTGCTGCTTCATGCAAGGCCCACAGTCCCCTGCATAAAGCAAGCTACAAGCCTAATGTTGTGCCTGATGGGTCTGTTGCTTCTTATGGAGCCAACAGGGCCCTGCATAAAGCAAGTTACTTGACATAGGGCCCACAAAGTCCTACACAAAGCAACCTACAGGGCAGCTGCCATGCCATACAGAAGCCAAATGTATCCGTTGTTATGTTTCTTTTTTAAAGGAAATATTATAAATTGCAAAACACTACATTAATGAATCTGTTATGATTGAAAGACAAAACATAAAGGGCCCAATTCACAAAGCTTCAAGCATGGCGCAAGAGGCTTGCACCAAAAAGAATGATGCAAGGTGCACCTTGCACCAAAATAAATGCTAAGAACAATTCTCAAAGGCAGCCTGCATCTAATGCAGGCTTCCTGCCACAAACGGGGCCTGCACCACCCCTATGGCTAAACATGGGCTGCGACCTGGCGCTAGGGGGCATGTGGTAGATGCAAGCTGCCACAGCCCCCTAAATGCAATTCATAGAACTTCTCCAGAAGATGACTTTCTAAGCACCCTTAGACCAGCCAATGCTGGTCTAAAGGTACTTAGAACAAAATCCTCTGGAGAAGTGTAGCCCATTGTGGCACTGTACCATGGTCACCTAACACACACACCCAGCCCTGAGATGCCTGCCATTTTGTTAAGAAATATAAACAACCCTGGTGGTCTAATGGACCCTCCCCCTGCCCCGATATGCCCCTTCCCAATTAAATTAATACTATACCTTGGTGGTCTAGTGGTCCCTCCCCCCATCCCGATATGGCCAGTATTCACTTTCAAATTCATATAATACCCTGGTGATCTAGTGGTCCTCCCCCCACACCCTGGTATGTAGTGCCCACCCTGCCCCCCAACCCGTACCCCAAGCAGGTGCTGGCACACCCTTCCACTCACCACCGTAGCCGGCACCAACTGAACTGAGCGCATGTATTGTAATACAGTACGCAAAATGTGCGTGTGCTGTATTATAATACAAGTGCACAATTGACAGTTCAATCAGTGCTGGCTGCAGTGGTGAGAGGAGGAGTGTGCCAGCACTGGCTTGGGGTATGGGCTGGTGGGTAGAGCGGGGCAGGCACTACATGCCAGGGTGTGGGGGTGGGACCACTAGATCACCAGGGTTTTATATGTATTTGAAAGTGAATACTGGCCATATTGGGGTGGGGGAAGGGACATCTAGACCACCAGGGTAAAATATTGTTGTACAAGTGGTAATGGACATTTGGGACCACTAGATCACCAGGGATGGGGGACAAGGCTACTTGCCCTGTCCAAAGGCGTTTCTGCCAAACCTCTCCTATGCGCTGGGCATTTGTCACACAAGAGAGATTTACTGCAAGTGTGGGCACATAGGTGCCAGGACCCATTCTGTACCTGAATCTGGTGCGGGGTCCCTGGTGCAAGGGGCTTTGGTGCAAGCTGCTGTTTGCCACAGCTTGCGCCGGATGCATCCCCCTTTGAGAATCGGACTCAGAAAGTGGAGAGAAAAAGTTATGGTAGAAAGTCATTCAAGCCTTGGTTAACCTATGGTGTATGGTTCATAGGGGTTTAAATGATCAATTGATGCAGCATTTACATTACCCAAACATTAGCACCCTCTATCCAAGCATTACAGTACTTTGTCAGTATTTCACTCTGCCTAAAAAGACAGCACTAAAGTTTGGGTAGTGTTAATGGTGCATTGCATGATCATTCAGACCCAGTGGAAGACCACAAAACACAAAGCTTCTATGGACTATTTACCCTAACTTTTTGTTTCCTTACTTTTTTTTATGTTTTGTGCTTCAATTCATAAAGGATGCATTAACATAGTTTTCATGCACTATACGAATGCAGTGCATAGAGTTCATTATGAAAGTCCCACTCCTCACAAGTGCATATAAATGGCTTATTAGAACAGATCAGATCAATATTTTATTGTTCAACAACTTATTGTCATTACAATTTAAAATCATTTGGCATTCAATACAATTTCTTGCAATTTTATCCATAGATAAAATTTATGATAGTAAAGTTTTGACAATCTATACAAACATGCTTATATCATGCATTAGTAAAAATAATAACTTTCTTTTTGATATTACAAATTTCTTTTGAATTACCCATTATTGTGTCTGTCCTAAAGGTAAGAAGTTGCCTATAGTCATTGTCCCGGATCCCCCCCTCTTCCCTCACAAAAAAACACAAGACAACATTGCTTGTTGTTGTGCTCAGATTGGCAATTAATTTATTTAAATCCATCAATCCATAATACTTTTTCCATTTCTTATTTTTCATATATCCAATGATTTCCATTATTCCATACATATATCACTTTCTGATTCTCCATCACCTAGGTGAAAACCTGGGTGCTTTCTTCTTCTCCTTTTCTGCTAGGTAATGGTGAGAACCGAGACCGCTTTCTCCTTCATCTTCTTCTTCCTATCGTGTTACTCCTTTTTTCTTCCCCCCTTCCCGTCCTCCCCCCCCCCTTTTTTCCCCCTGCCATCCACCTTGGCAGTCCATAGCCTTCTTATTATCATCTGCCCCCAACTTCTTAGCAGACTTCAAGGCTTTCGCCTGCCATCCCTCCTTGGCAGTCTATAACCCTCTTATCCCCTGCCATCCACCTTTGGCAGTTCATGATCTCCTTATGTTCTGCCATCCACCTTTGGCAGTCCATAATCCTCTTATCCCCTTCCATCTACCTTTGGCAGTCCATGACCTCCTTATGTTCTGCCATCCACCTTTGGCAGTCCATACCATATTATCCTCCTCTGCCATTCACCTTTGGCAGTCCACCGCCCTAGTAGGCATGTCTGTCTTCCACCATGACAGACCTTCCTTCAGACCCCAATTGGCTGTACTCTCTATCTTCCTATTCCCTCTAGGGTGGCTGGGCGGGATCAAAACTCCAGCAAAAGTGGCTGAGGCTCCCTTGTGCTGTCCTTTATGTACCCCCTTACCCCCCTTCCCTTCCTGCTACCTGGCCATTGTTCTGGCTCCTGGCTCCTCCCCTTCCCTATCCCCTTCCCTTCTGAGTACAACTATCCTTACAGGAGGGAAGGGGTGCACCAGGACAACATGGTCTGCCTCTTACAGGGCAAACTCCATTGTTCCGGATTCCCCCCTCTTCCCTCACAAAAAACACAGAGACCATTGCTTGTTGTTGTGCTCAGATTGGCAATTAATTTATTTAAATCCATCAATCCATAATACTGTTTCCATTTCTTATTTTTCATATATCCAATGATTTCCATTATGCCATACAGTAATCACTTTCTGATTCTCCATCCCCCAGGTGAAAACCTGGGTGCCTTCTTCTTCTCCTTTTCTGCTAGGTAACGGTAAGAACCGAGACCGCTTTCTCCTTCATCTTCTTCTTCCTCTCATGTTACTCCTTTTTTCTTCCCCCCTTCCTGTCCCCCCCCTTTTCCCCACTAGCCAGTCTCCAGCTTGCGTTGGATGACTGGCTTCCCCCCCCAACCTAGGGCACCCCTGCCTCTGTTCTCATAACTCTTTCTCTTTTTTTTAATCTCTTTCCTGTCTTCTCCATTCTTCTATAAAATCCATTGTTTCTGTATTAAACATATCCACTGCTATATCTGACAGGTGTACCCCGTCTGATCTGTAAAATTCATCCACCCATTCTTCGACCCCGTGCAGTATCACCTGTCCTCCCATCTGCTTTATCAGTGTCCCCACTCTCCTATTCATCTTCCTCCTGGCCCTCTCCACTGCCCTGTGGCTGTGCTCCTGTCTCCACACCCTCTGAGGTATTATGTCCGACCATGCAAGGCACACCTGAGGCCACCACTATATTAATACCTCTAAGTCCTTCTTGATCTGCCAATATGTGTGCACCTATGGTCTGCCTGCCAGATCGTTGCCCCCTAGGTGTATAATGATTAGGTCTGGACTGGGCCAATGTCTCTAGAGCTGTTTCAAAGCAGGGAACAGCTGTGCCCATTTCATCCCCTGCAAGCCGTGCCATACCAACCTACACTGCCTTGCATCTTGGTATAGCTGTTTTCCCCCAGCTTTCGTCTCCACTCTCTTACCAGCCCAGTAAATATAGGAATGGTCGTAGATCCAGACTTCTGTGCTCCTCCCTCTACCTATGGGGTGCAACAAAACAAAGTTATTTATTTACATGTATTCTCCAATGACCTCTCTGTCTTACTTCCCTCTTCTTATTAACATATGTACATTATTACCCTCCTCCCCATTTTTCCCTTTTTTTTTATTTTTTATGTCACAGCTCTGATGTATCTTTTGTAACTGGCTGACCTCCAGTGACCTTTCACCAGAATGTCCTCCACAGAATCCCCTCTGGCTGCCCACTGTGAAGCTGCCCCAATCCACAGGGAATGGAATGAGTAATTAGCTGGGTTCTCCCCAAGAAATGCCATTGCCTTTTTTAACACAGCCGTGATCTGGTAACCCGTGACCCTTCTTCCATCCCTGTGTGTAAAAAGCTTCCCAGTCCTGATTACTTGCCCTGCGGTGAAAACCCACAGGGCTTGTACTGGGCATATCGCGACCTCTGCTCGCCCCCTTAGGGTTATTATGGAACCTCGCCCTCTTTGGTCAGTCTTAGACCATCTTAGTCTGATCCGTATCTCCTTTGTCCCCCAACTCACATCTTCCCATTCCATATCACCTTCTTTGTCATTTATCCCATGGCCTACCACCTTGCTCACCCTTAGAACCCCTGCAAACATTGTCACATAAATTGTGTGAAATAACTGGGCCTCGCCTTTCGATGTGCGTATTGCCGGGAGTGCCTCTTTTAGCTTTATTAGCCACTGCTCTCCTATAGGCCTCCGGATGTCCCCGGTCCCTCCTCTTAACCTACCCCAGCCCTGCATCATCCTTCTGATGAACATTGCCTTTGTTGGGTCCCGCCATTCTTTTAGGCTGCAGATCACACTGATCCCCGCCAGATAAACCCCCATCGTGGCATGAGCCATCCCTTTTTGCCATTGATCCACTATGAACATTCCCACCTATTCCTCAGATAATAGCCCACTGACCTCCATCTGGTGCTCTGCCCTGAATGCTTGAAAAATCTGCCAGGCCCCATCGTAGGCCCTCAGAGTCCAGGGTGCCCATGAGCTACGAAACAACAGTTCTGCTCGGTCCTGCCAACGTCCCAGATGTCCGCTGGTATGGGCGTGTTTTGTTCTTCCGCTGCTGGTGCCAGCTTCCGGAAATGGTCCAGCTGCAGATGGGAAAGGCTGTCAGCCAGGGTATTGCATACCCCTTTGATATGTTTTGCTCTAAAAGACATGTTCGGCTGCAGAGCCCTTAAAACTAGCCATCGTACTACCTGCATGACTGTGTCAGATCTGGCTCCCCTATGGTTAAGTACGTCCACCACAGCTCTATTGTCACACCAAAATGTCACCTTCTGATCCCGAAATTCCTTCCCCCACACCAAAGTACATGCCCATATGGGCATGATCTCCAGGAGAGTTATATCCCTCATATGTGGCAGATCCTGCCAAACCAACCTGGTCGAGTTCTATGACTGGGTAACTAGGCAACTGGACAGGGGCCATGCAGTGGATGTCCTGTATCTGGACTTCAGTAAGGCATTCGACTCAGTGCCACATGGAAGGCTGGGAAGGAAGTTAGTAGGCACAGGGGCAGGTGCAAAGCTGGTGAGATGGGTAGGAAACTGGCTGCAGGGAAGGCAACAGAGGGTGGTGGTGGGTGGGAGCTCTCACACCAAGGGCAGTGACAAGTGGTGTTCCACAGGGCTCAGTGTTGGGACCAGTGTTGTTTGGGATATTCATTGTAGACATATCATGGGACATCAAGAGCAAAATCAGTCTGTTTGCTGATGATACCAAGGTAGGCACGGTGGTGGATGACCTAGGGGGATGGCAGGGGTTGCAGGATGATCTGGCAAGCTTGAAACCTGGTCAGACACCTGGCAACTGGGCTTTAATGCCAAAAGTGCAAGGTGCTGCATTTTGGGATGAAGAACCCAAGGAGGAGTTACCAGCTAGGGAGTGCAGCTAGCCCAGACAGAGGAGGAGAAGGATCTGGGTGTGCTCATTACAGGGTCAATGAACAACTCGGCACAATGTAGGAAGGCAGCTGCAAAGGCCAACAAAATGCTGGGTTATATTGCAAGGGGTATATCCTCAAGGAGGGAGGAGGTGATTCTGCCACTGTATAGGTCATTAGTTAGACCACACCTGGAGTACTGCATTCAGTACTGGCGTCCGTATCTGAAGAGGGACATTAAGTTACTGGAGGGGGTGCAGCGCAGAGCGAAAAAGATGATCAAGGGGCTGGGGGACTTATCATACGAGAGGAGGTTGAAGGAGTTGAACATGTACTCACTGGAGGAGAGTAGAGACTGGGGTGACATGACTGAAACCTTTAAATACATGAAAGGAATAAACAAGATGGGTACAGAGGGGCTGTTTAAAGTAAGGAAGGGGAGGGCCACCACGGGCCATGATATGAGACTGGAGCGAGGAAGGTTCAGGAGTGAGATGAGGAGACACTTTTTTACAGAGAGTCATGGCTGGGTGGAATGCGTTACCTGCTGAAGTGGTATGCAGTAGAACAATGGACTGCTTCAAATGAGGATGGGACAGGACAAGGAGGAGGGTTAATGAAGGGGAAGGGTGGAAGGGAAGGGCAGCTGCAGAATAAGGGGTGCTAGCTGCACATTCGAGCAGACTTGATAGACCTCTAGGCCTTTATCTGCTGGCAAATTTTGTATGTTCGTATGTTCGTATCCTTCACTTTTCCCTCTCTCACCCAGTCTGCTGGCCATGGTTCTGCAAACCACCTGCCCCTCAGATAACCTCCCATGCTCAAACCTCCGGCTGCGTCTGTGTACAAGTCCAGGTCTGTGTTATACAACCACTCATCCTGCCAGAATGAAGACCCATTATAGTCCTTCAAAAATTCTTCCCATATGCTAAAATCTTCCCTGATACTGCACGTTAAATTAATCCAGTGATGTGGTTTTGTGCCCCCGGCTGTCACCTTGGCCAATCTTCTGGTAAACGCCCTCCCTGGCCCAACTGCCCTGCATGCAAAATTCAGATGTCCCAATACCTGCTGAACTAATTTCAATTGGACCCTCTTCTTGCTGGCATGTATACCAATTAGCTCTTTCAACCTCCTTACTTTCTTATCTGGCAACCTAAAAACCTTGTTTGCTGCATCAATCTCTATCCTACGAATTCTATCACCCTGATGGACCCTTCTGTTTTTTCTGGTGCCAGCGGGAACCCCAACTCCCAGCACACTTCCTGAAACTTAACCAGCATTCTCCGTGTCTCTTCCTCACCCTTCCCTATGAGAAGAAAATCATCCAGGTAGTGGATGACTGACATGTAACCCGTTTCCTCTTGGAATATCCACTGCAGGCATGTGCTGAACGCTTCAAATGTCGCACATGCTGTGGAGCACCCCATAGGCATTGCTTTGTCAAAGCAATATCGCCCCTCATTTTTAAAGCCCAAAAGGTCCCAGTCTTCCCTCCTGACTAGAAGCAGTCTGAAGGCGAACTCTATGTCTGTTTTTGCCATCCACACATCCTCTGTGGCCCGGATTATCCGGATTGCATCCTCGAGCATTGCGTAGGTCACCCTGCTATGCTCTTCCCCAATATAGTCATTCACCGAGTCACCTTCTGGGTAAGACAAATGGTGTATTACTCGATATTCACCCTCCTGCTTTTTAGACACCAAACCCAAAGGCGATATCCGCATGTTCTCTAATGGGGGGTCATCAAATGGACCCTCCACCCTACCAGCTGCCTTCTCTTTCTCAATCTTTTTCCTTAACATGTCCTCCTTTCCCTTCACCGATCCCAGGTTGCTCACCTCCCTTGCCTTCCTGGGACCTGTAGACTGTAATGAAAACCCTGTGTCAAACCCCCGCAAAATCATATCCCGCACCCTCGTATCCGGGAATCTTTCCAGGGGAGCTGTCAAGGCCGTTATGTTGATGGGGGTTCTGGCCATCCCAAATCGGGCCTTGCCACACCACCCTGTACCCCCTGTTCTGCCTGCACCCTTCCCTTTGTTTCAATGTTTTTGACCACCTCTACCCCCGTTACCTCTGCCCCTCCCTCCGTTGCTCCATGTCTGTCCTCTAAAACCCTGGTTATCCTGAAAAAACTGCTGGCTTGACCCTTGCCCCCTGTACCCTTGGGTTCCTTGTATACCTGTAGTTCTGCATTTGCTGGCTGAGTGCCCACCCCCACATTTTGTGCAGGCATGATGAAAACGACACTGAGGCCACGTACAGAATGCCCTATTATATGCCCAACAGCATCTCATAGGTATAGCCCCTTTCTTACCCCACCCTCCCTCGGATGTAGACTGATCCGTTACATAATCCATCCATAAATCTATTTGCTTGGTGTCCCACCTTACATTCCCAAATGTTGCCATGCACTGCCGAAAATATTCATCGTAGTATAACCACCCCATTCCACCTTTTGCCTTCGCTCGTCGTATTATCAGTGAATAAGTGATGAGCGGGATACCTAACTCCGGTCTTTTTTCCCAGCATTATGGCTGAAAAGATTGCAAAACCTAAGAACCACCTGTCCCAAGTCTTCCCTTTTGTGAATTTGTCTTCCTCTTTTTTCCTGAGCAACACTATGGCTGCTGACATCTCGCTTTTTCCTATACTCTCCGCCTCTTCGTATTTTGCCGCTGCCTCCCGGGTCCCCAGGGCAAATATATCCACATATTCCCCTTTCCATATTTTTTCTTTTGTGGCAGCGGGCACATGCTCACCTATCCTCATCCCCGGTGCCCCCACCTCCCTTGTCCCCAAGCCCTCTCTTTCTTCCCCTTTTTCCATGTCTCCTGACACCCCTTTTCCTGCCTTAAACTCCGCCAGGGCTGATTCCATCTGCCCCACCCATTCGTTCCCAGTGCCACCACTATTTGCCCTATATACTCTTTTATGCTATCCCCTACCACATTGGATGCATTACCTGTGCCCTTTTCTTGTCCTGAGTGTCTGCAGGCCTCCAAGGATTCCCATGTTTCTTCCTGTGGGTGAGGAGGGTGAGGTGAAAGCGGAAGATGGGCTGCCGGGAGGTGTGGGTCGGACCCCCTGCTCCGAGTCTCTGGCCCCAGTTCTCCCCGGGGGGTTCCCTTTTGATCAGGGGTGGGTGCCATTGGGTCACCCGGCTGCATAGGTGTGAACTTGGTAGCCCTGGCAGGCCCTGCTGCCCTCAGTGCTACCCCAGAGGGACTGCATCCTCCCCCAGGTGCCCTCTTCCCTTTGCTACCTTTTTCCCCATCCACTTTCCTCTTCCCCCGGCTTCCCCGGGTCCTCCCCTTCCACCAGTTCCCACATTTTGTTTGCCTTTTCAGCCAGCTCGATTATCACCTTGTAAGTCTCTTCCTTCGATGGCCTGCTCTTCCCAGGTGCCATGTCCGTTCCTCGCTGATGCCCTGTGAAGACAACTACAGAATACAAAGCCGGTTACCATATTATCTAATTGTTATAGACCCTTTGCTTATTGTTTTTTTTTTTTTTTTTTTAAATACGGCCAACCCAAGTTCCTTCCACCGTCCTTCCCCTGTGGGACGCGTCCGGTCCCCAGAATTGCCCTATCCGCCTGCCTGGGCGTGTCATCCTTCTTCCCTTGCCTCCTCATGCCTCCCTCTGCCACCAAAGTATACTTATTTGCTTCTAAAAAAAACCTTTTCTTTTTTTTTTTTTTTGCTCCCCTTATATCTTGTCTGACCAAGTCCTGAGGCAACTCTATGAGCCCTCCTCCCGCTTCGCGGGTCTGAGGAAAACAACGTGGGTCTCTGTGGGCGGAGGCACTGAAGCTTCCATTTGCTATACCCCCCACCTCGCTTGTGCCATCCCACGTTTTATTTATTTATTTATTTATTTATTTATTTTTAATTATTTTTTTTTTTTATTTAGGTCCTGCGGGAGGCCTGCTTTTCACCTGCCCTGTTCCCTTGTTCCCTTTATCCCCACCACACCCTCACCTTTTCAGGCTGCAAAGCGCATCCCTTTGGGCCCCACTTGCCCCATGCATGGCGTGTGCACAGCAAACCCCGGCTTCACCCTCATTTTATATGGCATGTCTGCCGTCCTCCGTGCTGTACCGACACTATTTTACATCTGCCCCCCACTGGCGCAGCCGCCACCTGCCACTGCCACTGCGTGGCACTAGTGCCTCAGCCCTCATTTCCAGAGGTCTGCTGCCAAGTAATGCTTCAGCTGGGACCTGCACTCCGTTGTCTCTAACAGCCTTCTAACTATGCTAAACAGCTGCACCACTAAGGCACCTGGACCTCCTCCTCCAAAGACCCGAAACAAAACCACAACTGCAAGGCAGCAATAATACTATTTAAAATATATTATATTTTATTTATTTACTTTTTATTTTTTTATTTTTTTGTTATATAGTGCAGTGCCCCAGCCACTTAGCGAGCCAGCCACACTGCACGGCCACCCTCGGGCCTCACCACCCGCTTCCCTCAACTGTTGCTTAAAAGTTGTACTGAATTTTATGCCCAGGGCAGGACATGAACCTGCAATCTTCTCATTTGAAGTTAGACACCTTATCCATTATGGCACATGGCCAATTCCACCCAAAAACGCCCAGAAAATGCTAGCAGCTAGCTCTCCCCCGCCCCCCCACATGGTGTGTGCCGTCGCACCGCATGGTACTGAATCCCAACCATCCCTCCTGCCTCCGAGGCCTCCCCTTCTCCCAGGCCTCCTCCTTTGCTACAAAAACCCCCAACTCCCTCGCCAGACATGAAAAAACGAACCCAAATTCCCCTTGGCTCTTCTCCCCCTTTCCCCATGTGGCGTGTGATATCACACCGCATGGTACCTATCGACAACACGCCCCCGTTGTCTTTTTTTTTTTAAAGCTTCCCTCTTACCCCCCCGGGTCTTCTCTTTTGGGCGCAGCCTCAAATTCACCGCAAACTGGGCCGTATGTCCAGAACCCACCACAGTAGAGCTCATTCCCCATCTCTCACGCAGAGTGTGACATCACGCCACGTGGTCCTGAGGCACACTCCTGCTTCCCCAACGTACCAGGCCCTTTCAGGCTTGCCAGCGCTTCATGCCATATGGTATCTCCATAAAAAATGCAGGCTCTTCCTTAGTCTCCCACGCAACGTGTGATGTCACGCTGCGTGGTCCTGCGGCACCCTCCCGCTCCCCTGATCTACCAGGTCCTATTCAGGCCTACTAGAGCCTCCTGCCTCGTAATCAATCCAGAACACAAATGCAGGCAATTGGAAAACTTTATTTCTCTGCATGGTTCCCAGATGTGGCCCCAGCTTCCACCACCTGCACCATGCGGTCAGTTCTTTGTTCTACTCACCCAACTCATACTCATCCCAAACCAGCACTGCTGGCAGCCCCTGGAGGCCTAATCAAACCAACTGCTTGAACCAGCTGCTCTACACCACAACGTACTCAATTTTCTACTCGCATATCCTTCCTTGAGCACCAAAACTTGCAGCAAAACTCACTCGCTTGAATCTAATCCTCTGCCGATTTGAAACAGCGCCCGCAATCAGTGAACTTCAAGAGTTTTGCCCAGCCACCCATACCCACCTTCCCTTGACACAGCAAAGCATTTACAAGCCAACCAGTCCCTTAGAGAACTTCACACACTGCTCCCAGCAAAAGATTACCTTCACCCTTTCATTGAAACAATGTCGTAGCATTACGTAAATATCTATTATTTTTTCTCCTTTTTTGGTTTTTAAAAACCTGTAGCCTAACATGTTGTAGCTTGAACTTCTTACCTCCTGTATGTCACTGAACAAACCTTCCCAGCTAATATGCCAATCTGAAGTGCTGCAGTTTCTTGTAAATCAAAACTCCAGCAAAAGTGGCTGAGGCTCCCTTGTGCTGTCCTTTATGTACCCCCTTACCCCCCTTCCCTTCCTGCTACCTGGCCATTGTTCTGGCTCCTGGCTCCTCCCCTTCCCTATCCCTCCCCTTCTGAGCACAACTATCCTTACAGGAGGGAAGGGGTGCACCAGGACAACATGGTCTGCCCCTTAAAGGGCAAACTCCATTATTGCACAGTTTCCCCTAGACAATAGTTAATTTCTGGAGTACTGAAATTTATTCATATTCCATTTCCCTTCATAACAAAACCTATTGCCAAATCTATGTTATTTATTGTCTACCAAATGCAGCTTATTTTTTACAAGGAGCGGGGGGGGGGCACAGAATCCACTTTTTCTTTGTATCTCTGTCTTTAGTAAGTAAGTTACCATATCTTTTGGTTCATAGTTCAGGTTTCCCAGCGTCTCACTCAAGAATGTCTTCATTTTCTTTCCTTTTCATATAAAGGGCAGAGTATCAGCATATGTACCAAGTCATCCTGACCTAATGTACATTTGCATATTCTTTTATCTTCATTCCATTTTTTTATATTTTGTATTCAGCCAATTACTCTCATAGATACATAGAAATTGTCATCAGATAAGGACTGCTAGGCCCATCTAGTCTGCCCATAAGCCCTAAACTAGTATGCAGTCACAGATCCTAAATGATTAATAGCTTTTCATCAATCCTTCCACACCCAATGTTCTCTTGTGCCTGTCCCAGGCATGTTTAAACCCCTCCACTGTGTTTGCCCCAACCACCTCTTGTGGCAGACCGTTCCAAGCCTCCACCACCCTCTCTGTGTAGAAAAACTTCCTCACATTACCTCTCAATCTACTCCCCTCCAATTTTATATTGTGTCCCCTCGGTCTGATATCTTTTCTACATTAGAAAAGATCCCCCACTTGCACATTGTTTATGCCCTTGAGGTACTTGAAAGTTTCTATCATATCTCCCCTTTCTCTCCTCTCCTCCAATGAGTACATATTGAGGACTCGTAGTCTCTCTTCATATGTTTTGTGATGTAAGCCATGCACCATCTTTGTCGCGCTTCTCTGAATAGCCTCTACCCTGTCTATGTCCTTTCACATGTGTGGTCTCCAGTACTGCACGCAGTACTCCAGGTAAGGCCTTACAAGTGTTTTATACAATGGCATGAAAACCTCCTGTCTCCTGCTAGTAATGCCTCTGCCTATACATCCCAGCATGCCACTCGCCCTCCCTGCAGCCTTTGCACACTGCTTTGATACCTTAAGGTCATCAGATATGATAACCCCTAGGTTCCTTTCCTCTTTGATGACAGTCAGCACTCCCCCCCCATTCTGTAGCTCTTTCCAGGGTTCCCCCTACCCAGGTGCATTATCTTGCACTTTTTTGGATTGAACCTCAGTTGCCACACCTCTGACCATCATTAAAGCTTCTCCAGGTCTCTCTTCATTTTCTGCACTCCTTGTGGAGTATCCACTCTGTTGCAGATCTTGGTGTCATCTGCAAATAGGCAGACCTTTCCTTCCAGTCCCTGTGCAATGTTACTAATGAAGACATTGAACAGAACTGGTCCCAGAACTTATCCCTGTGGTACTCCGCTAGTCACCTCGCTCCCTAGATTGGCTCTCATTTGCCACCACCCTCTGTCTTCTGCCCATCAGCCAGTTTCTAACCCAGTGTATCACCTTATGTCCCATGACCAGACTGCTCATTTTGTTAACCAGCCTTCTGTGTGGTATGGTACCAAAGGCTTTGCTGAAATCTAGGTAGGCAATGCCTACCGCCCCTCTGATTCACTTCCCTAGTCACCCAATTAAAGAAATCTATTAGATTTGTTTGACAAGACCTTCCTGCTGTGAATCCATGTTGTCTCAGATCCTGGACACCATTGGATTCAAGGTGTGCCACTATCCATTCTTTCAGCAATGTCTCCATGATCTTCCCTGCCACTGAGGTGAGGCTGACTGGCCTGTAGTTCCCCGCTTCCTCCCTACTGCCACTTTTGTGCAGTGTGACTACATGTGCCCTCCTCCAGTCCTCTGGAACCACGCCTGTGTTGAGTGACTCTGTGAACAGGGTGGCCAGAGGCACTGCTAGTTCTCTTCTCAGCTCCCCTAATATCCTCATGTGTATGTGATCTGGCCCCATGGCTTTATCTACCTTCAGCTTTGTGAGTTCCTCCAGAACTCTCTCCACTGTGAATGGACTGGTGTCCACTCCCCCTCCCACTGCATCTTCTCCCCAACTGTGGTCCTTGACCTTCTCCCTCCTTAGTGAATACTAAACAGAAGCATTTGCTCAGTATTTCTGCTTTGTCTAGATCCCCCTCCTTACACTCTCCCTCCTCCCTTTTGTGTCTCACAATCCCCCCCGGTTTTTCTTCTATCACTGACATACATATAGAATGTCTTGTCCCCTTTTGTCACAGTCCATGCTAAACCCTCCTCTGTCTGTCCCTTGGCTCTCCTCACAGCTGTCTGTGCTTCCCTTAGACATTCAATGTATACCTACCTGTCCTCCTCCCTTTGGGTTCCCTTATACTTATTGAAACTTGTTCTTTTAGCCCTTAATTTGTCTGCTATCTCTTTAGAGAATCATAATGGTTTCCTTCTTCTTTTCCCTTTGGCTACTATCCTAAGGCATTGGTTAGTTACCTCCACTATGGCTCCTTTTAGTTTCCCCCACTGTTCTTCCACTCCCTTCATTACCTCTCCCTTCTCCAGGGCTGCTCTTAAACATCTACCAATTTCACTGAAATCTGCCCTCCTGAAATCTAATACTTTTGCCCTTGAGTGGCTTAACTGAGTCCCTGTCTCCAGGCCAAACCACAACATGTGGTGGTTGCAGCACCCAAGCTACCCTTCCACCTGGACTCCTTCGGCTCTGTTTCCATTGGTTCATACCAGGTCCAGAGTAGATTTGTCTCTGGTTAGCTCATGCACAAGCTATCTGAGTTCAGCCTCATGCAGTGATTCCAGGATGGCCTTGCTTCTGGCTGAAGCAGCTGCCTGGGTGGTCCAATCTACATCCGGCATATTAAAATCCCCCATCAGCAGGATTTCACCTTTAGCTGCCATGTTATGAATTTCCTCCATTAGTACCCTGTCCACTTCCTCCCTCTGTGCCGGAGATATGTAGATCACCCCAGTATGTATCGCTGTGCCATTCCCTGGTTCAAGGGTGATCCACACTGCCTCAGCCTCCCCCTGTCTTCCATGCACATCTGTAGCCTTTATGCCATCTCTGATGTACAGGGCAACCCCCTCCCTATTTACTTTCCCTGTCCCTTCTGAACAGTGTATAGCCTGGCACATTGATGTCCCAGCCGTGATTAGCAGAGTACCATGTCTCTGTTATTGCTACTATGTCAAGGTCTGCATCTGTCATCAAGGCTTCCAGGTCTGGAACCTTATTTCTCAGACTGCGGACATTTGTGAGCATGACCTTCCATGTTTTATACCCTGCCCTCCCTCTGCTCTTGTTCTGTCTCCCTTGCCTGTTTCCCCACCCTGGTTTTCTTGTTCATGTGCTTCTGCCCCTCCTCTATCCCCCTTTTACACATTTTGCCTACTTGCTCCTCCCTGCTCGCTTCAGTTTTTCTTGTTGTCAACTTGTGTTTTTGCGGGCCGGCCCGGTGGTGCTAAGAGTTGAGGCACTGGATGCCACACTTCATGCCATGCTGGTGACCCGGGTTCAGGAATGAGCCGGGGGTCGGGGGGGAGAGTGAGCATCTGCTCTCTCTCTCTCTTCCCGGGAGAGGGTGTGGAATATGCTCGCTCATGGAGTGATCTCTGGCAGCGGCTGGAGGATCACCAACTAAGAATGAATGGCATATGTCATGGGTGGGCAGAGCTATGACAATACATTGCCTTGCTGGCCAGGCTCCACAGGGAGGGGAGGAATGAAAAAAAGAGAGAAAAATCCCAATCCTGGGGATAGATGAAGGCACTTCAACCTTCCATAGCCCACATTCCCAACTCCGGGCTATCTCCTCTCCACTGTCAGACTTGTGTGCTGGGCACTTTGCCCTATAAGATAGAGCACCCTGGGTGGATAAGATGGCCCTTCCTCTGGAGGGTTCATATCCAGAGGTGGTGCTTGGTGGCATGAGGGGAGAAGAGTGGCTATGGAGAGAGGTAGAGGCTGGGAGTTTCCGAGGTTGCTGGAAGGAGTTTTCCAGGATTGGAGATATATAAAGTAAAAAAAAAAACCTTGTGTTTTTGCATGCTACCATGGGGGAGTGATCCTAAGCCACCTGTCCCTCCTGACTCTCCCCCTTGGCCAATTAAAATGATGTCTGCTGAAGGTCCCCTTTCTGGAAAGATGCAGGCCATCCTCTTGATATAAGCTCACATCTGCCCAGGTGGGGCCCCAGTCCCATATGGAGCCAAATCCTTCCCTTCCACACCAATTCTTCAACCAGGTTTTGAAGGCTTGGATCTGGAGTGCCCTTTCCTCCCCTGTGCTTTGGACAGATAACACCTCCAAGAATGAGATAGAATATGCTACTTGTTTCAGGTCCCCCTCAGCTTCCTGAAATTCTCCCCACCAGATCATTGGTCCCCAGGTGGACAATGACATCCAGCTCCTCCCTCCTGGCTAGCGCCCTAGCGATCCTATGGATTTGCTTCCCATCCTTCCATGCAGCTCTTCCTGGGATGCACTTGACCTCCCTCTCCCCCCTGCTAAGTGTCCCTGATTTCACACCCCAGACAACAGAGTCTCCCACTAGGAGAAACATCCCACTCTTCCTTGGTCCCCTGTCCCCCTTCCCTGAGGCTCCAGCTTGGAGGTCTTGAGCATCCTCCCTGGTCCCAGCTGCGGGTGCCTGTAGACTTCGAATCAGAATCTAGTAATACTTTTTCTTTTCTTGGGGTCTTTAATTTGGTATTAGGTGGCTTTCCAGCTTACGAATTATTTTATTTTTTGCCATCCATAGGCATTTTTTATTCTGTCTACAGAATTGAAAATCCTTCTGTTTTGCTATGTCCTAGATTCTGGTTTGAATTTCTTCTGTTGTTATTTTTATAGGTAATCTAAATATATCTGTAAGACAGTGCATTACCCATTCAGTTTCATTATTTTCTCAACTGTATCAATACTTGGGAATATTATGCCTTTTTAACCCTTAGGCTGCCGGAAGATTTAGAACGCATAGGTTTTTAGGACAAGATATTCAATGGATTCTTCTATACATTTCCTAAGTAGTCTATTTTCTGACATAACGTATGCTTTAATCCAATAATTAATGTGTCTTATTTTAATTTGACTTCCCATTGTGTATTGTCCTAACTCTGCCCTTACAGCTGCAGATGGTGTACCTTTGGGGATTCCCAGGAGTTTTTTATAGTATATGTTCAAGCACTTATCAATATTTCTATTTTCATGTTCTCCCCAAATGTTGGCTCCATACAGAATTTGGCTATGTATTTTGGCGTTTATTACATTTAGATAACATAGTACTGAATGGCCACCATATTTATATATAAAAACGTGTTCATTGCCAATAATAATCTTTTTGTTTTAAGTTCTAATTCTTTAACATATTTTCCCCATTTTAGTTCTTTTGAAATATGAATCCCTAAGTAAAAGAATCCATTAACCACCTCTAATTTATTTCCTTCTATAAAATATATATATTTTTATTTGTTTTTCCGCAGACCATGACTTTTGGTTTATTATAATTAATGTGTAAATCTGCTTTTCTACATTCTCCTGAAAATTTTCCCATCATTCTTTTTACCCCCAAGTAACTAGTTGACATCAAAACTATGTCATCGGCATAAGCCAAATAAAGGCATGCCTGATTACCTATCCTTGGCATATGAAAACTGGCATTGTACATTTTCCTTAGTGTTTGATCTAAGTATAAATTGAATAAAAATGGGTGACAATGTACACCCCTGCCTTACCCCATTACTAGTCTCAAATGGGACACTTTTGTCCCCCTCTGAATTATATCTTACTTGTGTATAATTACTGGTGACCGTAAATATCAATCATATTACCGTTTTGTTAAAAATGCATAATAACCGGATTTCAGGTTATTATGCTTCAGAGGCAATAATAACCCAAAAACAGGTTAATATGACACTTCATAATAACCCAAAATCAGGTTGATATGACATTCCCCTAAGAAAAGTCTTTAAAACTGTTGCATTCCATTGTTTCACAAAAAGTATTTCAACTGCAGTATTTTCAACTGTGTTATTATTCATGTACAGTTCAATTTCTTCAGAAATAAAAACTGCACTCTAGCTAAAAAACGCCTTTTTCTATCAAACTGCTAGAAATACAGTCTAAACCTCCACACCAGCAATTATAAAAAATAAAGGATAGGTAAGTTTGATGTTATGGATTTTTTTCATACAGCCTCTGTGTGTGATGACCACATAAACCTCTCGAGCTTCACTCTCAAGGTTTATGGATCATCACACACCTGATGTGTGTGAAAAAAATCCATAACTACTATCCATTAATATCTATATAATTAACGGTCTCCGTTTTTGCCATAGACAAAACTGTGTGTTAAATACAACACTTGAGTAGGTGTTCTGGCATTCACGCTAGCTCCCTTTCCATACCAGCCTTCGAGACAAATGCAAATAAACAGGCATAAGCCTCAACTGTCCCTGTTTTCCGTAAACAGTACTGACAGAAAAACACTTACTTCTCTGCATTACCTCCATCCCAAACACAGCGCTTTGTGCTTCTAGGCTCACTGGTAAACTGAGGTAATGCAGAGAAGTGAAATATTTCTACAGTCAGCTAAGGAACAGAGGAAGAATCAACCTCTTTTGTTTAAAGCAGACCCTTCAATTATATAAAATAAAATATGGGAGAAGTGTGTTGCAGAATTTAACACACACCCTCATTGTTTGGATAACACTCATAAGCCCTCGGGCTCCGCCCCGGGGTTTTATCAAGCCATCAACAACTTCAGGTGATGTTAAATTCTGGTAACTACTCTCACTCTATCCTATATATAATTATCATAGCACAGTATTGTAATCAGTTCTAATAATCCCTTATCCATGCCTATCTCATTCAGAGCACACCATAATTTGGTTCTATTAAGTCTATCAAATGCCGATTTCAAGTCCATGAAAATACAGTATAAGTTTTTCTTTTTAACATATTTATATTTATAAATTTGGAGCCAGATATTCAAAGGGTAGCACCGGGAACAAATCCATTGTGCTGGACTAGCACCGAATTTGCACCCGACTGCAATATTCAAAAGGACATTTATCATTGGCGCTAGGTGTTAGCACTGAAGCTAAATTATAATTTATGCAGGGGAAGGAAAGAGGGGAGAGGAGGGGATCTGAATGCTGGCACAATGGCATATACAAAGGTATAGCACTGTCCTACAGGCATTAGCACAACCTGTAGTGTGGCGCTAACTACCGCCAAATAAAAACTGGTGGTAATGCAGCAGTGCCCCCCCATATGAATCCCAACCCCTGCCTCGGTCGGCGGCCGGCCATGGTGGTGAGAGGAGGGCTGAGCCAGTCGCCGGCTCCATTCTGAGAATCTACTTGGATGAGCAGGTTGTCACTGTGGGGGAGCACTAGACTACCAGGGAAAGGAAGTTAGGTTTATTTCAAATGGGGGTTGGGAGCCATGCTGGGGAAGGGGGACCACTAGACTACCAGGGAAAATGAGATGTTGTATTATGAAGCCAGGGTTGGGAGCCATGCTTGGGGGAAGGGGGACCACTAGACTACCAGGGAAAATTAGTTATTATGTCAAACGGGGGTTGGGACAGGTGCTTGGGGGTGGGGTGACCACTGGACTACCAGGGAAAATGAGATATTTTAATTTTAAACTGGGGTTGGGAGCCATGCTTGGGGAAGAGGAGACCACTAGACTACCAGGGAAACTGACATATTTTATTATTAAACCAAGGTCAGGAGCCATGCTTGGGGGTGGGGGGACCACTAGAATACCATGGAAACTGAGTTATTATTATGCCAAATGGGTCTCAGGATACATGCTGGTGGGTGGGGGGACCACTACACTACCATGGAAATGGAGTTATTATTATATCAAACAGTGGTCGGGATAGTGTTGGGGGTGGGGGACCACTACACTACCAGGTATACTGATGTGATATACATGTGCCAGGGGTCAGAATTCATGCTGTAGGGGTGGGGGAACCACAGGACTACCAGGGAGTGGAACCAACAAAGGTGGGAACAGGGACCATGACGGCTGAGAAAGGCTGCCTGGCCCAGCCTGTCTGCCAGGTCCCTATATGTTGAATGGCTGTGCTGCACAGCCCAGTGACCCTACAGCTGACATCCCCCATCCCCAGCAGGTTTGCCTTATGCCTTATGCCTGCCCCATGCATACTTGTGTTCCACCCACACCTGCTGTGGGCTGCCTCTTTTGGTGTGGGGTGGGGGCATCATCCAGGGCATGTTTGGCCACTGGTAGTGTGTGTGTGTGTGTGTGTGTGTGTGTGTGTATATAGATATAGATATAGATATAGATAGATATATTTTGTTTAATGCATCAGTTAGGGTTGTTCCACAGTGACAAAAGCAAGGAAATTCACTGTTAGGGTTGAAAGCCCCCCTTGGACCCCTCCAGCCCACCCCCCAACCGGCATCAGGGTACATGTTGGAGTCGTCAGCCCTAACTCTCACCATCACATCTGTAAATAAGCTGAGGAATGAGGAGAATGGGGTGAGAGTTGGGACTGGCGACCACAATGTGCACCCAAATGCCAGTTGGGGGTGGGCTGGAGGGTCAAGGGGCTCAACCTAACAACAAATTCTCACTTTTGTCACTGTGGAACAACCCTAACTAATGCATTAAACATAGTTTTTTGCCTCTAATTTCCCTTCTTTTTGAGAATGATGACGAGAAATAGTGAATGTAATGCAGCACGTGCTAATGCTACCTGATGTCTTGTGACATAGTAACAAGAACAGCAACACAAGAAGAAGTGCCAACAGTGGCGCACATGGTAACAGAAACGTAAATGGTAAAGGAAACGTGAATAGCAACGCAAGCGCAAAATGATGCCAAAGCAAACAGTGATGCAAACAAACATTGAAGCGCGTATGAAAACACAACTGGTAATGCGAACAGTGATGGCAGTGGTATTTTAAATGGAAATGTTAAGTGTCACAGTAAAAAGAATGTGAAAGGGAACAGAAATGGAAACGTGAACATGAGTGCACACGTAACACAAACCGTAATGCGCACAGCCATGGTACCGCAATAGTAAACACAAATGGTAAAGTTAACATGAAGAATAATGCCAAAGGAAACAGAAATGTAAATGGGAATGGAAACACAAACCGTAAAGTGCATGGTCACGTAACTGCAATTAATGCATATGGTAACAGTAACACAACAATAACGCCAAAGTAAAGAGAAATGCAAATGCAAGCGAGTACAGAAACGCAAACCGTTACGTGCACGGTCATGGTACCACAATTGTAAATGCAAATGATAACAGTAATAGCAAAAATAATGCCAAAGGAAACAGAAACAAAACAGAAATGCAAGCATGTATGAAAACGCAAACTGTAACGCTCATGGATGGTACCACAACTGCAAATGAAACTGGTAATGGTAACAGCCAACAATAACGCCAAATGACACAGAAATGCAAATGCAAGCGAAAATACAAACCGTAACGCACATGGTGGCATTGACAGTAATGGTACCACAAACGGTAATGGAAATGCAACTGGAAATGCTAACTGACACAGTAACGAAAGGGCACACCCTTCTTTTCCCCAAAAAATGCATTGGAAAACACAGGGAAAACAAAGAATGTATACATAACAATGGGCCTCGGAGCAGAAAATGAAGACTTAAATATTAAATTGCTTATATCTCAGGAACCACACGACATAGAAAAAAAAAAAATTTCATATGAATTATGACTTTCCTGGCTAGTTTTCTACTTAGCTCTCTACAGAGTGCTTAGTATTTTTGTGATGAAAAGTCTGCATCTCGCACCATTTCTGAGATACGGGGCCTGAAAGGCGAGATTGGTGCCATAAAGTTATCCAATGGGAAAAAGTGTTAACTTTGGAGTGCCGTCACTGTGCCACCCTGTAATATTTTTTCACAAAACTACAAAAAGACACCATCAGTGGGATGTTGGCTTTCTTCCCTTCAAATTTCAGCCCAAAAGACCAAACCGTTATTTTGCAGCAGGGCAGCAAAGGATTCCTGTAGTGCGGCGAACACGTAATGTTATCCTATAGGAAAAAGCATCAACTTTGGAGTGCCGTAACTTTGCCGCCCTTTAATATTTTTTCACCAAAATACTGAAAGGCACATCTGTGAGATGTTGGCTGTGTTACCTTCAAATTTCAGCCCAAAAGACCAAACTGTTCTTTTGCAGCAGGGTGGCAAAATAT
This sequence comes from Neoceratodus forsteri, assembly GCA_016271365.2. NCBI lineage: Eukaryota > Metazoa > Chordata > Ceratodontiformes > Ceratodontidae > Neoceratodus > Neoceratodus forsteri. The sequence continues at coordinate 124,984,742 of CM028138.1, forward strand.
TGCTGTCATTTTGCCATAGCCTGGAAAAGTAGTGTCGCAATTTGCAAAAGCTTTCGCAAAAATGTGTGGAACTTTCATGAGTGCGACACTATTTTGAGAAAGTACTTTTTCCAGAAACTTGAAAAACATATTTCCTGGGTGTTTAACCTCAAAATAAAGACATGTCTATCATCATCAGGGCCTGACTAGGTAAACACAAAAATAATTGTGTTGCTAGAGGGTCCCAAATTTAAATGCCAAATATTTTTCTGATCACCAACTGAAAACAAAATGGTGGATTTACGACAGTAAAAGGGCCATTTGCAAAAGTAAAATCTGCATTTGCGACACTGTTAGAACTTTTTGTTAACTTTTCCCATTGACTTATAATGGGAAATTATTTTTTGAATAACTTTTGAACCGTTTAATATTTTTTCACGAAATCTTCAAAAGGCACATCCAGGACCTGGCTGCATGTTCCCTGAAGTGTTTAGACTGGTCACCAAACCGTGCGACCTGTAGGCGAGAGCAAAGAAATCCAAAAAAGTGTAAACGTGCGCACAGATCACGCTTAATAACTCCGCAGCCATATATCTGAACAGTACAAAGGTTAGCGGATCCCAAGATGTATGGTTCTTGATCATATATTCCAAATTTCAGGCAAATCTGTTGAACTGTTGCAAAGTTATTAAGGTGCAAAATTTTAGGTTTAACATGTAAATGGCTCCTCAACCCTAACTATGGTAGCACTACTGTGCTTCCATAATATATATACATAGACTTTATAGATCGCTACCGATCTCTATATCTCATTATGTACTGCTTGCAGTGTTACATAGCTATGTTGTATGCACTGCTTGTACCTGCCAGCACACAGTTCCTGCTGCTTCCAGCTTGTACTTCCATTCTGACCAACAGTGGATGCTGTGGGCATGCCTTGGCCTACAGCATCCAGCCTGTACTTCCATTCTGACCAAAAGGGAGAGCTTTTTGTTCCATGCAGTAGCACCAGGCAAACTGCATGGTAATGTATGCTAAACATCACTTAAGGAGATGCAGATGTACTTGTTTGCCCACAGATTGCCTAAGTAGGCTAATTTGCATAGGAGCTTTGAATATAGCTCCCGTTTGCCCCAGGCTAACCAGTTTGCACCAGGCTAATGTGTTAGCACTGTGCAATCAGGTTAGCCCCGGGCAAACCTTACTTCAGCATAGCACACTAAGCACAGTTCTGCAGTATGTGTCTTACATTGTTGTTTGCAGTCATACCTCTCAACTGTCCCTGATTTTCAGGGACATCCCTGTATTTACCTCAGACCTTTACTCCTTCCCTCCTACAAATTGTGTTTCCATGACCAAACAGTGGGGGTTGTAGGCATAACATAATGTCAGACATTGATGTTACAGACGTGTTCTTCCTTAAACAATGCATTTTACACTACACCACTTATTCTACCAGTTTTCTGAGTGGATATCACCAATTTTTACGGTGTGTCCCTGATTTTAAACCTTTGTCCATGATTGTTTTAAGCCTTGTCCCTGATTTATGAGTCAGGAGGTTGAAAGGTGTGTTTGCAGTAGCGGTGAGACATCTCTGTGCAATCACACACAATGTTCTCCACCTGCAACACTGGCTTGCTACAGAGTCTAATGAGCTACAGTTGCAGTTTGCACTTCCCTGTTGCTATATTCAGTGCTGTCTTATTCCTGGGCTATTTTTGCCCTGCACTCCCAGACCAGTTTGCCCGGCGTCCTTAGACTGCTATATTCAGCAGGATTAGCACCGGGCTATTTCCTTTTGAATATAGCTTGCTTTGTGCTCTGGGCTAAGTTTGCCCACCCAGCAGTGCTAATTTAGCCCCGGGGCAAAGTTTTGAATATCTGTCCCTAAATGTGTTAAAGTAAAGCATTGATCGATAGTTGATTATTTTACACAAAAGCCTGCTTGTGCTTCAGTTAATTAGCCTTTTTGTTCAATCCACATTGTGATTCTGTTATTAATAATATTTGTAAAAACCATCTGTGTGCAGTCTATCAGACTTATGGGTCTATAGCAACTCAGATCATTTTGTTCACCGTTTTCGAATAATGGTACAATTATGTTGTATCTCCAGCTTGTTGATATATTTCCCGTACTCATTATAACTTGAAATAATTTCTGTAATAGTGGGATCCAAATTTCTATGTTTTGTTTTAAGACTTCAACTGGAACTCCATCAGGTCCAGTTGCCTTATGTGAGGCAAAGGATTCAATACCTGCATGTAACTCTGGTGACTCTATATTTAAATCTATTTCCCTCCAGGCTATTTTAGTTCTTCCTGTAGTTTTGTTTCCTTTCTCTTTCATCTATTGTGATATGTTTTTATAATATTCTACCCATTGATGGGGCTTAATATTTGTTTCTGGTTCTTGTCTATATTCCCTTAACCCTTTACTTGCTATCAGCCACATTTTTTTGTTATCACTGGATTAGACTGCTGCTTCTAATTTTTGCCATAGTTGTTTAATGTATGTCTCTTTATTCTTATATATAATTAGTTTATATTCCTTTCTTAATTTGTTGAGTAATCTTTTGTTAGTTATGTTACTATCTTTTTAACTTCTCTTAATTGTCTATTTACTAGTTGTTGTTTTTTTTTTTTGCATGTTTACATTCCTTATTGTACCATTCCGGTTCTTTATTTTCTTTAATCTTTATTTCTTTTAATATTGTTTCTGAAATTGTCTCCATTGTTCATTGGTAGTCCAATAATATTGAGATATCTGATACCTTTTTCTCAATTATTTTTTCCATCGTATCCCAAATTCTTTAATCCTCCATTATATCTTGGAAATCCTATCCTTCTATAATTTTCCAACTGATACCTTTTTTTATTTTTAACCTCTATTGGGTATGGTTCCTTTTTAAATAATTTCTTTGTTTTGTTTGAAGGCTTAATTCTAGTACAGAGTGTGAACTTCCAATTTTTGGAGTTAATAGCAAATCTATACAATCTTCCAATATATTCATATTGACCCAGAAGTAATCTATAACCGAAGCCCCATTTCCACCCATATAAATTAGCTCACCTTTCTCATTGGATTGTGTTCTGTTATTTAGCAGTACTAAATTATTGTTTGTCATATCCCTATAATATTTTTCTCCATCCTTAGTTATTTTATTATCCTTGGAAGCTCTGATTATCTGTACTTTTCCATTATCTATGGCTGTAAGGTAGTCTGTAATTTCTTCTGTAAGTCCTGTGAGATTTCCTACTCCTAAATTAAAGTCTCCTGCAATAATTATTCCTGTATGCGAGAATTTGTTTGACTGTTTATTTAGAAATTTTTCCAAGTCCTTGTAAATGTTAGTATCATGATAATTACTACTATCAGGTGATCTATACAAGTTTATGAAAATTATTTCTCTGTCCTTTTCATTAATTTTTATTGTCAGTATATTTCATTATTTATAATTAATTCCTCTGTAGTCCTTGAATCATTTAATTTACATAATATTGCTAAACCATCATCCTGATGTCCAAATTTATTATATTTATGTGCATCTTTAGTGTATGTTTTGAATCCATTAATATGGACTTTCCCCATTGCCCATGTTTCTTGCAGATTTATATACTCAAATCCCTTCAAATATTCTATAAACTCAGCATCCACTATGTTATTCATAAGTTCCGAAATATTCCATGTTAATATCTTTATGATGGATCCTACATTATTTATAAAATAATTTTTTGTTGTGGTTTTAAGTGGCCTCCCTCCTCTGCTCCATTTCTTTTGTTGTCATTGATTGTTTTTTTCATTCTCCAGCACCCCATATCTATTAGATGTTTTTACTATCATTCCCTATTATGAACTTTGTTTTGCCTCCATTGATTATGGGCTTTGGCATCAGGTTTGGTCTCATCATAAATAAATATTCCTAATTCATCCAACATTTTGCTTTTACTTATCAACAATTTATATAATTTAGTGTTGGATATCCACATTGAAATGTGACCTTCTTCTTCCCATCTAACCATCCAGCTGACATCAGTTCTGTGTATTTTGGATTGAAGTATTAATCCCAATGTTTCTGAAAGTCTAACTTGCAATTTTTTTTGTTTCCTTATAAAATTGTTTAAGTCCAAATGTAGATACTAATTTTCCTCCTTCACTAGCTTCTTTTTCTGTAGTATATGTTTCTGGGAACAGCTCTTTCAATGAAAGTACTGCTTCAACTATCATTCCCATTTCTTTCAGTTCCTTATTTTTTTTTCCAAATTGCTTGTGAAATGTAATATTGGTCTGAGATTATCAAAACCTATTCTTCCATCTCAATAGGTCTTATTGTGCTTATATATTCCAGAATGTGCCTGTTCCCTGCCAGCAGAGTGCTCAGTAAGTTTTTTTTTAACATTTTACTCAGTTCCTCTGGCTTTTCCTGAGGTAGTACTCCCACTCCATTCATTGGAAGTACAAAATCTGATCCCTTAGTCTTTGACATAAATGCTTCAAATATACTGTTCGCCTTTTCCTGGGTGATGCTAATGACGCCCTCTTTTTCCTTTATAGTTTCTTTTTCCAAATCATTTTCCTTTTCCTGGGGTCTATATAAATACTATCATCCCTTTCTTTACCCACATTTTAAATATTTTCCTTATTCTCTTTCTTTTTTCTTTCTGGGTCTGATTCTTCTTTCTTTTTCCCGTCATTTTCCTTTCTTCTTTCTGTCACCTTTTCCTCAACCTTTATTTCTCTTCCTGGTCTTTTACCCTTTTTAATTGCAGTAGGGACTTCCTGTTACTTTAATTTATTTTCCATTTCCCTTTTTCTGTTCTATTATATTTGTATGGTACTGGTGTCTTGATTTTGTTTGCTATCTTGTTTTGTTTCTTTGTTATGCTCTTCTAAGAGTTTTTCCTCCTGTTTCCCTACATTTTTCTTTTTGACTTCTTTCTCTCTTTTATTTTCTTCTTCTATCCATTTTCTCACTATCTTTTTAATGCTCTGATCTTTTCTTTTTCACCTCCCTCCCACAGTATGGCATTTTTTTTAAGTTCCTTACTAATGCTATCCTCCCTTTTAGTCCCTTCTGGTAGCATAATAAGCTCTCTTAATTCAGAAGTGTCTGTTTTAGAGGTCACAAGGGACCAATAACTATCTTTTTCAGTATCCCTGTCTTCTCTCACAATCTCTCTTACATCTTACATCCCTGTTTTTTTATTGCCCTGTTGCAATTTATTCCTTCTTCCTTCTCTTAGATATTCTATTCCTTTCCAATTTTCCAGAATTATGCCCTTCAAAAATGATATATCTTTCTTAATCTCTACCAGTTGTTTATAGAATAATACATTTGCCATGTAAGGGTCTCTTAATGTTAATTGCACATCTCTGATTATGCCTTCTATATTTGGTATTTCTAATGAGACCGGGCTCATTACCTGGGTCTGTCTTATAATTTCCCCTGATTCTTCCCAATATAGTTCACACATATTATTGTCCATATAGTTTAATATTCTTGAAAAATCCATCTTAATTACTCAGTTACCCTGTTTTTGCCTATTCTGAGTCCAATTTGTTGTTTCTGAATCTGATTTCCTTCTTATTATCTCCCTGGACTGGCAGCATTTACTCCTCTCATTTTTCCCAGTTGGGATGCTGGTTAGTTATTCTCTAATAGAATGTCTCATGTTGGAAATGTCCTTATTCAATTAATTAATATCTTCAAAAATCCTTGAAAATGTCACTTTTGATTGTGATACTGTCTTTCCTGCATTATAAATCTACCTTATATTTTCCTGAACTGATGGTACTGGGAAAGAAGAAATCGGTAATTGTCACAGTTGGAGTTGATGTTTTACCCATTCCTCCCTTCCTTATTTCTTTGTCTTTCCTACCTCTGCTTTTCTTTACTAAAATTCCTTTCTGTTAATAAATTTGTATTGGATTTGGTGACTTCATTGTTGTTATTTCTAATTCTGTCATCAAATCCTTCCTTTTCATTCACCCCTTGGTCACTAAATACTTCTTCTATATTTGAAATATCTTCCTTCATTTTGTTTATTTTTACACTTTTCTTTGTATGCATGGAATCTGCTTTCTACAAGATTTTTCCACTTCTTGTTGTTACAGACATTGTTTAATATCTCACTAACAGAGATGCTTTTTAGCAATGATCTTTCCCAATTATTGGTAAATTAATCACCAATAATATTTGATTGTCAGGGTTTTTAAATAACTTTATAGATTAACAAGGTAATAAATAGTCAATAAATATACAAATGAGGTAGTACGAGGTAGTTAAATAAATATACATATAGGCAAATGAGATGAAGCAATCTGCAGCTATCCTGCTTAATTTTCTAATTGTCCCAACTATATTTATATATGAATGGACTAAATTATACAATTAGTGCAACAGTAATTAGTATCAATTGATAGCAGCTGGGACAATACACAGTAATAATATAGATGAACATTCTCTTCTATCCTATATAATAATGTGGAAGAGTCTGTTATCAGATCTGTATCAAAACATGTCTTTTGAATAAAAACCTTCTGAGTAGTGTGAGCCTGGTTTAATTCAACTTAAATTGTCCTGACTCACCATCTCTTCTAATGTTTGGGTTTTCTGCTTTCTGCTGATGCCTTCTTTTTCCCTACTTCTTTCCTTCACTCTTCTTTTTCTTCATTACTACTTTTCTCCTTGATTCTGCCTTTAGAACTTGTGCTTGAATTTGGTGATGGGGTGGTGGTGCAATGACTTTACAGCTCCCTCAGTCTCTATACTTGGTGACACTAAATGAAATAATAAATATAAGGAGCAGAGGGGTCTTTATCTGAATATCTGCTATGTATGATATTGATATATATATATATATATATATATATATATACAGTGTGTATATATATATATATATATATATATATATACAGTGGGCGGGATATTCAAAGGGTTGCACCATGCGCAACAGGGTTGTATAGCATAAGTCAAAATGCGCCATTCCGCCAATATTCAGCGGATGCAGTTGCACCACTGAAACATGCTGAGCAACAGCGCTAATGCAAATGAAGGCATGCGCAACCAAAGGGGTGGATCCATGCATAAAGGCAAGAATGACATATTCAAAGGCTTGCACAATGCGCAACAGTGGAATAGCTGGAAGTTGCGCTATGGCGGAAATGAGCCAAAATAAAAAGGCTCAAGGATGAGGCACAAGAAAGACAGGGAATGCTCATGAGGCAGCAACAGGTAGCAGGCCAGGGAGTAGGCAGGACAGAATAGTGGCAGCCAAAGGCATGTGGGGCCACAGAGTTTGGAGGCCAGTGGGTGTACCCGGTGCAGTGGAGGTAGCAGTCAGGACAGCGGGGGGAACAGAACAACAACAGCTGGGGGAACACAAGCCAGGGAGATGGACAGTGCCACCTTCCACATGGAAGCTGTAGTGAGGGGGTGAGAAGGCATGCTGCAGGGGGACGTGGCCATGGAAGGGCCCAATGGTGGTACGCCCCCAACAGGCAGTACCGTGCCCACATCAGCTTTGAGCTGTACACGGATGTCAAGATTGTGGGCCGGTACTGCCTGAACAGGGCAATACTGAGGCGGCTCTGTGAGCTGTGCAGTGATGTGATGAAGGCACCCTCATGACGGAGTCACGCTCTGTCAGTGGAGACAAAGATAACAGCCTGCATGTGCTTGTTCACCATGGGTACCTTCCAGAGGCCAACAGGGGACACCACAGGCATAACACAGTCAGCCACGTCACGCATCCTCACCCAATTCCTCAGCACACTGCTGCCACATGCTGCGGAGTACATCCATTTCCCCAGCACCATGGCAGAGCATACAGCAAACATACAGGAGTTCCACAGGGTAGCATGTATGCCTGGCATGCTAGGGGCGATAGACTGCACCCATGTGGCTATTCACACACCACCTGGCCCCGATGGGGCCGCATATCACAACAGGAAGGGGTACTCCAGTATCAACTGCCAGGTGGTGTGTGATGCCACTGTGCGCATCATCAATGTCTGTGCCACACACCCTGGTGGAGCACATGATTCATTCATATGGTACCAGTCTGCACTGTGCCATTGATTCGAGAGTGGGGACATCCCCACAGGACATCTAGTGGGTGAGTATGCATGTAGGGGTGGCAAAGTTGAGGGACGGGTGGGCAAGCCACAGGTGCCATGGAGGTGGCACACAGGGCTAGGGACAATATGGACCTGAACATGACACTAACCTACATTATCTCCACACAGGTGACAGTGGATACCCACTCCGTCCCTGGCTGCTCACATCCTACCGGCGCCCCATGACCCCATCGCAGCAATGCTTCAATGAGGCACATGCTGCCACACGCAACATCACCGAGTGGGTGTTTGGGATGCTGAAGGCACACTTCCGATGCCTAGACACCTCCGGCGGTGCCCTACAGTACAGCCCCTCAAAGGCCTGTGGGATATTCCTGGCCTGTTGTATCCTGCACAACATGGCCAAAGACTGTGGGATAGCCATACAAGTTGAGGAGGGGGACAGCGATGGGGACGCTGGTGATGCTGGTGATGATGGGGATGAGCAGCCCCCCCTTGGACGGCGTGACCCCTGACTGATCCGGCAGGACCAGCTGCACCGGGATACCATCACAGAGGACCATTTCGCACAACACAGGTAAGTCATGGGGCCATGTGAAACCAACACTGTCTAGGCGCAACCCACATACACACAGGGTAACACACCAGGGTGCATGACGGCAAGGGGAGTGGAAGGGTACAGGCGCACAAACACACCATCAGGGAGGGGTGAATAGTTACACGCTACATGGACACACACAGACACACACACACACACCAGGGACACAGTGCACAAGGCCAGTTGCACAGCAGAGCAGGAACAGACATGTCAAACACACAGATCCACAGACCACCCCCACCACCTGTACTGTCCATGTACGTGTGTCAGATGCTGGGCACCCTTTCACCTTGGTGTACAGTACAATGCAGGCATCATCATGCACACGCACCTGTGGACAGCAGTCGGGTGCATGTGCAGGTGGTCTGTGTGTCAGCATGTTGGGCAGAGCACCCACTGGTGCAGTGCCCAGCAAGACACACATTGCACACAGGGCAGCACCAGACAGGGCCCACGCTGGGAGACAGGTCAGTCAGGTGGCACTGAGCCACGGCCACCATGGATGCATGGGCAGCCCCACCGTGACCCAGCTGCACTGGCAGGCTGAGCATGAGCCACATGGGGTGGCACCGATGGACCACCAGGGGTCCCACTGCGTGAGCGCGACCTTGTCCGCACAGGGGTCTGCAGCATGCCGAACATACCTGCACCAGGGGTGCTCGGGATGCCCACAGCAGAACCCGGTGTCGACAGGCTGGGTTTCGCACGACGCCGGGAACATGGAGTGGAGAGCGTACTGCATGGGGTGCGCGGTACAGGGGCACCTGACTGTGTGCTCAATGTGGCCACGACAGCGACCAATGCCTGGGTCTGCCTGTCAATGGCTGCGGTCACATCCATCCACATTTGGACCATCTCTGCCAGGATCATTGCATTGTCCCTGCTGTGCCACTCCACAGCCACACACAATGCCTCCACGGACGTTGCAACCCGCATCTGCTGCTGTACTGATGCCTGCAGCAGGTGGGTGTGCTCATCAAATGGGTCGTCTGCCAAATCGGCAACCTGTCCCCAGGGGATATCAGGGCCTGATGCTCAACACCCCTTGAGGGTGGGCGCTGTTCACCAGGACCAGGTATGGGCATGTCAACAGGTGGTGTGCATATGCCACTGCTGAACCCTGTACCCCCAGACCCGGTGGGTGACTGCCGCTGCTGCCCCTCCACCTGCTGTGCCCAAGGGACCAGTCCTTCCAATGCTGTGTCTGCAACAGTGCCAGGGACCTGCACAGCCACCGGTGATGCCCCACCGGTGCTGACAGGCACAGCCTGGGACTGTGCTGACATGCTGGCACACATGTTGGAACCCTCTAGGTCCATGGGCATGGGCTGTCCTGCTGTGTGTCCATTCTGTGACACACACGTGTCACTGCCCATAGCGGCCATTGCATCATCAGTGGTGCAGGTTCATGCCACAGCCTCAGCCACAGAGTGCTGGTATGATTGCATGCCAGACTGCTGGGACACAGGAAGGGCACCCCCACACCTAACTCACCGACATTGGAGATGGAAGCCAGGCATGCACACTGGTGCAATGCATGCTGGCTACCAGCAGAGGTGGATGGACCCTCCTCCAACTCTGGCTGCACATCCACAGTGCACAGGCCCACCACCACTGTCCCCTTCAGGTGCACAGGATCTGTAACAGAAAGTGAGAACATGTTAGTGGATGGGATCAACCTTCCACCCCCCACCATGTCATACCGTGCAGTGATGGGCTTCCACCTGTCTGGAAGCCACCACCTGGAACACCCTCGATGGCACTGAGCTGCATGGATGTAGCAAGACAGTCCTCTGCTGGGGTCAGCTGCATCACCTCTGGCTGGCCCCCGCCTGTGGCAGCACGTGCCACCCTGAGTGCTGCCACCTTCTCCTTAACCCGTCTCCTGTCTGTCCCCACCTTCTTCTTACATTCCTGCATGGAGCGCTGGTGGCTTCTGTGCAGGTTTACGGCGCAAGCTACCCCCTCCCATACAGCAGCATGGGCCTGAGGGGTGCCCCGCCGTCCACTAAGTAGTGGCTCCTCATCCAGGTAGGCCTCATAGAGTGCCTCTGTTTCAGCCTTTGTGAAGATGGGCCTCCTCTTCTGCCCACCATCATCCTCCTCACCCAGTCCTTGCTCAGCCATGTCACGGTCTGTATGGGTGGAAGTGGACACCTGTGACTGTGCAGTTCACAGCAGTTTCCCATGACCATAGTCCATAACATCACACAGCATGCAACCCACCTATCACCTGCAGTAACCGAATATGGCCACTGCAGATCACTGTCACACATTTATAGCGCAATGCATGCAAATTAGGAGTGGAGCAACTTTAATGGGATGCAAATCACGCCACTGTGCCTTTGAATGGCTGATCAGCTGATTTGCATATGATGGCTGAATATCGTGCTGTTGCACTTTGCGTAGTACGGTTGGGCTGGCTGAGCCCATGGCGCAGTTCTGTGACTGCGTAGTACACCGCACCGCGCATGCCCAGGTACCTTACGCAGGCATCTGCCATGCTGATTACGTGCTGTGCGCAGTCAGCTATTCATGACACAGCCACCATTGTGCCAGTGGCGCTACAGCGCTGGTCACTACATGGTGCTGTGGCACAACTGCGCAATAGTCCACTGTGGCACTGGCACGCAGGCAACCGCTCATGCTGGACGTGTAGATGTCCGATGGTGCTGTGCGTGGCCTTGCGCCAGAGACATGACCTTGTGCCCGACCTTTGCCCCCTTGGCACAGTGCATCTGGCATGTGTGCAGCTCTATCGTGCTGTTTGGTAACAGCGCGATAGGGACCGACGGTGCTGCCTGAACAGTGCGATAGGGACAGACGGGGTTGTATTGCGCAACACTTCCACGTGGGTTTGCTGCTCTGTGGAGCGCCATATTGCCTACTATCAAGTTGCTAACATGGCACGCAGGAGAGCTCCCCAGTGGAGTAGCTTGGAGGTGGCCAACCTAGTGGCCGTGGTTGAGCCTCACTATGGGCCACTGTTTGGGGGGAACCCCTAGACTTGGCCCGCACCCAAGTGTGGCAGCAGGTGGCCACTGCGCTGGAGCAGGTCACAGGGTGGCGCAGGACAGCAGAGCAGTGCAGGCACCGCTACAGTGACCTGCACAGGAGGGAGCAGGCACTGCTGGCACACCTCAGGTCCCATGCCAGGAGGGTCATTGTGCCTAGGCCAGGTGGGTGACCCATCTATGCACCTGTATTGTCCACAGGGGTATGACTGTGTATTGGGGCCAGAGCATGGGGGAGGGTTGTTCCATGGTTGGCTGTGTCAGTGTTTGCAGGTGTGTGATGCATGGGTCTGGCCGTGTGGGCAGGCACACTCATTGGTGCAGGGGGCTGTCTGCATTTGGATCTCACTAATATGCTTCTCAACATTTGTTTCCCACAGGCGTGGAGGAGCGGAGGAGGGCCCAGGCTGAGTCGCACAGGAGTGCTGCAGGGGTGGCCGGCGGAGGAGGCGGTAGTATGGGCCCACAACAGCAGCAGCAGCAGCATCTGCAGCAGCCACCGCAGCAGCAGCAGCAGTGGCTGGATGAGGGTGAGTGTCGTTACATCATGGATGCTATTGCACGCAATGGGGGGATAGGGCATGGCCACCATCCATGGACAACACTGCCATGCACGCGACGTGTGACAGTCAGCACTGTCCAGTGGCACTGCGTGTCTGTGAGTGCGTCACTGGTGGTCCATGCATGCACTGGGAACATGGCTGTGGCACTACCTTCCCACCACGTAGACATGTCACTGTACTGCCTTGGTTGTGCTGTGCTAGGCATGGGGTGTGTAGTGGCACAGATGGCTGTTGCTGCCTGGTTGGGCTTGGCCCATGCATGGTCACTGTAAGTGTGTGCAGTCCATCACAGGGGCAGGGCACTTGGCTGTATGCCATGCATACTGGGTGGGCTTCAGGGTTGTGTACAGTCCTAGCCATTGATTCTGTTCCCTTGCCCTAGGTGTACGGCTCCTGCACAGGATAGAGCAGGCCATCCACTGCCTGTTGGAGATTTCACAAGAATCAATCAGCATCCTCAGGGAGATGAACTGGATGGGTGTGCGACGCCAGACAGGGACACGGGGTCCGAGCCATCCTGCAAATCTGCAGCCTGGGGGCAGTAGCTGCCCCACATCTACACCCTTTACCCTTCCCTCACACCCTGCCTTCCCTCACCAAGTTCTTCACCCTTACCCCACACCCACCCCTACCTTGTACCTGTACCCCACCCCTGTATTGTATACACATGTAAATAGTGTTATTGTTGTTCCTGTTGTTGTTGTTCTTCTGTTTTTCATTGAATATATATATATCTATTTTGTTATGAATACTGTGGTGGTCTCTGATTTGCAGCTGGCTATAGGTGCTCAGTTGCAGTGGTGTGCATGGCATCTGGTGTGGTGTGGTCCTGGGATTGTGTGTGTGTCTGCGTGAGGGGGTGTCCCTGGTGTGGTGGTGGATGTCAGCCGGTCTGGCCGTGTGCTGCCCCACTCCACTGTGGGCTCCTGGTGGGTCTGGCTTGTATGGTTCTGTGGTACACATGGTTGCATTGTGCCAGGTGGGGGGTGGCATGGTGGTTCCGGCAGTGCCAGTCACACTCATTGCTCATGGGTGGTGTCTTGGGGTTCCAGAGCATAGTGTGCTATGCACAGTGGGGGCTGTGGTACACCTGGGTTGTCCGGCCCCTTTGTGTGGCAGTATTTGCTTGCCAGTGGGTGTGCTGGGGCACCGTGGCCCTGCTGTGCTTTGTAGGCTTGTCCCCATGGGCCAGTGGATTTTCCGTCCCTCCACCGGTGATGCTGTGCATCGGGTGTGGGGGTGTGTTGTTAGTTCTACACTGTGTTCCTGTGCCCATCTGTGGCATGGGTGGTGGGTCCCTGCCTACCTCCCTGGTTGTGCATTTCCATTGCTCTGCTGCTGGGGGGGCTCCCTGCTTGCACTATGGTGCATCTCGACTGCTCAGCTGGGCTGGCCTTGTTGCGCTATGGCACGACATATGTGCTCAGCTTCCCCTATCTGGTTGCGCTATGGCACAGGTTGTGCGATATTCAGACATTGGCTGGTTGCGCAATTTGACTTGCTCCACGTTTGAATATCACGTCTGTTGCGCATGTGCGCAATTGACTTGTGCTTGCTCCTGCTGTTGTGCACATTTTGGGTGCAGTTTGAATATCTGGGCCAGTATATATATATATATATATATTTGCTGTATGTTACCTTGAAATATACTGTTTAAAACAATATCAGTACCAGTAATAGCCCTGAGAAGGTAATAATTATTTTCCTTAAAAAAAAAAACTCCTAACAATTTTCAAATTGAATTTCCTATCCCTGTCCCTTTTATAGTCCTTAGAAAATTCTTGTAAAATCTCTATACTGCTTATATACAGTTAGGCTTTATATGACTTACTTTTGGCTTGCTGAAAAATGCCCTGTATTCACTGAAGCTCTGTCTATTGACCTTAATCAGTCTCTCGGACTATTAATAAACTTGCTCCATGAAACAACAAGACCATCAGCTTTTTAAAGCCCCATCAGGCATGGTAATGGCTTAAATAACTGTCCTTTAGCTCGGTTTTAACCTCCACGAGATTGCTACTGCTACTAGGTTTCATAAATCAAAATAGCCACAAATAAGAAGCAGGAGCAAAGGGTCAGACGTAAGCTCCTTATTTTAATTTGTGCCTTAGCATTATATGGCATCTTGGCATCCTGTCAGTGGGGAGGATACTCTAACTTCTCCTACAACCTTTTAATCTCTCCAGCAATAGACATGCCCAATTCGCACATTACACTTGGTCACTCCCCTACTCTCTTGCATGCTCCACCTATCGTACCTGCGTAATCACCCAGGAAGTAACTAGGATATGTGTTCAATTGTAATAGTAAGTGTTTTAATTAATAATTTACTTTGCTACTTGCTCTGGACTAAGTTAACTTATAAACCCACCTAACCACCTCATCCCTATATCATTGATAATAAGGAGGTTTCTAAAAATTATGAAAAGACTCCTTCAAGTCTTTCATAAAAACAAAGATCTGCTAGTAAAAAATTTCTTATATCTAAGTCTTGCGCTTATCTTGCACTTATCCACTGGAGGTTAGAAGGACTAAAAAATAAAATAAAAATAAAGAACTTATCTCCGTCCAACTCCTTCCAACTCTGCTTGCTACAAAGCAGTGAGTTCAAATCCTCTCCCTGGTCGTGGTATACCCACCACCGGGCTTGCCACAGGCCTTGCTGTTGAAGAGCAGGATCTGCCACTGTCCAGACACTGGGTTCTCTCAGTAAAGGTATGACTCCACAGTGGTTTAGAGGGACAAAAACCTGAGCAATAATTAGTTGTTCTGGAAAGATCTCACACAGTCCTATGCTACACAGGCAACAATGGCATGCCTGCCATATGATTTTTCAGTGACTCGCAAAGTTCCTGCTAGTGTTGAGCTCTCAGCACCGTGTAGCTGCTCACTTTTTCTTTCTCCCAGAATCCTGCACTACCCTGAGGCAGACTGGCTTATTAGAACAACTTGTGCTATTTATGGGAGCCAGCAGCTAACACTGGATGTGATCAAATAGTGAAAAACAGCTGCTGGCACCATATCAGGAACAAGAAAAAATACATTTTATTTAATTGCATTCCTGCAAGTCACAGCTGAGATATAAAAACACCGCAGGATCTCAACCACAGCAGATAGGCAGGGAAGCATATGGATCATAAGAAGATGGAGGGAATAGCACCAGGACATTACAATTTCTCCCAGGAATACAGATGAAATAGAAGACTACTCACTAGGGCTGAGCGGACTGTTCCATGGGAGATCCGGACCACTGGATTGAGCCCATAATCCACAGATGTGGATAAATATGGACTTCACAGTAGAAGTTCTGTTCTGGGTCCATGGAAGTGCCATTTGTGCCATTTTATGCATTGTTACCATGGGGATACTGTTGGCATGCTCATTCCACATACAGGCAGCTGGTGGCATCCAATCAGGCAACAGGCAGTCACTTGACATACTCACAGTATATAACCATGCTAAGTGAACAATGCAGACCAGATGAGAGGAGGATGGTCAGAGGAGCACCTAACTCACTCACTGCAGCAGACAGCCACCAGAAGAAGTTGCCAAAAAGGAAAAAACACAAATATAAAAAAAAAATACATTTTTGATATGGAGGGAAGAGAAACTAGAAGAGAGAAAGGAGACTTACTGGAGTGAGGGGGAGAAACTGGTCATCAAGGCAGGGTGATGGGTCAGGACTGAGAAAGGAGGACTCTGGAGGGACTGGGAAGATAGTGGTGGCCTGGGTGGCTGTCGGGGGGGGCAAAAGGCAGGCAGTGTAACTGTGTACATGAGCAAGGGCAGGCTGGCAAAATCTTTGACTTGTATCACTGCAGAAGATCCAGAGAAGAGAGGGAGAAACTACTGGAGGCCCAAGAGAAATTTTACAGTTACATAAAATCCTAAATGAAATTTTTTTTTCCTTTCTTGGCCTCATATAGTGTAGCTGTGTGTACATGAGCATAGGCAGGCTGGAAAAATCTTTGACTTGTGCCATTCCAGATCTAGAGGAGAGAGGGAGAGACTACTGGGGACCCACAAGAAATTTTACAGTTACAGAAAATCCTAAATGAAAGTTTTTTCTTTCTTTTCTTGGCCTCAGACAGTGTAGCTCTATATGTGAGCAACAACAGGCTGGCAAAATCTTTGACTTGTGCCATTCCAGATCCAGAGGAGAGAGGGAGAGACTACTGTGGGTCCAAGATAAATTTTAAAGTTACAGAAAATCCCAAATTAAAGTTTTTTTCTTTTCTTTTTCCTCAAACAGTGTAGTTGTGTACATGAGAGCAAGATAAATAAGGTAGTACTCACTAATAAATGAAATGTGGTACAAAGCAGATTTTGCAAATAAAAAGTATATACGTTTTATTTGTAGCCAACTAAATAGCCAAATACTGTTGTCTCCAACAGAAACACCTGTGCTCTGACCTTGAGGAAGATCTCATGGTTGAAGTGCAGGGGTTTCTGTTGGAGACAGCAGTATTTGGCTAGACAGAGAGAGACTACTGGGGGCCCAAGAGAAATTTTACAGTTACAGAAAATCCAAAATAATTTTTTTTCCTGGCTTCGGTGTGGCCGTGTGTACAGAGCTAGTGCAGCAGGCTGGCAAAATAAATCTTTGAATTGTGCCATCCAGAGGGGAGAGAGGGAGACTGCAGGGGGACCTATGAGAAATGTAACAGTCCCAGAAATCCCACATAAGTTTTTTTTTACTGGCTTCAGTGTGGCTGTGTGTACAGGGCAAGGGCAGCAGGCTGGCAAAATAAATCTTTGATTTGTGCCAGCCAATCACAATCACTTGTTAACGTTCATTCACGATTTCATCTATTAAAAAAAATACTGTTCAGATGAACAGCATATAAGCTGGTGTACCTGTGCTGCTTGCTGTGCTTGGCCCAGGGGAGAAAATCTGACTTTGTGACTCATAGCATGCTGTTTACACTACAACACAAATAAAGTAAAGCTACACACAAGTGTCATCATCATCCTCACTCATTCCCTATTATTCTTATTTATTATCATTAGTTTTATAGTATATCACTCTGCCAACAAGAGATTGCTAGAGGTTCCCAGGGTGTGTTTGAAGACCTCTGGAGCCCAAGCATTTACATTTGTGGCCCCAACCCTGAGGAACTCCCTACCTGATCAGCTAAGGGAGTGCCAGACCATGGAGAGCTTTATATCGGTATTGAAAACACATCTCTTCCATCTGGCTTTTCCGCAGTTTGAGTGAATTGAAGAATGTTACTGTACTTATATATTTATGATTGTTTTAACTTGCTTTAATTTAGTATTTAATTTAGTATTGTAAAAGCACTATAATAGTTTGAAGGTATCCTATCAGGATACCAAAGCTGAGGACACTCATGGACCTGGCTTCGGTATCCCAAAATTATGAATGCCAGAAAGTGTTGCCTGACAGCAAAATTGCATTTTGCTCACCCAGCAAAATGATAGGTTATGCCCGCAGAACATGATTCTGCCTGGCGTAACCTTGTGAGGGTGGCGGAGCATTAGTTCTCCATGCCACAGAGCAGCTCGGCCAGCAAGCTTTCTGGGATGAGGGTCTGTTCCCAGTAGGGGAACTTTTTTCAAATTGTTTTTGCACCTCCCCAACTTAACTACCAACTCCAAGGTCCACCCCCCTCAGAGCAGGTTATATTAGTTCGAGGGGTGCAGGGGAAAAGCCCTCGAATGGGGGGTGCATGGTGTGAAAACCTCCACATAATACAATTCCCCATCAGGATTCTTACATTTGGTTTCCCAACCTCAGTGTAGTGTATGTTGGGAGACTGAATAGCAGGATTCCATAGTATGTCCAATCTGAATAGCACTTTTTTATAAATAAATTTGGATTGGATTGCATTGGATTATGTATGAGCATTAACCAACCCCAGTGTGGGACTGTGTTGCGTGCTGCTACGCACCAGATGTGTCTGCATCTTCAATTCAAATTCTGAGGCACACTTAACAGTTGCTGAATTTGCTCACTTAACAGTAACTGTACTGTAGGAGTCAGTCAGGTAGTCTTGGGAGGAAGTGGTGGTGGACTGCTGTGCTATCAGTGTGCTGTGTACAGTCACAAGTCATGACAGTAAAATTGTCCCTGGCCTGTTGGTGTGGGTGGGAATCATCAGAAGGACATCACATTAGTTAGAGGGAATACTAATGATGTAGGTGTTTGCATCTCTCTCTTTCTCTCTCTCTCTCTCTCTCTCTCTCTCTGTCTCTCTCTTTCTCTCTCTCAATCTCTGTCTCTCTCTCTCTCCCTCTGTCTCTCTCTCTCTCTCCATCTCTCCCAGAACACTCATGTCACGGACCTGAACAGGATATGCCATCATTACAGGCCAGCTATGAAGGGGCTAGTAGTGAGTAATTGCTTTTTTATTTAGCAGTTTTACATTCATTTTTATTCAAATAATCCATTAAATTATTTCCTTTGGGCCTCTGTGTCAAATGTGACTGACTTTGGCCACTTTTATACACTTTCTTTGCATGTTTTCAAATATTTATCAATAAATCAGAATTAATCAGAACAAATCAGAACTGCACCATTTTCCAGTTCTTATTTAATAAGGGTCAGATCTTCACTGAGTTCTCGCAGCCCTACTACTCATAGGTGTGTGTGTGTGTGTGTGTGTGTGTATTTCTGGTGTTAAAAAGCTGGTGTTAAATAAGCAGCCATTACATTCAGTCTTCTATTAGCTGCTATATGTGGAGATCATGCCATTTTTATCTCGCTCATCAAACCTGTTCAATCATTTCTGACTTTTTAAAAACAAGGTATGTGTTTTAATGCAGCTGAACTCAGTGGAACTACCACTTTTTTTTTGGGTGGTGGGCAAATATATAAATTGTCTCCCAAGAAGCCTGAACTATTTGTGCAGATGTATGCTACATTTCAGGACAGTGATGTATTATTCCACATCCTTGCAGCAATTCTGTACATAAAAAGATGGCATAGTCAGTACCAGACTTTACTTGCTATTGTTATTTTTTTACATTATGGGTCATCAGGTGTTTAAATCTGCTGTGTGTTGTTGACAACCTGGCTGTTTAGTGGTGCCTGGTACATTTATACAATGGAGTACCAGGCAGTTTTAATGTTTCATTTGTATTCCGTGAAAAAATAGAGAACAAGGAGCAGGGTTGGTCCCTGCAAGAGCATTCCCTACAGGCAAGTAGTTTGTACTGCAAACCTAAGATGTATAGAGAAAAATCCCTGAGACACCTGAAATATTTTCTTTCTTATAGGTAAATCAAAAACGACTTCAAATACCACAGAAAGCAGGAAAAATAATTCACACAGAACACTGACTACAACAGCACTAGTGTTGCTCAGACAGAAAAGACTGCCTTTTGCTTGCTGTTGATAGCTGCTAACACAGCTCACCTCCCCCCCACAGCACTGCATCAATGCACACAATACCGAAACTAAAACTGTAACTTCAAAGTAACTAAATCAGAAACAAATACCATAAATAATTGGTAATCTAGAGGCACAAGGCACATAGACACTTTACGGAGTGATTTGGTTGAAACAAACTGCGTGTTTTAAATGCTTTTCAAAGGTTTTTGGGCACAGAGATTCAGAGCAGACTTAACACCAACTATCTCTTCATAAAACTGCACTATATCTGGCCTACAGTATGTATAGCAATACAGGTCATTGCTGTACCATGTGACCTCCAACCTTATGGACCATTGACAACTTCACCATAGGGGCACAATCTGCAGATGAAGTTACCAGATTCACTATTTGCAAAGTTCTAACTGTAAGGTGAAGGTGAACTTTCCCATGTGAATTAAATTTGCAAATGTTGTACTGTGCAGTGTTGCATTTCCAGCAGCTGGGGGTTTCAGTTCCCGTCAGCTGCAATGCCACAGCTGGTCACGCCCTGGGCTCTTCCTTCTCAGGCTTCCCTCCCAGGTGTGCAGGTGGAGCAGGTGGAGACCATGGTACTTTGTGTCTATCTATCTTCCCTTCTACTCCAGGAACAAGAGGATCTCCCAGACTACCTCTGGTAGTGTCTGGAAAATGAGACACAAAATGTGTGCAAATATCATAAGAAGTTGAAACCATTGTAATACTGTATTCAGTGCAGGTACTAGAGTGTGCTGTACTCTCTCTCTTGTGTTGTTCCAAAAAAAAAAGACAGAATGTGTTTAAAACAGTATGACCATTAAACTAAGATGGCAATAACAAACAGGGATCTTTTCCATTATAATATAGCAATAACACCATAGTGGGTTGGGTTTACGAAGTGATAACTGGACCAGGTGTAATAAACATTGAGGCCAAAGGCTGAGGTGTTTATTAACCCCCTTGGTGTGGATATTGCTGTGGAAACCCAGACCACTACAGGTGTTATCAATATTATTATGGACTTTTTTTTAATGGCCTAAAATCTGTCTCTGTGGTGCTGCAGTGTATCTGTGAAAAGACAGGGACTGTTTCTCACAGATGCACTACAACATTGCTGGAGGTCTCTGATTGACTGATGTACGCTGAAGTGGGAGGGCAGACTAGGATTGCTGTTTGATTGGCTAAGTACAACATGCAGCAGCCAGTTAGAAGGCAGAGCTACTGTTTTTTATTGTACTTAGCCAATCAGAATGCAGAGCCGATATCCAATTATTCAGTCTACTGTCTGATTGGCTTTGCATTCTGATTAGCTAAGAGGGATCATTTCAAGTATAATATTCAGTACATCATACTACTGTACTGTAATATTCAGTACAGGTATGGTAAAGGTACAGTACACTACTGTTTATTTTTGACTGCACATTTTGGCATTAGTGGTTTTCAGAATATAGCAGTCACTGTTATTAATATGTTGCTTGTATTTATTTGCCAAATTAAAGAGCTACTGTATAACTGCTCAACACCAGACCATTACATATTTCAGTGCAATGCAAGGAACTCAGGTGGTACTCAAACCCTTGCATTTCCACACTTGCCTGCTGTTCCTCTGAATGGGATGAAGTTGTGTCCCCTGTAGACAGGTACAAGATCAGAAACATATTACAAGTTCATGTGTACAATACTGTGCTTCATTTCTACACATCAGTATAGTATTTTTATTTTATTTAGTTTTCACTTACCAGGTACAGTAAGTGCACAAGTCAAAAGACAACTGCCTAAGTCAAAATATAGGTGATGAAGAGCAGAAGTCTAGAAAACAAGATTCTCGACCTAGAAGCCATAATGGCAGAGGCTGACTTGGATATTGTGGCCATTAATGAGTCAAGGTGCACTGAAATCCATGACTGGGACATGCCCACACCGGACTATAATCTGTTGAGGAGGGACAGGGCGGTAGGAAAGGAGGGAGAGTGGTGCTTTATGTGAGGGAAGGCATAAAAGCAACAGAGATGCAGGGAAACCAGAAAGGAGCAGTGGTACTGTGGGTCACCTTACAGACAGGGAATGGAGCCTCTAAACACACTGGTGTGATCTACAGACCTCCAGCACAAGGGAAGGAGTTAGATAAGATAGTGGTGGAAGCTATTGACAAGATAGCAGAAATGGGGAAGGTACTCCTGGGGGGAGACTTCAATCAGGGCTGGCCTTAAGGATAGGTGGCTGCCTAGTGCTCTCATCAGTAAGGGATGCCCAAAATGGAGTCCCTTTAAAATATAATAATATTTTTTCTATCCGTGAGAGTGACATCCACCCCATTCCTGCCATCTGCGGTCCCCCCACACCCAATGGTTCTCTTCCTTTCAACACCAAGTTCCACAACAACAAGCAGTCATGGAGCAGTCACTGAGGTTGAGTGTAGAGTGCAGACACAGGATTGATTGGCCGAGTTTTGGGCAGCAGAGCGGCTATGTAGGGAGGTCGATTAGAAGCAGTGAGGAGACTGGACTGCATTCAGTTTGAGTCTTGCTCGGGAACAACTAAACAATGTTTGCTAAGGGTGACAGTGAGGGCTCTGGGCAGCTCAGATTGTGTCTGTAGACAGCTTTTAGGGTACTGTGCTGACAAGCGCCAGAGCAGGTATGGACATGTTGGTGAGACAGGAAAGGGGTTAGGGTACCCAGGCCGATTCAGCTCTCGGCTGCACTCACTGTGCTGGCTGTTCCAAAGCAACTGGTACTGCAATCCTGGTGCAGGGCTGGGTGCTACAACAAGGCTAGCTAGCCCAAACACAAAGAATGCTCCCAAATGCATAGCATACCCTGGCAAAAACACAGACAGTACTGCTCACGCCTTGCTTAGTGTCTTTAAATCAAGTGCAATTGCTCTACACAAAGACTGACAAAAAACTGCTGCAAAACTTATTATGAAAAGAACTTTCTGTAATTGATGTAGTCCAGCTGTAAAACAGTCCAATGCTCTGTGACTGCATCAATTTGAGAAAGTTCTTTTTCAAGATAAGTTTTGCAGCTGGTTTTGTCAATCCTTGTATGGTGCAATTGTGCTTGAGTTAAAGACACTAAGCAAACTATGAGCAGTAATGTTTGTGTTTTTACTAGGGTGTGCTATGCATTTGGGAGCATACTCACTGCGCTGGGGCTTGGCTTTCTGAAGCACGATGCTCAGGAGATAGAGAGCAGAGGACTAATAGATCAGACCAATGCAGGAGATTTGAACTGGCCAGAGTGAGATAGTGAGCAGGTCTAGAAGAGTCAGGATTCAGAGAGTCAGGCCAGAGGAAGAGAAGACCGTCTGAGAGCAAGGTGGAGAGTTGGGGCTCAGACCGGGCCAGAGAGAGTGCAGAAAAAAAAGGAATTGAGCCTTATGGTGTGTAACGAGTGGTGTGGGCATAGTCTGCAAGACAACCAGCCAGCAACAGCAAGTTCTTTTAAGATGACTAACAAAGTGAGTGAACTTTGAAGCAGTGAACACAGCTGAGCTAAAAAAATAACAAACTCTGGCAAGAGCCGATAGGGCTGTGAAGCACTACCAAGTGACGAAAGTTACACATGTGTGTAGAAATTATTCAACAACCAGGTGTAACTTGGCCATATGTTGGAGGTGGTGCACCAAATTTTCAACATGGCCTTTTTTGGACCACTCCTCATGAACAGTGCCAGTGTCATTTTGTTCAATTGTCCTGAAAGGTGATTGCACAGACCAAATGCCCTATTCTGCACCACATGTGTGAAACCATGGTTGGGGCAGGTTGTGGAAAATGACAGCTGTACAGTTATGAAGGAGGTGTTCAAAAATGGCTATGTTAAAAATGTGAAGTGAAAATATTAAAAATTAGCGATGTTAGGAGCATGCGTAGAAACTGCGCATCGTACACTCATAATGCAGTCATTTGTTGGAATATTTTCCCAGATTTTCAACATGGCCATTTTTGGTTCCCTCCTCATGAACAGTGACAGTGTCATTTTGTTTAATTTTCCAGAAAGGTGATTACACAAAGCAAATGCGCTATTCTGTTCCACAGGTGTGAAAACATGTTTTGAGCAGGTTGTGGAAAATGACAGCTGTACTGTTGTGAGAGAGGTGTGAAAAAATGTCAATGTTAAAAATGTGGAGCGAAAACATTAAAAATTAGTGATGTTAGGAGTGTGCATAGAAACTGCACAATGTACGCTCATAATGCAGTAATTTGGGGGAATTTTTTCACCAAATTTGCAACACGGGCATTTTGGGACTCCGCCTCATGAACAGTGGCACTGTCATTTCGTGAATTGGTCCAGAAAGATGATTCTGCACAGTGACTGTAAAATCACCTTTTGGGACTGAGTAACAAAATGACAGTGACAGTGTTCATGAGGTGGGGTCCCAAGAACCCCATTTTGAAAATTTGGGGCAAAAATTCCAAAAAATGGCTGAGATATCAGCATACATTGAAAACCCCATTGAATGGCTGTATAGCATGCTTACCTTTAATTCTTCAGTTTGCAGTTGGGCTTTGAAGAGTGCAGACGTGTCCTGGTCCAGAGAAGATGACAGCGTCAACCTCCAGAGGTAAGTATGGGGTAAGGGGGAGTATGGGGAGGTGGGTCCACAGTGGGAGGGTAGGGAGGAGGGAGGCAGATTGCAGCAATGGTGAGGGACTGTTTTTACTTTTACAGGGAAACAAAACCGACAACGAGGGACAGTTTTCAAATTTAAAGGAGCAAAAAAATAAATAAATCAGCACACTGGGGTGGGCTTTCAGTGTGCCACATGAATGCTGACATGAGGACTGGGCACCCCATGTCGGACATAATGTGGACAGGGGCACCAGAATGAACAGAATCGACGAGGGACCATTTTCTAATTTATAGGCAAAAAAACAATTCTGCACACTGGGGTGTGCTCCCAGTGTGCCACATTAGATGGCCACGACTTAGGGAAGGGGCACAAACAGTGAATAGCATAGTGCTGTACACAACATGGTGGCATCACAGCACTGCACATGTGTAGTGCACGTATCGGAATATGGAAGTAACAGCTGAAATTGTGTGGCTGTTATTCGATAGCCCGATCGTGGTGGAGGGCTTTCAGCTCCTTTGAGCTTTCAGAAGGATACTTCCAAAAGTCCAATGGAAGAGGTTGTGAGATCGGCCATTTTCAGACCTAAAAAACTCTCGCAAAATGGCAGTAGGCTCTGCCCACAGTCCTAAAAAATGGCTGAGTTTTTCATTTTGTAATTGTAAGGTTTCTTGTTGTTCCCTCCTGGCCCCAAGCCAACTACTGACTTTCCCAAGTTAGTGGCTAGCCTCAAAGATCTTAAATGGAGTCTAGAGAGGGTGTGGGGAGGGTGAAAGGGACCTCTAGAATTGCAAAGTTAACTTATAATTATTATTCAGCTACAGCCATTCTGGGCAGAAGTAGAGGCACCAAAAAAGAAACCCTTAAATATGCAACAACACTAAATCTGGTTTGCGGTCTGCAACCTAAAGGGCTCTGAGGGAATACAAAAAGTAAGACACCTGTACAGTGCACAATTTAATGATTTTGACAGCTCCGTCAGTTCCCCCACGTGGTACCTGCTTGCTTCCTTTTTCCCACTGTCCAATTTATTGCCTGTAGGTTTCCAGAAAAAACTTTAATAATGTTATTTTTCCAAGTGCTCCGATGTATGCACTGATACTAAACAAGCACTCTAGATGGACTGCCTGCTCAAAAGAGAGAGGGGACTTGGACTAAAAGTAATATAGAGAGCACCTAAGGAATGAATGCTCTGGCTGAGCTGGGCTGGCCTGCTTAGGACATATTTGACTGTATCACATTTTGGGCACTGGGTCGGAACACTGGTGGCAATAGTGCGGTCAGGTACCATGCAGCAATAATGCTGTCAGTTGTTTTTTTTTGCAGGGGACTCTGGCTCCCCGCTGTGAATACTGCTTTCACAGCTCCACATAAAAAAAAAGTCTTGATACACAAAAGTCCTACGACACCTGGTTTACAACCCTGGTCTCCACTGCTGTATGGTTGAGCTGCTCTATACCCGAGCCCTCCATGCCACGGGAGCAACTCAGCCAGCCTCCTGGATTCTGGTGCCCTTGTTCCTTGTCAGCACCATGGACAGCAACCAGGGGATTGCTTATTGCAAGCACTGTTAATCCTCTCTCACTGTCCATGGTAGTGCTATCCAGAGTAGCGCTCAGTTGACTGGCACTATTCTGGTAGCACTATTCCAACTGGGTACTCATATTTTGTCACAGTGTGCCTTGATTAAAAAAACAGAAAGCATGAGACTGGAAATGGAGTTTATTGACTAGAAAATCAGGGTGTTGTTTGCCAGTAGTGCAGCTTGGTACAGATGTTTTTTTTGTTTTGTTTTGTTTTTTACTGAATTAATTAGTTGTGTAGTAACTTAGTGATCTATGTATATACATTGAATGTATAGCTAAATCAGTGCTGTGATACAAAATCCCTATGATTGTGAGAACTGAAAAATTGTTCATGGATTAGAAGGGAAATGGTTTGCGCTTTCCTTCAATTTAATTGAGACATACAGTTTGATTGACATATGTATTTGAGTCTTCCTTTTTCCAATTTCTTTTGGGGAGAGGTGCCATTTGCAGGTTCACCTGGGGTGCTACATACACTAAGGCTGGCCCTGACTTCAATATGCCAAATATAGATTGGAACCACCCTTCTGTAGCTTCAGCTAGAAGCAGGGACATCCTGGAATCCCTGCAGGGGGCATTCCACAGGCAACAAGTCAGCAAACACACTTGGGATGGGGCAATACCAGACGTGAAACTCGCTAACAGGGACAGTGTTGCAGACAACAGGGTAGGAGGCCACCTGGGGAACAGCTATCACCATACAGTGTGGCTCAATATAAGGATGGCTGCAGAATTGAACCACACAGAGGGTGAAGGTCCTGGACTTCAGGAGGGCAGATTTTAAAAAGATGCGTGAATGTCTCAAGGATGACCTAGTGGGGGAGATGACCTGAGTGGAATGAAGAACAGTTGGTGAAGCTAAAAAGGGACATAGGGAAAACAACAAACCTCTGTGTCTAGCAAGTGGAAAAAGTGACTGCTATGGTTCTCAAAAGAGGTGGCGGAAAAGATAAAGGCTAAAAGGATAGCATTCAGAAGGTGTAAGAAGACACAGAGTGAGGAGGATAAGTAAGTGTATCATGGGAAACAGAGAATGGCAGAGGCAGCAGTAAGGAGCATGAAGGCATAAACTGAAGAGAGAAAAGCCCAGGCTGCGACAAAGGGGACAAGACATTTTTTAGGTATGTAAGTGAAAGGAGAAAGACCAGGGGTGGGATCATATGATTAAAAAGGGAAGGGAGGGATTGTGCCAATGGGGACCAGTAAAAGGCGGACATCTGGAGCAAATACTGTTGTTCAGTGTTCACAGAGAAGGGAGAAAGGCAGGGGCCACAAAATGTAACAGGAGCATCGGAGGGAGGGAGGTGGACACTAGTCTATTTTCAGGAGAGAGTGTCCTGAAGGGACTTGCTAATTTGAAAGTTGACAAAGCATTGGGGCCAGATGAGGTGCATCCAAGAACACTGTGGAGCTCAGAGAGTTACCAGCTGTACCTCTAACAATCCTGTTTAACAACTTGTTCAAAACAGGAGTGGTTCCAGAGGACTGTAGGAGGACAGATGTAGTCCAACTTCACAAAAGTGGTAGCAGGGAAGATGCTGGCAATTACAGGCCAGTTAGACTGACATCAGTGGTGCAAAAGTTAATGGTGTCACTGCTGAAGGAAAGGATTGTGAAATGTCTTGAATCCAGTGGATTACAAGACCCAAGGCAGCATGGATTCATGAGGGGGTGGTCATGTCAAATGCATCTGATAGATTTCTT
This sequence comes from Neoceratodus forsteri, assembly GCA_016271365.2. NCBI lineage: Eukaryota > Metazoa > Chordata > Ceratodontiformes > Ceratodontidae > Neoceratodus > Neoceratodus forsteri. The sequence continues at coordinate 125,012,189 of CM028138.1, forward strand.
TGGCTGAGTGACCAAGGAATTAGATCAGGGTGGAGCAGTGGATGTGGCCTACCTAGATTTCAGTAAGGTTTTTTTACACTGTTCCACATAGGGGGCTAGTAAGAAAGCTGGGTAGTTTAGGAGTGGTCCAAAGTTGGTAAACTGGATAAGAAATTGGTTAAAGGACAGGTTGCAGAGGGTGTTGGTAAATAAATGCTACACTGAGGAAGGGAGGGTGACCAGTAATGGGCTTTAGGGATCAGTGCTGGGTCTGATCCTCTTTAATGTCTTTATAAGGGACATTGTAGAGGAGCTGGAAGGGAAAGGAAGGTCTGTCTCGTTGTGGATGACTCCAAAATCTGCAATGGGGTGGATACTCTGGGGTGGTGGAAAGTTAAGCAGAGACCTGAGAAAACTCTTGGAGTGGTCATGGGTATGGCAGCTGGGTTTCAATGGGAAAATGTGCAAAGTAATGCATTTGGAGCACAGAAACCCAGCGGCAGAGTACAAAGTGGGAGGAGTGGTACTGACGCCCACCAAGTAGGAAAGAGACCTGGGGCTAATCATATCAGATGACCTAAAGGTGGCCAGGCAGTACAAGGCAGTTGGGAGGGCTGGTGGGATGCTGGGATGCATAGGGAAGTGTATCACTAGCAGAAAGTGGGAGGTGGCATAGCTTATAGATCGTTATTATGACCCTACCTACACAGTGGTAAATAAGGTACAGGAGGGATGTATTTTTAAAAAGAAAAGGTGCTCAAGGACAAGGGGCACAATAGGAAGCTGGGGGGGGTGGGTAGATTTAGGAGAGCTGTGAGGAAGTACTTCTTCACAGAAAGTGTGGTGAATTCCTCGAACAGTCTGCTAGCAGAATTGGTGAGGGTGAAAACAGTGGCAGGGTTCAAGAATGCATGGGATAAGCACAATGGACTCTTAGGGAAAGGGAATGGGGGGTGGGCAAATGGGCCAGCGATCAAGAAGGATCTGTGGTGATGCTGTAGGAAGGTTAAAATGAGCAGACTAGGTGGGCGAGGCAGTCCTTATCTGCCAGCAAATTCTGTTTCCATGGTTTTATGTTTCTAGAATTAAAATAATTCTGCTTTATTTAAAATGTTAACTAAGAATCTTACATCCTGACTGGCTCAGACTCATTTATACCCATTGAATTGGGACAGCACAACCAGATGCTACAGAAATGTCCAGGTACCAGTCTGTGTCCTTATCAATCATATTACTGTACCCTGTGGCTTACTTCAATGCAAACTAAATAGATACTACAGAAGACTATACTTGCACCACCCTCCGGTGTCTCCTTGTTTCAATCTCAATATTTCCAGCACTCTGAGGTACTATTTTAGCATTAGTTTTACCTAATTTCCTACTTTACCTATTATTTATCTAAACAAATAAAAATAAATTATCCCTGCAGCTACATTACCACATTTTAGGTTCAATAAGACACTCCAGGATGCAGCCTCATGCCTTACTACAGCCCTGGGCATGTGGTTGTGGCAGCAAAACCAAAATCCTGTTATGTCTTATTGTTTACTTATGCTGGGGTACAGTGCTCACTTGGGATGGCACTGCAAAGCACCATAGACTCCTCTGACAGTCCCTGTATTGGCAACCCTCATGGGTAAGTCTGCAATTATTTCATGGGGGATTACAAACATGACCATGCTGCCTTGACTCAGCCACCATCGGGTCTCTGACAGACCACCTTCACCCCTACTACGCTCTACAGACATTAACTTAAGTATATACTCTGCAGTACTCCATGACCTCATGCCGACTACCTCTCCCCCCAACCACCCTGCATGGAAACACTAACTTGTAAGCCACAGCTTCTCCCCACTCTAAACACTGAAGCATAAATACCATTTCGCGTTTAGTAGGAGGGACATCTGAAGTAAGTATGAGCCCTTAGGGAATCTAGGAAAGTGATCCCTCCTCACAAGACTCTTGTAGGGGACTGCCTAGGTAGACACTCATTAGGAAATCATACTGTTCAACATTACATTAAAATTATACTCAATTGTTCAAATACATACATTCCCTTGGAGTTTCCGAAGAGTACTTGGGCAAAATTGTGGCTGGATGTAGACATTTTATTTTTATCTTTTCTCATTTTCCAGCCCATCACTGCCACGTTGAGATGACCGTCAGACCGTTCTACTAAAAACTAATGTAAGACAGATCAGCATTTTCATTTTAAATGTTAGAAGACTGCTGATATTTAGGAACAGATATATATTTATGAGGTGGAAGGTAATTCGTGTGCTAGAGAATGCATTTCTAAATGTTTCATGTTGCAGAATTTTCAATGGAACGCTCTGCTCCAGGACTGTGCTACTTTTAAAGCTTATTCTGCTTGGCAGTGGTTCTCGTTAGTGATCAGCAGGCATTGCAGGTCTTCATGCAATCTAATTTATCAGTCTTGAATTTCCATTATTTTGTGTGATTTCTATAATTTGATATTGTTTGTAACAAACACTCTCACAGTACATGCACTATTATATTGAGCTATGTGGTTGCCAGTACAATAAATTAGTCTGATGAATCATATGTGTAAAAGATTTCTGGTGAAATAAGTTCTAGTTTTTATTTGGGTATTCTGTTACAAGAGTGTATTTATAAACATGTTCCAACTGAGTATTCAACTATAGTATAATGGGGAACTTGGATGTAGGGTATGATACTATATATTTTAAATTCTATCCATCACCCCTTGCATGCGTGTGCGCACACACACACACACACACACACACACACACACACACACATTGGCCTACATTTTCAAAGGAGATGTGCAGCCCAAAATAGAGGTGCACCATGCATCCTGGAAAATGCACCAAAAAATGATATTCAACAGGAGGAGAAGCACCACCCCAATCTGAATGGGCAATCACACAGAAAATATGCCAGTGGCTCAAATACAGGGGGCGTTCCCATGAATTTGCTGTGCGTCCATATATTCAACCAAAATGAGCAATGCAAGTGGAGCGTATCCCTAAAATGAGCAGTTTAAAGATAGCTATAAAAGGAGATGGCCTAAATCTATAAGCCATCTACAGGCAGGGTGCAGAACTGCAGCCATGGATGGCACAGCCTTCCTCATGGCAGCTGTAATCAAAGATGTGAGGAGATGAGAACAACAACAACATGGCCAGAGAAAGGCCCGTAGGTGGTATGCCCACCAGAGTCGGTACCAGAACCAGGTCACATTCGAACCGCTGACTGACACAGAGATTGTGGGCCAGTACCATCTCAACGGGTAAATTCTGAGACAGCTCTGTGAGCTGCTCCACGATGAACAGAAGATACCAACACATAGAAGTTACGCCATGATGGTGGAGACGAACGTGACAGAAGCACTCTGCCTGCTCGCCATGGGAACCTTCCAGATACCAGTGGTATCACACAATCTACCATGTCCCATCTCCTCATGCAGTTCCTCACCTCTCTGCTGCCCTATGCCATGGAGTTCATCACACTCCCTAGCACAGCAGCAAAGCACACAGAAACAATGCAGCACTTCTACAGGGATGCACGCATACCAGGCATGCTCGGGGCAAATCTTTTTTCCAATTATTTAACCAGGAGAGACACACTAAGCTGAAAGCTTGTTTACAGGTGCAACCTGGGAGCACAGGGAAGTTAAGTGGCTTGCTCAGGGTCACACAGTATGCAAGTGTGGGCTGTGGGATTCAAACCCAGGTCTCCAGAGTTGCAGCTCAAAGCCTTAAACCACTGCACTATAATGCCTCCCTAAACTGACAGCACCCATGTGGTAATCTGAGCACCACCTGGCATTGACAAGGAGACATATATAAACAGGAAGGGGTGCTACTCTCTCAATTGGCAGGTGGTGTGAAATGCCACAGGGTGCATCAGCAATGTCTTTGCCAGCTACCCTGGGAGTGTACATGATGCCTACATCTGGTGTCAGTCAGCCTTGTGCCACCAATTCGAGTCTGGAGAGATACCCAGTGGCCACCTAGTGGATGAGTGGTACAGAACCCATGGACATGGTTCCCACACTTCCCCAGAAACCACTGCCAGTGGCTATGCAGGGGGTGGATCAGTATGACAGAGCCGACACAATGGCCAACATATATGTGGCAAACCAGATAGGGCACGGCTGCCTGAGTTGGGCCCAGAAACTGACAGAAACTACCAAGAAGGTAGCAGCAAGGAATGTGCTAGCAAATGTGATAGTATGCAACAGGCACAGGCAACAGGGGGGACAGCCACCCCCCCGATGGTGCCACTGTGTGTGAGGCAGGAGACTCTGACACTATGTGAGAAGAAAGTGACATGGGGTAATAACAAGCCATGCCGAAGCAGTGCACCACAAAGCAGATGCCAAGCATGTCGTGGTGGAAGTGACAGTGGGAAAGCAATGGCATAGAGGGTGCTACAGAGGCAGGTGAGGGTGCATGTAGGGTGAAATCATAGACAGATAAACAGTTGGGACACTGGGAAACAAAAACCCAAGGGAAGAGTACACAATGGGGGGGGGGGTGAGATACTGACAACAACAAAAATGGAAAGGGACCTGGAGGTAGTCATATCAGATGACCTAAAGGTGGGCCTGCAATGTGAGAAGGCAGTAAGGAGGGTGGGGGATACTGGGATACACAGGGAGAAGTATCACCAGTAGAAAACAGGAAGTTGTTGGCCCTATGTACAGACAGTTGGTAAGACCACATTTGGAGCACTGTGTACAGTTCTGGAGACCCCATCTCTGCAAAGACATAGACAGGGTGGAGGCTGTCGAGAGGAGGGCAACCAAAGTGGTGCAGGGTCTGCACCAGAAGACATATGAAGAAAGACTAAAGGAGCTTAAGATGTATAGCCTTGAGGAAAGGAGGAAAAGGGGGGGGGGGACATGATAGAAACTTTCAAATACCTCAAGGTAATCATCAACAAAGTCCAAGAGGGTCACATCTTTCAGAAAAAGAGATGTGCAAGATCAATGGGGCACAATTTGAAGATAGAGGGGGGACAGCTCAGGGGTAATGAGAGGAAGTATTTCTTCACAGCGAGGGTTGTAGATGCATGGAATGGCATTCCTGAGGAGGTTGTAGAGTCAAAAACAGTGGAGGAATTCAAGAATGCATGGGACAGACATAAGGCAATTGTAGTGGGGGGTAGGAGGAAGTAGGCTGTTGGTTAACTAGGATCTACAGCGTATCCATTAGGTAGGGAAATGGGCAGACCAGGTGGGCCAAGCTGTCCTTATTATATGCTCTAGTGTTCCTCAGACCAGCTCTGGCTGGTCTAACAGCAACATGCATCTTAGGCACAAAGACAGAACTGACATTCTTTGAAAATCCCAAATAAGGGGATGGTGCATCATTTCGGTGATGCAGTTATCCCTTCCAACATGGCGCAGACATTTTTTGGTGCAAGCATAGGGCAAGCCACTTCTGGTGTATGCAGACCTGTTTTTGATGCAAGCGCCATTTGAAAATTAGAATTGGTGCAAGGTTTGATGCATCTTGCTCCTTGTATTAATTGTTTTGATGCAAGCACCCTGCGTCATTCTCTGGCCTTTGAAAATCTGGCCCCATATTTTATCTGTGTGTCCCTATTCATTGCTGTGTGGTCATAGGAGTGCACAGGTTTCCTCTGGGGATGGTGCACATGGGTCTGTGTGTGCTGCCCTGTGCCATCAGACATTGTGTTGCACTGTTGTAACAACTGACACCAGTACATGTGTGCCCCATGTGCACTTGTATGGCCCAGGGCATTGTCCCCATGTGCAGGCATTTCCCCTGCCATCACCTGTGCCCCTTGCAGTGGCTGCCTCCATCTGCAGTGTGTGGGTACATGTTACTGGACCTGTGTATGTGTGTGGTGGGTGGTGGCGGCTGTCCACCACATGGTGAACCCTCTATGGGAGGGCCCTTGTCATGGTCCCATGTCACCTCTGGGGCCCTCTGCCCTGCTTGGGCTGTGCATGTGTGTGTGTTGCCATGTGTTTTCACATGTGTTGCCTCCATTTGCAGTCTGCAGTTGTGGCATGGTTCAGTGTCACATCTGGGGTTGGATTTGTGGACATGCCCATCTAGATGCCCTATTGCGTGCCCTGCCAGTGTGCCCCATGAGTATTCCTCTGGCACCTGCCTGTCCAATGATCCTGTGGGTGTCCTCCCTCACCATGGCTTTGCATCACACACCTGCCGTCAGCCAGCATACATCTGACATTGACTTCCCCTGTGGGGTTACCCACATGGCCATACATGGCCAGTGACCCCCTGTGTGTCTGGCAAGTGTTTAGCACCACTGGTTTGGCCATGTATGTGTGCACCAAGTATACCATCCATGCATACCTGCATGTGTGTCCTTCAGTGGATGGTTGCATACATCTGTGCTCCTGCATCTGTCACATCTGTAATGGGATTTGGCCACCTGTTACCATCACACACGTGTACCACTGCATATGGCCAGTGTGCTTCTGAAGGGTACACTGTATCTGTGGCACACAGCTGTATGGGCCATGGCCACGGGTGACCCTTTGCCATATCCTGTGCATGTCCTGCTCTACCATTGGCTGTTTCCGCAGACACGTCCCATGCAGTGCACTTCATGTGGTGCTGTTCCATGGGGTATCACCTGTCAGTGGTGGGTTTGGCAGTGTGGCTGCCTTGTGCAGTGGCCCACACATCTGTGGGTCATGTATGTAAATATTATTGCATTGGGGGGGTCTCTCTCTGAATATGTGACTTTTGGCACTGAGGCTGTTTGTTGATTGTCTTTTTCCTCCCATAGGTGCACAGGCCACAACCACCATCCAGGGAGGAGGGAGACACATTCAATGTCAACTACTGGTCTGGGGCAGGGCAGCCACCAACAGGGAGATCCTAGTGGCAATTTACAGGTGGCAGGGAGGTGCTGCAGGCCATTTGCACCCAGCCTGTGGTTATGGAGGGCTGCAGAGTTCGTGGGGGTGCACAGCCCTGACAACAGACATGGTGCCATGACACTGTGGGCCACTAGGACCATGACACTCTGTAAATAGTTGTACAGTTCATTTTGCCCCACACCTGCACCCTCACTACTCTCGTGTAAATAGTGCCCCCATCCCATGTTCCCCCCTTTTTCCTCAATTCCCTTTTAACGATGATTGTATTGTATCCTGTATATATTGCTGTTGTTGTTGTAGTACTCTAGTGTATTTGTATTTTGCCACTGTACAGTTTGTTTTTGTTAATACATTGTTCTGGCTGTTGCTGTTATTTAAGTTGTTGTTGGCCTTGCCATTTTCTTCTAGTAAAGTCTTCGGCTGTTTTTTGACATGGCTGTGTGTGTTTCTTTATTTCATTGTTCTTGCTGACTGCTGTGTGTCACATGTGGCCCACATACCCGTGAGCATGGGAGTAAAGGTGTGTTCCTGCCATCTCCTCACCTGCCATCTCCTGACACGCCCCATCTCATGAGGGTGGTCAATGCTGAATCTGTCACAGACATGCCAGTACTGGTTGCATGGGCTTCCTGTTTGTGCTCCTTGTGTCCCTTCCCACTGGGTCCCTGTGATGGCCCTATGCCCTTCTCTGTTGTTCTCATCATGGGCCATGTGGTTGTGTGCTGCTATGTCATCAGCTATGTCTCACTGACAGTGTGTGCCCTCTGTGTGGGCCCCTTTCCACAGCCATTGTGGTTCTGTGCCAGTGGCATACTGTGCCACATCTTTGTCTGGCATGTCTGCATGTTTATCACTCTATTGGTGCTTTTGCACCTGTCCATTGACATGGCTGTTGCCATGGTTCCCTACCCATGCCCATGTGTATCTACACTGCATGGTGTGCATGGCATTCCCCATGGGGTGTCATTTGTGTGGTACATTGTACTGAGCACTCAGGGGACCTCCCTCTGGCCATTTTGGCCACTGTGATGTGCCACTGTTCTCTCCTGTCCCCTGGTGTGCTGCTCTGTTGCATCAACACCCATCCAACTTGCACTAGGGCATTGGGCTACTTTTCCTGTTTGTGCAGCCCTGTCCCTGCATATCTTGCATGGTTTCCCATATTCAAAGGTGCCCTGCTGTGCCACACATTTCCAGTTCTGCGATCATGCATTTTCAGTATAGTCAGCCGGACATGCATGATCACATCTTCCTGCGCATCTTCTGAATATTGTAGTTTTTTGGGCCGGTGCATTTCAAATGCATGGTGTGGGCACTTGCATGATTCAGCCAGCCACTTTTGAATATGAGGTCCATTCAAACTAACAAACTACTTCATCAAACAGGCACAGACTGACACTCTCATTGAATACTACTTTTGCAAATCTCCTTACAAAATTCATGATGAACTCAGTGTTAGGATTCATTGGGGACTGCATATTCCACTATGTGTTCTAATTAGTGTATATTTCACATATTTTCATTGAATGGTTGTTTAATATGCACTCTGCTGGTAGTGTATATGTTTGAATAGAGGAAGTTTTGCACTGCTTTATTGAGGTAAACAAATAAAAGCTTGGTGCTAGTCTGAAATACTGTAACTTTGTAATAAATATTCATAAGCAGGTAAAAAAAACAGAGTACATGTAAACAACTTAGATCAGCTGTACGGTACAAATGATATACTTTTGTGAAGCTACCAGTTTGATTTACCACAGATCTTACAACAATATTATGATTATTTTTGTACTTTTTATTTATGTTGAATTGAATGACAGTGCATGATTGTAACCCAGTCAGTTTGCCATATATGTGCACCACATGATCACACACAACCATCTGACAATACTTACAATTTTGCTGTCAAAATAAAAAAAAATGAAAAAAACACAGACACAAAGACTACAGAGAACAGATGTTAAGCAAGAATGATAGTTTTGTGAAGCTATCAGTTTGATTTGTCCCAGACTTACAACTGAATCCAAGCAATAACAGGTTTTTGCTTTTTATTTTATGTTAAATGTGATGCCATTCAGTATGACTATCTCACCATCAGTCAGTTTTTCATAGATCTGATCAACATGATAGCAGCCCTCAATTGATTCATGCTGCTGATCTAAAGGTACTGACAGCTTGCATCATCGACAACAGGGGGAGTGACATCACTGACCAAGTGATAAAGTCACGTTCCATCCCGCTCGGCTGATCAGATGACAGTTGACGGCTCTGTGTTACAAATGAGAGCAGAACCACATATAAAGCACAAAAATTTCACTTTTTTTTTAACTGGCAGTTACTTTAACTAAACAAAGGACATAACATGGCAATAAATGGCAATTTAAACAGAAACTACAAGCTACAATTCACCTTTAAAGAAGAAGTCTGGCTAAAATTTTGAAGATCAATACATTCTGAATTACAGTATAACCAGCACATACCCAATAAGTCACAAGTCAAAATTAGATTTATAAGTTACAATGTTTAAAAGTTACAACCTACAAGCTATTTTTTTAACTGTGATTTTTACTACATGTTGAAACAAAACTGGTTCAGTAAATAGCTATGATATCAGCTTCAGAACTTAGTCTTGTCTTCCCTGCTAGTAACCATATATTACTTATTTCTCACAAGTTACATAAAACTTTACTTGTAATAAACATTTGAAAAGGGAAGGGGACACTAGGTGGGTATTGTACAAGCATTTCAATAATATGCAGATGCAAGCTAATTTAGAATGCGGCAGAGGAGGTGGTTTTAGAATGCAGTGGCACACAGTGTTAGAATTCCAAGGTTGTGTGCAATTTCTGAATACTGCAGGGATGAAATTTCATAATTGCACCGATTTGCAATTTTGTAATGCAACAAGGGCACAATCTCTGAATGTTACTGAGACATACAATTTTGGAAGATGGCAGGGATGCTGAAATCCAGAATGTGTTGGTGTCACAAACTTTTAGAATGTGGAAAAGGCAAGTAATTTCAGAATGGTGGGGGCACCGTTGCAGAAGGTGTCTTGGATGTGCAAGTTCATAATTTGTCCGGGATGTGTAATTTTGGCATGTGATAGTGATGCTCATTTTCATAATTTGATAGTGATGCTCAGTTTCAGATTGGGCTGGTAGCATGCAATTTCACAATGTGGCATGGCAACACAATTTCAGAATGTGACGGTATTATGCAGTTCTAGAATGTGGTGGTGGTGACATGCAGTTCTAGAATGTGACAGGGATGCACATTTTCAGAATATGCTAGGATGCATAAATTTGGAGCATGGTAGGAAAATACATTTGCAGAATGTGACAGGATTGCAAATGTTTATAATGTGGTTATAACACACAATTTTGGACGGTGACTAGAACATGCAATTTTTGAACGTGGCAGGGATGTTCATTTTCTGAATATGCTGGGGAAGCAAAATGTTTGAATTTGACAGAAATTCAAATGTTCAGAATGGGAGGGGATGGGTAATTTATTTATTGAAGAGTTTTACCTGAAAAGCACACCGAACAACTATGTTGCTCGTCTCCCGGTACATCCTGGGGGGAGGGGGAAAGGAGTGCAAAATACAACAGTGTCATATTACAGTCATAGGAATTAGAGTACATAATATGGCATTAGCATATTATAAGTACAAGAGCAATATTATGTTTTTTACAACATAGATAGTAGAGCATTTGGGTAAACACAGGTAATTTTAGAATGTTGTAGTGACACACAATTTTGGAATGTGTTGGGCATGCACGGTTTCAGAATGTGGCAGGGTGTGCAATTTTGAAATGTGGCAGGTGCACATAATTTTGGAATGTTGCTGTAAAAAGCAATTTGAGACTAAAAATTGTGTGCCCAGTATCCTTTCACCTGTGTGCATCCCCATTTTAATCAAGGCTTGTCTGACCCACCAAATTTCTACATGTGGGTCTGAGCCAAATTCTGAGATTACATGCCCCTGCCACAGCCTGTGATTGCACATTTCTGTTACATTCTAAGACTGTGTCCTCACCACATTTACAGGTTACATGTCCTTAATTCCAATATGTTGTGTTCCTGCCACATTCCAAGATTGCATGTCTTTGCCAGACACTGAGATTGCATTTTCCTCATTCTGAAATCATGTACAGTGGAGTCAGCTACAGTACAACACAGTAACTTGCAGTAGGTGACATGTCACAAAATACAGCATGATAAAAGGGTTTAATTGCCATTGAATTACACTGTTTCCTGCGGTATACTGCAGCATTTCATGATATACTGCAGCATTACTGTGCTGCATCCTGGCTGGCAACTCTGTATCTCCACATTCTGAAATTGCATGTCTGTATCACATTTTGAGATTTTGTTTCACTGCCACATTCTGCAGTAATACATCCCTGTCACATTCCAAGACTGCATGTCCCCACCATATTCTGAAACTGCAGATTCCTACCATATCATGCGAATGTGGATCATCACATTTCAAGACTGCATGATCCTCATTCCAAAATTGTGTGTTCCAGCCATATTCCATGATTGTATATCCTTCCCACATTCTGAGATTGGCTGTCTCTCATCTAAAATGATGTGTCTCCCCTATTCTTAGATTGCATGGTCCCACCACTTTCTGAAATTGCATTTCCCCTGACATATTACAAGATTGTGTGTTTCCTCTACATGCTAAAATTGTGTGTCCTCACCAAATTCCATCATTGTATGTCACTCATTCCAAAACTGTGTCCACCCACATTCTGAAAGTGTTCCTTCCACATTGCAAAACTGTATATCCAGACTACATTCTGAAATGCAGTCCCTGATGCATTGTCAAATTGTGACCTACCACATGCTGAAATCTCATCACTGCAGCATTTTGAAATTGTACACAACCTTGATATCCATGTCTACTGCTGCACTCCAAAATCACCGCTTGCCATATTCTAAAGTACAGTATCATGCATCAAAGCATTAGGGCTGAGCAAAATTACAAAAATCAGTTTTACGCACTTTCTACAAAATTGTGCCAAATTGACATAATTTCACAGTTTCTTAAACTAGAACAGTGTGTTTAAAATAGTCACTTTTGGTTGAAATTGTGCATTTTTATGTTTGCTTGCACGCATGTGCAAGAAACATAGTGCCATCAACCGAGATTTCGGAGGTGTGTCACCTCCTCCTCCAATTCAGTCAGCGTGTTGGCAGGCGCAGTCCCTGTAAGCCAATGCATGCTGGAGCTGTCTATGACAAGCTCCAAAATGCAGTGGCATACAGTCGAAAGGGAGCTACGCTTAAGTGAGCGCACAGATATCGCCTGCCCGCGCGCAGCTCCCCCACACACACACACACACGCACAGAAACGCACGGATACCGCGTGCTGCCCCCAGACACACGTGATAGCCGATGGGGGTGCCCGATCCTCGCCGGCTTGTGCTGCACTCCCCCAAGCTTTCCACATGCCATGCTGGGTGCCCACCCCAGCGTGGCAACTGATAGAATAGCCGATGGGGTGCCTCAATCCCCCGCCGGCTCCACTGTCCTCACCCTTCGAAGTACTGGGGCTACGCTGGGAGCCCACCCCAGTGTGGCAACTAATCATACGGCCAATGGGGTGCCCAACTCCTCGTCAGCTCCATCGCCCCCAGCATCCTTGTGCCACACTGGGAGCCCACCCCAGCATGGCAAACGCCCCACATCAGTTTTTTTTTAACCTGAAAATAAAATGGTCCCATGGCACTCTCCCAGCCCCCACAACCCGCACTCACCCACTGCACACCCTGTTTTCCCACACCCTCACCCCATACTTACCTCCAGAGCTCGGGCGATGGACCTCGGTGGACCGAGAACACGCTTTGCACTCTTCAAAGCCGACCGCGAACTGAGGAAATGCCGGTAAGCTGTATAATGGGCTAGATAGGGGTTTTCAACTTTATTGCATATTCAGGCATTTTTGAATTTTGCACCAAATTTTCAACATGGGTTTTTGGACCCTTCATGAATGATTCACTGTCATGGCGTATTCGGGACCGGTGTGATTTCACAGTCACTGCAAAAAATCACCCTTGGTCCTGAATAACACCATGACAGTGACATCATTCATGAGAAGGTCCCAAATCTGCTGTTGAAAATTTGGTGAAAAATTCCAAAATGACTGTTTTGCGAGCACAGCGCTACAGTTCTTGCCACAGGCTCGTAAGTTCGCAAATTTTCAATATTTTCACTCTAAATTTTCAACATTGCCATTTTACCACACCTTCTTATGAGTGGTACAGCTGTCATTTTTCACATCTCACCCAAAATGTGTTTCCGCCCATGTAGCGCACAATGGCGCAGTCGGTGTGCGAAATCAATGTATGGGACAAATTAAGAAAGTCACAGTGGCACTTTTCATGAGCAGAGGTCTTAAAGTGGCTATGTTGAAAATTTGGTGAAAAAATTCCTAAAAATGACTGTTTTATGAGTGTGCGTTTCGCAGTTCCTACGCATGCTCGTAAGTTCGCGGACTTTTAATATTTTCACTCCAGATTTTCAACATTGCCATTTTACCACACCTTCTTATGAGTAGTATAGCTGTCATTTTTCACATCTCACCCAAAATATGTCTCCGCCCATGTAGCGCACAATGGCGCAGTCGGTGTGTGAGATCAATGTACAGGACAAATTAAGAAAATCACAGTGACACTGTTCATGAGCTGAGGTCTTAAAATGGCTATGTTGAAAATTTAGCGAAAAAATTCTGAAAAATGACTGTTTTACGAGCGTGCGTTGAACAGTTCCTACGCACGCTTGTAAGTTTGCGAATTTTCAATATTTTCACTCCAGATTTTCAACATTGCCATTTTACCACACCTCCTTATGAGCAGTACAGCTGTCATTTTTCACATCTTGCCCAAAATGTGTTTCCACCCATGTAGCACACAGTGGCACAGTCGAGCAGCGAAATCAATGTATGGGACACATTAAGAAAATCACAGTGACACTGTTCATGAGCAGAGATCTTAAATGGCTATGTTGAAAATCTGGTGAAAAATTCTTAAAATGACTGTTTTTGATTGCATTATGCAGTTCCTGTGCATGCCTTGTAAGTTTGCGAATTTAATATTTTCATTCCAGATTTTCAACACTGCCATTTTATTACACTTCCTTATGAACAGTACAGCTGCCATTTTTCATATGTCACCTAAAATGTAAGCCAAGACATGTAGCGACAATGGTGCTGTTGGTGTGCGAAAGCAATGTTTAGGACAGATTAAGAAAATCACAGTTACACTGTTCATGAGCAGAGGTCTTAAAATGGCTATGTTGAAAATTTGGTGACAAAAGTCCATAAAATGACTGTGTTATGAGTGAGCATTGTGCAGTTTCCACGCACCCTTGTAAGTTCATGACTTTGTGATATTTTCGGTCCAGATTTTCACCAGTGGCATTTTTCCACACTTCCTTATGAACAGTACAGCTGTCATTTTTCACAACATGGCTGAAGTGTGTTTTCACACTTTCAGCGCAGAGATGCATGGTCGCTGTGGGAAATCATTGTTCGGCACAGATAAAGAAAATCACAGTGACATTGTTCATGATCGAGGCACCAAAATGCCTGAGTTGACAATCTGCTGTAAAAATCCCCAACCTAATTATATTACGGGTGTGCATTGCACAGTTTCTATGTACACTCGTGACTTCACCATTTTTTTAAATATTTTTACTGCAGATTTGCAACATTGCTATTTTTTACACCTCCCCATGAACAGTACAGCTGTCATTTTTTACATCCTGTTCGGAATGTTTTTGCACCTGTGGTGCTAAATGCCGTAGTCGCTGTGCATAAGCAGCTTTCGCTAACAAACTGATATTCCCCGTTCATGAGGTGGGGTCACAAAAAATGTTGAAAATTTGGAGTGAAAATACCAACGAATGCCTGAGGTATTAGGGTTTCCAACCATAACGCCCAACCCTGTAGAGAATGACAGGCATCAGGGTGTGACTTGGGATTCTTGCCTGTAATGCTCACACCATTCCACACCCTGCAGCCAGTGAGAGGCATCGAGGTATGCTTTGGACTCTTCGCCCCAAAGTTCACCCCATTCTCTATATCGCACCCATCTCACCGTATTTTAATGAAATGGGTGCGTATAAGGGCCAAAGACCCTAGAACACCGTGACACTTGTCAGTGTCTGCAGGGTGGGTGGTGAAATGGCGTACGTTATGCCTGATGACCCAAACCACACCCCAATGCCTGTCACCTCTCGCAGGGTGGTGGTGGGTTGGTTTCAGTTCAATACTTCACCTCCATTCCTATTACGCAGCTCTGTAACTTCTACACTACCACTGCCAATGCCAGCAAGCAAACATTCGACGTTGACAAATGCTTGTTTAAACCACATTTTTATAATGTGCAGTTTAGAACAAAATCGCTCCATTTGCAGAAACTGAGAATTTTTAAGAACCCATATTTTTAAAATGCACAATTTCGTGTGAAAAATGGTGCTATCCATATAGAAAAAGCAATGGTAAATTATGCTAGATTGTGCTGCAGTTTTGCAAAAAATGGTGTAAATGTGAATTTGGCAAATTTGTGCAATTTTGCAAGAATGAAAATAAATTCAGCCAGCATTACTGAGCATTCTGAAAATAAATGCACTGCACCCAACACAGTGTCAGGTTGTTTCTCTGAATGATTACTAAGACCACAGTTTCTTAAATTCTGGGTAAATAAGTCCCATCAGGTTACTAGCAGGGATGACTTGCATATGAGCTCTGGAGCAGACATAATCAGTAGCTTTTCATTCACTAAAACCAGCCTTTTTGAACAGGCAGTGAACTTATGGTTACAAAACAGCATGTATCCTCTAAATGTAGTAACTCTGAGATCTTATTTTGGTATGAAACTCATTAAGGATATGCTGATTCTAACTAATTCTGCAATTTAATACTTTCAGCAGACCCCCTCTTTAAGGGCACAGAAATGTATAACTCACTGAGATAGTCATGGACAAACTAGATGGGAATTGACCTACTTTTGTCTGGACAATCTCTGCAGCTATGTAAAGTGGGGGTGATGTTCATTTTTGGAGTATAGTGGTGAAGCACAGTTTTGAATGTAGTACAGACACACATTTTGTAATTTGACAGTGTTGTTTAATTTTGTACTGTGGCAATGATACACAAATTTGGAATGTGGGGGGGATGCAAATTTTGGAATGTGGCTGCCTAGGACAGGCAATTTAGAAATATGGCAGGCACATGCAATGTCAAAATGTGGCAGGCTGTAAGTGATGAAGTCAAGACATTTTGTGATGTAGTGGGTGCATGTAGTTTTGAAATGTAGCAGGGAGTACATTATAAAATTGTGTATCCCCAGCGTATTTTGAGATTGGGTGTCATTGCCACATCACGCCAGCTGTTACATCCATGTCATATTCCAATACTGTGTATCCCCATCACATTTCAAGAATACATATCCCCACCACATTCAAGTATTGTTCATTTTCATCACATTCCAAAACAGCAAGTCGATCTCAGATCCCAAGATGGGGGTATCCCTACTACATGCTGAGATTACATGCTACTGCATAATTTTTACCTTCTACTGTATGCTAACAGTGAGAACATGCTTTAAGTTACTGGTCACATCAATGAGAATGATGAACACACCACCAGAGAAGTGTTTGAGCTGCTGATCAGGGTAAATGGATTAACATGAGGACATAGACATATAACTGTTAGAAGATATGCAAAACATGACAGCTAAAGGGGAGGTTCTGATAATGGGAGACTTCAACATGCCAGATACAGACTGGTCAATACCAGCAGGAATATCCACCAGAACTAGACACATAGTGGATTCTCTGCTGGGGGAGGGCCTCAAACAAATGGAACAACAACCCACAAGAGGTAGGGCTATCCTTAATCTAGTAATGAAAAATAGGGAAAGGATCACAGAATTCCAGGTAGAAGGTCACCTGGGGCCAGTGACCATCACATGATATGGTTCAATTTGACCACTAGAACTAAATCATCCCATTCCAATGCAAAAATATGGGACTTCAGAGGAGCTGACTTTAATAAGATGGCCAACAGAGTTAAGGTAGCCCTGGCAAGAAGAAATACAGGTGAGGGGGTAAAGACAAAGTGGGCAAGCATTAAGGATACAATACTTGAAGCAATGTCCCATTATGTTAGGGGGGAAAAGCAAGAGCAAAAGAAGGAGGAAACCACTTTGGTTCTCAAAAACAGTAGCAGAAAAGGTCAGAGCCAAAAGACTGGACTTCAGGAAATATAAGGGACTGCAGCTGGACGAAGATAGGGAGACATACCAAACCTCCCTAAGGGAAGCAAGGAAGGCAGTAGGGCAGGCAGAAGCCCAAACTGAGGAAACACTAGCGCAAACAGTAAAAGAAGGGGACAAGACTTTCTATAGCTACATTAGTGAAAGGAGAAAGCCCAGAGAGGGTATTGCTAAGATCAAAGGGGATAAGGGGGAGTGTGTGGAGGAGAACCAAGGAAAAGGTTCTATCCTAAATAGATACTTCTGCTCAGTATTTACTGAAGATAAGGTAGGGCAGGTCCCACAGCTCAGCACCATGGACACAGGGGACAGGGGGGAGAGAGGTGTTCACAAGTCTCTTCACAAAAGAAAGGGCCCTAGAAGAGTTCACTAAGCTCAGGGTTGACAAGGCAATGGGACCGGATGGCATACATCCCAGGGTACTAAAGCAGAGCCATTATCAGAACTGTTTAGTGAGTCTCTGAGCACAGGAGAGGTCCCAGAAGACTGGAGAAGGGCTCTTGTGATCCCGCTCCACAAGAGTGGTAGCAGGGAGGAGGCAGGGAACTACAGACCAGTCAGTCTTACCTCAGTAGTGGGCAAGATTATGGAGGCACTCCCTAAGGAAAGGATAGTGCAACACCTGGAATCCATAGGGGCAGAGGATCCAAGACACCATGGGTTTACAAAAGGAAGGTCCTGTCAAAATAATCTCATAGATTTCTTTGACTGGGTAACCAGAGTGGTGGACCAAGGGGGTGCAGTTGATGTCACCTACCTTGATTTTGTTCCACATAAAAGATTGATTAATAAGCTTGGTAGGCTTGGAGTGGGTCAGAAGTTGGTCAACTGGGTAGCAAACTGGTTGGTGGGCAGAAAACAGAGTGTGGTGGTAAATGGTATACAATCAGAAGAGATGCAGGTCACAAGTGGGGTACCTCAGGGATTAGTCCTGGTGCCAGTCCTCTTCAATATCTTCATCAGTAACATTGCAGATGGACTGGAGGGTAAGGTGTGTCCTTTTGCAGATGACACCAAGATCTACAAGACAGTAGATGATTCAGATGGGGTGGGCAGAATGAGAAGAGATCTGGATAAACTGACAAAATGTTTGGAAGAGTAGCAACTGGGGATTCATGCAAAGAAGTGCAAGATCATGCACATAGGGATGAAAAACCCTGAAGCCACCTATAGGTTGGGAGGAGAGTTGCTAGCAATCACATGGGAAGAAAGAGGCTTGGACATCATCATCACCGATGACCTGAAATCATCCAAGCAGACCACTAAAGCAGTAGGTAAGGCTAGAGGGATGTTGGGGTGTATTAATAGGGGTATCATGAGTCGTAAGAGGGAGGTAATAATCCTTCTTTACAAGACACTGGTTAAGCCCCATCTGGAGTACTGCATGCAGTACTGGAGGCTACACCTTCACAAGAACATTAACAAAATGAAGGCAGTCCAAAGAAGGGCAACAAAAATGGTGCAGGGACTGCACCAGAAAAAAAATGAAGACAGATTAAGGCAGCTTAATATGTATACTGTGGGGGAATTTTAATTAAAAGCTATAAAGAGTATACATGCACTAGCTGGCTAAGACTGGGTTACTAGAGGTGAAAGACATAGCCTCGTGAACCGAATAGAACTAGATAAAACTGGTTGCTGCTGCCTAAGAAAGAGGAACCGAGTAAGGTAAAAAACAACTCCTTATAAGGAAAAATGCTGATAATAGAGTTCTGTGCATCTGTTGTAAGCAGAAAAAACAAGTGAAGCCATGCCAATAGTGTATAAAAACTGCTGTAAATTGTAATCGGAGAGCTTCTCCTTTGCAGAACTCCGCATGCATGTGAAAGGTTTGATCAAATAAAAGCGAAGAGAAGATAAGACTGGTCTTGGTGATTTTTGTCCTCGTGATGAAGGGGACATTATAGGTAATACTTACAGTGAGAGAATTTGCGATCACAGTTTTTGGTGTAGTTGGCAGGATCAGTTCTTCGGTCCGTGTCACCTCGTGACAGGGTTTTTCCCTTGAAAATGGAGCAATAAGACTACTGTGGAATTCCTCATCAGGACGTGACGCCTAGGGGCCGGTGACACTGATCATCACTGTAAGTATAACAATACCTAATATGGAGAGAGAGAGAGAGAGAGAGAGAGAGAGAGAGAGAAAAAAGTAAGGAGAAGAGGGTCTGAGGACCCCAGGTTTAAGAATATGTGGAGAGATGTATTAAGGAACAGTCTCTCAAACAAGCAAGGGCAACTGCCCTTTGCCCTTGTAATTTGTACTTGCAACAAGTATGTACTGTTAGAGCCGATGATGGCTTTCACAGTTCAGGCTGCTTTTAGGAGAAAAGCAGTGGCTGATTAAGTAATGTTAGATAAGCAACATTTAGAGAAAGAAAATAAACTACTGTGGATGTACGCACAGTAGGTGACTACAGACGGGATGATTTGAAAATCCTCCCCCCATGTTGCCTATCTGTGTAGTTTCAAGTTTTTCTGTATCAATTTCAAGTTCCCTTGCCTCCTACAGAGGCTAAAACATTTGATCCTAAACCCAGGTACTGCGGACCTCCACCAGATGGATTTCAACCTAGTACCGAGTACTGTTACAAATTGTTTTTGTTTTGTTTTTAAACTGCAAACCAGAGCTCTGGAAAAATACTTGGTTTGGCAGGTTACTAAAATGGCCAAAAGAAAACCTTTGAAAGGGTTAATAGCTGCAGTGTTTGGAAATTATCATGAAGGTCCTGCAGTCAGTTTTCTCAATCAGACCAGTGTATCAGAAAAGAAGAAGGAAAATACCTTGGCACCGGGTAAGTCTGAATTTTTTTATTTAAAGTTGTTTTATGTCTGTCTGTTTTATTTCTGTGATACATATACTAAACAAGGTAATGCTCCGTCTCTCTCGTGCATATTTTCTAGCATTTATCTGTGTTCTGTAATTATGTTCTGTTGTCCAAGTTGCAAAATAGCATTGACTGCCTTTGGTGCACGACATGTTACAGTAATAAAAAAAAAAGAAGCTTCTTTGCCTCATAGCTGACTGTTTTAATTGGTTTTATTTTTTATGGAACATTTGTGCTGCCTAGATAGGGTCAGTGAATAACTTTTTTATGTAGTTGTTGGTTGGAGCAGGTAGTGTTGATGGTGAAGAGTTATGACATCATATATTGCAATGTGCAAAAAGATTTGTAGTTTGCAAGCAACGTGCCAAGCCACTGCTAGGTGAAAATGTAATGTGTTAACAGCTATGAATGGCTTTATCATACTTCTAGTTAAAACCAGAAACTTTTTGCAAAATGGCAGAGTGCCATATTTTGACTATGCGCCAAAAGGTGTAACCATGTTCTACTAGATGTGTTCACTTACAGATGGTATGTTATGCTGTATTTTAAAGGAGTTCGAAGGTGTTTAAAAAAGAGTTTTGTTCTGTAAAGATTTGGCATGGAGATATGTATAAACATGTTGGTTTAAAAAAAAAATTTGTCAGTGTTACAAGACAGGTGGGAGGCAGCACATATATCTAAAACACATACAGTTTTCTAATGAAACCATGGGCATTACCTCAGCAAATTGGTGTCAAACAATGTCAGTCTTATTTTCTGTTAAGTATTTCTTTTTGTGTATGTGTACTGTCTTGGCCAGCAGTTTTATTTTGTGCTCTATTATTATTTAAAGATATTTTAATATCAGTAGCGTTCAAGGACACTACAAAAATAACTGAGTTTGAACGACCCTTGCATGCACGCTGCGACCTTTTGCACGTTATTTGACCTTCTTGTGTTTCAACATTTTATGTTACTACCAGTTCAAACTTAATGTGAATTCCATACCTAAAGCACAACTTTTCACACAAAATGTATGTTTTCATGAAAGCACACCAAGAGTGAACCATGTAATTTGACTTTTTATTGCAAAACTAGTATTCTAAGTAAAGAGGAACAAACTTTTTTTCTCTTCTCATTTCTTCTGACTTGCAGCCAACACAGGCAATACTCCAGCTGGAAGGGGAGAATTATTCATCACCTCCCCATATTTTTTTTATTATACATCTTCTTTATATTTATGCAGTACACTTTTGAAAAAGGACTAGTACAGCTGTTTTTGAAAGTTTACCATCTACAGTTAAAAAACAATGGCTTTTGTTTTTATGTGTGACCATGGTGTAGTCATTTTTTTCTTTTTAAAATGCATTCTAAAAATACGTACGTACAGTATTACCATCAATCCAGATCTTATAAACTCAGCTGATATTTTGTCATGCTTAGGATAAGGGAACCCAGGGACGCTTGGCTTCTTTTATCCTATGGAAATAATCTTGTTTTATTTTTAAACTTGTGTATGTTTGTTTTTGTTGTTTGTCTGTGTTTCTTCTCATTCTTCTAGAGAAAAAGAAGTTCCCCATCTTTATAGTAAGGTATGAAACTTACTAAACTAATTGTAATATTATCTTGTTATAATTTAAGTGTAGTAGGTGGGGACTGCAATGGGGCCACCCCATTACCATTTATCCAGTGCACATTTTTTTTAAGGTACTGCACGACTAGCTACTAATATTGCCAGACCATTTCTGGGTTAATATTCATGTCACCATCCACAGCTAACCTTTTTATTGCTACAGTATTCAAGCTGTCTCTTCCACCAATAGGAGCTCGGGGGGAGGGGGTTAGCTACCCTTCTTCCCTTCCAGTGTAATACCCACAAAGGTTGCAAGGTATATCACTGTTCCCCCAAAGGGGTAAATAAAGAAAATGTGCATTTGCCAATAATTGTTTCTTATTTACAGGTTTTAAAAAAGACCCAAGGTATTTTAACAGCATAACCCAGCCCAAGCCCTTCTGCTTTTTCTAGTGCAAACAGTTAAATCTCACACCTATTATTAGTACAAGGGCTTCTGCCCTCAGCAAGTAATCAGTTACGCTGGAGGGTGAAGCTGTGGATGTAAGTCCACACATATTCATTCTTTTGATTGTCTTTTCAGCTTTCTTATCCTGTCAAAACAAAAGTTATTTGTGATAAATATACAATTCCGTCACCATTTGTTTTCCCTTCCAAGGATGAGAATAACTCCCCTGTCTTGGCAAAATGTCAGGTACATCTCGTAACCAATAACTTTGATTATGGGAATGTATTAATGAACAGGTGTCCAGGCTATGCTGTCATAGTTTTTGGAAAATTCCAGCCTTGCATTTTTTTTCTAAGCTTGCTACACATAAATATGGGACCCATGGTCATGGCTTACAAGCGTATTTGGTGACTGGGGTGCTACTCTTCTCCATTGGGTGGCAGTACTTATAGTGGTCATATTAGCACTCTGGCTACTGACTGTCCAGATCAAACTTCTCCTACGGTGCCACATGACATCATCAATTGCACCCGTTGCTGCAACCGGAACACAAGGACCCCATTGACCTTGGTGGGGTGTTCCCATTCCATAATGAGCCAGACGTGACTATGGTGTAGGTGGGTAGCCAGTTGATACAGAGTATCAAAAGGGAGGAGTGTGGGGGAATTTTAATTAAAAGCTATAAAGAGTGTACATGCACTAGCTGGCTGAGACTGGGTTACTAGAGGTGAAAGACATAGCCTTGTGAACCGAATAGAACTAGATAAAACTGGTTGCTGCTGCCTAAGAAAGAGGAACCGAGTAAGGTAAAAAAAAACTCCTTATAAGGAAAAATGCTGATAATAGAGTTCTGTGCATCTGTTGTAAGCAGAAAAAACAAGTGAAGCCATGCCAATAGTGTATAAAAACTGCTGTAAATTGTAATCGGGGAGCTTCTCCTTTGCAGAACTCCCGCACGCATGTGAAAGGTTTGATCAAATAAAAGCGAAGAGAAGATAAGACCGGTCTTTGTGATTTTTGTCCTCGTGACGACGGGGACATTATAGGTAATACTTACAGTGAGAGAATTTGCGATCACAATACCCTACAGCAAAGGAGGGAGAAGGGTGATATGATCAAAACATTCAAACACCTTAAGGGCATTAACAAGGTGAAAGAGTCTAACATGTTTCAGTATAAGAAAAATAGCAGGACAAGAGGACACAGCATGAGGTTAGAGGGAGGCTGATTAAGGAGTAATGTGAGGAAGTTCTTTTTCACATAAAGGGTGGTGGATGCATGGAATGGCCTACCACAGGAAGTGGTTGATAAGAAAATAGTGCATGGCTTCAAACAGGCATGGGATAGGCATAAGGGAGCAATACAGATGAGTATGACTAGATAGCCCATTGACAGAGTAAAGGCCTATGGCCAAGGCCACTGTTTTTCGGTTTTTACCAGAAAATCCGGTAAAATTCCGGAATTAGGGCTGCCTGAAAACCGGTAAAAATGAAGATTTCATGGAATCTGGCATTTTCTATCAGATCAGTAAATCTATAAAAAAGTCTGTTTTTCTTTTAATTCCTTCCTGTACTATTTTCAGTTTGCTTTATTTAATGCTCTGTATATTAAGCCTTCTTTAATTCTGATTATTTATGCACATACTAAAAGAATGATAATAGAATCCTGTAAAATCCGAAATTAGAGTAACAATCACCGTGAAATTCCGGAATCTTAAGTCTTGAAAATGGAATTTAATTGTTTTAATCACCGTAAATCAGTGGCCTTGCCTATGGCACATTCATAAGGTAGAAAAAAATGAGCAGACTGGATGGGTCTTGCAGTCCTTTTCTTCTGTCAACTTCTATGTTTCTTTCTTTCTAGCAACTTCCACAATCTCAGTAACAAGAATGTATAGATGCATGGGCAGGACATATGGAAGAGCATGGTATGGTGTACTTGCCTATCTGTATAAAGATTATTTCATTGTTCAGTTGTAGAAATGTTCCCATGTGGCTTTATTTTTTGCCTGATTATATAGAATTTCAACAAGGTTAAGCTGCTGGAGCTGGTCAGGCAGTGGATGAAGGCAAAAAAGACATTTCATGACGTCATTTTCATATTTTAGGCAACAGTTTCTTTGGAGCAGTTTGCATCTATGGATCTTAGGGAAAATGATAATACTTTATGAAACCAAACCAAAGCCTCCTCTTAGGATTCATGTCTGGCTCACAGTTATAAAACTGTGTCCAGGACTGGTCAGTATTTTTGAGGGTGAGTCTCCTTTGTTACATTACAGCTGTTGAAATATTTTCTTATTCACTATTTGGTGTGTAGCAAATAATTATGTCTATTTCACCCACTCTATGAAATACGAATGATCTTTTATTCAGAAATCATATCATAAGGGAGTCCACCACTAGATTTATGTGGAAAAAGATCCCTGATGGGTTTTGCTCTTATTAGGACAATAACGCAAAACATACAGCTGCAACAGTGTTCATTGTTGAACAGGACATTAACTTGTTCAAAACACTACACTGTAATGCTGCAGCCTTCCATGTTACATGTATTGTTACATACAGTATTATACCATTTATGGTCTATAGTGACTTCTGGCAATTGATATAACTAGTGTCATCAGTTTTTACTCAAGGTCCCCAGACATGAATCCAGTATGGACAGTACTGCATGCCATGAGAACACGCACTAAGCAGACCAAGCCATAGACAACACAAGAACTCATTGATGGGGTAAACAGAGCTGGGACACACTTAAATGTCATTGCTGCAACCAGTATATTAGACATTTAGGAAAGGTGTTGACAGTTGTGATTGCTCAGGAAGGGTATTCAACTGACATAAAATTAAAATGTTTTGTGAAATAAAAGCTAATGTTGTCAAATGAAATAAAACCATATTAAAGAATATGTGCTGTATAACCAAGGTAGAGTAGAAAGGTTTATGTGTACCGTACACATATTATTATTTTCAGTGCTGTACTGTATGCACTATGGCTATCATCTATACTATAATTGCTATTGTTACAGTATTATTTTGTATATAATATTTCAATAAAGTTACTATGATTCCAGCGCTACCCAATAGTACATCCACTCAAGAGGTGGAGGCTGCCCAGGTACTGGACAGTACATTCCAGAATATCTTGAAAAAAGCAGAACTGGTAGCAATAATCCGTAAATAATGTAAAATAGGCAGCACACAACAAACACTACAACATAAAAGCAACACTCCTGTGAAGCAGAAGCACACTTCCAGAGCTTTGGTTTCACAGGGATTTCTGCCTATTATGTTTTTTTTTCCTTTCTTCCCTGCCTGGATGTGAACATAAAGTACTATGGTAAAAACCCCATGAGCTTCATAAACAGACCACAGATATTATTGCATAGTGTAGATATTTCCTTTAGGAAGAGGATCTATAGCCATGTCAATTACAAAAAAAAAGAATCACAGACACAGAAAAAAAGTGGGTATCACTAGCAGCCGATGGTGCTACATATTTTTCACAGCAGCTCCAGCCTGCTACAGTTATTAAGTGCTACAGTTATTAAAACTGTTTGGGGGACTTTTCCTGATGATTTCAACTATTATACTCTCAAGGATCATTTTCCTCATCTCTGTTTACTCTACGGAGATATTTTTTTTTTCTAATTTAAGGTTAGTTTTGGAACTTTAACTATTTGGAAGCCTAAGAATGCTCAGCAGCAGGGGTAGCCACATGGTGTCCATAGAGATCCCTTGAATAGCATAGTGTTGAAGACAGTCAAGGAATTGGAAGCCTTTGTGAATGAACTTGACAAACAAGTGGATAATTTAGCTTTGAGGGTCATTACAGTGGAACCAAAGTTGAACTTGTTTGCAGCAGACTTGATGCAAATTCATTGGCAGAGAAGGCTGTTACCATGATGGCAGGCATTTCAAGCACCTGGAAAATGGTGTTTGACAGTCTAATATTTATATGCTGGGGGTTCCAGTGGAACAAGAGGGACTAGTCCTGCTGGTTTTTGTTACCTCCACCATGTCCACCATGCTTGGCTTTCACCACAAGGCAGCACTTACCAGGGCTTACCACATAAACCTATACTGATAACAGCATTGAATTGGAATGCCTTGGGCTAGTCTTATCACCTTGGGACTCATGATATGAGAACACATTCTGTAGGCATCAAAGAACAAGGGGCAGTTACAACTCACAGATGGTACTTTTTTTCCTGACATTTCCTTTGTGACCAGACAATGGAGGAAATCTTTTGATACTGTGAGATCTGAACTGAACCAGCTGGGGATTGTACATGTCCTTCTGTTCCCTGCTACACTTTGGCTGTCTTATGCAGATACGATCTACCTTTTTAATGACCCTGCTAAGGCAGGGAAATGGCTGCTAAAAATCAAAGCTGACTTTGAAAGTAGCAGTACTGTGGAGGACACTGAGGGTGAGGATGGCTGATGGCTGGGGACTATACTTCTGTATTTGTTATGTTGCCCTATCTAACAGTATCCAGTTGCAGGGTTCATAAATCTTGCACCCAGTACTAGTGTTTTGTATAATGTGGCAGTGTGCTGGAGGGGGGTGAACTATCCTCCTTCTGATACTTGGTTTGTGCATTTTTGGGAAGAGGAATCTAGGGTTCATACTAAGGTAGTCATTTGGAGACGCTGGTGTAGGGTTGCTTCTTAATGGTGCTATATGCGCCATCAGAGCCAGCCTCGTATGCAGATTTTTGACCCCCACTCCACATCCTGGCATGTTGTACATGGCTTAATGTAAACCTTGATTACAAAAAACTTTGATTGCTCTTTCTCTTTTATTGGGCCCATTTTAGATTGTCCAGCATATGCTAGCTGCAGTATCTATATATATTAGCTGCATTACTAAGAGTTTAATTCATCTACTTCCTTCATGTTACTGGAGGATTTCCTGCACTTTGGGTTTTTTGGTCTCTGTTATTGTTCTTTAACAAGATTTCCTGCTGATTTTTTGGTAGACGTTAAACTAATTTTTGAAATATATTATCAACTACATGGACTTTTGAGAGGTCATTCAGCCAATTCAAGCGTGTTTTACTCAGAAACTTAACATTTATAGTTCTTATGGATTCTAGTCCACAGTCATGACACAGATGACCAGTTTGGAACATTATTGGACACTGAAGTTTGAAAACTTTGATGTTAAAATATTGCACTATCCCTCTATGATGTACCAGAGGGAGATACGAATCTAGATTCTTTCTATAGCCTTTCTGAAAACTGATTTCTATGCTTTGGAACTTTGAAAATGCATATTGTGTATGTTATGTGCTGATATACTCAATAAAAATAAAGTTAAAAAAAAAACAGAAAAAAAAGATGAAAAATGCATGTAAAACAAATACCCTGGACAGGATTTTCAATTGGGTGGATACAGTTTGGGGTCCATATTTTGGATGTGTGCTGTGTCCATGTAGATGTGTCCAGATGTACGTGTCCTATCCACATATAGCTGGAAATATTAACAACAATTCCCACAGTTTACAGCAATTCCTGTTGCAGCTGCTGGCCTCCTGTCTGTTTGTTGGATACAACTGCAGGACTCTGTCCCAAAAGGTAGAACAACCATTTGTGGTCTAACTTTTCTTGCAGAATCCTGCACTCATATCTGACAAATGGATGAATAACTTTCAAAATCTCACCCTTTAAGTATATAGAAAGTTATTTCCTGTGTGTGGAGCCCACACTTTAAAACCATGCATGTGTGTAACATTATTATTTCATTTTTATTGAGCAGGTAAGCACACTAGACTGCCGCAAGTTGCAGGCCGTAGGTGCTGAGTGTTATGTGATAAACTCTCTAATAATTATATTGTATAATATTTGTGATATAAATAAGTGTGTATGTGAATGTCTGCTTAGGAAACTACAGCCAGCCAGCCCGTGTAAGCAGGCTTGATCTTTTGACCTCAGCACTGAAATAGCAGATGGCTGTTTTCCTGATCTGTTTTAAAACATACTCTAGGGTTTTCTTCCAAATGCCAAGTGATAGCACATAAATATTCCTACTTTGGACTGCTGGGGACAAGGCATGCATTTTATAAACCTGGAGGAAAAGGGGACCTTTTAACAGATTCTTGTTAAGTTGTAAAACTGAAATCATTTTGTAGGCCAGGAAGCTAGCAGAAAGAAATCAAAGGAACTGCTTTGATCAAAGAGGCTGTCATAGTTTTAAACCTGGTAACTGCTGATTTCCAGCCAGCAGTAAAATAACACCCTTTTAGATATTCCTACTCAGATTACAGAGTAGTCACAGGGCTAACAGTGACCTCATGTGTGCTGTGACATCACAAGGAGGTGGAGAGACTGACTGAATATTGCCAGCATTTGAAGGGCTAAGGCAGACTCCCTCTCTGAATTCAAGGACGCACTTCATTTTCTGGATTGAAAGCAAGGCACTTTTGTAAAACATAGATAACACAGCTAGAACTTTAAGTAATCATGCACTTTTGTTCTGTAAACTTCAGATTATTTTTGGGCTGTAAACAGAGGTTATATGCTCTATATGTGTTTTGTATTTTATCTATTTTATTTTTTAATCTTAGTAAACATTTTTGGTTCTCCTTAATCCTGTTGAGTCTTTCTTTTGCATGTGAAGGCTGAAACTATATTGGGCATTCTTGACAGCTGTTAAGAGCTCAAAAGGGTATGTTACTATCTTGCTAACGATAAGAATATACCTAGGTCTTATGTTGAGTTTTAAGGGTACACTGGGGATCCTGGCTGGGTATCCACTGGGTGAAATATTGTACTGCATCCCCTGAAGAGGGTACATATCTGAACCTGCTAACTGGGTGTGCTAGTGAAAAGGTTCATATTTGACCCCCCAGGATTCGGGGCTAGGAGGTGATTCTGACCCAAAACAGACAGGAGGGTTACCCTGTTTGTCTCCTGTTCACATATTGCACTTTGAGGTTTGGCACTGTGGGAGCAGAGGGCTTGACCTGTGGAGCACGTTTGTGACAGATTTGGTTGGCAGCAGTGTGATTTAAAAGTATTTGGTAACACGAGCATTAACAATCCAGTGTGTCAGACTAATACTGTAACAGCTCACATGCAAAATAAGGCAGTGATTTAAAAAAGTAATAGAGCTATATAACTGTGCTTACAGTCTAAGTTCCCTATCTCTTTTATTTTTGGGGGGGTGTAAGTTAGTGTAGCCGTAGATAGGGAAGAAGATGGCTTCCAAATACAGTGAGTACACTACAGACTACCTGAGGCTGTTGTGCCAAGAGAGAGGAGTCCAGCACAAGGGCCGAGCCAAAATGAAGCACCTCATGGAGGCTTTGTGGCAGCTGATGCACAAGACCTTGAGTCACAGTCTGTGACTGGAAAGGACCAGATCTTGGGTGTGGAGGGTCCAGGGTCCAGTGCAGTGTCCAGATCCGGTGAGGAGGACAGCAGGAGCAGTGTAAGCCAAGGGCCACAGTAGCAGGGGAAGGTCACCATGATTCTGGAACCAGAAAGGATCCGGCTACAGATACAGTTGCAGAGAATGGATCTCAAATTCAAGAGAGGAGAGAAGAGAAGTGAGAGCAGCAAGCTGCAGAGGAAAAAGAGTGACAGTGTTAGAGAAAGGATGAGTGAGAGCAGCGTGAGGCTGAGTGAGAGCAGTGAGAGGCTGAGCAAGAGGAGCGAGAGAGCGCCAGCAGATATTTGAACTGGAGAAGCTACAACTCCCAAGACCAGTGCCAGAGCAGGTAAGTGTCCTGGGTTTAACTGGATCTACAGGACTGGATTACAAATTAAATTCTAAATTGATAGCTGAATTTAAACAGGGGAAAGATATGGATGCCTTTTTTAAATTCCTTTGAAAAACTATGTATTCAGGCAAGTATTCCCAGAGAGTTCTGGAGCTTCCAGCTATCCCTGCTACTTACCAGGAAAGCTTGGGATGCATTCAGTCAAATGGACAATGAGGACAGTAATGATTATAGTAAACTTAAAGCTGCACTGTTAAAAAAGTATGATTTAACAGCAGAAGCATACAGAGTTAAATTCCATAAGCTCATGAGAAGCCCTGACATGAACTATCAGGAACTAGCTACTAAACGTCAGCTTTTAAAACGTTGGTGGAAAGGGATAGACGCAAACTCTGTAGAGAAAATTAAAAATATTGTATTTTTGGAGCAGTTTTTTGGGCGTGCCCAGCAGAGCTGAAAACCTTGCCAGAGGACCAAGATCCAAAAACAGTGCTGAACTCTTGAACTGCTATGCCAGGAGCAGACCTCTGAGAGGGAATGGGGTGGGTGTGGCAGTGCAGAAAGGGAAAAGCGCACCTTCAGGGCAGCTAAAACCCTCCCTGCCTCCACCAAAACCAGGTAGCCCCAGGTTACAAAAAAAAGTTTTACCTGAAGAAAGAAATGAGTGTTCGGTTTGCAGAGAACCTGAACATATTGCCAGGCAGTGTCCAAAAAGGGCAGAGAGTGCATAAAGTGGTGCTAGGAAAGAAATGGGTTGTTTGTGTGTCCCTGAAAGCATGCCGGTAAACATGAGAGAACATGTACACCCAGTCACTGTGAATGGGGTACAGGCTCATGGATTAAGGGGCATGGGAGCATCTCCAACTTTGGTAAAAGAGGATTTGTTAGAGCATGAACAGCTTATACTAAATCAATTTGTGACTGTACGGGGATTCACTGGGGAGGAGAAAATGCTGCTGCTTGCTAGTGTTCTCCAGGACTGGGGTGAGACAGGGGGGACTGTGCAAAAGGTTGCCGTAGCAGAAAACTTGGCTGTAGATATAATTATTGGGAACAGTCTTCAAAAGGAGATGGTGTGTGCAGTTACCAACAACCAAGCAGTAAAGGTAAATTGTAGTTCCCTGGACCCCATAGAAGCCCCTGTAGAAACCACTGGGAGGATGGTCCCCAAGCCTGTGTCTCCTGATATGGAGAACAGTAAAAGGGGGGCTAGAAATTCCCCAGGTAGCAGTTAACAGAACAGTTACAGAGGGTTAATCTGAGGAGGTAGGTGTAACCCATAGTCAGAGGGTTAGGGATAGCTGTGATCCTGAATGCCCTGATGCTAGAGCTAGGAACTCTAGTCTAGAAACTGAAGGTGACCTGTCCCATGCTTTGGGAATGTGTAAGGAGTTTGCAGTTGCTCAGGAAAGTGACCCTAGTTAAGAGAAGCTGAGGGCTTGGGCAGACTCTGATGGAGCACAGAGAGGTGATGGGAAACAAAGTTTATTGGGACACTGGACTGCTGTATAAGCAGGATATAAGGACACAAGGAGGGGTGATGGGCAGGCAGCTTTTCATTCCCCAGGGGTACCGTGAGCAGTTGCTCAAGATTGCACATGATATTCCCATGTCTGGTCATCTGGGAAGCATGTGCACTATGCAGCAATTGGCCCAGAATTTCTATTGGCCCAACTTCACCCAGCAGGTGTAGGAGTATTGCAGGTTCTGTCACTGATGCCAAGAAATAGAGAAGGTGGATAAGAAAACCCAAGCCACCCTAATCCTTTTTCCATAGTGGAGGAGACATTCCAGAGGGTAGGAATGGATATTGTGGGGCCTTTAAATACCCCCAGCTCCTCCAGGAAGAGGTTTATCCTGACTGTGGTGGATTATGCCACCTGGTACCCAGAGGCAGTCATCCTATCCTCACGGAGGACTGATAAAGTGGCAGATGCCTTGCTAGGTATTTTCTCCTGTGTTGGTTTCCACAGGAGGTTATCACTGATTGAGGGGGTGCCCTCATGTAAGACCTGATGAAATGTTTGTGGGAGAAGTGTGGGGTGGTGCAGAAATGCACAACACCTTATCACCTGCAAGCCAATGGGCTTGTGGAAAGATTCAATGGTACCCTTCAATCAAATCAGTCGGTGGTCGTGAGGGCCATCGAGTGTCCTGCCCTCCCCCAAAATGGAGCCAGTTCTGAGTCGGTGACTGCACTGCAGCCAGTGGTCGTGAGGGCCATCGAGTGTTCTGCCCTTCCCTGAAATGGAGCCAGTTCTCAGCCAGTGACTGCACTGCAGCCAGTGGTCATGAGGGCCATCGAGTGTCTTGCCATCCCCCGAAACAGAGCCGATTCTCAGCCGCTGACTGCACTGCAGGTATGACAAGACACCTATTTCGAAGCCTGGGTGACCGTTTTTCTGACAAAATTCCATCTGTGTGTGTGTGTGTGTGTGTGTGTGTGTGTGTGTGTGTGTGTGTGTGTGTGTGAGAAACAAAGGACCTGTGCTTTTGGCACCATTTTTGTTTCAAAAGGCCCGGATCGGCAGAGTAATGGAGATAGTTTTTCTAACTAACAATTTGCACAATTAAGTAGTGTTTTTTCATCATTCACTGGGGAACTTTAAATTGTGTTAAAATCATTTTGCAGGTTTTCTCCCCTTTTTGGAGGTTACCTTAATTTTATGTACTCCTGCCTCAGTCTGTAACCTGTGCCTGAGGTGCTTATACGGAGCATGAGGGAATTAAATATACTCTGCCTGCATTATCCAGCTAAAGTGAAGCAGTTTTGCTAAGATGTGCAGCTCTACCTGAAGTTCTAGCTAGCCTGTGTCCTGCTATATTTATTTTTTCCACCAAATAATATTTTAGTCGTATACTAGTGAATTTCTAATGTAATTTAGTTGCATACTAGTGAATTTCTAATGCAGAGTGAAATAAGAAATCTTGAAGTGCTGCCTTAGTTCCACCAAATGTGTTGTAATTAGGAAGTTGTAATGCAGCCATGCCTGTTAAGCTCTGCAGCCCTGTGAGATTGTTTGTAGTCCTAAATAACCACCTAATGTGGGTTTTTAATTCCACTACCACAAAATCGTTTTTAATTCCAAATGCTGCTACTTGCTTGAAGTAAACCAGACCCTCCTTCTCCTGACCTGCTAGCTTTATCTAATCCAAACGCTGCTGCTTGTGTAATCTGTGCCAGACCCTCCTTCTCCCTAGCTGTTATAACCCGTCCATTTTGTCTCCTCCTCAGCCGTGGTCATGAGGGCCATCGAGTGTCCTGCCCTCTCCCCCGAAACTGAGCCAATTCTCAGTCGGTGACTGCACTGCAGGTATGACAAGATGCCTATTTCGGAGCCTGGGCAGCCATTTTTCTGACAAAATTCCATCTGCGTTTGTGTGTGTGACCCTGCCCACTTTCTCATTCCCAGATTATCTAACCTCTTCACTAGTGGCCACCCCATCATTTTCCCTACTGCCTAAACCCAGCACCACATCATGCTATCACTAACGCTTGCTTTATTCAGTCTACTCACCCCCCCTAGCATCCCTCCCACCTGCCACCTACCCCAAAGCCAATTTTTTCCCCTCTACAGACTTCACCTGGGCAACTACTCCCCCCAACACTACCTCCAACCCTGGTCCAGCCACAGATGCCTTACTAATTAACTGGGACCTAGATGCTCTAATCCTGCCACCTTCCTTCCATGCTGGGCTGTCAGTTTTACACTCCTCGCCTACAAAAAATATTTCACTAACCCCACAGCATCTTTCAACCCCCCGGCAAGGCAAGATGGGTTACGCTAATAGTAAAACAGCTATTATACAATGGCCACTAAATAAATCGCAAAATGCAGCATCCTGATTGGTTGGCTGACACCTTCCCACCATTGTAAATCCACCAGTGTACCCACTGGAAAAGGTGCCAACCAACCTCATCCCATGCCACCAATAAAAATATCCCCTTCGAGCCCCCACAGCACCCCAAATTGCCGCCACATTGAATGCCGCTACAAACCCGCTACCGTGGTAAATTCAAAACAAATATGAGTTGGACATTCACACTCTATGACGAAAACGACTTAGAAAATATTTTTAGCAACGAAAATGACTTCTCTCACACAGAAGCCACTTCCTCAAACCCCACAGCAAATATTGTAGAACCACGTAACACTCCAGTACTCCCCCCCGCTAATCCTACACAGACAACGGTAACTGAAACAGCAAATGCCCCAGAAACTGCGCACATACCTGGGGAAATTCTGCAATCTGCCTCCGGTGATCCCAGTACGTCAGCAATCGTAGGCCCCTGCAACAAAGTGGCGTTAGAAATCTGGGATCCTCCTGCACATGCGCAGAACTCAGAAAAAAATCCCGCCAGTACCGCTGCAGTGAAAAACAAACGAGCAGCAATTTTTAAAACAAAGGGACATTTTAAATATTTTTTTTTGTTAAAAAAAAAATGGGCAGGACCTTTGTATAATAGGCAATATACCCCTCCAGGGAGTGGGTATACCAGTGGATTTACTACTACTGGTGTGGTTAAGTCCCTCGGCTGCGCCTCGGGACTGAACCACACCAGCCATGGTAAATCCACCAGTATACCCACACCCTGTCAGGGTATATTGCTATAATAACACTACTGCTACTCCTGGCCAGGGATGTAGACCCAAATCCGGAGCCACCCTCCCCTCCAACCATATCACCTCCTCTTCACTCCAATTACCTCGGGGGGTTAAAATTATGCATCTTAACATATGCAGCATCCCAAATAAATTCACCTCCATCCAACCGTACATCCTCTCCCTGCGCCCTGATATTCTTATTATCACTGAAACATGACTGAAACCCCACAACTTGGATGCTGAATTATTTATCCCTGCTACTCCTTCACTCGACATGACCACCCAGGCAAAAAGAAGGGCAGTGGCATTGCCATGTTCATCTCCTCCAAGCTACAGTTCGCACCTGTCCAGCTCCCCATGCCCACGCAATCCATAGACCCCCTTCTAATCAAAATTTCACTCCCACACTCAATACCTTTATATGTAGTTGGGTCATACCACTCCCTGGACACCCCCCCCACGTAATCCTAGAACATCTAGGCACCCTAAAATCCCTCGCTTTGGGGGGCGAGCTACATATCCTTGGGGATTTCAATTTTAACTGGCTCACCACTCGTAGCTCAAAGCTTAGAAGCCATTTGATTGCATTAAACCTACCCCAACAAATCATGGAACCTACTCGCTTGAATCATAAAATCCTAAACCACTCTCTCCTGGACTGGGCTCTCACCACACACCCCATCGGGTTCTAGAAGCTGGTCTCCTACCCAACTCTCTAAGTGAACACCACATGATATACGTGGTAAGGAAAATATTCAAGCCCCGAGCATCGCCACCATGAACAGTACTCACTAGGTCCTACAAATCACTAGACCTTGCTGCACTCCTAAATGATCTATCGAACACTGATTGGTCTTTCATCAAACATGCATCCTCCATTGACTTGGCCCTGAAACTAGTCAAGTCCAATTTTCTTGCAATCTGGGATTACCACACACCTCTCAGAAGGGCCCATGTAAGGGGGTCCCACCTGCCCTGAGTAACCGCAAACATTATCAAACAACTCCATGGCAGAGACAAGGCGTGGAAAGCTTACAAGACAATTGGCACACAGGCAGCACTCCAACACTATGGCGCACTTGAAATGCATGCACTAGAATAATATGACAGGCCAAAGCTAACTATTTCAAGGCCTTCTTCCACTCAAATCTCAACCACCCAGTGAAATTCTGGAAGACAATAAAATCATTACTCTTCCCCCTGCCCAGCTACCCACCCCTGCCCTAAAAGTAGCGGGTTCCATAGTCACTGACTCAGGTGAAGTGGCCTCTGTTTTTGACACATTTTTCATTAACTGTGCTTCCTCCCTTCTATCCACAAACCTGCACCCTCCCATGAGCCCACTCACCCCCGTGTCACCTCCCCCCAAGATCTACTGGTTCTCATTCCACTTGGTCTCCCCAGCCAAAGTACAAAAAGCCCTACGGGCACTCAATCCTTCCAAAGGTAAATGCCCCTCTAGCCTCGATTCTAAGATGCGATACCTATCTGCCCCAGCCATCGCCACACCACTGGCCGCCCTTTTCAATCTCTCTTTCTCTCTTGCTACAATCTCAGCTGTCATCCCTCTCCCAAAAGGAGGGGACCACTCCTCGCCAGGCAATTACCGCCCTATCTCCCTGATCCCTATTCTGGCCAAAGTTCAAGAACAACTCATTCTCTCCCAAGTATCCACCTTCCTTGACTCTTCCTCCTTTCTCTCACACTACCAGTCTGGCTTCAGGAAATCGCACTCCACCATCACCTCCCTATTAAGGCTCACAAACGACATCCTCACTGGCATGGTTAAAGGGCATGTCACCTCAACTATTTTCAGTGACCTAACAAAGGTATTTGACACTGTCTACCACTCACTCTTGTTATCAAAACTCGCCCTCACCGGTCTCTCAGGAGCAGGCGCCAGCTGGTTCCTCTTGTACATGGCAGGAAGGTCACAAGCAGTAAGAATTGGATCGCACACTTCTGTCCCCCTTCCTGTTACTATTGGGGTTCCCCAAGGCTCGGTCCTTGGCCTGCTACTCTTCTCTATTTTTCTGAATGGCTTTCTCTCAGTGTGTCCTCTCATGTCCATATACATGTATGCCAATGACACTGTACTATATGCCACAGGCCCCTCCACCACAGAAGTGTCATCCAGACTCCAGCAGGACTTTAATGCTATTCAGATTTGGTTCAAACCAGCTTTTTCTCAATCCAAAGAAAATGGTCTCACTCACCTTCAGCTCAAGGCAAAGGCTCTCCCGGCTACTCACCACCCCTACTTTCCACACCATAGATGGGACCCTTTTGGAGGCCTGCACCTCATTCAGATAACTTGGGGTCTGGCTTGATCAGCACCTTGACTTCTCAATTCATATTGAGGTGATCCACAAAAAACTTCACCTCAAACTGGGCACCCTATATCAGAACAGAGGTTGTATACCCTGCCAATACGCAAAGCAATTGTTCAGAAAATGATACTCCCGTTTTTTGACTATGGTGACATAGTTTATAGCATGGCTCCCAAGTCCTCCCTGGCCAGGCTTGACCCTCTCTTCCATTCTTTCTGCCACTTTGCCCTGGACTGCCCGCCCTCAACCCACCACTGCGACCTCTACAGGTCCTTAGATCTACCCTCACTACAGGATCAGAGAATGGCACACTGTGCAAGGATAACAGCTAAATTATGGACCCGGTCCCGCCCCCCCCTTACCTTGCAGCTACCCTAATAGCCCAACCTCCTGCTGATTACTCCCTATGGAACACTGACTCTCGGCTTCTCTCCCTCCTACATATGTCCTCCACCAAAGGACAGCATGCCTTCAAGTACCATATGCCAAACGTATGGAGCTCCCTCCCCACAGTGATTAGACACTCCACCTCCACTCAGCAGCTCAACCATCTCCTCAAGCAGCATTTCGTCACTATCTGCTCATGCATCTAGCCCTGTAGGGCAGCCAAATGCCTTTTTGCTACCAGTCTTCAATTTAATGTATGAATGCTAGTTTGTTTAGATTGTTAACTAATTTCCTATGCTGCTGCACTTAGCCTCAGTGCTATCTCTAACACTGTCGTTTGTACTTAACTCGCTTCCCCTAACAAGAGTCAGGTGGTATCTTGTACACTGTGTATCGCTCAACAATGTGACTCTCTTCTTACATCATGTATTTTATTTGTATTACTGTTCTCCACTCCCCCACCCCCAGGACACATCTGGAATTGAGCGCTGTACCGCTCAGTATGCCTTCCCGGTAAAACTTTTAAATAAATGCTCCAAGTATTTGCTAAACAACATGGGAGGGACTGGGAGAAATACCTTCCCCACCTGCTGTTCACATACAGGGAGTCAGCCCCAAGAGTCAACAAGTTTTCCCCCTTTGAGCTCTTATACAGACACAGGGTAAGTAGGCCCTTAGACTTGATCCAGGAGGACTGGGAAGGCAAGCACACCACCCAAGGAACTCCCAAAATGGATTATATCCTTAGGTTTAGAGAAAAGCTGGGGGAGCTTATGGGAACAGCCTAGAGCAACCTGGCAGCTGCCCAACATAAACAAAAGGTATGATATGATCATAGAGCCAGAGCTCACCTGTACACTGTGGATCAGGAAGTCATGGTCCTAATCCCGGTCGGGAAAGATAAGCTGCAGGCCGAGTGGGCAGAACAGTCCAAAGTGCTCAGACAGTTAAATGATGTAAACTACATGATAGAACTACCTGCCAGGAGACAGACACAAAGAATGTACCGTGGCAGCATGATGAAGCCATATGCTAATGGGGCTGACATGGTGATTGCAGAGTGCAGTTCTGGGGAAGGGGCGGACAAAGGAGACCCCGTTCTGGACTTGCTGGAAGAAAGCATGTGGGAGTCCTCTGTGAAGGCAATTAAAATGTTACCCCAGCTGACCCCAGAACAGATCCAGGAAATAACGGAGGTTTTAGCAGACTTTGTTCCACTGTTTAACACCAAGCCTGGACTAATCCCCTTAGCAATGCATGATGTGGAGACAGGGATGCAGGTGACCATACGGTGAACAGCATATCAGGTGGATTTAGGTATAATCAAGAAATCCTACAGCCCATGGGCTTCACCCGTAGTCCTTTTTCCCAAGCTAGATGGCTTAGCTCATTTTTGTGTGAACTATCGTGGACTCAATGCAGTCACAAAGTCAGATGCCCACCCAATGCCATGAACAAATGAACTCCTATACAAGTTGGGAAGGACAACATACCTTACAACTATTGACCTGACAAAGGAGTATTGGCAGGTAGAGTTAACTGTCAGAGCTAGGGAGAGGTTGGCCTTCATCACTCCGATAGGGTTATTTTAATTGAAAGTTATGCCCTTTGAAATGAAGAATGCCCCTGCCACTTTCCAAAGGTTGGTGAACCAGGTGTTAAATGGCACTGAGGAGTACACCATGGCATACCTGGAGGACATTGCCATCTTTAGTGCCAGCTGGAAGGAACACCTTATGCCACCTTAGGGAAGTGCTGGGCAGGATACAGAGGGCCGGACTCACTGTAAAAGCTGAGAAGTGCCAGGTGGCAATGGCTGAGGTGGCATACCTCGGACATGTTGTAGGCTGGGGACAGCTCTGTCCTAACCAAGCAAAAATAGAAGCAATCAAGGCATGGCTCAGATCCTAAACACAGAAGTGGGTCTGGAGTTTTCTAGGGACAGCAGGGTACTATAGGAAACTTGTACCAAACTACAGTGCCCTTGCCACTCCCCTATCTGGCCTGTTGAGGAAAAGGATGCCTAAGAAAGTTACCTGGAAACCAGCCCATGAACAAGCCTTTACATGACTAAAGGAGGCCCTGTGCAGTGCTCCTGTATTGGCAAGTCCAGACTATAGTAAACCCTTCATAGTCCAGACTGAGGCATCAGATGTGGGTATCGGGGCAGTGCTTAGTCAAACATCCAACCAAGGGAAAGATCACCCCATAGTGTACAGTACCTCAGTAAGAAGTTACTTCCCAGGTAGCAGGCTTACTCTACAGTGAAAAAAGAGTGTCTTTCCATGGTGTGAGCACTAAAGAAGTTAGAGCCATACCTATACAGGCAGCATTTTGAGGTACAAACAGATCACAACCCCCTGGTTTGGCTGGCACAACTGGGTAAAACAAATGGTAGGCTGTTAAGATGGAGCCTTGCCTTGAAAAGTTATGATATAACTGTCTTACACAGGGTAGGGGCAGCAAACAAAAATGCTGACGGTTTATCCCGTCAGTTTGAGATGTGAACTGAATTTGGGGCACTCATCCCATGTGGGAATAGATCCCCCAAATTCAGTCTAAGGAGGGAGGAGTGTCACGTGATAAACCCACTAATAATTATTTTGTAGAATATTTGTGATATAAATAAATGGGTATGTGACTGTCTGCTTAGGAAACTGCAGCCAGCCAATGTAAGCAGGCTTGATCTTTTGATCTCAGCACTGAAATAGCAGGTGGCTGTTTTTCTGATCTGTTTTAACACATAGGGTTTCCTTCCAAATGCCAGGTGATAGCGCATTGTAAAATATTCCTACTTTGGACTGTTGGGGACAAGGCAGGCATTTTATAATCCTGGAGGAAAAAGGGACCTTTTAACAGATTCCTGTTAAAATGTAAAACTGAAATCATTTTGTAGGCCAGGAAACTAGCAGAGAGAAATCAAAGGAACTGCTTTGATCAAAGAGGCTGTCATATTTTTAAAATAGGTAACTACTGATTTCCTGCCAGCAGTAAAATAACATCCTTTTGGATATTTCTACTCAGATCACAGAGTAATCACAGGGCTAACAGTGACCTCATGTGTGCTGTGACATCACACAGAAGTGGAGAGACTGACTTTGAATCTTGCCAACATTTGAGGGGAGGAGGCAGACTTCCTCTCTGAATTCAAGGACACACTTCATTTTCTGGACTGAAAGCAAGGTACAGTACTTTTGTAAAACATAGGTAACACAGCTAGAACTTTAAGTAAATCAGGCATTTTGTTCTGTAAACTCCAAATTATTTTTGGACTGTAAGTACAGGTTATATGTTCTATATGTGTTTTGTATTTTATCTATTTTTTTAACCTTAGTAAACCTTTTTGGTTATGCTTAATCCTGCTTGAATCTTTATTTTGCATGCAAAACAAAACCCTGGCAGCCTGATTGATTGCTACTGATGCATACTCACCCTCTCCTCACACTTGTTACATTACATGTTTATGGCCGACTTACTTGACCTGCAGTCCAGCCAGGGGCTAGCATTTCCTTATGAGATTCCACAAGTAAAAGATGAAGAACTGAAGTTAAGCAGCTGGAAAGAGGAATGATGACTAGACAGTAAACATCCCGATAACTAAAGAACATTGTGCACCCCAGCCCCTCAAAAACAAAATACAGAAGGGCACTGTCTATAAGCAACTTAGCTCTTGCACCTCTGGCTAAAATTGAAACCCATGCCACATCAGCAATGACTGCAGCTGTGAATTGTCATTTTTATAGGTCCTTGACAAGACAGTACAATTTGTTTAATCCAAGGTTGTGGTTGTGACCTAAATGTAATAAATGTCTAACTGCACATGAATCACAGCAGCAGTATAATACTGCTGCTGAGATTTATCTGCAGATAGTTCATGTTGTTCAGGATGATTCTGTGGGTGCTGAGAAAGTTTCACATTTCAGGATTTGTTTTTTCTATTATTGGTGATGTTCTCATAATAAAATGACTAGCTGCAAAGAAAAACTAAAATCCCACTGTGATCTCTTCCCTTCACCTGCAAAATTCCAACCTCCCCTACACTGCCCTTTATCTGGTCCCATATAGAGGTGTTGCAAAATTAAATTTTATCAGCAAAATCAACAATTTTGCCGTGCAAAACATTTCACGAAATTCCTCTGTTCCACAAAATTTTTTGCAGGGTGCAAAGCTGCAAACTTTCACCTGCGAAAGGTGAAATTTCACCATAAAATGAAGAATTTCACCTGCAGAAGGTGAAATTTCACTTGCAGAAGACAACATTTCACTGTTAGGTGGGTGAAATTTCACCTTTCATGCGCAACATTTGGCATCTTGCAGCCACAAAACATTTAGCAAAATGTGCAAATTTCTCAAAGTAGTTTGCTTAACAAAATTTCATAATTTTGCACATCAATAGTCCCATAACCTCCCTCCCATACTGCCCTATTGCAAAAAAAATCATCCCTCCTCCCCCACAAAAGCCCCAAGTCTCAGTTTAAAACACTAGAACCTGTAAAAAGAAAACAGTCCCCCATCAGAGAGAGGACATGCTCATGCTTCTAAATCCTTGATCGGAATGAATGATGAGATATGTGTATCACAGTAGTAATACCTGATTGGTTGATAACCAGACTCTCAGTTATTTACAGCTAGGGTGTACATAACTCATCATTCAATCAATCAATCAATCAAATCTTTATTTATCCAGGCGATCACCATTGAGCAAGCTCATTTATAAGGTGGACCTGCTGTTGGCAGGGAAAATTGTACAGTTACGTATAAATATACATAATACTAAAGGAACAACATGTTTACAATACTGATAGGAGCAGAGCATTTACATTCCAAGTCACAACATGTACAAGAAAGATATACATAACACAACCTGAACGTATATATATATATATATATATATATATATATATATATATCATATATATATATATATATATATATATATATATATATATACAGTTCCCACAGGAGCAGGATGTGTATGGATGTCATATACAAACCATAGAAGAAAAAAAGAAAGATTATTTATAGTCCTGTCCAACAGAAATATGTTACAGGCCTGGATGGAAATTCCTAAGCTATGGAGGTGCGCATAACAGTGTGTAAGCCTTAGCTAAATGTGGCAGAAGGGTGTGGTGAATAAGAGGGATGCAGATGGTGCTAAGAGTAAGTGGGGCAGAGGAGGGGGGAGTAGTAGTGACAAGAGCTGATTTGGATAAGCAGCTGGGACTAGTGTTGAAGAAGAGGGGAACAATAGTCAAGCTGCTAGGAGCGATAGAAGCAATTACAGATTTCAGCAAATGTTTTGTCATAGAGGGTCTTAAAGAAGGCAAGACTGACAGGTGAGCTAAGTCTCAATGATTCCTTCATCCTATTCCAGAGAGTAGGCAGGGCATAGTTTATGGTAGCCCTTCTAAAGCGAGTGTTGGCCCTTGGGACATTCAAAGAAATCTGCGATTGACTTCTTAAGGCATTGTTCCTAATAGGACTAAGGGGGAGACAGTCAACAACGTATTGTGGGAGTTTGTTGGTAAGGGCTCAGAGCATCCATAGGGCTATATTTCTATAATGCCTGTATTGAAGGAAAGGCCACCCTATGGCTGTGTATAAAGAGCAGTGAGATGTGGAATATGGGAGGCCAGTTATAAATCTCAGTGCTCTATGATATAATACATCCAGTTTTGCAAGATATGAGGCAGGGCAATGGCCATAAATGAAGTTGGCGTAGTCAATTAATGAAAGGAATGCAGATTGGACAATCTGTCTTTTTGCGTCTGTGGTCAAGAGGCATTTAATTCTGAAAAAAAGACCAAGTCTCTGCCTCAGCTTTTTCAGCAGTTCTTCTGTGTGTTCCACAAAAGAGAGTTTGTTGTCTAGCCAAATACCAAGGTATTTGAATTTAGTCACAAATTCAAGATTTTCTC
Source organism: Neoceratodus forsteri (assembly GCA_016271365.2). Taxonomy (NCBI): domain Eukaryota; kingdom Metazoa; phylum Chordata; order Ceratodontiformes; family Ceratodontidae; genus Neoceratodus; species Neoceratodus forsteri. The sequence continues at coordinate 125,055,124 of CM028138.1, forward strand.
CTAATAAGGTAGAGATTGATGGTAATGGATTAGTGACAGCAGAGTAAGCCCCTGGGCCTGATGGTGAGAAAAGAATGGCCTTGGGTTTTTTTGCATTTAATAGTAACTTTTTGCTAAGGAGTTGGTGCTGCAGAGTATTAAAGTCAGCTCGTAACTCAGCGCTGGCAGCTTCAGGAGATTCCCGGCTTAAGCAGAGCACCGTGCCATCAGCAAGCAAGTGAATACTGGCATCTTTGATGCCTACATCCAAGTTGTTGATATAAATGGCAAACAGTAATGGGCCCAGTATGGAGCCCTGGGGGACACCTCTTTTTATCGGTTTAAGTGGAGAAATCTCTCCATCAGCCTTAATTTATTGCTGTCTATCAGAAAGGTAGTCTTGGAACCATCCCAGTGCGCTTGAGTCAATGCCTATAGGTTTTTAAGGTGGAGAGGAGCAGGCAGTGGTCAACAGTGTTGAATGCCTTATTGAGGTCCAGAAACATGGCACAAATGAATTTTTTGTTGTCTGGGTCCCATTGCCAATCATTAGTAACTTTTGCCAGTGCCGTAATTGTACTATGCTTAGCTCTAAAGCCAGACTGCATTGGGTTGAGTAGTCTAGCATTGTCTAAGAAAGATCTCAGCTGCGTATCCACAATTTTTTTCAGAAGTTTTGAAAGTATGGGAAGAAGGGAGATTGATCTATAGTTATTTAGTTCACAGGGGGTCCCCTGCTTTAAACAGGAGAATGACATGAGCAGTTTTCCATGCCTTGGGGATGGAGCCTTGTGCTAGGGATAGATTGAATAGGTGTGTTATATGTGTATCAAGTATATGGTATGCTATTTTCAAGACATATGGATCAAAGGAGTCTGCCCCAGCACTTTTTTTAGTATCTAGTCGTAGAAGAAGACCTTCAACTTCTTTTATGGTGGTAGGCAAAAAATGAGAAGTCCATGTTGTTGCTACTTGGTTCTGAAGGCTTGGTGTTGGTCTGAGAAAGAAGGCTACTTACAGGTGCATTATCAAATGCCAAGCCAGCATTGGCAAAGTGATTGTTGAAAGTCTGCAGTATCTCTAATTTATCATTAATGATAATATTATCAGTGGTAATTTTGGAAGGAAGAACACTTCCTGGAGAGTAGCCAGATAGCTTTTTTATGGTGGACCAGAACTTGGTAGGGCAGTTTGATGCAGAGAGTAGATCGGTTTGATACAAGTTGGTTTTGGCCTCTCTGACCAACTTAGTACAAACATTTCTAGATGCCCTGAAGAGACACCAGTCTGCATCATTGGCACGAGATTTACGAGCCTTTTTCCAGAGGTAATCTCTTTTGAGTAAGGCAGCCTTCAGATCCGGTGAGCACCAACGGACAGGTTCTGACCTTTATTTGTGCTTTAACCAGGGGAGCATGGCTATTAAGGGCGCTGGATATGATTTCATGGAGAACGTCATAGGCATCGCTCACTGACTTAGCCAGGTAGAAACTCTGTCATAGCAAATAGTTTTTTAGATCATTGAGGTATGCAATAGGATCAAAGTTCAGTCTGGATCTTTTAGTGGAAAACTTTGATGTAGATAGATGTTTGATAACAGTTCTTATGCCACCAATAAAGCAGTGGTCACTAACATCCACTAAGAGAATACCAGCATGGGAAAAGGAATGAGGTCTGTTAACAAGGAGAACATCCAAGAGGGTGCTTCTCATTGGATTTTTTTTTGTTGATGTGAGTAGGCTTAGTTATAAGTTGAGTGAGCCCATGATAGTCGCAGAATTGTTTCAGGGGTAACGAGACCTTAGTCAGCCAATCATAGTTAAGGTCGCCTAGTATGATTGTTTCCATTGGGGTAGTATCCAGGTGTGATGACAGGTGTGTCCTGCTGCTGGAGGTCTATAGCAGCCTATAATGCGGAACGCCACTGATGGGGAAAGCGTGACTTCAAGATACAGGCATTCAAATCCACAGGCAAAGGAGGTAGCATCTAATATAGATACTGAGAATTTGTTTTTAACATAAATGGCTATTCCTCCACCCCTGGTCTGCCTGTCGGTTCTGAAGAGGAGGTAGTTAGGGATGTTTACCTCTCTGTCTCGGGTTGACGCCCGGAGCCATGTTTCCGAAGCACGAGTATGTCTGGTGCAGTATGAATAATCCAAGCCTGGACTGTACTGAGCTTCTTTAAAAGACTACACACATTAGTATGCAAGAAGCTAATTTCTTTCAAAGTTGTGAGTTCAGAAGGAGATGAGAGCACTTTCGTAGGGCCAGGGTTAAGTTCGACGTCACCTGAGCATAGGAGTAGAAGGAGCACAATTTTCCTCAGGGCAGCAAGGAGAAGTTTAAAGGCATGCATCTTTCTACGTCTGGTATAGGTTTCAGTACATGGGTCCAAAGACTGAATCATCTTATTGTGCTGCCCTATGAATACATATCCTAGGATCCATGCAGAATAGCAACAAGCCATACCTAGTTTGAATGGATAGGGTATAGGACCACGTAAAGGATATTGGTTAGCAGTTCCACTTTGAGAAGATTCCACAAACTGTGAGGGGATCAAAGGCATACAGTAGCAGCATAATGTGTTCATAGTGTTGGTATATAGGGAGATTAGCATGGTAGATCATGCCACTTTGTTTGAATGAATTCTGCCAGGTTGCCTAACCACATAGGGTATTATACAAAGGCTGTTGAATAACTGTAGCCAAACAAGGCCTGTCATGGTTGTCCTTTGTGTAAGTAAGGAGTGTACTGCAGTAGCTTCTGCTATCTAAGCTAAGTTATAGGTCCCAGGGGTTGTTGTTCCGAATGCGACTGTTTGGGGAAATTTAAAAACAGAGTAACGTAAGACAAATGTATACTGCCCTTGGCTAGAGAAAGGAGAGAGTAGCTCAAATTAATAGTGGGGCAACACAAAGGTTAGTAGTCGGAGTGAAAACAGCTCAATTAGCAACTGAAAGCCTGCTATTTGCTTGGCACCTTGCAGTCTGGAGAGAGCTACAAAGTCACAAAGGGGCTGTAACACTTGGTTTCTGGGAACATTTTTAGACAATAAACACAGTTTTTTGGCAATTCAGTCATAGTTCAGTAATTTGTAGTACAATTTTCAAGTAAAACAGTGCCTTAGCAAGACAGGATATGCTAGTCAGCAATAAGAAAACCTAAAGTACCAAAATGGTATGCCTCAGCAAGACAGAATGAGATAAAGCTGCTAGAAGGCTTAGTTGCAAAAAGGTGATGGGAGGAATTGCAGTTGTTGACAGTAAGTAACCAAAAAATGTAAACATCAGATAGGAGTGGGCGGAGACTGTATGCATTTAAAGGAGGTCTGGGAGGGGGGGGGCTGGGATGAAAAATCAAGGGGAAGTTTGCAGAGCTAGCACTGAATCAGTGCACATACAGTTGGAGAGAAACTGCAGGGGGGGGAATGGTAAGTTACTTTACATAGGCCGAGCAGAACAGGCTAAATTAAAATATATAAATTAGAAGCTGAGTACAGGGATGAATGCTTACATTAAGCCACACATCTCGGGTGCTCCTGTCTCAGGTGAGTGAGACCAGCCAATCAGGGAGCTCTGCACAGGCATGGAGCCAATAGTGCTACCCTGAGAAGGCACTGAAATTGAAAACAGCAGATTCAAGTGATAATCCAGTTCGGCTTTCACAGATCCCAGAGAAATCCTGGCAATGTTTCAAGCATCGTACCTTATCTATCTCTTTGGAGGGTAGGTGGGTCAGGCTCCTTGCACCGTACAGGTGCTATGGCTGTATCATGACTGCTGCCTGAGGGGGCAAGTGGCAGCTGTAAGGAAGGAGACAGCAGATTAAATAGGAGCAGATGGGGGGGTGTCTAAACAGAGACACACAAAGAGAGCTGAGCACCAACTTAAAAGACAAGTCAGGGGGCAGTCTCAGACAGAGTCTCAGACAGAGGCTAACTCGGGAATCCAAAACAAGCACAAAATAACAGACTGATGGGGGAGGGCAGGAGGGACAGAACAGAACAGACACAGAGGAGGACAGGTGGACAAAGAAAGATGATTAAGAACGAAAGTCAAGGGCAGAAGCCTTAGGCTCAGACTTGGAAGAGCAGTGATGCTCGCACCCAAGAGCAAGTTTCCTTCTTTACAGCTAGAATTTCAGGCACCTGAAAACTGGTGTTTATCATCTGCTGTCATGTACTTTTTTTTTGCTCCCTCCCCTGCTCCCCGGGCAGCCACTCCTTCGGGCCACCTGGGACCTCTGCGCCCCTCACCACCCTTGCCATCATCCACCACTTTATATTGACAGCCCCTCGGGTAACCCGATGTATCACTTCTTCAGGTGGGTCCTCTCCTAACAGGAAGGAAGCACTGGTAGGCATAACCAGTTGGCCCAGATGCTGATGGGGTCAGTCCAGGATGTCTAGGGCTTCATGGCGGTGAGGATCTGGAGCTGTCATCCAGTCAGCTGGGGTGCCATTTTCCATTTTATCCCCTTGGGAGCATGGGATGCCACTGACATCAAGTCATATGCTGACATCTGTCATGCTCCCTATTCAGCAGGGCCCTACGCATTGCTGTTCCTCTGGCCTCCACCAGGAGCCAGAAAATGCCGGGCCACAGATCTTCCCTCCCTCCAGGAGAAGGCAAGCAGTCATTGACCCAAGCTTTCTCCCCTGGCTGGCCCTCCAATGCCCAAGTCTGTTCCCAAACCCAGGTTGCCCGTGGTGCAACTTGAAATACAACCACTGTGCCAATGGTCTGGTCATGTACTTTTTTATATACCATATATACTCAAATATAAGTCAGATTTTTGGGAACTGATATCAGTATGCAAAAAGCAGTTCCGACAGATATGCGAGTCATCAAGATGGAAGTAAAAAATCAGCTTTCACAATGGCTGTACAATGGCTGCATACCCGACAGTTCAAACCTAGTTCCCCATAGCATGACAGTTCACACCTCATTCCCCGCTATCAGCAGTTCACATTGAATTCCCCACTTTTCTGTAACACCTCTTAATAGCTCTAATTGCGGCCCCATTATTAACTTGTTTTCGTAGCATTGACTCCTCGCACCTAATTGACCCCTTGTAGCCCTGCAACAACTGTTCTCAATCGATTAATTACCTGCCTAGCACTTACATTAGCTTGCCCTATTTGCCACTTTTGAAACATGTCCGCACACAAAAGAAAGAGAAGCGCATACAGTACTGCATTTATACTCATAGTTATTGCGTTTGCCTAGTCCAACTTGAATGAGGCAGCAGAAACACTTTACGGCATAAATGAGAAGTTGGTTTGGGACTAGCAATCCAAAAAGGCTGAGCTAATGGTAGTAAAGAAGTCAGTTAAGTGAGTAAAGCTTAACCCATCCCCAGTGTCTGCAATAGAAGAACAACTGAGCAACTGGGTCATTGATCTGTGGCTACAGGGACTTGCACTTAGGCAATGTATGCACATCGCCCAGAAACAGCCAGCAGCTGGCAGACGTTAATGCAAAGGTGGACAGTTTCCTTGACTTTGTGTTGAAGGAGCTTGTCAAGAAATGGTTAACTGAGATATGGGCTAAAAGGCCTGGAGCTCTCATTAATAAAACAAGCATTTGTCAATGCCAAATGTTGCTTGCTTCTATGTGCTGTTTAGGGATATGGAAGTAATTGGAGTGCAAATATTGAAAATTCGCAAACTTACGAGCATGCGTAGGAACTGCGCAATGCACGCTTGTAAAACAGTCATTTTTAGGAATTTTTTCACCAAATTTTCAACATAGCCATTTTAAGACCTCTGCTCATGAAAAGTGCCACTGTGATTTTTTTAATTTGTTCCGTACATTGATTTCACACACCGACTGCGCCATTGTGCGCTACATGGGCGGAAACACATTTTGGGTAAGATGTGAAAAATGACAGCTGTACTGCTCATAAGAAGGTGTGGTAAAATGACAATGTTGAAAATCTGGAGTGAAAATATGAAAATTCACAAACTTATGAGTGCGTGAGGGACTGCGCAACGCACACTCGTAAAACAGTCATTTTTAGGAATTCTTCCACCAAATTTTCAAAATAGGCTTTTTGAGAGCCCACCTTATGAACACTGGCAGTGTCGTTTCATTAATCATTCTGTAAAGGTGATTTTGCGCAGTGGCTGCGAAATCACCCTTCAGGCCCGAGTAACACCACGACAGTGCAAGAATTCATGAGGAGAGGTCCCAAAAACCCCAAGTTGAAAATTTGGTGCAAAAATTCCAAAAAATGCCTGAGATATGCAACAAAGTTGAAAAAACCCTATCTATCCCATTATACAGCTTACCGGCATTTCCTCAGTTCGCAGTCAGCTTCGAAGAGTGCAGACGTGTTCCCGGTCCACCGAAGATCATCACGCCAAGTTCCAGAGGTATGATGGGGGCAGGGGGTGTGGGAGGCAGGATTGAGTGGTGGGTGCGGGTTGGGGGGCAGGAGACTGCGTGAACGCTTTTTTTTACAGGTTTTTTTTAATGACGACGGGGACGCTTGCCACACTGGAGTGAGCTCCCAGCATGGCAGAAGGATGGCTGGGGTTGGAGCCAACGGGGGACTGGGGACCCCCTTTGGCCATGGCATCTGTTGCCACGCTGGGGTGGGTTCCCAGCGTGGCACCCTGTACTGGGGGGGAGACAGTGGAGCCGATGGGGGATTGGCAACCCGTGTCAGTGACAGCATGGGGGATGAGACAGTGGAGCCGATGGGGGATTGGGCATCCCCATTGGACATAACATGATTTTGCCATGCTAGGGTGGGCTCCCAGTGTGGCACCTGGATGCTTTGCCGGGGGCATGGAGCTGACGGTGGATTGGGCACCTCCGTTGGCCATACAGTGAGGGGGAAGGTGCATGAGAATGCAGTGTGCATGCATGCGCGTGCGCTGTGTGTGTGTGTGTGTGTGTGTGTGTGTGTGTGTGTGTGTGGGGAGGAGAGCTCTGCTCACTCAAGAGGAGCTCTCTTTATCAACTGTATGCCACTGCATTTTCAGCTTGTCATAGACAGCTGCAACAGTGATTGGGGAACTGGGGCCGCACCTGCAAACACACTGACTGCATTGGAAGACAGGCTGACACACCTCCGAAAACTCGGATGATGGCACTATGTTGCTTGCACATGCGTGCAAGCAACATAAACAAAGGTCTGTTGGTGTGAGATATGTTCAGAGGATACCTGGCGGACTCTGTAAAAGTTATCTTGAGGAGACAAAAGACTTATCAAGTGGTGATACTGGGTGGCTGTACAGCATTACTGCAGCCACTCAGTGTAGTTTGAATAAATCATTCAAGTCCAAAATGAGAGAGCTGTGGAGGCAGTGGATGATTATGGGGGAGAAGGAGTTTACAGCAGGTGTGAACATCAAAAAGCTATGTCTCAGTCTTGTTTGTCAATGGATGAGAGATGCCTGGGACTTCATATCCTCTGAGGCATCACTAAATCTTTCAAAAAGGGCAGCATTTCGAATGCCATGGACAGTACACAGGACCACCTTTTGTATGATGATCTCATTGCTGACACTGTGGGGCCACCAGAAACAAATACAGAAGAAGAGGAGGAGGACATACCACCAAATGAGCTTGAAGATATATATGATGACATGCCTCTGTCTCGACTTCAGCTACATGCCTTGTTTAATTCGACGACGAAGCTGATAATGAGTTTTTGGGGTTTGAATGAAGTGGCATGAACGCATCACTGAGTTTTGTATCATTTTGTTTTTCGCCACGACTTGTTCTATATTTATGTTCTGTTTTTTCTCCACAGCTCTGCAGCCACAAAACAGTGACCTGACCAGACCTGGATTTCAGAAGTGCCCTATGTCCATGAAGCACAGAAGTTGCTTACTTTTAAAAAATGTTTCACTTTGATTAAAAAAAAAATTAAGCATTAAGCATTAAGTGATGTCATACAATGAGTTGAGTTTTTTTTTTTAGGGGCTTTTTTGTTTGTGACAGAAGCAAAATTTAGCAGACCAACTTATACGCAGGTCCATGAGAAGTCAGTCAGTTAATAACATGCATATAATACTCCCTGACGTATATGCGGACTGACTTATATGCGGGTATATACGGTATTGTTCAGTTCCCAACACCACCAACTCCTGGACCTCAAATACAACCTTGATATTATAGACGACTTTCCTTCCAAAACACTGCAGGTTGTAATCCATAAAATTATATTGAAATGTACTGGAACGGAAATATGCACCGAATTTATTTTGTTCCACAACAGGTGTACAGTGTACACTTTTGCTCTTGTCGAATCATTCTTTTTACTTAAGAGTAAATCTCGGTGAACTCAATGTGCTTATTTTTGCTTTTATTTGTTCTATATTTCAACTATTTGTTAATTATATTACTTACACCAATCTGCTGTTTTATTGCTTTTATGTCTGCCAAAACATATTTTGCCACTATGTAGTTTCTGCACACACATCCCAACACACACACACACACACACTCAATTTCTAGCTAAGTAATTTGTGATCATTATTATTTCCAAGAAATCCAGAAATGTGTCATTATTTAGGGCGCATATTTGTGCATGTTATTTTATGAGTTGATCTGTAGGAGTTTTAAGGATATAGTAGTGAAGAAAAGAGCAACCTACTCTGTGATTAGGTTATAAGAGATGCAGAAAAGCAGTATCTTCTCACACTCCAGCCTTATAACAGTTGTTGCATATTGTGAAAGAACATCCAGAATATCCTTGTTGATAGTCACGATATTCTACGTTTTTTTCCACATCCCCCCCACACAGATTATATCCCTTTTTTCAATTTTAAAAGTAATGCGATCTGCCAGCACAAATGGTTACTTTAGCCTCTTGCTCTCTATTCCGTATTTTTTAAATGCGGTAAATGTTCTTCAAATCATATCTCCACAGAGCCTGCTGTTTCATTCATTACGTTTGCTTTTACACAGTGGTGACAGGCTTGTTAATTATGTCACCTCTTATTTTAAAAGCAGATTGATGTGGCTCAGCTTCAAGCTGTGGCTGATTTGGAAACGGGGTGGAGAGTTACCAGTTGAATGCATTGTGGAAAGTGTGTGTGTGTGTGTGTGTGTGTGTGTGTGTGTGTGTGTCCCACCTGTATGTGACTGATTGGGGGAGGGGGGGTTGCACATACTCAGTAGCAAATTATGATTGTTGACAACCGGGTCTGTGGTGGGTTGTGGCACTGAACAATATTTTATTTGTTCTTTTATAGAGACTGTGGTTTGGGAGTATATTTGCTTGGACAGCAATCATTTTGAGGACCAGGGGACAGATATTCAAAACTTTGCACTTGGCGCAAACCGTTTGTGCATGGTTTGCGTTGGGTTTGTGCAGGTCCACTATATTCAAAAGGCCAAATAGAGCGGGTAAACTGCATTAGTGCCAGGCAAAAGCATAATGTATGCAAGGAGCAAAAAAGGGGTCATGGACATGAATAGAGGCGCAATGCTATATTCTGTGCATTAGCACAGTGCAAAATGTTTTTGCATGACTTAGTGCTAGGCATTGCATGGTGCAAATTACCACGCAGGAATGGGTAGTCTTAACTCTGGGCAAGCCCGTTTTGCATGACTTTGTGGCTTTGTACGACTTTGCGCGACATAGAACCATGGTTTATGGAACTCTGTAATTCACAAATGTGAATTATGGAGTTTGCAAGGGTCTGCCAGTGGTGATTTATTGACCCTAACCAGTTAACATTAAACATAGAAAGAAACCAGACATGTAAGAAACATGCTGTACATGGATGGCACCTCCTCTGTTGCCATCATCTGCCACCGGTCCCAACCATGCCATGCAGTAATTGGTGACCCAGTGCCCAGTGTAAACCATAGCAGTGTGTCCATACAGCACACACCTGCAGACCACCCTTCAATGGACACCAGCAGAATCCAACACACACATACAGAACTGGTGGTGTTGAGGGTGTTGAGGGGAGAGTGTACAGGTGGCCAGTCTGCACCACATACTGGGTGCTGCCACAAGGCTGGGACAATTCACGCAGTGCAAATGATGCAGTGTAGGGAATACCCCAACACCAGTGTGCCTGTCTGATGGTATGCCCCCCCCAGCCACATACCGCACATCTGTACACCACAGCACAGACAGACAGCCATGTATATGTCACTATGAGTATCCCATGCCAGTGGTGAAGCATCTGTGGATCGCATAACAGCAATGTCCACTGTCAGTGCACACCTGCAAGAGGGGCCTGTCACTGTGTAAAATGCAGCAGTCATTGATGCCCTACACACAATAGCCATTGATGTGTCCCCTCACACTACTGGCCCCCTTGTTGCTGTAGTGTCTGCCGTGTACTGTAGCAGGAACTACAGTTTGACTATTGCATGCAGCACCACCACCACCTGTGCCTGTGTGTGTAGTACCCTGGGGCACAATATTTTATGAGTTCTATACAAATGAATGTAGCATTCACTACCACCATGCACTTCCAGACTGACCTACAGGTGGCACTGGAGGCAGACCCAGCCAGCTCCTGCACTTCCATACTGATCTACAGGTGGAGCTGTGGGACCCTGCAATAGCGCTGGGCAAACTGCATGCAAATCAGGACATAATGAGAAGCTAATCTGGATGTCTGCCCACAGACTGTCTAAGTAGGCTCATTTGCATGTCACTTTTGAATATAACAAATTTTAGCCCTGGGCAAATATGATAGCACTGGGCAAAAATCTTAGCTCTGTGCAAAACCTGGCAAATGTGTCTGTGCCACGCAAACATTTCGGAAGCATGGTACATTTCTGCAGAATTCCCAAGGGCAAAGTTTTGACTATCTGGCCCCAGATCTGTGTTGTTTTTATTGCCAATGATACAGGAGATCATTATGCTGTGATTTACAATGTGATGTGATATGCCTGTCAATTGACAGCAGTGTTGGTGGCAGTTTCGCCTATTTACTTGCAAATTTGAGTAATTAGATGGCAATTCTGCAAGGAACAGTGACCAAATAAAAGTAATCATGGGAATGTTTTTTTTTTTTGCGCCTCCCCTTCTCCCTGGCTGCCCACTCCTTCAGGTCTCTAATGCCACTCCCAGCTGCCTGCCCCAACTCCCATACCAGCTATCACCTCATATGGCAGTCCCCCGGGTAACCTGGTGTAGCCCTTCGCCGGGCGGGTCCCCCTCCTCCAAGGGGGAAGACACCAGTGGGGCAGCCAGCACACTTTTCCATTGGCCCGGGGTACTGCTGAGGTGTGTCTGTCATGGGATCGGCGGCAGCAGAGGACAGAGAGACCACCATCCGGCCAGTCAGGAAGTGTTTTTCCTGGTTTTCTGTGGGGAGTGACATCTTGATGTCAAGGCAAACACCAACATCTGTCACTCCCCTTGAGCTTTGGACCAGGCGTCACTGCTGTGCTCCCAGCCTCTGCCAGGAGTCAGCATGTGCCGGTGCACATCCTCACCCTCCCCCCGGAGAAGGAGAGCTGTCCCCGGATGCTCCATCCTTCTCCCCCTGGCTGGCCCTTCGGCAACCCGAGTCCATTCCCGAGCCTGGGTCACTGGCATCGCAGATGGAAATCCAACCGCTGTGCTGCCGGGCCAGCATGGGAATTTTAATGCTTCTTAGAATGGTACAATAGAGATGGACACATTATTGAATAAATGCTGGAATGTGGGCTACTCAGGGTTCCCTGTTAGCTGGTCATGGCCTAAAGCCTGATCGTAATATATTACAAGTGACTTGGCATTTCCTGATTACTTCAGTCGCTTACTTTATATTCAATAGTGTATAAAGATCAATGGCAAATGTAGTTTTGTATGTTAACATTATTAATTTGTATGACATAAAAGTAACATAAAATTATTTAAACAATGGTCTAAGTACCTTTTCTTTATCGTATAATTAAAAATATGCATTTTGACTTGTATGATTGACCTCCATTAGGAAAAAAATTAACACATCTGTTACTTGCTCTAGCTAGATTGCTGGACTCTTATAAGGTCATGCAGGTCCTGATGTTATCTTTTTTTTGTAATTGTTGCAGTTTTATTTACATGGTCATGGTGAATATGCTGAGTGTTTGCTAACAACAGCTCTCTTAGTATAGCGCCAAAATCAGAAGCCTTCTGTAAGGTACTGTTGACACACTTATAATAAAAAAAGAGCAAGCCATTTAATCTTGTGTGCAAAACTAATTTTATGTTAACGACAATGACAGAAGAGACATCTCTGAACTGCCTTGTAGTTACTTTGGACTCCACTGCTATTTATCCCCCTGCTGGTACTCAAGAAGAAGTTAAACCAAAAGACGTTACAATTAAGCATAGGGGAAGGGAACAGGGAGGACCAGAGAAGAAGTGTGGCCAGGAAAGAGACAGGCACATGTTAACAAAGCAGGGGAAGGAAGCCACATTTTGGAGAGCCATGTGTGCTAATGCTCATAGTCTGTGCAACAAGATGGAGGACCTCAAGGCAACCATGGTGGAGTCAGACCTGGACATTGTGGCCATCACAGAGACCTGGGGTAATGATAACCACAACTGTGAAATGGCCATACCAGGGTATAATCTATTCAGGAGGGACAGGGCAGGCAGGAAGGGGGGAGGAGCGGCGCTTTATGTAAAGGATCACATAAAGGCCACAGAGCTTCAAGGGGAGCAGGGGGGAAGATACTGTGGGTTAATTTAGAAAGAAAAATGGTGTCACCATCTGTACTGGGGTAATATGCAGACCACACAGCCCAAGGGGAGGAAATAGACAGAGAGATGATGCTAGCTATCCAAATGATGGCATACAAGGGGGAGGTGTTGCTAGTTGGTGACTTCAGTATACCAGACATAGTCTGGAGCCTCCCTACTGCAGCAACAACCAGGAGCAGTTTTATCCTGGACTCCCTACAGGGAGCTTTCCTTAAACAACAAGTAGAATCCACATGGGAGACAGCAATACTAGACCTGGTGTTCACAAATGGGGACAATGTGATAGGGGTCACAGTAGGTGAGCACCTGGAGAACAGTGATCAACAGTCATTGGAGTTCCAGAAAACTGAAGAGGTGGTATCCAGTCACACAAGAACAAGAAGTCTTGACTTTAGGAGGGCAGATTTTGGAAAAATGGGGAAATGTTTAGAAGAGGCATTGGCTGGACTAGGGGAGAAAAAAAAGAGGAGGAAAAGTGGGAGGTGATCAAACCTAGGATAACAAAAGTGATACAACTCTCTGTTAAACAGGTTAACAAGAGGAAGAGGAAGAGGAGACCATTATGGTTTCCAAAGGAGGTAGCTGAGAAAGTTAAGGCGAAAAGAAATGGCATTCAAATAACTCAAAAATACATAATTGGAAGGGGACAGGGAGAGGCACCAGAAGAAACAAAGGGAGGCAGGGAAGGCAGTAAGGAAAGCAAAATCAGAAACAGAGGAAAACATTGCAAAATCTGTGGTGAGGGGGACAAGACCCTTTACAGGTGCATCAGAGACAAAAAGGAAGACAAAGGTGGAGTAGTGAGGCTGAAAGGGGAGGATAGGTGTAAAGTAGAGGATGACAAGAGCAAAGCAGACATACTGAACATATACTTCTGATCATTCTTTACAGAGGAGGGGGCAGGTTAGGGGCCAGACATGAGTAAAAGAGGTAGGAAGGGCACAGAAATGGATACAAGTTCATTCCCAAGGGAAAGGGTAAGGATCCTAAGGGAACTGGAAGCAATAAGAGTTGATAAGGCTATGGGGCCAGATGGGATACACCCCAGGGTCCTGAGGGACCCAAGAGAGGCGGTAGCAGAACCTCTGGCAACTCTGTTCAGCCTGTCATTGGAAACGAAGAAGGTGCCCAATGACCGGAGGACAGCTGATGTGGTCCCTTTATGCAAAAGTGGAAACAGAGCGGAAGTGGGGAACTACAGACCAGTCAGCCTAACCTCCGTAGTGTGAAAAATCATGGAAACAATACTGAAGGAAAGAACAGTGGAGCACCTGGTTGCCAACAGTCTAGAAGACCCAAGACAGCATGGTTTTATTGGTCGTGCCAGACCAACCTCATTGAGTTATTCAACTGGATGACAAGGGAGGTGGATCAGGTAGGGGAGTGGATGTTGTCTACCTGGACTTCAGCAAGGCCTTTAACACTGTGCCACATAGAAGGCTGTTAAACAAGCTGGGGAATATGGGAGTGGGTAGGATGGTAGTAAAGTGGGTAGGGAACTGGCTGGATAACAGGACATGGGATAGAATGAGGAGATATCTGTAGAAGCTTGAGGACTGGTCAAGGGATTGGTAGTTAAGATTTAAAGCACAAAAATATTAGATAATGCACATGGGACACAAAAACCCAGGAACAACATATCAGCTGGAGAGGATATAGAATGCTGCAAGCAGGAAAGGGACTTAGGGTTTATCATCTCTGATGACCTCAAGGTAGGAAGTCAGTGTGACAAGGCAGCATGAAAAGCACACAGGATGCTGGGATGAAGAGGCAGAGGTATCACTAGCAGGAAAAAGAAGGTAATAATTTAACTATACAGGACATTAGAGAGGGCCACACCTCGAGTTCAGCATCCAGTTCTGGAGGCCTTACCTGCATAAGGACATAGATAGGGTGAAGGCAGTTCAGAGGAGGGCAACCAAGATGGTTCAGGGATTACATCACAAACCCTACAAGGATAGGCTGAAGAACTTAAATATGTACTCTCTGTAGCAGAGGAGGAAGAGGGGGATTTGATTTAGACATTTAAGTACCTCACGGAGAAGAACAAGGTGCAGGAAAATATATTTTTTCAAAGAAAAAGATGCTTCAGGACAAGGTGGCATAGAATGCAACTGGAAGGAGGGAGGGAGGGAGGTTCAAAGGGAATGAGAGGAAGTATGTCTTCACAGAGAGGGTGGTGGAGAAATGGAACAGCCTGCCACAAGAGGTGGGTGGGCAGAAATGATTACAGGATTTAAGAATGCATGAGATAGGCATACAGGGATCCTGGTAGTCAGAACAAAGGAACAACCTAGTTCCTGGGAAGCTTGAAGAAGCACAGTATTAGCAACCATGGGCAGACTAGGTGGGCCAGAGGCCCTTATCTGCCAACAACATCTATGTATCTATGGCACACAAGCAACAGTCTTTGAAATACTGAGGAAATGGCATCTAACCTGACAGATGACACGTCAGGGACAAAATGATTAGAGCAACATATTCCCAGTGGTTGTCATTCATTCTTTCTTTCTTTCTTTCTTTCTTTCTTTCTTTTTTCTTTCTTTCCTTCTTTGTTACATTTGCCCCTCCAAACCAATTGTTTTTCTTATTGTAGCCATCATGTCATCAGAGCCATATACAAACAGCCTTTGAATGACATTGGGATTACATGCAAGACAGGTCTAAATAGAGCAACCCAAGTGAAAAGAGGGGAAGCACATATCAGGCAACAGTACTGAGAATAACAGAACGAGTGTGCGGGTGAGTGGAGGGGGGCCGAGGAAAGAAAACCCTGTCTTTTACACACAGCACACTACTTATTTTCAAATTATGAATATCAATACAAAGAGTGGGATGATGTTAAATATGAATAAAAGTTGCTAGATTTTTTTGCTTTTTGTTGCAAGACGAGCTGCCTGTCAGATGTTGTTCTCAATGTGCCCCTGCCATGGTTACCACCTCCCACTTGCCTACACACATTATCGTTATTCTTAGTATTGTGCTAGATATGTGTGTTTTCCCCCTTTTCAATTGGGTTAGACTACCATTGCCATTCAAAGGCCATTCACATAGGGCTCTAACTTGATGGCTACAATAAGAAAAAGATTGACTGGCTGAGTGGTAAATGTAACAAAAAAAAGAAGGAAAGAAAGAAAAATAATGATGGCCACTGGGAACATATTGCTCTTATTGTATCATTTTATTCCTGACATATCACCTGTCAGGTTGGATGCAGTTCCCTCTGTATTTCAAAGACTGTTGCTTGAATACCAGCAAGTGATAAATAGCGAATGGAGTCCAGAGTAACTACAATTAGTTCAGAGACGTCTCTTCTGTCATTAATATCAACATAAAATAAGTTTTGCACACAAGTTTAAAAGGTTTTGTCTTTTTTTTTACCTTGCAGTTCTTTTCTTTTATAATGTGTGTCAGCAGTGCCTCACAGTTGACTTCTTATTACAGTGTTATACTGACAAAGCTGTTGTTAGCAACAGCAGTGGCTTTCTCGTGCCAGTGCTCAGCATGTTCATTATGACAATTTAAATAAAACTTTAAAAGTGAAGGAAAGGAAAGGAAAGATAAAGTAATGACTTGTATGACCTTTTAAGAGTCCAGCAATCCAAACAGAGCAGGTGGCAAACATGTTGATTTTTTTCCTAATGGAGATCTGACATATAAGTCAAAATGCATATTTTTTTTTTGTATAATCTTTTTATTGTTTCTGCTTATATCAACAGACATACAATACATAGACAGATAGCCTTACATGCATGTTACAATTGGCAGATACATCACACATATAACTATGACAAACACATACACATGTAAATAGATGCACTTACATATAACTATTCCTACATCCAAAAAACCCTTTCCATACAATTGATTCCATATATTTGATTGAGTCTTAGGGGCTCCTTTAGCATATTGCGGGAAGGAGCAGGGCACTCCAACATATAAATTAGTCATCAAATCTATATACCACAAATACCAATATATGTTCCCCTAGGCGTATCTCCCTTCAGGCGCGTCAATGGGGGAAGGGGGCGAACTCCATCCAGTCAGTCCCCATCTATCTAGATCAGCCCCTCACATAAAGTGGCCATCTCTTGCATTTCAAGTGTAGCGAGAAATGGCGCCCACTCATCATAAAATACCTCCATCCTATTCGCTAATAGCAGAGATAGCCGTTCCAGTGCCAGATTTTGCAGTATTAGCTGGCGCCATTGCCGGGTTGTAGGTGCGACATTACTAACCCATGTATTCTGGATGCAATGCCTGGCCATTACCATAAGAACCCTGATCCAACGTGGCATTGCTTCCCAATCCTCCACTCCTTCGCATTTAAGCCAAATAACCCTTTGATAGGATCCAGCTGGATGGGAGCCCGCCATCAATTCCACCTCTTTAAATATCTTTCCCCAAAAAGATTTCAAGACTGGACAGCCCCAAAAACAATGCATATATGTCCCCACCTCCTTCTTGCACTTTCCACATAACGGGGAAACAGACGAATAGGCCCTATGCACCACTGCCGGAGGATAATATAACCTATGCAGAAATTTAAAATATGCTTCTTTAAACCTATTACATACCAACAAACCCATGTGCCCCAACAATAACTTTTGCCAATTTTCTACAGAAATTTCCCGCCCCAAATCTCTACTCCACTGTTGCTTTACTTTCTGAGTATAATCCAGCCAACCTCGCTTCCCGATCTTTGCAGCCTTCCCAATAAATCCCTTAGGATCCCTCTGCGCTCCCAGAATCACCATTTCCACTGAATCCCACCCCTGCCCCCCGGGTTTCTCTCTCTCTATCCTACTCATAAACGCCTTCACCTGTAGATAACGAAACATCTGTTGCCCTTGTAGATTCATTTTCTTTTTAATATCCTCCAATGGAAGCAGTATTCCCCTTCCAAGCAGACTGCCCATGCATTTTATCCCCCTCTTCTCCCAGTCTCTAAACCCTCTATCCTCCAACCCGGCAGGAAGAATGGATTACTTGCCACCGCATGAGTATAGTTTCCCTTTAACTATTCCTCTCTCCTTTTAACATCACCCAAGCTTCCAAGGTCATACCTACCAATGGGTTCCGGCCCCCCCGACTTCTATATACCAGTGGCCCCTTACTATGTAAATAGGCCGATAGTTGCCCCATGCAGCCCTCCTGTTCTAGCGCCACCCAGCTTGCTACCTTTGGCCTAAATACCCAATCTGCTATATAACTCTGCTGGATGGACAGATAATAATTTAACAGATCAGGAAAGTTAAGGCCTCCTTTAGCCACTTCCGCCTTGAGTCTTTGAAGCCGCATTGTTGGCCTTTTCTGCCTCCATATAAACTGGGCAAATATCTTTTCCAACTTATCTATATCCTTCTGAGTTATTCGCATAGGCAGCATCTGCATAGGGTACATTATTCCAGGCAGGACATTCATCTTTAATACAGTTATCTGCCCCAACCAAGATATTGGCAGCTGCATCCACCTTCAAAGACCTGACTCTATTGTTTTGATCAAGGGGGCATAATTCAACTCATACAAAGACCCTATTGTTCTTCCCACATTGATCCCAAGGTACTTAATACTTGTAGATTTACATTGTATACCCCATCGCTCATCATCCATTTCCTGCCTGGGTTAGCATAACATTTCTGATTTGCTCAAATTTATTTTATATCCAGAGAACTCCGAAAAGCTCTCCACCAACTGTAGTAGCAATGGCATGGAGGTCCCCGGCTCTCTCAAAAACACTAACATGTCATCCGCATATAATGTGACCTTGTGTTCAGTGTTGTCCATCCCTCTCACCCCTGAACCCCTCGACACTGCCTAATCGCTGCCGCCAGGGGTTCCAGCGCTAAGGCAAATAATAGTGGCGAGAGCGGGCAGCCCTGCCGGGTCCCCTTTTCCAACCTAAAAGGGGCCGTAGGGGTTCTATTAACTATGACACTGGCCCGTGGGGAGCGCTACATTGCCCTAATCCATCATATGTACGGGTCACCCAGACCAAACTGGCCTAAAACCTCAAAGAGGTACTCCCACTCCACCCTGTCAAAAGCCTTTTCGGCATCCATTGATATAACATATGTTTTCCCCATTTCTCGGCCCACCTTCCAAATTACATTAAGAAATCTACGTACATTATGATACGAAAATCTTCCCTTAATAAACCCGGTCTGGTCTGGGTGAACCAGTAGTGGCAAACATCCCTCCAACCTCAGAGTCAGTGCTTTAGCCAGAATTTTCAGATCACAATTCAGCAATGCAATTGGCCTATATGATGCACAATCCAAGGGGTCCTTACCCCCTTTTGGAACCAGGCATATCGTGGCATCATAACACGTCTCTGGGAGACACGGCCCCCCCCCACCTCTCCTCCACCTTAAAGACCTCACTTAGTGTTTCTGCCATTAGGATCGCTAACGCTTTATAAAATTCTATAGGGTACCCGTCCGGCCCACTCGCCTTCCCCACCTGAAGCCTTCCAATTGCCTTTAGTATTTCCCCCTTTGTCAGGGGTTGTCCTAAACATTTTCTCTGTTCCTCTGTAAAACAAGGTAACTTAATCTTTTCCAGAAACTCCAGCATACTCCGTTTCTCCTTCGCCCCCTCCATCTTATACAGGTGGGTGTAAAATTCCCGAAACCTTTCTCTCATCTGTCTTTCCCCTCTCTGTACCCTACCCTCTTTATCTTTAATCCCTGTTGTCTTAACCGGGCATCTTCCCCCTTTCAGTAATCTCACTAACAGTGGTCCTGGTTTATTGGCCCATTGAAACACCTGTCTTTTACAGAAAAACCAAGAGGTTCGGGCCTCCCCCCTTACCAAGGAATTTAATGCCTCTCTCATGACTGTCAGTAGACGCTCCGTTTGCCCTCTCTCTCCCCCAGCGACCCGCTTTTCTAATTCTTTTAACTGCCTTTCTAATCTTTGCCTTTTATCCCGTCTCTCCTTCTTAACTCTGGCCACATATGCTATTATAGAGCCTCTTATAAAGGCTTTTCCTGCATCCCAATAAACCGCCCCATCTACTTCCATGCCCCCATTAGTCTCCTTATATAGCTCCCACTGCGTTTTCAGGTATTCCCGAAAGTCCTTATGCTGGAGCATATACACAGGAAATTTCCACTGTGGTCTTATATCTCTCTCCTCCTGCATGTGGAATCTACCCACTACCATAGCATGGTCCGATATGTGAATGAGGCTATGCGAGATATCTATGACCCTTCCATGCCATGCCCTAGGTATCAAAATATAATCTAGTCTGGACCATGTTCCATGCGGGTTGGAATAAAACGTGTATTCCCGGGCCCCCGAATTTGTCATTTGCCAACTGTCTACTAAATCCAACTCTGATATCCCAACTCGCCACTGGACCACTGCCTCCGGTGCACGTCCCTTACCCTCTGAGTGATCTAACACAGGGTCTAGAGTACTATTAAAATCTCCTCCCAGAATTAGGTTTGGGAATTGCTCCCTAGTAATCAGATCCAAAAGCCACGGGAAAAACTGCGGATCATACTGGGCTGGAGCATACACACTTCCCAATGTAACTAACTCCCCATAAAGCTTCCCTACCAAGAATATGTATCTACCACCCTTATTATCTTTTACGATACGATGGATCTCCAATGGTAGGCTTCTATGCACGAGCATGGCCAACCCTCTCTTACGTGATGAGTAAGGAGACGCAAAGCATCTGCCCACCCAACCCCTTGCCAGCTTTGCATGTTCCACGTCTGTCAAGTGCGTTTCTTGCAATAACGCAATTTGTGCCCCCCTTTTTCGTAACGCAATCAGTAACATTGTGTGCTTAATCGGGTTTGCAATTCCTTTAACATTCCAAGAAATTACCACCATTTCTTGCTTATTAGTCATCGAGTTATATCACATGTTCCCCACGTCCATCCCGTATTCTTTTCCAATCTCCCACTCCCCATCTTTATCTTTCCATCCACAAGCCCCTATTAACCATTGTTTTGTATGAAGTGCATCTGTCAACAAACAGTGAAGAAAACAATTAAACAATTCAACTATGTACACAGTAACAAGAACAATATTCCCTCTATTAAATCTTTTCTGATTCTGTTTCCCTTTCCCTCCCTCTTGCCCTCCCTCCATTCTCATCATTGGTTTCCTTTGAACACATTCTGTCCCAAACCCACTGTCCCTCCCCTTTGACACTAACTGCAAAATCCGCATGAGTGTCCACCAAACGAACTCCATTATAGACATGTGCCCCCCCGCCCTGCCCCACGAGCATTTCTCAGTTCATCGACTTGTTCCTTTCAGTCACATAATGAAACTATGTCACCTTACAATAGCTGGTTATCAGGAGACCTACCAAAAGGTCATATAGGTGCTGATTATCAATCAGATCTCCCCTTTAGGATCCATTTCTTCACCAGCCATTCCACAGAAACCATTCGGAAGCCTCCCCTTCGACTCCTATTCATCTCAATTCCATGCACACCATAACCCCTTCCACTCCCCACCCCCCCATCCATTCATAGTAGCAGCTAATATGGCGTTGTCAATACCTTTGAAATTCCCTTCCCCCTCACATTTTCCACCAGATCCTCACCCCAGACGTACCCACCGAATCTCCCCCTCATCTCCCCCCAGGTCCTCATATTACTTACTATCATGTTCCCACAATTTTAATTATCCATTTTACATAATTCGAGTAGAATCTTCCTCATGTGGCCTGGCCGTTGCTCAACACTCTGCGCCACTTCCCCTTCCCCACCCTCTATCAGACATAGCCTCCCATTTCCCCTTTCACCTTTCCAATAATCAACCTTCCCTTATTACTAGAAGGAGGAAGAAGCGGAGAAGAGCAAAGCACATTTCCCCTATACCTCCCCCATCACACCCCTTTGTCTCTGAGAGTCTCATAATCTGCCAAAGCTGTCCAATCCTGCATGACTTCCCCTGAAATCCATGCGATTCTCTGGTCCCAGTTTCACCCATTCATCTTCTTCTGAAGCTCTGCAATGAATTGCTCAGCCTTACACAATTCCCAAAAAGAGTAAGTCGCTCCTTCATGCTTTATTTTCAGAACCGCTGGGTACACCATAAAATTCTCTACTTTAAGATTCCGTAACTGAGCCATCAGTCCATTAAAGGCCTTCCTCCTTTGCAGTAGCCTCATCGAGTAATCATGAGAGATATATAATCGTGTGCCCTGATATTCCAGTGTTCCTGCTTCTCGATATGCTTTGAGGGTTGCCTCTCTGTCCTGATATGAATGAAAGCGAATAATGACTTGTCGCAAGGGTGTCCCCCCTGGTGGCCTGGGCATTACTGCACGATGCGCCCTTTCTAATTTAAATTTCCCGGTTTTTGGCTGCAATCCCAGCAACTCTGGTAAAGTCTTGGCACAAAAACTCAGCACATCACCCTTTTCTGCACCTTCCGGCAACCCTCTGAGCCTTAAATTCAACCTTCTGTAATAATTTTCCTGATAATCCATCGCATCTTTCAACTCCTCCAGTTCCTTTTGCAGACGTATTACTTGACTCGGTACTTCCCCTGTATCATCTTCCAAACGTGATATTCTCTCCTCAGCCTCTGCAATCCAGTTCATGTGGGCTGCTTGTTGCTCTAGGATTTCTTGTAACTTAAGGTCTATCTTGCCTTCAAGCTTAAGCAATCTTGGTTCTAAGGCTGCTATCACTTGGCCTGTCACCTCGCGGCCCAGGGCTCCGATTTCAGCTGCTGATAGCGAGATTACTCCCGCGCTTTCACCCACAACAGAGGCCACAGGGGCCGCCGCTTTCTTGCCCATCTTTCCAGCTTGTCTCTGGCTTTTCCTGCCTCCTGCCACCAGATATTCCTCCATTCTTCCTTCCAACACATGCTACACCTGTAGTATTTCTCGTAACGGGTCGATTTTTTACTTAATTTTACTTTTAATTACTCGTGGAGACAGAGCGACGCAAAGGCACGTCTATTCTCTTCAGCTGCTCATTAGCACCCCCCGAACAACTCAATTTTAAACAACACAAACCCCCAAAAATGCATATTTTAATGGTATGATACAAAAAAGACACACTGTTTAACTTTTTTTGATGTCAGATCAATTAACATTACTAACATATTTCTATGTGCCTGTGCAATTGGTTTTTGTGTGTGTGTAATGTACATAAACTTTGGCTGTTCGCCTCTCTATCCATAGGATATACCACCCTTCGGGGGCACAAAGGCAAGGAACCCTAGGGGAGGGTTCCACCCCTTAAGGTGCCATGGGAGCTATTCCCTTGGCTAAAGACACCATAGGAAGAAGCCCACAGGAGACAGAGGTGTGTTGCTAGAGGAGGAGGGGTGAATGGGGGGGCAAGGAAAAATGCTTATGTGTGGAGTGAAGAGAGCAGCCCTTAAGTAGGCAAGAAGGGGTGTGTGGTCAGTTGCACTGCCACCTTGAACTACAGGCTATAGCCTTCCAGTTCAATGTGCCTGTGAAATTGGTTCTGTGCTTGTGTAACGTAAATAAACTTTGGCTGTTTCCCACTCTATCCATGGGATATGCCACCCTTTAGGGGGTGTGAAGGCAAGGTACCCTGGGAAAGGTTCCACCCCTTTAGGTGCCGCAGGAGTGATTCCCTTGGCTAAAGGTACCTTAGAAAGAAGCCTAAAAAGAGTACCAAGCAAAGCATACAAGGCAGTGAACACATATCAGGATCGAGGACCTGGACATAGGTCATTTGGTAGTAAGGGCTTAGCTGGTAGCATGCATCAATGAAGACCTGTACATAAGTCAGGTGGTAGCATAGGTTCAGTTAGTACAGTGGGTCAATGAAGACCTGTACGTAGGTCAGCTGGTAATGGGAGTCAGCTGTTAGCATAGGTCAGCTGGTCATATTGTTTGAGTTAAGTAGGTAGGAAATGATGGGTGAATCGTGACCCACTAAGAGGTCTGACTGTGAGGTGTGGAGGCTTGGCTTCCTAAGGAGTGAGAGAACAGCCAAAGGGAGAGACAGGACTATTATGGGATATCCACCCAACTCCATCCAACAGTGGAAGCCTACCTAAGTGACCTAGGGACTACAAGGATGCCTATCTAGTACTATGACCATTGGCATGCAGGAGAGGAAAACCCCCCTTTGAGGAGGAAACCTCTGGGGCTTCAACACCTAGATCACCTTCCCTCCAGGCTTTGGGACAGTTTTGGTTAGTGACAGCCCTGCTACGGCAATTTAGTAGACCAATCCAAGGGCACTGCAATTTTAGGTAACACTCTCACTCTATCCCTCTAACAGGAACACCATGGAGGGTTGCGAGTGCACTCTGCAACAAGAGTCGACCAAGGTGGGAGGCGGACAGTAACAACCGCCAAGGCTCTCAGTCGGCCTTCTGATCTATGAACAAACCAGGTGAACCAGAGACGGTCGTAGGGAGAATATCATGAAAGGGTGCCTCTAAACCAGCTCAGGCAGCTAAAAAGGCCCTTCCTGTGAGCTCCCCATCCCTTTGCCGCTGAAGTCTTAAATGTTACATCAAGAGGTCATCAGTACGGATGATGACTGAAGGTCCACCTGGAACGAGGACCTTCCCAACTATGGAGCAGGTGAGAAAGACCCCGTGCCAAGCTTTGCATGCTCAAAATGCAGACTTCGGGGTGCAGAGAGAGAGAGAGAGACCATCAGCCACAGGGCTAGCCCTGAGTCTTGGAGTAATGGATATGGTTCACATGTCTCCAAAATGTGGAAAAATTAGTTGTAATGAGCATGAGACCTGAACATGGTAAGGAGCATGGGACCCTAATGTGGGTCATAATGACAGAGACATGGGGAGACCTTTATGTTGGTCAGACTGAGCACTGTGGACAGTCTCGTGTGTATTGACTGAATAAGACCTAGACATAGGTCTGGCTGAGCAATATGGACCCTCTTATGGGTCTAGATAAGGCATATAGCAGTTGTAAATCACAGGAGTGCATGCCAACCAAGTCCATAGAAAGCCAAATTGGGAGTTAATTGGATACTATATTATGAGTAAGAGGACATCAAGGTCAGGTGAAGCCCAGTGCCGACTGCTGGAGAGGAGTAGGCTGTGAGGCTGGTTAGGTACTGTAGGAGGAGGCTGCAAAGCCAGTGTGGTAGGAGGTGTGGTTCAAAGCAAGTAAACATGATATGCTGTCAGACTTGGTAGGGGATGCCAGTATTGAAAGGGGAGAGGTCCTGGAATGAATGGACTTGCACACTGATTACGTTAGTGCCATGACGGCTGTTTATGAGCAACACTGGTAGTGCAAAGGACAGGAAGACTGGGAGGACTGCAAGGAACAGGAAGGCTGGGATGACTTGAATGCCATAAAAGGCCATGTGGAGCAGCATTAGAAGGCTGGGGCAAGCCAGTGACCA
This sequence comes from Neoceratodus forsteri, assembly GCA_016271365.2. Lineage (NCBI taxonomy): Eukaryota > Metazoa > Chordata > Ceratodontiformes > Ceratodontidae > Neoceratodus > Neoceratodus forsteri. Next base: position 125,080,119 of record CM028138.1, read on the forward strand.
ATAAAACATTTAAGAAGTTCAAAGCTGCTTCTGCTGCCTGGAGCCATGATACCCGATGTGACTCCTCAGTCCCCCGCCATAGGAAAAACAAAGAAGCCACAAACATGACACCACAACATCAAGCAGCTAGTGAAATAAGTCAAATATGTGCCAGCCATGAAAGCAGGATTAGGTTATCATCAGAAACAAACTGCTAAGGGTTTGGTATGAGTAAGGTTTGGTAAAGGTGGGAGTAGCAATTAATGAGCCTAAATAACACAAACGAGAAGTGAGGAGTAATGCAATAGGGCTGCGAAAAGTAATTGAGCAGCATCCAGCAGCAATTAACTATAACTTGTAGGGGTAGCAATCTGAATGAACATAGAAACTGTATGGAGAGGCAATGCACTGAAAACAGCAGCAATGTTTGTTTGATATAAGTTCGGGAAGCAGGATTGAGTTCCATAGACTAGGTTGCTTAGGTTATAGTGCAGAAGTAAAACAGGGAGAAATTGTTAGACAGGCAGCAAAGCCATGAAGCAGGTGTAATCAATTTAGGGGAACATGGCAACAGATTGCAGTGTGAGCTGAAACAGACAATGACAATAGCAAGGACTGAGGCTTGTTAGGTTGGAAGCAGGGTGAGCTAAAGCATACAGAGAACAATGCAGTAAACAGAGGGCTGCATTAGTAGGTGAAAAATGAAGCCTGGGGTACAGGCACAAGGCAGCATGAGGCAAGGATATACAGGGCTGGATATTCCAAAGGGTTGCACAATGCGCAATAGGGTTGCACCAGCGCAAGTCAGAAAATGCGCCATTCTGCGATATTCAGCAGGAGGCAGTTGTGCCACTGAAAACATGCTGAGCAACAGTGCAATGATAATGAAGGCATGTGCAACCGGAGGGGGTGGAACCATGCATAAAGTGCGCAGTGTGATGTTCAAAGACTTGCACAATGCGCAACAGTGGAGCAGGCGGAAGTTGCGCCATAGCAGAAATGAGCCAAAATAAAAAGGAGCAAGGAAGAGGTGCAAGAACACTACAAGGAAACCACATGAGGCAGGGAGAGAGACAGAGTAAGAGGGAGAAAGAGGGCAGGCCAGGGAAACAAAACCACAGAATAGGGGCAAGGGAAGGTGTGTGGGGCCACAGAGAACAGAGGCCAGTAGGTTTACCCGGTGCAGTGGAGGTAGCAGTCAGGACAGCGGGGGGAACAAAGCAACAACAGCTGGGGGGAACACAAGCCAGGGACATGGACAGTGCCACCTTCCACATGGAAGCTGTAATGAGGGGGGTGAGAAGGCATGCTGCAGGGGGACGTGGCCGTGGAAGGGCCCGTTGGCGGTACTCCCCCAACAGGCAGTACCGAGCCCGCGCCAGCTTTGAGCTGTACCAGATGTCGAGATTGTGGGCTGGTACCACCTGAACAGGGCAATACTGAGGCGGCTCTGTGAGCTGTGAAGTGATGTGATGGAGGCACCCACACAACAGAGTCATGTTCTGTCAGTGGAGACAAAGGTAACAGCCTGCATGTGCTTGCTCACCACGGGTACCTTCCAGAGACCAACAGGGGACACCAGAGGCATAACACAGTTGGCCACATCATGCATCCTCACCCAATTCCTCAGCGCACTGCTACCACATGCTGTGGAGTACATCCATTTCCCCAGCACCACAGTCGAGCGCACAGCAAACATACAGGAGTTCCACAGGGTAGCACGTATGCCTAGCATGCTAGGGGCGATAGACTGCACCCATTAGGCCATTCACATGCCACCTGGCCCTGATGGGGCCACCTACATGAATTGGAAGGTATATGCCAGTGTCAATTGCCAGGTGGTGTGTGATGCCAGTGGGCGCATCATCAATGTCTGTGCCACGCAGCCTGGGGGAGCACATGATTCCTTTATCTGGTACCAGTCGGCACTGTGCCATCGATTCGAGAGTGGGGACATCCCCACAGGTCATCTAGTGGGTGAGTATGCATGTAGAACTGACAAATCGTGGGCAAGGAGGGGTAAGCCACAGGTGCCATGGGTGTGGCACACAGGGTTTGGGGCAGTCTGAGCCTGAACAAGACACTAACCTCCACTATCTCCACACAGGTGACAGTGAATACTCACTCCATCCCTGGCTGCTCCCACCCTACCGGTGGCCCACGACCCCAATGCAGCAATGCTTCAATGAGGCACATGCCACCGCAAGCAACATCATTGAGTGGGTGTTTTGGATGCTGAAGGCGCATTTCCGTTGCCTGGACACCTCTGGCGGTGCCCTACAGTATAGCGCATCAAAAGCCTGTGGGATATTCCTGGCCTGTTGTATCCTGCACAATATGGCCAAAGACTGTGGGATAGCCATACAGGTTGAAGGGGGAGACAGCGATGGGGACGACGGTGACGATGGTGATGATGGGGATGGGTGGCCCCCCCTTGGACGATGGGACCCCCGACTGATCCGGCTGGCCCAGCTGCACTGGGACACCATCACAGAGGAGCACTTCAGCCAACACAGGTAAGTCATGGGGCCATGTGCAACCACCAGTGGCTAGGGCACAACCCACGTACACACTTGGAAACACACCAGGGGTGCATGATGGCAAGGGAAGTGGCAGGGCACAGAAGCACACACATACAACCATGGAGGGGTGAACAGTAACACACCACATGGACGGACACACACACACACGCACACACAATAGGCACAAAGTGCACAGGGGTCATGTGTAAAACAGAGCCGGAACACAAATACTAGCAACACACATGTCCACAGGCCACCACATCCACTGACTGTCTATGTGCATGTGTCAGATGCTGGGCATCATCGCACTTTGGTGTACAGTGCAATGCAGGCATCATCATGCACACGTACCTGTGGACAGCAGTTGGGAGGGTGTGCAGGTGGACCGTGTGTCTGCGTGTAGGACTGGGCACCCACCGGTGCACTGCCCACCAAAACACACAATGCACACAGGGCAGCACCAGACAGTGCCCGCACTGGGAGACAGGTCAGTCTTGTGGCACAGTGCCACATCCACCTCGGATGCATGGGCGGCCCCACTGAGACCCAGCAGCACTGGCAGGCTGAGCACGGGCCTCATGGGGTGGCACCGATGGTCCACCAGGGGTTCCACTGCACGAACACGACCATGCCTGCACAGGTGTCTGCAGCACACCAAACATACCTGCACCAGGAGTGTGGGATGCCCACAGCTGAACCCGGCGTCAACAGGGTGGGTGTTGCATGATGCCGGGAACGGGCAGTGGATAGCGAACTGCACGGTGTGAGTGACACATGGGCACCTGACTGTGTGCCCATTGTGGCTATGATAGCAACTAATGCCTGTGTTTGCCTGTCAATGGCAGCGATCACATCCTCCCGCAAATGGTCAATCCATGACAGAATCCTATCAGTGTTCCTGCTGTGTCACTCCTCGACCCGCTCCAGAGCCACACACAGTGCCTCCACGGATGTTGCAAGCCGCATCTGCTGCTATACTGATGCCTGCAGTAGGCAGGTGTGCTCGTAAAAGAGGTCATCTGCCACCTCGGCAACCTGTCCCTCAGGGTATGGAAGGGCCTGATGTTCAGCACCTCTTGAGGGTGGGCACTGCTCACCAGGACCAGGTATGGGCAAGTCCACAGGTGGTGCACAGATGCCACTGCTGAACCCTGTACCCCCAGTCCCGGAGGGTGACTGCTGCTGCTGCCCCTCCGCCTGCTGTGCCCAAGGGATCGGTTGTTCCACTTCTGTGGCCGCAACAGTGCCACTGGCCTGACCAGCCACCGGTGCTGCCCCACCGGTGCTGACAGGCGCAGCCTGCGACTGTGCTGATATGCTGGCACACACGTCGGAACCAGTCAGGTCCAAGGGCGTGAGCTGGCCTGCTGTGTGTCCATTCCGTGAGACACACATGTCTCTGCCCATAATGGTCATTGCATCATCAATGGTGCAGGTCTGTGCCACAGCCACAGCCACAGCATGTTGGCATCTTTGGATGCCAGACTGCTGAGACACAAGAAGGACCTCCCCCACACCTGTCTCAACGACATCAGTGTTGACAGCCAGGCGGACCCACTGTTGCAATGCACGCTGGCTACCTACAGAGATGGATGGTCCCTCCTCCAACTCCAGATGGCCGTCCACAGTGGACAGGCCCTCCACCGCTGACCCCTGCAGATGCACAGGATCTGTAACAGAAAGTAAGGACACGTTAGTGCATGTGATCTACCCTCCCCCCTGACAGACCATGACGTACCATGCAGTGATGGGCTACCACCTGTCTGGATGCCACCTCCTGGAACGCCTTCAATGGCACTGTGCTGCATGCTTGCAGCAAGCCTTTCCTCTGCTGGAGTCAGCTGCACCACCTCCGGCTGGCCCCCACCTGTTGCAGCATGTGCCACCCTGATGGCAGCCACCTTCTCCTTCATCCTCCTCCTGTCGGTATCCATCTTCTTCTTACACTCCTGCACAGAGCACTGGTGGCTGCCGTGCAGGTTGACGGCATGTGCCACCCTCTCCCATGCAGCAGCATGGGCCTGAGGGGTGCCCCGCCATCCACTGAGCAGTTGCTCCTGATCGATGTAGGCCTCGAAGAGTGTCTCTGTCTTGGCCTTGGTAAAATTGGGCCTCCTCTTCCGCCCACCATCGTCCTCCTCACCCAGTCCTCGCTCAGTCATTTTTCAGCCTGTATGGGTGACTGTGGTTACCTGTGACTGTGCAGTACTAAACAAGTCCCTCAGACCACAGTCCAGAACACCACACAGCATGCAATTCACCTATGAACAGCAGTAACCGAATATGGCCACTGCAGAACAGTGTCGCATTTTTATAGCACAAGCCATGCAAATTAGGTGTGGAGCAACTTTAATGATGTACAAATCATGCTGCTGCGCCATTGAATGGCTGATCGGATGATTTGCATATGACGGCTGAATATCGCGCTTTTGCACTTTGCGCAATTGTGTTGAACGTGCTGAGCCAATGGCGCAGTTCTGTGGACTTCATAGTATACCGCACTGTGCGTGCCCAGGTAGCTTACGCAGGTGTCTGCCGTGCTGATGACGTGCTGTGCACGGTAGGCAATTCAGGGCATGGCCACCATTGTGCCAGTGGTGCTATGGCGAGGGTCACTACATCGCGCTGTGGCACAACTGCGCAATAGTTCACCGTGGCGATGGCACACAGGCAACCAATCACGCTAGATGCATAGACATCCGATGGCGCGGTGTGTGGCCTTGTGCCAGAGACCCATGACCCTGTGCCTGACCTTTGCCTCCTTGGCGCTATACGTCTGGCATGGCTGCACATCTATCGCACTGTTCAGTGATAGGGAATGGTGGCGATGTACCGCGCAGCACTTCCACGTGGGGTTGCCACGCTGCGGAGCGCCATATTGCCTACTACAGCATTAGAGATGGCATGCAGGAGAGCCCATCAGTGGAGTGCCCTTGAGCTGGCCAACCTTGTGGCCATTGTGGAGCCACACTATGGCCCACTATTTGTTGAGGTGCCACTGGACAGGGCCAGGACCCAGGTGTGGCAAAAGGTGGCCACTGACCTGGAGGCGGCCACTGGTGGCAGGAGAACAGCTGAACAGTGCAGGCACCAGTATGGGGACCTGAGATGGAGGGAGACGGAACTACTGGCACATCTGCGGTCATATGCCAGGAGGGGCGTGGTGCCTCGTCCAGGTGGGTGATACGTCTACACACTTGTATGGTCCATATGGGTAACACTGTCTTATGTGTCCAGCACATAGGGGAGGGATGGTCTAGGGTTGGCTGTGGCGGTGTTTACAGGGTATGGGATGGGTGGGTCTGGCTGGGTGGGTGGGCACACACATTGGGGCAGGCGGAATATGCTTTGGGTTTGTACTGATGTGTTTCTCCTTTGTCTCCACAGGCGTGGCCGAGTGAGGAGGAATTTGGAGCACGCAGATGGTGGGGGACGCTGCACTGGAGCATGTCGGGGACCAACCCCAATGCCAGCAACAACCCGGTGAGGGTGAGTGCCATGACACCATGATTGCTATTGCATGCTGTGTGACAGGGTGGGAAGTAGGGCATGGCCACCATCCATGGACACCACTGCCATGCACACGACATGTGACAGTCAGCACTGTCCAGTGGCACTGCATGTCTGGGAGTGCATCAATGGTGGTCCATGCGTGCACTGGGCACATGGCTGTGGCACTGCCTGCCCACTGCATAGCCACGTTACTGTACGGCCTTGGTTGTGCTGTGCTGGACATGGGCGGTGGGTGTGTGCAGTGGTACACATGGCTGTTGCTGCCTGGTTGGGCATGTCTTGTGGACACGGTCACTGTGGGTGGGTGCACACCATCACAGGAGCGTGGCACATGGCTGTATGCCATGCATAATGGGTGGGCTGCAAGGGGATGGACAGTCACACCCATTGACTCTGATCCCTTGTCCTAGGTGTGCGGACACTCCTACAAATTCAGCAGTCCATCCAGGATCTTGTGTGGGTGGTGCAAGAGTCCCTTGCCATCCTGAGGGATCATCATCAGCATTGGGTGAGGAGGAGGCGACCTAGGGAACGGCCCCAGGCAGCAGAGGACCAGGCTGGCTGCCAGTGACCACAGACAACCTCCCCCCTTTGACCAACCCTCACACCCCGCCTTCCCTCTCCCATATGTTCACCCTTGCCCCTTACCCACCCCCACCTTGTTCCTGTCCCTCCACCCCATGTTTGTACATAATTGTAAATAGTTGTTGTTGTTGTTATATTTTTTGAATACTGTTATTTTGATATGAATACTGTGGTGGTCTCTGATTTGCAGCTGGCTATAGGTGTTCAGTTGCAGTGGTGTGCATGGCATCTGGGGTGGTTCAGTCATGGATGTGTGTGTGTGTGTGTGTGTGCATGGGGAAGTGTCTCTGGTGTGGGAGTGGCTATCGGTCGGTATCTGTGGTGTGTGGATTGTTCTCTGTGCATTGCATTACTGCATGCAGTGGTCCATGGTGCCTGCTCTCTGTCCACTGTGCCCCTGTCAACCCGTCCTTGGCCTGTGCAGCTGACACCCTTGCATGTCTGTGGCCTGCGAGGTCTGCTGCCTTGTCAGTGGTGGCTGTCCCTGCAGGTCATCCACTGTGACCATCACAATGCTGGGTTGCCTCCTGTCAATTGTGTGGTGCATGTTTGCCTCGGGTGACACTGTGGCCTCCGCAGTTACTGTCCCACCTCCATGCTGTGGCTTGTGTGTGTTGCAGGGGCTGTGCACCACTATCTGTGACTTGTAATCCAGGCATATGCTGGTGGCGTACAGGGCCACAGTTCTTGCACAGGGTGGGTGTCACCCCTGTGCCATGGAGGACTGCAGGCTGTGTCTGCACAGTTTACATGGGCCCACACTGGGGGCTTGGTTGCCACACTACTTCGTCCCTGTGTTAGTGTCCCCGTGGGTATGGGTGTGTGCTTGCCCCTGCACTGTGTTGCATCCAGTGTGCTGCATGCTTCCACACATCACTGTGGGTGTCTGTGCTGGCTGCTGTGGCTCATGGTGGGTCTGGCTTGTATGGTTCTGTGGTACATGAGGTTGTAGTGTGGCAGTGGGGGTGGTGGTATGCATGGGGATTCCCACAGTGGTGGTCACTGCTCATGGGGGGTGTCTTGGGGTCATGGTGCAGGGTGTGCTGTGCACAGGGGGAGGCTGCTGTGCCATGGGGTCTTCCGCCCTCCTTGTGTGGCAGTCTCAGCTTGCCGGTGGGTGTGCTGGGGCACCATGGCCCAGCTGTGCTTTGTTTGCTTGTCTCCATGGGCCGGTGGATATTCCAGCCCTCCACCAGTTGTGCTGTGCTTGGGGTGTGGGGGTGCATTGTCAGTTCTGCAGTGTGTTCCTGTGCCCATCTGTGGCATGGGTGGTGGGCCCCTACCTACCTCCCTGGTTGTGCAGTTCCATTGCTCTGCTGCTTGGGAGCTCCCTGCTTGTGCTATGGCACCTCTGGGCTGCTCATCTGGGCAGCCCTTGTTGCGCCATAGCGCATCGTATCTGCTCAGCTTCCCCTTCCTAGTTGCACTATGGCGTAAATTGTGCGATATTCAGATGTTGGCTGTTGGCGCAATTTGGCTTGCTCCTTTTTTGAATATCGCTTCTATTGCGCACGGGCGCAATGGACTTGTGCTTGCTCTTGCTATTGCGCACTTTTTGGGCGCAGTTTGAATATCCAGCCCTTAGAGTATAACCTGAACCACAAGTAGCAATGTATAGACAGGGCACTAGAAAACTAGAAAGCCCAAAAGAAACAAACAAAGCAAACACTAGGACAGGAGCAGGAAGGGAACCAGCACACACAGAAGCACAGAGTAATACAAACCAAAAGCAGAAACACAGGAGTCTAGCATAAACCAAGCAGCGTCCAAGAATGCACAAAGTGGGGGGGTGACAAAGCCCTAGTAGGCCCCAGGAGAGAAGACAGACTGACAGAGCCTCCAGCTGCAAGGAAAAATGCTTGTGTGTGAAGTGAGGACAGCAGCCGTTAAATAGGCAAAAAGGGGGAGGTGGCCAGTTGCACTGCCCCCTTGAACTACAGGTTATAGCCTTCAAAAGAAGCAAATAGCCATTTATCCTTAAATCTGGCAAGCTTTCTTGAAATCATATGCTCACTGATCATATTGTTTTATTATGGGGTTTTTTTACACAGTGGTGCCAGGCTCGATAATCACGTTGCCTCCTATTTTAAAAACAGGTTTATATGGCTTGGCTCCTAGCTGTGATTGATTTGGGAAGGGACAGCTGGGTCTGTGGTGGTGATGGTGGGGGGAAGGGGTTGGACATACCCAGTAGTGAATTGTGATTGTTGACAGTCAGGTCTGTGGAGGGTTGGTGGCACTGAACAATATTTTATTTATTTTTTTATATGATGACTGGTTTGGGAGGATGTTTTCTTTGACTGCAATCATTATGAGGACCAGGTCTGCATTGTTTTAATTGCCATTGATATAGCAGATCATTATGCCATGCTTTACAATGTGATGTGATGAGCTTGTCAATTGACAGCAGTTTCACCTATTTACTTGAAAGCTTGAGTAATTAGATGGTGATTCTGCAAGGAACAGCAACCAAATAAAAGCAACTGTGGGAACTGTAAAGTTTCCTGGAAGGGAACAACAAGAGATGGACACATTATTGAATAAATGCTGGAATGTGGGCTCCATAACTTGGGGTTCTCACTATAAAGGCTGCCTGACTGACAGGCTCCTGAACCTGAAAGCCAATCAGCTGCTCTTGCTGACTGGCTTTATGCAAATCAAAGTACACAAACTTTATGCCCACCATGGGGAGAGTTGCGTCAGGACCACAGTGTATGGTTATTGGTTTAGACTGCCGAGCCTCTGCTATTGAGAAATGCAATGGGCTCCACAGTGACACACCTCTGAAATCCCTATGCACTCATTCCAAACATTTGGTGCGCAGGTGAATCAAACCTAAAAATTGCAGAGACCCCCCTCTCCCCAGTGTGAAGCTGGTGTGAGTCTACGTGAAAATTGTGAGATCACTGCTATCATCTCTCTCTTTCTAGTCTCTGTCTTCCTCACTCATTACTTGCAACTGCTTGCAGCCTGCTGTCTGCACTGAGTTTTTGATGCCACTCATCTGTCACAGCCATTACTGTTCAGTCAAAACAGCACTTCTTACTCCCCCTGTCAGCCTGTTGCTGTCACGCGTTTGGTCCACCCCATCCCATACCTTTTCAAGTCTGCCCTGCTGCCCAGAGTGCTGCCCTCTGTGGTGTAATTTGCAACCACCAACATTTCTGCATATTCTCTAATCTTGCTGGCTAAGTCCACAGCTGCTGCTGCTGACCAGTTTGCCCCTGAGAAAGGCGGTAGCCGAAGCACTGGGGTTGTTGGTGTGACCTTGTGTTGGTGCTTGTCAGAATAAATTTTCATTTATGATTTGAATTACATTTGTGTATTTGTGGCTCCTTGTGGTTAGGAGTGCTGACATCGTTGAGACTGATTTGATTCGGGCTGGCCACCCTGTCAGCACTCACATCGCACTGCTGATTCACGGTGAAACTGTTTAGGATTCATTCATCACTGTCCAGTTTGTGCCTGACCTCATCTGAGTCTCCAACCCTGCTCCACTTGGTCCAGTGTCACTGCTCCACTCTGCCATCAGCAAACAACCTGTGGGATCCAGTTCCCAGTCCCTGTTGTTGCCCCCCTGCTCACTGTTTTGATCAGTTGTCTCATACTCCTTGATTCCTGGATTGTACCTATGCTCCACCAGTACCAAAGAGATCAGAAAAAAAGACAAATAATAAATTACAAATGGAGGCATAGTTCCAAATAGAGAGGCTTATGCAGACTGGATGGGCCACTAGTCCATTATCTTCCACACTTTATATGTTTCGATGTTTTTATGTAACTTACTTGACATCAAGTAGGAAAAAGGGGGTGTTAGGAGGTCTAAACCTCACTTTCCGATTCTTGACGATATTGGGAATGCAAGTAATCACAGACCCGTTGCATTAGAGTAATAAACAAGTTTATTACTACCATAAGGATAAATCACAGTTGCTCTAAGCTGTTCTTACCAATACGAACTGGGAGCCAGTGCTAAGCGTTCCCTATACCTCGAGGTTTCTCTGTGTCTCCTGGGGTCTCTCCTGAGGTCTCCGAGGTATAAGGCTTGTGCATTACATTATATACCTATGATAATTACTATGGTTACTGTAAGATAGAAACATTTCTAGTTACAGAGATGAGCCCTATTGGCTAAATGAGAGGTGGCTCCACGGTCCAAGATAACATTATACAATTCTGTAAAGTCATCAGTTTGAGAACAAAAGAGTTCTTATACAGAGTCTTACATAACTCAGTGTAGTAGTACAAATCACCAAAAGGTGGCAATGCCATCTTACCTATTATAATTACTTCAAGGACACAGGTGTCTCCGCATCTTACAAGTAAGAAATACACAGAAAATACGTAGTAGAATATACATATTAGCAAGCAAAGTGTATTACAACAATATGCATTCATATCCTGACATCTACTCTTGTACAGTAGATGCCCTTAGCCCTATGTGTTAGTATAACATATATTTAAGTGCTAGCTGTCTACAGTGTACCTCTGAGGGTACCAATTAGGGTGCAGGGACCTCGTGTAACAGGGGAGAGATTGTTTTATTTATCTTTAATTCTTCAGTTCTGGCTTTAGGTACTCCCAGCCAGTGGCATCACTATGAAGAAACATATTTCTTCTCTCGCTTTGTGTGATTATCATATACATTACTACTGTACCTGGAGCCCTGAAACATACACAGAGGTACGGAGTGAGACCAGGTACCCCATGGCCCAGCCATCACTGGCAGTTGTGGAATTCAAACCTAAGTCTTCTGGTGGTGACACCACACATTACATTCCTGTTGTTAGAACTGATTGGCTATAGATGTTGATAAGAGCTGTACGTTTGAAGCAGATTTGTGCTTAAAGAAGCAGAATTTGTTAATAATCAAACATTTTGGCCATGTACTGTTGTTGTTTTCAGCAAAAATGTAGTTCTGACATCATTAGGTTTATAATCAATATATTTAACTCTCTCAGACATTTATAAAAAAGGTTTGAAACTATTTTTATCATTTATGTACTCTGGTCATTTGAGATGGCTGCCTGCCATGTGCAATATTTCAAATATCTTTTGTTGAGGGTTTCTTTGAGCTATACTTACTGGTTTTACACTGTGGATGTAGTATGATGGTGCTGGTACATTTTCTAAAGATATGCAGCCTTGCACCATACCACAATTTTTTATGAGGAAAACAGCAAGGGGCAAAGAACTTTTAAAAACTTCAGAATTCCCTATCTCAGTTCACAAATGAAAGAAAATGAAAAGAAAACAGTTATACTGATGTTTTTGCCAGAAATGCATTATACTAAATACAAATGACACAATGACTAACAAATATTGCAATTGTGACTATTATTGTATGTCTTTCTAAAACTAGGAGAATAATTGCTTGCACATATTATGTGCCCTCTGATCTTGTACCAGTTTCTCTTCGGCTTTAATATGTAGGATAATAACCTTACTATTATGTAATTGTTTTAAGGAGATAGATTAGTTTGGTGCAGCAACAAGTCTTGCTCTGCTTTTAAGTGTGTGCCAGTCTACAGAACAATGATGCAGGCAACACAATCATGCAACAAAAATTGCACACTGCTGAAAAGTACAAAAAGATTATTAAAGTTCCAAGTACAAACATGCCACCAGGAATTGACAACCCCGACCAGTTTTGCAACTCATGCATCATCGGGGGAGGATTACTTGCAACATCAGTCGGGTTGTCCATTCCTGACTATGCCTAGCAGTATCTTTTTGTATTTTTCAGCAGTGTGTGGTGCTGGTTTTGTTGCATGATAGATTATTTTACATTCTGTACATCAATTAATAGCTACTGTTTTTCCAGTATACCAGAACATTTTTAAAAACATTAGGCTCGATTCAGAGATGAGCTGAACTGGTGCATGCCCCAGGTGCGTAACGTTTGACACATGGGGCTTGCAGCTGTCAGTCAGGATTCACAATCTCATGCACCATTTGCCATGAGTTAGATCAGTTCTTTGCTGGTCCAACTTTGAGGCAAACAGGGGACCTTTTAATGGGGTCTGTGCCAAATAGATGGCACAAGCCACCGTGAAGTAGGGAAAGTGTCGCAAATGCTCACAACCTCTCTGAATTGGGCACAAACTGGGTTGATATGTTTGACGCAGCTGAGGGATTGACATCAGCCTTGATGCAAGCCTTGCATCAACCTTTCTGAATAGAGCCTATAATATTCCAACAGACACAATTCAACTTTGAGTTCATAATTTTCTGTATTTACTGTATGCCGTCTTGTTTTTCATTACTGATGATATTTACATGAAAACATTATTTTTGTGTTGTCCCAGACTTTGTCTTATAATTTTACATCTTAACATAAGGGACGGGGCAGGATGATGAGATGAAGACTGAGACACAGATATTCTGTTTTTTATGTCTTGAATAGGTTCTACTGTGTCAAACCTGATGAATATATAATGCAATCCTATATGTATATTTCGGAAACATAATTAAGTTATCATTCATAACAGGCTGCATTTAAAAAAAAAGCACCCAACAGCCAGGCCTCCACTGATAGTAGCTACACAGAGAGGCAGCATAACAGCAACAGGAGAAGTCAAGTCAATCTCTAGCAACTCACTTAAAAACAGGATTAAAGGCAAATAACAAATATTGTAGACTTCATCTGCATCAAATATTAAGTACCTAATTAGTCATTCAGACCCACAAAATAATGTTCTTTTTACCACTGTGCTGCATAACATAAGACTGGAACTCCTCCACAAGGATTCACAGGGCCACATTACGTGACACAATTTCTAGCATTCTGAGCTGCTCTGTCCACTAGTATGCTGTCCACTTGCATGTGTTCAATACAAGTGTGCAGCTTGGAGACAATAAGTATGCTCAAAAGCACAGCATAGTGATACTATTGTACATTCCCATACTTAAATATGTGCGCAAGAGAGCAGGAGCATGCAGTTAACTGGGGGATCTTGGGTTGGGGGATGGGTAAGGGGCAGGGATGGAGGGTGGTCCTGATTAATGCCAGAAGCATGGGTAACAAGATGCCCAAGCTTCAGGTGATGCTAACTGAAGGGAAGGTGGATGTGGTGGCAGTCACTGAAACTTGGGCTACTCCTCAGCACGATTGGGACCTGAACATGATGGGGTACACTGTGTTCAGGAAGGACAGGGCTGTGGGCAGGGGAGGTGGGATAGCACTCATCATTAGGAATGGCATTGATGTATGCAGGGTGGAGAGGGCAGAGGGAAACATAGAGGCATTATGGATTACCCTGCAGGTGCCTGAGGGTAAGAAGGTAAATCTGGGGGCAGTTTATAGGTCACCCATGCAGGCAGAAGAACTTGAGGAAGGCCTAATGGTGAATTTCAGGGACCACTGTGGTCAGGGGGACGGTAGAACTGTGGTGCTCGGTGACCTTAACATGCCAGGGTTGATTGGGAAACTATGGCATCCTCATTGACTAGAGAGCAGTGCCTGCTGGATGTCTTCCAGGATGTATTCCTTTCCCAACTGGTGACTGATCCAATGAAGAATAGTCATATCCTGGATGTGGTCCTATCAGATGGGGATCTGGTTAGGAACCTAGTGATAGGGGACCCACTTGCGGGAAGTGATCAGGCCATGGTTTGGTTTTCCCTAGACCTGGGGGGAGGGGTAAATCACACTAAAATGGTAGTGGTTTACTTCAGGGGTGTGGACTTTAAGGGTATCGAGTGGATCCTCAAGGGGTATTTGGAGGGGTCAGACCAGACATGGACATAGAGAGCAAGTGGAAAATTATTAAAAGAGGGCTCCTAGAAACTACCAAGGCCTGCTTGAAGGTCCTATGCAAGTTTTGTAGAGCCAGAAAGCTGAGCTGGTGGACCAGGGAGGTCCAGGAGGTGGTGAGGGAGAAAAGAGCTGCATATAGACAATACTAGTGCTCACATGGGGTCATGGATGGGGGAAAGTATGATATGATATCCAAAAAGGTAAGCAAGGTGGTGAGATCGGCCAAGGCAAGGATGGAGCAGAAGTTGGCACTAGGGATCAGAAGCGGGGGGGAAGGGTTCTTTAGGTACATCAGGGAAAGAAGGAAAGTGAAGGGGCAGACTAGCAGACTGAGGTCAGGGAGTGGGTGGGCCAAGGAGGTCAGGGAGCAGGCAGAGGTACTTAAAGAATACTTTGCCTCAGTCTTCACTAGAGACAGTGGAGGATCAACACCTTTTGGGGGAAGGTGGGCTAGGAATGAAGAAGGGGAGAGGTCACATATGTTGAAATTCCTGTTGGTAGGGTGAGGGAAGCCCTTAAGTCCCTGAAAAATGGATGAGACAATGGATCCAGATGGCCTTCATCCCAGGGTGCTAAAGGAGATGGCAGATGTCCTTGCTGCACCTCTGGTGGTCCTTTTCAACTCCTCCTTTCAAACGGGGTGGGTGCCTCAGGATTGGAGGAAGGCTCATGGCATGTCTATCCATAAAAGCAGCTCATGGGAGGAGCCGGGTAACTACAGGCCTGCCAGCCTGACGTTGATGGTAGGCAAAATGATGGAGGCCATAACGAGAGAGAGGCTGGAGGTGTTTCTGGAGATACAGGGCCATCTGGATGATCACCAACATGGCTTTGTTCTGGGCAGATTGTGTCAGACTAACCTTGTGAATTTCTATGATTGGGTGACAAAGGCGATAGACCAGTGCAGGCTGATGGATGTCCTCTTTCTAGATTTCAGCAAGGCATTTGATTCGGTGCCACATCCATGGTTGCTGGACAAGCTGGGGTGAATGAGGGTGGGGGAAAGGATGGTTAGGTGGATAGGAAGCTGGCTAACTGGGCAGTTTCAGAAGGTAGTGGTTGGTGGGAGGTATCACCTTGTAGGAGGGTCATTAGTGGGGTCCCACAAGGGTCGGTGCTGGGTCCAATCCTGTTTAATGATTACATCTCGGATATCTGGTATCAGAAGTGAGATAAGCCCCTTTGCTGATGTCTCAAAGCTGGGGGCAGTGGTGGATGGGGAGGAGGGTAGAAGAGCCCTTTAGGGGGACCTGAAGACTCTGGAGAGGTGGTCACACACCTGGAAACTGAAGCTTAATGCCAAGAAATACAGTGTTCTCCACTTGGGGCATAGTAACCCAGCTCATGAGTACTTTTTGGGTGGGGAGAAACTGCAGGTTTTGGGAGGGGAAAGGATCTTTGGGTGGTCATGGATGCCAAAATGAATAACTCTGAGCAGCGTAGGAGGGTTGCAGCTAAAGCAAATAAAATGCTCAGGTGCATCACCAGGGGATAACCTCAAGGAGACGGGCTGTGCTTCTCCCTCTGTATAACTGCGTAGTTAGACCACACCTAAAGTACTGCATGCAGTTTTGGCACCCGTACTTGAAAAAGGACATTGCACTTCTCAAGGGGGTCCAGAGGAGGGCAACCAGGATGATACAGGGTCTGAGGGAAAGATCCTATGAGGAGAGACTTGAGGAGCTTAACTTGTACTCCCTGGAGGAGAGGAGGGACAGAGTGGATATGATCAAGGTCTTTAAATATCTAAAGGGAGTAAATAGGGTCAGCCAAAATAGGGTGTTTCTGCTAAGGGAGGAGGGGGCCACCAGGGGTCACTCCATGAGGCTGATTGGCAGAAGGCTCGAAGGGAGACTAGGAGATGCTACTTCACCAAGAGGGTGGTGGACTCCTGGAATGCACTGCCTGTGGAACTAGTGGCTGTTAATACAGTGGAGGGATTCTAGAGGGGCTGGAGCAGGTATAAGGGGAAGGTAAAACTGAGTAATGCCAGACCTGAAGGTGTAACTCCGATGGAGGATGGGGTTGGGGGGGATTTATGAGGGTGGTGGGGAGGGCAGAAACAGTGTCCTGACTGGTGCTGATTTTCAAGCAGACTCAATAGACCATTAGGCCTACTCTACTGGCATCTTAGTATGTTAGTATATTGCAGCATAGATCTAATGAAAGTATTTTGTAATCCTAGACTAAATAAATAAATAAAATGAAATGTTGGAGGTATAAAAGTTTTTGGGGGCTTAACATTTAGAGAGACCCAATCAACAGCACAATATGTGTTGTCTTCCTTTCAATGCACTCAGGAGAATCTGACCTACTAAAGTTCATACCAAGGTCATTAGAGTGAAAGTAGGCTGTGATGCCCATACGGTCCACTCCCCATTTGTTAGTGATTATAGTAATCAATATGTTTTACCAGCAAGAGTTTGTCTAAATCAGTTTTGAAAAATGCAGGTTAAGTTTAGTCTTGCTGGAAACATCCTCATTTGGGAGGATATTTCAAATTCCTGCAACTCATTGTTTGAAAAATATTTCCTTCTCTCTGTTGTGAATGTCTTTTGTTTCAGTTGTAAGTTATGACCACTCATTTTATTAGACTTATTTTTCAGTTCTAAGTTTAATGTTTGTTAACAGACTTTTAGCTTGTATAGCATCATAGAGAAACAGTAAATTACCCCATAACCGTCTCTTCTGTAGACTTCTAAGTCTGTGCTTTGGTAACCTCTTCTCATATGTTAAAGTCTGCATACCAGTAATTTTTTGGCCCTGTGCTCATTCCGCTTTATTTTCTCCACCTTCTTTTTCAGATAAGTACAAACTTAATTTTTTTCCTGTATTAAAATAAAGATTTTTACCACTACAATTGAGAGCCATAATCCAGGACTGGTGTAACTTATCCACAATATACAGTAAGGAAACTGTAATATTTTTGATTCTATGTATTTCCCTTCTGCTGCTACCCAATATCTGGTTCGCCTTGCTGTAAACAGCATAATATTGTCTATTATATTTACAATTTGATGGGATGATTATTCTGAGGTTCTTCTCATCTTTGGTTTCTGTCATCTGCACTCCATCAGAACAATACACCCTCTCAATATTTTTATTGGCCTAAATGTATGACTGCACATTTAACTATGTTTAAATCAATCCTCCAATTTTTTACCCATATATTGATCTCACATAAGCCTTCTTGCAGCGATTTTTGTTCTTTCTTATTATGCACTGCTCTGCTTAGTTTTGACTCATTAGCATATTTGATTATCCAACTATCTATGCCCGTGTTTAGGTCCATAGACTAGAGATGGATTATCATTTGGCCAAGTACCGACCATTGTGGCACACCACTTGTCACATCTGATTCAGAATAATACCCATTTATACAAACTTTTTGGATTCTGTTGCTTAACCAATGACTAATCCAGTTTATGATATTATTATGGAATTCTAAATGTTTTAGTTTTTTGTATTACCTGCCAATGAGGAACCAAATCAAAGGCTTTACTAAAGTTCAAGTCAAGTCACTTTATTTCTTTAGCATCCAATCCCAGAGACTCTGGGTGCTTTATACGAAAGGAATATCACATCCACTGGTTAGCTCATATCCAGTTCATTACTAAACGCTCCACAAAAAATGTAACAAGTTTGCATTGCATAATCTCTCCCTTTTAAAACCATTTTGAGAACTAAATGATATTTCTATTTGATTTTATTTAGTATATGGTTCTCAATTAGGCCTTCTAGTACTTTGCAGACTACAGATGTTTATTTATTTAAGCGTTTCACCAGGAAGACATACTGAGTAGAGATACCGCTCGATTCCAGATGCATCCTGGGGGAAGGGGGAAGAGGAGCAATTTAGGGAGATTGTACGGTAATTATCTACTGTACATCACATGTGTTCCTCTTTTTATGAATATGTTTTAGGTTTGCATATTTTCAGCCATTCGGTAGATATCCTTCTTGTACAGATTTATAAAATAAAAGTTGTAGTGGTGTTGGCCTGCCACCACTTCTGATACCCCATTTTACAGTCATGACACCATAATAATGGCAAATGATGATTCTGATGTGTATATGTATCCAATTCTAATGCTTAGCTAATATAGGAAAATCCACAGTATTGTGGTATACAGTAACATCTTGTGACAATAATAATTATAGCACGTATACTTGTATTAGTTTCACGAATAAGACTAGTTCTGTTGATTGTAAGAATTCCTTCAATAAGCAGAAAATGTGTATCTGTGTATCACTGATAAGAACCCCAGTGCTGGGAGCTGCCCCCTCAGTTAGCCAATAGAATTGTATTACTGTATAGCAAAATGAGCCACCATTATGACAACAGACAGCCTTATCTCCCCTATAAAACATTATGTCATTGTTTTCAACCCCAAGATCCATTCTTCATCCTGGGTAGGTAGAGGTCTTCCAGGCTCAAGGTAAGCTGAAACCACTGTTTATGGGGCTAATAATAAACCTATGTTACTAATTTGTGTAACACCTGTTCCTGAGTTGTGTTTTGCCATGTGGTCAGAATACTGTAAGGACTAACCATCCTACATTCTGGCGACCTCATGACAGGGCCAAATTGGAAAGAACGGAACCAGTAAAACAGCAGGTGTTCAGATAAACGTGTCTGGGATCATGCAGGGGTCCAAACCTACGCCCACTCATTCAACCCATCTGTGGACCATCTGATTACCAGTTATGACCCACAGAGCTAACCTTGTGGACAGTAGTGTGAGTTGGGATGACCCTCCGGAGCGGTGCTGGGGACCTGTGACTGGAGAAAGGCAGGGTTGTGACAGGGAGTGCCTGCCACTCTTGAGGACTGACCTTTTCTTAAATCTGTTGCAACAGTTCTTCTATTCCTTAGCCTAATCTATTCTTTACAATTTCTAGTCCATAAGTTTGGCCACCTATGGGCACCCCATTCCCTTTCTTGACTATGCTATAGTGTCCTCTTTAATTTTCCTTTTCCCTTTCAAGGTCCTCGTACAGGGAGGTTATTGTAGTGACCTCCAAACATATGTAAAACAACAGGTTGTGTTTATCATTGTTGGATTTAGTATGTAATAGCATTATGTCATAAAATACCTTGATGTATATACCTTATGTGTATGAAACCTGTAAATGCTGAAAATACCATGGCACTAGGTGTTTTTGATACTGGTAAAAAGTACTAGGTGACTACTACAGAAATTAAGTTAGTTGTGTTATTCAAAATGTATGTAAATTGCTGTAAACTGAACAAGTCTGAAATGTCATGGTGATTTGCATATATCCCATGATGCATTGCATTATGGAAGTATGTAGGATGTTATATTTCTTTCAAACTTGATTTTTTGCCAATGTCCTTTTGGGATAACCTCTTTTTTTCAGTGATTCAGCATTGAGGTTCTTTGTCTATAGCTTTTTTTTTTTTTTGAGCACCCACTACCCAAGCAAACAAGGCCCACATAGGGATGAAGGGTTTTCACTAAAAATGTTTAGATCAGTGTCAGTAGGTGCTGGCTAAATGCAGATAAAGGACATTCTTAGTCTGTTTGCTGCAAACTGATGTACTGAAGAAGGAATGTGCTATTTCTGAAGGTTATTTCCTATATTTTGAATAAACAACACACAGAAATTGTGTGTTGAACTTGAAGATCGGTGTCTGGTCCATCTGTTATTCCACAACCCCTCCACAGACTTGGTGTTAGAAGTGAGATAAATTGCTGGAAGCATCTGGACTGGCCTAAGAGGGATGTTTCCTGGTGGATATTGCCCAGATATCCCACATGGACTAATGCACCAGGAGTTGCCAGAGAAGAAAGTCTGTGGAGTTCTAACCAGAACCATGGCTGACAGATGGAGAGAAGCTGCTGACTGGACTGGGCCCGGGAGCTTGGAGGAAGGCCAAGCCTCAAGACAATGAAGAGATGCAGGTCAAGGCAGACTGGAGTTGTGACAGACAATGCCCCAGAGGTGGAGACCCTGATGAGAATGATTTACTGGATGAGTGGGCAGTGGCTGAAGGCAGACCAACTATGTAGAGAGGTGGAACACTGGTGCCAGGTGCTCAAGAGGTTCCTGCTGGAGAGTTTGGATAAAGAGTTGGAGGAGGATTTTTCATGGGCTCAGTTTGAATAGGACCCCCTGACTTAGCAGGATTTTCATTTGTTTCCTATGTTCCCAGGATGTTACCTGTTGGAGGTCAGGAGATGCAAGTATGGAACTTGAATGTGAGACCCCATGTAAGACTGTGCCTATTGATATTGTGCTGGGGTTGAAGACTCCAAGCAAGTAAGAAAAAGCCAATGAGGCTGAAGGGACTTTTTTTTGTATTGATGCAGCTAAATCTATTAACAGTATTGCATACATATGATATGTCCAACTTGCTTAAGAGGGAGATTTGGGTCAAATTAGTAGGGAGATTGGCCTACTAGTAGGGAGATGCTGTAACATCATGAGTTTGTCCTTAAATGGCATCAAAAAATAAGAATAAAAACATTTAATATATTTCATTTTGTCAAGAGTAAGCACTAAAAAAATCAACAACTAGTTGTGCAATGTTATCATTTATATTGTTCATCACTAATTTAATTTTTATGTGTTTTTATCTGCCAAAAACAAACATGAATGGATATTTTGGACATAATTTTACTTAAGCAGGAGATTTTGTTTCCCAAGAGGGAGAGAGGGAGTTCAGTCAAAAAAACAGGAGTCTCCTGCACAAAGAGGGAGATATCACATACTATTGACTAGAGTATACTGCAGGCTAAAAGATGCTAATATTGCCAAAATGCTACAATATGTTAAGATCAAGGAGGTGGTACATGTGTTTTATTTTTTTATGAAAAACCTACAAAAGAGGAGGTGGATGGAAAATGGATAGGAACCTGTGTTGGGATAACACCTAGAGTGTCTTCCCTCAGGTATCTGTATCAGTAGTAGCAAGTGAAATGAATGAATCAAGAGACATAGTGGGTTTATATAGAGGGGCTGAACCTAGGACTGGGCCCCTGCTTAAAGCTGACATGTCTGATGGGGTTGGAACAGGTAATTACTCATCCCAGTGAAATTGTTTCTATGGTACTGGACTTTACAGCCATCCAGATCTTTTGGTTAAGAAATATGATGTACTTTCCCTAAAAGGAGATAGTTCAGGAAACGTACCATTAGTCGCTGTTGAGAAATGTGTTAATGTCTCAGGGTAAAGAATGATGATATCCACTGTGTTTATGATAGAATGTTTATCGTTAATAGGGACCCTGAGACTGAGCATCTGAAGATGGATGGGTGGAAGCTCCATCTCTTCCTGGGACAGTAAGGTGGTAAACAGTCTGCAATAACTGCTTCCCTCTTAAGGTGGGGGATATGTGACAGAGAGCTCCTACCACTCTTGAGGACTGACCTTTTCTTGAATCTGTTGCAACGGTTCTTCTATTTCTTAGCCTAATCTATTCTTTACAATTTCTAGTCCATAAGGTTGGCCACCTGTGGGCACCCCCTTCCCTTTCTTGACTGTGCTATATTATCCTCTTTAATTTTCCTTTTCCCTCTCAGGTCCTCATACAGGGAGGTTATTGTAGTGACCTTCAAATGTATATAAAACAACAGTTTGTGTTTATCATTGTTGGATTTAGTATATAGTAGCACTATGTCATAAAATACCTTGCTGTATATATCTTATGTTTATGAAACCTGTAAATGTTGAAAATGCCATGGCACTAGGTGTTTTTGATACTGGTAAAAAGTACTAGGTGACTATTATAGAAATTAAGTTAGTTGTGCTATTTAAAGTGCATGTAAATTGCTGTAAACTGAACAAGTCTGAAATGTCATGGTGATTTGCATATGTCCCATGATGCTTTACATTATGGAAGTATGTAAGATGTTGTATTTCTTTGAAACTTGATTTGTTGCCAGTGCCCTTTGGGGTAACTCTTTTTTTTCAGTCATTCTGCATTGAAGTTCTTTGTCTATAGCTTGTTTTTTTTTCTGTTTTTTTATCATGAAAGATTTTATTAATATTTTCAAAAATATAACAACGATGCTGTTTTTTTTTTTTTTTTGAGCTCCCACTACCCCAAGCATACAAGGTCCACATAGGGATGAAGAATTTTCACTAAAAATGTTTAGATCAGATATCAGTGTCAGTAGGTGCTGGCTAAGTGCAGAGGAAGGACATTCATAGTCTGTTGCTGCAAACTGATGTACTGAAGAAGGAATATGCCAGTTCTGAAGGTTGTTTCCTATATTTTGAATAAACATCACACAGAGATTGTGTGTTGAACTTGAAGTTCGGTGTCAAGTCCATCTGTTATTCCACAACCCCTCCACAAGGGTCCTGGTTTTCCCTTGGGTGTTTCTGGCATGGAGGCCATAGGGGCTTCTCTCCCAGACCCCTAGGTTTTGGTGGGGTTCCTTGCTTTGTGCTGCTGTCACTGGGGAGCTTATTTAGGGGTCGAAGAGTGGTGTTAATTTGCTGTGGTCTGGGTCCTGTTTGAACTATGGACATTTTTCTTACTCCTTGCTTGAACTGTGAGGAAAGATCTGGTTTTCTGTGCAAAATTATAGCCTGGATACAAACACTGGATTTTAAGTTCTGGGGTGGTGGTGAGAGGACCTCCAAAACATTTGCTCAGTTTCATTAATGTGGTTGATTGCTGGAGTGAGAGTCCAGTATCACTGGACATTGTAAATTGTTGGCTGGTTGGGGTGAGAGTCCTGGCAAGCCTACATCATATATTGACTACCCTGCTGGATATTTGTTTCCATTCTCAAATCAGACTGGGAGCAATTTTAATGTCATTTTTTTGATTATTTGAATAGTTGGGGTGGGATTTGAGTTGCTCATTAAGTGGGTTTTGGGGTATTGGGTTGGATTTATTATCTTATCTATTTTATTTTTTTACTTGGGGAGGATAGGATTATTGTTTTATTTAAATTATACTTAGCTATAATTGACTATGTTCTATGGATTATTTTAGTAAGTGATTATAGCCTATATTAATTTGGGTTGTATATTTGGGGCAGGTGGGGTTTTTAGTTAAGTGTTAAATATTGTTAAATCTGTGTATTTCACCTCTGCTGTGTGAAATGTGCTGGGAGGGGCTTTAAGATGGTCAGGCACTAATCCCCTTCCAGACCTTGGGATCTCTGCCCCTTTGTTTGTTCTCTATTGTCATCTGAGACATATATTAGATGTCGTGCCTGGGGATAACCAGGAGGAGGATGAGGAGGGGCCCCGGATCTGGAAGGGGAATGGAGAGAAATGATCAGATAGAGGTGGTGGGGACAAGAAGACACCCTGGGGTGAAATGAGATCAGAACCAGGGTCCCCCCTGTTTGATTCCCATACCCAAGGGCACTGCTGATTGTAGGCGGGCGGTGCAGTCTTCCTCAACTGTTCATCCTACTTAGACGGTGTTATGTAATGCCAGGTCTATTTGCAACAAGACTGCTACTATAGTGGATCTTGTTGGGACAGCAGACCTGGTGTGCATCACCAAGACCTGGTTGGATGAAAATGCAGGCCCAGTTTTGGCCTTGGCTGTTCCACCAGGTTACTTGGTGATACATCATCTGAGGATGGATCGTAGGGGCAGGGGTGTAGCCATCTGTTTTAGATCAGAACTGTGCCTTGTTGAGGTGCCAGTGGAGCGCACCAGATCCTTTGAGTGTATCGTGGGGGCTGGCATGGGGTGCAGGCTACTGCTCATTTACCATCCACCCAGAGGTGAGAAAGTATTCCTGCAGCAAATCATGGACCTAATTGTCAATGTGGTTTTGGGATCCCCAAATGGTTGATTCTGGGGGATTTCAATGCCTTGGTCATTTATGAACTCTGCAATTTGAATATGATTTCCTCCAACTAATGACCTCATTGGGCCTCATGCACTTTGTTACCCTGCTACCCACATTAGGGGTCACTCACTGGATCTAGTGTTCCTCCTGGGGATGGAGATCTCCAACTTGGTGGTAGAACCAGTCAGATGGTCTGACCATCACACAATAAGGTTCAGTTTTGGAGCTCCCCCTAATGGACCTGCCTCTATGAAGATGGTCCAGTACTGCCCTTTGTGAAGTGTGACCCCTGATGGCCTAATGTCAGCACTGGACCTATCGAATAGGCCGAGGGAATGCACGGATACAGGGGAACTGGTGCTTTCCTATAATGCGATGGTAACAGTGGCCCTGGATTCCATTGCTCCTGTTCATGTTTGTCCCCTCACCCTCCACCCAAGGTCTCCATGGTTTGATGGGAACTTGAAGGAGTTGAGAAAAGTGGGGCGAAGGCTAGAGAGTGCCTGGCAGAAATTGGGCCTTGATGATGACAGGCTTAGGTTGATGAAACATTATGCTTTCTATCACTTGTCAATCTCCCATAAGAAGGCAAAGTTCCTGTCCAGGCAGATTGCCACTGCACAAAATTGACCAGCTCAGTGCTTCCGGACTGTGGACAGATTGTGCAATCCAATCTGTCTTCAATCTGTGGGACCTTTTCACAAGAAAAGTGTAATGAGTTTACTCAATTTTTTGCAGATAAAGTTGCTGCCATCAGGTTAGAGATTGGCCAGTCCATTTCCAATGGACGTTGTGATGGTCGGTGATATGTCACAAGTGGCCAGTTGATTTGGATGGATTTCAGCTGGCCAGAACTCATCGACATTGAGAGGGTCATCCATTCTCTGCAGCCAACCTACTGTAGTTTGGATCTGGGCCCTACGAGCCTCTTGGTGGGCTGCATAGATGAGATCAGCCCGATCCTTGCAGAGATTGTTTGGGGTTCACTGGAGAGTGGGATATTTCCTGATCTCCTTAAGGAGGCGGTCGTGCACCCATTCATGAAAAAAAAACTCCCTTGACCCGAACCATACTGCTAACTACAGACCTGTCTCAAACCTGCCCTTTGGGGGTAAGGTTATTGAGAAGGTGATTGCATTGCAGCTGGATGACCACCTTAACACCCACGATGTCTATGACTCTCTCCAGTCCAGATTTAGTAAGAGACATAGTACCAAGACTGCCCTTGTCAAGGTACTGAATGATCTCCTAATAGCGAGAGATCGGAGGTCTTGTTCCATCTTGGTCCTCCTTGATCTCTCTCTGTGGCATTTGACACTGTGGACCATGGAGTGCTATTGGAGTGCCTTCAGACCATCTGTGGACTTTCTGGTATGGTCCTCAGGTGGTTTAGATCTTTTCTTCAGGGTAGGACTCAGAGGGTGGTCATGGGAATTTATTCCTCTGGTTCCCTCCCCCTATCCTGTGGGGTTCTGCAGGGTTCCATTTTAGCACCCATGTTGTTTGCAGTGTATATTCTGCCATTAGGAGACATTATTAGGAGGTATGGCTTGAGTTTTCACTGCTATACAGATGATACTCAGTTGTATCTTTCCTTTGTGCCTGGGCAGGATGATGCAATCTCAGTATTTAACAACTGTCTCGCCAAGATCCAGGACTGGATGAGTGCTAGCTGGCTGAGATTAAATCCCAACAAGACTGAGGTGCTGGTGGTGGACCCAGATCACTGGGCGGTGGGAACACCAAATGGACAGAGTCCTGGGCTTTGGCTCGGGGGTTGTTCCATTGGCGGCCTTACATCAGGTGCGTAACCTGGGCATTATTTTTGACAATGAACTGACCCTAAAATCTCAGGTGTCAGCCATTGTCAAGACCTCATTTTTTCACCTGAGGAATATTGCCCGCGTGAAGCACCTGGTTTCTTCTGACGATCTTTTGACTCTGGTCCACGCCTTTGTGACTACCCGCCTTGACTATTGCAATGCCCTGTACCTAGTACTTCCAGGGATTGATAGCTGCTGCTTGCAGCTAGTGAAGAATGCAGCAGCTAGGCTGGTGACTGGTGCGTTTAGGACCAGCCACATTATGCTGTGCTCCATGGACTGCACTGGCTGCCTGTACGGTGGCAGATCACGTTCAAGGTCAGTTTACTGACCTATAAAGCTCTACATGACCAGGGACCCCACTACCTGAAAGTGCTCCTTTGTCCCAACTGCCCCACCCACCCACTTCGATCCACTGACAAGAGATTGCTAGAGATTCCCAGGGTAAATCTGAAAACATCTGGGACTCTGTCTTTCTCTTACACAGCCCCCACCGTGTGGAATTCTCTGCTTCGTCGGGTGAAAGAGTGCCAGACCATCAAAGGCTTTAAAAAAGCCTTGAAGACTTAGTTATATCAACAGGCGTGCCTAGAATTTGAAAATTAATTTGCCTTGTTGTTGTCTGATTTATGATGTGATGTTGTTCTAACCTGATTTTATGGACTGCTTGCTTTTGTTGTGTCAACTTATTTACAGCACCTTGGCTTTGAAAGGCACTTTATAAATAAAGTTATTATTATTATTATTATTATTATTCGATCCAAATGATCTCCCAGGTCCTTCTGCAGTATGGACAGAATAGGATACCACTCCCCCATCCCTTAGCAGTATTGCCTTGAGAGTACTTAGGATTCCCCAAGACAGTCCTGCCTGTTTGTTAAGTGCAAGTGAATTGGTACACTTTGTGCTCACTATAGTGGAGAAATAATTATGAAGACCTCAATTCTTATGACCGTCTGTACAGAACTGAGACTAGATGTCTCAAACATTCTTGCCTTCCATGGAGGCTACAAGAACCACCCGATACAGCATATGTGCACACTGTATTAAGAGTCCAAAGCTACAGCTAAAAAGTGTGAGCTCTCTCCGAAGCCATACAGTCTCTGTTAGACCTCCAAAAACAAGTCTCCAAGTGGCTGGAGTTTTCAGCACAGAAATTGTACTTATTTGATCCTGGTGGGGACCCAGCTTAACCCTAAAACAAAAGATTTCAGCTGTAACATTCACAGACTAAAGTGTGGTAAGTAAAAACAAAACTAAGATATGCCACATACTCTGTTCTGGTTGTCTTCTCTGCTTACTTCTTTGTCTAAAAGAGCTGGCCAGCTACTGTCTGTCTTTACTAAGAAAACAAACCTCTAACCTGACAAGTCAGGGTATTGTTCTGTCTATCACACTCACACCACATACAGTACATTGAATTGTATTTTACTTTGGTGCACACTAAAGAAACTAAATGCTGTAAATTTTGTAATCTGCTATCTGAGTTCAAACTGCTGATGTGTTTCTTTTTCCATCATTAAACAAGTGTTGGAATGTGTCCAGAGACACTTGGGCAAAGGTGGGATGGGATGGAATGTGTTTCTAGTTCCCTGTAAAAGATATTTTTTTTAGTTAATCCTTCACAAATGTAGCTGCTGGGAAATGTTCTCAGAAATAATTGTGCTTGCCTAAAGAAAAGCTGATAAGATTTTCTTAGTATGTATTGTAGAGGAGGGTATGAGAAAGTCAGCACTGGATCTGCGTAGAGATTTATTGGTTGCAAAATGCCTTTGGTAGGTTTAATGAAAATTTTGAGAGGTTTTCAAATGAAGAAAGATTAATGATATAGTAGGTTTAATGTGTAATTTCTCGAGTGTGAAAAGCTTCATGAAGGTTTGCAGAGTGTGAGCAAGCAAATGGTAATTTCAGTGCAGTTTAATACTTTTACTGGTTTTAATTCCACAAGGAATTTTCTTTTCAGAAAGTGGTTTTTCAAGCAGAACAAGAGAAAAGGACAGAAGCAGATTTTGGCTTCCAGCCTGACATCTCTGTCAACATTCCTTGTATCAAGCAGGGCCTGACTAAGTCAGCTAACTAGCTCTGTTCCAAAAACACCTTGTCCTGTCTGAAATCAAAAAGTTCTCAAATACAACTTTCAGCTTTGGCAATGTCATTATTCACAAGATTTCTTTGTGTGTTTTGTGCATTTATAGTGTAAATATGGCACCTTGTCTCAAGAGGGGGGAGCATACCCCACCCCTTTTAATACTACAGTATGTTTTACATGCCTGCTGGCATGATACTGTAATTCAACAGCCTCAAACAGTATGTTGTGTTTTTGTTTTGCTTTTTTGTCATAAAATGTGGTCTTCTGACTACATTCAAATGGTCTGTCCATTTTATGTAACTGCCCGACATTGTTAAAAGCCAACTTGGGTTTGAATCCCTCCAGACATCACTTGCATACTGTGTGAGCTTTAGCAAGTCACGTGACCTCCTTGTGCTGCAAGTCACACCCAAACACAAACAGGTGTACTGACCACACAGTGAAACCTCAATGGCGAAATCCCTCACAGCGACAATTTCGACAGATTTCGAGATTGTCGCTGTGGGGGACCTGAGGGCAAAATTTCACTTTTTCACCAACTGTCACCCCCTCTTCGAGACACCTGCAACTCAGAGTTAGTTATTTGTAGAAGGGGGGCTTGGGGGTGCAGCCTCCCATAGATGGGGGGCTCGGGGGCGCAGCCTCCCACATGGGGGTTTCGAGGGCACAGCCCCCTGAGAACACTCCAATATCTGACAGGTGAAATTTCACCTGACGACATTAGGGATCTCGCTATACCAAACATCGACAAAGGTGTTGTTGATGTGGCATAGTAAAACCACACAAACTCATGCTTGGTGTGCCTTTTCTAATTAAACAATTATTTTTCCCTTTTCATGCAAGTTTTTTTAGAACATACATCAACTACTGATTCTTGAAATTTTGCTTTTTTTTACAAAAGCAAACATTTGGTAATTGTCCTCTATTAGGGAGGGGGACCATCTCCCATATGCCTCACTGCCAGTAACCTTCTGACTTATCTTTTACTAATGCCCAACCCTGTAAGGCAGCAATACTTTGCTACTTCTTCACAGAGGTACATTTTTTAACTGCGGCTTCCTACAGTGCCACATTGATCATCTTGCCAAGGGAAGTGATCCAGGGAGGGAGGAGACTCAGATCTTCCAAAACCCCTAATATCTGTGACAATATAGTCACAGAAAAAAGAAGTTTATAGAGGCAAATAAAAAGCAAACCCATCTGCTAAAAACAGCTTTACTGCTGGAAAGAAATTATTTTTATTTTTCAAAAATTACCTACTGTGCCCATGGAACACCACCTTGGGCAAATGAAACAATTTTGGGGATATTTTTTCCCATGCAGTTTCAAAGTACAGAAATGATTTAATTTTTTTTACCTTGTTCTAAAAATAACATTCTAGGAATAATAGCAAATGCATATTGCTTCCGCAAATACAAACTATTGGAAAAGGCTTTTCTATGGTTTATCAGAGAAGTGTAAGTGTGGATGCTCATGTTAAATTTTCTTTGTTACTGACCAGGTGTGACTCGGCATGGAAAACACAAGAGTCACAGAAAAGAAAAAGCAAAGCCAGTTGCTAAGCAGTTTTAACTACTAAAGAAAACGATTACAATTGTCTACATTTTTCAGAAATGTAGTTCTGCAGTATCTAATGAGCCCATGGGATACTACTGGGGCA
The DNA here is from genome assembly GCA_016271365.2 of Neoceratodus forsteri. Classification (NCBI taxonomy): domain Eukaryota; kingdom Metazoa; phylum Chordata; order Ceratodontiformes; family Ceratodontidae; genus Neoceratodus; species Neoceratodus forsteri. Next base: position 125,109,841 of record CM028138.1, read on the forward strand.
GATGATCCGGGAGCGGCATCCCAGATCAATGGGGAGATTTTCTCAATCCAATCAAGTTTTCTTGCTGTAATCTTTTTGCTACAGGTCTGTATGGGACTAACTCAACATGTAAAGAAAATGTACATAGACAATGCCATCAAATTCAACTATATGGCACTAATTCAGATTTTATGTAACTCAGCTGAAACTGTTTTATAACTTAAAACCAAGAAAAAGGGGTGCCTTTTTCTCTGTTTTTATTCCATTTCATTTTATTTGGTTTTCAGGAAATCAAGTAATGTGTGGCTGCTAGCCACAGGACTATCTACCCTGCCTATGGCACATTTGGAAGGGATAGCAGCAGATGTTAAACAATACTTCCAGAGGCAAACATCTGTATAAAAATAAGGCAGCAGCACTTTTAAGATAAATTCCAATCTATCACAAAGAGAACAGTCTGAAAAGGCCCTCTGTTGTGTTGTTTTTTTTTTCTTTCTGTCTCTCAGGAAGAAGAGGGTCCCTCTGGCCAGGGACTGAAACACTGAAAGTAATAAGACCTACCCCTCGGGGGAGGCAACAGTCATGAAGGGCCTACTTACCATCCACAGTCTTCTGGTAATGTATGAAAAAAGTACCAGTTGGTCAATTGCAATGTAATGTTGTTAAAACTGAAAAACATTGGGGTACTCTGTTGCCCTTACTACTAATGGCAATTAGGGTCACCCCATCAGTATCTATTCAGCATACACCTTTTAAGGTGATAACTGATTGGCAAATGAGATTGCCAAAATACTTGTGGATAAATATCCACAGCCACACTGAGAATAGAGGGTCACCTGACATATATGCAAACTGTTAATAATAATAATAATCTTTATTTATATTGCACCTTTCTGAAGTCAAGGCGCATTACATTAAAATAACATCATATTAAAACATCATAAAAACATTAAAATCAATAGTATCAGTCCATGTCAATGCCATCCCCGTATGCCTTTTTCTATAGAAAGGACTTCAATCCTTGTTTAAAACCCCCCACAGTCATGCACTCTCTAATCCAATGGAGTAGAGAATTCCAGAGGGTCAGCACCATGAACATAAAAGCTCGGGCGCCGGAAGATTTTAAAGCTACCCTTGGAATCTCTAGCAACTCCTCGATGGCTGAGTGGAGCAGACGATCTGGAAGGTAATGAACCAGAAGCTCTTTCAAGTAGTCAGGGCCCAAGCCGTGTAGGGCTTTATATGTCAGTAAACCGACTTTAAAGGTGATCTGCCACTGAACCGGCAGCCAGTGCAGACCCCGCAGCACCGGTGTAATGTGGGAAGAATGAGGAATCCCCATTAACAAGCGGGCTGCTGAGTTCTGCACCAGTTGCAAGTGGTGGATGTCAACCCCTTGAAGTCCAAAGTAAAGGGAGTTACAGTAGTCCAAATGTGAGGTCACAAAGGCATGGATCAGCATAGGCAAGTCACCAGATGGAGCAAGGTGCTTGATCCTAGCGATGTTCCTCAAATGGTAAAAGGATACCTTAACAACAGCCGACACCTGAGCATGCAACGTCAGCTGATCGTCAAGGATCACCCCAAGGTCACGCACCTGTTCAGAGATAGGGAGCTCGACATCCCCCAAGAATAAACCTGAGGGATGGCTTGCTCCCCAACCCCCAATCCGGTGACTGGGATCCACAACCATCATCTCCGTCTTCCCAGAATTCAACTTCAACCAGCTGGACCTCATCCAATCCTGGATCTCGGTGAGACAGTTGTTAAACACCGAGAGTGCTCCATTCTGGTCAGGTGCAAAAGACAGACAGAGCTGGGTATCATCGGCATAACAATGAAACTCCATCCCATATCATCTTACAATGTCTCTGAGGGGAAGCATGTACACCGCAAACAACATGGGGGACAGCACAGAGCCCTGAGGCACCCCACAGGACAGAGAGGTAGGATCGGAGGAAAATACCCCCGACACCACCCTCTGAGTTCTACCTGTGAAGAAGGAGGTTAACCATCTGTGAACCAAACCTGACAATGCACAGATGCATCTCAGGCACTCAAGCAACACCCCATGGTCTACGGTGTCAAATGCTGCTGACAGATCCAATAGGACCAAAATGGACCTTATTTTCTGGTCTCTCGCCATCAAGAGATCATTGAGCACCCTAACCAGTGCAGTCTCAGTGCTGTGCCTCTTTTGAAAACCTGATTGAAGAGAGTCATAAATGTTATGGATGGTCAGATGTTTGTCCAGCTAGTCAGCCACCACTTTCTCAATTACCTTCCCCACAAAGGGAAGGTTCGAGATAGGTCTGTAGTTGGCGAGGGAGTCTGGGTCCAGAGAAGCCTTCTTCAACACTGGTGTCACCACTGCTTCCTTCAGGGTGCAGGGATATTCACCAGAGTCTAAGGAGCACCAGACTATCCTTGCTAGAACCGGGATGATAGCCTCCCCACAGCCCATGATCAGGGCCATGTGGCATGTGGTGTGCATACCCTGGACAATCCTCATGACATCTTCAATTTCCGGCCTTTCGAAGGAACTCCAGGAAAATGGAGGGATTGTGACTAAAGGCTGGTCCACCGCAATTGCCATAGAGAGCACTGCATGGGTCTCGGCCTTGATGTCGTCCACCTTATCTGCAAAGAACTCAGCAAGCTCCTCACACTGCATTTGTGAAAAGGCTCAACGAACTTGTAGACAGGCTGGGTTGCACAGCCTGTCTATGGTTCAAAAGAGCTGGACCAGTCAGTTCTGTGCAGCAGCAATTTCTCCGGACAGGAATACTGCCTTCTTATGAATAATTGCTGACTGATAGAGTTGATAATGCTCTAGGAGTCTAAGATGGTCAGCATCTAAGCCAGATTTCCACCAGCACCTCTCCAACCTGCGTCCTAATCGCTGCATCTCCCTCAAGTCCCCATCAAACCATGGGGACCGGGGGCAAAGGGAGAGAGGGTGCACGCAGGTGGGAGCAATAGAATCCAGTACAGAGGTAATGGCCTTATTATAGGCCAGAACCAGAACTTCAGGATTCGAGCACATCACAGGAAATTCTGATAGATCGAGTACCGCAGTTAGGCCATGGGGAGTCACATCCCGTAAAGGTCAGTACTTGACCGTCTCCATGGGAGTTGACCTACGCAGAGTGGTGTGAAAATTGAATCTCACACTGTAATGGTCAGACCATCCAACAGGTTCCACCCCCACATCGGAGGACTCCTCCCAGGAGGAAGACCAGGTCAAGGGAATGGCCATGTTTATGAGAGGCAGAGGTAACCACCTGTGAGAGGCCCAATGAATACATCAATTGGAGGAAGTGCTGTCCAAATTGCGAGAGTTCATCATCGATCCAGGTATTAAAGTCACCCAGCACCATCAACCTGGGCGACTCAAACACCAGGTCGATGACGAAGTCCACCACTTCCTTAAGGAATAGCTTCTCGTCTCCGGGTGGATGATAGATGACAGCCATCCTATAGCCCCCACCTGCCACTACAACACATTTGAATGATCTGGTCTCCTGAACTGGGACACTAGTGAGATCCAGTTCGGTCTTGAAACAGACCGCAACCCCCCCACCCCTGCGATCCAATCTTGGGCGGTGTATCACCGAATACCCAACTGGAACTGCTGCCTCAAGTATGAGGCAAGCATTACCATCCAGCCAGGTTTCGGTGATGCATGCCAGGTCCGCTGGACCCACCAAGTCTGCAACAATGGCAGTCTTGTTCACAACGGACCTGGCATTGCATAACACTGCCCGGGTTGGATAGAACTCCTGGGATGCCCCAACCACCTGCCCACCATTTATAGAGGTGGTGCCCTTGGGTATGGAGACCAGACAGGAAGGCCCATGTTCTGCACTCCATTTCGTCCCAGGGCGTCTTCTAGACTTAGCCACTCTGATGCAAGTGCCTCCCTCATCCATCCTCCGCTGTTCATATCCCCCGTCCCTCCCCAACCTCCTGCAGGCAATTCCCAAAGCCCTGCAGTGTTGATAAACAGAAAAGAGCAATGGGGGGAGGGAAGAAGGGGCGGAGAGCATGAAGAGCAGAGGATGATTAGCGCATGACTGGAGGGGTGGGATAGCAATATATATTACAATCCGCTAACATGGAACAATGACACTAACTTCTAATCTCCCTGTAGTAGTGATAAAATTCAAATCAAAACACAATCCTAAAAAATTTAATTAAAATAACTCAGTTAAAAACTAAACAAAGAATAAATAAAACAAACAGCAACAAACTCAGACCTAATTAACACAGATTAATCATTGTTCATCATAAAAAAAAAAAACTACATTAGGGAAAAATAAAAAAAAATGAATAACTAATCACAGTTATCTCTAAATCAATATATCAATAACAATACCAAGAATTTAATAAACAACTAAAAATAAAAAATAAATGGAAAATGACAGCGCTCAGTCCATAAAAGTTTGAATAATAATTTTTGGACCATGGAGCTCCCACCTCCTACGGCCAAATTGTCCATTTATAGACCCATGGCCTCTCACTCCTAGGGTCCAACAGCAGTAATAGCACAGTTTAAAACAAAATCAAGTTTACAAGGGCACTCTACCAGAATTCAATCCTCCCAAGCGCTCTCACCACCTTGGGGAAGTAAATACAGGCCAGTGACCTGTTACAGGTAAAGTTGGTGGGAATTTATTAATTTGTTGCCTGGCCTCTGCCCCAGCATTGGTCAACCCCAAGCACAACCCTTCCATTACTATGATAATCAAGCTGACTCTTTAGCCAAAGAAGGAGCTCGGGGGGTATGGACCATGCCTCCTTCCAGTGCAGCACATATGGTGGCTGCAAACAGAAGAGACAAAATAAGTCCCTCTGGACCTGACTGACAGATCTGGCAGATCCAGGGATAAAGGATGTGTACCATTATCTCTCAAAATACACAGAAAAAGAAATGTCTACAAATAATCCATTTGTTGCCTAAAGTTTGGACAAAGCCCAATGTACTTTAACATTGTAAACCAGCTTAGACCCTCTGTTTGTCAAGTGCGCTTTGTCATGAGCTCAACCTCCTGCAGTTTGCAGGGAGGATCCTCCTTTTTACAGAACTTGTGAGCAGTTGTAGGGTTCAGGAAGTATTATCAACCTACCTTCCTTTTTCCCAGTGGGAGGGTAGAAACAATAGTTTTGAGTCCCCTTGACTCTGTACTATATTTGGGTTTGAATCGCACCACTGCCACTGACAGCCTCTTGCCTAAGTAGTTTTGTAGGATAGCTGAGCGGTCACTATCTTCATTATCAAGAAGTACAGCCTTTTAAAAAACCTATTTGTCAAAATGTTAGCTCATATAATCAGACCTCAGGCAGAGATGATTAGAAAATTTTAAAAGTTTACTTAAATAAAAACAACACAGTAAATTCTACAATTTGGAAGATCTTTGAGCTACAGACAATATCAAAAATAACACTGGATGGTTTACAGAAGCACTATATACTGTTGTTCTAAACTATACCATATTCTGAGGTTTCAAAGTCCAGAAAACCCAGGGTTTAGCTTGAAGAGTGAAGTCCTTGTTCCTAAATTCTGACTTAAAATCAGAATTTCCATTTAGCATATGAGAAATCAGTTTTCCACAAAAACACAGGTCTTGTTCTAAAAGTAGTACAAAAAACCCACATATACTTTAACCAAAGTATATAACAGCTTAAGTTCCCTCAGCTCTGAGATCCTCCAAGTCCTCAGGCTTTTGACTCTAAGCTAAACTGCACTGATGTTTAAAATGTGTGTCTGATAAATACAGCCTGAATGGTTATTTTCAAGGCACACCCACCCCTTTTTGGGATATAGAGTTTGGGATGCAGCAGTTTCACCTCATTATGCAGTTATCACTATGGTTCCAGGTAGTGGTGGGAGAAGTGGGCTCAATCCGCTCCGTGAAGTGATTCAAAGAGCAAAGGCAGATTCGCAGAGTACTCCACAATGTGAAGCGGAGTACTTCGTGTTATAATCAGGGACGCGAAGTGCATTGAAAACAGCTACTTCGTGTTACTTCACCTCCACTGGTCACTTCTCTTTCAATTTTTAAGGTGAAGTACATTGGTGGCAGTTCACCTCGCCTCACTTCATCTTGTTTTTAAGCTCCGAAGGAGAATTTTGCAGTGATTCATGGGAGTTCAGGTCACATGGGCTCTATATTGATCTGCAGAGCCTCAGTTCGAGGTAGTATGAGTAGGAAGGATTAGGAGACAGTGTGCTCTGATAGCTGTCTGTAGGAATCTTTTAAAAGCTATTCAAAATGAATATTTGCTTTTTTGGGGGGGATCCAACTGTAGTTCATCGATTGTAGGAAACCCTCCTGTGCTCACATCATCAAGCGTTTTTGTTTGTGTGTGGATTTTGAATGTAAATTTACAACATTGAGTGTGTGTGGTAAAAGTGAAGTGTGCTGTGTGGGGGAGGGGCGTATCTGTGTGTAGGTAGATTTAAGTTGAAGAACTAGTGATTTCTTTGTGTTTTTGTAATATTTTTGTTATATAACTGATTGTGTTACTGTACACATAGTAAAATTGTCAGTGATAGTACAAATTTTCTTGCTGCTTGTTGTGTGAATGTGGTGCAGCATTTCATAAGGTCAGGTTGTTTAAATTACAAATTTACATTACATGGCAGTGAGTACACTGAACTTTTGCATTTGCATTGCATTCCTCTTTCAGCATTGTACACAAAGTGTTCTGTGTTGTGTGTGCAGTGTTGCGTGCATCAAATATAACACACCTTTTAAAATTTGTGACACAGATCAGTGTAAGTGCAACTAAGTGCAGCAGTGTGAACCTGCTATCCACTGCAGCTGCCTGATTTTGTACTGCGATCGTGTTCTCTGTTCTTAGTGTTGCTGCTTGTAGTGCCGTAAAAATCAGCACTGTCTGTATTCAGTGCCCCCCCACATTGAAAAGATATTTTTTACCAGACTGGATTGTTTTTGTGACCCCATCAGCACCACTGGTTACTGAAGTTGTTTTAATTCCGTGACAGTGTCACAACACAGTAGTCCCTTATCTGTTGCTGAAGCCGCAGTTGTTTATTTTGCTTCACATCCAGCTTGCGAGTAATGACCCTCCAGTCAGAAAATGAACGTATCAAAATCTGAATTTGGTAATAATATTTGTGGTTGATCCTCCAAAATGCCTGCAAAGAAATGTGCAAGTAAAGCTGTTTCTGGCTATGGCAATGTTGGGAGTAAGAGGGTCTGTGGGCGTGGTAGTAGTACGCAGACGGACAAGTGCATTGCTGATGTGAGGAAAGGTATTTCTCCTGTAATGTTTTTTACAGCCCAATCAGTAGCTTCACTTATAGTTGGAGGAGATGATGTTTTCCCAGCCGGCGGTGTTAGTGTTACTGGTGTTAGTGGTGGAGGAGGTAGTATTAGCATTGTTGCTTCAAGTTCTAATTCCGACCGGTATACCATATCCAAACATATTGAGTGTGAAGCAGTGCAAGTGAGTGACAGCGTAGATGATGTCATACTTCCCAGTAACATCCCATTAACTGAACCTGATTCTGTTGATCATGTCAACTATAGCATACAATGTGATATTCCATCCACCATGGCACTTAACGTCACTCATTTTCCATGCAACTGTGATTCACAGTGTGGTGAAAAAATATCAGGTGATGGTGGTGTAGATGCTGATGATGAATGTGATGATGCTGATGATGATGATGTTGCTGTTGTTGCAACATGCAGTCCACATGTTAGCATCCAAGCAGAAGATGTGGATGTGTGTGACAGAGACGTTGATGAATATGATGATGATTTAATTGACCCCAGTTGGGAACCGGAGAAAAATAAATTAAAAGTGGCTGTGTCTGAATCTGTTTGCAGGAATTCCCCATAAAAACTTGTGATTTACCAGTTTTAGTGGATGATGATGATGATGATGATGACCCAGTACTCAATATGATAGGTAGTCGTGGTGGTCAGTTGCAGTCCAGGTGTGCAGTTCCAGAAACACCATGTGCCCTCCCCACTTCAGTGCTTAAAATAACAGACTTAAATAAGCCACATCATCATGGACATGTTAAAGCAGAGCATCACAGTCCTTTGTTTGGGATTTTTTTGTTCAAGATGCAAATGATGATTCAGTTGCAATCTGCCAGGTTTGCCATGTGCGTGTGAGTCAAGGTAAAAAGGGGAGCCATCTTGGGACAGGAGGACAGTATACACATCTTAAGAATAGGCACTTGGCTCTGTGGACCCAGCACAAGCTGGCAGCTAATACCAGACTTGGGCATTCACCTGTATCTCCGGCGGCAACCATAGCCAGCATGTTATACCCTTCCATGACTGTTAAGCCCAGTAGGAAATTAAACGTGTGCAGTAGTGTGGTAATAAGAGCAGAAAACTACTACAGGCATGATGAGGTGGAGGAGCAAAATGACTTTGAAATGTTGTCCAGTACTGGTGAGAGTAGCAGTTTTTGTGGTGGTGGTGGTGAATGCAGTTTGTCTAGTGCAAGTGGTACATCAACCCCGGTTGGCAAATCCGGAAAAATAACATCATTTCTGGTTTTGTCATCATCACCTGTGCAACCGTCTTCATCAAATGTCCACACTCCACCCCCTGCCAATGCCATTCATCACAGAGCACAACCATTTGTGACCAACAACACACACCGTGTAAAACGTTTAAGTCAGCCCACGTTACAGAGTGTTTTTGCACATAAGCTGAAGTACGCCCCCAATCATACAGTGTCACGTGAACTTAATGCTGCTGTAGCAGAAATGCTGGCAATCGATTTTTTACACTTCTCCTTTGTGGAGAATTCTGGGTTCTGGTGGTTTGCTGCCCATGCCTGTCCAAAATGGAAAGTCCCATCTAGGACATACTTTTCTACCTGTGCTGTTCCCGAGTTGTTCCGCACTGTCTCAGACTCAGTAAGACATGCCCTTCAGCATTCCTCCTCTCCATGCATCCATTTAAGTATGGATATGTGGACAAGTGATAAAATAGCGGGGAGTTCATATCTGTGTATAACTGCACACTGGGCGCAGGTGCCAGAGGTTGTTTGTGATGCTGGTAGTGTGAATAATCAGTGCAGGAAGGAGGATTGTAGTAGTAGCAATCTTCCTGCAATTCGCCAGCATGCAACAATTGCTATGCACAGTGTGACCTGTTCACACACTGGTGAGAACATGTTGAACATGGTACTGACTGAAATTGACAGATGGCTAAACCCTCTGTCCCTGAGAGCTGTGTTCATAGCAAGTGACAATGAGTCAAATGTGGTGAATTGCATCACGAATGGTGTTTTTTTCATGTTCCATGCATGGCCCACTGTTTAAATCTTGTGGTTCAGGAGCTTCTGCAGCACCCTGACATAAAGGAAATGCTGACCATTGCACGATGTATCTGCTGTCACTTTTCAAGATCTGGAAAGGCCATGACCAACTGCGGCAGTTGCAGATACAAAACAGCCTGCCTCAGCATCGCTTGAAGCTGGAAGTTGTCACCCGATGGAACTCCACATTATACATGGCAGAGAGGTTGTATGAACAATACAAAGCCATCACAGAATATCTTGTTATGCACACTAGCCGTGACAGTTCTGGGGCCTCCATGTCTATGATGACTGAACAGTGGCATCTCATGGACTCTGTAATAACAATTTTGTGGCCTTGTGAACATGCCACACAGGCAGTGAGTGGTGAGTCTGCCCCCATTAGCCAATCAATTCCACTGCTGCTGGTGCTGAGGCAGACATTGGTGAATGTACAGCATGGCCTTGATGTTGGTGGAGATGGTGGTAGCAGCATGTTGCTGCAACACATGCTGACAGTATTAGACCAGAATAGTCACATTGTGAGCAGTCAGCGTAGTGACAACTTTGCCATGGCAACAATGCTGGACCCACAGTACAAACGTGGAATTGCATCAGTACTGGAGGGAGGGCCTGAACAGGTTAAAAATATCAGTGGTCAACTAGTTCACTTGGTTCATGGGGCACAGAAGTCACGTGCCAAGGTTTGCAAACCTCAGCAGCATAATCCAGCTGAAGGTGTAGCTGGAGGACCAGCAAGCATATCATGCAAGGGTAAGGGGACTGTAGTTCCTGGTGGTCTGTCATCCAAAGTGGTTGGCGTCAACCCGCTTTGGGAGACTTTGTCCCAAGTGGGTATTTGTGACACCAATAATTCAGGGGAACAGGCTGATTTATCAACAATCGGACTTAGTGTGGCATAGAGAATGGTTGAGTCATATTTGTCTGAAAACAGGCATCTGACAATAAGTGAAGATCCTTTTTTGTACTGGAGTGGAAAGGTCAGAGAGTGACCAGAGCTGACTGCAGTGGCACTGAAGTACCTCACATGCCCACCCTCCAGTGTAAGTGTTGAGAGGGTATTCAGCTCAGCAGGTACAATAGTCAGGGATCATCGGACAAACCTGTCTCCTGCAAATGTTAGTTTGCTAACATTCATTAAAATGAATGAGAGGTACATACCAGCACAGACTGCAACCTCGGTATTTGTACCATGGCCTAATCATGGTGGTCTTGCTGATGTGGAAATGGAGCATTCTGGTGGCACTGGCAGTGGCTGCCTGATACAGCCCACCACTGATATAGATGATGACACAATGAAGAAAGAATTTCCCAGTGGTCAGACTTCAGTCATTGATGACTGTGAGGGCAGTTTTCTTTATTAGGATGATGATGTGGTTAATGTTGGCAGGTTTTAACTGCAGTATTTAAAAGGCAGTGTCCCCCCACCCTGGACCACCACCACCGGGACTGATGTTATCCAAGTCTGCTGCCACCATGAGTCTGTCTGCCTACCCCAGACCACTACCACCGGGACTGATGTTATCCAAGTCTGCTGCTTCCATGAGTCTGTCTGCCCCCCATGTACCACCACCAGGACTGATGTTATCCAAGTCTGCTGCCACCATGAGTCTGTCTGCCCCCAATGGACCACCACCACCGGGACTGATGTTATCCAACTCTGCTGCCACCATGAGTCTGTCTGCCCACCCCAGACCACCACTACCACCACCGGGACTGATGTTATTCAACTCTGCTGCCACCATGAGTCTGTCTGCCCACAATGGACCACCAGTCTACCAGTGCACCACCACCACCAGCTTCTTAATATTTAAACCATAAAGTGAGTATGTGCACTCATGTTTGTTATGCTGCCTCACTTCCTTAAGTTGTCTGTTTTGTTTTCTGTAGCTTTTCAGAGCTGCAGTGGCAAAACACATACAGTACACTTATTTTGTTTCTTTTACAGGAGAACAAAAACAGGCTCCATCACTAATATTACTCATTGGGAAAGATGCTGTAGCTATACCATACAGAGAGGAAGTGATGTAATGTCCATATGAAATCCATTCTGGTAAGTATGAAGATTTTATTTCATCCATTTCATTGCTTTGTAAAGACTGCTGCAAATATTGCAAACAACAGGTTGTCTTAGTAGTTGACAAGATGCGTCTCTGAAATATAACTTAGTTGACAATAGGGATTGAGATCTGAGAAGCAGGGAGGGACACATAACAATGAAGTTGTAACTTTTAAGAAGTCACTCCTTTCTTTTTTTAGGAAAATTCACGATACTTTGTTGTTCTGTCAAAGTGGCCTTATCAAAAAAAGTTTGTCAGCATGATCAGGCATACCCCTCCCCCGACCCGAGCTTGGGCACACATGCAACATGCAGAAGTCATTTCATTCGATGACCATGACCATCATTAAGAACCGGACTCCAGATGAAATCTGTGAAGAAGTAAAAAAATAAGAAACCATTACAGACAAAACTGAAAATATGACCCCCAAAAAAAAGAAATACTTACCTTTATGTGCTTGAGAGTTATCCATTTCCATTTAAGTGCAAAAAATTCTCATTGAACACTGGACAGTGCACAGCAACAGTTCAGAGACGGAGTCACCTGTGTGTGATACAGAACAATAGCATGAATACATGTTCATGTCAAGTTCAACCCCCTTCGTCATCACCTACAAAATACACAACCATATATCTATTATATATATACATATATATATATATATATATATATATATATAGGGGATATGACATGGCCTGAGTGAAGATACCATATTTATCTTCAAGAGAGGCCAATGATATCATGATATCTCACGAGTGGCAAAGCCACAAGTGAGATATCTTGATGTCATTGGCCTTGAGTGAAAATAAATATGGTATCTTCACTCAGGTCATGTCATGTTCTGTTTATACAACATGTATTTGGGCCAGATTGCAATGGAAACTCTACCTGAACACAATGTAAAACATCCCCCAACACAGAACACAAAAGATGATATGTTTTATAAAATAAAAAATATATGTGGTAGATTCTGACAGTTTAAAATGATGTGGAGAATGTTATCTTGTTGATCCTGCCATTATTATGTAAAAATGTAATTTAAGCACTTATCTGCGTGATCCTGCTACTGTAATATTCAGGCGAGAACCATAAACTGTACCAGCTCTTCATATTACTTTCAGTTCCCCCTTAAAAATAGCGTGACTGAACGGTAGAAAGAGACTGACTAGGATATTACAGTAGTTCATAGTACAGAGGTCTCTATCCATTTCATTTAAAAAACTTTGGAGTTCTGCATTTTTTTCTTGAAGCTGCGGATTGTATTGGAAAGAGAGAGTGTCAGAGAAGCAGGCGGATGTGCGAGTATGTGTTGCTATAGCAATGAACACTCGCAGGTGCTGCTGCAGTTGTGAAGCTGCCGATTTGCTCTCTCTGTCTCTCTTTCTCTTTCGGATATAGTCAGCAGCTTCAAGAAAATAAATGCAGAAGTGCAGAGTTTTTTTTACATAAATGGGTACAGACCTTTTTAGTGTGAACTACTGTGATGTCCTAGTCAGTCAATCTTCCTACCACTCGGTCGCGCTGTTTTTAAGGGGGAACTGAAAGTAATGTAAGGAACAGGTGTAGTTTATAATTCTCTGTTGAATGTCAAAGTGGCAGGATCAACCAGATAAGTGCTTACATTCCATTTTTAAATAAAAATAATAGCAAAATCAACCAAATAGAGGGGCATATGTGTGTGTTTGTGGTTGGGGGAGTGCCAGATTTCAGAGAAAGAGCGAGAGAGACTCGCCAATGGAATGTAAAAAAAACTTTCACTTTCTATTGAATGACGTACGGGATCATGGAGATATCACTACGACGTATAGGAACATGGAGATATCAATGATATCTTCACAGCCATAGTGATATTTCTACGACCTGGCTCAGATACTACTTTTTATACATGAATTTATTTCCAAACACATGTTGTATAAATATATATATACACTCACCAAGGCTACTATTACTGTACATCCAAAGGGCACCTTTCAATCCAGTTGATTTGATCACTTTTCACTTTTCTGCACACAAGGAGGATGCATTGTGGACCTGCAGAAAAAATCTGGGGACTTTGTGCCACTTTTGTGTGCATGACTGAGTGCGCCATTAATTCTGGGGGACATTGTATGTGCTGAAACACTCTCATTTCACTGTGTTACTACTTGTCAATTTTCTGAACACATGGAGGATGCATTCTGGGGCTGCAGAAAAAATCTGGGGACTCTGTGCCACTTTTGTGCGCATGACTGAGTGCGCCATTAATTCTGGGGGACTTTGTATGTGCTGAAACACTCTCATTTCACTGTGTTATCACTTGTCAATTTTCTGGACACATGGAGGATGCATTCTGGGCCTGCAGAAAAAATCTGGGGACTCTGTGCCACTTTTGTGAGCATGACTGAGTGTGCCATTAATTCTGGGGGGACTTTGTATGTGCTGAAACACTCTCATTTCACTGTGTTACCACTCGTCAATTTTCTGGACACAAGACAGATGCCTTTTGTGGATGCAGAAAAATGAGGCACCAAAACAGAGCACGCACACAAAACACACAGACACTTAACAGAAGGAAGGGGCCCCAGAATACAAAGTATAATGCATACTGAAGACAACAAAAAAGGGCATAATTACATACAAGGGTCAGGGGTGGTGGATGAATACATTTTATGACACAGCAAGAAAGGTGGGGGGGAACATGGTGTGAGGAAACATAACTAATGTGGGATCCTATGGTGATCCAGCAGCAGTTCCAGCATGGACATAATTTGAAGCTGATGTCCCTCTATGTCATCCAGCCGCTGCTCTACAGCACTCATCCTCTCGCTGTTCTCAACAACACTCCAGAGAACTGTCAAGTCAGAAAGTGTTACTCGCACTTCTCTGGTGTCCACTCCATCGATAGACTGACCTGCTGGTGGTGGTGGTGGTTGGGGTGCTGGTGGAACAACAACTGCTGCTGTGGCCCTCCTCCTCTTCTTAGGGATGCCTCTCTGCACAGCAGCACCCTCTGCCACGGAACGTCCAGCAGGTGCAGACATGGTCCATTCTGTGGCAGCCCACCACTCCAACTGGTGGCGATTAAGCATATGGGTGCGCTGGTCCCCAGTCCCTAGGTGACTCCCCCGGGAGCCATGACGCACCTCCACCGCACATAGGCGACACTTCACCACACTGCTGCCCCCCCCCCACACAGTCAAAAAACTGACAAACAACAGAGGTGCAGGAAGGACTAGGCACAGGCAGGGGAGGGCCAGATGAACTGGCAGTAGGCTGCTCACACTGCTCAACAGTACTGATGGGATCCACACCTGGGCCTGGGGGAACAGGCGCAACCTGCTCCTAAGGACCTTGTACTGAATTTGGTGGTGGTGGTGGTGGAAATGGTGGTGGTTGAACTGCCTTAGAGTCAGGAGGCAGTGCTGGTCCTGCTTCCAGGGGTTGGACACTCACAAGTTTAGAGCAGTCCAACACAAGTGGGCGCCCATGCCCCCCACGCATGCGCACGGTACGATGACGCGTACTACCACGCTCTCCCAGAGCTGTCCCCACCCCAGACATTCCCTCACCCTGCTCCATCTCATGACACAAGCACAACACACACACACAGTCACACACACACAGACAAACAACTAAGTAAGTAAATAAGAAAAATAAAATTTACAGAAAGAACAAATTAAATAAAAAACAGTACAGAAAAGACAAAAAAATGTAGCTTGTAAAAAAGCTTTTTGGTTAACTATCAAATTTTAACTCTCCTCCGCTGCAATCAAAACACTCCTCTCTCTAGTACACACTCCTCTCTCTAGTACACACTCCTCTCTCTAGTACACACTCCTCTCTCTCAGTCTGCACAGGAGAAAGTGAAACTGTCTGTGTGACTCACTTCCTTCCTGCCTGGCTAGAGAGCATGTGACTTACGGTACTGTAAGCCATGTGATGTGTGGGGGGGGCTGCCAAGTCTGGAACGCTAAGTGGATCACTTAGAATCATAATGAGGAACGCGAAGTCCATTAAAATCAATGACTTCGCCTTACTTCGCATTGTCATTCAGCTCAACGCGAAATGGTAATGACAAGGCAATGTAAGCACTTCGCATGCACTTCGCCAGTGGATTTTAAATTCATTGCATCTGTAGTTCCAGGTCTAACCCCTGTAACATCTAGTTTCTGCATTTGGCTTGCGCCCATGATCCTAGACCATCCTCCTGACCTCTTTTTGTTATTAGACACTAAATGCCCAGTTTTATCTAACAGTTATGACTTTTATGGTCATTAACCTGTCAGTTCCTTATCTAGATAAGTACCAGACCCAAACTAGGTTTGGTAATTCTGTTCTATTTTGGTTAGCTCTTTCTGGCCTTTTAAAGAGACAGTGTCTTAACTCTAATGTACATTACAGCATATATAATAGGAACATTTATAAAGTATATAAGCCTATCTTGAAACATCCCTTCCTCCTAAAACAGAACCTGTGGAGAATATGTCCCTATTGGTGGCAGTTCTTCCCAGTTCTGTTATAGATCCAGTAGGTGAGATAGGTCATCTGCATTCCCATTTTTAGACCCAGGCCTATTGCGAAATCTCCATGTCATAATCCTGCAAGGCAATATTCCATCTCAGAAGTCTTCCATTTTTTTTCCGCATTTGGCCCAACCATACTAATGGGTTATGGTCCATTTGGACCCCAAAATGCCTCCCACAAAGGTACGGTTCCAGTTTTTTTAATGCCCAAACTAAGATGAGACATTCCTTTTCTACTGTTGCATAGGCTTGTTCCCATGGAAGAAGCTTCTTGCTAAAGTATACAATGGGTGCTCTCTCCCCTGATTGGATACTTGGTTGAGGACTGCCCCTATTCCCACATCTGAGGCAGCTGTCTGTACCACAAATGGCCTGTTGTAGCCTGGGCTAGCTAGCCACACAGCAAGTATTTTCTGCTGGATGAAGGCCTGCTCACAGTCTGCATCCCATTTTACCCTCCTAGGCTTATTCTTTGTCAACAGCCCAGATGATGGAGCAGCCAGGGAACTGTAGTTGGGAACACATTTTCTATAATACCCTGTGGTCCCAAGAAAGCTCCTGACTTTTCTCTGGGTTTCAGGCATGGGCCATGACACAGTCACCTCTATCTTTGCTTGATTTGTGTGGAGTTGGCCTCGCACCACCACATGTCCTAAAATAAGCTGCCTTTGCCATGGCCACCTGGCACTTTTCTGCCTTAATAGTCAGACCTGGAGCCTGTATTCGGCCAAACACCTCCCTCGGGTGTATCAGGTGTTTCTCCCAGCTATTGCTAAAGATAGCAATATCATCCAGGTAGGCGACTGTAAAGTCCTCCATATCCTGTAACACCTGATTCTCTAACTGCTGAAAGGTAGAAGGGGCATTCTTCATCCCAAAAGGCATGAACTTGAACTCAAACAGGCCAACTGTGGTGATGAATGCTGACATTTCCCTAGCCCTGTCAGTCAGTTCCACATGCCAGTACCCTTTGTCAGGTCTACTGTAGTCAAGTATGTCACAGGAGGCAGTATAGCGCAGTGGTCTAAGGCTCTGAGCTGCAAATCTGGTGACATCCAGCAGACCAGACCTGGGTTTGAATCCCACAGCTTCCACTTGCATACTGTGTGACCCTGAGCAAGTAACTTAACCTCCTTGTGCTCCCAGGTCGCTCCTGTAAAAAGCTTAGTGTGCTATACCTGGTTAAACAACTAAATAAAAAAAAAAATAAAAAAGTATGTCACCCCTCCCAGTTTGTCAAGCAGTTCGTCTGTGTGTGGCTTTGGGTGGGTGTAAGATTTCATGATGGCGTTAAGCCCACTATAATCTACTCAGAACTGTGTAGTCCCATCTGGTTTTGGTACAAGGATTACAGGTGAGGCCCAGGGCCTGTGAAGTTTTTGGATGACCCTAGATCCAGCATCTCCCCCACCTCCCTCCTAATGTCCTTGAGGACTGTCTCTGACACCCGGTAAGCTGTCGTATGTATGGGGGCTTGGGTCCCCATGTCTACATCATGCACCACTAGTGGTGTCTGTCCAGGCTTTGCCACAAATAAAGAAGCAAAGTCTCACAAAACAGTCCTCAGTTCTTGGGCCTGTCCAGGTGTCAACTGGAGTGACAGCATGACTATCTCCACAGATGATGCTTGAATGCTTTTGGCTAACAAGTTGAAAAGGGGGTCTTACCCACCTAGCTGCCCCCTAGGACTGCAAACCACAAGTACCATGTCAGCCCTATTAAAATATGGCTTCACCATGTTCACGTGATACGTCCTGTAAGTGTGTTTTTGGTCAGGTAGTTCTACAATGTAATTAACATCATTTACCTGCCAGACCACTTTGCATGGCCCCACGCACTGAGATTGCAGCATGTCTTTCCAGACCATGATCAGAATCATTACCACCTGTTCTACCCCATACAAGCGAACTCTGGCACCACGATCATACTAGGTCTTTTGTTTTTTTTCTGTGCAACTGCCAGGTTGCTCTGGGCCACGCCCATATGCTCCATTAGCATCTCCCTGAACTTTAATACATACTCCACTATGGAAGTCCCCTTGGTGGCATGCTTTTCTTCCCAATCTTCTCGTATTAAATCTAGAGGCCCCCTCACCCTGTGTCCATACAAGAGCTCGAAGGGTGAAAACCTGGTTGACTCTTGTGGCACTTCCCTGTAGGCAAACAGCAGGTGGTGCAGGTATTTCTCCTAGTCCTGCCCATGCTGTTCTGCAAATGTCATAAGCATAGCTTTTAGGGTCCCATTAAATCTCTCTATGAGACCCTTGATTTGTGGGTGGTAAGGTGTTGTGCACCTCTGTACAACACCACACTTCTCCCACAAACATGTCATTAGGTCTGACATGATGTTACTCCCTTGAACAGAGATAACCTCCTGTGGAAACCCAACATGGGAAACAATTCCCAACAAAGTGTTTGCCACTTTGTCTGCCTTACTGGAGGACAGCGTGATGGCTTCAGGGTATCATAATCAATGACTATCAAAATATACCCTTTTCCTGAGAAACCTGGGGTATTCAAAGGACCCACAATATTCATTCCAACCTTCTGAAATGGCTCCTCCACAAGTGGTAAGGGAATCAGGGCAGCCCTTGGCTTTGCTTTCGGCCTTCCCTATTTCCGGACACCGGTGATAGGATTTGCAGCATTCCTTTACCTGCTTGGTAATATTGAGTTAATAAAAATTGTGGGCTAAGTGCTGCATAGTACAAGCAATGCCCAAATGTCGGGACATGAGAATATCATGAGCTACCTTGAGCAATAACCCACGATACTCCAGGGGAACAACAAGCTGCTTGCCCATCATCCCTTCCTCTGTCCTGATGTCCTGTGTGTATAACAGTCCATTGTTCCAATACACTTTATGTTTTCCTTCATCCCCATGTCCCAGCAGACTCTGCACAGGCCCTCAGCTTCTCTAAGCTAGGGTCTGTCGGCTGTGTTGCTGCTTAGTCTTCCCACTTACCCAGAGCATGGGGCAGGTCCCCATCAGTTCCCAGGCTGAGGTCCATAGCTGTGGAAGTAAGGGACTCAGTATCACAACCTTCCTCCTCTCCTGAGCTATGTGTCACCCTTTCCTCCCAAGAGCAAACCCCAGTAGCAGCTGGGTTACCTGCCACTAGGGGAAGTTCCATCCCTCTGGTATCACCCTCTTTTACAAGAGCCACAGATTGGCTGGCTTGTCTCCCAACCTCTCCTGTGTGAATTTCTGTGGGGTCCCAAAGATCAGATGAGCCCCTTTCCTTTTCTGCTCTGTGTCACAACACAAACCACCCGCTGTGGAACACCATTCCCCACAATAACATCCATATTGAGTTTGTCAGTTACAGCCACCTTCCTTACCCTTCACTTGCATCTCCTCAATCCAGGGTAACACCGGCTAATGGGTAAATTTTCTTTTCCCCTGGTGTAATCCCTCACAGAGAAAAACTGATTTGGCAGTATTTGCTCAACCCCCACCTGATCCCCTTTCATCAGGGCAAGAGATGCTCCTGTATCCTTTAGCTCTCTAGTCTGTACCCTATTCACCATGACTGGGTGAATGTGCCCCCTCATGTTGTCAGGAATAGCATCAGAGATACAGTGGGCAGCTGTCTCAGGTTTGCACAGGCCCTTTTACCTTCTGAGCCTACTTAGGACACTGCCTAGAAAGATGGTTTGGTTGTTTACAATACCAGCATTCATCATTTTTCTTGCCCCCAAACTCCCTTTTGGGCACATGGGGGTTCCCTTCTTTTTGCAGGGGCCCTGTGGTTTTTGGTTGTCCAAAATGCCCACTTTTCCCTTCCACCCCTGAATTCCCTTTGGGAGCAGCCCTGCTTTGAGCATAGTGATCCACCAGCTCTGCAGTCTCTTTGGCAAGCCTGGGATCTCGGTCTTCTAGCCAAAGCTTTAGTTCTGGTGAGCAAATCCAATAAAACAACTAAGGTAAGCCAGAAGAAGGAAACTATTGAACTAGGGGATTTTTTTTTAATTTAATATACTTTATTAGATTTAAATTCCAATTGTAGGGTATACAAGGCAAATAGCAATACACATTGACACATATGTTATGCATTTGAGTTTTGGGGTTATATTGGTTCACTTAATCTACTACTACTAACACTACTACAATATCCCTTCTCTTCACCCCCCCCGCCCTACCTACCCTCCCCCACACAGGATCTTCTTGTGATATCACAGTATAGGTACCAGGTCTACTGAGAGAGGTTGTCTCTTGTCTCTTGTTGGACCTTTGTTGGCCAATGCCTAGGTTGAACTGAGGTGACTAATTAGGGTCCATCCAGTGCCCAGTATGGGTAAGGTCACATGAGTCTACCTATTAGGGAGTTAATAGATACTGTACAGAGATGGAATATAGAGTATATAATTTACCCCATTTTTTTGTCAAAGTTAGCTGGGTTGCCTGAGGGATGCTATCATCTTTTCTACTTGAAGGTTAAATAACAGCTCATTCAGCGATTCAGAGTAAGAAACTATTGTGGAGTCCTTCCAATGTTTTAAGACCAGTTGTTTAACTGAGTGCGAAATGAGGGACATACTATACCTTCTTTCTCTGAATGGCACTTGTGAGTAATCCTCTAGGATGCAAATCTCTGGGATAAAAAGAGCTTCTAACCTCAGCAGGAAATCTGACTTGGTCTTTATCTCACTCCACAGTGGTTTAATTAAGGGGCAATCCCAAAGCACATGTAGCAAAGTACCTTCATCTTTGCCACACCTGTTGCATTTGGGGTCTTGCAGTCTGCCCATTCCTGCCAGTTTGTATGGGGTAAAATATATGTTATGCAATATGTACAATTGCATGACTCGAAGTTTGTCATTGGATGTGTAGAAATATACCGCTTGCCAGATTTTATCCCAGCAAAACTCTCTATTGGGAAATTGTTCAATCCAGTAGGCAGAGCCTCTCTGTGTCTCTGGGTAGATGGTAGGGTATAAGATTGATGTTATCTGGGATACTGCATGAGGTTGCCAAACCAGGTTACGGAGTGAGATAATGAGGTCAGATTAGTTCACCTCCCAAGGTCCTGACCCTAATCTGGTATCAGTAGGTGCCTAATTTGAAGCCCTCGCAACACCTTTCTCACTGGGAGATTCAGGACAGGTAGGAGTTCCAAAGTAGTTTTGATTTTGCCACTAACTAACAAATCTAAGACTTTAGTCTCTATGTAGGGGTGTCCTTCCATTGGTTTTAGACACTGCCCTTGCAGTCTAAAATTGGGGTTCAGATATAGCTGTTGTGAGATGTCCTTGCTATGATCATACTTGAGCACCCTGTAGAGCTGGGCATGTACCTTAATAGACATTTGGATCAATTTGTTTTTGAGAATGGGTGAACAAGCTTTGGTGGTGGTGTATAGTAGGCTAAGGTGGGAAATACCATTTTGTTTAATAACTTGGTGCTCTATTCACAGCCATACTGGGATAAGGGGGGGGTCATTTGGTGGTGAGATGGGAGGTATCCAATGCAGGTACTTGGCAATGTGACTTGCCAGGTAGTAATGGAAGAAGTTGGGAAGCCTAAGCCCTTCTTGTTGCTTAGATGCTCCTAGATGAACATATGACCATCTCAGAGGTTTCTTGTTCCAGAGGAATTGGGAAATTATGCTATGGAGCCTTTGGAACCAGGACTGGGGAAGATGGAAGTTAAGCAGGTTTAAGGGGTAGAACACCATTGGGAGGATGTTCATTTTGACTATACTTATTCTCCCTTGTAGTGAGAGATATAGTGGGTTTCATCTTTCAGTTTCTTGGCTTATAATCCCTAGAAGAGAATCCAGGTTAAGTTTTTTAACCTGGGACATATTTTGAGAAAGTGTGAGCCCCAAGTACCTAAGTTGGGGTGACCAGTCTAATTGTAGGCCTTCAATGTGCGACCGGCATGGATGTGGGTATAAGGGCATTACTGTGGACTTTTCTTTGTTTCATTTGTAGTTGGAGAATGCTCCATAGGTGTCAATGATATCTAATACTGCAGGGAGCATGGTGTCTGGGTCTGCTATATGCAACATGATATCATCTGTATGTGCTGACAAATGTAGGTCTAGTCCGCATATCTGGATACCCTTTATGAGAGGAGAAGTTTGGAGGTGATAAAACAAAGATTCCAGGTAAAGGTTAAAAAGCATCAGGCTACATACCACAGGAACTGAAAATCTCAATGCTGGGGACAGGAAGAAATTCTGGGCATCTATTAAAAAATCTCATCAGAACCAGTGACAGATCCCCCCCATGCTTCACCACAATGATGAAGTAATGCTAGATGAAGACACTATGGTCAATATTTTTAACAAGGCATTCACTGATTACAGCGCTATCCTCCCCCAAAATCAGCTACATATCCTGAAGGAGTACCAGCTACTGACCACTCGCCCTCCTCTTCCAACATTAGGACCTGCCCAACCTTTTACTTCAGACAGGTATCCATCAAGAATACAAGGAAATACCTTGCAAGAGTCCTTGGCAAAACAAGGATGGGAGGCGATGTTATTGACAGGAGACAGATCTTTATCGCCCTACCCAAGGTCATCAGTCCTATCACCAAGCTGTTCAACTTGTCACTTCACCTGTCCACTTTCCATTCCATATGGAAAACCTCTCTGGTCATACCTGTGCACAAAGGGGGCGACCAGTCACTAGTATCGAATTACAGACCCATCTCAATTCTATCACCACTCTGTAAAGCACTGAAAAGAATCATAGCTGAACAACTCACAGATCATCGGCATAAATACAATCTCCTGTCCCCCCAATAGCATGGCTTTTGCAAGCTGCATAGCACTAATACCACCCAAATTGACTTCACTGGATACAAGCGTGAGGCTGTCGACCATGGCCAGCTGGTTTGGGCAATTTTTATAGACCTAACCAAGGCCTTCGACCTCGTGGACCACCAGCTACTGCTCCACAGATTAAGTGGTCTAGGGCTGTCCCCCGTCACAGTCAGGTGATTCTCTAGCTATCTGTCTGGGCGGTCTCAGAGAGTAAAACTCAATGTTGCCATCTCAGACACCTGCAAGATCACAGTAGGAGTCCCCCAAGGGTCTATACTGGGCCCGCTTTTATTCAGCCTCTTTGTGAACAATCTCCCTGATGCCTGCCCCACGTCTAAGATCCTGCTATATGCAGATGACTCAGTAGTATTCTCTTAAAACTCCTGCCAAGGAAGCTCTCACTAGGGATTTGCAGTACAACTTTAACCTCCTAAAGGACTGGTTCAAAGACAACATGCTGGTGCTCAACAGCAAAAAAAAAAACAAGACAATGCTCTTTGCCGGATGACAAAAGAGATCTACCACACCCCTCTCAATAACCTGCAGCTCCCACTCCACCTTGGAGCAGGTGTCTTTGTTCCAGTATCTTAGAATCACAATAGATGAATCCCTGTCATTAGACGGACACATAGGCAATATTACAACTGCCATCAACAGGAAACTAGGGGCCCTGTACAGGCTTTGGTTCTGCCTCACACCCAAGGCTAGGGTTCAGGCAGTTAGAGGTACAGTCCTACTTATCCTGAACTATGAGAATGTAGTTTATGGTGCAGCCTCTGATGCAAGCCTACTCAGAATACATACTACTCTCAATAAAGCCTGTCAATTTGCGTTAGGTGCTGATCGCCTAACACATATGTGCAATCTATACATTAGGACTAAATGGCTTCCACTTATGGATCGCATTAATCTCCATGCCTGATTTCTGGGAAAGAAGGCCCTACTAGGACTTGTACCTCCCTCCCTACAAGCCTTATTCCATCCTGCCCCAACCAAACATGCCATAAGACGTCTCACAAAGCAAGCACTAGCAGTGTCGTTCAAAAGGATTGCCCTGGGTTGGTGAGACTTTGCAGTAAGGACTCCCACTTGGATAAATGAGCAACCACATGCCATTACAGGCCTTATATTCCTCGGTCCCTTCAACTCCGAGCTTAGGAATGCTATCTCCCCTCCTGAATGCTGCTAATGCCACTCTTAACCCAGCTGTAACCAGCCTCTTAGTGCCGTGGGCCATGCCCTGGCTCATCTTGCACTCTACAAATGGTCCTGAAGTCACCTGGTCTACACCTGCCCCTGCCTAGCATGTACCCACCCCCACTCCCTACACCCCCGATGAACCCTCATCTATCTACCATTTACCTTCCCCCTACACACCCCACCTACCCTTGATGAGCCCACCTCTTATTCCACCTCTGTCCCCTTATCTGACTCCACTTCTGTCACCTAATCTTGATTTTTCCCCCTTATCCTGTCTGCGTACTATGACTGTACTTACTCCCATACCTCTCAACCTCTTGCCTCATGAATCAGAGACAAGGCTTAAAAAAATCAGGGACATTGACCTCAAATCAGGGATACATCTTAAAAATTGGTACTATTCACTCAGAAAGGTGATAGAATATAGGGATATTGTATTAAGATGCATTTTCTGAAGAACAGCAAGTCTGTAACTTTAATGTTTGATATTGTTTTGCACTTTTAATCCCTGCTGTTCTGTCACAAAACTACAAATTTTATGAGGGACAGAGGAAAATTTTGAGGCCAAATCAGGGACATCCCCGAAAATCATGGACAGTTGAGAGGTATGCTTACTTCCCTGGATGATGCTACCTTTGTACACCCTTAGGTGTTGATAATGCTGTATAACAACTACTTATGATCACCCTAGCTAGTACATAATTGAACTAGTGCACTTTTAATTATCTGTGCTGCTGAGTGAACTGTATCCCCATGTACTCTGTACCAATGCTTTGATTATGTGATGATTTTGCCTCTGTTATCCTATGATACTGATTACACTATGTTCCTATTAAATGTTATTAACAATGCCTATTTAGCTGCTACTGTCTCCCTTACTCATGTATCTTCCCCTCCCTTATATGATGAGGATCCTTTGTAAAAGAGCTTTTAGTTCAAAGGTTGTAATTCTGATTGCTCAATAAATAAAATAAATAAATAAAAACTGTTCAAGCAATACCACTCCTTCAATAACATCAACAGTATCTTCTTTCACCCCCCCTCACCAATTTTTTATATATTGATGCTGTTTAATGGCTACTTCCTCAAAGCTCATTTCTGGCCCCTTTCGGAGTTCCCGCAACTTTGCTTTGTATGCATCAGGATTCAGATCATATTTGTTTAATAAAGCAGTTTTTAACTTATCAAAATCTTTGCTGTCAACATTGTTCATCTGCCCCAATGCCCCCCTCTCCTTGCCAGTAAGCAGTGGAGACAGTTGAAAACCCCAGGTCTGTTTGGACAGATTGACCTGGATACAGACCTTTTCAAATGAATTTAAAAACATGTCCATATCCTCCCCCTCTTTAAACTCAGCCATTCATTATGAATTTAAATTGTACCCCAGTCCTGGAGTTATAGACCCACCCCCATCACTTCCCAGCACAGGTAGGTCCTCCTGTTAGCAGGGAGGATCCCTCTGTTTACAGAACTTGTGAACAGTTGCAGGAATCAGAAAGTATTACCAACCTTTTTTCCCAGCGGGAGGCTAGAAACAGTAGTTTTGAGTCCCCTTGACTCTGTACTATGTTTGGGTTTGAATTCCACCAGTGCCACTGGCAGCCTCTTGCCTAAGTAGTTTTGTAGGCTAGCTGAGTGGTCACTATGTTCATTATTAAGGCATAGTCTTTTACAAAACCCTTCTGTTAAAATGTTAGCTCACACAATCAGACCCCAGGCAGAGTTGATAAGAAAATCATAAATATAGAAACATAGACATTGACAGCAGTTAATGCCCACTTGGCCCACTCAGTCTGCCCATTTCCTTACCTATTGGATAAGCTGCAGATCCTAGTTAACCAACAGCCTATTTCCTCCTACCCCCCACTTGAATGGCCTTATGTCTGTCCCTTGCATTCTTGTATTCCCCCACTATTTTTTACTCCACAACCTCCTCAAGAACACCATTCCATGTGTCCACCACCCTCTCCATGAAAATATTCTTCCTCACATTGCCCTTGGGCCATCCCTCCCTCTATCTTCAAATTGTGCCCCCTTGTTCTTGCACATCTCTTTTTCTGAAATATGCTAACCTCTTGGACTTTGTTGATTCCCTTGAGGTACTTAAAAGTTTCTATCATGTCCCCCCTCTCCCTCATTTCCTCAAGGTATACATGTTAAGCTCCTTTAGTCTCTCTTAATATGGCTTCTGGTGCAGACCCTGCACTATTTGAGTTGCCCTCTTCTGGACTACCTCCATCCTGTCTTTGTCCTTGCTGAGATGGGGTCTCCAAAACTGCATGCAGTACTCCAGATGGTGTCTCACCAACTGTCTGTACAGAAGGAAAACAACAATGCATCCCAGTATCCCACCAGCTCTCCTTACTGCCTTCTCACATTGCTTGCCTACCTTTTGGTTATCTGATATGACTAGCCCCAAGAACCTTTCTATTTTTGTTGTTGTTAGTACCTCCCCCCCCCCATAGTGTACTCTTCCCCTTGTTTTTTATTTCCCAGGTGCACTACTTTGCACTTATTTGCAGTGAATCTAAGTTGCCATACTTTTGACCATTTTTCCAACCTTGCCAAGTCCCTTCTCCTCCTTTCCACCCCCTTGTGTATCAACCCTGTTGCAGATCTTTGTGTCATCTGCAAAGAGGCATACTTTTCCTTCCAGTCCCTCTGCAATGTCACTGATAAAGACATTAAAGAGGACTGGTCCCAGTACTGAACTCTGTGGTACTGCACTAGTAACCCCTCATTCTTCAGAGTGGACTCTGTTTACTATTACCCTCTGTGTCCTGTTGTTCAGCCAATTATTTACTCAGGCTACCACCCTGGGACCCACTCCCAGGCAGGCTAACCTGTTTATTAATCTTTTGTGTGGAGCTGTGTCAAATGCCTCACTAAGGTCTAGGAAG
Organism: Neoceratodus forsteri; assembly: GCA_016271365.2. Taxonomy (NCBI): domain Eukaryota; kingdom Metazoa; phylum Chordata; order Ceratodontiformes; family Ceratodontidae; genus Neoceratodus; species Neoceratodus forsteri. The sequence continues at coordinate 125,136,575 of CM028138.1, forward strand.
GCCATGCCCACAGCCCCTCCCTGGTCTACTACTTTGGCCACCCAGTCAGAGAAGTCTATGAGATTCATTTGATATGACCATCCCGCTGTGAATCCATTCTGCCTTGTGTCCTATGCCCCACTGGCCTTTAGCTACTCAACAGCTCTTTCTTTCAGAAGTGATTCCATCATTTTCCCTACCACTGTGGTCAAACTAATAGGTCTGTGGTTTCCTGTCTCTGTCTTGCTCCCACTTTAATGTAGGGGGATCACATCCACTCTCCTCCAGTCCTCAGGCACCACACCATCCTCACATGATTTGCTAAAAAAGGGTAGTTAGTGGTGTCACTAATTCTCCCCTTAGTTCTTTTAGAATTCTGGGTGAATCCCATCAGGCCCCATTTCCTTGTCCACTTTCAGTTTTAGGACTTTTTTCAGGAACCTTTCTTCTGTGAATGGGCTGGTATTGCCCCCCCATCCAGAGTGCTTCTATTGATTGGTTTAGTTACCCCCCCCTTCTTTTGTGAATACTGAGCAGAAGTATTCATTCAGTATCCCTGCTTTTTCACTGCCATCCTCTACCAAACCCCTCCCCTTTATTAAGCCTCACTATCACTTCCTTGGTCCTTCTTCACTCCCTAATGTACCTATAAAATGTTTTAACCCCCTTCTTAACTGAGTTGGCTATCTTTTCCATGGTTTATGCCTTTGCTAGTCTGACTGTCTTCCCCACTTCCACCTGCTTTAATGGGTACAGATCTCTGTCTTGCTCTTTCTGTGTTTCCTTATACTTCCTGAATGCTATCTTTCTCTCCCTAACCTTCCCTGCCACCTCTTTTGAGAACCATAGCATTTTTTTTCCTTTATTTTGATTTGTTTATTTGCTTCGCACAAAGACTTGTTGCCTCTGTGATGGCAGTTTTGGGTTTTCCCCATTATTCCTTCACCCCTCCTTCTTGCCCATTTGTTAGTGCTTTTCTGAGGCACTCTCCCATTTTGCCAAAGTCAGCCCTTTTAATGTCCAGTACCCTTGCTTTTGTATGGTTTGACTCTATGGCTGTGTTTATTGTGAACCATACTGTTTGTTGGTCGCATGTTCACAGATGGCTACTCACTTCTAAATCTGAGATCCTCTCTCTGTTTCCATTTAATAGTACTAGGTCAAATATTGCTCCCTTCCAAGTAGGTTCCAACACTAGCTGTCTGAGGCATGCCCCCTGTAGTGCATCGAGAATGACCCTGCTCTTGGATGCAGCTGCAGCAAAGGTGCTCCAGTTAGCATCTGGCATATTCAGGTCCCACACCAACAGTATCTCTACTTTTTCTGCCATTCTAAGGATGCTTTCTATCATTTCCTTGTCATTTCCTCCCCCTGAGATGGGGGTCTGTATACAACCCCTGTGTGGATTGTGGTGCCATTTCCTGTCTCCAGGGTGACCCACAGTACCTCCTCTCCTCACTGTTTGCCCTTTAATTCCATTGCTTTGATCCCCTCCCTTATGTCGAGAGCTACTCCTCCTCCTCTTTTACCCTCCCTGACCCTCCTGTAGCTTGTGTATCCTGGTATGTTGACATCCCAGTCATGTTTTTTTGTGTACCATGTTTCTGTGACTGCCATGATATCCCAGCATCCCTCTTCCATCAAGGCCACTAGTTCAGGGACCTTGTTACCCAGACTATAGGCATTGGTACTCATCACCCTCCATTTCTTGATGGCCTTACCCATTTTAGCCCCCACCCTGTCCTTACTGCCTTTTTCTCCATTTACCCCTGTTCTGCTCCTTATCAGCTTCTCTACCTTGGTGTTTACCTTGCTAACTACCCTGTTTTGGGGGGGCTGGGATTTCCCTGCTCATTTTCAGTGCCTCCCCTCCTTGGCTAGTTTAAATGCTTGCCAGTGAAGTATTTAAACCTGTCATCTAAGATTGTGGTTCCCCACCCAGACAGATGCAGACCATTGCTCCAGTATAGGCTTGCATCCCTCTTGGTGGACACCCAGTCCTCAGTGAAGCCAAAACCCTGAGCTCTGCACCAGTTTTTCAACCATTCATTGAATCCCATGGTGCAGGGTACCCTAACCTCATTCTTGCCATAGACAGGCAGAACCTCTGAAAAGGTTACCGTGTGTGCTACTTGTCTAAGGCCCTTCCCCAACTCCTTAAACCTCTCCTGCACTGCTCTGATCCCATTCCCAGCCAGGTCATTCGTCCTGAGTTGGACAATGACATCCATCTCCCTCTCCCATGCAGCTGCTCCCATGATCCTGAGGATTCATATCCTGTTCCTCCCAGCCATGGTACTGGGAAGGCAACTTACCTCCCTCTCCCCTCCATCCCTCCCCCAGTTCTACCTTCCTAATGATTGAGTCTCCCACCAGGTGTTGTTTCCTTCCCCTGTGGGGGTCTCCTTTGTGGAGGTTCCCAGGATCCTCCTTGTTCTCCACTGTGGGTGTCTCGCTACAGGAACCACTAGCCACCAGAACAGCATATGAATTTTGGAGAGGTACAACTAGAGGGATGCACCTCTGATCCACCACCCTCTCCCTCACTAAGCCCACCGTGATCCAACTGCTCCTCTTTCATGGCAACCTCTGAGGCAGTGTTAGTGGTTCAGGCAGTCCCTAGCTGGGGGAGAAGGTTTCCTGAATCCTTGCCAGGTTGGCCTACAGAAGTGTAACCAGAGAGGTGCCTGCAAATAGAGCACCATCACAGTCTCCAGAAAATCTACTGGATGACTGCTGCCCCACAGCCAGTGCATTGCACTGCTCCCCACATGTCTCTCTCTCCCTTCCTGTTTTTTTTTTTCTTCTTGTTAGTGTGTGAGAGTGTGTGAGTGCATTTACTCCTACACAGCATGCTGGGCTATTAAGGTTATGACAGGTGTATGTCCTTTGCCCTTTTGGGGAAGTTATATCAGAACCCCTGGTATAAAATAAATGATGCACTTTGGGGGGGTTGGGTGAGGAGCATGGTGGGTGGGACCAAGCCTATCGTTTGGTCAGCCCCCACCCTGGGTGCTGACCTTGCTGCCCCCCTCACCTTCTCTGGCTTCTCCCTTCCCAGTTCCGGATATTTTTGCTACATTGGATTTTGCTTCCAGAACCCCTCCCCTGTACCTGTCCCACCCCCTCTTGAACCCATCCACTGTCTCTGCCTCCACCAGTCCCCTAGGCAGTGCATTCCATGGCTCCACCACCCTCTCAGTGAAGTAGCACCTCCTCCTTTCTCCCCTGAAAATTCCCCCCTCCAGCTTCCACCCATGCCCTCTAGTGGTCCCCTCCTCCTTCCTTCGAAGCACCCTGACTGTTCCTCCCTTTACCCTCTTCATGTACCTGAAGACCCCTATCATGTCCCCCAGTCCTTTCTCTCTTCCAATGTGTACATATTTAGCTCTTCAGCCTCTCCTCATAGGTCCTGTCCCCAAGCCCCAAATAATTTTGGTTGCCCTCCTCTGGACCCCTCCAGGAGTTTAATGTCCTCTTTAAGTGTGGCTCCAAAACTTGACGCAGTACTCAAGGTGCGGCCTCACCAAGCAGTTATACAGAGGGGAGTATCACTTCCTCCTTCTGGAGGTGATCCCTTAGCGATGCATCCCAGCATCCTGTTGGCCTTGCTGCTGCCCTCCTACAAGTCTCCAGGTTGTTCATCTTGGCATCCACCACCACCCCCAGGTCCCTCCTCAGCCATCAAGACTTGTAGCATTCCCCGGGTGTGCACTTGGCCCGGTTTCTGGCCCCCAGGTAGAGTACCTTGCATTTCCCTGCATTGAACCTCAGCTTCCACTTTCTAGACCATCTTTCCAGGGCCTCCAGGTCCCCCTGTAGGGCCACCCTCCACTCCTCTCCATCCACCACCACCCCCAGTTTTGAGTCATCCACAAAGAGACTCATCTCAATCCTGATTCCTGTCCTTATGTCAGAGATGTAGGTGTTGAACAGGAGGGGCCCAAGGACTGATCCCTGTGGGACCCCATTAATGACCCTCCTTGGGGATGAGACTATCCCGCCAACTACGACCCTCTGGGTACGGTCCTGGAGCCAATTGCCTATCCATCTGATCATCTGGTTGCCCACCCCCATTTCTCCCAGCTTATCCAACAGGCCCACATGAGGAACAGAGTCAAATGCCTTGTTGAAGTCCAGAAAGAGGACGTCCACTGGTCTAGCCAGGTCCAAGGCACTCGTCACCCAGTCATAGAACTCCACAAGGTTTGTCTGACACGATTTCCCTGGGATGAATCCATGCTGTCTATCATCCAGGCACCCTGACTTTTCCAGGTCACCCCCTAGCCTCTCCTTGACAATGCCCTCCATCACCTTGCCCACCACTGATGTCAGGCTGACAGGCCTGTAGTTCTCTGCCACCTCCCTTGACCCCCCCTTGTGGATAGGCACTATATGCGCCACCTTCCAGTCCTGGGGCACCCACTCTGTCCTCAGAGAGATGGTGAAAAGCTCCTCCAGGGGTTTCACCAGGACATCCGCAAGTTCCTTCAGCACTCTGGGATGTAATTTATCCGGCCCCGGTGCTTTCTCCATCTTAAGGGAGCTGAGGGCTTCCCCCACTCTCTCTGCTGTGATTTCCACTTCCCGTACCTCTTCTCCCTGCTTAGCCCTTCCCCCTCCTGCCAGTGATGCTTTCCCCTCTCCCCAGACCCGCTGATTGGTGAGGGTCCCCCCTCCTCAGTATCTCTGTCTCCTCCCATGTATGATGCAGCACCCCCATTTTCCTTGGTGAAATGTGGTGAAGTACTCATTTAGTACCTCAGCCTGCTCCCCGGGTCTTGTGCCCACTCTCCCTGATTTAATCCTGCTGATCTGCCCCTTCACCTTCACTTTTCCCCAATGTATCTAAAGAACCCTTGTTCCCTCTCCTAATTTCCTGGTCAGGTTCTGCTCCTTCCTTGCCTTAGCCACCCTCACCACCCTAGTGGCCCTTCTAGCCATCAGCTCATACTCCCCTGGATCCCTTTCACTCCTTGAGCACTTGAATTGCCTATAGGCTGCCTTCTTTCTCCGCACCACCTCCTGGACCTCCCTGGTCCACCTGCTGGGTTTTCGGGCCCAACTGCATTTTCGTCTTACTCTGGTACAGGTGTGGGTAGCATCCTGTACCCCTCTCCTGATTATTTCCCACCTACTGTCAGCATCCATGTCTGACCCAATCACATCCAAATGCTCCTTAAGGATCCTTCCCATTTCCCTAAAATCCACCCCCCTGAAGTCAGTTACCTCCATCTTTGTGCAGCCTTCTACCCCTCCTAGGTCCAGGCAGAACCAGAACATGGCATGGTCACTCCCCGCCAATGGGTCCCTTACCTCCAGGCCCCCAATCTGGTCACTGTCTGCCAGGAACACATCCAGTACCCACGCCTCCCTGGTCAGCTCCCCCACCTGCTGAGTTAGGAACACGTCTTGAAAGACGTCCAACAACCTCTGTTCCCTGGTCACAGAGGATGTCATAGTCTCCCAGTCTGTTCCTGGCATGTTTAAGTCCCCCAACACCACCACCATTCCTCTGCCCAGTCTGCAGTGTCTCCCAACATCTGCCATCAGACTCTCCTCCAGCTCCTCCGCCAGGGCAGGGGGTCTATGCACCACCCTATTTTTACTCTCTTCCCCCTTGTTATCAAGGTGACCTAAATCGCCTCCACGGTTCCCTCCGCCTCTACTCCCCTCTGCCAATGCAGTTTTTGATTATCATTGCTACCCCTCCTCCCCTTCCCTCCCCCCTGTCCTTCCTGAACATAGTGTAACCCTCCAGGTTCAGGTCCCAGTCGTGTCCTGCAGTGGCCCAGGTCTCAGTGACCACTGCCACATCCACTGCTCCCTCAGTTAGCATCACCTGGAGCTCAGGCATTTTATTGCCCAAGCTCCTGGCATTTAGCAGGACTACCTTCCACCCTTTCCCCTATACTTCCATTTCCCCTGCTCGTGTTCCCATGGGGATTCTGTTTTCTCCTGGTCTGCACTTTACCAGTCGGCCTTTTCCCACAATCCTCCAGCTCCCCAGGGGGGTGGACAGAGTCCTCCTTTATCTGCACCCCTTGACAGCCTTTTCTCCCATCCCTCCCTCCCCTTCACAAGTTTTAAGCCCACTTTTCACCAATGAACCCCTCTATTTTCAACAAGGATTCCCTCCTCCAAATTGAGATGGAGTCTATCTCTAGCATACAGCTCCTTATCCTCCCAGGTCTCCCCCCAATCCCCTATCAACCCATACCCTCTGGCTTCACACCACTCCCTGAGCCACTGGTATATCTCCCTAATCTTCCTTTTGTGTTTCCCACTAGATCTTGGCACTGGCAGGATTTCTGAGAAGGAAACTGTGCATCCTATGTCATGACAGACCCTGGTAAGCTCCCTGAATCTTGCCTGTATCTCTAGCTCGCTATTTCCCTCAATGTCATTTGTACCCAGGTGGACCAGTATATCTGGGGAACCCCCACAATCCTTTGCCAGCTGATATACCTCGTGCTTGGCCCTGTGCACCATTAGTCCAGGGAAGCATTTTGTTCTAACTGGCCAGGCTTCTCCTCCTCACCCCATTTGGATACCCCTGAACATAGAATTCCCCAACAGAGCAATTTGACCGCTCCTTTTCCTCCATTCCCCCCTTCCATGTCCTTCATCCTTTCTACTGGCCCCTCCACCCAGCAGGCTCTTTGTTCCTCCCCCTATCTGGGTGCCACATGCCATCCCCTCCTTATTTACCCTGGCCACCCCCTTCCCTTCAATCCTATGCCTCTCCTCCTCCTGAGTATCCTTCTGTACCTTGCTAACTCCCCCCTCACTGCTCGCAACTGGTCCTTCTCCCCCATCTGCTAAACTAGCCTGGCTCGTCCTCCCTTCTTTCCTGTCTCCATTTAGTCCCTCCTTGCTTGTCGTGCTCCCCTGGCCTAAACCCTCAACTCCCTTTACTGAATCCTCCTTGTACTTCTGGTCCTTCTCCTTTACCTTTGTTCCCAACTGGTCCTTCTCCTTGCGCTTTCCTCCCTCTTCCCCCTGCCCCTCCTGCTCTGATTCACTGCTCCCCCCATTTTCCTGCATTCCAGGTTCCCCCCTGTTCTTCCTGCTATCCGCCCCTGCCTCCTGCCCCCACTCCTTTCCATCTCTAACTACCCCTGTCATGGCTGCATCATCCTCCTCCTCCCGAGCAGAGAGAATTGAATTGGTAGTTACGGGTGAGGTCTGATCCACCTCCCCCCTTGCTTCCTTCTATCCAGCCTGGCCATCTGCCTACTTCCTGAGAATGTTGTCCTCTGTCCCTCCTTTGTGAGGTTCCCCAGTTACCTGCCTGCTTCCTTGGTAGTGTCTTTTTGGAACCCCTCTGCCAGGGTCCCTATGTGACCCCTGAGTATTTTCCTGCACTCCTTTCCCTATGCCCATGCCCCCAGTGCTTGGTGCAGCCCTGTGGGAGATCCCCTGCCCCTTCCCCAACCATACCTCCCCCCTTCCCCCAGCTGTCTCCTAATCCGCGCAACCTCCTTCCTAAGTTGTGCCAGCTGGTAGCACACTGGGCAACCACTGAACTTCCAAGCCCAGTCCAGTATCATGGCTGCTCCACACCCTGTGCATCCCACCACCCTCCCAAAGATGCCAGCCTTAATGACATGTGGTTCCATCCCCCTTCCAAGTAGGTTTCCTTGGGTGAGCCACCAGGTTCCTCCCTAGTCCAAGATACACCCCTACTGCCTAATCAGGTCACCCACTAATCTTAGATACAGTCCCACAGTACACTGGTAACCCTGTTACAAGGTGCAGCACAGCACAGTAAACTTATAAGGGAAATGAACAACTCCCTAAGCTCCTCTCTCCCAGCCTTTAAATCCAACCCCCAGTGGCTAGAACTACATGAGCTGTGCCTGCAGCCTTTTCCTCCAATTGCAGGGCAGGTGTTCCCCTAAAAATTAGCAGAACTCTGGGAAGGGGGGAGGGTGGGTCTTGGGTAGACACCCGACTCGAGAGAGAGTGTATCAGCCCTGTGTCTCCCCCTCCAAGCCCAGAAGCCAAAGAACCAGGCCCAAGCAAATCCCACCAAATAGGTTTTAAATCAGAAGAAATAGGCCTCCACCAGTGCAGCCTGTTACACAGTGAAACATCCAACAAATGAGCCCACTTACAGCCACCAAACCAGTTTTCAAACTTCCAACATCCCCCAAAACAGTACCCTGCTAGCCCCTTAGAAGAAAGAAAGAAAAGAAATAACCTTCTACCAAGTAAAATCCATAAGAAACCCTGTAAAAACAAGAAGAAGCAGCTACTGTCCTGGAACAAAACTGATCCTGTCCCCTTCCAGTCCCTTCTGAGAAGTCAAAGCAGCTAACCCCACAAACCTGATTCAGCTCTGCCTCCAGTCAATTAGCTGAGTGAGACCTGGCCAGACCATTAACACCCTTCCCCCACTGTGCAGTAATCTTTGCATCTACTGAAGTCAGCAACAAGGAATCAAAATTCAACTCAAAGCCCTCAAAATATGTTTGCTGTCAAAGGAAACAGGTCTCCAATTTAATCAGCTTCACTAACAACAGATCAAAATAGGCTTGAAATTAACAGATATAGGTCTCCAATTCAAATAACCAGGCCCAAGCAAATCCCACCAAATAGGTTTTAAATCAGAAGAAATAGGCCTCCACCAGTGCAGCCTGTTACACAGTGAAACATCCAACAAATGAGCCCACTTACTGCCACCAAACCAGTTTTCAAACTTCTAACTGCCCCCAAAACAATACCCTGCTAGCCCCTTAGAAGAAAGAAAGAAAAGAAATAACCAAGTAAAATCCACAAGAAACCCTGTAAAAACAACAAGAAGCAGCTACTGTCCTGGAACACAACTGATCCTGTCCCCTTCCAGTTCCTATCATTTATCCATTCTACAAATTGATTGACTGATTCTTCACAACCTCTCCATATATACAGGCAGTCATCAATACAGCAAAACCATTTCACTATGTTGCCACAGTAAAGGTTATTTGCAACAATGTATATATATATATATATATATATATATATATATATATATATATATGCCCAGATATTCAAACTGTGCCAGGCTGTGGAGCAAGCTTGGGTGCAGCGCAACTTGGCTGCACATGGGTGTGGACTGGGCGATAGTCAATGGAGCTGTGCCATGGCACGTCATCGTTGAATATCGCACCCTGGCCACCCGCAGTGTGCATGGTGCAGTGGCACTGCACCAGCGCAAGTGGCCAGAGTGGAGCATGGGGTTGCGCTAGAGCAAGTTCCATTGCACTATGCACAGCAACCATGATATTAAAAACTTGACATGCAAATGGGGCCATAATGTATGCAAGGCACAAATGGGGCCATTTGCATGTCATTATGGCCCCGTTTGCATGCAGGTGCATTGATCCCCAACAACTTGCACCTGGCGCCCTGCCAGGCAGCAGCCATCGGGGACCAATGCTCCCTGCCGCCGGCAATGCGCTCCACAGCCCGATCGCGGGCTGCAGTAAAAATAGGAAAAGCATAAATCCCCAGTGGTCCAGTGGACCTGCCCGCCCAATCACAGGCTGAGTAAATTAATAAAATCCCTAACATCTCTGGTGGTCCAGTGGACCTGCCCACCCAATCACGGGCTGAGTAAATTAATAAAATCTCTATCATCCCTGGTGGTCCAGTGGACCGCTGTCTGCCTAATCGCGGGCATTTGTAATAAAAAGCAGAAGTTTGTTCACTATCCCTGGTGGTGCAGTGGACCACTATCTGCACGATTGTGGGCATTTGTAATAAAAATAATTAATTCGTCCAATTTCCCTGGTGATCCAGTGGACTGCTGTCTGCCTGATCGCGGGCATTTGTAATAAAAAATATTAATTGGCAGTGCTCACAAATACACAAATGCTGTGCTTTTCTCTCACTAATTAGTTCCATTAGTGCACTCAGATTTTCTCTATCCAGAGGGTCCATGTTTTCTTCATCTAAATCAAGAGGTTCTCCTCTTATTTATCCTGCAGGATGCAATGGTTACTAAGGGTGTGCCTTAGGGGTCCATACTCAATCCTCTTTTGTTTCTTGTTTATGTTAATGATTTACCCAAAACTATTTTCCCTGATTGTAATATCTTGCTGTATGCTGATGACACTATCATTTATACTCAAAACGAAGACCCATCGGTAGCATTGAGCTCCCTATAGAAAGACTTTGATTTTATTCAAGACTCTCTGTTTAAATTACGTTTAATGTGAAGTGTGGTTAAAACACAGTGGGTATTGTTTTCTGGTAGGACGTGGGAGGTGAACCATGGCAATGGCTTAAGGGCCTTGGATAGAATAGAGTTAAGTAAGGTTTCATCTCATAAGTACCTCACTATAATTCTTCATGAAACTATGAAATTTGACTTGGATATCCACATGCTTTCTACTAAATTGAAAAAACTATTATCTTTTTTTTATAGAAATAAGTCGTTCTTTAGCCTGGTCATTCCCTAAGATTTGCCACTGGGCTGCTATGGTTAACTTACCATTGTAACCTATTTTTTGTTGTAGGTTGGCAGTCATTATCCTCACGTAGACATATCCACTGGTTAATATTTGTTTATAAATTTGTTCAGCACCAACTACCTTTTTATATCCAAGACCTGGCATATAGAAAAAAAAGTAATTTCTCCTTACATTCTTCTAATCTTCACCAGTTTGTCTTATCAAAACACAGAAGTAGATATGGTGGCTACAGACTTGCTGTTGCCATTCCTTCTTCCTGGGTGGCTTTGCAAAATAAGCTTAAATTGACTTCATTGGTACCCAGTTCATGCTTTAAGTGAATTCTGTCAAAAATTATGACACATGACTGCATTTGTTATTCCTGAACTTATTGTCTTGTACTTTCTTGATTCCTTTAAATTGGTTTTGTAATATTTGTATGTATTTGTTCATTTTATACTGTTATTTGTTATATAGTGTGTTTTCATGCATTGTATTGCCATTATCTGTTGGATGCAATTGTTAAAGAGAGTTTACTCTCAGTTGCTTCCCAATATATTGAATTGAATTGAATTGAATTAATGCAGTGGCACCAAATCCAGCGTCCTCCAAGACTGTATCATTTTGGACAGAAAGTTCTTCCTGTATATTAAATCCCATGGTTTGATTTATATGATGCCTTTGTCAAAGAAAAGTATTTTAATTTAATTTTCTGAAAAAAACAGATCCACATAAATGTCAAAATCATTAATTCTGGGGGTTGGGGCACAACTAAGTTATTTCCTTAGTATGGAGGTCTGAGTATCTGTAAGAGTTATATTTGAGAGATTTACATCTTGTAACATCATTGGTTGGATCCACATGAAGGAACTCTATATTAGATATCCTACTTGTTATTTCTCTTATAGGCCTGGTTCATGCATGGAGTTGGAAACTGATAAAATTAAAGGAGTGGATCCCCAGACAAATTGCCTTGAAGAAACTGAGAACATCCATCTTTTACATTGGATCCAAAGCAACTCTAAAAGTAGGAGACTGTACCATTATGAACATGAGGGATCGTTAAACAGGTTTTTGACAACTTAGGAACTAATATAGAAATGAATGATGCTAATGTTTAGACAGTCACTATTTTCTGTTTCTCTATAAATTGCTCCTGGTATACCCTGGGTTGTGATAATTATGGCAATAAATGTTATGGTTAATGAATCTGACCCTTGTCTGGGCACGAAAATAAAGAATGACGATATAAAAAATAATTGTATTTTCTACATTATCACAACAGGTTTATAATGCTTACTATCATGAAGCCCTTAGTAACTGTATAGATGGCATTTACTGTAGAGAGCTGAGTTCCCTAAATGAGATAAAGTTTGCTTATATTAAGCTTTTATTTTCCACTGTGACTATGACATTTCTCTAGCAATTGTTTTGATTATTTTTTTTTGAGCACCTAATCAGATTGTGAGCAAGATGTTGTGATGTCACAGAACTAGCTGTTAAAAACTGGGGGCCAGATTCCAAGATATGTTACACCTGGCGCAGGGTGATTTATGCCAAACCCCATGGCGCAAGTCACACCTTATGCCAGGCATAACACAAGTTTCTATTCCAGAAAGCACCTTGCGACATGCCATTTGTGGGTTGCACCAAAGGTGGCCTACGCCACCCACTACACCCACAACCCACTGCAGCATGGTGCAAGAGTGGGTTACAGCAGTAACTGTGCCCTATTCCAGAAGGGCGGCTGCCATAACCCTCTAACGCCATTCCAAGACACTCAATGGCACTGTGGACTTAGACCAGCATGGAGGTAGTCTAATGTGCATCCTTCCTTGCCAACTGATGGATGCTCACTCTGCAGTGCTGTAAGAAGCACATATTCCTGCTCCATGTCCTCTGCAGCAAAGTCAAGCTTCCCACCCCAAATGTCAGGGACCCTCTGGGGTCCATTTCCTGCACTGCCCCCCAAATACCTGTGCCACCTGGCCAGACCCCCTAATGCCCCAGGTGGTTGTGGGTGCATTTTGGGGTGGGGGGTTCTGGGGGGGCAGTAATTTGTGGGCCATGACTTGCAGCACCCAGGTCTATTGCGTCTTTCCTGTGGCGCTAGTCTATGGCTGCTGCAAGTCACAGGATGTAGGTGCCAGGGTCCCTGCCTGTCTTGGAATATGGTGCAGGGTCCTCTGCGTAGCGCTGCATGGTGCAACTCGCATACACCTACAAGTTGTGTCATGCATCTTGTAATCGGGCCCTGAATGTTATCTTTGCTTGTTCCCCCCTTGGAAGCCTCATGAAGAGGTGAAGCGCTAGGGGTTGTTAACCTGGGCAGTGAACTTTAAGCTGCTTGTGTATTTGTAAGGGAATAAAACCATTAACATTCAAACTGCGGCTGGTGCTGGACATTTATTTCAGAACTTGAGTGCAATGCTTTGGATTGTTTTGTCTAGACATACATGAGGCCCACCTAATTTATCCATGGTTCCAAATAGCATATCCTTAAAAGGCCCAGCCAATCCTAACCATAATGCCTGGCAACACAAACAGCCAGTGCAGGCCCCCTTTTCAAGTCTACAACACGGAGTGATGGGATACCAAAATAAAAAAAAACATGCAACACCATGTGGTTCCACAAACTTCATTATAATGTATGGGGGAGCCCTTATGATTAACTGAAATCAAACAGATTACAACCTTGTTATGACATCGATATGACATCACTCTGTTGTTAACCCTTCTTGAGTATGTCATATCTATGATATAACAAAACGGAATGCTCACAACAATCAATGTTCTAACAAAACAGAATGCTCACAACAATCAGTGTTCTAACAAAACAGAATGCTCACAACAATCAGTGTACCGTAAAGTAATTCAGTAAAGTAATTCAGTCTGGGATTACACAATCTTGGTAGCCCATACATTATGAAAAATAATGTATGGTCTTTGGTTAATAACCACTCTGTAAATACTTCTTGAGGTTGCCATGACATCTGAAATCCTCTCGAGCTGCGCTCTCAAGGTTTACAATGATGTCATGGCAATCTCTCAAAGTGTTTGCAGCATGGTTATTAACCAAAAAACATACATTATCCTTTATGAATACCCACCCTCTGCAACTCATCCCACCAGGTACCCAACAAACTGTTTACACACTTTTTGACACCACCACCCTTCAACCACAACCTTCACAAGATTTATCTTAAAGCCAGGCCTACCCAGTGGCCTGACTACAATTTTCATTCTTGGGCTTCTGGTTAAGAATATTCAATTAATTCATGTCTCTGTAAATTAAAATATATTGCGGTGTACTATGTCCAATATGATCATTGTTCCATTGCAAATATGTTTATGTTTTATGCTATTATATTGTTCAATATAATTGCAGCTTATCAACTATAAGCACAGGAAATTGCTCCACATCCAGGGACGTTTCACTTTAAATGCCTTCAGCAGCATTTGGGTGTAACAGGCCTGGTGGGGATTATATTAGGCCTATTTGGGTTACATCTGTCAATGTGACATGGGGGGGGTACACAACAACTTGGAAAACAAATTAGTTGTTTTCACCAACTAGAAATGTTCTAAAGCCTATGCTACACAGTACTCATAGTTTAACCATAAAATAAAGATTCAAAGTGTATAATATGTATAATATTGTACTTTTATTCCATGGGACAGGCTTAAACTACTCCAGACAGCGACACATAGGCAGGGAAATTGTTTTACTCACTGTCACATCCTCTTCCAGGACCTGAAAGCAGGGTGTATCCCTGACGTTGTCACAGACTCACAGATGGCCAAATGGTATTGACCTCATTATTGGACCTCGGCCTGCACCTTTGAGTGCATGGCTGACATCATCACTTTTTCTCTTACAATTACCAGGAACTTAGGTTATGTCATACCACACCATAATCAAAGGCATTGTTAATAACTTCGTAATTTTTCTTTCCATCTGAATAGCTATGTGTATTTCATAAAATGTGTTTCTACCAGTGTTTTACAAGTTTACAGGTTTCCACAGACTGGCATGTGTAAGATCTTCAAGCAACACATCAACTTTTCTTCACTGTTGGTGTTTTCCAAACCTGTCTGGTGCCTCCTACAGACTGGAAGTTCTATAATGGACTGTCAATACTTGTGCAGGGGTGTAATCCTTTTCCAAAGGAAAAAAAAAGCTACACCAGTGTGTGTGGCTACGCCACTGAAGAACTCAGTGAACCATATGCTAATCCATCTCCTGCCAAGGCATCTGCAAGCCATCCAGAGCCAGCAACATGCACGTTAATGTTCTTACCTTGCTGGTGTTTTATCTTCAACGGAATGTCTGCATAGCCCCATGTGCCATGTGGGGTTACAACCTTTGTGCAAATGATATTTTGCATGTAACTACGCCGATTTGTGGTTACTCCCCTGAACTTTATGGACTGGTTATATACATTTAATAATGACCTATTAGCAAAAGACATTGTCAACAGATTCTTCAATCAAGAAAAACATCAATTAAGCCTCACCAGCCAGGTAGTCAACACCCCCATCATCTGCCTTATCCGCTCTCAAAGTGGCATCTTGCTTCTAAATAGACAATGTTGTGTCATACTATTTTATTTTGTACAATGCATTCAATACTGTTTTTATAAACAATGTTGTGTGGTAACATACAACAACAACTTTTCTTATACACATATCAATTGTGGTGTTGACATACCTAGTTTCTGCTGTGTGCCTCACGAACAAACCATTCCATTCTTGGTCCATCTCTGATTACCCCTGTACCCACTTCTGAATAGGACTACTTTCACAATGACCCTGACTATTTGTTTGCTATAAACCAGTATTAACCAGGTTTTCATGTGCATATCCCTACCATCACCCTAAATCTTAAATCTGCATTACACATAAAAGGTACTCATCTTATAGGAACATATGAACTTGCAAGCAGATTAAGGCCTTTCGGTCTATCGAGTCTGCTTGACTGTGCAGCTAGCAGCCCTTATACTACAGCTGCCCCTCTCTCCCATCCCCCCTCCAAGTGACCCTCTCCCTTACTTTGTCCCATCCTCTTTTGAAGCAGCTCACTGTATTACAGGCTACCACTTCCTCTTGTAATGAGTTCCAACCCAACACCACCCTCTCCATAAAAAAGTGTCTCCTCATTTCCCTCCTGAACCATCCCTTCTCCAATCTCAGCTCATGCCCTCAGGTGTCCCTTCCTCTTCTTAACTGGAAAAGCCCCCTTGTGGCCATCTTATTTGTACCCTTCATGTACCTGTAGGTTTCAATCATGTCCCCCCTTTCTTTCCTCTCTTCCAGGGAGTACATGTTCAACTCACACAGCCTGCTGTCATAGGGTAAGTCCCCTACCCCCTGGATCATTTTTGCTGCCCTGCACTGCACCGCCTCCAGTAACCTAATGTCCTTCTTCAGGTATGGCCTCCAGAACTGCACACAGTACTCCAGGTGCGGTCTAACCATTGACCTATACAGTAGCAGGATCACCTCCCCCCTCCTGGAGGATATGTCCCTGGAAATACAACCCAGCATACTGTTAGCCTTTGCAGCTGTCTTTCTACACTGTGCAGAGTTGTTCATTGCTCTCATTATGATCACCCCCAGATCCTTCTCCTCCTCTGATTTGGCTAGCTGACCCCCAGCAGGTAGCTCCTCCTTGTTTTTTTTTGGCCCGAAATGCAACATCTTACATTTCTTGGTATTGAACACCAGCTGCTAAGTGTCAGACCAGGCCTCCAGTTTTTATCCATCTTATCCATATCAATAATATTATCGCTAAAGCAGGTGCTTCCCTTAATGACTGCACATGGAGAGAGTTCACATCCAAAGGATTTGTTATTCTTCAAGCAGTTTTTTTTCTCTCTGATATGAACCCTATGGTGTCTCACATGCATGCTTAATCAACACCATGCACAATTAAAGGTTTTCTATGCAACTTCTGTAGCCAGCCTGTAACTGAGCTATTACCAGCTAACTTCCCAATAGTTGTTGCCTCCTTATTCAGGCCACAAGGGGGGGGGGATTATGTTTGCCTGTAACCCCTTCTGATCACCCTTATTACATTCATGACAGCATAATAATGACAAATAAAGATTCTGATGTGTATACATATTAATTTCTAATGCTTAGCTAATGTGGGAAAATCCACAGTATAATCATGGCATAGACTGACATCTTGTGACAATAATAATTATAGCAAGTATAATTGTATTCGTTTTATGAATAAGACTGATTCTATTGTTTGCAAAAATTTCTGCAAGAAGCAGAAAATGTGTATCACTGATAAGAACCCTAGTACCGGGAGCAGCCCCTCTAGTTAGCCAATAGAATTGTATTACTGAATAGCATAATGAGCCATCACTACGGCAACAGATAGCCTTATCTCCCTTATAAAATCTTATGTCATTGTTTTCCACCCCAAGTTCCATTCTTTTAACGACTTGTTTATTGAGTTCTGTATTAATGAAGACAGACATACACATACCCCAGGGGTCAACCCAGGGTCCACAACCCCAAACTGGTTATGGTCACTATGTACAGAAAAAATATGTACACACACAGGTGCACTGTATCATCCATCTTAACATATAACATGTCTCATTAGATTACAACTTGGGATAGCCAAACACATTTTATAAATAAAAAAGGCATCATTGATCCGCTACCTGCCCATCCCAACATAGGTTGTTAAGATGTCCACTTACAAATAACCTATTATAGGAAGTGTTTGCACCTGCGTCCCCTGAAAAGAGAGAGAGTCCCCCCACCCTTATAAAATTAGCAAATCCCTGCATTCCTATAATGTCTACTAAATATAAAAGCACCTGAGAGTATTGATACCTTTGCCTTAGAGATACAGACACACAAAAATCAAACTGGAGATAACATTAGAAAATAATAAAAAAGATTAAGAACTTTCCATGTGGAAAAACATCCATATTTCAGCTGCCAATATTTATCTAATTGCAGCCTGACAGACAGACCTGCAGTCGATCACTTTTGACCTGCATAAAGTAAACTGCTTCCATGACCAACCATCTTTTACCATATAGCCCTCTCTTGACCTTCATAAGCATTTGCCGCTTAATTCTTTCCAATACCCTAATGAAATCCCTCACCCATTGTTCATAAGTATAAAGTCACTTTTCCAATGTTTTAAAACAAAGGACTTAACCAGGGCTGACATTAAAGAGAGATGGTATTTACCCGTCGCCCCTGAAACCTGAACCATGTCACCCAAAACACAAATCCCTGATATTATAAACTCTGAATATTTCAATAAGGAGTCCATATTTTGTTTAATATTAACCCACAAGGGCTGTATTTTGGAACAATCCCACATCACGTGCAGAATGTCCCCTGGGCCCAAGCCGCATCTAAAACACAGGTCTGTCTGTCTGTCTGTCTAAGGCGTCGATCACATAGTTTAGCAGGAGTGTAGTATAAGTTGGAAGAAATAAAAAAATTGCATAATCTTGTACTTAGGTATAGGGATATACTGTATTTGCAACTCTTCCACATACCTTTCCAATCTAGCCTAAGAGGAGCTATACTCTTGTCCCAATATAAGGTCTGCACCAGTGAATCCAGGCCCACAAAATCTAGTAACACCTGATAAACTTGTGATAGAGGTCTAAGTGCATAGTTTGCCTGTTTTAACCTTTCCCAACTAAACGGTTGTTTCTGGTCCTCTCCTGGCTCTCACAGCACCTTCCTCACAAGTTTAGTAAGCTGCAACTTTTTATAAAAGTCCATATCGCCACACCTTGATGGAAGAACCACCCTACCCTCAATTATAAAATCTGCTAAATTGAGACCAATCAGTGGGGCTGACCATTTTTTATTAATTATTTGTCTTCCAAGACAGAAATTAGGATTACCCAACATAGGTTGGTCTCAAGTTCTCATTTGTTCCTTTCTCTGTGTCAGGGTTAAAAAGGTCCACCAAGTGATTACTGTTTTATTTATTGGACTAGGTTTTACTTTCTAAGGCAATCCTTCTGGATTTACAAAAAGCAACAACTCCGGAGATAGACCTGCATCTCTTAATATCTTCTTCTCCACCTGTAACCAAGTTGGATTATATTCCTCTCCCTCCTGAATTGTACCCCACCGTCCCATTAAATCCAATTGCCCAGCCACATAATACACATGAAGATCTGGAAGTTTAAGACCTCCCATATGCTGTGGAAGTCGCATACTACTATGCTTTTTCCTGGGGGGCTTAGAATTCCAAAGGAATTCAGATATTAGTTTTTGAACTTTAATGAACCATATTTTAGGAATGATATACGGAGCCAAGTGAATGGGGTATAGGAATCTGGGTAATGGATTAATTATGATCAATCCTAAACTAGCTGTAAAATTTAAAGGGAGTTTATTCCACCGAAGAATGTCTGATCTAATTATATTCAGCAGTTTTCCCAAATTTGCCTCCACCCCGCCTCTATATTCACAGTGATCCAGATGCCCAAATATTTAATCTGTTGTGGGGCCCAGTGAATCTGAAGTGGCTCAAAATCTGCTTTATATATATATGTAAGGTAAGGGGAAGTACCTGTGTTTTGGTCAGATTCAGTTATAATTCAAAACCTTAGAAAATTGTTTAATTTCTAGAGCTCTTTTAAAACTCTCTACCAGTTATTGTAGATGTAATAGAATATCATCTGCAAATACAGAAAATTTAAGTTCCTCCCCCCAACACAATTCCCTGTATCGCTGAGTGCCTACTCATCGCTCTTAGAAGAGGTTCCAAATAGATATTAAATAAAATTGGTGATGGGGACAGCCTTGTCTGGTCCCATTGTGTAAATGAATTTCTTGTGAGACATACCTGTTACGTAAAACCCTAGCTGTGGGGGCCGCATATAAATTTTTAAGTCCTCTGAGAAGGCCTTCAGGGAACCCCATCCTCTCCATGACAGCAAATAAAATGGCATGGGAGACCCTATCGATGGCCTTCTCAGCATCTTAGGAAATCAATGCCATGGGTATCTTGGACTTAGTCACACAGTAAAGTACATGATGAAGTTTCCTAAGAGCATCATGGGCCCCTCTGCCCGGCATAAACCCTACTTGATCTTGACTGATTAAAGCAGGAGCTAACATAATAATTCTATTGGCCAAAATCCTTGTTAGTATCTTAATGTCCTAATTCATCAAGGCTATAGGCCTGTAACTACCTGGCACTTCTTTTGGTTTATCTGGTTTTGGAATAAGTGTTATATATGCCTGATACAGGGGGTGAGGGACTCCCTGCTGCATTATTTTGGTAAATAAATCTTCAACAGGGGAAGAATAGTGGAAATATGGGTTTTATAAAATTGGTCTGTAAGACCATCAGGTCCTGGGGTTTTACCATTTGGTAATG
This sequence comes from Neoceratodus forsteri, assembly GCA_016271365.2. Lineage (NCBI taxonomy): Eukaryota > Metazoa > Chordata > Ceratodontiformes > Ceratodontidae > Neoceratodus > Neoceratodus forsteri. The sequence continues at coordinate 125,156,378 of CM028138.1, forward strand.
AGTTTACTACCTCCAAAATTTCAGATTCCCTTATTGGAGCTGCCAAGGTCTGTGCTTGCACATGATCCAGTGTAGGGAGAACTATGCTATCTAAAAACCCCTTAATTTCTTCTTCAGTACTAATAACCCCTCCTTGATAAATCTCTTTATAATAGAATGCAAATGCATCAGCCATTCCCTGGGGATCAGTTATAGTTTCCCCTTTATAGTATATTAGTGTAACAGTAAGCCATGCTTCCCATTCCCGAACTCTAGATGCAAGAAGACGACCAGGCACATCCCCCTGTAGCAAATATTTAGCTTGAAAACTTTCTAACCAGTAGTCTACCTTGTGATAGACTATGTCTGCCATTTCATCTCATAGGTCTTTAAGCTCAGTATCCAAGCTTCTAGAGGAGCCTTCCAGAGGAGTAAGTGAATTGATAGCCCCCAGTATAAATTCCTCCAGCACCTTTCTCATGTTATTCCTTCTAGCTGTATATCTTTGGGCTATTCCCACGTATAATACCTTGCATGTTGGCCAGGCTAAATTTTTATCCTGCAATGTTGGGAGTTGGGTCTGAAGAATCTCAAGGAGAACATTCTCCAGCTTGGTGACAAGCATATCATCTGTTAATATCGAATCATCTAGTCTCCATCTATATGGCCTAAGTGGAATACAGTCAATCTCCCAAATCAACTGGATTGGGGAGTGATCAGATAGATCTCTACGGTGGGCAATCAACTCTTTAATTCCCCTTAATGCTTCATTATTGACCAAGAAAAAGTCTATCTGGGTCTGGGTTTTGTGTGTCCCTGAATAGAAAGTCATATTGTTATCCCCCTTACTGTGTGTCCTATAAGGGTCAACCAACAGCAAAACCTCTAAAAATCTATGTATGGCCACTTTGGCCACAGGTGGCAGTCTCTTAGTTGGTGGCTTCCTATCTACCCAGTTATTTAAATACAAATTCCAGTCCCCTGCTAACATGAGAGGATGTGTCGGCAGCGTGACCAGATCCATCTCCAAAGGGGCAAAACATTTTGGATTGGGCAGTGTAGGGCCATAGAAAGAAGCAATTGAAAGCTCTCTACCCAAAATAACACCAGAGGCAAAAATCCCTCAACAATCCTCCCTCTATATAACCTGCTTAACAACATATAGACATGCCTTCCCCACCAAAATTGCCACACCCCCTGAAGCCCTGGCCTTACCAGCTCCTAGGACCTGGCCCACCCAGAGTTTTTTAAGAAGACCCAGTTCCTCCATCAACAAATGCATTTCTTGCAGTGCTACTATATGTGCCCCCATTTGTTGGAGATGTTTCAAAATCACTACTGTTTTTTTTCTACCTGTGAGGCCTTTAACATTCCAAGAAATAATTTCAATATTCACCATTTTGTATGTCCTGCTTTTCACTCCCATAATGACCTTGGACTATCTCTCTTTCCTCCATCCCCTTAATCCCCCCCAACCAACATCCCAGATCCCTAGATCGCCCTCCTATAAGATACAGACCCATAGATGAGCGTGTCCCTGTGCGTCCTCAAGCCCCCCTGCTCCCTACGAAAACCTTGCAGGGCCCTACCATGGATGTTAGACTCATTAAGATCTCACAGATCCGCAGTATCTAGCTTCCCCTGACCCCCTCATTTAATTTCCATTTAGGAACCCAAAAGAATAGTAACCCATTATCTCATTTGTCAAACGTCAGGTGTTTTGGCCCAGCACAAAATTAAATCAAGCCCACATTGGGGCAAGAGGACCCCCCCCCCCAAACTCAGGCACAGTAGCATCAGGCAGGGGATAATTCCCTCTGTAAAAAGGAAAATGTAAAGAAAACTCTATAAATGCATAATGGGCCCCGAGCAAATGAAGGATCCCACACTGGATTCCTTCATGTATTTGCTACTATTATGGGTTATAATTTAACATCAAACTTAAGTCAAAAATAACTAGCACTCTTCTGCCACCAGATAGTCCTAAATATGAATCTAGGCACTCGCTCAGCATTTGCTGGGTCAAACTGTAGTTCCCGTTCCCAAAATCATGTCCCAGAAAGTATAACAATTCCGAAATAGCCCCAAATGCATTAACAATAACAAATAATGATCATTCCCTACAGCAACTCAATCCTAGTGCAGACTACACAAAGAGAAATGGTAACATTTGTGGACAAATTATATAAGTCTTAAATTCTCCAGTCCCCATGTGATCTTACTCAGCTTTCCCACCTGTAGAATCTTAAGTCCTGCCAAGACTTCCCTCCTTTATGCAATTTCAGGTCGCTAACTTGAAAAGAGCAGGGAGTTCCACTCACAGGTCTTCCAGAGCATCCCTCATAGTAAAATATTTCCTCTCTCCCGATTGCAGTCTCGCCATAAAAGTTGCCGGGTGTAGAATTCTAAATTTAACCCCCGCAAGATACAGCTTTTTTTTAATGTCCACATATTCTTTTTGTTTTTCCCGAATCGAGGGGGTTAAATCTTGGAACAACCAGATAGCTGCCCCATTCCACTGGAGATTTTTGGCTGCTTTAGCTTTATTAAGCACATGAAGCTTTTCCTTATAATTCAAAAATCTCATAATAAGGACCCAGGGGCATGCTCCTGGTTGGGGGCCTTCTCTCAAAGGTCGATGCGCTCTCTCCAAATTGTACGCCTTTCCGAATGGCGTTAGACCCACATGTTTCAATAACAAGTCTTGCACAAGGGATAAACAGTCCACTCCTTCAGCTCACTCAGGTAAGTTATTTCTCCAACTGCGTGCTTCTTGATCCTCGATACAATCTTCCAGCTTCTTGACTTGTCTGTGCAGAGTTACAATTTCCGAATCCATTGTAGATGTTTTCCTTTCTTGAGAGGTGACCCAGGCTTCCACATCTCCCATGCATTGAGCCAGGGCCTGCAAGGCTGGTTTTACAGTAGAAAAATCGACCACTAGTCCTTGCAGCAGCTGTTTAATTTCCAAAATATCGTCCGGTGGTGAATGACTCCCCTTGTCTACCATGGGCTGATTCTCCGTGGCATCTGGAGTAGGCGATTGGGGTTTTGGGAGCTTCATCACCGGGGCTTGTGCAGCCAGAGGTTCCAGGCTTCCACACTTCATTTTAGCCACTGCTTTCGGCCCTGCATACCTGTCTCAAGATGTCAAAAAACTGCACCGCTATGCTCCGACTCGTCAAGCAAGCTACCCGGTGCTACTCTGGAGAGGTAGTCTCAGAGTTTAATCTTCCACAAGTAAGTCCAATATAAGTTTTAAATTGAAAGAACTGCAGCAAGGCCTAGGAGCAGCACTGAGGATGTCCTCTCGGTATTAGCTCATCACGTGATCAGAGTTCCATTCTTCATCTCAAGTAGATAGAGGTCTTCAGGGCTCCCAGCTCTAGGTAAGCTGTAATCACTGTTTTTGGGGCTATTAACAAACCTACTGTATATTATTAATTTCTGCAACACCTGTTCCTGAGATGTGTTTTGCCATTTAGTCAGAATACTGCAAGGACTAATCATCCTACAGTGGCCCTAATTTTATTTTTCAAGTTGTGGAGGATGTTTGGTTAAATATTGTGATGATGAGAGAACCCCCCCCTACTGCCTGGAGATCACTCCACACACAAGTGGGTGTCATTAAAGATTCTTTGTCCCTTCCCCCCACAACACCTCTCCAGTTAGGTACTACCTGAATAATGTATCTTACTTCCCCAACTGGTATAGCTGAGTGCTGTCAAGGGTAGGGGATGCTGCACTGGACTGACCTGAGACCTGCAGGAATGTGAGACACTGGTTCTGTAAGCAAGGACACCGACACTTGGATTGGTGGAAAAAAAGAAGGTAAATTTTACAGAAAAGTTGAAAAAAAGTAGCTTGTATAGCCACAACTGGCACAACACACCTTTGCATAAATCTGTGAACAAATAAACAAGAAATTGTAGTTTGAATAGACTCTTTCTTCTCTTTTCCCAGCAGTGCACCCCACTACATTCTTCCTGGAGACTGCAGGTACACACCACTCACTAGCCCTCCAGCACATAGACTTTTCCCCTTGCGTCTTCAGCCCTCCAGCACATAGACTTTTCCCCTGGAGTCTTCAGCCCTCCAGCACATACACTTTACCCCTGGAGTCTTCAGCCCTCCAGCACATACACTTTACCTCTGGAGTCTTCAGCTCTCCAGCACATACACTTTACCCCTGGAGTCTTCAGGCTCTCACTACCCACCAGTCCCCCAGAACACACAAGCTAGTCCCAGGATAAGTGCCCTCTCTGGTCTTAATCCCAAAGCTTATTTACACTATAGCCTTAAGGGCAAGCAGTGGCTAGCAGGCCTTATCCCACCTTAGGTAGCCCACTGACCCCTTACACCAGTTACCTACCCTGGTATCTATCACACAGTTACTATTCATATTCACGCTATAGCTCTACACAGTTAAAATTATTCAACATTTCTATTCACAAATTCACTTTAAGCAACCAGGAATAACACTGGCATGAAATATATAACATACTTGTACATTAAAAGCTAGGACAATACCCCCCCCCAACCAAGTCCTTGAACTGTTCAGTCCTTTAAATGACAGAGTCTTTTAAAATGCAGAAAGACTGAGGAAAATTTTCTGTTACTTCAGTGTCACTTGACTTTTAAAATAGTACCCAAATTGCAGCAATGAGTTTTTTACAATATCACACACCATTGGATTTTCTGAAGAAATTCTTTGATAAAATGTCTGATGAATTGTTCTGAGGGCCATCTGGAGTAAGCAGCTTTGTTGATATTTCTTCATATTGCACTTTTAGTTCTATGAGGGAAAATTTAGTACAACAGGGTCATCAGGGACTTGAAGCACCAGGCTATCTGTTCTCTCCCTGCTCTCACTCACTACCCTATCTGAGCCTACTCTGGGATACAGATGATCCCCTAATCCTACACTTTAATTAAATAAAGGGTGTCGCATCAGGCATTATCACTGCAGTAGGCCTCTTCTGACTGAACACCCACTTGGCTTGAGTCCCTCCTTCTTGATCGCTCTCCCTGCTTGAACTCACTGAACACCGGCTGTGCAGCTACTTTTATACCCCAAACTCATTTGCTTATGCTTATTTCTGGTCACTGAGTGGATACTGACCTGTCCAGGGGCTCAGCACCAATCACATTCCTTTTTGCAACAGCATCAGCCACAATGGAATATACAGTTTTGAAATCCAGCTGCCCCTCTCAACATTCTAAGGCTTCCTTTTTATATCTGCTGTGGGCGTAGCCTGCAGATGTTTTACATCCAAAAAGAATCCACGTCATGTTTTCCGTCCGTACAACATGATGAAGTGTTAAAATAGTTTGTTTCGCGGAGAGTCCAATTACTACACTGACTGTATGAGGTATAGTAGTTGAAGAGCCCTATTTTTTTCTCTGCACTTAATGTCCTGAGAGTTCCCCTTCCTCTAAGAGTATAACCCGCCCCAACTCCACCCGCACCACTCACTGTATTTATCTCAGTGCTTGAAGTCTTGAGAGGTCCCCTCCCCCAGAGAGCATGGTTAACCCAACTCCATCCCCCATCACTCACTGTATTTTGGTGACCCCCTCGCATTTCACCACAGATGTCCTTCTGAGATGCTGAGTGGTGCTTTTCTGTGTGTCATAACAGTTATTGACAAACAGCGGGACATGTAATTCAGTAGTGGTGCACTGTCCTCTCTCCTCTCTGTCAGTCTCTCTCTCTTTGTTTAGGTCTTCAGTCACTGGCAGGGACATTGTTATGTATTGAAATGCACAGTACAGGAACCGCAGGATTCAGCAGCGTATACAGCGAGTGCCTGTAAATAAATGACTCTCCCCAAAAAAGAGAAGTGTGCAAGAAATAAATAGCACACAGGTGCATCAAATGGACCATTTCCACATTCCGTTGTTGTTGTGGTGACACCTTGATATTCTTCTCCCCTACAGTCAGCACTGGGATTGGTTCAGAGTAAACTCGTATCTCTGGTACCATTCTGGGTCATAGTGTACCCCTCTCCACCACTTCTTCCATACCTCTGAAGCACCTATGTTGGGAGCTGGTGAATCCTGTTCCACTTAATTTTTTATTGTATGTTTTTGTAAAGGTTTAAGTGTTTTTACATCTCTTACCACACCCCCAGTTCTTAGACAGATCACAACACAGATGTGTTTTTTCTATATACCCCTTCCTTTGAACTGCTGAAGAAGGCGCAGTCCTGCCCTTCCTATTTTTTTAATCTGAGAACAAAACAATCTGTCAATGCCACTAGCTAGTTCGATGATCGTCTGCTCACTCCCACCCCCTCCTCCATCACTTGCTGATTCAATTTCTCTGAGAGGGTATTCTTCCATCCACAGATTTGTTTTAATCACTCTGCCCACATGGTCTGTTTATTTGTGTTAAGTCTGTATGATTTTGTAGAAGTTTAAGTGTTTGTACATCTGTTACCACACCCCCAGTTCTTAGACAGACCACAACACAGAAGCATTTTTTCCACATACCCCTCCCCTTGAACTGCTGAAGAAGGCACAGCCCCACCCATCCTATTTTTTTATCTGAGAACAATCTGTCAATGCCACCAGCTAGTTCAATGATTGTCTGCTCACTCCCACCCCCTTCCCCATCACTCACTGATTCAATTTCTCTGAAAGGGTGTTCCCCCATCCACAGATTTTTTTTAACAGATTAGTAATTACACATGCACAGGTAGTATGCACAATGCCACTACCTGCAATCAACCTGTAGCATTGCTACATTAGATTTTTTAAAACACAATCAACAAACTGGATGTTTTCACTTACAACTACAAGAACCCCTGCTATGAGTTGGCAAAACGTGGTATCTTTAATTATGTGACACCAGGTATTGTAACTACTTAATTTGGGCACACACACTGACTTGAGGCTGCAGTATTTAACATAGAAACATAGAAACATAGACTTTGATGGCAGATAAGGACTACTTGGCCCATCTAGTCTGCCCATTTCCCTACCTACAGGATAGGCCACAGATCCTAGTTAACCAACAGCCTATTTCTTCCTACTCTCCACAAGAATTGCCTTATGTCTGTCCCATGCATTCTTGAATTCTCCCACAGTTTTAGATCCCACAACCTCCTCAGGAAGGCTGTTCCATGCATCCACTACCCTCTCCATGAAATAATACTTCCTCACATTGCCCCTGAACCACCCTCCCCCTATCTTTAAATTGTGTCCCCCTTGTTCTTGCACGTCTCTTTTTCTGAAAGATGCTACCCTCTTGGACTTTGTTGATTCCACTGAGGTACTTAAAAGTTTCTATCATGTCCCCCCTCTCTCTTCTTTCCTCAAGGGTATACATATTAAGCTCCTTTAGTCTCTCCTCATATGGCTTATCTTGCAGACCCTGCACCATTTTAGTTGCCCTCCTCTGGACTACCTCTATCCTGTCTATGTCCTTGCAGAAATGGAGTCTCCAGAACTGGATGCAGTACTCCAGATGGGGTCTCACCAACTGTCTGTACAGAGGGATAATAATTTCCTGTTTTCTACTGGTAATGCCTCTCCCTATGCATCCCAGTATACCCCTAGCCCTCCCTACTGCCTTTTCACATTGCTTGCTAACCTTAAGGTCATCTGATATGATTACCCCCAGGTCCCTTTCCTTTTGTGTTGTTGTTACTACCTCCCCCCCATTGTGTATCCTTCCCCTGGGTTCTTGTTTCCCAGGTGCATTATTTTGCACTTTTTTGCATTGAATCCTAGCTGCCATACTTCTGATTATTCTTCCAACCTTGCCAAGTCCCTTCTCATCCTTTCCACGCCTCCTTGTGTATCAACCCTGTTCCAGATCTTTGTGTCATCTGCAAAGAGGCATACTTTTCCTTCCAGTCCCTCTGCAATGTCACTTATGAAGACATTAAAAAGGACTGGACCCAATACTGAAAACTGCGGTACCCCACTAGTAACCCCTCTTTCTTCAGAGCGGACTCCATTTACAATTACCTTCTGTGTCCTGTTGTCCAGCCAATGTTTTACCCAGGCTACCACCCTGGGACCCACTCCCAGCCAGGTTAATCTGACTATTAATCTTTTGTGTGGGACTGTGTCAAATGCCTTGCTAAAGTCTAGGTAGGCCATGTCCACAGCTCCTCCCTGGTCTACTACTTTGGTCACCCAGTCAAAGAAATCTATTAGATTTCAGTGTTCTCATTGTACCTTCCTGACTTGCAGTTGGGAGAAGAAATAGCTATTCATTTCAAAACCCTTATTTTAAGTCTGCCCCCCCCCCCACACACACACACAAACCATTTTCCACACACACAAACTAATTCCCTCACATCTCTTGGTGTCTTTGTGTTTGCTGTTGTATCTCTAGATGTGCTCTGCACCACATATTGTAGCGCTTGCATTGCAGACTAATCGTGGTTTAATGTTATGTGCTGCAATAGCACTACTCAGCATTTCAATGCAAATACATGTTTTGTTTTTAAATGTCAGTTGATATATCATATCAATTGACAGTGGAAATATTGTGAATACTTTAGCACACAAAAGTTATTAAAAAATAAGGAGCACACTATTGAGACAGCATATAAAGATCTAATTTCCTACACCATGGTATGCGTCAGTGTTTTATGGAGTAAGAAGCCGCCAAGTGTGGCGGCATCATTGCCTACTCACCAACCCAGAACAGACAAATATTTTTGTGATATAGGGAGTGAGTTTGGGTAGGAGCAGTTGATTGCCGCAGTGGTGTTTTGCTCCAGTACTCCATGGCAGGTAGTATTATTTGGGTGAGAATAGATGACACCATTTCATGAATGGTTTGAGTGCCCCCAGACCCCTGGGCAGACTAAGGAATCAATCTGAAGAAAGAAGCAGTCAAAGGACAGCATAAATTAATTGTACCCCTACAATAGTGAATGCAGATCAGAAATTTCAGGTTAATTTGCCTTGCTTCCCTTGTTGTAAATGCTGGAGTGAAGATTGTGGCTGCAATGCTCACACACACACACATATAAGAAAGTATATAAAAATTAAAAAAATTTTTGCAGATGTGAGGTGGCCGGTTGTTCTGTGGTGATCAGAATGTTTAAAATCATCCTCGGTGCCCTCAATCTTCTGCCAAGTAGGAGACTGTGGCTCCGTTTTTCAAAATAAAAACATATGGTAACAGGGCAGCAGGAGGATGGTGTCTACTCTGTAACAGAGAAGTTTGCAACAGTGAATGCAGATCAGAAATTTCAGGTTAATTTGCCTTGCTTCTCTTGTTGTAAATGCCGGAGTGAGGATCGTGGCTGCAATGCTCACACACACATATAAGAAACTGATTGGTGTGATAGGTAGTAATCCCTGCTATACATGTAGTCCAACATAATCCCACAACATATGCCCAAGTGTGTGTTGTAGTGCTATATGTAGAAATAGTGGCTTGAAAATAGTGCATATGACCTAAAATGCTACTTACATGGAATCTAAAGATATAAAGAAAAGTGCCTCTTCTACTATGCGCACTCTCACAGACACACACAGACATACACACACAAAGTTTAAATGAGGCTGCTAAATTCAAAGTAATGTTTCAGTGATTAGAGATGTGAAATTGATCGATCCTGACATATGGACTTTTATTCTTTTTTTCCTCCTCCTTGTATGATCGTGATGTTGGATTTTTTTTATGTTAAACCATTACGAGAATAAATCCTTCCTATTCTAATGTTTGTATCCTTATTTTCTGTTACTGGTAGATGCCTTTAAGTGTAATGAATGTTACTGAAAGTGAATCTCAAGAATAAAATCTTGAGAAATAGACCTCCCATTATGCAGCTTGAGTAACAAAAATTAAGTACTGTAATTAAAAGCATTACATATTGATTTTCCTTTGTTGTATTTACTGTAGGTTCTTTTGTCAATGTCTGGACCATTTCTTTCTTGCTGTTCTGTTTTGAGTATCAGAGGTCTCTAGCCGATTGGAGGTTGGTAGTTTCAGTCTGAGTTCTGCATTGGAAAATTGCAGCTAAGGGCCCCATTTTCCAGTTGTATGGTTCACTTTCAGTAACAGACATAACTTCAATCTTAGCTGTCTGATTTAACTGGGACTACATTACACATGGTACAACTCACAATTAACGGACTGATCTGAAACACTTGAACAGCGTTACACAATAAACAGATAATACTGCAATCAAACTGTCACATTACCGTGACAGCTCAATACACCTGTTTTTCCCTTCTAAGCAACAGTAACAGTACCTTCACATCATTCAGGAATCAATAACTTAAAAAAATACAGCAAAATTAAATTATATCTAAAAAAGTCCATGAACTGACAAATTTCGTTTATGTCATTAATTCCAGATCCAACGTGCATATAGCTGCAGCCTTCACCAACTGTAAACTATCCTAGTGAAATGCTTGGTGCCCTCAATCACCTGCCAAGTAGGAGATTATGACTCCCTTTTTCAAAATAAAAACACATGGTAACAGGGCAACAGGAGGATATGGTCTACTCTGTAACAGAGCAGTTAATTTTTTTTTCTGCAGCTGTGACGTGGCTGGTTGTTCTGCAGGAGACCAGAATGTTTAAAATCACCCTTAATACTGTGTAAGTTAAAACATGCTGGAGTGGCAGGTTGCCCCACGAGGGAACACTTTGCTCATTTTAAAAGACTGAGTGCTTATGTATAGGGAAATGTAACAAGACAACTTGCTCCATTTTTTTAACTATTTGTGTATCAGTATTACTGTTTTACCTTTTACAGTCCAGGTGGATGTGACTCTAAAGAAATACATTACCTTCTTTTGATAGAATTTTAGTTGGATCCCACATTGCGTAAGTTAGATGGTTTAAAACATTCTGCTTGCTTTTCATCATTTCCTGCTACTAGAATAAATGAGTACATGGCTGAAGTTTTTTGTGCCATGAATGTTTAAAAAGTAGCAGCTCCAGTCTGAGTGAATGAGATTGATTTAGAGATATAATGATGGCACATTTTTAATAAATTCTAAATTTAATTAGATATAATGTATACACACTTTTGGTTCAATGTGTTTCTCTGGTTATGCTCGCTATAGCACAACGAGTCTTTTTTCAGCTTTTGGATGTGTTTTTGGTTACCGTGTTTGTCATGAGGGTCAAAATCGGAGGGGGTAAGCTTGTTTTTGAAAATGGTGCCTAGTAAATTTTGTAAAGTGATTCAGTTTGTTGTTGGTTTAATTTAAAACATTTTAGTTGGAACAACCTTTGCAATAGAGAATGGTGTCTAAGAAATTCAAATTTAGAAGGCTTCACATTAATATGGAATTAAAGTAAATAAAGATACCACCAACTAGTTTTATGGTCGTCTGCTCACTCCCACCCCCGCTCCCATCACTCACTGATTCAATTTCTCTGAGAGGGTGCTCCCCTATCTACAGATTTTTTTTTTAAATCAGTAATTACACATGCAAAGGTAGTATCTCAGCTTCTTTTTTTTTTTTTTGTCCAGAGCCGCTGTGATATGCCTAGACTGCCCATCATGCACACTGCCCACACTGCAATCAGAAAATCTTTTTAGAATGTTTGGTTACTGCTTCCTCATTCATTGATGTCCCACAAAGAACTTCTGCAAACAAGAAATAGTTTGGGAATGTTATCTGAAGAACTCCAGTTTTTGTTGGATGTTTATTTTTAAAATCTGCTTAAAATCTGGTTAAATTTCAGTTGGCACCCATCTGTAGCCCCCCCACACACACACACACACAAGGCTGAAAATAGGCAAGAAATTGTGTAGGCCTCTTTCCTGGTCAACAAAAACTAAATAAAATAAATGTCTAACATATGCTGTTATTACTTTATGCAACGAACATCGTGGACATTTTGCATCTATTATCAGTATTGCTTTGAAATGTATAGTATGATCCATATCTAGTGGACATGTTAGTTGTTTTGATATATAAGAACTGTCACTGCATTGCAGACTTTCTTGAGCGACAACATTAAATCATGATTAACATTTTTCCTGTTCATTTAAAAACTCCAAAACCTGGGAAAACATTATTGCACAAACTATACATAAAATTTCAAATTGGTATGACTGCTACCCACAGTACTGCTGATTCATAAGCACTTCTTGGAGTTCAGTCTTACACAATATAAATTATTTATGACAGCTTACTATTTGCACACTTTGCACACGTTATCTAACCTACTGTATACCTCAATTACCTGATTGTCCCCATTGTCAGTCTACACTGCTCGGCACACCATAATAAGTTTTACTAGATCATTTCAACATATTCCTTATGCTGAACACTGCACAGCCTAGATTCATAGACTCATAGATATGTGACAACATCAAAAAATCCTTTCTGGCTCATGGAGTCTGCATAACATCATATGGTATGATACATGTTGTAACTCTGTTACTTAAAGGGACAGTGTCAGCCAGTAGGTGGCGTTTTAATTTATTTTTTTAGTTTTTATGCTTGCTTGCACGCATGTGCAAGAAACATAGTGCCATCATCGAGATTTCGGTGTGTCACCCCTCTTCCAATTCAGTCAGTGTGTTATGGCATCTGTCCGCCATCGCATGCTGGAGCTGTCTATGACAAGCTCCAAAATGCAGTGGCACAAGTTGAAAGAGGGAGCTATGCTTCAGTAAACAGTGATAAGATATCACCTGCTCATGCACAGCTCCCCTACACACACACACACACACACACACACACGAGAAATGCATGCATACTCGTGTCCCTCCCCCTTTTACGTACTTAGCCAATGGGGTGCCCAATCCCCCATTGCCTTGTGCTGTGCTTCCCCCAAAGCCTTCCATATGCCACGCTGGGTGCCCACCCCAGTGTGGCAACTCATAGAATAGCTAAAGGGGTGCCCAATCCCCCGTCGGCTCCACTGTCCTCACCCCCCCCGAGTACTGGGTGCCACACTGGCAACTGATCATATGGCTGACAGGGGTGTCCAATCCCCCGTCGGCTTCACGGCCCCCCCAACCATCCTTGTGCCACGCTGTGAGCACCCCAGCATGGCAAATGTCCCACGCCTTTTTTTTTTAAACCCTGTAAAGACAAATGGTCCCACGCAGTCTTCCTGCCCCTCCCCACAACCCGCACCCACCCACTGCACACCCAGCCTCCCCACAAACCTCCACCCCATACTTACCTCCGGAGCTCGGCGCGACGATCTGCGGTGGACTGGGAACACGTCTGCACTCTTCAAAGCCGACCGTGAACTGAGGAAATGCCGGTAAGCTGTATAATGGGATAGATAGGGTTTTTTCAACTTTGTTGCATATCTCAGGCATTTTTTGGAATTTTTGCAGCAAATTTTCAACATGGGGTTTTTGGAACCCCTTCTCATGAATGATGTCACTGTCATGGCGTTGTCCGGGCCCGAGGGTGATTTCGCAGTCACTGCATGAAATCATCTTTCAGGCCTGAATAATGCCATGACAGTGACATCATTCATGAGAAGGGTCTCAAAACCCCATGTTGAGAAAAGTATGCAAACTCCAAAATGACTGTTTTACGAGCGTGCATTGCGCAGTTCCTACGCAGGCTCGTAAGTTCGTGAATTTTCAATATTTTCACTCCAGATTTTCAACATTACCATTTTACCACACCTTCTTATGAGTAGTATAGCTGTCATTTTTCACATCTCACCCAAAAAGTGTTTCCGCCCATGTAGCGCACAATGGCGCAGTCAATGTGAAAAATCAATGTACAGGACAAATTAAGAAAATGACAGTGACACTGTTCATGAGCAGAGTTCTTAAAATGGCTATGTTGAAAATTTGGTGAAAAAATTCCTAACAATGACTGTTTTACGAGCGTGCGATGCGCAGTTCCTACACACGCTCGTAAGTTCTCAAATTTTCAATATTTTCACTCCAGATTTTCAATATTGCCATTTTGCCCACACCTTTTTATGAGCAGTACTGCTGTCATTTTTCACATCTCACCCAAAACATGTTTCTGCCCATGTAGCGTACAATGGCACAGTCGGTGTGCGAAATCAATGTACGGGACAAATTAAGAAAATCACAGTGACACTGTTCATGAGCTGAGGTCTTAAAATGGCTATGTTGAAAATTTGGTGAAAAAATTCCAAAAAATTACTGTTTTACGAGCGTGCGTTGTACAGTTCCTCCGCACACTCGTAAGTTCACGAATTTTCAATATTTTCACTCCAGATTTTCAACATTGCCATTTTACCACACCTTCTTATGAGTAGTACAGCTGTCATTTTTCACATCTCACCCAAAACATGTTTCCACTGATGTAGCGCACAATGACGCAGTCGGTGTGCGAAATCAATGTGTGGGACAAATTAAGAAAATCACAGTGACACTGTTCATGAGCAGAGGTCTTAAAATGGCTATGTTGAAGATTTGGTGAAACATTTCCAAGAATGACTGTTTCTGATGCATTGCGCAGTTCCTACGCATCGATCAGAATTTGTGAATTTTAATATTTTCCTCCAGATTTTCAACATTGCCATTTTACCACACCTCCTTAAGAGCAGTACAGCTGTCATTTTTCACATCTTGCCCAAAATGTGTTTCTGCTCATGTAGCGCACAATGGCGCAGTCGATGTGCAAAATCAATGTATGGGACACATTAAGAAAATAACAGTGACACTGTTCATGAGCAGAGCTCTTAAAATGGCTATGTTGAAAATCTGGTGAAAAGAATTCCTAAAAATTATTTTTTACGAGCGTACGTTGCTCAGTTCCTATGCATGCTTGTAAGTTTGCGAATTTAATATTTTCACTCCAGATTTTCAACATTGCCATTTTATTACACTTCCTTATGAACAGTACAGCTGCTATTTTTCATATGTCGCCCAAAATGTGTTTTCGAACATCTAGCGTACAATGGTGCTGTTGGTGTGCGAAAGAAATGTTTAGGATAGATTAAGAAAATCACAGTTACACTGTTCGTGAGCAGAGGTCTTAAAATGGCTATGTTGAAAATTTGGTGACAAAAGTCCATAAAATGACTGTGTTATGAGTGAGCATTGCGCAGCTTCCACGCACCCTCGTAAGTTCATGACTTTGTAATATTTTCAGTCCAGATTTTCACCAGTGGCATTTTTCCACACTTCCTTATGAATAGTACAGCTGTCATTTTTCACAACATGGCTGAAGTGTGTTTTCACACTTTCAGCACAGAGATGCCTGGTCGCTGTGGGAAATCATTGTTCTGCACAGATAAAGACAATCACAGTGACACTGTTCATGATCGGAGGCACCAAAATGCCTGAGTTGACAATCTGCTGTAAAAAATCCCCAACCTAATTATATTACGGGTGTGCGTTGCACAGTTTCTATGTACACTCGTGACTTCACCATTTTTTTTTATATTTTCACTTCAGATTTGCAACATTGGCATTTTTTACACCTCCCCATGAACAGTACAGCTGTCATTTTTTACATCCTGTTCGGAATGTTTTTGCACCTGTGATGCTAAATGCTGTAGTTGCTGTGCATAAGCAGCTTTCAGCTAACAAACTGATATTCCCCCTGTTCATGAGGTGGGGTCTCAAAAAAAACATGTTGAAACTTTGGAGTGAAAATACCAGCGAATGCCTGAGGTATTAGGGTTTCCAACCATAAAGCCCAACCCTGTAGAGAATGACAGGCATCGGGGTGTGACTTGGGATTCTTGCCTGTAATGCTCATACCATTCCACACCCTGCAGCCAGTGAGAGGCATTGAGGTATGCCTTGGACTCTTGACCCCAAAGTTCACTCCATTCTCCTATATTGCACCCATCTCACCATATTTCCTAATGAAATGGGGTGTGCATAAGAGCCAAAGACCCCAAGGAACACCGTGACACTTGTCAGTGTCTGCAGGGTGGGGTGCGGTGAAATGGCATGGTCGTTATGCCTGATGACCCAAACGCACACCCCAATGCCTGTCACTCTCTGCAGGGTGGTGGTGGGGTTGGCTTCAGTTCAATACTTTACTGCCATTCCTATTACGCAGCTCTGTAACTTCTGCACTACCACTGCCAATGCCAGCAAGCACATTCAGCATTGACAAATGCTTGTTTGTAATGAAATAAAATGGGACTATATTCAAACTGTGTCTGTCTGTCTGTCATTATTTTACTGTGGAGAACTCATTTTTCTGAAAACATTTAAAAAATGAATTTTTAATTAAAATCCTTCTTCATAGGAAACAGCCAGTAATCCTTTCTGACCTGTTTAGGCGATGCATGAGCATGACTGATCATGCTAAGGACGAGCATGCTTGTGATGCCGGCATGGACGCGCTGCTGCTGCTGCTGTCACTGCAAAGCGCAAGTTGTCTGTTAGCAACACCTCATCTTCCTGTGTGATCATAGCTAGCTATAGGTCTGAGGTGAGGGTCATGTGTAAATTGAAGCTAGTTGAAATAGTAATGATTTTTTCCTTGCTGCACTTTGTTAAATCTGTGTGATTTAATAATCAAACTCTCTAAACAGTGCTGCAGTATTAGTTTGGAGCATAGATAGTACAAGCGTCATCGGTACCAGTTTTTAATACGATTTATTTATTTGCAATCTGACAGCTGCTGTAGTGTGTGTTACATCCTACCATTATTTTTAACTCTTATTTGTTTCCTTGCTTTTATTGTCATTAAGTGGTCCACTACCTATGTGCATGCTGTCTCCATTTCTAACAAAAAAAAAAGAAATGAGAGAACTGTATTATTTATATTCATTATCATTCTAGTAATATTTCTAACACTAAATCGATGCATTTTTATTTCCTTTTTTCAAGAGTTGTATTCTGAGTGTGCCCTTCTTGTGTTAATTTGCTTTACCCAGATGCTACGGCACCTCAGCCCTCTCCATAGCCTTTAAAGATCTAATTTTCAGCCTCCTGCTGCGCTGCTGATGCTTGCCATCGCAAAGCGTTTAGCCTGCTGTGCTCTGTCTTTTTTCCTCAGAAGAGGACCCTCGCCAAGTGCCCACAGTCAAGTGCCGGGGCCAGTCTCCACCAGCGGGCGGTCGGCATCCGCAAGCCGATGCTCAGAACCGCCAGACCAGAGGAACTGCCAGCGAAAGGTACTGCAAAGCTGCAACCAATCGGAAGGCGAGCACTCTCCACAGCTTCACACCTGATTGGTCCCCGCTTCACCCTGTCTATTGTTTTCTGTTTCACAAGCTGAGTCCTTTGTTGGAGTATTGAATGTTAAAAATTCATGACAAGAGCTGTTTCCTGTAATTGTGGGGTGTAGAGAAATTGTTTTAGGGCCTCTGAAAACTTAAGTACAGTGATTACAACCTTTTGTGTTAATTTGCTTTAGCCAGACGCTACGGCACCTCAGCCCCCTCCATAGCCTTTAAAGTGCTAATTTTCAGCCCCCTGCTGCACTGCCGATGCTTGCCATCACAAAGCATTTAACCTGCTGTGCTCTGTCTTTTTTACCTCAGAAGAGGACCCTCGCCAAGTGCCCACAGTCGAGCACCAGGGCCAGTCTCTGCCAGCGGGCGGTCCGCATCCTCAAGCCGACGCTCGGAACTGCCAGACCGGAGGGACTGCCAGGGAAAGGTACAACAAAGCCGCATTTTTATGCCCACCCACCCTTCCCTCTCCAGTAGTCTTCCTTATATAGACACTTTCCCGCCAAAACATAAATCACGCCTCTCGTCCTCGCTGCCCTGTAGCCTGCTCTATATCCCCTTGTTAGCTACCAAATCAGCAGACTCCTTTTCTGTTCTATCATGCTGCCCACACTGTTGAGCCGAAGCTTGGCCACTTTATGCACTTAAGCATCAGAGTGAGCAATACATATGCTAGGCACCCCCTACTGTGATATTCTATCCTTCTTCCTCAAATTATATTCCCTTTTTACTTAAACTCTACTCCCCTGATGATAGCTGGATAAGTCGGTTATATTAGCAATCTACTGAGGGCACCACGAAAGACACTTGCTATAGTACCATCTGCATACCAGTTACACATTTTATAATGGTGGGATTTCTCTGGATTCTGCTCGCACTATTACTGTATCCTGAGCGCAGTGAAAAAGGCTATCTCTCAAAGGATGCCACACAGGGAGATGTATTGCATTACTCGATATACTGCATTACTGCAACAGTTCCAAGGGACTGGGTATGTTTATATGACTTCCCAATGCTACAACATCACCCATGGAGCAGTTACCATGGAGGGACTCAGTCGGATTTACTATCTTATGGCACCTTGCTTCAGTTCTGCACAGAAAAATATTCAATGCTCCTGTCTACAAGATTACTAATCAGCACTCTGACAAGAGGCCAAAGATCCACATCCGGATGGCAAACAAAGTGGTATCAGAATAAAAAAATGCAAGCAACGGCAAGAATCTTTAACCTGTCTCTTGCGGCAATTATGAAACTACTGATATTATTATTAATATGCTCAGGAAATGTAGAACTTAACCCAGGACCCCCAGAGGCCATCACTGCACCAACAGACTTAGCCAAGATCAAAGGACTAAGTTTTCTCCATATTAATGTATGCAGTCTGTTAAAGATGATCATGATGATTCAAGCCTGGGTTAACCATACCCTACCAGATATACTAGTAGTGTCTGAGACATGGCTCAGGCCTGCCACAGCCGACAAAGACATAAACGTACCTAATTATCAAATATTCAGAGCTGACTGCCAAACTAGGGGTGGGGCGTAGTGATATATGTGAAGGACAGCCTATCTGTAACCTGCCTCGACTCATTATCCATGGTAAAGGAATTTGAATGCCTATCCCTCAAAGTGGCCCTCTCCCACACCGCATCGCTGCAGCTAATCGGCTGCTATAGGCCCCCCTCAGCTGATCTCAAGCTATTATCCCACCTGGGTGACTTAATCAAAAAGGGAACGGAAGAAACTATAATTATAGGCAGGGCCCCTGGTGTTCTGTGGCAGAATTTTCTGATTTCTGCGCAGGGCTCCTTGACTTCTGCGGCAGCATTTTCTGATTTCTGCAGCATGATTTATTCATTTCATTGGCAAAATGCAGTCCTGTCATTGGCTAAATATGATGTGATGTCATCAATGACATCATATGCTGAGCATAGAGGAGGGGCTTCAGGATAAACGAGGTGGGAAAGAAAGCCTGACACTGTGGAAAAACAGCATATTTATATGAAAATTCACCAAAAACAATGAATTCTGCGGTACTATATATATTCTGCGGCATGATGCAGATTCTGCGGCAAATTCCACAACCACAGAACTGCAGAATTCCAGGGGCCTTGATTATAGGAGACCTAAACCTAAACTGGCTCACCAAGGCAGCTGCACCCTTAATATCATTTTGCGATACATATGGGTTTACACAGCTCATAAATGAACCCGCCAGAATCAACAAAAAGAAAACAAGCAACAGCACACTATTAGATATTATACTAGTGAATAAACCTCACCTTTTCTCGCATGTTGGAGTACTATTCAATGACATCAGCGACCACTGCCTTATTGCGGGAATAAGATCAGCATGCAAGCCGTCATCCCCCACTAAGTTCACAATGAGGAGATCAAAACAAAAATTCAACATTGAGGCATATCTGGAAGAGATAAACCATTCTACACGATGGCAAGAGTTTTACTTAGCAAACACAGTGGAGATAGCATACGAGGTACTAAATGACATTATTACAGGTGCCCTTAATATCCATGCACCAATTTCTAAGGTATGCATCAAAAATAAAACCTGTTGATTGTTCACTCCTAACGTTAAAGCCACCCTCCTTGACAGAGACAAGCTATGGAAAAAGGTTAGAAAAACTAAGATATCAACTGATTTTGAGCTGTTCAAAAAAGCCAGGAATATTTGCACCAGGAAAGTACGAGATGCTAAGGCTGCTTATTATATGTCTGAACTAGATTCCTCCTGCCACAACCCTGCCAAGTTCTGGAACACTATAAAAGATATAACAGGACACAATCCAAGTAACATACTCCCATCCAAAATACACAATCGAAAGGGAACCATCTCTGATAGACTGGAAGTTCTGGAATCATTTAACAATCACTTTACAACCACTGGTCTAGCATTCGACACCTCTCCGGCTAACCAAATGTGATCCCAGTTAGGTATCAAGAACACTGAAGCACAGGTAACTGAATCCACCTTCTCCTCTATACCACCCACCCTGAAGCAGGTGGAAGAACTAATATCACAGCTGGACATCAAAAAAAGTGCAGGTGCAGACTCCCTTGAACCCTATTTTTTTAAATTGCCATACAAGTATTAGCAGTGCCAATAACACACCTATTTAACCTCTCATTACAATTAGGATCTATTCCATTGATCTGGAAAACAGCCCAAGTTATTCCACTACTGAAAGCAGGGGACCACATGGACCTCAACAACTACAGGCCAATCTCCATCCTCACTGTGCAATCCAAGCTGCTGGAAAAAAAAAATCGTGAGCACCCAACTAAGAGGATACCTTGAAGAGGCTAATCTTTTAAATCCAGCGCAATCTGGGTTTAAAGCCAACCACAGTACCATCACAGCCTTGGCTAAAGTAACCAATGATTGGCAACTCGAACTGGACAAAAAAAATTGTGTCTGTGCTGTATTTTTAGACCTAAGTAAGGCATTCGATACGGTTGACCACTAACTGCTCCTCTCCTCCCTGAAATCCATAGGACTCGATTCAACCTCCATTAGATGGTTTAATAACTATCTCACGGGAAGGACCCAGCAGGTGAAGGCTGAAAGAGACCTATCACCACTCAAATCTCTTCAAAGAGTTGTACCCCACGGATCCATCCTCGGCCCAATCCTATTTGCCATCTATATCAATAGCATCGACAATAACCTTACCAAAGCCACTGTACACCTGTTTGCAGATGATACAGTATTGTATGTCAGTCACCCCTCTCCTGTAACAGCATGCATAGAGCTACAAGCAGAATTCAACCTATTACAACACCAACTACTGGAAAAAAAACTTCTGCTAAATGCAAAAAAAACTAAGGCAATGTTTCTCTCCCCCCAAACACAAGCCGTACATTCCATCCCAAACAATCTCCCCCACATATCCACTGTCCTTGGTGAAAATCTTGAATATGTCAAAAAATTCAAATATCTGGGGGTCTGGGTAGACAACAGACTTGACTACTTAGAACATCTGGAAGATTTGCTAAAAAAACTCTGACAGAGGCTTGGACTCTATTACAGAATAAAGCACTTTCTCACAAGTGATTCTAAAAAGAAGCTAGTCCAGGCCACATTTCTATTAGTAATAGATTATGCAGATTTCCTATATGGTTGCTGCCCCAACTCATATCTGAGCAAACTGGATACACTTTACCATAGAGCCTTGAGGTTTATTACAGATCTTCCTCTCAGCACTCACCACTGCTCGCTTTATGCTGCAGTTGGATATACCTCGCTCCCATTTAGAAGAGACAGGAATGTCACACTATGGACTTATAGAGCAATATCCCAGATGCTACCAAAATATGTTTCAGACCACTTCACACAAGCCACATCAAGTAAATATGCCCTAAGAAGTCTAAACTTCATCATGCTTAAAGTGCCCAAATTCAATTCTCGATATGGTAGATCTGCTATCAACTATGTCTTATCTGTCTTATGGAACACGATGCAGAAGACACTGAAAGTGAACAGAAACATTTCATTTACATCCTTTAAATGTCTGTATTCGAGGCTTATCAAAGAAAAATGTAATTGTTTCCGCAAACAGTAGAGTATTCCTAATCTTATCCATCTCTCTCCCCAGATAGCCGACTCATGGAAGCTATCCACCTTTCCTAAGAGTCACCACCCTCCACAATCCATGCACCCCTCCTTCCATCCACCTCCCCGTAATCCCTTGTTATACATCACGGCCCTAATTCCCCTGTTATACAATTCCCCAGTGCCGGCCTCCTGCCTTCTTCATAGGCCCACTATCGATCCCTTCCACAATATCGGCCTCCCCCACCAGCCATGTACGCCACTTCCCTCTCCCCTCACCCCTTATTTTCACTACACCTGAATTTAGTGTATAGTCTGATTAGAATATATTTTTAGAATGTGTGTATACTGAATATTATTATGTATTTATGTAAATTGAACCTTGACCTTACCAGGTCCATCCTGCAAATGAGCTGTGCTCAATGATGTTCACCTGGATAAATAAAGATTTGATTGATTGATTGTTCTCCATACCTCTGGAATATAACAGATGTGGTGGTTGATGTGTATGTGTGTGTGTGTGGGGGGGGTGAGGCTACAAAGAATTTGAGGTTATTTTATATAGAAAAGAAAGTCAATTAACATTCGTTGGTCAGCTTAGCATGACGTAATCCTAGCTCTTGCTGGTTTTAGTACACCTATTGCACACAAATGCCAATCAGTGCAGTTAGATATGGTGGAGACTCAGGTAGATACAGATTCTAACATGGATACATTAATTCAGTTTAATTGCACCTACTGTAGGATAAGCAGCTGTTTTACCATGTATAAGCTCCGTGCTTTACAACTGATCTGTCTTGTGCAGAAGTGTGTATAAAAAAAAACTCAAAACAGTTTTGCCCAAACTTACCATGCATGCACATTCTGTCACAAAGAGTGTATATCATAAGATGATGAGATAATGCCAAAGTTATTATAAAGTTGCTTTTTTACAAGCATAAGCTTAATCTGTAAATCAATCTATCTATAAGAGCCATGAAACAGCTTTTTTATGTATAATGCACAATGCCACTACCTGTAATCAGCCAGTAGCATTGCTACATTACGAATTTTAAAACACAATCAGCAGTTCGTCTTTGACGAGTTGAAACTGGATGTTTTCACTTACGACTACAAGAACTCCTGCTATGAGTTGACAAAACATGGTATCTTTAATTATCTGGCACCTGGTAATATAACTACTTCATTTATGTGCACACACTCACTTATGGCTGCAGTATTTAACTTTGTCATTGTACCTTCCTGACTTGCAGTTTGGAGAGGAAATAGCTATTCATTTCAAAACCTTTATTTTAAGTCTGCCCCACACACACACAAACCATTTTCCACACACTAACAAATGCCCTCACATCTCTTGGTGTCTTTGTGTTTGCTGTTGTATCTCTACATGTGCTCTGCACCACATATTGTAGCGCTTGCATTGCAGACTGATCGTGGTTTAATGTTATGTGCTGCAATAGCACTGCTCAGCATTTCAATGCAAATACATGTTTTGTTTTTAAATGTCAGTTGATATATCTTATCAATTGACAGTGAAAATATTATGAATATTTTAGCACAAAAAAGTTATTAAAAAATAGGGAGCACACTACTGAGACAGCATATAAAGATCTGATTTCCTACACCGTGGTATGCGTCAGTGTTTTATGGAGTAAGGAGCCACCAACCGTGGCATCGTCTGCCTACGCACCAACCCAGGACAGACAAATATTTTTGTGGTATAGGGAGTGGGTTTGGGTAGGAGCAGTTGATTGCCGCAGTGATGTTTTGCTCCAGTACTCCATGGCAGGTAATATTATTTGGGTGAGGATAGGTGACACCATTTCATGAATGGTTTGAGTGCCCCCACACTACTGGGCAGACTAAGGAGATGAATCTGAAGAAAAAAGCAGTCAAAGGACAGCATGAATTAATTGCACCTCTACAACAGTGAAGGCAGATCAGAAATTTCAGGGTGAAAAGCGCCGTCCAACATGGTTAGGGTTGTAGGTAGACGAGTAGTAAATTATATTTTGTTTTGTGGAGGGTGGGTAAGAATTAGACAAATCTCAATTTTTTTTTATCTTGCAGTTGTTTCCTTGTAAAAACAATGGTTTTGCATATTAGATGTAGCAATATGTGTTCATTTCATTTATTTCTGCCAGTCCTTATTTTCACCATGGCTTGATACCCAGCTAGCCCAATCCTTTCTCACCATTGTATTTCAACACTTGGATGCACAACTAAAAATATATTTAGATTATACTATAACTTTTGTTTTGCATTATACCCTTAACCTTTCATTGCCAATGGAACTGATTTTACATAGTGTGGTTGCCTCATAGTCTTAATACTGGTGGAAGGACTGTGGACTGAATTTTTCCATCACCCACCCCATACATCGGCAATGCACATGTTAGTTTTGCCCTCAAAGTAATTATTCCATAATTACCTATAATTGTTTATTGTTCAAACAAATGTCTCTGAAATGGTAAAATATGAATTGCTGTATGGAATCAGTCAGTGAAACCTAGAAATACTGTTCTACCTACTTCTGCAGCCTGATAAATATGCTACACGTATTCTTCATGCTAACATTCTTCTCTACTAGCAGTACTGTACAACTGGAATGTTGCAGCATCACTGTCAGTTTTAACTGAATTCAGTACAGTGTAAGCATTAATTGTTTTCATAGTGACATTTATGCTGCTGCATTTTTTTAAGCACGATGTTGCTATCACTCTATTACTGCTATCATTCAGAAACAAAACAGTACTTCAAGACATTAGCAATTCATTCAATGAAGGCTTTTGTTTCTGGACAGCAGTGACAGGTCCACTCAACAGCCCTAACAACCATTTGATTGATTGCTTAAAAAAAAAAAACACTACAGTAATAACAGTATCACGTTTTATACTGTTATAATTTTAGAGAAAATTTATTTTCTACAAGCCGTCAGCCTCAGGTCAATGATGCAGCTGTTAAATTGAGCTGCCACAACCATCAAAAAACAAAGTAATTAATTCAGTGAATCACTAGTGTCTTACTTTTATGCTTTACTTCTTAATTTCATGAGTGAGGAACTAACAGCAAGCTTGTGCTTCTTGTTTTCTTATGGTTTGTGTACATCAAAACATATAAGTCTTAGTCAGTATATGTCCTTAATTTTTAGCATATGTCCTTCTCTGAAGCACATTTTCACCATCTCCTGATTAAATGTGCAAGTGTTTAAGGACACTATTTACATTTCCAGCTATATAGTGGGATTGCTATAAAACAAACAAAAAAACTCTCTACAATTATAACACTATAAAAATGTATTACTTTTATTGTTTTACAGTTTTGTTTCCAAAGCTGTCAGACTCATATCAGTGTTACAGCTGTTCAGCTGATCCATCTCTGCTCTCTGGAAATAATAGCATATAACAGTCAATAGAATTATAAAGCAGGACTGTTGAGAAATCATTATAATTTATTTATTAGACTATGGCATTGCATAATGTCCGGCATTTCCTTCCAGTTGTTATGCATTGAAATATAATAGACTGGACACGATAAAAGACAACATCAGTAACAAATTGTAGTACACTGGGAAGACTCAGCTGTCTGGTTACTTTGCCATCCACCCACACACACATACACTGAACGTCATAGATGCATGCAAGACATCTGTACTATGAAAAGGACGTCCATAGTTGAGTCTTAGCACTTAATGTTGTAAAGGTGCTATGTATAAGCTATAAAAAAAATTAACAAGCAAAACATGGAAAGTAATGTAAACTTTTATGTACATTCTCTATGTGCACAAATGTTACAGAAAGCAGAAGGGAGCAAATGTTTCCCATAAATAATACCACATTTTAGATACTCTTTTTAATAAACAATATGCAGTCATTGCTTTAAAATGCAGACTGTAATCACTGGAAAGTCTTGAAGTAAACAGACAACTTAGTTTTACCCTATGTGTAACAGCCCTCACCCCTGCCTTTCTGCAAAATGACAGGTGGTATGCTGTTGAAGCTGACAGCAGTACCTGGTGGGGACTGGGTTCAGGGAGGACTAGGTGACTCGGCACAGGAGGCTTAGGTTTGACTATTCTGCACAGGGGCACCCAAGTAAATCTGAACACAGGAAACAATAACTGTAATGTCCAAAACCAGGAATGGGATTCTAAAGTGTGCCTTTTATTCACATCCAAACTGAACAAGCAAAGCATAGATGGACACCCACGGGGCTACATTCCTGGTAAAGCAGATTAGAGCAACAGAACACTTCTTCACTATTCCAGCCCTTAGGCTCTGAACCCACCAGGCACACAGCCCAGACTTGCATGCAGCTTTGGGTACACAGCCTGACTTGCACATTATTTGAGTTTTCCCCATGGCCTGGCTCCCCCACTGACCACTTGATCGCAGTCCATATGGGAATGAACCAGTTTTCCTGTTGGTGGCTCCCCAAACCACCTTAGAGCCTTCAACTCCTTAAGGGAAATTTTCCTTCCAATCCCACATCTGAGTACTTCCCTCATCACTGGCCAAGTGCATGAGGCAAAGTAGAAATCCACAGAGCAAATCCATAGAGGTGGACCTGGTTACTAAAGATGGGGCGTCTCCCACCTCCAGCTCCCACAATCCATACCCGGCCATTTCTCTGGACACTAAACAACTCTTTGAAAGCTTGGCAATGTAGATTACTGGGTAGACATATATCACATCTCCTCTACATGTCTTGACTTTCCCTTTGTGCTGGACTTGAACATACTTTTACATTTGGCCAAGCCTATTACTCTAGGCCTCCCACTACTTCAGCAGTCCAATCCCCACTTTAGCACAGTTCAGGATGAAACATGGGCCCTTTAGAAAAAGCAGAACCCACCCTTCGGTTGTAAGTGCCCCACAGGCGAATCTTGAATTCTTCCTGTACCCCACACACTTGCGAAAAACAAGGCAGCTTCTTCTCTAGCAGTAGCCAGGGGGTTGCCCCTGGAATAGCAGGCAAACCTTCCACCCCCATCCCCTCAGGGATGGGGCACAGAGACCCATATCAGCAGTCTCCACCACTTTAAAGAACAGCTTACTGTGTCCCTCTTTAGGTGGAAACACACACCTTTCCCTAAATGTAGCTCTGTTTCAGAGCTGAGGCTCCAAGAGCCTGTGCACAGACTGCTGTGCTCCTCTCACAACAATCTCCAACTCCAGACTACTACAGACTGACTGTTCTAAACTCTCAACATTCTAATCTATCTTCTGCAGATTCCAATGTGGCTCATGCAGCTGCGACAGTTCTATGGTGGTGTCATCCCTCAGTCTCAGCTGAGACTGAGAACAGAGTGAGACAGTGTGAAATCCATCTAACTGGAGTTTCACAAGCTGCCTTCCCTGCCTACCACTAGGTCTTACTGGGATTCTAGTAACCCCGGGTAACAGGGGGGTTACATATGTATCTACTACTATGTTTAAATATAAAATAACTTAGTTTTTCCCTTTTTCAAACTGTTCCTGCTGAAAGCATTAACCCAGCAGTTCAGGCCTGTTTCTTTCTCTTCTACTGTCATGGTATGGACATTTCAAGTGTAAAACATATAGGTTAGGATCTGTTTATAAGAAATATCATATACCATACTTTCATACTATTAATTATTATTTGTGCCACATCCTGTCATTGTGGATCTGCCTCATAGCCAGGCTGTTTAACCTCGTTCCTTGCTGTCTGCTCATGGACCCTTCCCTGTCTCAGTTTCCCTTCATCCCTCCATTTCCAGACCCTTTCCCATCTCCACTTTGTGCTCTTTCCATGTTCTTGCCCTAATGCCAAGCCTCCAAACTTTGGGTACTCTTCCATCTTTGTAACAACTAATCCACTCTCCCCTGTGACCCACGCCTTATAGGGCTTTTACATTTCACTCTTTCTCTGTGTTGCTGCTGCTCTTACCAAAGTATTTTCAAACATACCTCTGTGCTGGAAGGAATGCCAGTATCACCCGATTCTACTAAAAAAGGCAGCAGATACAACAACCAGCAACATCAATGAATTTAAGAGAAGGTAACCAATCATAAAATGTGGATTTTCAAATAAAATATAATATAATGTAAAAAAAGCCGACAGTGTTCCTTTAAAGTAGCCTTATATGTTAGTCCAATCCCACTAGAAACTCTACCTGGCATTGTTATTATTTTAAGCTGCATTCACCAGTCATTGAACTTGCTGCTGAAAGGTTTTGTTTTCCACGTTTAATCCTTTGTCATTCGCTATTGTAATTAATGCCCCTTTAACTTTTTAACTGGTGACTGTAGTGTGCCAGTGAAAACCCAAAGTACAAATTGCATTGCCAAATACGAGTAAATTAAACCCCAAACATGAGCCTGCAGCTGCCAGTGGTGCTTCCCAGCTCACAGAGTTTCAGAGGTAGCAGAAAGTGGAAGGATGACTTAGGCTTTAATGTAGTAAGAAGTCAGCAGGACACCATGAAATATGATGAGAGATTAAAGAAGACAGGTGTGAAAAAAATATTGTAAAAACTTTGTTTACTGCCACTTAAGACCTGCAAGTTCTTGATCTGTTTCCATTTGACCCTGGCATTATCTGAACACTAGTTAAAAAACAATGTTTTTGGTGATGCTGCTTAGTGTAAATTAATAATATACGTGCTTTACAGAGTATATTTTATTAACCTGCAGTGTGCAGACAATTAAAAATTGCTGCATATTTTTTCCATACCTCAAGTTGAACTCACTGTTTTATCCCTGATGGTTTATCAACATTACAGTTTGCCAGCAATGTTTCACTTTGGAGTCATATAAATGTTATATTAATGGAACAGTAAAGTGCCATTTTTAAATAAGTAGCTAAATGTCATTTAATTGCTGAGCCATTTTATGTGTTATTTTTCATAGGAAGCATGTGTTGAATTGCCACAGAATGAAATGGAAGCACATGCCATTTAAAAAGAGAAAACACCACTTTTAACTCACACACACACACACACACACACACACACACACACACACACACACACACACACTGTACCTGGTACAGTGATGACTTTCTGCATGTATGCAGGCTCTTTACTGTACAGCATTAAAGGGGGCATAATAAGGATACCATAATATTTATGCTAGCCTTAGGCTAGATATATTGTCAGAAGTAATAAGTCACAATTTCGTTAAAATATGCATTGTAATAATAGAAGTGGACATGTTAATTACAAAGCCAGACCTGTGTATATACACACACACACACACACACACACACATATGTATGCGACATATAGACACATAGATAGATGGAAAACAGAAATACACAGAGACAAACACAAATACAGTACTGTTGGTTTCAAACACACAGGAAAAGTACAATATACAGTCATAATACCCGAAGAGATACACACACACACACTTTATATCAAGCACAGACAAATTCAAACACAGAACCACATACACCGAGGAAAAATACATTCATAACACACACACACCTAAGAAAATACTGATGTCTGTTTTTTTTACAAAAGTTTATTACTCTCTTATTTTGCATTTTATATCACTTTTTCAAAATCTAGCCTGTTATGAAAAACAGTTGGTTGCTCTTTAATGTGCAGATTTGCAGGAGAACAAGACTGTCTGCAAATTATATGTCGGCCAATGACACAGAGTTATTTTTCCTTCTTTTAAATGTCTACTATATGGGAAACAAATAGCTTTAGTCCCATGCAGCAGTATTTAGAAAAATGAAATTAGAATAAGGAAGTTTGGTAAACACTTCCCATGGAAACGTATAGTAGTAGGTGCACATAAATCATAATTTACATTAGTAGCATGGGCCACACACATTAATTCCTTATCAGGTCAAATCCTGCAGACATTTTGGCTCTGACCAGAATTTCTTTATTACTGAGTCCCATTTATGTACACATTCACTTTGTCATAGAAAAATAAGCACATTCCCTATGTTTAAGCATCTTTTCACTATTTTGGCTGAAAAGTTGACATCTCTAGCTCTGCCCAGAATTCTTTTCTGTATAAAATGACCCACATGAAACCTAAGTCACTTAGTCATAAACATATTTGTCATTAACCTTTTAAAAAATACACTACTGAACATTTTTATCTTCACTTTTCTTGGAAAACAGCAGTTTCTCCTTCAAGTACACTGACCACAACAGTTTCTTTTAGTCTAGAATTGAATATTAATTCTTCCCACACTTAGCTTCACCTCCTGTAGAACTGTCTGCATGGATTATGTCTCACTAGGACTCACTCTCCCCAAAAAGGTTGGTGACTCCATTTTTATTTAATAATTTAACACATGGAACAGGTGATATAAAGAGAACAATATATTACGTTATGTGGCAAATATATTAATACAAAAATATTATACATTTCATAGAAGTCTGTCACTACAACAGTGTTATATCTTTTATCTATGAACAAAAGGCAATAGACATTTGATTCATATCTGAACTATATATTCAAGTCTTTGCAACATAATGTTAAGAAATCAAACCTAAGTCTTCCTCAATAAGTAAGTGAGGGAGTATACATCCTCAAGAGCATTAAGAAAAAAAGTTAAGCAAAGAGCCAGCATGATAGTAAAAGCTTTTTCTTAAAGGGAGACCAAATCTGGTTAAATTTTAACATTTGTTTCATGGTAGTGGAATGGATTCAGTCTAATGTATGTATCATAGTCCTAGAATTCAACCAAGAGTTAAACTGTGGAGGGTCAGGATCCTTTCATTTTAACAAGATTTGTTTAAAAGCCAGCACTATAACAATAATGACTAATTATTGATGTGGTAGAGAAAGATCATTAGGAGGAGAGCCATATCGTAGAAGCATCCAAGCAGGATTCTTATCCAGGCTTCTATTAATAGCCTCAGATAGTGGTCGCAGTGGTCTAAGGCTCTGAGCTGCAAATCTGGTGACATCCAGCAGACCAGACCTGGGTTTGAATCCCACAGCTTCCACTTGCATACTGTGTGACCCTGAGCAAGTCACTTAACCTCCTTATGCTCCCAGGTCGCTCCTGTAAAAAAGCTTCCAGCTTAGTGTGCTATACCTGGTTAAGCAACTAAATAAAGATAGGAAGGATAGAATCATACTCCACCACAGGTTTAGTTTAGGACATTAGATTAACAAATGTTCTAAAGTGCCTGTTATTGTGTCACATCTTGGGCACTGTGGTGAGATGGTGGAGTTCATTTTATGTAAATTATTAGAAATGTAATTTATTCTGTGAAGAATATTAATTCGTATTTGCTGCAATTTTATATATCTCAGGTCCCATAATTTAATATTCATAGTTGCCCTCCAGGACATAGGGGAAATAGTTAAATTGAGTTTCTCTTACCATTTTTGTTTTAACTCCATAGAAAGTGATTCAGAGTTGGGTGTAATAATTTTATATATCTTTGATATCAATTTTGCATAAGGAGGCTGGGTTAGAATATTAATATTCTTATTAATAAAGTCTCAAACTTGAAGATAGCATTAAAATTGTGAATTTGGTAGATCAAAGCCATCTTTCAAGGTTGCAAAATCCAGTGTGTGTCCTTTGTGCAGAAGCTGGCTAATTTCTTTTAAACCCTTATTATATCAATTTCTGAATATAGAGTTTGATAACGACGGGGTAAAATAAGCATTCAGATAAATTGATGTGTGTTTGGAATAAATCTTTTTAAAGATGTGTGTAGGAAACACTTTGTTCCAAACATGCAGTACTGTTTTGGAATGTAATGCCAAATTATTTAGTTTGAGTTTGTGTGAACTAGTATATAACACAGAGGATAATGTATGGGCAGCGGTGTGTAACAACGCTATGTTTGCCTTCGAGTGGTTCTCTTGGTAACTATGTTAAACCTCGAGAGTGAAGCTCGAGAGGTTTAAGGGTTGCCAAGAAAACCACGAGAAGGCAAACAGCATTGTTGCACACCGCTGACCATACGTTGTCTTTTATAATGTATGGTCAGCGGAGAAACAAAAAAATGATGCCAGTGTTGGGAAAAATAATCTACTACTACCACCACCACCTCTACTTCTGGTGCAGCTTCCAACCGTATGGTAGCATTCTGACAGAGCTCCGCGATTCTCTAGCCAAGTACCTGATAAACTTTTTAAACATAAGCATGTTTGGCTGTTATGAGGGCCATCGCAACAGCACCACGTGGTGGCTTGAATCTGTTACACTATCGATGTGACACATCGTCAATAGTATAACAAGAGCTTCACGTCACATCGATAGTGTAACAATGCTGTAAAAAGATTATTTTTGGGCCATAACAGCATTCTACCATACATTATAATGGCATAACAAGATTGTAACCTGCTTGAGTTCAGTTAATATTAAGGGCTCCCCATACATTATAAATGCTTAATATTGGAATATGGAGAACAATAGGTTTCAATGTTGCAGGAGGGATTGTTAAGATCGCCTGTAAACCAAGAAGATATAGATGCTAAGGTTAGCGACTCTTCTGTTTCACATATTTTTCACTAAAAACTATTTTCCTGTTATTTCGTACACTTTTCTCTATCAGTCTGCCAAGTTTGGGGGCAAATCTATGAAAAAATGGCTTGGCAGCTCAAATTAGAAAAAGCACATGCTTGCAGACAATGTTTCTCACTGTAAATAACTTTCTGATACAGAGCTGTCCTTTAAACTGCTCCATTTTTGCCTGTGAACATTTCCTTAAAGTATTTGTATTTTTATTACAAACCCAGGACTTCCCTTAGACACACTATGACTTTATTTTCTTTAAATATGTGTTTTTTGTGTGATCAATTGCTTTCAGAGCCATGGATTCCTCAGTAAAATATCGAGCACACATTACTCTTAAAATGGCTCTCTAGTGAGCTCATTTTCAAAATGCCTTCTTTATTTTGTGTGGGACCTTCACATAGACCCAAAAGTAGACAGTGCCCATCTTTATTTTATTATATTATTTTATGTGAGCCAGTCCCTAAATTCCATTTCCCTGATGCTTGTCACCTGCACTCTAAGAAAGGGAAATTATCTGATTGATCCTGCCTGTGACAGACGTGCCTTTGCTGCATCTCCCTCTCGCACCGTCACAAGGCAGTTCACTGAACAACAGGCCGAAGCCTGACTTGTGACTGAGGTCACAGTAGAGGAGTAGTGTCCCTGAAGCAAGCCTGGGGATTCCTTACTGAGCGCATTGCGCTCTGCTGTGGAGCTGACTCTCAGCTGCTCGCACTCCCCACTCCTCTCCTAGGTGTGCACTATGCCCGCAGCTGCCACTCTGCATTTTTACATTTACAAAAGAGCAGCTTTCTTTTACTTTTACCACAGAAACAATTTGTGTATATACACAAAAACATAAAATTACTATAAGCAACCCAGGCAAAGCAAACAAAAACACTGGACCACCAGGGCAATGTTATGGTAACCAGGGTGATTGGGTTACTAACCCACTGGCCACCAATGATTAAACTACCAATTTCTTTATAAAATGACCATCACTTTATGTAAATAAAATACCAGTTATTGAAAATTTAACATAAAACTGTATGTGGATAAAGAAGCCAGGGCCAGGTAATCCTTTCCTTACTACTCCCCCTCCCATGCTGCATCCTTCTACAATATGCTCACACTGAAACTCACAACTATTCTATTTAAAATGCTTATTATTTATTTAATTCTGTTTTAGTTACTGATGCTGCTATTTAATGTACTGCAGGGGCCACTCTTACCTATATGGCAGCTCCTACCTACCCCAGGACTAGAACTCAGATCCTTAGCAGCCTATTTTTTAAAATATGCTAAAACTAACCCTGGTATTCTTGGTGGAACAGTCCCATGAGGTGATACAATATGGCCAGGCCTAGGGATTTGTCTCTGTTTACCACATACAATATTTCTTAATTCTAGGTGCTGTAACTGGGGTCATTGTCTATACTACTGACACCAGTGTCTGAGAACACTGAACAGAAATATTTATTGAAAACCAAAACTAAACCCCTTCTGGCTACCAGTGCGCCAGTCCGGGTTCGCCCATCAATAGGGAGCAAAAATTTACAATGTGCCACCCTTCCCCAAGGTGGGTCCCTCAGGAGTTAGAATAATTAGGGGTGAGTGGGGGCACAGCCCCCCCATTAAAAGTAGGATGCAAACTAAAATCCCTGGTACCGTAATGATGGGCGCACTCGTACAGGCACATTCCAATGGTGGAACCAAAATTCTGTAACTGTAAAATTCCTTAATTTGTCCCCTCTGTGCTTTCTGTGTCAAGTTAAAGTCAAGCCTTTATTTGATAGATATTTTTCTTTTCTTTTTGTGACGTTCTGTACCTACAGGAAGGCTTGCTGTATACTTTATTTTCCATAGCTCATAGAATACGTCTTTCCTGTATATTATTTTCCTTATTTTTGGTGTGTAGCAAACTGTGTTTTTATATTGGCGCACTTGCTCAACCAACATCTTGCGGTAGTGCAGATTTGGAGGCGCGGTCACTGTTGGGCTAATGCAGGGCATGCATCAGTAGGTGCGTCCCTCATTCCCCAATCAGCCTGCATGCCCGTGCCACATCATGCATACATAATGTGGCAAGCACATCTAAGGAAAGGTCCACTGCAATCCGAGCAAGGCTCATCAGATGCAGTGGACCTCCCAATGTGCTTGGCCACATTGTAAGCATGGTGGCCTCCCAACTGCTGAATTCGGGGGTGTCCAATCCCCCTGCTGGCTTACCATGGCCCCAATGTATGTGCCAATGGGGAAGCCCACTCCCCGTCGGCATAAAGCACTCCCCTCCCAATTGTTATATGCCAAGGGGGGGTGCCCAATCCCCCTCGGCTCTTGCCACCCCTGCTTTCCTTGTGTGCCAACAGGGGTGCCCAATCCCTGTCTGCACAAATTAACACCCCCTTTTGCGGTGTGCCGATGAGGATGCCCAATCCCCCATCAGCTGCAGCACCCCCCCAAACAGTTAGGTGGCATGCTGGGAGCCTACCTCAGCTTGCCAAATCCCCTGAGGAAAAAAAACTTTCTTGTGATGTTTTGTTTTTTAACCTCGTAACACAAAATGGTCCCTCGTAGTTTCCCTCCCACAACCTGCACCCACTCTCTGTGCACCCTGCCTTCCCACCCCCCCTCACCCCATACTTACCTGCGGAGTCCGGTGCGATGACCTTCGGTGGACCGGGAACACAACTGCACTCTTCAAAGCCGACCGTGAACTAAGGAAATGCAGGTAAGCTGCATAATGGAATACATAGGGGGTTTTCAACTTTGATGCATATCTCAAGCATTTTTTGGAATTTCAGCACCAAATTTTCCACATGTTGTTTTTGGGATCCCTCCTTATGAATTCTTGCACTGTCATGGCGTTATTTGGTCCTGAAAGGTGATTTTGCAGTCACTGCATGGAATTACCTTTCAGGAGTGAGGAATGAAATGACAGTGCCAGTGTCCATGAAGGGGCCTCTCAAAAAGCCTATGTTACAAATTTGGTGGGAAAAATCATATGACTGTTTTACAAGCGTGTGTTATGCAGTTTCTACACCGCTCATAACTTAGTGAATTTGCAATATTTTCATGCCACATGTTCAGCATTGGCATTTTCCACACCTTCTGGTGAACCATACATCTGTCATTTTTCACATCCTGCCTGAAATGTGTTTTCGCACTTCCGGCGCAGAATAGCTTAGTCAATATGAGAAATCAGTGTTCGGGACAAATTATGAAAATGACAGTTACACTGTTCATGAGCAGAAGTCCTAAAATGCCTATGTTGAAAATTTGGTGATACTCCATAACATGACTGTGTTATGAGCGTGTGTTGCACAGTTTGCACGTACGCTCATAAGTTCGCAAATTTATAATATTTTCACTCCAAATTTTTGACATTGCCATTGTTCTGCACCTCCTTATGAAGAGTACAGCTGTCATTTTTCACATCCTGACCAAAATGTGTTTTCGCAGTTCTGGCGCAGAATAGCACGGTCTCTGTGGAAAGTCCATATTCGAGACACATTATGAAAATGACAGTGACACTGTTCATTAGCAGAGGTGCTAAAATGCCTATGTTGAAAATTTGGGGCTGAAAGTCCATAAAATTAGTGTTTTAAGAGTGTGTGTTGTGCAGTTTGCATGCACGCTCATGACTTCATGTGTTTGTAATATTTTCACTCCAGATGTTCAAAATTGGCATTTTTCCACACCTCCTTATAAATAGTACAGCGGTCATTTTACTTATCCTGGCTGAAATGTGTTTTTGCACGGCCGGCGCAGAATTGCATGGTCACTGTGTGAAATCAGTTTTTGGGACAGTTTGAGGAAATGATGATGATGACATTGTTCATGAGCAGAGGTCCTAAAATGCCTATGTTGAAAATGTGGTGCCGAAAGTCCATAAAATGACTGTGCTGCAAGCGTGCATTGCGTAGTTTCCACGCAGCCTTGTAACTTCGTAAATTTGCAATGTTTTCATGAGAGATTTTCACCACTGGCATTTGTGCACACCTGCTTATCAACAGTACAGCTGCCATTTTTCACAGCCTGCCCAAAACGCATTTCCACAACTGTGGCACAGCTCGCTGTGGGAAATCACCTTTTGGGACACATTAACAAAATCACAGCGCCACTGTTCATGAGGGGAGGTCCCAAAATATCTATGTTGAAAATGTGCCTAAAAAACTCCCACAAATAATCGGGTTGCAGATGTCTGTTGCGCAGTTTGTATGCATATTCACTGCTTCACCAATATTTCATATTGCCACTCTAGATTTTAAGCATTGCTATTTTTTACGCCTCCTCATGAACAATACAGTTGTCATTCTATGCATCCTGCCCAAAACTGGTGTTTTCGTCTCTCTGTTACTAAATGGCACAGCTGCTGTGCAAAACCACATTTCAGCTAACAAAGTGATTGTGCTGCTTTTCATGAGGTGGCCTGACAAGCAGCCCATGTTGAAAATGCGGAGTGAAACTATCACTACACGCCTACGGTGTTAGGGTTTCCAACTGTAGCACCCCACCCTGTATGGACTGACAGGCATCAGGGCTGTGACTTGGGATCATCAGATGTAATGCTCATGCCATTCCACCCCCCCCTTGCCCACCCCGCAGCCACTGGTATGCATCGTGGTATGTCTTGCACTGGTCGGCCACAAACTTCACCCCACACTCCTATTCTGCACCCATGTCAGCATATTTCCTTATGGAATGAGGTAAGTATAATGCCCAAAGACTCCAAAGCACACCACAACACTTGTCAGTGTCTACAGGGTGGGGTGAGGTACAATGCCATGAGCATTATAGCTGATGACCCAAAGGCACACCCCAATGCCTGTCGCTCTCTGCGGCGGGGGGGTTGGCGTCACTTCAATACTTCATTGCCATTCCTCTTATGTGTCTCTAGCTCTGCCACTGCCAATGCCAGCGCGACAACATTCAGCATTGACAAATGCTTGTTTAACTTTGGAATTGTACTTTTTTTCTTGAGGTACATAGTAATCCTTCAATAGATGTCATTTCTATTTGCAAATTTCCCAAATCTCCTTTATAGATTTATTACTAATTTCATTTTTCCAATACCAGGATTGTAATATTAGATCCATACTTTCATAATGTGCCTTATTATAGATAAAGAGGGTTGCCCACATTTAAGAAGGGCAGGCCCATAATATGATATGTGTCATCAGGATATATGATGCTGTTGAGATGTTTTTTGCTCTGTTAACAATAAACTTCAATAAAATTGAATTAAAAAAAAAGAAGGGCCCAAGCCAATGAAAGGGGAAGCTCAGAAGAAAAGGAAAAGGGGGGGATGGGGATATGGGGGCGGGGTTAGAAGGGGAAGGACCAGTGACAACACAGGAACAATGATGTGGCAACAGCTGAACAGTCAAAGGAAATAAGGGGTGGAGAAAGATAACAAGTAAAAGGGGCTGCACACAAGGGGAGCTCACAATTTTGCTCCATAAGGAAATTTCCTGTGGAAGCACATCAGTCGTAGGCAATAAGTATTGAGCCATTGGGCATTTGATTTGGTTTTTGAGTAAAATTCGGGGTGAGAGTAATAGTAAAATAAAAAAAAAAAAAAAGAAAAAAGGACTACTGGACAACAGTGAGAGGACATTCGGGAGCCTGGGGTAAGGTGAGGTGAAAGGATGGTGGAGACAGACAAAGAGCCTGTGTTGAGGAAGAAAAAGAAAGGACAATGCATGGAGGATACACCGACAGTGCTGGTTAAGAGTACACATTGTGGTTTGTTGCCGCTGACTCGAGGGTGTGGAAGTGTTGAGGGGACATGAATTGTCCAGGGGCTGCAGTAGGGTGGCATTTCAAGAAAAGAAAGGCGAGGAAATATAGCTGAAAAAGAGAGGTCTGTTGGGTGCAGGAGGATCGATGTTTCATTAGGAACAAGTGAAATCCCCAAAATGAATGAAATGTAATTGAAAATGTTCCAGTAGAGAAAATGCATTTTCAAATGGCTGGAGGAGCAGTGCAAAGCAGTTGTGCATGCTCCGAAAGGGGGGGGGATAAAGGTGACAGGGGGCTGGCGAGTGGTCGACGAGGCGGCAGGCCCACGGAAGGTAGGGGGTGGAAGGCCCCATTGGCATAAGTAGAGTCCGTCCGAAGGAGGTGTGTGGCAAAGTTTGGGGTGAAAACAGCTGAAGGCAGCAGAAACAAGGACACTGGAGTGGCTGTGGGGCAACGAGCTTGGGGTATTGTTGTTGGGCCACAGTGGGGTCCGAAGAGCTTTTTGGTTCGTGCAAATGAGTGAAGCCTGCAGTAAAAGGGGCTATTTGAGGATGGGGAGTCGAAGAGCTCGGGGGCTGGGCCACAGTGTGACCGAAGAGGGGAAGCCCATGGGTTAAAACGAGTAGTGGATGGCAGGATGCGGTTTTTGCATGGGGAAGGAGCCGGGTTAAAAGAAAGAATGGAATGGGGGGAGCATGGCAGAAAGGAGAAGAAAAAGAATGAAGGGAAGGGCCCCAAGATGTAGGGGCCTGACTGCGTGGTGATGGCATATGACGTCATCGCCACACGGGGTGGAAAGGGGGGGTCAGAAAGCAGCCAGCATAAACTAGTGGTTAAGGCACAGGACTATGAAGCAGGAGATCTAGTTTTGAAACCTGATTTCTAGTTTACCTTAAAAATTTCCCGGAATGGTGATCTGTGGCAGCATTATGTTTGGGGTGGGGTTTAGAAGAATGTGGTACTGGCAATGGGGGAGGGGGCGGGAAGAAAAAATATATAGCAACCCGAGTTCATGGCTACTGCCAGAGGAAAGATGGGGGCCATACACAACTGTAATTACAACTGTTTTTCGGGCCAAAATCAGCATGGAGCCCAGCAAAACACCATTTAGGTTTAAAGAGACATGTGGAGGGCAAAAGGGGACACACAACAATGGCGAGTGTGGCCTGAGTAATGTAGGCCCAAAGGGGAGCCAGGACTTGGCGTGGTGCAGGAAGTGCAAACAAAACAAACATCAAGGATCAAGAAAAGAGGGGCAAAGGGGGGTGGGGGAGTAAACTTATCCAGGAATACAAAAAAAAAAAAGAAGTGGTGGGGCAGGTGCACCAGAGAACAGTTGGTTGGGGGGTTTTCTTTTCGTGGATGGTGTGTTTGGTTGGGGCCCAAAAAAATGGTCAATGGGCAAAAAGATAAAGTTGGAGAAGGCCATAAAGGGGGCTGGGAAGACAGAGTGCTGGTGGGGGTTGGGAGTAATTTAAACACAGCTGGCAACGGGCAGCAGGACAAGCCCCCAAAAGGGGGGGGGACAAAAAGGGAAGGAATTATGATTATATAATAATAGATATATAACAAGAGAGTGGACATGTGGAATGCAGTGCTTTTCTTAACAAATATTTGTCATTGTAGATACAGAAGCAGGATGGCACCAAGAAAGACAAAGCCCAAAAAAGAGGAGTGCTTCAAGGCGGTGATGGCTTTGGTGGAGAAGGCTAATCGGCTGCTGGAGGTGGCAGAGCCTGAGGGTGTGGAAAAGGGAAAGAAGAGAAAAGGGAAGACGGGGAAGGGTAAAGAGGCTAACAAGAGGGTACCGGTGCCGGTCACCAATAGGGAGCCCAGTGGGGTGATTCCAGTGTCGGAACCGTGGACCCTTTCCCCTGAGAGACCTGTACCTGAGCTGTGCCTGGACCACACCCCGGGGCCAGAAGGAAGAGCAGACCCAGCAGTACCAAGGTGCCAGCCGAACCTACCAGTAGCAAACCTAGCGCTGTCACCACAGCAAACAAGTGGTCCCCAAGTAGCAGAAATACCAACACCGGGGCCTGGTCCTTCACAGACAACTGCACCAGGTAATCAAGGGGTGACAGTGGAGAGCAGTATAAAAGAATATATAGCACAAATGTTAAAAAGTATGGGGGAGAGTGGCATTTGCCAATTAGAAAAGGCATTGGGCAAGCTAAAAGGGGGAGAGAGTGAGGTTGGGGAAGGGCGATGGGGGTAAGCAAGGGGTAAGGAAGGAGTTAGGGGCTCCAGGAGTCTACCTAGCAGACCATGTGCCAACAGCAGTGAAAGACAAGATATGGGAAGGGGAATATGTGGATATTTTTGCATTAGCAAATGTGGATAGCATGGAAAAATATGAAGAAAAAGATAGCTTTGAGAAGAAAGACATGGCAGAGGCAGTAGTGCTGCTCAGAAAGGAAGAGGAGGACAAAACATGGAAGGAAAAAACATGGGATAACTGGTCCAATGGTTTTACGTATTTCATGGCCATTGTGATATAGAAACATGTGGAATTATCTATCCCCCTGCTCACTTACTCCCTCATCATAAAAAATGCGTACAAGAAAGGGGGGCATAGTTGGCTACGGTACGATGAGAAATTTAGAAAGAGAATGACACATTTCAGGGATGTGCAACGGGATGCCAGACAAATAGATTTGTGGTTGGAGATTTACATGGGGCCTTCAGACAAAGAAACGGAAGGGGATAAAAGGGCATTGGCAGCAACGAAAGCCTGTTGGGTATACAATAGAGCAGCCTGTTCTTGGTCAAACTGCCGATTGTGGCATGTGTATTCTAAGTGCAGGGGGCATCATGCAGTGGCCAAGTGCAGGTACAGCTGGGAAAAAGGGATGAGCAGTCAGGACAGCTCACATCAGCCATCCTTTCAGAGCGGGCAGCATCCCTTTCGGGGGCAGCACTGGAGGAGAGGAAATAGGGGTAGAGGAGCAGGGGGAAAATGGCAGGCCAATCAGCCCCAACATCAGGACACATAGGGGGACTATGGAAGTCTGTTTCCAGCTGGCACAGACACCCATAAACATAGGAAGGTTGAAAAAATGGTTGGGGGAATATCCGGACAGGTTTGTGGCAAAAAATTGGGAGAGGGTTTTGAATACGGTTTTAGCTTACAGTTTAAAGGGCTCAGGAAAAAGACTGTAGCAAAAAATTTGAAATCGGTAGTGGGAAAAGAAGGGGTATTGCCACTAAAAATTCAAAGGGAAGTAAGAGAGGGTAGGGTCGAGGGCCTGTTCATGACCCCGCCACTACTCAGACTAAGGGTTTCGACTTTGGGTTTGGTACCCAAAAAACAAGAGGGGGAGTATCGGGTAATACATCACTTTTCTTATCTAGAAGGGGATTCAGTCAATGATTCCATAGGGAAGGAGGACAGCAGAGTCACATACGCCACACTGGAGGATGCGGTAAAAATTATTAGAACAAAACGGGAAGCATGGGTGGCAAAAACAGATATAGAATCAGCATTTCGCCTCTTACCGGTTAGGCCGGAAGACTGGGAATTACTGGATTTCAAGGTGGAGGACAAGTATTATTTCGATAAAGCTATGCCAATGGGGTGTTCAATAGCATGTGCAATGTTCTAAATGTTTAGTACCCATCTACAATGTGTTTATCAGAACAGGTTCGGGTACCAGATGGTAGTGCACTACCTGGATGATTTCCTGTTTATTGGAAAAGGAAAGGTAGAGACACATGTCATGCTTAAGAGTTTCCAGAGATTAAGTCAGGAGGTGGGGGTCCCATTAGCGGTAGACAAGACTGAGGGACTGAGTCGCATAATTGAGTTTTTGGGACCGGAACTGGATACAGA
This sequence comes from Neoceratodus forsteri, assembly GCA_016271365.2. NCBI lineage: Eukaryota > Metazoa > Chordata > Ceratodontiformes > Ceratodontidae > Neoceratodus > Neoceratodus forsteri. The sequence continues at coordinate 125,198,045 of CM028138.1, forward strand.
AAAGGAGTTATTCCGGTTGCCCAAGCAGAAGGTTAAAAAACTGAAGGAGCTATTGAAGGTAGTAAGAAGTTGCAGAAGGGTAATGCTGCAGCAGGCACAGCGGTTACTGGGTCACCTGAACTTCGCATGTAGAGCGATCACGCCAGGGCGAACATTTACACAGTGTTTAGCCTGGGCCACGCGGGGGGCCACATGGCCTCACCATTGGGTGGATCTAAATAAAAGGGCTAGGGAGGACATGGCAGCATGGGAGCAATTTCTACAAAAATATAACGGGCATACATTTTGGCAGGATGAATGGGTGTATAACACGGACTTACAACTATACACAGGTGCAGTAGGGGGAACAGGGATGGGAGGATACCTCCAAGGAAGATGGTTCACAGAACCATGGCTGGTTGCCTGGAGACAGAGGGGGGTGACAAAAGACATCACCTTTTTGAAACTATTTCCCATATGGGTGGTTATGATAGTATGGGGGGGACTCAGGAACAGACAGGTCACATTCTGGAGCAACAATAGAGCAGTCGTAGGAGTACTGAACAAAAAACAGATGAAATCAGAGAGGGTTATGAGAGTATTAAGCAGAATGGTGTGGTTGGGTTTGTCCTTGAACATGTCTTTTAGGGCAAAACACATCAAGGGAGTTGACAACATGATAGCCGATTGCCTCTCTCGATTGCAGATGGACAAATTCAGAACCTTTGCACCAGGAGCAGAGACAAAGCAGACCTCCATTCTGGATCACGTATGGTCAATTGGATTGGGGGAGCTGAGGCATTGTTCCACAACTCCTGAGCCCCTCGGATCCTGAGAGTATATGAAACCTCCTGGAGGGCTTTTCAAAAGTTTCAGGATGAGTGCTGTGGACAGGTAAGTGGTCCAGCAATGGGGGAACAAGTGGCACAAATTATAGTCAAGGGTTGGAATCAGAACATAGCACACTCAACCATGGAGGTGTATTTGGCAGCCATAGGTCAAATATGAACATTAAGGGGTTGGGAGGACCCTACCAAAACTAACCTTATTAGGAGAATGATGCAGGGATGGATGAGAGGAATGAGAAGAGACAAGATAGGAAAAAGCTGATATCAGAAGAGCTGATGGTAAGGTTACTGCAGGCACTAGGACACATATGCATGTCCATGGGGGAGACAGTGTTATTTTGGGCACTATACACCACCATGTACAGTGGTGCCTTCAGGCTGAGTGAGATAGTGGGCCACAGCAAGAGGATGGAAGGTGGGGGCTTATGATGGGAGGACATGGAATAGATGAATGAAGCCATAACAGTCAAATTACGTGAGTCCAAAACCGATCAGAAAAAACAAGGGAGGAAGGTGTGGTTGTGGACACACCAAAATAAATTCATATGCCTGGTGGTGGCACTGCACACGTACGTGGCAGACCAAAAAAACCAGGGTAATGGAAGGATATTTATACATGGGGATGGCAGGCCAGTCTCAGGGTACCAGGTGGCTGTGGTATTAAACAAGGTACTCCGGTTTGTTGGGGAGTCAACGGAGGGCTATTCCTCGCATTCATTTAGAATTGGGGCAGCATCAACAATGTCTGCTCAGGGCAGAGGAGCTGAGGAGATCAAAGAGAGAGGAAGATGGTCATTAGGATGTTATAAAAAATACACACGAGAATTACAAAGTTAAAATGTTTGCTTTCTCTCCCATAACTGGTGCATCAAGAAAAGGGAAAAGAAAAGGAGTTGGGGTGAAGGGCAGGGACAGATATTCCTTCTTTGTATTTTTTGATCAACCAGGTGCGACTAAGAAGCTCGAGGCGTGGATTTTTGGGCACTCTTTTGTGCATTGGGCAGAAAAATGGGCAGCCCAGAGACACGGGGGAAAACAGCTGTACCTGGATATTGACACAGTTAGGCTAGTGTGGAAAGGCCAACGGGGCATGAAGTGGGCACAGCTGCTGCCAGAGCTCAGGGAAATTAGGAGGTGATCATAGGCGACCAGACCTGATTGTGGTACATCTTGGGGGCAACGACTTGGGAACAAGGCCTGGATAGACATTTTTTATCAGATAGAACGTGATATTCAAGTAATAAAAGAATGGTGGCCTGAGGTTACTCTGGCATGGTCAGACATCACGCCTTGCAGGGTATGGAGGCAGGCAGTGAGCCACAAAAACATAGACAGGGCCAGAATATGCATGAATTCGAGAGTAGGGAGAGTATTTCACGAGAATGGGGGAATGGTGATAAAACACTGGATCACAGAAGGGGTAGATGAGTACTACAGAGGGGATGGGGTGTATTTGTCGGGTCTCGGCCTGGCCATTTTCAACACCAAGATTTCAAATGCAATAGAGTCATGGCTGGTACAGAAATAAAGGTAAAAAAAAAAGGTGGGGGCTGAAAGGAGAAGTAGAAAAGGGGGGAAAGTCCACCGTCCATTGCAGGCTGGAGGTGGACAAGTGAAATAAGAGAAGCAGGGACACGGGTATGTGCCCGTGCCTTGATTGCAGATATAGAATAAGAGGCCAGGATACTCCCCCATGATGTATGTCTGGGGGCAGCAGAGATTGAGACCTGGCTATTAATTAACAGAAACACAAGAAAAATGATATAATGTATATACAAAATGGAAATGTAAAGCTGATGTACATAAATTGTGGAATATGGAAAAAGTGTTACAAGGTGAAAAATGGTGAATGATTACAATATATCAACTCAGTAATATTATTGCCAAGACGGAGCAACCTCACACTACTGGTCCGTGAATTTATTGGTGGGGTTCTGGGGACAAACAGTGTTGTTAACCCCTTTCTTTAGTTTTAAATAGTTTAAATGTGAAGTAAACACTGCCATGATCATGTCCTAGTAAGGGTTCCATCTATATAATCTTCAGTTCCTATGATGACATCCAGGATGCTTTCACTCTTTCTTGATGTATCCGTAAGCAGTTTCAAGCTGAAGTCCTCACACATTGCCAAAAACTCTCTGGATGTTTTATTTTTATTTATTTCGTTTTTGTTGACCGGGTAAGTTTATGTTGGTGTGCCCACTTTTCCAAGTCTATGTAAGGAATATTTAAATCATCCACCAGTAGGTTATATTTTCCTCCCATCTTTGTTAATCCATTTATAAGTTTAGCATCCTGTTGTGTTCTAGAATTTGGTGGCCTGTAAAACACTCTAATGGCTATTTGTTTTCCTCCACAATTTTGCACCTTAATCCAGAGAGTTTCTGAATTTTTTCATCTTGCACTTTTATTTTGTGAGTGATTTCTAGACTTTTAATGTTCACTGCCACATACAGTGCTGTTCTCCCTCCTTCCTTATTTAAGCTGCCTTTCCTATAAGTCTAAAACATGCTATGGCTTTATTCCATTTTCCTCCCTATTCCACTGAGACCTGAAAGCACATTTGGTCATTGTTGAAATAAGAAGAGGTCTGATGTCAAAAATAAGTGTACTAATATATAGCTATAAGAACCACTCCCTGAAAGAAGTACCGTATAGCATATTCTTATAACACATTTGGTCTGTGTTATTGCAGTTAACTACAACCTGAAGAATAAATTAAATACTGTACACAAGCAATACTACCTGAAAGGGTGGGCACTATTGTGCTATACCTGCCCACCCAGGGATATAGTGAGGCTCAACACTGCAGGCAGACAGCATTATAGCCCCAGGAAAGGTGGGTATATCCCATACTGCCCACCCTTCAGAGCACTGATGTGCTCAGAAAATTGCATTTTTTTTAGAAACAAATAGAAACTGTTACATTAAAAAAAAAATAATAATTTAAACCGAGCTTGTTGCAAATTAGCCCCTCTGCTGGCAGAATTACCAGTAGAAGGAGATGATGTTTGTGTCAGGCTGTTTGCTTTGTACTTGTTGTCCCTCTCTCACCCCCTGCAGTTCACAGTACAGAAAGAATACTGTAACAGTATAGTCCAGGAGTCTTTTTTTTTCTTATTTTGTCAGTGGCAGTAGTAGTCTGAGCATGATTAGGTGACTGGATTTTTTTGTTTTATTCCTGGCAGTTGCACTAAGGACACAATCGGGCAAACGGTTGAGTAAGTAAATTATTTTTTTTTTCCATTTTTACTAATGCTGATATGGGGCCCCAGAGATAGCACACACATATGAGCACAGTTGGTGTGGGGTGCCAGCCCTTAGCAGGAGAAATAATGTGTGGGAGGCAGTAGTGCCCAGGAAAGCATGCATAGTTTGCTAGGTTCCATTGCCACAGATGGAGACGTGCTGCCAGCTTATGGCAGAACAGGTAACAGTCCAGCAACTGGAGTAGGGGATGTCATTAGCAGGCAGCCTTTTGGAAGTGTTTGTCTTTAAATAGTAGGCAGTTTCAAATGTAACCTAATATTTTGAAGGAGAACTGACAGGGCATGGAGAAAGGGGCCGCTAGCTAAGTAGCTCTACTGGTAAGCAAGAGCAAAAAATGATGGTTTTGAATTTTGAATTTATAACTTGGCACAGGGATTTTAGTGGGGCAGTTGGCACAGGCACTTGTTTTAGGTAGGCATTGTTGTCTTATAAATGCCCACCCAGATAAGTCTCTCAGCCAATCAGAAGCCTCCAGCTGTTCTACCACTTTCCTAAGAAAATAAAAAAGATACTTTATATTTTAAAATTAGAAATTTCTATGTTGTGTACCTTTTTTTAAATGAAGTACATTATTGCATGTTTAGGTTGCTGTGATGTATATGCTTCTTTTCCAAATGTGAGCACATGATTAGAATTCATTTCCTTTTTTTGAACTCAGATTTTTGGGAGCTGTATTTGTAAGGTATAAAATTTGTTAGTGAAACATTTGTTTTCCCTGTTATTTATATTTTTGGAATAGATGCACTTTTACGGGTAGCATATGATTTATTAAAAAGATGTCGACAAATCTGAGAAAACTTTGAGTCAAAATATCTGGAATAATGCATGGACAACCATATACAATAAGGTTGTGTTTCCACCAGCGGTGAAAACGGAGAAGAACATAGGAGAACTTGGTCTCAGGAATACAGGTAAGAGCCTGACTCAGTTCCAGGAGAAAAAATTAGGAGTTCTGATAACATCATAGGGACCACAAGTGGTCCTTGATGTCATCACAATTGTCAAGATGGAAACATAGCTGAGCTGGGTAGACTGGGTGGGTCTGTAGGCCTTTTTCTGCTGTCACATTGTATGTTTCGATGAGGTGGTATTGTTGCCCATCCATTATTTTACATGCAACACGATTCACAAACAAATATCATTTTTAGATAGTAACCACTCTTAAAAGTGTCTATAAAATGTTTTTACCAAATTCTAAAGCACTAAGCACAGTACAGGGTGTGCTCCCAACTGATACTGCCCCAAATGGACTCTAGTCAAGGTTTTTCTATATTTACATAACTTATTACTTCTTCATGCTGTACTTTAAACAAGGGTACTTACGTGCTTACAGATGCAGCAAAAGACATGGGCCAGTATATTTATGGGCCAGATTAGGACCCACTTAATATTTGTTCCAGGAGCAAATTAGTGCCTGGAGCAAATCAGACGTATGTTGGAACATGCTAGGATACTTTGTCAGCACTATGTCAACCAGGCACTAACCAGATTGTGATCCCAAACCTTGGCCTGTTACTGGCCACAGGAAGTATGAGGCAAACAGGGTGCCATGGGGATTGCAATCACAATCAGGAGGTTAGGGCCCACTAAAGGCAATTGTTTCTCTGGAGAAAGTTTCCATATTTGTGCCTTAAGATGCAAATGACCCCATAGCACTAGCAAGGTGGTATGGGGTGGTAACCCGTGAAGTGGGTGCATGAGGAAAGGCGCCATCCATTATGGCAACACCTTCCTCACGCAGTTCATTGACGGCAACCAACGGGTAGGGCGACCAGATGAGGGGGTGGGTGAACTAGGTAACATGATGTCGCTATACGTACATGCTCGGGGGGGCAAGCGTGGGCTGGGGGATGGAGAGGCTGGTGCTGCAGTCATCGGTCAAGCTGTGGCATGGTGTCAGGGATTGGGCAATGGCTGGGGTGGCTGAGGTACTGGGTTTGGGTCCGGGCGCTGGTGCGATTTTTATTGCACTTGGCCCAAACCTTTTTAATTTTACTACTTTCACCCTCTGACATGCACCCCCCTGGAGTTGAGAATCCTTAAGTAGGGTGGTGTGTGGGGTGAAGCCCCCCGTGAGGTGGGTGTGGGGTGGCACAGCCCCCCCCCACAGAAAGTAGTAAAAATATGTCCTGGCACTGTTGTGCTGGTGCACCAGAGTTGTCAGAGTGCCACAAATGTGTTCGGCACTCTGACTGAGTGATAATGGCAATCGCCTTTAGGCATTCGCCATTATCACATAGCCCCATATGGGGTTATTTGCATTATGTTAGGGCCTCATTACAAGCCAGAAGCAGAGTTTGCAACCCCCAGCACCCAGCAGGGCTGCCTGTACTGGTGATCTAGTGCCCATGCCCCCACCTGAACACTCCTGCCAATAGGTAAACATATCACCTGGTGTCTAGTGGTCTCTCCACGCTCAAACGCACCCGACAGTATTTATTTAAGTGTCCCATATGTCCAAGGGTCCCCTCACCCCTGAACATCCTCAAAAGCAATTATTTAGTTATCACTGATGTCCAGTGCTCCCTCTCACCACAGACATCCCTAACAGTATTTATTGAAGTGTCTCTGGAGTCAAGTGGTCCCTCCCACCCCCAAACACCCCCAATGGTAGTAATTGAATTCTCCTTGGAATCCAGTGGTCCCTCATGCTTCTTGAATTCTAATCACCTCCCCTGACCCTGGCACCACCGTAGGTCCCACTCCCCCTTCAACAACCGGCACAGACCCTCTGCTCAGCTCCATGGCTGGCTGCTGACTGAGGGTTCCCAATTGTGTGCTTACTGTAATCACAGCTGATTATAGTAGGCATGTGATTGGGAACTGTCAGTCAATGACTGGCCGTGGAGGTGAGCAGCGGATCTATGTCAGTTACCAAGGGGAGAAGTGGTCTGAACCAAAGATGCTGTGCTCTAGACCAAGGCAGGGTACAAGTGCAAGGTGGTAAGCCCAGTAACATGAAACAACAATGGTGCACTTGCACCTCAGAGCCAGGGGTAAAACCTTCAGAGAAGATCAATCCAAACAGTTGTGAGGTGCAAATTTCAATTTATTGTTAGAAAAGTTGCCAAACAGTAGCTATGATGTTATCAGGCAAACCACAAACAGTACAGAATATCCATGTTTCCAGGTGCCCCGGCACTTCACCAAGTAAGGCTTAATCTGGCTGCTGATACCTGAATGTGGATGAACCCTTTTACACTCACAATTTCGAAAATGTATGGCATCATGAGTTTGACCAATCACAAGTGAGAAAATAATATTAACATAAAATTGTAAAAATGAACAGTATGAAAGAAATGTAAGATAGTAGTAAGAGTCCTATATACTATATCCTATCTATTCCAGGACATACATGTTCATTTACTTGAAATTTTCAAATGATATGTAGCCAACCAATCAAATTACAAATTGACTTCTTGTGTTATTTTACACACAACGTATGGGTTCTCTCTTATTTGTATGCAAGTCTGCTGCTAATACAACAGGAACACATTTTCAGACTATGCTTTTAACAATTACTCCATTATTAAAAGAGTCTTTAAAGAATCAATTTCGCAAAAAAATCCTAAACAACATTACTTGTCACAGTGCAGGAGGCAAAGCTATTGGAGTTTCATTCTAAATGCACTAACACCAGAAGGATTAAATCAAGACTGGGCTCTTAAACCACATCTGTAAGTTAACTTCAGTATTTTAAATAAACTGAAAACAGAACCCACGGTGCCCCCACTTCATCCCCTCAGGTTATTACCTCAGCCCATGGGGCATGGGTCCATCCATATTATACAGTGAATGAACACTGAATTAAGTTTCACTGTAAAAGCAATCAAAGTGGTTGAGAACAAATAGAAATGGAAATAGTTACTTGTATGTGATTTTCATAATTATGCTGGGTGTTGCAATAGTTTTAAACAATCATTTAATCAAGTTTACCTATTTCTTTTTACAGCTGTGGAATCAAGGAGAGTGCAGATTTCCTGCTAACACCAAACAACCGGGCTATTAAGAAATGGCTGGATTCAGTGGCTTTGCTTCCAGTTCCTGCACTGTGATGAGTAATATTGTTTGGGATTTTTTTGTGAAATTGATTCTTTAAGGACTCTTCTAATAATGGAGTAACTGTTAAAAGCATAGTCTGAAAATGTGTTCTTGTTATATTAGCAGCAGGCTTGTATACAAACAAGGGAGAACTCATACGTTGTGTGTAAAATAACACAGGTAGTCAATCTGTAATTTGATTGACTAGCTGCATATTATTTGAAAATTTCAAGTAAACAAATGTATATGTCCTGGAATATATGGGATATAGTATATAGGACTATTACTACTATCTTACATTTTTTGTATATTGTGTATTTTTACTATTTTTATATTAATATTGTTTTTTCTGTTGTGATTGGTCGAAATCATGATGTCATACTTTTTTGCAATTGTGTGAGTATAAAAGGGTTCGTCCACATTCAGGAAGCAGTCCTCTGACAAAGCCTTTCTTGGTGAAGTGCCGGAGCACCTGGAAACATGGATATTCTGTACTGGTTATGGTTTGCTTGATAAACTTATACCTACTGTTTGGCAAATTTGCTGACAATAAATTGAAATATGACACCTCACTGCTGTGGTTAAACTCCTGGCTCTGGAGTGTGAGGGGAGAATTCGGCCTCCAGGGATGCCAGGATTGGATGGTGGGATTCAAACTGGAGGGGCATGAAGGATCACTAGACAACAGGGATAATTTACTGAATACCGTCAGAGGTATCGGGGGGGTAGGAGGGACCACTGTACACCAGGAATAATTCAATAACTACTCTCAGGTGTTTCAGGGTGGTAGGGACCACTGAACACCAGGGATAATTCAGTAACTGCCATCAGAGGTTTCTGGAGGGTAGGGGGGTGTTGTGGGGCAGGAGGGGCCTCTGGACACCAGGGATAATTCAGTAACTACTGCCTGCAGTTTTCAGGGGTTGGGAGAGCACTGGACACAAGGGATAATTCAATAACTACTATCAGGGGTGTTTGGGGGTGGGAGGGACCACTGGACACCACAGATGTAGAACTACAGACAGCTGGGAGTGTTCAGAGGTGGGGGAGATCACTGTACACTAGAGATACTTCAGTAACTACTGTCGAGGGTATTTAAGGGTGGGAAGTGCCACTGAACACCAGGGACAATTCAATAACTACTGTTGGGGTGTTTGAGGTGGGAAGTACCATTGTACATAGATAATTCAATCAATCAACCAACCAATATCTTTATTTATCCAGGCGGACACCATCGAGCAAGCTTATTTACAAGGTGGACCTGCAACATACATGCAGTAATACATTTTAAGAAACTGATACATTAAAGGAGCACAGATTAATTACAGTACTACATTTAAGCAATGGATACATTCAAAGGATCACAGGTTAATTACAGTAGTCGGAAACGTAGTTTATGACAGAATAGGAACACTAGACCTTAAAAAAATCAATGGAGGCCAGTCCGTAAGTAAAGGATAGCGGTCAGCCAAAATAGTGCAAGTACATAGTTTAGTATTGAGGCAAGTGGGAGGGACCCTGCTGGGAATAATTGAATCTTGGTTATGGACAGGAGTGGGAATTAGAGTTGAGGTCATCGGAGGAAAATAGAAGTGCTAAGAAAAAAAATTTAGTGGTAAGGGCTATTAGGTACGTGCGTAGCAGCTGCATTTTTTAGTGATGACATTATGATATAGCTTTTTAAATGTGACAAGGCTAATAGGGTATCTTAGTTTTAAGGATTTATGAGTTTTGTTCCAGGCGAAGGGGCGTGAAACCTATAACGGCTCTCCCGAAGCGAGTGTGCCTAGGTGTTCGCAGGGAAATTATGGAACAGCTTCTAAGGGCATAGCTTCCAGCAACAATAGGGGTTAGGCAATCAGCAATATACTGGGGAAGTTTGCCTATAATAGATCTAAACATCCAGAGTGCTGCGTTCATGTCGTGCCTATAGTGCAATGAGGTCCAGCCTGCAGCCGCGTATAGGGAACAATGATGAGTGGTACGAGGAAGGTCTAAGATGAAGCATAAGGCTCTGTGGTACAGTGTATCCAGTTTCCCGAGGTAGGAGGCAGAGCAGCTGCTATATATGAGGTTAGCATAGTCAATTATTGAGAGGAACGTAGATTGGACTAGTAGCCTTTTAGCTTCAGTGGTTAGAAGCCGTCTTATCCTGTAAAAAAGGCAAAGCCTTAGTCTTAGCTTCCTCAGCAGGTCATCTAGATGGTCCACAAAGAAGAGTTTGTGGTATATCCAGACCCCCCCAAACATTTGAATTTCATGACATATTTGAGGTTTTCTCCCAGAATCGTGGAGATGGGGGGGTGTACTAGTTGCTGCTGGATAGGAGAGGTGACATACAGGTGAGAGTAACATGGCTTTGGTTTTCTTGGCAATGAGAAGTAACTTTCTTCTAAGGAGTTACAGTTGCAGGTGGTTGAAGTCTTTTTGTAGGTCTGCGCTTGCAGATTCTGGAGTAGGGCGGCTTAGATAGAGCACTGTGTCATCCGCAAACAGATGGATGCTTACCTCTTTAACATCAGCGTCTATATTGTTGATATAGATGGCAAATAGTAGTGGTCCCAGGATGGAGCCCTGGGGGACACCCCTTAATAGCAAAGTGGGTGAGGAAAGCTCACCTTCAGCCTTTACCTGTTGGTATCTGTCAGACAGGTAGTTGCAAAACCACCTTAAGGAGGTGGGGTCCAATCCTAGCGATTCTAGTGAGGAGAGGAGAATACAGTGGTCTACTGTGTCAAACGCTTTACTTAGATCAAGGAATACAGCACAGACATACTTCTTGCATTCTAATTCTTTTTGCCAATCATTTGTTACATTGGCTAGTGCTGAGATTGTACTATGCTTCGATCTGAACCCAGATTGGAGAGGGTTTAAAAATGTAGTATTGTCAATAAAGGATCTCAGCTGGGAGTTCACGATTTTTTCTGAAAGTTTCGAGAGGGTGGGGGAAAAGGGAGATCGGCCTATAATTGTTTAGGTTGTAGGGATCTCCAGATTTGAATAACAGGATAACATGAGGAGTTTTCCGTATTTGGGGTAGGGTTCCTTGTGATAGTGACAAGTTAAATAGGTGTGTAATTGGAGGTGCAAGAACGTGGTATGCTATTTTTAGAAAATAGGGTTCTACGTTGTCTGCTCCGGCGCCTTTCTTAGAGTCCAATTGTAGAAGCAGATCTTCCACCTCCTTAAGGGAGACAGGGAGGAAGGAAAAAGTCTGGCATGTGGGACCAGCTTAAGTAGGCTGCGCACCAGGTAGTGGGTGCACTTTACTTGCAAGAGAATTGTCAAAAGCTAAGCCTGCCATGGCAAAATGAGAGTTAAATGCTTGCAGTATCTCTGTTTTACCATTTAGTACTATATTGCCTGAAAGGAACCTGAGAGGAAGAGTGGTTTGCAATGTGTGCCCAGACACTTCTTTCAGTGTAGCCCAGAATCTGGAGGGCTGGTTTGAGGTTTTGTTAAGTTCAGTGCAGAAGAAGCTAGCTTTGGTCTCTCTGATCATCTTGGTGCAGCTGTTCCTGTCTATTCTGAAAGAGCACCAGTCTTCTTACTTTTGAGATTTATGAGCATTTTTCCATAATTTATCTATAGAAAGAAGAGCAGCCTTGAGTTCCACCGAGAATCATCATCTTTTGGCTTTTAAGCGCACTTTCATCAGCGGCGCATGGACATTCAGAGCACTTAATATGATCTCATGGAGAAAGGCATAAGCTGCTTCCACTGAGCTAGCCAAGTAGAAGCTCTGCCATAGCGGTGAGCTTTATAGGTCCTGAGAAAATGTCTTTGGGTTGAAGGACCTTTTTGACCTCCTGGTGGAAAATTGGGATGTGGAAGACACTTTAGTAGCAGCCCAGACTCCTGCGACTAGGCGATGGTCACTGACATCCACGTCAAACGTCCCAGCATGAGAGAAGGAGTAGGGTTTATTTGTTAAAATGACATCCAGAAGTGAGCTTATGGTGAAGTTTTTCTAGTTTATATGGGTGGGCTCATTATTAAGTAGAAAAAGCCCATGGGAGTCACAGAAGGCTTTCAAGCGGAGTGAGACTTCAGACAGCCAGTCATAATTGAGGTCCCCTAATATAATTGTTTCTAGGGGGCTGGTATCCAAGATGGAAGAGAGATGAGACAGAAGCTGTGAGCCAGCCGAGGGGGGGGGGGGTTGTAGCATCCTATGATTCAGAGAGTTAGGGATGAGGAAAGTACTATTTTTATAGCCAAATATTCAAACCCATTTGCTATCGCGGTGGCATCAAGAGTGGAGACCGAGAACTTATGTTTGACATAAATGGAACCCCACCACCTCTAGTCAATCTGTCTGCTCTGAATAATAGGTAGTTCAAGGTATAGATCTCCCTGTCAGGCATGGTGAGTCTAAGCCAGGACTCAAAGACTACAAGCACATCAGGCCCCATGTGGATAACCCATGAGTGAATTAGGGTAAGTTTTTTCAGAAGACTGAATATGTTGATATGCATGAAGCTGATTCATTTGAGATTTTTAAGTTGTGATGGGGAGTAGAGGGCATGCATAGGGCCAGGATTGAGCTCAATATTGCCACAGTAAAGAAGAAGTAAGAGTACAAGATTCCTCAAGATGGCAAGCGAGAGCATGAGAGCATGAGTCCTTTTCCGGCTACTTACTAATCCAGTCTTGAGGTGCCAGGGTTTACATTGTAGGCTGTGCAGTCCCAGGGTTACATAGGGTAGTACTCTAGCTGAATGACTCCAAATGGTGCATTTGCCAGAGGGGCCAGTTAATTTTGTTTGTGTGGGAAGCAGAGGGATGGTTTCTCCTTGGGGAGGATATATCGCTTGATGCAGCCAGTGGATTAGAGGCATAATGCATGAATTGAATTCAGTAATGAGGGGTAGACAGTCTTGGGGTAGTAGATGTGGTGCCCCTCATGACTCGTAATTTGCTGGGATGTAGCCTATGTGTGGCAGAGTAAGAAGAGCGGTGAGGAGTGCAAGCTGCCAAATGTAAGCCATTTTGGTATATGGAGCAGTGGAAGGTGGCTACTGCTTATGGCAGTGTTGATTATAAACAGGCTAAAAGAAGTTTTCAGGGGGAGTTTGGAGGAGGTATCGGGAAAGGGGATTTAGATGGCGGTAACGTAATGGATGCCTAATTGAATATACCAGTGGTGCGATTTAAAACAGGTGGATATATGTTTAAGGCATCAAGGATAAGGCAAGAATGCATCAGGAACCATCGAGGCGGGGCTAGGAGGCCTATAAAGTTATTGACAGGGGTGGGGAAGGGTGGGTGGGGAAAATGTTCAGCTTTGCTGTACCTCTCTGCCTTCGGAGACCAAGCAAGTGGTCTTGGGCGGTGGTTTCGGGAGCACTGTCCACCCGGTGGCCATGGTCCTCCTGGGTGGCTGAGCTGGAATCCCAGTTGGGTTCATGACTGAGGGGGAAGAGAGAGGGAGTCAAATTTAAAGAGGTGCTCCACAAAGGCTAGCAATCAAGTTGAAGACACCAAAATTAGCAAGTGAAAGGGACAGCAATTTCCTTGGCGCCCTGCAGTCTGGAAGAGCTACTGAGACAGGAAAGGGCTGAATCACTTTAGCTGTGAGGCTGAGATTTAGGTTTTATCAGCAATAACACACTAGCAAGAATACGTACAGTACAATTCAGCAACTTATTTAAACAGTAGCAGTTAAAATAGCTCTTTTTGGTGCATTTTAGTATAGGAAAACCAGAGGGATTAAGCAGACCAATCGGAGCAAGCCAGAGAAAAGGCACTCACACTCCGATTAGTTTGCAGCTTTGCCGTACCTCTCTGCCTTCAGAGTCTGAGCAAGTGGTCTTGGTTGGTGGCTACGGGAGTGCCTTCCGCCCGGTGGCCGCGGTTCTCCTGGGTGGCTGAGCTGGAATCCCAGTCGGGTTCACGGCTGAGGGGGAAGAGAGAGGGAGTCAAATTTAAGGAGGTGCTCCACAAAGACCAGCAATCAAGTTGAAGACACCAAAATTAGCAAGTGAAAGGGACAGCAATTTCCTTGGCACCCTGCAGTGTGGAACAGCTACAGAGACAGGAAAGGGCTGTATCACTTTGGCTGAGAGGCTGAGATTTAGGTCTTATCAGCAATAACACACTAGCAAGAATACATACAGTACAATTCAGTAACAACTGTTGGAAATGTTTGAGCAGGGGACCACTGGACACTAGAGATTAGTAACTACAGACAGTCTGGGTTTTGGGGTGGGTGGGTGCTGGGGTCAGGGGGGTGATGGTCATAAGACGTGGTTTTGGGGAGATGATAATAGTATGGCACTGATGGCTACTTTCTGCCTATTTAATCATTCCAATATGCTGGTGTGCTATATGCAATGCACTATCAGCTGCGTTGAATAGCACAATAACATATTTTAGGGCCAGTCAAAAACGGGTTATTGGTTCGCTAACCATGCCATCCAAGAGGCATTTTGCTGATCCTCCCTGCTTTAGGCCCACAAAGTGGTGTTAGCAAGTGGCTAACCTGGATTGCGATCACAAAACACATATGGATATCCCAGCTACAGTGAGATATTTCCATTTATGTAACAGTATTTATAAAAAGATTCTCATTTGTAGCCCTACTGAAGTATTACAGACTGGCAGGGAATTTCTCTAGAGACATCACAGAAACTTCAAGAAATAACTGACCATGTCTCTTGCCGCAACTGTAGTTACTGTAATAAAAGTAAGCTGAAATTTACAAACATATTTATTTATTGGATATTAATCCCCAGCAAAGGCACACTGAGCCAAGGATCTTTCCAGGTGTGACCTGTGGGGCAGGATAAATGAATAAAAAATATGTACATTATTAAATGTACAGTCAACATATATAGTAAAATTGTACTGCCAACATGTGCAACAAATAACAATATACACAGTAGAAAAGTTGTAGTCAATGTATATAGTTAAATTGTATGGGCAAAATGAACAAGCGAGGTACAGGCAAGAAAGGGGTCAGGAAGACATAGGTCAGATTATTTACAAACATGCAAAAAAATGCCAGCAGATAAAGGCCATACAGCCTATCGAGTCTGGTCAAGTGTGCAGATTATCAGTTAATTACTCTGCTGCTGCCCCCTGTACAATAGTGGCCCTCCTCTTGACCGAACTGCCCACCGTTTTTATGGTTACCACCTTCTGTGGTAGGGCGTCCCACCCAGCCACCACCCTTTCCGTGAAGTAGTGTCTTCTCAATTCCCTCTTGAACCTTCCCCCTTCCAATGTCAGACTGTGCCCCCTAATGTTTCTGCAATCCTTTAATCTAAAAATCCCCTCTGTACTAACCCTATTTATGCCCTTAATATACTAGAGGGTTTTGCTCATTTCCCCTCTATCCCGACAGTCCTCCAGGGAATACATGTTGAGCTCCCTCAGTCTCTCCCCGTAGGTTTTGCCCTCCATTCCTGTGACCATCCTAGTTGCTCTGCGTTGAACCTTCTCCAGCAGCTTGACATCTTTTTTTAAGTAGGGATGCCAGAACTGCACACAGTACTCCAGGTTCGGTCTGACCAGTAACCTGTACAGTGATAGATTAATCTCCCTCCTTCTGGAGGTGATTCCCTAGGCAATACACCCCAACATCTTATTAGCTTTAGCTGCTGCCTTCCTACACTGTGCTGAATGGGTCACTTACTCTGTGATTTGCACCCCAAGATCCTTCTCCTCCTCTACAGTGGACAACTATATCCCCCCCCCCCAGTTTGTAGCAGACCTTTTGGTTTCTGACTCCCAAGTGCATGACTTTGTACTTCTTTACGTTGAAACCTAGCTGCCATGTTTCTGACCAGTGCTCAAGTTAAGCCAGATTCTCCTGCAGTCCTAGCCACCCCTCTGTACTGTCCACCACTGCACCGATCTTTGTGTCACCTACAAATAGGCTGATCTCATTTTTAATCCCAGCAGTGATGTCAGCAATAAAGGTGCGAAACAACACTGGACCCAGCACTGAGCCTGTGGATCACAGCTGGTTATAGCCCTTGGAGTTATACAACAACCCTCTGCTTCCTATCCCACAGCTAGTGTTTGACCAACTCCACCAGTTTCTCACCTGCCCCCAGGTTACCCTGTTTACTAATCAACCTCCCATGTGGACTGAATCAAAGGCCTTGCTGAAGTTCAAATACAGGACATCCACCGCCTGGCCCCTGTCGATTGCCCTAGTTACCCAATCATAGAAGTCACTCATATTTGTCTGGCAGAATATATCCGAGACAAACCCATGTTGCCTGCTGTCCTGGAGACCACTCTCCAGGAAGGCTACAAGCATCTCCTTGAGGATAGTTTCCATGAGCTTCCCCACAATGGAGGTGAGGCTGAATGGCCTATAGTTCCCTGGTTCATCCTTGGGCCCACTCCTATGGATGGCACCACATGTGCCATCCTCCAGTCCTGTGGCACTTAGATACATAGGTGCTGTTGGCTGATAAGAACCGCTAGGCCTATCCAGTCTGCCCATTTAAGCTGCCTAACAAAGCATCCAGTGACCGTATCAGTCATTGACTTTAACTTTTTCTTCCTATCTCTGTTATTTCTTTGTTTCTGCCCCATGCATCTTTAAAGTCCACCAACATATGGGCTGCTACAACCTGCTGGGGCAGGCTATTCCATGCATTCACCACCCTTCCTGTAAAAAGAACTTCATGACATTTCCCCTTATGCTGCAACCACTCAGTCTCATGTAGTGGCCGCTTGTCATGGTACTACTATTAATCAGTAGCACATCAAATTAGCAATGCGATTTAAGCAACGGCATTTGAGCAAAGTGAAATGAGTGACAACATTAAGAATGACCAGTCGAGCACAGCAACCAGCACATTACAGGAACCCCCACATAGGTAGCTTTCCCTGTGGTCAATGTGCACCAAGGAGTAGGAATGATAGAGATAGGGGAATCTGGGGGCACAGCCCCCCATGGGGGGTATATGGGGGTGAGCCTCCTGCTACAGCAAAAGAGACAATTACCCTTTCTTGGCTGCACCTGTTGCTGCTACACTGTGCAACAGGTGCACCTTGAATAATACATGGGATTGCACAGAAGGAGGTAGCCAGGTGTTGCAGGTGTAGTCCTTACCTGTGGTGCTAAAATGTCCATGGAGTTTTGTCAGAGCTAGTGCAGCATACCACTGGTTGTGTATAGGAGTATATCTCAAATTGTTGCTGTAGTGTGCTGCGCTGAAATGTACTGTCGCCTGAAATGTGGTCACTCAAATATTGTTGTTCAAACTGCATTCGCTCTTACAACTCCGCTTAATTCACATGGAACCCTATTAATCTGGAATACATTGTCCCTTTCCACTGTGTTCATGTCCTTGAGGTACCAGCATGTTTCTATCATGGCACCTCATGTCACCTTTCTCCCTCTTTTGTTCCAGCATGCCATGCACCCAGTCCCCAGAGAGGTGCTAAACAAGTCTGCCAGCAGTCCTGCCAGGACCGCTGCCATTTCCCTCAGCACCCTTGGGTGTATGTCATCTGGACCCGGTGCCTTATCCACCCTCAGAGTCCTAAAGCCTTCCAGCACTCTCCTCACCTGGATTGCCCCTGCCATTACCTCTGCCCCCCCTTTTCCTGCAGCAATGGCCTCATCTTCTCCCTGGTAAACATAGAACAGAAGTAGTCACTGAGTGATTTTGCCTGCTCCACCCCCTTCTCTGCCCACCCCATCTACCTTGATCCTTACAATCTGCTCCTGACAGCTTCTTCTTTCCCTTATGTACTTAAAGCAATTCTTTTCCCCTTCGCTGATCCCTTGTGCAGGCTGAAGTTCCTTTGCTGCCTTGGCTACCCTCACTGATCTGCTCACATCACTTGATTTTTTAATGTACTCCACCCTATCCTTCTCCCATATGGATCTCATGTATTTTCTGAAGGTAGCCCTTTTTTCCTTAACCCTCCCTAACACCTCACTGCTTAACCAGCCTGGCTTCCTCAACTTGGCTTTCTGCTTAGGAGTTTGGAATATGAGTAGGTGGCTCCTGCAACCCCAGTTTGATTATTTTCCATTTCTGATTAGCATCCATGTGTGGGTGGATCCTAACAAGATGCCCCTCCAATATGTCTCTCATCCTTCCAAAGTCCACCCTCTTGAAGTCTATCACCTTTGTTCTGGTGCTGGCTTCTCCTTACTCGTCGTATGTGAGAATCATACTGTGTGGTGGTCACTCCCTATCAGGGGATCTTCCACCTCAACTCCTGGACATCCTCCATATTTGTCAGCACAAGGTCCAGTATGTTTCTTTCTCTGGTTGGCTCTCTTACCATCTGCCCTAGGAAGCCATCCTGGATAGCCTCCCAGTGCATGCTTACAGGCTGCAAGAATAACTAAATGAAAATGCACAGAGGGACAGCAAAATGACAAAAGAGAAGAGTAACACAACAGATGGAAGAATGAGCACAGACTAGCCAGCACCAAGGCTTGAGCAGTAGTGAGCAAGATGTTTAATCTGATGCTTGAGTAAGAGGGAGATGAGAGATGAAGTGTGGGGGGGGGGTCTGTTTCAGATGGAGGGAAGACAGGATGAGAAAGTGAATTTTCAAGAATCAGGTTTGTTGTGGGCAATAAAAAAGGTGGAAGGGCCCCTACAGCAAAGTGAGTGGGAGGCAGAGTGGACAGAGGAGAAAAGAGGTGAGTGAGGAGGTAAGGAGAGAGAGAGCAGAACCAGTATTTAGAGTTGAAAGATGTACAGTGAGTGAGGCTGCAGGGAGCAAAAGCAGGTGAGAGAGTTTAATGTAAAAGGAGCTGTGATGAGTATGGGTGGAATTATACAGTATGGAAAGTGGCAGAAGGCATGGAAGAGAATGTCCAGTTTGGCAAAAGAGGAGACTGGGGTGGTACCACAGATCAAATAGTTTTTTAACTTTCTTTCCCTCTGGTCACCATCGGCTAGAGCCCCACTTGTCGACCCCTAGCCTGATCCTGCCTTGCCTGAGACCCTCTATACATATAGTCCTGGTCATCTGACCTACCTGTGACTCACCTGCAGGTACTGTAATCCCTCAGTCAGCCCCAACCAAAGCAGGGCTGCCTTCTACTCCTCGGCACCCCTATGCCATTAACCCAGTTAGCTGGCAGGCAAAGGTGAAGAATGGAGGGTGTTGGGATCCAGGAGGGTAAGATCCAGCAATGGGCATGGGGCTGATGAGTGACATCTTCCTTCTAGACAATGGGGTTTTTCTGTTTCCGTGTGTAATCCCAGGCCACTTTTGGTAAGTTGGACAGCCCCCATAAAACAGGACTAGTACCCACATATGGCATACCATTTACTTTCAACAGAGATTCAACATTGGTACCACCCTTGGCATTAGGATGTATACCAAGCTCATTATCTTGGGGGGGTACAAGAACAAAAAAGGAACTTTTGTAGCTACAACCAGATCCAGGGTAGAGGATGATAGGCATATGCTACATCTAACTGCTGAGGGGGCCCAATTAGATCCACACAGAAGCAAGAATCAGAATGTCCAAAACAGCAGCTGGGATTTTGCATTATGGCTTTATTCAACAGATGTTACTAAAGCATCAATGGACCCCCAAGGGTCGGGCATGGCAAACAGGTACATTTTCAGAACTGTCCTTGCTAGGCAGTACAGTTCTCTACAGAAACAATTCCTTTCTCTTCCCCATGGTGTGTGCTCATGGACTATGCCAAACACCCAAACACATTTCCATTTCCCCAGAGTGTATGTTTGTGAAACTGGGCCACACACTCAGAACATCTTCTTTTCCAATACGTGTATGCTTGTGGACTGTGCCACATACCTTATCCCACAGCAATGGCCTTTGCTCAGGTTAAGCTTGCGCCCTTCCATGAATCAGTTAGCCCTGCATTGTAAGCTTCCAGATGGCGTTCTTCCCACCCTTTGCCCCAACTGACAGTCTCTGCCATTCTTTCAGGGTTACACCACAGAAGCCTCCATTCCCCACTGAAATGCTAGAGACTCCAAACATTTACTTCACTTCACATACTTGGTGAACAAGGGGCACTGACTGGTGTGATTTAGCCTTATTTATGGGCACACACACACCAGAACAAACCCCTAAATGGAGAACATGCCTCTCAAATTAGTACTCGCAGAACAGTTGCTCCTTTCTCTAGGCATGGAAACAACCCATGAAGTACCCTTTTCCACAGATTAATTATCCCTTCCTTTAGGCATCGGCACAACCCAGAAAACTCCCTTTTCCCTTTTTACTCACAGGCTTGTTGTTCCTTCCTCTAGGCATGGAAACAACACAGAAAGTACCCTTTCCCTTGGTAGTTTGTCAGAACAGTCTCTCACAAAATCCATCTCAAAGGCAGCTGTACACCCTCAAGGATATTCAGGGGCTTGTCCCTTGGATCCACTGAACTGGCAGTCCCTTCCACTTCTCTGGAGTGAAAATCAGGAATCCTGCTGAAGAAAGGTCTCCACCACTTCACTGAAAGCTGGTGATTGTAATCCAAACTAGGGTGAGAAACACAGGGTACTCAGACACAGAGCCCACTGGCAGAGCTCCTGCCACTCTCATACCCACATTAAGACTAACTGAACATTCTAAAACTTCCCTAGAGCAGCTGTGCACAGAAATGGTTATGCTGCTGTGACAGTTCCAAATGACATAATCATTCTTCCCTCAGATTAGCTGAGTAAACAATGATGTCATTATTTAAAAAGCCCCTGATGAGCTCCTTACCAGCTGCCTGTTCTACCTGCCTAATGTTAACATTGATAGGATTCTAGTAACCCCAAGGGACTGGGTGGTTACACTTGTAATTGTCCCCTCAGAAGCATGGACATGCGATGACATAAGCACAGGGCAGGCGCACTCCCATACCCAACCCACAGAAGTCTGTTGTCACCTTCTCCCCACTCTAAGTGACCCTGGCTGTTGCACACACAGCCTCTGCTGGGTGTCAATGACAGCCATGGAAATCACAACCCCCCCCAGAGGACAGCTGTCCATTGGATGCTCATCTTGCCTCCCCACGACCAGCCCTCTGACATCCTGCAAAAGCTCCTGAACATGGGTCATCAGTGCTACAAGCAGTTGCACTGCTGCTGTGCCAGTGGGCTAGCACACAGACCACATGTGTGTAGTCAGTGACTAGGAGAATCTTTCTAGTGACAATCTCCTGGCAGACTGGGAGGGGTAAGCAATCTTTGTTGTGATACAGAGCACCATATTTGGGATGGATCTTTCTATAAATTACATAAATATAGGAAAAGAAGTTGAGTCTTCCATCCAGCCACACACCAAGGTACTTGAAGTGGGGAACTATTTCAAAAGGGGGTGCCATCCAGGGTAGAAAAGACTAGGAAGAAGGGAAAACGTGCAAGCTTGTAGCTTGTGCCAAAATGTCAATGACACTGTCCATGAATATTTTATGTTACCCCAACCTGAACATGGAAGCCGAATGTGTGGAAGGCAACCTGATTTACTTTATAATAGCCCTACATCAAATCTTAATCACAGTGTGATGGACCTCACATAAATCCCACAATCTTACGAGTTTCAGAGGACATACAGATGACAAAAAACCCACACTATATCTTTCAATAGGTTTTATTTTAGTAACACAAACTTGAAAAGAAACATGACATACAAGCAAATAGCAAGTGATAAAGCAACAATCTTTCAAATACAAGTGCATCTTGATACAAGAACATTACACTGCTGACAGTCTTTTGCTTCCCCCTGAAAGGGGGTGGTGGTTGCTGGAAAGATACTGTATGTTCTTTGAACAGTTCCTTTTTATCTGATAACCTTTGCAAAAGAGTCCCATTTTCAGCTTGGCATAAAACCAGTCCAGTTGATGACAGTTTATACAGTTCTTGGCAAAAGATGCACACACATTAGCCACTCAATTAACCCGCAGACCCCCAGATAATATTTCACTCCCGGCCCTTTTATTCTTTTTCCCAAGTTGAAATGCTAATTAGGGAGTTTTGTTTAGTAGGGGCTTGCAGACTTGAAACATTTGTGTTTAACTGGTCCATGGGGGGATGCTGTTTGCTGGCATTCTCTCTCTCGATGGTCTGATCTGGTGTAGATGCTCGGAGCTGGAAAGAGTCACGTTACTGAACAACTTGTTGCAATGTGATTTTGAGACATGGTTGATGGCTCAAGATTCTATGTGTTGTCATCTCTCCCCTGAAGTAGTTGCTGCAGATAGACTTGCTGCTTAGAGATGCTTAGATAATGGTAAGTATCTACATGTCAAAAGGTACTATGCATGATTGGAGATGTTATCAGCTGTTCGGAATACCTTTTTGATGGTGATAAATGTTCAAAACACTATAGTTGGAAGCCTTGTTGGAAGTTCAAAACACCGTAATTGATGGCATTAGATGTTGAGCAATACCATCTCTTCATGCTATTGTTGTTGAGAATGACCACATCTCTTGATGATATAAGATATTAAGAAATACCACATCTCCTGAAGACATTAAATGTTAAGAAATATAAAATCTATTTTTGTCATTAGATGTTAAGCAATACCATAATCTCTCTTGAGAAAAGGTTCTATTTTTATACAGTACATTTTACAGAGCAAACATTTTTTCATCTCACATCATCAAACATTAAGAAGGCTAAATTAAATGTTATTATATTTTGGCTAGTACATTTAACAAGCATGTTTTTACCAAAGTTGACAAAACATAGTTTGAATTTTGTCCTTATTTTATTTTTATTTATTCCGTTTGGGATTAACACCTATGAGCTAGAAGCTCATTTGCATAGGTTCCACGTCAAAGTACACTGGCAAGGCAAGGTAAGAAACAATAACAAAAAGTGCAAAGTAATAGGCATACAAGGAGTTTACAATGGATGGACGATACAGTAGCAGTCCGACACATAATCATAGTTCCTCGAGTTAAGAGTTATACATTACAAAGGGGGGAAATAAAGCAGCCTGAGGCTTCGCAGTATAAGTGGAGGGGTAGGGGGAGGAGGGAGGCAGAGGTGAGGAAGGAGAGGATTACAAAAGGGGAGAAGCAGCCTGGGCTTTTTCAGTATAAGTGGAGGGGGTGTGGGAGGGAGATTGAGGCAAGGGGAGAAGGGGGTTGATGGGAGAGGGTTATTGTGTACGTCTAGGAGACAGAGGATTCCAGAGCTAGAGTGATTAGGAGGGGTTGGGAGCAAGAGAGGGGAAGGGATGGGGAGGCAAGAACAATAGGGGTGTGAGGAGGAGAAAAGGAGGAGCATAGAGGTATCAGGGAGACAGCATGAGAGGTTAGGAGCAGAAGAGGAGGAGGGGTGGGGAGGCGGGAACAATAGGGGTGAGGAGGAGAAAAAGGAGGGGCATTAAGGTATCAGAGAGGGAGCAAGAGAGGTGAGGATGGGGAGGAGTGAGTTACAGTTGAATGGGTAGGGTGGAGGCAGCATGGAGTAGACCCACAGCAATTTAACTGAAGCAACCACAGGAGGCACTTGTCACCAGATGTTGCCAGAGTTTCCATTTGAATAGGCCAAGAGTGGTAGTGTTGCAATATCCTCAGGAAGAGAGTTGAACCACTTTGGTGCCCTGACTGCAGGAGACCACTTGCCAAGGGAAGTATGACAGCATGGCACCTGGAAGGTTAGGCTTTCAAAGTTTCCGGTATTCTGGGAGCTGCAGTAAAGACTAATGATCAACTGATCCCCAGGGGGCACACATCCAAGAGAGACTTTCTTAGCAAGTAGGCATGTTTGATAGGTAGTTCTACCCTTAAGCTGGAGCCAGTCAGCCTACTCATAAATGTCACTGGTGTGGGTCACGCATGAAGGCCCAATAAGGAAACGGAAGACTTTGTTAAGGGCAGTGGTAATACAATGAAGGGTAGTGTCGGTAGCTGACCCATATATCACCAAGTAATAATCAGTGACTGAGACTACTGAGCTTAGGATAGCCAGTCTAAGGGCCTCAGTAGTAAGACAGTACTTGTGTTTGAACAAAAGCCTGATGCGGACATTAACAGCCTTAGTGACACTATCTAAGTGGTTGGTGTAGGATAGAGTGCTGCCTAAGGTCACTCCTAGGTATTGAACAGGGTGGTCTGCTCAAGGAAGACACTCAAACAGTTCTTGATTATTAGTTGTTGAGTTTTGTGCTTACTATGCGTACTATTTAATAGCATTACCTTTGTTTTTTTATAGTTTAAAATGAGTTTCAGTGCTATAAACCAGGTCTCAATGTCTGTAAAGCTGTGTTGAAGTTGGGTTTCCAGGAGTAGAGGATCAGGGCTGCTGGTGAAGATTACTGCATCATCAGCATATAAAAGTATCTGGTCATGGCAGGAAGCTGGTAGATTGCTGAAAAGGAGGGGGCCCAAGATTGATCCCTGAGGGATACCGTATCTGACTGGTTGCTTGGATGAGAGAATGTCACCAATCTTCACTTGCTGCAAATGGTAACAAAGGTAACTGTTGAACTAACATGTGGTGTCTTTTGATTGCCCAAGTTTGCTTAGTTGCTCAATCAGCAAGGAGTGGTTGACTGCATCAAACGCCTTGGTAAGGTCAATTTATATTGTACCCAGTTGTCCATTATCCAGAGCATTGTGAATCAAATTAGTGAACTCAATTAGGGCTGTGGTGGTACTATACTCCTTCCTAAAACCATGTTGTTGGGGGCACTGGAGGTTGTATTGCTCTAAGTAATCTACAAAGTTGGTCAGCCACGATTCTTTTGAGTACCTTAGAGAGGGGTGGTAGAATGGAGATAGGCCAATAGTTGCAGTGTTGAGCTCTATCGCCGCTTTTACGGATGGGAGTCACTAAAGCTAATTTCACCTTGAGGGGAATTGTGAGAGCATGAGGGAACAGTTTAAGATCTTTGTCAAAGGGGGCAGTACCTCATCCAGGGTAAGGAAAATGTGTTTAAGATCAAGTGAGTCTCCACTTGATTTAGATTTGCCAAGAACCTCAAAGGGGACAGGAAATCTGTGTTAATTGGCAGCAGTTAGCTATATTCCTAGTTATGGAAATGATAAACTTGCGTCCAAATGAACCGTATTTAACTGTACCTGAATAAACACTGATGTAAAAACTGTGTTTTCAATTGTTTGTTTTTTTTATGAACACTATTCTGAACAGTTCTTTTCCTGAAACCAGTAATTTAGAGTGTTTACTATGTCATGGTTTGAGTACAGAATGCTAAACATGAGCTACTGTCCTATCAGAACCATGCATCGAGTCCTTTCCTCAAACTGTGACACATTTAAAACTATAGCCCACTGGTTCCGTGAACAGAACTGCAACAGGATGCTGCCCATAAAAACAAAACAATGCAAAATACAGTTTTTCATATCACTTTTTATTCAGGTACAGTTACATGTGGATCATTTAGGCTTAAGGATATCATTATTTTAAACTGGAACATTATAAACAGCTACCAATTAGAAATAATTTCCTGTCCTCTTTAAGCAAGCACTTATTGACTTCACCCTCAGTCACAGATTTGAAATAGAAAGGCTGGTGTTCTTGTTTCTTACTTTGATTTGGAATAAGTTCAGCAGCCGGAGGAGTGTCAAAGAAATCAAGGGGGGAGGACATTACTAAGGTCAGTGAAAGCAAGGTTGAAGGTATTAGCTATGGTTAGGGGATCGAGGGAGGCAGTACCATTAATGTTAAGCATGGAGGGTGCAGTTTTGGGGTCTCTCCCAGTTACTTCTGCACGGTTGCTCCAGAATTTTCTTTCCATCATTCCAAGTGTTGTGAGCATCTTTGCAGTACTGAGCTTTCATCAGGCAGATGGCTCTAGTACAAGAGTTCATTGCCATTTTGTAGGCTTGTATATCAGCTTGCCTGACAGTTTAGTTAGTTAGTTTTTGGTGACCGGGTAAGTGCACTAGACAAATCCTGCCTATTTTCAGGCACGACCCGGGGGAAGGGGATACAGATCAATGCCAACTGACCTTGAACCAGATTAAGCTGTTGGTGGTATTTTTAGTGAATGAGGGAAATTTGGCCAGGACACCGGGGAAATTCTCCTACTCTGACAGAGGGGAATACTCTGTCCAAGATGGCGGATGCTCTGGTGACCACGGCAGAGCTAGCTGGTAAGGCAGGGGACTTGGTCTCTGCTCCTGTCTCTGCTTTACTAGAGACCGTTTCAGACAGAATTTTATATGAACATGTACTTACTGTACCTGATGCTGCTCCCATGGATTGTACTGTTCTTCCTCCTGCTCGATGCAGTAGCCCTGACGGAGATCGTAGAGACGCCTCTGCAGTTGTGTCCTGTGAATTGGAGGTGCTGCAGCCTGCTGTGCACAGTGGACTGGTGGAGGTAGTGAATGCTATGTGCTTGGCGGACGATGGAGAAGCCTTGTCTATGCGGATGTCGCAACAAGATGCGACGCCTTTTGCGAAGGCAGCCACGGAGGGGGATCATCCTCTGGCAGTTCCTGGATCCCATCCTATTTCTGGACCTTCTGCAGACCCGCTGTTGCCCCGAACTGAATCAACGTCTTTTTTGTTCACTGCTGCGGCACGGCCACCCACACAGCAGAGGGTGCACAGCTCGGGGATTGCATTGCAGGATTCCTCACCTACTATGTTGGAAACTGGCAGCCTGATGTCCTTTTCTGAGATATTGCCCCAACCTAAGCCTGTGTGGTCTGTGGAGCAGGCTTTGCAAGGGACAGGCTGGATACAGGACCCCAGGAAGGGACAGTGGATCTCTGGTCCGTCCCCTATTCGGTCCCCTAAACCTGAAGACTTCCTGGAGGAACAACAGAAGGGACTGGAATTGAATGACTCTCCTGACCCCTTGAGTTTGCCAGGGGAATTGTCACTCACCCAAAACCCTGTATTATCTCTCCTACAGGGTACGCACCTCTAAGGCATCTCCTATGATGGAATCCATGGATTTTGCTAGCGGACCCTGATCTACCTCTCCCTAATCAGGAAAGACTCACGTTCCTTTTCTTCCCTCTTTAAGGCACCTGTTGTAGCTGCTAAGTGACATAATGCTGTCCGTCTTATTTATAGAGGTGGACTATCTGACCCCCCGGATCGTGTCTTTGTGGCTAGATCCCTGATAAAAGACTCTTTAAAATGTTTTGCTCATGAGATATATGCCTTGATACATGTGTCTGGAGAATCTTCCTTTGACATCAGTTTTCAGACATCTCATGGACTTGAACGATTTTGGTCTAGATACCATGCTTTGAAGAATACCCCCTTATGAACCCCCTTCCAGGCCATCCCCCTGTCGAAGCCTGCTTTTAAATTTATTACGGTTATGTTCCGTAATGAAGGTGTTGATGTATCTGATGTGATGTACTGGCTGAAACACCGCTAGTGGTACAGGGTCAGCCTGAAGCCATTCTGAACACTGAAAATATTTGGACTGGGGTTGGAGTTTGGTGCTGTTACACACACAAATGACTCGGGTCCTGTGCACCTGCCTAATTCCTTTTCTTAGGACGAGACAGGAGTTTTGTTTTACCCTGGCCAACCCAAGGCCTGTTATAGATGTGGGATCCCTCACATCTCAGTAGCGCCTGTGATAAGATTAAATGTAATAATTGTGGTGAAATGGGTCATGTGGGGTTCACTGTCGGAATGCTAGTAAATGTAACTTGTGTGACTAATTAGGGCATCTATTCCAGAATTGTCGAGGGCTGCACATGCTCAGGAGACCATGATGGTGGGGCTGATCACTTAGGATCACACAAGCACAAAACACAGTTACGCAGCATCTGTGGCTACACCCTCTGTTACGGAGATTCAGCTGTGCAGCCCCTACTGCTAGCACCCCCCAGAACCCTGTTCCTCACCCTGACAAGATGGTACCACCCTTATCGGTACCTGAACCCACCCGAATGGAGAAAATCAGGCCTGTTGCTTTGGATGGACTCTGTCTCAGGTCCCAGTAAATGCTACTCCCATGAACCTACTGCAGGTACCGCCGTAGGGTCTCTGAGAACTGCTTCTCGGCCTTTACCGCCTCCTATGGCATCCTTGTTGCCTACTCCCATACCCTGTCGAATCCTTTTGAATTACTACAGCTGACTTCGGACGACGCAGGTGGTGAGTCTGACTCATCCTCGGTGGCGTCCTCCCTTCCTGATGGTCCTGCTGACACTGGACCTACAGTGGGCATTGGACTTTCACAGAAACGTAAGGCCAAAGTCAGGTTGAAAGGGAAGAATATAGTTGGGAAGCAGAAACTGTGATGTTTTATACTTTCCTGTTGTCTACATGGCGCAGTTTACTTGTCACACTATTAACGTTAATAGTATGAAACGTGTTCCTAAGAGACGGTTAGTTTTTTCCTTTTTAAGACTTTTACCATTGGGTATTTTCTTATTGCAGGATACCAGACTCCATACGACTCAAGAGATCAGACAAGCGAAAAATGATTGGCTCTTAGGCCCCTCATTCTAGTCCATAGGTCACGACCCCTGTTCAGGCCTTGGCATTTTGATAAATATGCCTGACTTTCGTCTTTTGAAACTATTTGATTTGGTACCCGGTAGGGCTCTGATTTTGGACTTCACCATAGGTGATTGCCCTTATCGAGTTATCAATATATATGCGCCACAACTTAAATCAGCTCGCATAGCCCTTTTTACTGAGATCCGCCCTTACTTGCACACTTCATTCCAAGTTTTATTTTCTGGTGACTTCAACTGTGGCTTGAGTCTTCGGGATAAAAGTTCCTTTGCCACTACTAAAAAACTGTACTGCGACTCACAGGAACTGAGCAAGCTAATACATACTGCCCATTTAGTTGATGCTTATTTTTCTTTTCGGCAACAACATACCCCTACGTTTCATAAAGGTAAATTGGCTACCCGCATTGATTTTGTTTTCTTGTCCCGTACTTTACCAATTGTTTCAGCTATGGTGCAGGCAGTGGCCTTTTCGGATCATAGATTGCTTTCTGTTGGTGTGGGTACTGCAAATCCTTATTCAAAAGGGCCGGGGTTGTGGAAATTTAACACCTCCCTATTGCAGGATAAGGTGTTTTTGTCGACCCTTCGGTCCTTCCTTTTTGCACGCAAATCTGTGTTTCTCTGTTATGAAGACCCGATACAGTGGTGGTTTGATACCAAACGTGCGTTGATATCATTCCTGAAACGGTAGTGTCGTGCAAGAAGTAGGAGCCAATATTTGGACTATTTACAAAGAAGAGCGCATCTTCAATTGCTTCTTTCTTTATCATATACCACGGGTCATGACCTTTCCTCTCAAATTCAATTGACGCGGGCGGCTATGTTGCACTTCCAATTCGACAATCACGGCAATTGTACCACCAACATAAATTTCAGATTACTGGACCACGGGAGATTATTTGTCCCTTTGAGTCTAACTCTCGTCGGACTGCTCAAAAGACAATATTACTTCTTAAAGATTCCACGGGGACTATATGCTCTACTCAAACAAAGATTCAGCAGATAGTTGTTAACTACACGACTGCTTTGTTTTCCCCCTTTCCTGCTGATCTACCTGACCCTGCTGCCCTGTACGAGAATTTAGAGATCCCACTCCCTTCTACAACAGCAGTGGAGATAGCGTGCCAGCCCATTACGACCTTGGAGTTGTTAACGACTATGTCCTCTCTGCCGTTATGTAAAACTCCTGGCCCAGATGGTCTTCCGGCAGCTCTCTATAAGGTTCTGGGTGACCACTTACTTATTGAACTTACCTCTGTCTTTAATTCTTTGTTGAACAGTGAGTCTGTCCCTTTGGAATTTACGACTGGTGTTTTGCTTTATATCTATAAACAGAAGGGGGCAGCCCACTCTCTTGAGAATTGGCGCCCTCTTTGTATGCTAAACACCAACTTTAAGATATTTATGAAAATAATCGCAAAACATTTAACAGGTATTGCAGAAACTGTTCTGCATCCTGCTCAATCTTGTTCTGTCCCCAACAGGAACATCTCGGATCATTTGATTCTGATCCGTGAATTTTTCTCTCACGGGTACTCAGCTTCGACTTCTGGATTTGTAGTATCTGTGGATCAACGGCGGCATTTGATTCGGTGAATCATGATTTTTATGGCAAGCACTCAGTTTTTGCATATACTGGCTATCATTATCCAATGGTTATGTAATTTTTATAGGACAGCTACGGTCATGCCAGTAGTGAATGGTTGGGTGGGACCTCTGATACCTGTTGAAGGGGAGTCCGACAGGGTGTCCGAGGTCCATTATTATATGTACTGTTTTTGGACGTTTTGCTCCGCCATGTGAATATGCTTCCACAGACACATGCTGTATCATGTCCTGTAACAACAGCACCTTACAAAGCCATTGCATATGCAGATGATATCTGCTTTTTGGTAGCGGACGAAGATTCAGTGATAGCCTCCTTGCAGGATGTTCCTTATTTGGGACGTATTCGGGAGCTACTTTGAATTTTGAGAAAAGTGTTGGTATACAGCTGGGATCTGCTATTGCACCGATTAGGAACATCGGACCATTGCAGATTGTAGATGGCCCTGTTCGTATTTTAGGGATTTATTTTGGTACTCGAGCCGATGACGTTTATAATTGGACTTCTAAACTACAACAAGGTCGCATAAAGGTAGCCTCACAGAACAGGAGTCAGATTGGGAAACAGAAAAGAGTCTATTTAATTAAGACATATTTACTTTCCCTCTTTCTATATGTTAGCTATATCTTTCCTATTCCAAAACAATTGGAAACGGTGATTCTGAGCCTTTTTTTTCAGGCATTATGGGGGAGCAGGTTGAACCCAATAAAACGGGATGTCACCTATCTCCCTCTCACGGATGGTGGTGTTGGCATGACTAACCCCCTTTTGTTTTTCTCCAGTATTTTTTTCATGGCGAACATTAGACCGCTTTTGATTAACTCGTAGAAAGGATGGGAAGCGTGGTTCTATGATTCTTGTAAAATATGGTTTCACCAATGGGAACATGACTCCCTGCGTATTCTGGATGCCTCGGGAAACACGCCACCTTATGTGAGGTACACGTTTCTACGTCTGAAGCAATGGCGGGTTACTCCACAAATGCTTCTTACTAATGTGCACCAATCCCTGTATAGATTGCTTCTCTCCTCTGTGTGTGCAGTTCAGTCCCCTTTTTTTAAATGTCCTGCCCAATATTGTCCCTCTCTGCTCATTTTGTTGCGTTGTGTGCGAATCCCAAAACATATGTGGGACTTCTATTGGTTATCGTGCCATGAGAGAATTAATGTTAAATCAAACCATAAACATAAACAGCTACAAGACAGGCTGTGTTCTAGGCCCTCTTGTATTGATGAATTGGAAACTATTTCTCATTTATTTTTTGATTGCCCCTTTATACAATGGTGGTAGGCCTTTCTAGCCCAAACATGGGGTATGCCATTGCTTCAATTTGTCTCTTACCCAGTGATTATGTATGGAGCATTCCCCCCTCAATGGTCTCTGTGGAACACTGATACCTTAAATCTTATTTTTGTTGTGATTAAATGGCATATTTGGATGGCAAGATGCCAGTTCACCCTGCAGTAGAAAATTTGTACATATATGGAAATTGAACAAAAGATTGTTCGGGATTTGAAAACTGTTTATGCACGTGAACTTGTATCTCATTCCAGGCCTGGTCTGTTCGCCCTTTGGAAAGCCCTACCTTGGACTACAGACTCGAATGCACCGGTGGCTTGACAGATTTTTGTTCTCTCAGTATCATTTCCTTAGTTTTCTTTCTTTGTTTTCTCCCATACCTTTTGTTATGAACACTGTTGTATACTGTCTTGATTTTACCTGGTTTGTTCTTATTATGTTTTCTTTATTGTATATTGCCTGATTTCTTGTTTCAATAAAACTTTCCCCTACTCTTTTCGATAAGTGCCATGGGATCTTTAACATCCACCTGAACTACCACCAGTCCAGGCAGATGGGACCTCGGTTTAACGTCTCATCTGAAAGACGGCACCTCAGAAGTGCAGCACCCCTCTCATGCTACACTACAGTGTCAGTACTGGGATATTAACCCAAGTGCCAGAAGTGAGAACTGAACCCACAGCCCTCTGATCTCCCGGCCTCAGAGGTGAGTGTGCTACCTACTGAGCCACTGACACTATATGACAAAGTTATGACAGTAGCCCTAGCTCAGTGCCATAGGTGGTCCTGAGATTTCAATTGCACCAGAAGTTCAGGTGTAATTCAAGTATTATTAATGCCACTGATTTTCTGTTTTCTAACAGGGGCATGGGAATTACAGGCCACATTGAAGCAGGAGATGAAATAATCAAGGGCTTCATCCACGTCAGCAGTAGTGTCTAATGGGGTCCAGTCTTGTTGAGGCAGGAGTGCTTTGAGTGGTTCAAGGTGGCCACAAAGCAGTACTCTGCTAAGTATTGTTTTAGCTGGTGGTTTGATGAATTTGTTAGACCAGAAACTGATAATGGGGGAGTGATCACTAATAGAGTCAGAGAGTACTTTAGTGTCAGTGATGTGGTCAGGGTGGTTGGTAAGCACCCAGTCAAGAAGCATGCTAGTCCCTGTCCTGTAGTTTGTTCTTGTCAGAGATTAAACTAATTATAAAAAGTTTACTGCAGCCAAGGTGTCCTTATAGGAACTTGCACAGTGCGAGAGCCAATTAACATTGAAATCCCCTAGCATTAGGACTTCAGAGTTATATTATGCAGTATAGCGCAGTGGTTTAAGGCTCTGAGCTGCAAATCTGGTGACATCCAGCAGACCAGACCTGGGTTTGAACCTCACAGCTTTCACTTGCATACTGTGTGACCCTGAGCAAGTCATTTAACTTCCCTGTGCTCCCAGGTCACACCTGTAAAAAAGCTTTAGGCTTAGTGTGCTAGTCCTGGTTAAATAACTAACAAAAAAAAATCAAGGCTGTGGATACAGTCAAGGAGAGGGTCAAGGGCATGGGTGACCAGCTTGGGAGGTATATAGATTGATGCAGTGGTTAGCGCTTTGTTGTGTGCACCGAGTAATACCTTGACAGCAAGGACCTGCATGCTAGTACCAGTATCTGGCAAGGACAGATTACATTCTAACACACATTGGTTTTGTAACAAGAAATATTAGGAGGCACTGTAAAAGGGTCCTTCATTTCAGGAATACCAAGGTCACAAGGGTCTTTTTCTCTCTTTGTATTCCCTCCTGTCTGACTGTGCACAAGTCTGTTGCAACAGCTTTGTTTGTATTCTATCCCGCCTGTTTTATGTTTTCATGTTGGTTCTCCTTTTCTCTTGGGCTAGCCACCTGCCTTTTCTCTTATCTGCGTGACCCTGAATGCTCCGGTGTTCTTGACTTGCCCCCCCCCTTTTCCTATGGTGTCAGGAAAAAGAAAGCTGTTCACAGGAATGAAATATTTTCCTGCTTTATACTTTAGTACAGTACACCACAATAACAGAATAAATTAGTACCCCTGTTTGACACACAACTTGTCGCTGTGTCTTACTGTTTTAAAATAACTAATCTTGAGTGGCGTTGTTAAGCACTATACTCCTGTAGCCTTTTCACGCTTTAAGAAAGAAAATTATTCCTCCTGCAAGGATCTTCATTTAGGACAGGTCAGCTAGGACTAAAACGATATGCATTCCTGATTTGACTGAGAAGCCGCTGCCCAGAGAAGACAAGAGTTTTAAAGCTTCTCAGTGGTGCGGCTTCTTGGACTGGGTTCACCTGCTTCTCCTCTGTGGCAGGGTGCACATTCGCAGAGGAGGTCTAATTACCAAATGCACACCTGGCAATTCCACCAGTGCTTTTGTTTGTTGCTGGTAAACTTCTAAAAAGGGAAACGAAAGGGGAAACAGATAATTAAATCAGGAAGAACACTTACAGTTGGTTCTCTGTTGTGGTTCTATTAAATGCTGCTGCCTGTAAATAATTTCTTGTTGTTCTCTCGAGTGTCCATCTATAAAACACCACCTCAGAACCCCCATTGCTATATAGCCGGCCGGCCTCTCCTATGCTATTCTTATGCAGGGAACTTCTGAGGGTGGAGCTTAATGACGAACTTCGGTATTAAACTCTGAATCCAGACACATTTTGTTACTGAATGAACATAACATATGCATTATAATAAGGATTAAAAACTGTCAGGATATTGGAATATTGATAATTGTTATTCTAAATGTAGTTTGATTCCTAAGGTTTGCTGATGGGTGGAGTTTACCCCATCACATGACTGTTCCATGCTATATATAGAGCTTACTGCTAGTCTTGTTGAGAGCGGAGAAGGGTGTTGAAGGTTCAAGACCCTGGGCAGTCCTAGCATTTACTAGACTGGTTACTAAGTTATCACTGAATGCTGAAACTTTGTTTTTCATTATTGCTTCTCTTTTATTTTGCCGTTTAAGTTTGCTCTTATTTTATTCTGCTTAAATAAATATTTACTTTATTTGATTGCCAACACTGCCTCATTGTCCATCTGTTCTCCCACAAGCCTTTAACATATGGTGGCAGTGGTGGATAACGTTGGAGCAGTTGTTTCAACTGGAGGATCTGAAGTAAGACCCCAGGTGGAAAGCCTATGCAGCAGGACAAGGTGGACCTATCCAGAGTTCCAGGTGTGGTGACCAGATCTATGAAAGAGATGTTTCAGATACCACTGGTTTCAGGACTAGAGGTTGTGAGGAGGAAATTGGCAAAAAGAGAAGTGAGCGATATAAAGATGGAGGGAGAGAAAGAGGAAGGAGCGGCCCAGGTGAGTGGAGGAGTACCAGAGGAGGAATCACCACCAGAAGAACCCCACAAACTCTTGAGATGGTTATGCCTTTGACAAGTGGAAATGGAGAGGCAACATGAGAAAGACAGAAAGGAAAGTGAGGCATGGTGGACTGATACCCTCCATGCTATACAGGTACTGGGCACCAGTAGACCTCCACCCTCTCCTGTGGGGAGCCATAAAGACATAAAAATGGTGAAACTGTCAGACTCTGATGATATAGAGGCCTATATCATGACACTTGAGAAAGTGGCTATAGCCT
Source organism: Neoceratodus forsteri (assembly GCA_016271365.2). Taxonomy (NCBI): domain Eukaryota; kingdom Metazoa; phylum Chordata; order Ceratodontiformes; family Ceratodontidae; genus Neoceratodus; species Neoceratodus forsteri. Next base: position 125,233,078 of record CM028138.1, read on the forward strand.
GTGCATGGCTGAGGGACCAATGGGTGATACGGTTGGCACCTTATTTAATGGGGAAAGCTCAATTGGCCTTTAGCTATGTGGACAGTACTCATGCCAACAACTATGACCAAGTGAAACAAGTGATCTTAAAAAGGTACGACATAAATACAGAGACATACTGTCAGAGGTTCAAGACTTACAGATTTTATTCTGCTGACAATCCCCAAGAGGTGTATACCCAACTTAAAGACCTCTGCTTTAAATGGTTACAGCCCTCAACATGGACTTCTGACCAGATTTTGGAATCAATCATACTAGAACAGTTTATTCGAATTTTGCCACAGAACATACAGCTTTGGGTGAAGGAATGACACCCAGAGACTTCTGATGTTGCCATCTGCCTAGCAGAGGACTACTTGGCTTTTGAACCCCATAGACATAAGGGACCTGTGATCACCAATTCCAGCCAATCCATGGTAAGACCTTCTAATATATCCAATACTTCTCGAAGTACTGCTAGTCCTGGGACTAAACTCAATAGTAAGTCTGGAAGGGGGTTCAACCCAGACATAGTATGTAGGGAATGCCATGGAAAAGGGCACATTGTCAGCATCTGTCCAAAGCGAAAGTCATAGTCTACTCAGCTGGCACTTGCTAATTGAGGACAATATCTTGTGACTGTTCAGATTGGGGACAAAAATGTTTCAGGGTTATTGGACTCAGGAAGTAAACAAATGCTAGTGACAGCTAACTTATTAACCCCAAGGAAAAACCAGAAGGGCCTACCACAGGAGTGACATGCATACATGGGCATGTGCACGATTACCATTTACAAGAGACCTTACTGGAAATCCTAGGCCAAAGCCAACAACTAAGGGTTGGTGCTGTACCCCATCTCCCAGTACCGGTACTCATTGTTCACGACCACCCACAATGTGAGTCTTTGTTGTCATCCAGCTTCAGTGCTGTTACCACCAGGGCCCAAGCAAAGCAAAATGACTCTTTGGGACAGATATTTCCATTTGATGTGGACATATATGGGCCAGAAGGCAAAAATAGGAAGCCCAGAAGCCTGAAAAGAAAAGAAAAGGAAAAGAGCAATGGACTAAAACTAACAAAGACTCTGTTATGTCAACCATTGATACAATGCATTTTAAGGGTTTTGATCCTATTGATTTTAAGGTTGCACAGGGGAAGACCTAACACTCGCTCCTTTTCTTTCACAGGTTACTGGGACTACTAAGACTAAACATGAGAAAGCCTCTGACAAATATAAAATGCTTAATGGGTTATTGTAAATGGTGTGTACCACCACCCTTGGACTGGGGAAGTCATAGACCAACTAATGGTTCCCCAACAGTATAGAAGGTAGCTTTTGGAAATAGCTCATGACATACCCCTAGCATATTGGGAGGGACCGCACTCTTAATTGCCTTCTTCACTGATTCTTTTGGCCTGGCATTCATGAGCAAGTGGCTGAATATTGCCAAAATTGTCTGAAATGTCAGAAGGTAGCCAAAATTGGGAAGAAGGATAAGGTGCCCCTACTACCGATGCCATTATTTACTACCTCTTTTGAGCAGATAGCGATGGACATTGCAGGGCCTCTTCCCAAGAGCTCTAGGGGTAATAAATTTATATTGGTGGTATGTGATTATACTACAAAGTATCCTGAGGCCATACCCCTACGTATTATCACAGCCACTAGGATAGCAGACAATCTGAGTAAGATCTTCAGTAGGATGGATATACCCAGGGAGATATTGACAGATCGGGGCAGCAATTTCTGTTTGGTGTTGTTGAAACGCTGATACCAGACCCATAGGCATAAGGGCTATACACACTTCACCCTATCACCCACAGACAGATGGGCTGGTTGTGCATTTCAACCTAACATTAAAGAAAATGCTGCAAAAGTTTGTGCAGGAGGAGGGCAATAAGTTGGACACTTATCTCCCTCATTTGATTGCTTACAGAGAGGTCCCACAAGCATCCATGGGATTTCCCCCATTTGAGCTGTTATATGGGCAGAATCAAAGGGGTCCTTTAGATGTTATCAAAGAACATTGGAAGGAGGGGAAAATAGAAAAAGGTATAAATCCCTTAGAATACCTTAGTCACTTACGCCAGAGACTGGCAAAGTATATGCATCTAGTGCATCAACAAAAGCAGACTAAACAAACACTTCAAAACGAACAGCATGACAAAGGTACAAGGTTCAAAGAATTCTCTCCAGGTGATAAAGTCCTTTTATTATTACCATCATCAGACAATAAACTGCTGATAAAGTGGCAAGGTCTGTATCGAATAAATAAGAGAACTGGGTCTGCCATGTATGAGGTAGGATTACCTGACAGAAAACATAAAAGGCGCATTTATCATGTGAGTCTATTAAAATGTTGGGTTGAGAGATCTTCCCTATTGTGTGACTATGTACACCCTGAACTTCCAGAAAGTGAACTGGACATGGTGTATCAATGACTAGAAAGTTCAGGAGAACTGGAAGATCTGCAGGTTAATCCTGAGTTATCCCCACAGCAGTTAGCCGAATTAAACACCCTGCTACAGACCTATAGAAAGACGTTCATGAGGACTTCTGGGAGAGCAAAAGATGTAGAACATCACATCTCCCTTACCCAGGATGTTCCCATTAGGCAGAAGGCCTATAGGTTACTAGAATGGGTTAGGGAGGAGGTAACACAGGAAATCAAACAAATGCAGGGGTTGGGCATTATGGAATCCTCCCATAGTGAATGGAGTTTTTCTATGGTAGTTGTGGGAAAAAAGGAGGGTGGTGTGAGAATTTGTCTGCATTTCCGATGGATGAATGCTATTTCAAAATTTGCCAGCTACCCTATGCCATGCATAGATGACATACTGGATCATTTAGGTAATGCACAATACATCAGTACCTTGGACCTAACCAAAGGTTACTGGCAGATACCATTGGATCCAGCCGCCAGGGAAAGGACAGCTTTCAGCATCCCCTTAGGCCTTTTTCAGTTCACCATGATGCCTTTTGGCTTGCATGGTGTCCCCGCTACTTTTCAAAGGGTGATGGACAAAATACTAACACCTCATGCCACCTATAGTATGGCATATTTAGATGACGTGGTTGTTTTTAGTCCTTCTTGGGATGATCATATACATCATCTGTCCCTAGTATTAACTGCCATCACAGATGCCGGGTTAACCATCACCCCTCCAAATGCTCTTTGGCCATGTGAGAGACAAAATATCTAGGTTTCCAGATAGGTAATGGTCAATTGAAACCAGATGAAGGCAAAGTGGACACTGTAGCTAACAGCCCTAGAACGGTCACAAAAAAGGATGTCAGATCCCTTTTTGGTTTCGCCTGCTATTACAGGTGGTTCATGCCAAATTTTTCCAGTCTACCTGGTCCCCTTACTGACCTGAATAAAAAGCACAAACCTAATAATGTACAGTGGACCCCTGACTGTAAGGTAGCATTTTGCTCCATAAAGGTTAGGCTATGTTCCTTTCCTGTCCTCTGAACTCCAGATTTCACACTGCCCTTTATTGTGCAAACAGATGCATCAAATTATGGTATTGGGGCTGTACTGACACAAATTGTGGAAGGAAAAGAACATCCCAAAGTGTACATTAGTCGAAAGCTACACAAAAGGGAAACACGTTACTCCACTATAGAAAAGGAGTGCTTGGCTGTCAGATGGGCCATTGAAGCCTTACGCTTTTATCTTTGGGGAGTAGAGTTTGAGTTATGGACAGATCACAACCAGTATGCTTCAAGTGATGAAAGATAACAATTCATGAATTATGAGGTAGTATCTTTCTTTACAGCCATACCGTTTTACTATTAAACATCATGCAGGCACTTCATACTGTAATGCTGATTATATGTCCAGATATGGGATGGGTAAAGAAAAGCACTTGTCATCAGACCTTGAGGTAACGAATGTAGAAAACATGGAAGAGCCTACTCCTCCACAGTTTACTGAATATGTGTTAAGGGACCCTGAGGTGGAGCCTTAGGAGAGGGTGGGTTATGGCTCCATCTCTCCCTGTGAGATCTGATGATAAGTGTCTTTAGTAACAGAATTCTGAATTGTTTGAGAGCTCAAAACCTATCTGGTTTTGTCTTATGTGGAGAGGAGTATGTAAAAGGGTCCTTCATTTCAGGAATACCCTGGTCACAAGGGTCTTTTTCTCTCTTTGTATTCCCTCCTGTCTGACTGTGTACAAGTATGTTGCAACAGTGCTGTTTGTATTCTATCCTGCTTGTTTTATGTTTTCATGTTGTTTCTCCTTTTCTCTTGGGCTGGCCACCTGCCTTTACTCTTGTCTGTGTGACCCTGAATGCTCTGGTGTTCTTGACTTGACCCCACAAGCCTTTCACAGGCACAAGGGTTTCATTTACCAAAATGACTAACACAGGTGACATACCTGATGATGCATATTCAGTGCTGTTATCTTGTCTGTTCCTATACAGTGTTCAAAGATGACACTGTATCCTTACACTAGACAAAAATAAATTAGGAAAACAAGCACATTCCTACATATCTTTGAACAGTTAGAAGCTAGCAGAAATCCCAAACAGCCACTTCCAGTCCATGGAAATAACAGGCTTTAACCATTTAGCAGTAATAGAGCAGCAGATGAAATAGTATTACTTCCATTGTAGGTGAACCAGGCCTATAATTCAAGTTCAGACTTGACCTGAAAATATGTGGCCCAATATTGCCCACAACACCATGTTTTTAGCATGATCAGAAACTGGTGAGATTGAAACAAGCATTGAAAATATTGAAGTCACACTGAAGTGATGTTTCTAGGGTAAAGACTGAGGCACTAGAGGAATATAGTATCATTTGCATGCTGAACATATTAACATGAGATCCAACACAAGCTGAGAGAAGGTCAGCACTGACATTCATCTTCAACATTTCCGCCTTTTTCACCAGCATGTCCAGATCCTTTGGCATTATGTGTATCTTAACATTTATACTACCAATCTTCATTGATAACAAGGAAAAGTATGCAATATTGCTATCAGAGCAAGAAGGCAGCTGACTAAGGCAGCTAGAACTTTTCTGTTAGAACACTGCTGACTAGAGGTAAGTAGACAGATACTTTATTAGAAGCATAGAGTCTGCAAGATAAATTGGGAAGAGCAGAGCTTGGAAACTCCATAAGGCTCCCGAAAGGGGCCAGTCAGATTCTGGCTGCACCTCCCTCCCTCCCCAATTGGCAGCCAATCTCGGGTGCTGAATGGGAACTAGGAAGTGGGCAGGAGCTTTCTTTCTTAAGGACTAGGCCATCAAGCATCCCACGTGCTTAGGCTCCCCCCACCCATGTGAAGGACATACTCACAAAGGATGTCAGAGTCTGCCCACTGGAGTCAGTCAAATGAGGCAGACAGTAAAAACAAGGAAAATATAAGCAGCATTTATTAATATCAAGGTGGTCTTTGACAGTGTCAATAGGACTATATTATGGAATACTCTTGAAAGGAAAAATGTAAATAAAAAATTGCTTGCATCAATAAAACAATTATATGCCAATACATCATTTGTGATCAGATATGGAAAAGATGGAGGCCTGACAAATGCATTACCAGCCTGTTATGGCATCAAGCAAGGCTGTTTATTGGCACCAGTTTTACTCAGTATTTATAATGAAACCATGGTGAAAGATCTGCTCCAAGTTGATACTTTTCCACCAGTAGTGAATAATATACTTATAAAAATCTTACTGTATGCAGAAGATGCGGTAATCCTTTCACAGACCCACTTAGTTCTTAGGAAGAAAAAAGCTGGTGGCACTCGGGCTGATGTACTGCACCCAAAATAAGACAATGACAATGAGAATGGAATAGGTGTGCAACAAAGACAAATAGATGGTGAAGAGTCCACAGAGACTCGAAGCACTGGGGCATTGTGTGTCTGCTTTTGATATGCACTAATAAATCACTGAGCATCTATTTTGCCATCTGTTTGTCTTTGTTGTGCACCTATTCTATTCCCCTTAGGTCTTAGGAGGGACATTAAGTCAGTTATCAATTAACTGAATAAAAAACAGATCTAGAAATCAACTCCCAAATGACCAAGATATCAGTTTTTGGAAGTTACAACAGAAGGAATTCCCCAAAACACTGGAGAATGGAAAAAGCACTGTTGGAGGAGGAAAATAACTATTGTTATTTGGCCGTTGCCTGACAGAAAATTAGGCTGGGAAAAGCATAAAGAAAACACCAACAAACCTGCATCTAAAATAGTGCTGACAATAAATAGATTTGCTAGTACATTTGGTACTAATTCCTACACAGCCCAGAGAAGATGCTTTGACACCAAAGTGAATGCTCAAATTTGATATGGTTCAGAGATATGGACCATAAATGAAAATTTGAATGAGTCAGAAACAATACAGAACCTGTTCCTGAAATTAGCTATGGGACTCCAAGATATGTTGCAAGTGCAGTGGTCAGAGCTGAAACTCGAATGTTAGATTTAAAAACAAGGGCATTAAAAAGGTGCATAAGGTTTTGGTTAAGAGCCATTTTTGCATGAATGGATAGTCTTATAAAAAAATATTGGAAAGATGAAAGGTGTAGTAAAAAAAGACACTTGGTTTGGCCAGTTAATCCATTCACTAATTAAAATAGAGCAGAGATTTTGAATGGTTTATAAAAAATGCTGTACAAAGAATAATCAATATGCAATCTAAAAGATCTAGCCATAATCTAGGATTCTATAGAACACAGTTTATTAAAAAGGATCAAAATGAATTTTGTAGCAGAAAAATATGTGCTATTTTGCAATAATGTATATAATCCGAAAGCATTATGTATATTAAGTTCTTACCATGTCATGGTAAGAGTCAAAAATGTTTTTTGAATGGTGAGTGTTGTTATGTACTTGTAATTTAAACACAAGATTAACAATGGTGCATATCATTTTTGAATAGAAAGCTTTTGAAACAGAGAGAAACAGATGTCTGGTCTCAATTGTTCAAGTTATCAAAGGAAAAGATATTGAAGAAAAAAACATCAATCTGCTCATAAGGCAAGAAGGAGCAATATTACATGGCTTGGGAAACTTTGCATAAACAGCATTAAGAAAAATTAATAGGCCTCCAAAAATATGATAATTCTCAAGGGTTATCCATCCCTATATACTTATTGACACAATTAACTACAAATATGTATCATAAAATATATGGGTTGACAATTGTATTATTGTTAATGTTAGTTCTTATTATTGCAAGGAGGCATCAATTACTGAGACTTGTAACCCTTTCAGACTATTTCTGTTACCCAGCCTTTGATTACAGAACTCTCCTCTCCTTTTCTGCCCATAGAGCTATTTCTACAACTAATCCTGTCATTATGCTTGCTTATGCTTACTATTCATATAACTGGGTGTTTTGGTTCCCCTACACCCCTTCAAACACTAAAATAATTGAACTCCATTTTATCTCTCATGACTGACTAATTATTATACACGTGGAATGTCAGGGGACTCAATATGCCTTGCAAAAGAACTCAAGTTTTAAGGCATCATAAGAAGCATAAAGCACAAATTGCATTTTTACAAGAAACTAAACTATTAACTCAAGATAATGACAGATTAAAATGAGACTGGGTTTGTCAGGTTTATGCTGCTTCTTTCTCTTCAAAAAAGCATGATCTAGCTATTTTAATACACAAAAACCTTAAGTAGACAGCGACACACATAATTAGAGATACTGACGGTAGATGGGTCATAGTTAGTTTTGACACTGCATCTGGGCCATTAACTTTAATTAACATCTATGCCCCAAATTCAGACTGCCCAGATTTCTTTCACAATATAGCTCTCCAACTAATTTCCTATAACTTGTCCAATTCTCCTATACTAATGGGAGGCAATTTTAATCTTATACTCAGTGCTTTCTTAGATAGAAGTGACTCTATCATTGCTATTTACCCAAGAAGTATAGCAGCACTCTTATTACTAATGAAGGATTATGGATTATCAGATGTTTGGAGATTATACCACCCTAGGGACCGATAATATACTTTTTATTCACCCCTTCACCATTCATATAGCAGGACTGATTATTGGCTTTCCTCGGCTAAAGTCACTGAAAATATATAGGATTCTAATATACTGCCCATAATTATCTCTGATCACTGCCCTGCTAAACTACATATTACTTGGGGATCCTCACCCTTTAAGTCTTCTTCATGGTGCTTAGATCCTTATTATTTAAAGACCCTGAATTTATACCATGGGTCAAATCACAAATTCAAGATTTCCTATTTTACAACGACCCTTCAGACACCTCTGTGGGCACAACATGGGAGGCACTCAAAGCTACTACACGTGGTAAAATTATTAGCTTTGCTGCTCACATGAAAAAACTGTGAGAACAACAACTTCATAACTTGTAAAAACAACTTAAAATTAAAGAAACACAATATTTTGCTACCACTCATCCAGATCCCAACTCTCTTTTGCATTTTGAAATATTACAGCTATGCATGCAAATAAACAAACTTATATGCCACAAGACTAAAATTGCTTTGTTATGAATCAAACAAAAATATTGGAAACATGGTGAAAAAGGTAACAAACTACTAGCCCATAGATTTAGATCCCAACAGATGTAATGATTCATAAGTGGCCTGAAAGATTCCTCTGACCAAATACACACAGATAGTTCCTCCATTAATTAAATCATGACAGATTTCTACAAAAAAAGTACTCCCCTCCCTCTGCTGTACAACCTGCCTACATCCAAAGCTTTCTAGAGAAATTAATTCTTCCTCAACTCCCTAAAGAGTTAGCCTAATCACTAGACATGCCTTTAACAGAAAAATAAGATCCAACAAGCTCTTTCAGCTCTTAAATCAGGTACATCTCCTGGAAGAGATGGTTTCTCTGTAGAATTCTATAAATCTCTATCCAACCTTCTCTATCCCATATTATGTAAGGTGTATCAAGAATCTACTCATCTTGGTAATCTACCCTCAACTATGACTGAGGCAATAATTACTGTGCTTCCTAAAAAGAACAAAGACACATACCTCCCATCTAACTACCATCCTATTTCTCTGCTTAATACAGATGGTAAAATATTCACCAAAATTCTAGCTATGCATCTGGAACCTCTTATTCCTCAGTTAGTACACCACTCACAGGTGGGGTTCATCAAGGGGAGAGTTGACTCAGACCATTTACGGTCTTTATTTAACTTTATGCATAAAGCTAAATCACTTAAATCTCCTGCTGTGGCTATAGCTGTAGATTTTGAAAAGGCTTTTGACTCCTTAAATTGGAACTGTCTATATAATACATTATCTCATTTTGGCTTTACTGATTGCTTTTGCTCATGGATCAAGTTACTTTATAATTCTCCCTCGGCCAGAGTACTTACAAACTTTATTCTACCTTAGTCCTTCTCCTTATCCAAAGGCACCAGACAAGGATGCCTTCTAGCCCCATCTCTCTTCATTCTAGCTCTCGAACCACCAATAACTGCCCTCCAACAATCTAATGAAATAAAAAATATCTCTATAGGCAACTTGCAATACACCCCACTGGCCTATGCCAACGATTTATTAGTTTTAGTAGAAAATCTGGAATCTGCCACCCAGCCACTTATCCAATTACTTAATACATTTACCAGATTCTCTGGGCTAACAGTGAATTATAACAAGTCTGAGGTGCTACCGTTAAATAATCTTTGTAAATCACATATGAAGACCCCACTTGGATTTTGCTGGTCACCCCGAGGTATCATGTATTTGGGGATTAAGATCTTACCAACTCTTGATAAGATCTGGGAAGCCAATCTTTCCCCTTTACTCAAGGAAGTCAGTACAATAATAGATAAATGGAAAACTCTCAGTCTTTGTTTATGGGCAAAATCACAGCTATTAAAATGTGTATAACTCCCAAAATACTGTACTTGTTTTCTAACATTCCATTAACTCTACCCCCTCTATCTTTACTGAAAATAGACAAATGAATAGTTAACTTTATCTGGGAAGGGAAAATCCCAATAATTAGTTGTAGTAAATTAAAGGCTCATTAGTCTAAAGAAGCACTAAATCTCTTCTGGTTTCTAGCATATCAATGGGCATTTCGAGCAGCCCAAACTGTTAAATGGTTTATGAAACCTAATTTTAAAACTAGACATGGAAACAGCTCTGGTTGCAGGTGTGACTCCTTCAGCCTTTGTTTTTAATCCCCTTACACATAAACTAAGACAAAATCCTGCTATAGCCCCATCAGTCAATTATTGGTTCAAACTTCATAAACAATTAAACTCTAACACCACTCCACTGTTACACACCACAATCTGGGACAATCACTCTATTACTCTTGAGGGTCAACCAATATATTGCAATTCTTGGAAAAATAAATGAATCCATTTTTTGGGTGATATCTTATCTAATGACCACCTCACATTAAACTTATTTACTAACTTACAGTCTAGATGGTGTATATCCAAAAGAAACTTCTGGAAATTCTTGCAACTACAACATGCACTATCTTATCTACTGCCAAAACTAATGAGAATATCCCTCTCGGACACTTACATTACCTGTTGGTTGGATAGCAGCTCTGCTTTAGTTATTAAAATATACAAGGCTGTCAGGAATACCTTACCAGACCAATCTCTATCATCCAGAGCCAAATGGAGTTTAGCATTACAATATAACATGTCAGACTCTCAATGGAATAACTGTAGGTCCTCTTGCCACCATTCACATACAGACGTACACAGTATGCTTAAAAATTTTTTAAAATGCTTAATCTATGGTATAGAACACCATCAGTTTTACATCACCTTAGTCTAATTACAAATTATCTTTGCTGGGGATGCAACTCTCCAGGAGGTGATCTATTACACATTTTATGGTCCTGTAACCCATATTTAATTTGTGGAAATCAGTTCACGTTCTGGCAGTTAAAGTAACAGGTTATAATATCCCCTGTGAGCCCAAATACTTTATTTTAGGTATTAAGGACCAACATAATAAACTTTCTAAATATCAGCATAAATGGTTGAATACACTATTTTATGCAAGTTAAACATCTTACCTTAATGCATTGGAAATCCTGTACAATATCTACTATTTCAGATGTCCTCAATAACTTAACTCAAATAGCATCCTTAGAGAGACTCTCATATTTGTCTGTGGACCATCTTAATGAATAATCTGTTGGCAGAATTATCTAAACTACCTAAAAGCTAATTGATGGTAGGTCTATTCAGACTATACAGTATATAGTTTCTTGCATCCCAAACTAATATATAATTATTTATTTTCTTCTAACCTCCTTGTCTTACATATTTTTCCTGTTTCATTATTGTGTATTTGCAGTTCTCTATTGTGTCATACAAAGAACTGTCAAAACTACATTGAACACTATATACTACCTTTACATCCCTACATTGTACCAATGCTATTATAATAAGCCATGTACATCTGTGTTTATCCTTTTTTATACTTAAATAATGTAAGTTCATGTAGTCTGTTTTATTCTTTGTATGGTCTTTCTTCTGGTTATATGAAAAATTTCAATAAATTAACTGCAAAATATATACTTATATCTGATATTCAGATATGTTTTGCAATCATGCTAAATATATAATCACTGGCTAACATTTTTTCCCATAGAGAAAGCTGGTTAAAATTTTGTCTTTATAACCAGCTTTCCCCATGAGGAGGCACGAGATACTGTACCTCAGAATGAGCTTCCTTCAGTGAAACCCCGCTCTCTCGCAAATTTGCTCAGGCTGCCACTCAAAGACTTCCACCCGCATTCTTGACACCCTGCAAACAGTTTTATTAACATTTTGTTCTAATCCCACACTTATTGATGATCCCTTACTTAACCACTAAAAAATCTCACTGTCTTCACAGGCAATGTGAGGATTCACAACCTGAATCACCACAGCAACTGACCTTCACAATGGCAACCTGAATTATCCAAAGGAAAAAAAATGAAAAGACACTCACCTATCAAACAAACTGAAAATCTAAAGTTTTAAACTAATTCCATGCATTTTATTCAGGCTTTAAAGTTGTAATTATTTTCTCCATACCGATCGGATTTTAAAGTTTAACTAATTTTTATATTAACGATCCAGTTAATTACTTCTGGCAGTTCCTGCACAAAAAATAAGTTAAACAATGACTTCACAAACAGAAAGTGTAATGAAAAAAGATCTCTTAATGTTATCTGTTACTGCTCTCAACAAAACTTCGCTATGCTGCTACTATTGAATCTTAATAAAACCAGCGCAAAACAACAAACACAGACTCTATTCCATTCAGGTGAAAAAAAATGTTAGTAATTATACATAATAAATGATGGCTAGGTGGTTACAAACTTGGATTTTATACACACCTTCAGGGTGGGATGCCTTGATAAACCCCTCGAACGTCACTTCCAGTGTTTATGTGGCATTCCACCCTTCGGGTGGATGTAAAATCCTTGTTATAACCATCTAACCATCCATTAGTCTCTATTTATTTATTTATTTATTTATTTGAAAGAGTTTCACCAGGAAAGACATACAGAGCTTTAATAGCTAATTTCCAGATGCGTCCTGGGGGAAGGGGTAAAAGGGAAAATACAATTGATGAGATTAGGTACAAATATAAGGAATGAAGCTTAGATATGCAACCTAATACATATAAAACTAACCAACTTTTGTGTAAAAGATATGCAGCACATGTCAACTGGATAAGGAGGAGTACATAAACACAACTATATACAACTACAATATATACAATTATATATACACACATGTAAAAGTTACATCACACATGTAGAAAAATAATAAGATAAAGAAAAACAGTGACTAAATAAATAAACAAGCAATCCCAAAACAGCATATGCATAATACAACATAGGCATAGACATAAAGCATAAACATACATACAACGCAATACCACTGATAAATGATGATGCATTAACTATTAAATAGTAAGTGCAGCCACGCTAGGTGGTTTGGAGGAAGGAGATAGAAGGAGGGTTGAATGTTTGGGTGGCATCTATTGCCGCCCAAGCATCCAACCCTCAGACAGGACTGAACTCATGAATGAACTCTTAGCCAATATCACCTCCCTCTCACAAACTGGTAAACTGTTCATAATGGGTGACATGAATCTAAATTGGTTGGCTCCCAAGTTAAACAAGCTATGCAATGATGTCACTGCTCTAAACCACACTCAAATTATACTTGAGCCCACACACCCTAATCCCAAAACAGAAAACCACACCCTGCTTGACTGGGAACTCACAACCCACCCACACCACATCACTAAATCTAATCTCCTCTCTGATGCCCTTAGTGATCACAACTCCTTTTTCATTGTACATAAGGTCCATCACCCCAAACCTCCCCTAAAATCACACAGCTCTGGTCCTTTAAATCCTTAGATCTTACCCCATCAGCTCTGCACTTGCTTCCTTCAACTGGGACCCCACTCCACTGCCATTTCTGTCTACCAAGCCCTTGACTATTTTAAGGATAAATTCATTGCTACGTGGAATGTCTTTGCTCCTTTCAGAAGGACCAGAGTCTGTGGGCGTCACCTCCCTGGATCACCCCCGAATTTCTGGCTTGCTTCAGGAAGCATGATCAGGTCTGGAGAAAACACAAATCTACTAAACATCCAAATGACTACGCCAAGTGCAGAATGCTATGCAATTCATGTATTAAAGCTACCAAACTGGCTAAATCTGATTATTTCTCATTCCTGACTAACATTAACTCTCCATCTAAATTCTGGAGGGTAATTCATGCCCTATTCTCGCTCCCCTCTCACACTCCCCCTCCCCCTCCAGTTTTCAAAATAAATAACTCTCTAGTTTCCAACCCTGGCTCTGTGGCCAATGAATTTAATGCCTACTACACCTCGTGCACCACATCTTTTCTAAATTCCCTCTCCCCCTTGCCACCTACTAATTTGGGCCCTTCACCTCAGCCAGTGCCTACCCCTCCCCCCTTTTCCTTTTCTACTATCTCATCTGATGATGCCCTCCTATCCCTGAACCCCTCTAAAGGCTCCTCACCAGATAAGCTCAATCCTAAACTTCTCTTCCTTTCTGCTCCTGCAATTGCTTATCCTATCTCCCTAATCCTTAATCTTTCCTTTATTTCTGTTCAAGTAACCTCATCCTGGAAACATGCTGTAGTCCTCCCTCTCCCCAAGGGTGGTGACACATCCACTACTAGCAACTATCGCCCCATTTCCCTCCTTCCTACACTTGCCAAACTTCAAGTATATTTAGTTCTCTCTTAACTATCACCCTTCCTCTTCAATTCCTCCTTCTTCATCCCTTTCCAATCTGGTTTTCAGAAGAACCACTCAACAACCATCTCCTTCCTCAGGCTTACTGACTCCATCCTTTCAAGGATGGAAGATGGCCTGATCACCTCGGCCATCTTTGTCGACCTAGCCAAAGCTTTTGACACTGTTTCCCATCCCCTGTTTCTTGATTCCCTCTCCTCAGCTGGCCTTGCACCGTCAGCCACCAACTGGTTTTAATCCTACCTCACTGGCAGGGCCCAATTGGTGAGAATCCTTGATTCCCTTTCCCCTCCACTCCCCATCAACACTGGTGTCCCTCAGGGCTCAGTGCTCGGTTGCTTACTCTTCTCCATTTTCCTTAATGATTTTCCCACAGCCTGCTCATCCTAATCTAGCCACATGTACACTGGCAATACTGTCATACAGTTCCAGCAAAAATCCTGCTGCTGTGGAAACCAGCTTACAACATGACTTCAGTCAAGTTCAGCTCTGGTTTGTGTCTCTCTGGCTTTTTCTAAACACCAAGAAGACAGTCTCAGTGACCTTTGGCACCAGGCAGAGACTCTCTAGGCTGCCAGTCCTATCCACCTTCCATACCCTTGATGGGACCATCCTGGAGGACACCTCCTCATTTAGATATCTCGGACCTGCCCCTGACCAGGCTTTTCTCTGCCCACCGCTGGCACGGCCACAGCCACAGAACCAGCCACCTGGGTGCCTCTCTTCAGCCTGACCTAGAGCTCCACGAAGCTGGACTCAGACCTGCCCCTGACTGGGCTTCTCTCTGCCCACCACTGGCATGGCCACAGCCATGGAACCAGCTGCCTGGGCACCTCTCTCCAGCCTGACCTAGAGCTCCATGAAGCTGGACTCAGACCTGCCCCTGACCGAGCTTCTGTCTGCCCACCACCGGTGCAGCTGCGGCCACGGAACCAACTGCCTTGGTGCCTCTCTCCAGCCTGACCTAGAGCTCCACGAAGCTGGGTAAGGGCTACAGACCAACCGGGGAAGCAGTGAGTTGCCACCATTGGACAATCACTCTCAGCAGTCAGCTGTGATTGCACCACTGCTCCCCTCCCCGACTCCCTACTGGACTGTGCGTTCTGCTTCTGATTTTCTGTGCACCAGGGCCATGTGCCTATTAACTTGCATTGAAAGCTGCTGAAATTTTATGCCCACCTCCCTTCCCCTGACCTTAATTAAATAGACCTTCATTACGCCCACCCCTTTTAGTCCCTCCTTTGCTAGCTTCTCACTGGTCCAGCTCTAGGCCCTCCCCCCCGCCTTTCGCTTGTACACCCCTGATCACTGCTAACCTAGGCCTTTCCTATTCTAATCCTGTTCTTCTGTAGTGTACACTACCTGCCTACCATGCTCTCCCTCCTCTCTATTACCACCCTCCTCCTCTTCTCCCTCTCTGCCCTCCTCCCACTCCTTTGCCCTCCCAAATCCTGTTTTCCCTCTGCTCCCCAAACCTTCCAACTGAGCCCTGCTTATTGCTACCTTGGCACCTCTCCGGGGATCTCAAGCCCAGACCACAGGTGGCAGCGTCCAACAAATATATTGTCACTTGCAGACTGGTTGCCAACACTGGCATACCTTGCTACCTCCATGTTGAACTACCACTTCCACACCATAGCATGCCCCCATCACAAAAGAAAACATAAGTTCTGCTCAGGGAACTACATCTCTGCACCCTGAAGCTTCTACTGCTGATCCTGCTGTTATCGAGAAATGTCCACCCAAACCCTGGCCCATACACCAGCAAGGTCTCACCCAACACAGTTCGTCTGGCACTCTTTCTATCATGTGCCTAAATATCTGCAGCTTACTCCACAAGATCGACTCCATGCAAGCCTTTGCTACCCAACATAATCCGGACATGTTGGCAGTTGTTGAAACCTGGCTCACCCCCCTGGTTCCTGACCAGGCAATTGCCATCTCAGTATACAATGTCTTTAGGCTCGATCACAAATCTAAAAGAGGGGGAGGTTGTGCCATGTACTTGAAAGACACTATCCTGGGTCACCAAACTGAACCAGCCCTTGTGACCTGCCCTACACACATTTTCTCCATCAGGATCCTACTAGGCACCCATAACCAGGCACTCACAGTTGTTACGGTTTATATTCCTCCAAAGGAGCTGGTCTCAGGCCTAAATACAGTCTTTTTTTTTATTTAAAGTTTATTAAGAAAACGTTGTTATTACATACCCATGGCAGACATACATGTTGATGAACTGGATACAATAGCACAATGAGAACATGAGTCAGCCCACCCAACCAATCCCCCCTCCTATTTCCCATCCCCACTCTCCACCCTACCCTTGTTGAGTACAACCAATATATCATAAAATCTTATAAGGTTCTCATTACAGTCAGCTAGGCCAAAAATGTACCAGTTTATCATAAAGTCGGGTCACCCCTGGTGTAAGGAATAAAGGGTGTATAAGGGATCCCAGATTTTCTTAAATTTCTCCAATCTGTTTTGAAGACAAGCAATGGCCCTTTCCGTACTAAGGTTCACCAAGAGTTCGGAGATCCATTCATTATAAGTTATGTCATTCTGGTCAGTCCAGTGTTTTAAAACTAGCTTCTTCACTGACATAGCTATTAGGGTTATATGGTATTTACGTGCCTGAACTTTGATTCCTGAAAGATCACCCATAATACACACTGTTGGGCTAAACAGGTTACCAAGCCCCAGGAGAGGATCACTTGATTGCTTAATGGATGACCACAAGGGTGACACTTTGAGGCAGGGCCAGAACATGTGAGAAATTGTCCCATCTTCCAAAGTACATCTGGAACAAGTAGGAGCAGGTTTAAGGCCCAATTTAAATAAACAGGAGGGAGAATAATATGCATTATGTAGGATAAATAATTGCGTTAGTCTAAGCCTATCCTGAGTCACAAACTTAAGGCAGTTATGCCACAGTTCCTGCCACTCAAAGTTGTGGTCCAGGAACATAGAGGCCCATAGCTCCATAGGCCCCGAGCAATCAGGAAATTTTCAATTGTGAATGGTATTGTAAATTGCTGAGACTGCTCCAGAGTGGCCACAAAACTTTGAGAGTTCTTGGCTAAATGGAATGTTTTCTGTTGAGCTGGGCACTTTACCTAAAGCTTTCATTACAGAATGACATAATTGCAGAATCTGGAATCTATATTTAGTAGGAATTGCCAATCCACCAATTAAGTCATTAACCGGGAGCCACTCCCCGTTGCTCGAGACAAGACTAGAGAGTTGTATACTCTGTCGGCCAGGTATCCAATTGGGGGGAATTAATTTGCCATCTATTTTAAATTGGGGATTCCCCATTACAGGTTGATTAAGATCTCTGCCTGGATCATATCTAAGATACCTACATACCTGGGCGTGAATCTTCAATGAAGTTAAAATAGTGGAATTCCTGATTCTTGATGGAAGGGATCTCTGCTTGGCAAATAATAGACCCACGGGATCTAAGCCACATGCTCGGATTAAAGCGAGCTCTATCTTAAGCCAGGCAGGAGCTTCAAGTACATTATCCGGAGTAAGCCATTTTAGGTACTTATTGATATAACTAGCCCAAAAATATGGGTATATGGGGAGGTTGTTCCCTTAGCCTTGGAGCCATCAATTTGTAATATGCTATGCGTGGAGGCTTATTGTGCCAGATAAATTTGGTAATAAGAGATTGGTCCTTGTTGAACCATGACATTGGAAGATGGATATTGAGCATGGAGAGAGGGTAATAAATCCGGGGAAAAACATTAATTTTGATTAAATTTATTCTGCCCCATAGGGATAAAGGAAGGGATGACCATCTAGTGAGATCCTGAGAAATTGTGAGAATTATAGATTCAAAATTTAACCTAATGATGAGACCTAGACTCCTGGCTAGCTCAATACCCAGGTATCTCAATGATTCATACCTCCAACTTAATCCCATGGACAGTATTTCCACTTTAAATACTTTATGATTTAAGGGAAAAACCACGGTCTTGTTAATATTCAGTTTACAATTGGAAATACTACCGAATTCTTCGATAATGTGCAACATAGAGGGTATGGATATCTTGGGATTCGCGATTTGGAGGAGCAGATCATCTGCATACACAAGGACTTTTACTTCACACGGGTGGATTGGAATCCCCTGTACTGCCTGACTTGCTAACAACTTGCGGATTAGGGGCTCCAGATAAATATTGAACAACGACAGTGACAGGGGGCACCCCTGTCTAGTTCCCGACTGCAACACAAATACCTCTGAGAAGACCCCATTACAAGTCACTCGAGCGGAAGGCGAGTGGTATAAAGCTTTAATCCACTCAATGAATTCTGCAGGGAAACCAAACGCTTCCTGGGTGAGAAACAGGTAACGCCAATCTACCCTGTCGAACGCCTTTTCGGCATCCAGGGATACCAACACAGCCGGATAAGGTGCATCTCTAGCCACCGAGAAGACGTCCAACAGGGTACGCATATGATCCGAGGATAACCTGCCCAACATAAAACCAGCTTACTCAGGGCCTACCAATGTGTCAATTACCGAATTAAGGCAGTCTGCCAACACTTTGGACAAAATTTTTATGTTAATGTTCATGAGGGAAATAGGTCTATAATTAGAGACCTTATCTTGGGTTTTGTCCGGTTTGGGTATTAAAACTATAACAGCTTCAAATAAAGATAAATCAACTGATTCCCCAACCAAGATCTGTTGGCTGAAATAAGGGGAGGAGCATTGGAATTAACTGGGTTTTAAAGTTTTTGTAAAAGTTTGCAGAAAAGCCATCAGCCCCTGGGGATTTATTCATGGGTAACTTATCCATCACCCTGCCAATTTCATCCGCATTAATGGGAACTAATAAACAGTTCCTTTGGGTCTCAGACAATTGGGGCAAATTGGCACTGTCCAAATACTGACGTGCAACCTGGTTGTGAGGGGGGGATGGCATGGGGCTATATAACTCTTTGTAATAAGTAGTGAATTCTCTTAAAATATCGACAGGGTGCATTTTAGAGGTACCATCTAAGGTTGAAGTAATCGAGGCTATATATCGGGATGTCTCCATTTGTTTGATCCTAAGCGCTAACAGACATCCAGCCTTTTCCCCTTGATCAGTATAGGCCGCTCTGGTCTTTAACATGGCAAATATCACTTTTTCCCTCAAAATATCATTATATGCGGATCTGACTTTGATTAGTTCCTGTCTAACCGAATCAGGGGATTGTGTGGAAAGATTTCTCTCTAACTCCCTCATCGTAGTTAGTAATTGAGACAGCTTTAAAGTAGCTGTCTTCTTCCTGTGGGAAGCCATACTGATTAAAATACCCCTCATGTAAGCTTTGAAGGCAAACCATAGCATGTCAGGTCTCCCCGAGGGATCATAATTAGTTTCGTAGTGTCTTTGAATATGCCCCTGAATAAAATTAACTGAGTCCGATTCTGAAAGCAATTGGTCATTTGATCTCCAACTCGACCCTCTGCTAGGCAATGAAATTAGAGAGAACTGGCATGTGACAATCGAGTGGTCAGATAGAGGGCCTGGTAATATTTTGGCTTCGATCACCCCTGGTAATAATACTTGAGACTGAAGAATATAGTCTATTCTAGAGGAGGAGGAGTGGTGGACGGGGGAAGTGTAGGTATAGAGCCTCTCCTGCGGATGTAGAATCCTCCAGGTGTCACAAAGACCTATGTGGTCCATTAATTCCCTTAATGCCCATTGGGCAGGCGAGAGGCCTTTTCCCTGCTGATGTGTTTTATCAATCGAGGAATCATAGACTAGATTGAAGTCCCCCTTATAATCATAGGTAAAGAAATAAAGGGCATTAGGACCTGTATTAATTTAGTTAAAAAATGGGTGTATCCTGATTCGGACCATAAATAGTACCCAACAGGATCTCATTATTGAAAAGCAAGCCGTGAACTAATAAATATCTACCTGAAGGGTCTTTCACCTCCCTGATCAGCTTAAACGGTATTCTCCTGTGTATAAGAATCACCACTCTGGCACTTTGAGTAGAAGCCCCTGCAGAAAAGAACTGATTAAATTGCTGCTTTCGTAACTGTGGCAATTCTGTCTCTAACAGATGTGACTCTTGGATACATACAATATCGATTCCCAAAAGCTTTAAGTGTTTTAAAACTTGATACTGCTTGATTTTTTTCCAGATCCCTTTTACATTCCAAGTGGCTATTGTAATTCGGTTAGCCATAAAATATCTGTTAGGTAAAACCATACCCATCTGGAATAGTAAGTCGTATCCTAACCTCCGAGTATGGACCCAGCTTGCTTAGATAGTTGTGCTCAAAGGTGTAAACCCCCCCACCCCAAACCACCATCCCAACATAACAAGAAAACACATAAGATTTCCCCACCCAACATTACCACAGACTGCTTGGATTCCGCAATGCATACACTCCAAGGTTTACCAATCCCGGTCACCTCCCCGTCTTGCTGCCCTTACATAGACACAGCATCCACTGCTAATGGGAGCAACCAGAAAATAAATGTAGAGAATATATTAAGTGCCCTTCTGGTAACTAGGCACGAGATGTCATGAGACCTCAGGCTTTCCAGAAAGGGGAAGGAAAATGAGAAATATGGAGGGAATAAACAGGAATAAAAGAGACCCCATTAACCCTCTGTCAGAGACCTACAAATGAACACGGGAATACTGGGCCTAAATATATTCGAGAGACCCATTTAACAGGAGAGAGATAGGAGAATGCATATTTTGAAACTCTAGAACCCCAATGAGATAAAATTATTATTCTGCTACCTGCACAGGACAACCCTTGCTGTGTACAGATCTAAGGGCTGTGCGAGAGACCAGAGAGTGAGACTACAGGACTTTTGCACCCTCATGTGGCCTTTGAATGTACTAGGCCTGCTGTCCCGCTACAGGGACTACCTTGAGTCGAGATCGTGAAGCAATAAAGGCTATATAGAGAAACCAAAAACAACAACATGCACACTGAATTTTAGAGCAAACTAGAAACAGAGAGGTAACGGTAAATTAGACATTCATCTGCCCGGTTTACAGTGCTCTGTCAGGCAAGACATGCGGGCAATAAAACTAGCTCCCATCTCAAAAACGCTGTGTGACAGGCGTAATCGGCCAACAGATCCCTGCACAGTCACTTTACAAGTCCAAAAGAGAAAGTCCACTGAGAACCAGAACACCAGTGAATGTAGAACATCCATCTAATTAAAGACAAGAACTTGAAACCAATAATTTCTCCACTGCCTCCTCCTTTACATCAACGTCCCGGGAACAGATCTGGGAATGATTTTTGCAGGGCTATCTTGGCACTCTCACAGTCCTCAAAGATTGATCATACTCCCAAAATGAAGACCTGCAACCACGCAGGGTAGCCCATATGAAACTTCACTGATGCCGCAATAAGCTTTGAGACTAAAGGATGGAAGGAAGATCTTGAGTGATCTGAATTTGTTTCCCCTCCCATAATACTTCTTGCATCTCTCTAATCTTGCTCATTAGAAATTGTTTCTACTGAAAATTCAAAAATCTTGCTATCATGGGTCGAGGATTCGCTCCCTGTGCAGGCATCGGCCTGAGGACTGTGTGGGCACGCTCAATAGTATAGGCTGGGCCAAACGGGGAAGGGCCTGCCAGCTTCTCTGCTAACTTCTGTATGAATAAAATCCCGTTCACCCCTTCCTCCTTCTCTGGGAGCCCAATTATGACCAGATTATTTCTGCGGCTCCTCCCTTCTGGGTCTTTGATTTTCAGATCTAGTTTCTTGATTCCTTGATGATTATCCACAACTTCTTGACTGGTATGCTTTGTTTTAGTCTCGAGGGAGACAAGTCAAGATTCACTGTCCGCCATTCTGGTTGAAAGGTCTTCCAGCGCTATGGTGATCTGTTTTACTTCGTTAACCATAGATTTAACATCTTCCCAAAATGGTTTCAATTCTTGCAAAAACATTTCAAGGGTGAGAGAGGTTAGGACTTGGAGAAGCCACACCCGTGGTTGACTTCGCACCGGCCCCAGCTTGGGCCCAGGATCTTTTACTGCCCTTCTCCGGTGTAACTGGAGGGGTATGCTAAATGCAGTCTTGAACCTTGTCAGATCACAACCTCCTGACTCTGAAACCATTCTGCTGGGAGACTTCAACATCAACTGGCTCTCAGCTGAGGCAGATATTTTTAAAGACTCTGTCCTATCGGCCAGCCTAACACAGATGCTGGACTTCCCAACCAGAAAGAACTATAAAACAGGGACCAGCACCCTGCTTGACTGGATTCTTACTAGCCACCCATCTAGGATCTCAAACTCTGTCGTTCTTCCTGATTCACTCAGTGATCACTCTCCCATCAGCTGTACCTGGTTAAACAAATTCCACAACCCCCCCCCCAAAATCATCTACAGTAGAGTCCTCCCCTGTGGCCAGTTAACTCACCTCAAAGCCCACCTCCTCCAACAAGACTGGACTCCTATCTTCCTGGCATCAGATACAAACCTGGCCCTAGACCACTTCATCCACATCTTCAATAAAGCCTGTAACCTATTTGCACCCCTAAACAAGCACAAAACTAAAACCCTCTGCAACCCGTGGATAACCGGAGGCCTCCTTAAAAAGCTAAAATTCAGGGACTACCTCTGGGAGCTGGCTAGATCCACCAGGAAACAAGGCGACATCCAAAATTATATACAAGCATGCAACGGCTGAATGAAAACCATCCGGTCCCAGAAGTCTGACTACTACAAGAAAGTACTCACTGACTCCAGGAGTAATGGGGAGACTTTTGGAACAATCTAAATGAGATCTCTGGGAAGAAACCTAAATCTGTGCCAGCCATGCTAAAGGTACATGGGAATACCACACTAGACCCTAAAACCATTGCTGATACTTTCAACACCACTTTCACTGATCTTAGCCGTGTCCTTCCCCCTAACTTCTTTAACTTCTTCTTTAATGATGATGATGCTCCCAAAAACCCCAACTCCTCAACACTCGACAATCACCCTCCCTTCTACTTTAAAGCAGTCCATAAGAACGATGTTCGTAAGTACATCACCAAAGCCATCAGCAAATCCAGAGCCAGCAACGATACACTCAACCTCAAGCTCCTGGCCCTCACCCTTGAAGAGGTGCTGAGGCCCCTTAACAAGATTTTTAACCTCTCCCTCTCACTCAACCAATTCCCAGAAAAATGGAAGTCTGCCACTGTCACCCCAATCCACAAAAGTGGTGATAAGACTGACCATGGGAACTACCGTCCAATCTCAGTCCTGCCACCCCTCTCAAAGGCCCTGGAATGCATTGTCTTGGACCAGCTTAACGAATAACTGGACAAGCACAACATCCTCTGTAGGCAACAACATGGTTTTCTGAAAGGCCATAGCACTGCCTCCACATTACTTGAAGTCACTGGGGCCATCTACAGCTCCCTGGACAAAGGTAATCTCACTGGCGCAATTTTTATTGACCTAACCAAGGCTTTCGATACTGTCCACCACCACTTTCTTCTTGCCCAGCTTCAAAAAGCTGGGAACTCCCCCGATTCTATACCTTGGTTCAAAAGCTACCTTGCAAATAGGACACAATGTGTAAAAATTGCTCTCTGAAGCCAAACCTGTCTGCTCCGGTGTTCCTCAGGGATCCATGCTGGAACCACTCCTCTTCAGTCTGTTTCTAAATACACTGCCAGCCTCCTGTTCCCAACAAATCATACTCTATGCCGATGATGTGGTAATTCTAGCCTCACACTAGGACCCAAACCAGCTGCAAAGCAACCTCCAGCATTGCTTCTACACTATTGAGACTTGGTTCACTCAACACAAACTGATCCTCAATCAGAAAAATACTAAGACCATGATTTTCAGCAGCGCTCATAATAAACATAAACTCCATCACTTCTCCATATCGATCAGCCAAGGCAGCCTACTAGAACAAGTCCAAACTTTTAAATACCTTGGGATCACCCTTGACCCATACCTCTCCTACACTGACCACATCAACAACATTGCCAGAGCTGCCAACTCCAGACTAGGCCTGCTATTCCATCTCAGGAGACACCTTCCCCCTGCAGCCCTGGCTGCTGCTGTCCAGAGCACTATCATTGCCACTATTGACTATGGCCTCATCATCTATGACTCAGCTACGGTTGCTGCGCTCAAATGGGTAACAACCTCCCTCAACAAGGCTTGTTGGCTAATCACCAGCGCTCAACGTTATACACACACCTATGACCTCTATTCCCAAACCAACTGGCTGCAACTTGACAAGCATATTAAATACCAAACCTGCATAGTGGCTATGAAAATTCAGTTGGGCCTCGCCCCACCCAGTGTTGCTGCCCTCCTACGACCTAAGAAAAGCAGCCAGTGCTCCTGAGGGACCAAACCATGGCATTTCCAAATCCCTTACTGACGCACAACCCAAGGTCAAAGAGCTTTTGCCTACCGGGCTGCCTGCTGGCTAAATGGACTCTCTAGTGATATCACCACTGCCCCCACACTTGGTGCCTTCAAAAGCAGGCTCCACCACTCTCTCATTGCTGACAGCACCAGTGACTGTAATGTCTAGCCTCGAATGTGCCACTGGGTGGCCCCCCGGATTATTGAATCAGATCACCTGATTGTGGCTCTCCTGCTCTGCCTACAACCACAAGAGCCACAGCCTCCTAGCACTTCATGACACCACCATGCCCAACTTCTGCACTTTACTTTTTGTTATCAGACAAAGCCCACCAGGCTGCATCCCCCTTCCCTCCATCCCTCCTTTTCCTCCCTCTACCTCTCCTATCTCCCTTGCTGTCCCCCTCACCCTCCCCCCACCCTTCCTCTTACCCTCTCTCTTTCTTTTCACCTCTTTCCTCCTCCCTTCCTTACTTGAATGTTTGTTTTAATTTATGTTCCTTATCTGCAATTTATGTTTGTACTATGATTTAATTGTGTTGCCAGTAACGCTCTGTCTAATCTGTACCTTACGATGTGGAACCTTTGTAAAAGAGCCCTGGCTCAAAGGTATTTGTAATCCTAGAACTCAATAAATAAAATAGAAAATAAATAAAAAAATAAAAATAAGATATCTGGGGGATGGCTGGACCAGCACCTCAGCTTCTCTGTGCATATCAATGTTATCCTAAAGAAACTGCGCCCCAAGCTTGGTGGTCTGTATAGGAATCATAGTGGCAACCTGCTGAATGCGAGGCGTGAAATAGTCCAGAAGATGATACTCCCCATCTTTGACTACCGAGACATAGTCTATGGTGCTGCTCCCAAATCTTCCCTGACCAAGTTGGACACTGTCTTTAACTCCTTCTGCCGCTTTGCCCTCGACTCCTCTTCCTGCTCCCACCACTGTGAACTCTATCACTCTCTAACCTTCCTTCCACTATCTCACAGACACATCTCACGCTGTGCCAAACTAACCTCCAAATTCTGGTTTGGAGTGCTCCCCTCCTAGCTCTCATCCTCTCTCTCCACTCCAACTCCCCCCACCCCTCTCTCAGATCTAATGATGCCCGCACCTTGACGGTCCCTCGCCACTCCATCCTCATCAGTCAGACTGGTTTTGCCCATCGCTTCCCTACAATCTGGAATTCCCTCCCCCCTGAAATACAACACTCCTCCTCCAACTACTCCCTTACCTCTGCCCTACCCAATTACCTCTCCCTCAGATGTTCCTGCTTTAACCCTCCTTAATACCTATCTCCAGTTTCTGCCTTCCTACCCTGACCCTCCCCTGGCAGGGTTCTCAACATCCTGAAGGGGGAATCAGGAAATGGCTACCCCTTCTCCTCATATTCAGTTCTTGTCTCTCCCCCCCTTTCTTCACCTGCCCTTCTGGGTCACCTGTGTGCACAACCTACCCCATCCTTTTTACTCCAACAGTACTTGTGTACTACCTCAAACCTGCTCCTGGTACTGCACACTCATGCACTATAGTGGTTCTGTTGCATTATTACTGTTTTGTACATTTATATGTCCTTTTATATGATTTTGAACATGTATTATAATTTACACAATGTTCCACTACTGTTTATTTTACAATATCTTGCGTTCCAACTGTTGCATAATCTTACAATGTTGTATTGTTTGTACTACCCACATACTAATGTAACTGATCATCCTTCACAACCTTATGTAACCCCTTCTCCCTCAGGTCACACCATAAGATGAGCAACTTGTTGTTCAGTGTGCCCTAATGGTGAAACATTTCAATAAATAAATAAATAAAAAGATAGTAGGAGTAAGGAGAACCTGTTCCTCTCCTCCCCTCCGGGATGCATACCCTACCAGGATAATGAAAGTGCACAGGAAGACACATTAGTTAGGCATTGGGGGTAAATAGAAATAAGAAAGCTGGCACTAGCATTTAAAATAAAGGAATGTAAACCATAACACATTTGAGCAGAAAGTATTGAGATGAAACAACTACATGAATTAGATGAAGTTGTGAAGAATAGAATAGGAGAGAGGGGACAGTGGAGGGGAAGCAAACCATTATCATCAGGAACAAAATTCCACACTGCTCGAAATAAACCCATCCAGTGTTGAAGGTATAAGGAAAGACAAGGAGAAGGCAGAAGGGGGGGTGAGAATGGACAGAATAGAACAGTAGTAGAGGAAAAGAGAGAAAGTGAAAGAGTGAAGGGGTAGAAGCCAGAGAGGGTTTGGGATGGGGTGAGAGGATAGCCATAAAGCCACACTACTCAGTATATGTCAGCAGGTTATTAAAATGTTGAGTCTGAAAGGGAAAGGGACAAACTTTGTGCAATGCAAATGAAATTGTTTTTTATGTACCTGAATTAAATGTGATGTATGTAACAAGTTTTTATGCATACTTTTTAACAAAATAAACTTGACTTGATTTGAGGCAGCCCAGTGAGGCAGCCAGCAGCCAGCTGCTCTGCTCCCCTGCTGTCCCAAGGGGACCCCAACCAGGTAAGACATTAGGGGTTGCATTAATAATAATAATAATAAAATGTATTTATATGGCGTCTTATTTGTAACCAAGGTGCTTTACACTTTAAAACAGCAAGAACAGTTTAAAACAGAACAGAAATCAATAAAATGAACATTAAAATAACAATGCACTAAAAGAAAACAGAAACACTCAATTGCTGAATGCCTGGTGCCACAAATACATTTTTAAAGATTGCTTAAATCCCTCCACTGTTGTGCACTTATGTAGCCAATGGGGTAGAGAATTCCAAAGGATAGGGGCTGCATACATAAAAGCTCTTGCTTCAGCTGATTTTAAACATACCCTTGGAATCTCTAGCAACCCCTCATCGGCTGAGCGGAGTGATTGTCCAGGGCAATAGGGAACCAGGAGCTCTTTCAGGTAATCTGGGGGTAGTCTGTGTAGGGCTTTAAAAGTCAGCAAGCTGACTTTAAAGGTGATCCGCCACTGTACTGGCAGCCAGTGCAGTTTGCGCAGCACAGGCGAAATATGACAGGATCGAGCAGATCCAGTCAAAAGCCGGGCTACTGCATTCTGCACTAACTGCAGGCAATGGATTTCTACCCCAGGAAGCCCTAGGTAAAGGGAGCTGCAGTAATCTAAGCACGAGGACACAAAGGCATGGACCAGTGTAGGAAGGTCGTCAGACGGAACCAGATGCCTAACCATGGCGATATTCCTAAGATGATAAAAGGAAGATTTGATGACAGCCAACACCTGCAAATGCAGGGTCAGCCCCTTGTCAAAAATTACCCCCAGGTTACGCACCCATTCAGAGGTCGGGAGTGAAACGCCACCGAGAAAAATTCCTGAGGACGAGCCAACCCCCAATCCCCAATCCGGTGACCCGGGTCCACAACCTGCACCTCAGTCTTTTCCGAGTTCAACTTCAATCAACTGGAATCCATTCACTCCTGGATTTCTGTCAGACAGTTATTAAAGACCGAGATAGCGCCAACCTGGTCAGGTGCAAAAGAGAAGAAGAGTTGGATATCATCAGCATAGCAGTGAAACCTCAGCCCATGCCTCCTTACAATGTCTCCAAGGGGTAGCATGTACACCACAAACAACATGGGAGAAGGCACAGATCCCTGAGGTACCCCACACAACAGAGAAGGAGGGCCTGAAGAAAAAAAACAGACACCACTCTCTGTGTTCTACCCATGAGGAATGATGTAAACCACCTGAGGACCATTCCCAACAGTCCACAGATGTACCTCAGATGACCCAGCAACACCCCATGGTCCACGGTGACAAATGCTGATGAGAGATCCAGAAGAATCAAGATGAAATGGTTCTTCTGATCTCTAGCCATCTGGAGATCATTGAGCACCCAAAGCAGTTCTGTTTCGGTACTGTGTCTCTTTCAAAAACTGGACTGGAGCGGTTCATAGATGTCATGGATGGTCAAATGGTTCTCCAATTGTGCTGCCACTACATTCTCAATCACCTTCCCTAAAAAGGGGAGGTTCGAGATGGGTCTGTAGTTTGCATGGCAGTCTGGGTCCAAGGTAGTTTTCTTCAAGACAGGTGTCACCACCGCCACTTTCAGGGAGCCAGGAAACTCTCCAGATTCCAAGGAGCACCAGACTATCTGCATTAGGACCGGACTGATGGCATCAACACAACCCAAAATATGGAAGTTGGTCCAGGGTCCAAACTACAGCATGTAGGGTACACATCCTTGATAATCCGCACGACATCCCTGAACTCTGGATGGCTAAAGGTACTCCATGAAAATCGAGGTGCAGTGACCTTGCACTGATCAAAAGCAATGTCCATAGAGTGTGCTAGCTGGAGTACCACCCTGATGTCAGCCACCTTATTAGCAAAGAATCAAGCAATTTCATCGCACTTTAATTGCAAAAAGGCTTTCCGGACCTGTAGACAGGCTTGGTTGCACAGTCTGTCCACAGTACGGAAGGGCTGAACTGGTCGATTCTGGGCAACCGCAGTCTCCCCAGACAGGAACTCTGCCTTCTTACGGGTGACTGCAGATTGATAGACTTGATAATGATCTATCGATCTAAGGTGGTCGGTATCAAGCGCGGACTTCTGCCAGCAGCATTCTAACCTTCACCCTAGTCTCCACATCTCCCTCAAAGTCCCATCAAACCAAAGGGATCAAGGGTGAAGGGAGAGAGGACGAACATGACTAGGAGCAATGGAATCCAGAGCCACCGAGATGGCTGAATTATAGGCCGTCACGAGGAACTCTGGGTCACTGCTTACAAACAAGAGGAACAATAGGTCAAGCACCGCCGTTAGGCTATGAGAACTTATATGTCATAAAGAGCAGTACTTAACCATCTCCACAGGGGTGGGCCTACAAAGGGGGGTGCTAAAACTAAACTCAACAGTGTAGTGATCAGACCATCCAACTGGTTCCACCCCCAAGTCAGATGTTTCGACCCCTAGAAGGAAGACTAAGTCAAGGGAGTGTCTGTATTTATGAGTAACAGTGGTAACCACCTGTGTAAGGCCCAGAGATATCATCAGTGGAGGAAGTGCTGACCAAATTACGAGAGTTCATCATAGACCCAGGTGTTAAAGTCACCCAGAACCATCAGTCTGGGCAACTCAAATGCCATGTCGACGATGAAGTCTGCCACTTCCTGAAAGAATCGCATCTCATCACCAGGTGGAAGATAAATGAGAGCGATCCGACAACCTACACCTGCTACAATGGCACACTCGAATGTCTCAGTCTCCTCAGTTAGTACACTTGTGAAGTTAAGTTCGGTCTTGTAACAGACTGCAACCCCCCCCCGGAGTCCACTCTCGGGCGGTGTATCACCGAGTACCCAGCTGGAGTTAAAGCCTCCAAAATGGGGCCAGAATTCTCATCCAGCCAGGTCTCACTGATGCATGCCAGGTCCACCATTTCAACAAGATCTGCAATAATTGCAGTCTTGTTTTTGACATACCTGGCATTGCACAACACCGCCCGAGTTGGACAAACCTCCAGGGCTGCCCAAACCACCTGCCCACCACAATCGTTCATGCCCTTGGGTATGGAAACCAGACATGGAGAACCACATTCTGAGTTCCATTCACCTTAGGGCATCTCCTGGATTCTACCACCCTGATATGATGACCCCCCTCATTCACCCTCCACAGTTTGAAGCCCCCACCCCCCCTTCATCTCCTGCACACAATACCTAGCACCCTACAGCACTGGCAAACTGCAAACTCAATGGTAGGAGTGAAGAAAGGACGGAGGGCAAGGAGAGCAGAGGATGAATAGTGCACAACTGTGGTGGCAGGCATCCAACACATTCCACACAATTCAATCAAACAAGTTGGGGCTAAGGCTTATAGTTAATTACTTCTAAAATTCCCCAAAATAAAACCCTTGAATAAATCACAATATAATCAATTCAACAGCTCTTTAAAATAAATAACCAGCAGTCCACAAATCAAACAATTTAAGTCCAGATGTTCAATGAATAGACCAGGGAAGCTCCCACCTCCCCTGATCAAAAATGCCAAAGCTTCTCAGTCCCAGGTTCTGCTCTCACCAGAGTCTGAGCCACAATCAATAGAAATAATAAAAAATAAAGCAAGCTGTAGAAAAGTTAATCCACAACCACGGTGATGAAACCAACAGTCCTTTGCAGCAGATAACCAACAGTCTGCAGTTAGATTCCAATATTGAATGAATAGGCTCGTCGGAGATTATTAAAAGTACAATAAATTATACAATCAATCCTTATTCAGCATAATAAGGCCACATTGTTTCAATCAGTCTGGCAATCTAGGAATCTCCAGTGCAGCAGTGGGCTGAAATGTGCAAATCAGAAACCTAGAGGAGGCCCCCCTCCCAGTGTAGCAGCTCATAGGCCCTGGCATCCAGCCTCCAGTGACCCACAACTACAACCCCCCGAGGGGCAGGCCTCAAAGCATGACCCACAGGAGGCCTAGAAAACCCCAACCAACTCTCAGGTTCCCCAGAGAGTCATCGGGCAGCTTCCACTTGGTCGCGGGATACACCCTAGCCACTTAGCTCCAAACACAATAGAGGAGCCTGCCCCACCTGACACAATTCCCAAATCACCACGGTTTTGGTAAAAAACACAATGAAGCATCCACTGGATGCGCTGTCACCACAACCAGCAACCTCCACAAGCAACACATTTCAACTCAGTTGAAAACTTCCCCACTCATTCGATCTGCACTCTCACTGCAGAATCTTCACAGTAGGCAGCAAGGAAATCAAGAGTCAGGAATGATTCAGCCCAAATCTTCGTAGCTCAATCCCAAGAAGCCACACAGCAGATTCCAGGCCGTACTCCTCTCAGAAAAGCCATCCAAATCTGCCGTGAAGTCCAAACTAAAACCATGGCTCAGATCTAGCAGAAAAAGCCGGTAAACACCAAAATTAAACTGCTAGCAGTCCCAAATAATAAGGGAGTGCAGCTATTGCAAAGTGGCCAAACAAATGAGGAGAATGTCTGTTCTGAAAGCTAGGTGGTAGATTTCACAAAAACGACATGGACCTTATAAAAATACTAACTATAAAGCTGTAAAAAATGCTTGCAGATACTATAGAACTCACTCAGTGACCCTTTCTATCTAAAAACTAACTAAAATACAATTAAATAAAATACAGTTAACAGCATCCAAGTTCAGAGCTCAAGCAGCTCAGTCCTCAGGCAGCTCACACACCACCACCATGTGGCAGAGACAGGACAACCTCTCCACACTAGCATTAGTTAGTTAGTTAGTTAGTTCATTTTGGCAACCAGGTAAACCCACTAGGACCAAAGATCCCTAATTCAGGAGGGAGACGGAATTAGTGACAGTTATACAATTAGAGTAACATTTCATTTCAGACACTTATTCAATCAAACAGTCACAGTAAGCACTTTTACATACAAGAAATTAGAAAAATGTACATGGAATAATAACAGTTGCCATGTTGGCAATGGCACACCTTGTCTCAGAAGTCAATGGCACTGATACAACACATTACATTAAGCAAGCATAGCAGATACATTATGTTGAGTGATAGAGGTCAATCAATGATAACAGGTGCAGAGATATTTTGCTAAACCCCTTTCTGAAGCTCTATGGAATTCACCATTTGTAGGAGTTCTGGGAGGGCATGCCATAGACTGGGAGCTGAGAAGGTGAATGAATTGCTCCTCATCAAAGTCTTGATCCTAGGCACCTCGCACGATTTCACTTCCAACGTCATTGCACATCAGAGTACCGTAGGGTAAACAAACAACAGAAAAAATCCTCCGCAGACCAGGGAGGCAATGAGGGCTCCAGTGACTGGCCCTCACATCTACAAAGCCAGACCATCTCCCTGACAGCACAACTGACCCCGCCCCCACACCAGACAGACCCTCTAATCACAGAAAGGTCACTAGATAGGAGAGGCAGGCCATCCCCCGGGGTGATCTGGGGTGGGCTGGAATGTCCAGGTGGGGTGGCGGCTGGACAGGAGATGGCATCAGGTGTGGAGTGGAGGAGCCAAGCTGAGAGGGCACCTCTGAGAGATGCCATGGTCAGAGGGTGCCAGAACCATAAATGACAGAAAAAAAAGAGATGACTATCACTGCAATTTTTTGCCCAAATCGCTGATGAACAGGGAAAATAGTATAGTATATAATGTATATATTATAGGGTGACTATCCTTGAGAGGCCAGCTAAAAGTGTCAGTGAGCATAGGGACTTTCAGTTGTTTTTTCTTGTATTTAGTATGCTGTTACTTGTTCTTAACTGATACAGGTTTTAGCGTGTTTCTGGATAGTAGGGATTGTAGATAAACTGTTGCTAGATGCTAGGGTGATTCAGGGATCAGGGGCCTACTGTTAAATAGTTGCTAGATATAGTAGGGTGTAGAGACTTGTCGTAAAAAACCTACTAGGTATTAGTGAGCTTCAGAGTTTAAGGGTGTATGGTTTGGGGGGCATGGCCGGGACCCGATAGCAATGGAGGCGTAAAGTGCGAGCTCCGTTCGCATCTGGCAAAAAAATGGGTTAAAATATGAAATCATGCCAGGTTAACTGCTAAATATAACCACTGGAAATCCCTCCCTTAATGTCGCCATTCCATAAGTGGAGTTTGGGTGAAAGAAGAGCGATGCCGAGATAGTTATTTGAGGAACTGATCTGTGCGTATAGGCCATAGGCACCTGGGCAACTAATAGCTTAAACAGCTTGGTACCTATCCACATCACTCCACTGGTCACCGTTGTCTCTTAGCGCCCATTGAAAACGAGCAGGTTGCATCGAGCAGCATACCGCAATTTCTGAACGGAGACCAGGGAAGGCTGCAACTGCTCTCACTGCCAGCTATCTGTCTGTTTTGTACTCCCAATGGCAGGCTCGGAGGGATCGTTACCGGAGGGGTGCGATGTAGAGGCCCCACTGTCTCCTAACAATGTGCAACTCAGTGAAGCCCTTATGAAAATAACCAAGATGTTAGAAGCTGTGCTCACTAGAGTAGATAACATTGGGAATTCACTGGCCGGGAATGTAGAAGATGTCCGCAGACTTGAGGACAGACAAAACATGCTGGAGCAGCGAATAGAGGACTTACAGCAGCAGCATCTGACCATATTGCAGCGTTTGAGAGAGCATGAAATGAAGCTGTCTTGGCTCTGGTACCGTGCTGAAGACCAGGAAGACAGAAGCCGCAGAAATAATGTGCGCATTTTGGGAGTCCCAGAGGAAATAGAAGGCCCTAATATGGAGCATTTTCTGAATGAGTGAAAACCTCAGTTATTGGGAGATAGGTGGAAAGACCCAATTGGAGTGGAAAAGGCACACAGGATTCCAGGCAGAGCTGATTCTAAAGCAACGAGAACAATTGTGGCATGTATTTTAAAGTATTCCATCAAAGAAAAGCTCCTGCGGGCAGCCAGGATATGGGGGACCTCACCTGGAAAGGGGCCACAATCTCGTTCTATAAAGATTTCTCTGCAGAAGTTGCTGTGAGGAGAAGAGAATTTGGGCCAATTAAAAAGTTCTTACAAGCTAATGCCTTCCAGTATAGACTCCAGAAACTCATCGCTCTCCACATTTACAAAAATGGCAAGGCCTTCCTGGCGGAGTCCCCGAGAGAGGCCGAGGCCTGGATTTCACAACAGTGGCCTAATTTAGCTCCTCAAACTACTTCTCCCAGATGCCTCTGGGCTTCTGGGGACCAAATACTCAAGGAAACCACGGATAGAGGGAAGCGCTTACAAGGGGACGAATTAAGCAAGCTGTCAGGTCCCTCAAGAACCAGATCCCCCAGCCGACCTAGTCAAGCCTCACAGAGTTTCTCAGGTGGTAACACTGAAACTCAGATCCCCCCAACCAGCAGAAAGTTAGCAGGTCCCCTACAATTGAGCCCAAGCAACAGGACACAATGGATGACTCGACCCGTTCAGTCGTAGTTAGAAGCCAACAAAGATCGAGGAGCCCCACTCAGCAGAAGGTTTCAAACGGCTCTTTCTCTCTCCCTGCTAAGCTCTCCCGGGCAGAGGCGGCACAGATGTACGACTGACACAGTCCAGAACTGGCAGAAGAAGACCTGATGGATAGTGATACCCCCCGAGATTGGGCTACCAAGGTCGAGGAGGAAGAAGCTAAAAGAGCAGCAAAAATGGGAATCCTACAGCCTGGACTTAAAACATTCGCAGAAGCGTTGGGAGTTTCTAATGGATCCAGTGGAGATGTGCCATCTGGGACTAATAGCTGATCATTTGGACAGTTTTAATAGTCAAACACTGTGTAATTATTGGAGGGCTAGTGCACTTTAATGGGGGGGGGTACCCCTTCTAGTCCCCCCTTCCTTATGCTGGTTATTTTAGGGCACTGTATTGCTATTGACCCACGATTTCCTTTCCAGCCCCAAGAGAGCTCTAATGTCTATATAAGATATCCCAGAGCTAAGGATCAGTTCTGAGAATTATGATCTCCATCATCTGCTCGAGGGCCTTCTAATATATCTGAGGCCTCAGACAATGAGTTGATGTAACTCCCCTGCTATGACTGGAGTTGGGTGGGCAAACCCAGACAAGCCTACCTTACTAGAATCCTGTACTTAATGGATGGCAATAAGGAAACCCCTCTCATCCTCCCTTTCCCCTTCCCCCTCCCTTCCAGTTGGTTAAAGCATGCCTCTATAAGGAGGCAGGAGCCCTTAATAATGTTATATTGACATCATGGGCCAGATGGGAACAGTACACCTCTGGTGGCACCGACTCATTCCCTATACGTGGTGCTAGACACAGTGTGGCACAGAGTTCACCTAGCTCTCTTGCACGAGTATGTTATCACCACTAAATTGTGCTGCACCTATTTGGGGCACAGGTATTAGTAACTGTTAGTAGATAAGTGTTTGTACTGTAAAGTGTTTAATTTAGTTTAGGTAAATAAGGACATTTGTGTTTTTTTCTCTAAATAGCCTATGCTGACTGAGCAGAATACATTGCAGCAGTCCAATTCTGACGAGCAGGTTTATGCTTTCCACTACTTAAGCCCATCAGAGGATTAGAGACCTGTTTGGCCTGACCTACTGCTGGGATCTCCTTCTTTCTTCATATTACTCTCTGCTCCTACTCTGCTGATGGAGGTGTACAGATGTGTTTGTCCTAACCTGAAGCAGTGGTAAGGTGGCTCCTGTTTCCTTTGTTGACTCTGTCCTGTATCTCTGCTTGGAGGGTGAGTACCCTTGTTTTTTTCTTCCTTCTTTCTGGTGGTAGTGAACATTGATGGCATCTCGCCTTAACGTGCAGGGAGACTGGAAGTGCGTCTCCTGGAATGTCAAGGGCCTGAACCACCCGACTAAAAGAACTAAGGTTTTGCAATATCTGCGCACCTTAGGGGCAGATATAGCCCTGCTCCAGGAGATGCATCTCACAAGCCGTACGGCAAGTTGGTCAAAGAAACTATGGGTGGGGACAGTTCTGGCTAGCTGTGCCACTACAAAGTCCAAAGGAGTGGCCATCCTCCTAAGTAAGAGGGGACCATGGGCAGTTGACACCAACTGGTCTGACTCACAGGGGAGATGGATAGCTGCCAAACTCTCTTACCCAGGTGGTAAAACCATAATAGCCAATGTGTATGGGTACAATTCCGACACAGGGTAAATTTATGCAGAGCTCAGCCAGGCCCTCACAGAATTAATAGAGGGAGAGGTGGACTTGCCCATTCTCATAGGAGGGGACCATAACCTGGTTCGGGATATATTCCTGGATAAATCCCTCCCCACCCTGCAAACCCATCCCAAAGCCTTGGCAGCCCTAAATTATTTGACCACAGAATGGGTCCTAGGGGATCCCTGGAGGATGAACCACCCAAAAGGGAGAGATTATACATTTTACTCTGCCGTACATGGTACCTATAGCCATTTAGATTTTTGGTTGGCCAACAGCATAGCTCTGTCAGGGATAGGAGAAGCGAACATGGGGAACATAATTATTTCGGATCATGCCCCGGTCACGGTCACCTTCTCCCCGCCAGGGCAAAGCCCTTCCTCCTTGAGATGGAGATGCAAACCTACCTTACTCCAGGATGAGGCTTTTCGAGAGTATATCAAGAGAGAGGCACAATATTATTTCTCTGTTAATAGCCCGGGAGGACGAGCCCAACCACTGTTTGGGAAGCATTTAAGGCAGTTCTTCGGGGAAGAATTATCTCGTCCTCCTAGCTAAAAATAGAGAGCGGAAAAAACAGATACAAGACTTGCAGGACTCAATCACTAAGTTGTAGCATCAGTTTAAAGCATCCTCTAAGAACCCACTCAATTCTCCATCTTTAGCTCGGATCACAGGCCTGAAATATCAGCTAAATGTGTTGCTGAACAAGAAAGCAGAGTGGCAACTGATTTGGGCTAAACATAGAGTTTGGGAGGGTGGGGAAAAGGGCGGGAAGCTCCTAGCCTACTGGCTATGAAAGCAGCAGGTATCCTTTAGGATCCTGGCCCTTAAGATTAGGCAGGGAAAATGACAGGTGACACCAAAGGACATCAACGAAGAGATGTTCAGTTTCTATCAGTCCCAGAATATGATACCCGCAGAGATGCTTTCACAACAGCTGAGGGTCTTCTCACAGGCCACCCCACTCCCCCACCTATCAGCGGACCACTGCAAGGATATGGACACCCCGATCACAACTGAAGAGTTAAACGCAGCTATATCCCAGATGGCGAAAGGGAAAGCCCCTGGACCAGACGGGATATCGGTGGAACTTTACCAAATCCTTAAAGACAAAGTCACTGCTCCACTGTTACAGGCTCTACAGGAGGCCCAAAAAGATAGTATCCTACCCCCACTGTGCACGAGGCCCTCATTACCATCATCCCCAAAAAAGCTTCAGATGTGTTACTTTGTACAAATTTCAGACCCATATCTTTGATATCGGTAGATACTAAGATACTTGCAAAAGTCTTGGCGAACAGGCTATCGGGAGTTCTGTCTTCTCTACTTCACCTGTTCCAAATTGGATTTCAGAAAGGAAAATCCAGTGCAGATAACAGCCGGTTAGTATTAAATCTTAAGTGGTTAGCATTACAGTCTAAAACCCCGGCAGCTGCCCTCGCCATAGACTTCGCCCAGGCGTTTGACTCAGTGGAATGGGAGTATCTCCATAATGTTCTTAAACTATATGAGTTTGGGGACTCCTTTTACTCCTGGGTCTCCACATTGTATCATTCACCCTCGGCTCATATTGTCACCAATAAGGACACTTCTGGCCCATTTAAGTTACAACAAAGAGCCAGGCAGGGGTGTTCTCTCCCTCTCCCCCTACTGTTTCTAATCCCTCTGGACCCACTAATTAGGAAATTTTCACACATCCCACATATCACCGGTATCCCAGTAAAGATGTCATCTTACCTGGTCAATGCATATGCAAATTATATGCTCCTGGCCCTTTCTAACCCCCAGGGCTCCCTACCCACTATATTGACTATCTTGCAGGAATTTGCCTCTCTGTCAGGCTTAACAATAAATCAAAAGAAAACAACCCTGTCCCCTCTAAATGGAGCATGCACCAGGCATTGTCTAGCTGGCACAGACATTACCTGGGCCCCACTGGGATTTCCATATTTAGGAATACATATCCCCTTGTCCTGGAAGGACATAAAGTCAGCTAATTTCTCCCCCCTTTTGCCATTATTAGCAGCCGAGGTCCAACGATGGAGAAAGCTTAATCTAACCCTGAAAGTAAGATTGAGGCCATTTGAATGTTTATTTTTTCTAGAGTCTCCTATTTGCTAAACAACCTCTCCATTCCACTCATGGCAAAGCCATTTAAAGACCTAGATAAATTAGTCTCCCTTTTTTTGTGGGAGGGTAAGGCCCCAAGATGGGGACGCACAAAACTACAATCCCATAGATCCAAGGGTGGGCTGGGACTCCCATGGTTTACAGGCTACCAACTGGCCTTTAGAATGGCTCTGGCTGCTACTTGGTTCCTCCCCGGATTACCCTCTGTCTCAGTGGGCTACCCTGGAGGCAGACTTATAATCAGATAGGCCATTGTACTCTCTCTTAGCTAAAAGAAAGTCTAGGGCACACCATTTTACACCGGTCATGATAGAAATATGTAGGGCCTGGCGTAGGGGGATGACACTTACTGGGACCCCAAGCTCAGACTATCTCCCCCCGATTGTATATGCCCCATTATGGGATAACCCTCTCATCACAATAGAACATAAGGTACTTAAATGGCCCCTCTGGGCTGCCAAAGTTATTCATATAGTAGAGCATCTTCTCCTTCTATGCACTAGGACACTACTCTCCTTTGAGCAAATCCTTGAGCAATATGGGCTACCCAGACAGATTTTTGGAAGTTTTTACAGATCAGGAGCACTTTAACCCTCTTGTTAAAAGCACCTGCAGATCATTACCCTTGGCATGATGTAATCACTTCCCCTAACTGCAGGAGATGCCAAGGCCTGGTAAGTTTATTCTACAAGACCCTTAGGAATGCACAACCTGACACTACCTTATTGAGTAAAGCGGCCTGGGAACGTGAGCTGCAGTACCCCATATCCCCTCAACTGTGGTCAATATGCCTTAGGGATGTTCAAGTTGCATATGTAGATGCCAGGAGTCAATTAATTCAATTGAAAATCCTGCTTAGGTGGTACAGAACCCCTTCTGTCCTCTATAGCCTTAAAACAACTCCCTCTGATAGTTGCTGGAGGTGTCATACTTCCCCTGCCCATTTACTTCACATATTATGGACTTGCACGAACTTGCAAGTTTTTTGGACGCAGGTTCTTGCTGACTGCTCCAGGATTGTAGACAAATCCATCTCTTCTGACTATCCATCTCTCATCATAGGAGACACTACGGCTCTGCACCCACTATCCCCCCTACCAGGGCATGGCTTCTGGTAGCCCTAATGGAAACTAAAAGAGTCATCCTTGTGAGATGGAGGCAGCCGGCACCCTCTATGCTAGTGCAATGGTGAATGGCCATGGCTCGGCTAGCTGTCTTTGAGAGGCTTACTGCTGTGGCCAGGGGAGGCCTTAATAAATATTATAAAAAATGGTATGCATACCTAAACTCTCATATATTCTCTGTAGCCCTCCCCTCCCCCACGTGAAACCCCTCCCACCTTCTAGCTAGGTTTATGGGATGGGCCCTGGGGTACCAAAGGGGGGATGTCTGTATGCTCCTACCACCATCTGATATTAAATTTTACTCTCCTACCTCGCTATTGGATAAAGCTGAGTATTATATTTAGCTGCTAGGCTGAAGTTAATAGATGTCTAGAGCTGTACCTAGGAAACCATAACCAAGTAGATACACTAGGGAATAGAATGTACCATACCATCTTTAGAGGCTTCAGTATATCAATATTAAAAGGCATGGTGTCTATAGAGATTGATCTGAATAACAATACTACCTGCATACTGGTATAAGGCCTAAGTTTCTCAACCGTATATTAAATAAACTAGTCCTTTGTTAATATATGAGCTATGTAAGATGTGGGAGATTTGAGTAACTGCACTGACTGCTAGTCTGTAGCAATTTGGCCCTTTTGGAATAGGGCATGAATGTGCCTTTGGGTCCTTTGGATGGCTATGTGTACTTGGAAAATCAATGAAATATTATATGTTAAAAAAAAAAGGTGTATGGTTACTGGGTGGTAGTAGGATAGCCTGACTGGATTCGGGACAAAAAAAAGGGAAGGACTAGAAGAACAGAGGAAAAGGAAATGTGGGGAGTGGTGCAATGCAGTGGTTGTGGGGCAGCAGTCTACAGGGAGACCTTCTGGAGGCTGCAGTGCTGTCCCATCTGGGTG
Source organism: Neoceratodus forsteri (assembly GCA_016271365.2). Lineage (NCBI taxonomy): Eukaryota > Metazoa > Chordata > Ceratodontiformes > Ceratodontidae > Neoceratodus > Neoceratodus forsteri. The sequence goes on from CM028138.1 coordinate 125,273,549, forward strand.
TGCTCGTCTCAGTGGAAGTAACAGGGAACAGATCTCCAGGCTCCAAGTAGCGCTGGCAGAGTCAAGAGAATGCCACAAGACTCAAAGTCATGTTGGCTAGGAGGCAGGAAACCATCTCTCCCACCCAAGGACCACCTAGCCAGACATTGCCACCTCAAAGTTTGCCAGAAGAAAGGAGCAGCTGGACTAACGTGGGCTCAAAGAGGGCAAGAGTGGTAGGATTGGGAAGGCTGGGGAGTTGGGAACAGGAACACCCCTCAGCCAGTGCCACTAAAAAACTCCTACACCATTCTGGTAGAGTGGGACTGCCATGAAGGGGCACCCGAGGTGGTAGATTGACAGGATGTGGTGGATGGCCCAAATGGAGTCCCCAGGAGAGGGGAATGAGACCCCCAGAAAAGGAGGAAGCAACTTCTAGTAGGGGACTCTATAGTAAGGGGGACAGAGTTGGAGGAAGGAAAGGGAGTAGATAGGGAGGTTAAGTGCCTACCTGGTACATCACCTTGGAGGGATGGAAAGTGTATCCAGTGGATCGTGAGGACTATAGGAAGAAAAAGGGAGTTGGATGTCATTGTCCACCTGGGGATGAATGACCTAGCTCTGGAAGGGACAGGGGCAGTGCAGGAGCAGTTTAGGGAGCTGGGAAAGGGTCTTAGACAGGTAACACCACTGTAGCCTTTATGGAAGTGCTGTCTGTCTGCAACAGGGGGAAGGAGAGGGAGCTCTGCACTAAGGTCTTCAACTTATGGTTGAAGGAATGGTGCAGAGAGATGGGGTATGACTCAGTAGACAGTTTAAATGTCACTTCAGTGGGCATTTACCAGGGGGTGGAAGAAAATGCCCCCCCCAGTCTGTAATGGTGGGTAAAGAATTTCTGGGGAAAAGATTCCTACCAAAATGAAGGACAATCAAGGTTTTAAGAGATCAGCACGGGAGGAAGGGGGAAGAGAAGCAGGTAGTATGTAGGGGGGGAGAAGAAGGGGGAACAACTAGACAACAAGAGAAGGGGCAAGAGTGCAACTAATAAAGTCTGGACAGCCATGTGTGCCTATGCTATAAGTCTGAGAAACTGGGAAACAAGATACCAGCCACCATGGCTGAGGCAGGCCTGGCCATTGTGGACATCAGCGAAATATGGTGAACAAACAACCATGATTGGGAAATGGTCATACTTGGCTACACAATGTTTAGAAGGAACATGGTAGGAAGGAAAGGTGGGTGAGTGGTGCTTTCTGTTAAGGAAAACATCAAAGTGACTTAGGTACAGGAAGGATGGGGTGGGGATTGAGATGTTGTTGGTCAGCCTTGAGTCTGGAAATGGAGACAACATTCGCATGGGAGTGGTATAGAGGCCTCTGACAAAGGGAGAGGACATGGACAAAGAGATGTTGGAAGACATAAGCAAAATGGCTAAGAAGGGGGAGGTGGTGCTGGTGGGTTACTTTAATCTGCCATTTGTAGAGTGGAGCCTTCCTGCTGCAGCATCAGCTAAGAGCAGAAACATCTTGGACTCTCTACAGGTGGCATTCCTCAGGCAGCTGGTCAGTGAACCCACTCAGGATGGGGCAATACTGGGCCTGCTACGTATGAACAGGGACAGTGTGGCAGACGTCAGTGTAGGGAGTAATCTGGGGACTAGCAACCATCTCACAGTATGCTTTAATATAAGCACAATAGTGGAATCCAGCCACACAGGGGTGAGGTTCCTGGATTTCAGAAGTGCTGACTTTACAAAGATAAGGAATGCATCTGAGAAGACCTGAAAGGAGGAAGATGTTGTGGGGGTTGGGGAGGGAGGAAAGAATAAAAAAGACCATAGTTAAGTCTACAAACTTGTACTTCAGGCAAATAACCAAAAACAGAAGGAGGCGGCGACCATCATGGTTGTCCAGGGAGGTGGCAGAAAAGGTAAGGGCAAAAGGAGTGGCATTCAGAAGGTATAAGGAGACCCAGAGAGAGAGGAGGATAAAGAAGTGTACCTGGGGATAAAGAGGGAGGCAGGCAAGACAGTAAGGAGCGCAAATGCGCAAGCTGAGGAAAGAATAGCCCAGACAGTTTCAAGGGGGGGGGCAAGACATTTTTCAGGTTTATCAGTGAGAAAATGAAGTCCAAGGGAGTGACTGCATGGTGAATAAAGAAGGCAGGGGGGTGTACTGAGGAGGAACTGAGAAGGACCAAGAAAAGGCAATTATCTTAATCAAATATTTCTGCCCAGTATTTACAGTTGAGGAGGAAGGGAGGGATCACAAATAAGCACTAATCGATTGGGAGAGCAAAATGGACACCAGTCCCTTTTCTGAGGAGAGGGTCAGGAAAGCACTCGATAATCAGAAGGTGGACAAAGCCTTGGGACCAGACAGGGTGCATCCAAGAGTGTTAAAGATACTCAAGGAGGTGCTAGCTGCACTCCTGACAGACTTGCCTAACAGTTCACTGGAGGCTGGCATGGTTCTGGAGGACTGTAGAAGGGTGGACATAGTCCCACGTCACAAAAGTGGTAGCAAGGATGAGGCAGGAAATTATAGGCTTGTCAACCTGACATCTGTAGTAGAGAAACTGATGGGAACACTATTTGAAGGAAAGAATCATGGAACATATTGAATCCAATGAACTGCAGGACCTGAGGCAGCATGGCTTTATGGAGGGGAGGTCATGCCAAACAAATATGATAGATTTTTTTTGACTGGGTAGCTAGGGCACTGGATTGGGTGGGGGGAGGCAGTTGACATGGCCTACTTGGACTTCAGCAAGGCCTTTGACACCATTCCACATAGGAGGCTGGTAAAAAGGTTTGGTAGTATGGGGATAGGCAATAACGTGATAACCTGGGTAAGAAACTGGTTAGAGCGGGACTTCTGGTGATGTCACCGCTCATGATGGATGCCTAATTTGTTAGCTTAGTCTCAGCCCCTCACCAAAATAGCTTAAAAAAGAATTCCAAAAAAGTCATCCAAAAAGGAGCCTAACTTATCGGATGCTGAAGGATGGGAGTCGATAGCATCTGAGGGTGAGGCCTCCTCCAGCTCCCACAAGACACCGCTGGGCCCGGCCATGCAGTCTACAATGAACACTAAAAAGAAGAAACTTGATTTAATATTGGAAGAACACATAGTCTTTTGCTATGATACTGAATTGGATTTGGAAAGTATCCATCAAGAAATACGGGGCCCGATTCTAAAACCGGTTATGAATGTCGCAAGGTGACTTGGTCCAAACTCTTTGGCGCAAATTGCATCTTGCAGCATGCGTTACGCCTTTTGCTATTCCCAGATGTGGCCTGCACCATGGCACTTGTGGCCTGTGTCCAAGGGGCCTTCCACCTGCCACAGCCCTTATGGCACAGTGGAAGGGGGGTTACAGCAGCAACTGTGCCCTATTCTGAAAGGGAAGCTGCTGTAACCCGCCTACACCATTCCAGATTCCAATATGGCACTGCAGGGTTAGACCAGCCCTTAGCTGATCTAAGGGGCATCAGTCCTGGCAAAATGATGGATGCCCCCCCTTCAGTGCAATGAAACGCACATTGCCAGGCCCCACGGACCCCCCCCAGCACAGTGATGCCCTCACTCCCCACAATTCGGGGTGCCACCCAGGTCCATATTGCACTGTGCCCCACTTGCACCTGTGCCACCCAGCCTACCCCCAAGGCCCCAGGGGATTGTGGGCTTGTTAAAGGGTGGGGGGCTCTGGGAGGCTGTTATTTGCGGTCTGAAGCTTGTGGCACCCAGGTCCATTGTGCCATTCTCCCTGGCTCAATCCTGTGGCTGCTGCAAGTTGCAGGACATAAGTGATGGGACCCTGCCTATTCTGGAATAGGACACAGGGTCCCCGATGTAGTGCTGCATGGTGCAGCCCGCATACGCCTGCGGGTTGTGCCATGTGTCTTGGAATTGGGCCCACAGTATCTGACCTCCCAAAACAACCACAGAACATCAGACTGCTATTTCCAAGCTTGATTCTCAAGCTGATTAGACTGGCAGAATTTCCCTCAATTCTATTAAACATATCAAGCAGCTCACCACAAAATGTGAGGATTTAGAAGGCAGCTCCTGATGCAAAAACATGCAATTATATGGCTACAGAGAGACTGCTGAAGGCTCAGACATACTCACATTCTTAGAGACTTTATTCCAGTCCCAACTGGATTTAACCTATGGACTTTCTGTTTCATATTGAGAGGGCCAATCGAGCTTTAGAACCTGCTCTGAGGCATAATCAACAGAGACCTGGCTCTGTTGTTTTGCAATGTATGGCCATTGCTACTAAAAAGAAAGTTCTTACTGGGCTCTGGCAATAGAAAACCATCTTTCATGAGGAAAACCGCATCTATGCTGACCACAACTACTCACAAGCAGTGCTGGACCAGTGTAAGAAACTCAGATCCCTTTTGGTTGCACTCTAGGACAAGAACTTGAGATTTCGCATGCCATTTACAGCCAACTATGTGTTTTTTTCCTGAAGGGCATGGTGCTCTATAATAACTCTCAGGAAGCTGCAGCTGAACTCCAAAATAAGGGCATTACTCTACCACAGCCACAGCATACTAAAATTAAACCCGGCATCAATTTGGCCTCAGTGTTGACTCCTACCCAGCTCCAAGACAGAAAGACTCTCTCAGCTATGACAATGAAAGACATCCAGGTCCTCTTACAATCCTTTGCCAGGACCTGACTTTATTTTTGCTGTTGCCTGCATTAGCCATCTGATTGATTTCTTGGAACTGACAGTCGTGGGGTAAGCCTGGGGTGGGGAGTTTTTTTTCCCCACTCTGTCCCTACCCCCTTTTCTCCAACCTTATCTTTTTTAACTTCAGAACAAATTAAAGCAGACTTTCTGATGTTGCGAGGGCTATGGGTGGAGTGTGGGATGTCCCTGGTCACCGTTTACATACAGTTGGCAAATGGTCCCTCCAATAGCAACAAGACTGAGGTGCCCTTCTATTAGGTTGCAGCTCTCACCTGCTTGATTCATGAAGATGCCCTTGATCGCTTTCACTACATACCAGTAAGAGCTTTATACGCTGTTAGTTTTATTAGTTCAGTGCTGCTTATGCTTGAAGAGTACATTCAGTTAAATGATTCAGGGAACGTGAATAGCAGCCAGTGAGGTCTGAACCCCTTAGCATGCAGCTCTTGCTAATATCTTTGCCACAGTTCCCATATGGGCTGCTCTTGACTAACATGGCTTATAATGTTGGCGGTTGGGTTGGGGCAAGCTGTGTCTCTCCTATGATTCTCCCTTGCCTGAGACCCCAATCTATGGCTACCCTGACTACCATACTAATCAGCTCATCTGCCTATGTATTGGTGCCTTGTTCTACCAGATTCAATTGATTTTTTGTTATTAGGCATACACTTCTCAGGGCACGATGGTCCCTGTTGGGGAATCTTAACTTTTGATCACCTATCTTCATTCGTTGCTATTGATTTACTTATTTGCCTATGACCTCAGGGACTCTACACTGTTTGGTTTCTTCTGGACTTCGAGGCTGCAATACTATGCCAGGAACTTTCATTTATGTTTTTTTCTTTCTCAATGCAGATTGATTTTACATCTGTACATATTGTATTTTAATCACAGAGATAACAGTGTTCTCAGTTTATAAAAGTACATTGTGTGGCTAGTTTGCTTACTGGGACTAGTACTATAACATTTAGCCTCCCCCCCTTTGGATTTCACTCATCTTATTCAACTTACTCTTCAATAATTAAATTAACTTTTTTATCTTATTACCTACACTATGGTACTTATGAGAATGTCTATATTATGACCTTCAGGGACTGTAGATGTATGAGAACAAAGCAACTTCTTAGCTAACTTATTTTGTTGTTTAATGTCCTTCAGGGCCAAACTGTTGCCTTATTCACTTCTAGATCTACAGTCACTCTGACTCCCAAGCTGGGTGGGTGTTTCACACCCCCAGGAAACCTGGTTCCCTTTTGGGTTCCACCTTATCTCCTGTCCAGAGACACGTGACTCTATAGCTCCTTCGAGTTTAGGATTTCTAAGGAGTTGAGACAAAGGTTCCTCTGCCTTGGAAGCTATTTTCCTTATTTAAATATCTTCACATGCGTTTTGCCTGTTGCAAGCATCCCTGTTCTGATTAGTTGTTACTGATATTGCTCTCTGTTAGTATGTTACAACTTGTTGTTTGTTATAGCTGCATCCCTTTGACTATCATGCCTGGGTACTGGACTTATATTAATTTAGTATAACTTACTCTGCTTAAGTATGGAGTCCTCTGTGGGGCAAAAAGGCATTTGAGGACCACACGCAGGGCTTTTTTTGTTGGTCCTTGCCGGCTGCCCCGATGGAGAATCTCTGCTCATTTATTTCTGGTATTTTACCTGATATATACTCTGAGTTATGGGAGAAGTACAACCTACAAAAGTATATTCTTCAAATGTTAATAGCTTGAACAATCCGATTAAATGGAAAAAAGTGCTGACAGATATTAAAAAGGCATGTCCAACTTTTATTTTTCTCCAGGAGACCCACCTGTCCCTTCTGAGCATATAAAACTACAAAAATGTTACTTTAACACAGTGGTAGCTTCTTCTTTTAATGAGAGGAACAGGCAAGGTACTGCAGTCCTGATAACCAAATCCACTCCATTCTGCCTCACGGGCTCCTACATAGACCCTTAGAGTAGATGAGCAGTAGCTACAGGGACTTACTTAACCCGACTAGTTACATTCATCAGTTTGTATTTTGTCCAGGAACAGGTTTGATAACTTTGAATGCCTTACTAGGGAAAATTCTTGCCCTAGAGCAAGGGATTCGTATTATAAGAAGAGACCACAATATGATTTATGTTCACCTGGACACCGCCAGTCCTTGCCCCCTAAACTATCTGCCCTGGCTAAATGCTGTAAGACCCCATTAAATACTTATGCCTGAACTAATATTTGGTGCCTACTTTACCCCCACATACATTTCTACACCCATTACTTAGCACCCCACCATCTCTATACTTGAATTGACTTATTTCACATTTCTAAACATCGCCAGCACATGGTACCTAAATGAGATATATTACTCATTAAACATTCTGATCACACTCCTTTCATTTTGATGCTTTCATGGGGCAAGCCATGGACATACCCTTTGGCAATTTAATAATTCTTTGCTTAACCTGGAAGAATGCCATACGCTGGTACAAGACCAGGTTAAACTAATTGTAGTGGAGAACCAGTCCCCTGAAGTTTCTCCTAGCATCTTGTGGGTTCTGTTTTCCATGGAGAATTGATTACATTTTCTTCAAGACTTAAAAAGCAACCAACACTCTGAAAGACTGGACAAATTGCAAGCCTCCCTTAAGTACTTGCAGACTAAACATATGCAGCGGGCTGCATCTGTGCCTCCCTGTTAGCCAGTACCAGAGAAGAGATTCAGCAACTCTAGATATAAAGACAGAGGCTGCTCTCTGTTACCTTCATCAGAGATATTATGAAGTTGGCTCTAAAGCCATTAAATTGCTAGCTTTCCATCTATGCCAACAAGTGGCAACCACGGTGGTTACCAGAATCCAGGACTTTTAGTCACAAGTCCTACACATAGCCCTTGATCATATACCAGAGGCCTTTTGTCATTACTACAAACATTTATATACTCCTGAGCACCCTTCTGATCCTCTTTTGATTAATAATTTTCCATCTTCCCTGAAACTCCCTACTATATGACAATAAAAGATTGATTGCTTAAATGCTCCATCTCACAAGCCAAACTTAGTGCCATTATTCAAATCCTTCATAACTCTTAAAGTCCAGGCCCTGATGGTTACATATCTGAATTTTATAAACAATTTAAGATGCAGTTACTCCCTCATTTAGCTGCAGTATGCTGTTGTGTAGCTGACAGTAAATAACCCCTCCCTCTTGGAATATAGCTACCATTTCTGCCATTCTAAAACCAAACAAGGATGACACATTCTGATCTTCCTACAGACCAATCTCAGTCTTAAATATTGACTTTAAAAAGATTTTATCACCTATTAGCCACCCAACTAGATAAAATTCTACCCACCATAATACAACCAGACCAAATTGATGGTAGTGAAGTTCGGGGGGGGGGGTGATGACGGAGATAGGAAGAACCACTAGACGAATGGTCTGCAATCCACCCTCGGTACTGGATGTATTGGTGCGCTGTAAGTTTTGAATCATCAGTAATCATTTTGCCTTTCAGAAAATGCTGCTTTTTCTAGGAAGAAACTGTTTTTTTACAAAGACTGATTTACCTGCAACATTAATATGACATAAGTGGATGTTCTATTCGGACTGGTCTGTGAAGCCCGACAGGTCAATAAAGAGCATAAGTTCTTTTTACCTTTTGGCCCTGTGACACCAGTTAAATGAGAACAAAAGAAGCCACCCTTTAAGAAAATCACTCTCAAAAGTCAGCAAACCTTACCCCAGTTTGACAAAATGGGTTATGGAACTTAACGGAAAAAATGGTCATGCCAATGACCCTGAAGAGCTTAATTCAAATATGGATTTAATTGATTCTGCCCGAGGGGCGAAAAGTGACTCGATATCTGAAACTGATGAAATGGAGGAAAATGAAGCAAAATCTAAGCATAATAAAAAAGATGATGTTGGGAAACAAGATTCCCTAAAACTAGGTAAATTAACAAATTTTCTGGGGAAAGGACTGGATAAGAGAGAGACATTCGGAATGTGGCTAGCTGGGTGCAGGTAAACAAGAAACACCTGAAGCTTATAATTAACCAGGCAAGACCCCAGCAACAGCAAAATAAGAAGCAATTACAACTTACACAGTATCAGATTCCACCCCATGCATTGGATTCACAAGAAACATAGAAACATAGACTTTGACGGCAGATAAGGACCGCTAGGCCCATCTAGTCTGCCCATTTCCCTACCTACAGGATAGGCCGCAGATCCTAGTTAACCTACAGCCTATATCTTCCTGCCCCCCACAAGAATTGCCTTATGTCTGTCCCATGCATTCTTGAATTCTCCCACAGTTTAGACCCACACACTTCTCAGGAAGGCTGTTCCATGCATCCACTACCTCTCTGTGAAATAATACTTCCTCACATTGCCCTGAACCGCCTCCTTCTATCTTTAAATTGTGTCCCCTTGTTCTTGCAAGTCTCTTTTTCTGAAAGATGCTACCTCTTGGACTTTGTTGATTCCTTGAGGTACTTGAGTTTCTATCATGTCCCCCCTCCTTCTTTCCTCAAGGGTATACATATTAAGCTCCTTTAGTCTCTCCTCATAAGCTTCTCTTGCAGACCCTGCACCATTTTAGTTGCCCTCCTCTGGACTGCCTCTATCCTGTCTATGTCCTTGCAGAGATGGGGTCTTCAGAATTGGACACAGTATTCCAGATGGGGTCTCACCAACTGTCTGTACAGAGGATAACAACTTCTTTTTTCTGCTGCTGATGCCTCTCCTATACATCCCAGTATACCCCGGCCCTCCCTACTGTCTTCTCACATTGCTTGCTAACCTTAAGGTCATCTGATATGATTACCCCCAGGTCCCTTTCCTGTTTTGTTGTTGTTACTACCTCCCACCCATTGTGTATTCTTCCCTGGGTTCTTGTTTCCCAGGTGCATTATTTTGCACTTTTGCATTGAATCTAGCTGCCACTTCTGACCATTCCTCCAACCTTGCCAAGTCCCTTTTCATCCTTTCCACGCCTCCTTGTGTATCAACCCTGTTGCAGATCTTTGTGTCATCTGCAAAAGGCATACTTTTCCTTCCAGTCCCTCTGCAATGTCACTGATGAAGACATTAAAAAGGACTGGACCCAATACTGAACCCTGCAGTACCCTACTAGTAACCGCCCTTTCTTCAGAGTGGACTCCATTTACAATTACCTTCTGTGTCCTGTTGTCCAGCCAATGTTTTACGTAGGCTACCACCCTGGGACCCACTCCCAGGCTGGTTAATTTGACTATTAATCTTTTGTGTGGGACTGTGTCAAATGCCTTGCTAAAGTCTAGGTAGGCCATGTCCACAGCCCCTCCCTGGTCTACTACTTTGGTCACCCAGTCAAAAGAAATCTATTAGATTCATCTGACATCACCTTCCGCTGTGAACCCATGCTGCCTTGGGTCCTGTGCTCCACTAACCTCTAGGTACTCAACTATTCTTTCCTTCAGAAGTGACTCCATCACTTTCCCTACCACAGAGGTCAGACTGACAGGTCTGTAGTTTCCTGCCTCTGTCTTGGTCCCACTTTGTGAAGGGAATCACATCCGTCTTCCTCCAGTCCTCGGGTACCACCATCCTCCCATGATTTGTTAAAAAGAGTAGCCAGTGGTTTCACTAGTTCCTTCTTAATTCTTTTAGAATTCTGGGGTGAATTCCATCAGGACCCATTGCTTTGTCCACCTTCAGTTTTAGGAGTTCTTGCAGAACCCTTTCTTCTGTGAAAGGACTGGGATCGACCCCCCTATCAAGAGTGCTTCTGTTAATTGGATTAGGCACTTCCCCCTCCTCTTTCTGAATACTGAGCAGAAATATTTGTTCAGTATTCCTGCTTTTTCACTGTCCCCCTCTGCCCACCCACCATTCATTCTATTCAGCCTCACTATCCCTCCCTTTGTCTTTCTACACTCGCTGATGTACCTATAAAAGGTTTTATCCCCCTTCTTAACCGAGTTGGCTATCTTTTCCTCAGTTTGGGCCTTTGCTATTCTGACTTCCCTCCCTGCTTCTTTTTTAAGAGGTTAAACAGTCTCAATCGAAAGCCAAGGATGCCATATCTCAACTCATTAAGTTGCAGCAGCCTCAAATGACAACTGTTCCACTACAAAATTTAGTTTCCAAGGTTGGGAAAATAGACCAGCTGTCTACCCACACAAAGGAATTACCTTTTCCAAAAGAGTCGACCACAGAGTCACCCAAGCCATACCAGTGTTCAAACGAGGACTTTCAAGCCGGGATGAAGGTGACCCCCAATCAAACAAATTCCAGCACTGAAATAACACTAAAAAATTGGGGAACAAGCCAGAAAAATCACTAACCTAACCAGCAGACTAAAGAAGCAGTATGGGGAATTACAAAAACTACAGAACCCGGATATTACATCACAGAAACTGAAAGAACTTAATATACAAAACTGTATCTCTCCATTAAGGACGAACGTTTACTCCTGTGAAACTTCACATCAGGATTTAAACAACTGTACTGACAAGAATCAACCTCGGACATATTCACAAAGAAGACAAGAAATCCCAGCAGAAATAACTGCACAGATAAGTAACTTCTATTTTTACTGAAATACCTGTGGTGGAAGCCCTTACTGCTTATAGAATACAAGATCCCTTGGCAATAAATGAAGGCCCTAGACCTGAAACAGACAGATCTGTTGATTTTGATAAAGACCATGCAAGTGAGAATAACTCATATAATGAAATGCCAGAAATGCCAACCTGGACACGTATGATTTTTGCTTAAATCCAGTCAATGGATGCTAAACTAATTAGATTAATGGAATTAGAGCAAGTGATTAATAATCTCCACCAAACTGTTAACACACCAGTTGATGAAAATCAAACTCTTAAATAACACTTAGAAACCTCCTAGGACAAACTGATAGATTTGGAGGGGAAGCAAACTCCTTTGATAAGGCAAATAAGAAATACAGAAGTTCAACAGAAAGAATTTTAGGAAAAACTCCTTGATTATGAGTTACGTACCAGAAGGAAAAAAATATAAGAATAGTTGGAGTCCCAGAATCATGGTATTCCAACTCTACATTGGAGAAACACTCAAGAAAATTGCCGCTACTTATCTGGAGCTGGACCAGCTGAGGTGCAAATGGAGGTGGACAGAATACATAGAACTTTGTGCCAGAGACTAGAGGATCATGCTCCCCCAGGCCTATTGTGGTAATACTGATCAACTCATTAGACAAAGACTCTTTAATGACACAAGTTTATAGGACAAAAAAAATTCAGTTGGCACAATCTGCTGTAAATCTGGTAAAGTGTTGTAACTGCGCCTGACCTACTAAAATCAGGTGCAGTTGCGGCAAAGGTCTTTGGTGCAGCTGTGGTTTGATGCAGGGCTTGATGCAAGCCCTACATCAGCATTTGAAAACCAAGCCCATGGTCTTAAATGTCTCAACAGCTCCTCAACAGTGCATCATCTTCTTCTAGTACTGCACTGCAGTGTCAGCAGCACTGGGTATAAGCCAGCCAGCCCCATAGAGTAACAGTAATGTTATGGCTCACTACACCAATGACCCATGTTTGGGAATGGACTCAGATCGCTCAGGGAACTGGCCAGGAAAGATTGAGTGTGCCTTGTGCAGCTCTTCTCCCTTGAGAAGTGGGGGATAGTGTGTCTTGTTAGCCAGCTGCCACATGGAAGAATTTGGCTGGCAGTGTATCCAGACCCTGTACAAGGGAAGGAATCCCACAATCACATGCCATGGGTGTCTCCACAGAGATGGGGCATGATTACCATGTCACTGCATGCTTGTGGGCCCATAGGAGAAAATAGCAGGAAAACACTGACAGAGGCTGAATAATGGTTACCAGTGACTGGGTGCCTCTGACAGAATCCTGTGGCAGATAACAATATGAGCAATGTAAGACCCAGACATGTTGGGTGACAGGGCTTGGGGGGTAGCCAATCCAGATGGGGACAAGTGAGCCGGCAGGAATAGAAAGTACAGATTGAAAATAAAAGGTATTGGGTATAAAATCCAATTTCTCATGTGGGACTAGAAACAATGGCTTTCTGATCTTTTAGTATCCAGGGCTGTACCATTTTTCACATGATGGGGTAGGCATAGACTGCAGACTGAACATCTGATGGTAATGCTAATTGTGTGTTGAATGACAATTGTTGCATGAATCTCCCCTTTCCTGACAGGCAAGCACATCACATGCATTGGCGGAGTCTGTCCCAAGTGTGCTGCAGTCAGGGATTCTGGCTTTCACATTTGAACCTCAGTCTCTGAGGTATGGGTGGGCTGATGGCAAATTGGCAATTGGTGGAAGCACCAAAATCCAACACTTTTGACACTGGTGAAGCAGATCTGATGGGACACAACATTTCATTGGAATGTTGGTACTTTGACATCATGATGCAGCATTTTTTCATGGCACACACTCTGAGCATGCTCAAGTTATTGCAAGCCACATGACCTGCAGCAGCCAATCGGTGACAATGGAGATAGGAAAGTATGATTGAGTAAGAACTTACCATAATAGTAGATCTTCAAGAGTATCTCTTGCAGCAGGTCATAACATATGGGATTACAGCCGCAGGCATCATTTCCTCCAGATGACTTCTCAGCAATCAACCCTGGGACCTCCCCCCAGCACTACACGTGGTGTCTTCCTGGCAGGTATAAAAGGAGGAGGTCCCAGTTACTCCTCAGTTCTTTTCCATCCTGGCGATCAAATGTGAAAAAATATCATAAGCCTCCAATGGGAACCGAGGAGGGAAATCAAGACAGCAGCTCGTGGAGTTGTAAAAGACAGGAGCAAGGAATCTTCTGAAGTAACAGCAAGGAAGAAGGAGAATGGGGCAGCATGACCTGCTGCAAGAGATATTCTCGAAGATCTACTGTTACGGTAAGTTCTTATGCAACCATACTATCTTCCTCGAGGCAATCAGGTCATAACATATGCGAAAATTCCAAAGCAGTTATTATACCCAGTGAGAGGAGGAAGCAAGTCATTAGGACTTAGGACAGGAGGCCTTGTAGGACGGCCCATCCAAAAATGGTCTGCTTCTTAGAAGTGATGTCTAGACAGTAATGCTTGGTGAAGGTATGTACAATAGATCATGTGGTGGCTTTGCAAATATGCAAGGCAGAAACACCCTGGAAACATGCCATAGAGGCAGCCATGCCTCTGGTAGAATGGGGTATACAACTCCTATGAGAGGTCTTTCATATTTTGCATAAATAAACATAATGTAGTTGGCCAACCATGTGGACAAGCACTGCTTTGAAACATTAACACCCTAGTTTCCAGGGGTGAAAGAAATAAAAACTGGCTCAGTTTTTCACAACTGTGAAGTGCAGAGAAGGTAAATGCTCAATGTTCTACCCAGGATTTGCGGGCTCTGCAAAGTACACTGGTAATTGTATGCTGTGATTCAAAGTAAATTCAGAAACAACCTTTGGCAAAAATGACAGGTTAGTGCATAATGACACCCAGTCATAGTGAAATTGCAGGTATGGAGGTTTGTACATTAGTGCTTTTAACCGTGAGACACATCTGTGTGATATAATAGCAACCAAAAACAGTATTCCAAGAAAGATAATGGAGGTCGCTGGATTCAGCAGGCTCGAATGCACTCATAGTCAATTTTTCAAGCACAAAATTCAAATCCCACACAGGGACTGGATCCCGGGGGATGCAGGTGCAGAATACCTTTTAAAAAGGTTTAAGTCAAAGGTAACTGGGACAAAGGGATATTGCTCACAGGTAAATGAAATGCAGCAATGGCTGAAAGGGGGACTTTTACAGAGGAATATTTCAGTCTTCCCTCCAACATGGAGAGCAAATAATCTAAGATGTGCTGAGAGGAACACTCATGAGGATCTAAATTCAGCGTGGACGCCCAAATAGAGAAGTGTTTCCACTTCATTGAATAGGAAGACCAAGTAGATGGCTTCCAAGCAGCCTGGAGAACTTCTGCCACCTTCGCATACACCCAAAAGTGTGAGAGGACTATGTCCTCTGGAGCCAGGCATGCAGATGGAAGGAATGAAAGTCTGGGTTTAACAGGGAGCCTTGTGTCTGGGACAGTAAAGCCCGGCAAATTGGCAGAGGTATGGGATCTGGGTCCAAGAACTGTAGAAGTAGAGGGAGCCAAGTCTCATAGCCAGAATGGTGCTTTAAGAATCATAGATGCCCTGTCCTGAACCAGTTTGAGTAGTGCTTTCTGAATGAGCAGAAAGGGCAGGAAGGCATAAAGAAATCTTCCTGTCCAACAAAGAGATAGTGCGTCCCACCTCACTGTTCCAGGACCTCACATAAGAGAACAGTAAAGGGGCAGTTTTGCATTTTGTGGAGAGGCAAATAGGTTCAACTCTGGTTGTCCCCTCAGATGGAAGACATTGTTTAGAATGTCAGATAAGATTTCCCACTCATGAGCTTGGGCAGTGGATCTGCTCAAGGCATCCACCAGGGTGTTGGACACCCCAGGGATGTGTACTGCCAGAAGATGAATATTTCTTTGAATCGCCAAATACCAAACCCTCATTGATTCTCTGCAGAGAGGATAGGAATGGGTGCCTCCTTGCTTGTTTAGGCAGTGAACCACCGTAGAACTGTCTGATTGCACTTTTTATTTTTAATTTTTTTTGCTAATCCTTTTTCCCCCCCTACCTGGCTTCCAGTCTGCCTGGGTCTTCTGCGTATTCTGATCCTCTGCCCACTGTGCGGTACCTCTTGACTCCTTAAAGACCCTTACCTGTTACCCTGGCAACTTACCCCCCATGGCGGGGTGACAGAGAGACCCGTCTAATCTCTGCCAAGTCCAGATCCAGTGTTTGGCGATGCCTACTGAGCTGGGCACCCCAGAGAATGGCCATAAATCCACTGTGACCGGTCACCATTTTTTTCTTGTTCTGCCCCTGTGAGTGGGGCACGCAGTGGCACCAAAGGAATGAGCACGCACGCGTCCACATGCACCCCCTCCCGCACTACTCCAACTCAGCCTCACTGTGGCTGCCAGTGCACCACCCCCCAGCCTCTAGGGGCCGGAAGTGCACCGACAACTGGAATCCCCCACCCCGGAGAGGAGAGCAGTCACTTGGACACTCAATCCCTCTCCTCCCCCCCTACTAACCTCCAGTGGCCTGAGTCTGATCCCAAACTAGCATGGAGCAAGGTGTGGTATCTAGCACCTCAACCCAAAGCAATCAGGGTGTCTGCTTAAGCTATGGGCAGATATGCCTTCCCCACGGAGGAGTTTAACATGGCTCTGTTATATTGGAGGCATTGTGTAGGGTCCATTTTGGACTTTGGATAGTTTGCCACTATCCTCACCTGGTGAACAACTGCAGGGTCCAAGAAAGCATAAGTAACAGCTGTTGGCTGGAGGACACTTTCAGGAGCCAGTCGCCCAGGTAAGGAAAGACCTAGAGGCCATCCCTGTGGAGGGCCGCTGCGACCACCGCTAGGCATTTTGTAAATACCCCTGGGACTGAGGAAAGTCTGAAAGGGAGGGCTCTGAACTGGTAATGATGACTCTGAAACATGAACTGGAGAAACCATCTGTGGGCTGGGTGCATCATGATATGGAGGCATGTATCCTTCATATCCAGAGTGCAGAACCAATCTCCCGTGTTCAGCATAGATAGAAGTGTCGGAAGAGACACCATTCAGAACTTTTGGTAAGTGACGTAAAGGTTGAGGCACTTCAGATCCAAAATGGGGCATAAATCCCCCATACATTTGGGAACCAGGAAAAAGTGGGAGTAAAATCCTGCACTCTTCCCATCCGTAAGACCAATGCTTGGTCTGGGGCATAGTGAGAGACCCTGGGAGGATAAGAAAGAGGCATCTCCATGAACTCCAGTGTGTGCCCTGTTGTGATCAATTGCAGGAGCCACTGGCCAGAGGAGAAAGCTTTCCACCCTTGTAGGTGCAGGGAAAAATTGCCTCCAATGGCAGTGGGTAGGGTCTCTAGTCCCACAACTGGAGGAAGACCTTCAGGCTAAAGGCTAGCCCTGCTGGGGGGCAGCAAGGACATTACAGGGTTTATGAGCATTCCTAGGACCTGGCAACTGTAATTGAGGTTTTCCCTTATTGGCAGGTTGCCTCCCTGTAGGGGTGGCCCCTCCAGGAGCCCCTGAAGAATGTTTTGGCTTTTGGATGGTACAGGGCCCATGCCAATTGAAGGATTTGACCTGAGTCTTGTAAGTCTTTCAATATTTCTTGGGTCTGTGGATTGAACAGCTGAACCACTTTAAAAGGAGCATTCAGGATAGATTGTTGTACATCTTGTGAAAATCCTGACACCCTGAGCCAAGTGTGTCATCTGAGACACACTCCTGCAGAGGATGTATGAGCTGTAGTGTCAATGGCATCATAAGTGGCCCTTAGCAGGTGGCGGCATACAGCTGCCGCAGTAGACATTTTGACTGTCAGCTCCTCCTGGACAGCACCTGCCAGGAGGGACTGGACTGTTATGTGGGAGGCCTTTAGGATTTCATCCTGATATTTCAGGAGGTGTCCCATGTAATTAAGTATATGTAGTGATGAGGTGGCCAAGGCAAAACCCTTTCTCTATAACATCCCGTTTCTTGGATTCCTTATCCAGGGGCTGAGCACTCATGTGCTGAGGCATGGAGGACCTATCATGTACGACATTGGTCACCACTGAGTCAGCCTGAGGTGGAGGCATGAAAAAGGGGTGACCCACCAGAGCCTGATAAACCCTATCAGCCTTACAAGGATTGGAGGGAATCTTGAAAGATTGCTTCCATGCAGCCAAGATAGCCTCTTCAAAGGTGTCCCCCAAAGCGGGATGACCAGAGTGGGGCATTTCAGCACACCCAAGTAATGAGACAATTTCTTTCTAGAAGCATCCTGCAAAGTGCTCTGGAATCCAAACGTTTTCTGGAGGTGGCTCATAATGTCTGAAAACATTGGGTCATCTGCTGAAGAACAAGGGAGCTCAGGGGTAGATTCCCCCTGAATAGAGGAGGCGGCAAAGGAGGACTAAGGGGAATCCTCATTGTCCATGCCATCCACCTCCTCCACCACTTGGTCAACAAGATCCCAGTCCTGCAGGAAAAGGTACTCCATGTCTATGTCCTGAGTGTACACACCCGGGGAGATGGGAAAAGTTGGCCATCTGCTAGGCTGCAGGAGGCCAAGAGGGAGCAGAGACTGGAGCTGACCCCTCTTTAGCGGAACACAGGGTCTGAGTCAGGGCCGGGATAGTATTCACTAGAGCCTGGATATCAGTTATGGCCATCTGCCCAGTGGGAGTAGTCGGAGCAGACCGGACAGAGTGAATTGAGACCACTGACAGAATAGGAGCAGGCAGTGGAACCAAACATGGACCCATCAATGAGGGGTGTGTGTATGACCCCAGAATCATCGATGAGGATGCTAGCATTAAGCCCTGTGAGGTAAGGCCAGTTGTTGATGATGGGATTGACGATAGGCCTGAAGCCCCTGCTAACGATGATAGAATCATTGACGAACTGCAAGGAATTGTCGATGGGCTGTAAGGCAATGTCAAAAACGATAGTATCATCAACAGGCCTGAAGCCATCATTGATGGATGATGGTCAGACAGCACTGAAAGGGGAAGCAGCTTTGGAAGTTATAGCATGACCCCAGGACCCACCGTCACTGGAGGAGCCATCCACAAGGGAAAAGAGGAGCCCACAACCATCAATGGTGTAGAGGACGATGTAATAGGGGCAGCCTTCTCTATACTTACTTTATAAGTAGAAGCCTTTGTTAATGACGGGGGAGCGGCAGAAACATGCTTTGTCCTGGATACATGTTTCTTACCAGGACCCTGTGCCGTCGATGTGGAGGGGTCACCCATAGAGCAGTGAGATCTCGAGGAGGACGTTGAGGATTTTCTGGTGGTGGAGTGTTACTGCTGCTCCAGGAGGGCAAGCTTTTGCTTCATGAGGAACTCACAGAGCTGCTGACACCTTTGCCATTTTCTGGCCTTGTTAAGTCTGTTGCAGAAGACACACTTCCTGGAGTCGTGTTCAGGACCAAGGCAACGAACACAGACTTTGTGGAGATCCTCCTTAGCAATTCTGTGATCACAGGAACACCTTCGGAATAAGGAATCTGAAGACATTAGTATATGAACTTATTTTAGTAAATTTTGGTCGGTAGAACTCTTAGTTGAAGACTGGTATGCAGAGCTCTGAAGGAGGACTTGTTGCATGTAGGTCGTGGTTGAAAAGAACTAAGAAGTAGCTGGGATGTCCCCCTTTTATACCTGCCAGGTAGACACCAGGTGGTAGTGCTGGGGGGAGGCCCCAGGGTCGACTGCTGAGAAGCCATCTGGAGGAAATGATGCCTGCTGCTGTAATACTATATGTTGTGACCTGCTCTAAGAGATTGCCTCGAAGAAGATCTCCCACTATGGATGTCTCGCTGCCATTTCATGCTCTCTTTCACAGGAAAAGTTCCTGGCTCCTAATAGAAGTCCATTTCTTGTAAAAAAAAAAGAGAAATTGGTGAACAGCAAATCTTAGAAATTTACAGAAATCCTCAGAGAAGAGTGCATTATCATTCTATTTAGCTAATTTACAACTTTTACATGTAGTTTCAGGCAGGCCAGTGAAACTGTGCTACAGAGAGGACAGAAGAGTACAGTGTCAGCCTGCCACAGCTTAGCCCCTGCAGCAGGGTAGATTGAATTTAGCTGACTGGGAAAGGTGTAGAGGGGAATTTTAAAGGATTTATTTGACAAACATTTTATTACTGACTGCTGGTGATGCAGGGCACTTATTATTTTATCTGTGTGTGTGTGTGTGTGTGTGTGTGTGTGTGTGTGTGTGTGGTGTGAACCTGCCAGCCAGCCAGTGAATTGAAAGTAAAGCAGAATGCTGTGTGATGCACTAGGTCTCTCAGTAGGGGGGTGTGAGGGTCTACAAATGGGGTTTAACTTGGTAGTGTCACTTCCCCTGTCACCTCAAAGTCATGTTGGACTGCAGTGTGTGTGTGTGTGTGCGCGCGTGCGCAACTTGCAAGTCTATCATGTGAGCATCTAAAAAACATTGATTATTGTGAGTCTTCACACATATTAGCATCCAGCACCAGCTGCATCATTGTCTTGCATGCATCATTCACATGCATAGAAAATAGCAACAAAATAGGAGGAGAAAGGGATATGGGGGAACCATGAGACAGATAAAGTTTCACCACGCCAGCTCCATCAGGTGCAGTTTCTACAAGTGATGGTGGTGGAGAACAGCTGGTCATGGTGGGGCAGGGATTGGGAATTGAAGTCATGGGGCTGTGAGGACTAGGGCTAGGATGAGATTATGTGGCCAAAAAAAATATGGTTTGTTAGTTCCCATATGTCCAGTGGTTCCACACCCATTGCTAGCAGCCTTCCCTGGCAGTCATCCATGGTATTTGGTGAAGAAACCACCCCAAGCAATCTAGAAACATGCTGATTTGTCCCTCTTCCTCCTTTAAGTGTGTGCAGTTTCAGTTCCCCTAACCAGGATACAAGTGATCCATCTAGACAAATAAAGGCAAGCCAATCCCCTGTCCTTCTCATGTGAACAACATGACAACAACTGACCCAGACACCAGTGCATAGGCTTTGTCAACAATTGCCAGTTCATGTTAAACTACAGTGTAATGCTCTGGCCCCTCTAATCGTGCATCAGCAGCAGCAGCACCACCACCACCACACAGTCAAGTGCTACTGCTCATTCACTGTGTGAGGAATGTCAAGCTGAATCTGTGTCTGACATGGGCACTACTGTTATCTTGCCAACTGAGGAAAGGGTACAGGTACTCAAAGAAACAGAGGTGGGGGCAGAGAGAGATATATTGACCCCACTATTTTCCATAAGCAAGTGAGTAACACCACCACTTCCAAAGCATGTTATAATGGAGAATGCTAATGAAGATGATATGGAAATAGACTTGTCTGAGCAAGGCATGAGACTAAAGCAGTGGAAATAGGAAGAGCACAAGGGAAGGTGGAGGCAAAGAAAAGCACATGATCCACATGAGAAAGATTGCATGGGTAAGAAACAGCATGAAGAAAGGAGGAGGTGGAGGAGGAGAGGGAAGAAGTACAAACTGAGGAGCAGGGAGAAGAATCATGAGATGAAGAGGGTCATAAGAAACACATGCAAAAGAGGAGGATGAAGAACAAGAGGAGCTTGAAACTCTGTTACACCTATGAACAGTGTGGGGGGGGTGATACTGAGGAGTGCAGGTCATCATGGGAGATGACAGAAGTAGAAAAGAATGAAAAACAGAAAAGCTAGAAAACACATTTCTCAGGGAGGGAAATCTAATAAAACCCATCACCATCCCCCACATTATGATCTGCCCAATAGTACTGTACCACCTGCTACTGCCTGCCTGTCCAGAGCATCATTTCATAATGGTGGAAAACACAATAGTTTTCCAGTCACCACCCACTTTATCCCAAAGTACTACCCCAATCCCCAAAAACCCAGTGGTTCCACTCCCACTTCAAGCAGCCTTTCCTGACCATCATCCAGTGCATCTGGGGAGGGAACCACCCTGAGCAATCCGGAAACACACTGGTGTTTCCCTCTCCTACTCCAAGTGCTTTCAGTTCCATTACCTCTACCCCAAATACAAGTGATACATCCAGACAAATATAGGAAAGCCTACAAACACAAGAGCCACTCCATCTGTCCCAGGTACCACATCTTCACAGTATATATATCAGGAACAATGAAAGGAGACAGCACTCAACCTCCCACCATAGTATAAGGAAAGATGTACTCACTAACTCGTAGTTATCTCAGGATGCCTCATTACTGTATACAAAAATGAGCAGTGGTACAAATGCATTAAATTCTGCTCACTAGCATGGCTGCCAGCATCCCAGTATCTGACCTAACATGTCACTGTGAACTTTGTCAGAGGTAGGGCCCACCAGTGGCTCCTTGTTTAAATACAATTTCTACATTACATACAGTATATAGTTCCTTGTGAAGATATAGGTGGCAGCAAAAAATCCTACAAATGCAGAGCATAACAGTTAGTGATTAAAAATGTCTGTAGCCCAGTTCCATCAATTCAAGGTGGAAATCTTAAATGCACAACTCAGACCTGAAACACACAAAAGAATATGCACAAATCACTAACCACACATAAATACATATTAAATATTAAAATCAGTCCCAGTAAACTACTTGTGTATATTGTGCAAAGAATGAGGAGACAGACTGGGAATGAATCTCACTGCACTTTATGCTGGCAGGACTCAGGAATAGAAACCTGTATCTCAGCAATGCTTTCAATTGCACATTTGATTTTCAGCCTGTAGTCAAAGATCTAGCTGTAATCTTTTCAAGATACGAAGCACTAAACTTTTTCTACTTTTATATATTCAGAATTGACATGGAGGGGGCGTGTTTTGGCTGGAAAGAAAGATGGCAGCTTGAATGGTGAGCTGCAGCTCACAGTACCTCTAATCCCTTGGTTACCATTTTCAAAGTGGCACCAGGTGGGTAAACAATACTCAACACTACAGTTCATGAAACGGACAATCTGAGCATACCTCTTGGTCGGTGATCAGTGCATTTTTCATCCTCCAGCAGACTCCAGCAGCTCCTGCATCTGCAGCATGGTGGCGGCACTGGGCCTGACACTCGACCTCTAGCACTTCAACTCCATGTTCGAGAGGCCCTATCCAACGAATGGACAAAGTGACGGAAGCCTCCCAGCAAACCACTGTGGCTATTCAGCAACTGGATGGGTGCATTTTAAAAATTGAACACCATGCTGTGGCCCACGATGCAGCCATAGAAGAGATTCAGGGGGCATACAGTGACCAACAGACTACTGTAAATGCACTTTTCACTAAAGTTGATGACCTGGAGAACTGCAGCAGGAGGAACAACCTCAGCCTGCTGGGTTTTCCAGAGGGAGTGGAAAAATGGAACATGGTCCAGTTCCTCCAGTGGCCCTCCCTGAGATTCTTGGACTACAAAATGAGTTCTGGCTGGATATAGAACACGCCCACTGGAATCTTGCCCCAGACCCACAGAAAGGGGGGTGACCAAGGCCGATTTTAATAAAGCTCCTGTTGTATACTACCAGACAGGAAATTCAGCAGCGATCCAGGGAGGAGGGGGTCCTCAGCTGTCAAGGGCACCCCATCTCCATTTATCAGGATTTATCTAAAGAATTCTCAAATAAAAAGAGGGAATACACTCTGGCCTTCCACATCATGCAGAAAATGGGCATTCAATACTCCCTCTGCTATCCGTCCATGATGTGAATTTTGAAAAATGGTGCCACACTTTCTTTTGAGATGCCAGCAGTGCTAGAGACCTTCCTAAGCAGGCCAGAAGATGGAAGAGGCCGCAACCCAAATGCCCATTCTCCTGACCACACCAGCCCCAGAACGTCCTCAGAGCCTGAAGATATGGAGATAGTAGAAGCATTCAATTTGGGAAATCGTGGTGCTCTCCCACAGCGCAGCAGGAAGAGGTTGGTGAGAGATACTCACAGAAAATGGGAGCACCCATTAATGAAGACAGAGCCTCACATCAAGGACGCAGGGCAGGACCGGCAGAGGGAGGAAAGCAAGGCCCTGGTGCAGCATATGACGACCAACAGATTTGAAGTTCTGCACTCCTTCTCCCAGAACTGAGCAGGTCAGCAGCAGGATGCAGAATGCCCGACCTATCCACCCAATCTATCAAGCCGAGAAATGCTTCCAGTGAGTCCCATGGACAGGGACAAAGACTTGGGCCCAACTGTGATGCAGCGACTTCCAGGCACAGCATCTGAAAACTGCGAAGAGCACTGGACAATGCCAGACTTGCCAGCCAGATCCCAAAGTCCCCTGGTGAATGCATCGGAGCCTAAGGACTCCCACTAGATAAGTACTACTTGCTGATGTAACATGGGAGGGAGGGGGAGGTTTTTTTGAAGTACTTGAGACACCTGGACAAGGGCTGCTCAGATGTAGGAGACTGGCATGGCATTAAGGCTCTGGCCCCACCAGAGCAGACTGATCTCCTGATCATGTGCCCCTTGAGAGGTCTCCCTCTTTGAAATATGAATTGGAGTGGGTGATTATGATGCTCCAATATACAATGGAGTGGACAGAGGACTTGGGAGCTCTGAGAGGCTGAGAGGGGAGATAACATGTTAGCAATGCTAAAAGGCCTGAAGGAGCAGCACTGAGGGAGTAATAGCTCTTCCACGTGAATGGAGGATGAAAGTAATAGCCCAGTGCTCAGGGGAAAAAGGTACGCAGCCCTAGGGGATCAAGAGGTACTGGTACCTACCCTTCCAGGGCAACGGATCCCCTGGACATGAGCTCTCCCAGGCTGGAACCCCCTTCCAATGGAGGGGGGACTGAAAGGTCCTTCCTGACTAATCTGAGGCACTGGAAGGCTCATAAAGGACCAAGCATGAGATGGGACTGCTAAAGGGAAGGGGGCATATACAGTAATTGGATCAGACACCCCCATGGGGAGAGGTATAAAGACAGGGGATGAGGTAATGAAGGTCTCACCCCAACCCCCCATCTCTTTGCTGGTACCTGGCATTGCCCTGGGAGCCACTACCAAGCCTCCCCCCCCCATTGTATAGCAGCAAACAGAAAAAGCCACAAGCCTCCAAGGGGGGACACCTGCCCTCCTATGTGGGATGGTGGGCAATCCCCCCAAAGCCTCCTAGACCCACCCCCTCCCTCAACCCGTGGCAGCAAAAACCCCTCCCTCCCCTGCCCTGTGGTGGATGTTAATCCAAGAGGCCCCTGGAACATACCTAGCAGGCTCCATCGAGAGGGGGACAGGTCCAAGAGGGCATAATCTGGATGGATAGCCACATACCCTGGCTATACGAGCTGTCAACCCCAGAGTACTGGCAGAAATGAAAGAAACGGTAACACTAGGCCATCTACAGGCAAGGCCACCACACTCAAAGAAGCCGCCGTGCAGATCTTGCTGTGCTATACCTGGCAAACGATCAAGCATGCGAGAGGTAGTGCCACTTAGACACTGAAATGCAGACTATAAATAAGTTATTTTGTTTGTGTTGGGATTTAATGGTTTATATCTGTGTTATTATCGAAATTACTAAGGACTGTGAGAAAATGGTACAAGCATATGAGGCAGCTCTCTGCAGCCTCAGGTTGCAACCCACTCAAAGCAGCAGTAAAGTACTCCAAGGTCACAACAAGGGTCCCAGAACAGGGTAAAAAGGGGCCCAGAACATCCTGATTGGCAGGGTAACTGCCATGGAAGGCCTCAGGGCCCACATACCATTACATGGGAGATGCCCCTAGACCCACCCATTCAAATGACCAGAAGTAACCCTCTTCCCTGGGAAAGATGGACAGCCTGAGCTACCAAGATGGTCTCACTGAGGAACAGCACCTCTCCCCTTTCACTGGTCAACTGCAATTAATCTTGCCTCCACTACCCCCCACAAGCACTGATTGTGGCTAATTTAACATCTTACCTGGAATGTGCAGGGACTAAACACGCCAGTGAAGAGGAAGAAGGAGCTGTCATACCTGAAAAAAGCTAAGACACAGTTTGCTTTCCAGCAACAGACAAAGCTCTCCAGAAAGACCATGAGCTTTTGAGGAGGGACTGGGAGGGAATAGTGGTTCATGCCTCTTCGGCAACAAAAAGTGAGGGGTAGCAATTCTGTTACACAAACAGTTGCAGTGGTCTCTCATCACAGCAAAGGCAAACCCACAAGGCAGGTGGGTGTTTGGAATCTTTCAACCCTCCACAAGTCAGATCCTGCTGGGGAACCTATATGGCCCCAATGAGGATGACCCAGAATGTTTTAACTAAGTATCCCAGACCCTGCTAAATATGTCCAAAACTGGTATGCCCACTATACTAAGGAGTGATTTTAATTTGGTCTTAGACCTACTGTTGGACAAAAGCTTGAAGAGGGGGGGCTCCCACAGGAGGAATCGGAGTGCACTGCAAAGCTGGATGAGAGATCAAGGGCTGGCAGATGTGTGAAGGATGTGGAACCCGGGGGGGGGAGCAAAATTACTTCTTCTACTCCCCAGTACATGGGTCCTACAGCCATATTGTTAGGGAGTCTAACCCAAAGACATAAATGTCTTGGCTTGTTACATGCAGGTTCCATGCATTAGAGAAAATAAAGTGAATTACAATTATTACATATTCTGACATCTACTCTTATATGGTAGATACCTGTGCCCTATAGGTTATTATACTATATGCATAATATGTGTAACATAAGGGTTGTCTAAGGTGTACAGTAAGATGCTAATTAGGGTGCAGGAAGCTCGTATAACATCCCCTCTCCTTGTTGCCTTACTGAAAACGCAATAACACCATGGGAAAGTGGTGAGGACAACTATCATTTACAGACCCAGTGCACAAGCCTTGTAGAGGAATTTGAGCTGCTCTTGATGCTGCTTGGGCATACGCCTTAGGCAGCAGAGCATAATAATCAAAATGAAAATTAGAAATGCTTGTATAATAACAAAATATTTAAAGGTTATCTCCAACCAAGTGTTAGTAAGTGCACTATTGAACTCAACATCACTGATAAGAGAATTAATTGCATTTGATGCACCAGTGAGGTTGTTACTGATGTGGATGAGGTGTGTGTCCTTTCTCTCTAAAAGGGATTTTAAAGTCAATGTAAGTGGGTGTATGTGTACATTAAAGATGGGTAAATACTGAGATACAGCAAGCAAATATTCAGGGTCCCCATCAATAATGTCTGGTTCCGCGATGGGAACAGGAGTGATTACTGTATGTCCAATAACAGTGGTTTGATGAGAAATAAAACAAAGTTAGGTTGAGTGATATTGCATACCCTTTGACCATAAGTAAAAGATTTATGATTAGTAACATTGCAGTACTGTCCATCAGAACTGCAAGTCATTTTTACAGTTGGCAACCTCCATTTTTGCAGTTGTACTGGGCAGGTGTAAGATTGATTCGATATTCTTGTAGTAAGTCGATGAATCTCCTCCTTATAGGCCTTGTAGAGTTGATCATATTTCGCCAGTGGTGGTGGTGGTGCTGATCATGCTTCTGGGATATCTGTGTCATTGGCAATAATGGCCTGGTCCATAGTAAAAGACCAATCGATGCTGTCTGGGGAATAACACCAAACAGGCTTAATAATGTCAAACACATCACGATACAAATAATGATAACGTTTCTTGACACAGCCATCCATATGGGGAGAAATCCATGCTTCTAGGATGGGGCAGTAGACTAGGAAGGATAGTAGCTGGATGTGCTCTCTGTAGATGTCCTCATCAAGATGCCTAATGAAGTTAACTGTAGCTAGTTTATCAAATAACGCTGTAGTTGGATCAAAACATGGTAATGAGACGGTAATGGATACAAACATAGTATCTAGAATAGTGCATTTCTTAGCAGTAAAGCAGGGTCCCATATTAGGATGCCTGGTAATGAAACCTAAGTTTCTTGCAGTCAATATTGGTATTGCAATAGACTGAGAGATACACATTGTAACACATTCAGGGTTTCTGCAATTTGGGCAATACCATTTGGAATTTCGTCTGTCATGAATGAGATCAGGAATATGTCCAGATTCCAGATCATGGAAGAGGTTATTGACAGTGGTTATGACATAACAGTCATAAGCAGAACAAACGAGATCCCTGGCAATATATTGCTTGTCTGCCTCCTTGTTGTTTTGTGCAATGAGTGCATTGATTTTATCTTTAGTGTCAGAGGATGTTTTAGCAAGTTCCTTCTTGTTGTATACTATGTATCTTTCTTCCTGACTAAGTCCATCCACACCATGTAATAATGGGGGTAGGATGTCATTGATCATACCAATTTGACATTTTTGTGAGCGAGTTTTGATTGTAGCAATGTCTGCCTTATTCCAAATAAATATTGTACAACCAAAGAGACCAGTTAGTGTATCTGTGGTACCAGTGACATCTGCTGTGTCAGGTTTCTTTTTCTTAGCGTGAGATTTTTTTTTCTTAGAATGTAGTTTAGATCTAAATAGACCTATGTGTTCTACAGTGTTAACACCAGTAATAGGATCTTGAGTGCATGTCTGGAATGCTGCCAGAGTATCTAGTAACACAGAACTGAAAAACTCTGATACGTTAGTAGTATGACACATTCCAGATGCTGCCATATTCCAATGAGTTAGGTAAAAAAAACAGGACTATGCATATATTCCAAATTATTAATAAGTGTACCAGGCGAAGAAGTTGCAGTTAGTTCACTGAGTGGGTCAGGTTCTTGTGAGGGACATTCAAGAAGTTATGCTTTAGTGGGAGGGATGACAGCAACGTATATGGCAGCCGAGGCCATGGAGTGTAAGGCACAATATTGTTTTGCAGAGTCTTTTGAGAACCTCTCGTAACAAGCAGGGTCAATTATAGCAGTATGATTATATAAACCTGAATGACTCTGGTTGGTTTGCTGAAGAGATAAAGTACCATTTGGGGAAATGTTGGCATTTGGTCAATCATGGAAAGTTCCTTTGGATAGGTAGGCCACAGGGAAAGCTTGTCTTTGAAAATTTGTTTGCCATTCAATTTGTAGGGTAGATTTATCAGGGGCTACAACTGAGGCAGACAGGTAGGCTTCTTTACCTTCCTGTACAGTGATCAATTTGTTTGGGACTGTAATAAATACTACTTCTGGACTGGCAGCAGGAGGATGGTATAGATGTGAAAGAATGTGATCTACCATGCTTTGGATGCAAGGGAGAACTCCTAAGATGAGAAGAAGTAAATGCAAAATAGCCATCTTGCTGAAATACCTGTAAGGAAAAATGAGAAATCAGTAGTCAGTCAGTACTATTCAGCCCAATGGGGTTAGGAAAAGTAATTTTACTGCTGTATAAAGCTTTAACTGGTTTGCATGCAACCATTTGTCAATAAGTTTCTTGCTTTACAGAAATCTAACTTGGTAGACTGCAGGACTGAGCTTGTTGACAATAGGGTAGGGTCCTTCCCATTTATTAGAGCAGGCATATGTAGGGTGAGCAAATCTGAGTACCATCACCTGATCTCCGACTTGCCAATCCACTTCTTTTGGACTGTTGCTGGGCCTTGCCCATGCAGTGAGCTGCATACAAATGGGCCTTAACCAAATCTTCTTTCAGTTTAGCTACATACTTTTCCACAGACACTCTGTCTGTAGTGGGGGTATTCTGAACAAATAACAAATGTTTAGGTAATCTCATACTTCTACCAGTCATCACCTCTAAGGGTGTCAGCTGGGTGATGGTTGAAGGAGTGCCCCTAATTGCCATAAGGAGTAAAGTCAATTGGGAATCCCAGTCCTTGGGATTGTTCTCAATTAATTTGGAAAGCATTTGCTTAATCTGTCTATTGGCTCTTTCTACTTGACCTGAAGACTGGGGGTGGTAAGGTATGTGGAACTTCTGGTGTACCCCTAGAAGCTCAAGAGATTCTTTCATCAACTCACCTGTAAAATTCGTTCCTTTATCAGAGTCCACCTTGAGAGGCAGTCTCCACCTGGAGAAAATCTGTTCCACCAGGGTTTTTTGCAGTAGCTTTTGCAATACAATTCTTGGTGGGAAAAGCTTCAACCCACTTGGAGAAGAGATCAGTAACCACAATTGCATACTTGTGGTTCCTGCTAGTATTGGTCAAGGGACCAATAAAGTCGATCTATATTTATTTTTATTCGTTTAGTTTTTGTTGACCGGGTAAGTGCACTAGATAATTTCTTGCCTATTTTCAGGCACGACTCATGGGGGAGGAGGATATAGATGAATGCCAACTGGCCTTGAACCAGATTAAGCTGTTGGTGGTATTTTTATGAATGGGAGGGGGGGGGGAATTTGACCAGGGCACTGGGGAAATTCCCCTACTCTCCTGCAGGGGTTGTTGGAGTGCTGCAGGAGGAATGGAGGTCCCCATTCTTGCTTTGGATGTTGGAGGAGAAGGATCTACTGCTGGAGCTCCAGAGTTCTTGGATGTATTGCCTTTATTGCCTGTAAATGGTTCATTAGATTTGGCTAAAGATATTGCTTTGGACTCGGATAGTATAGATGGCATAATAGACCAGGATATGGAGGTGTCGTCTGAGGCAGACAATTTACAGAAAAAGTTGGAATTGAAAAATCTCAGTTGTTGGAAATGATAAATGTAACAGAATGGGACTTTGCACTCTGCCAACAGAAACTAGAAGATGAAAAGAAGAAAAGGAAACGGTCTGGGGCTAGCCGTCCATCTATGGAACATAAACGCTTGCCAGGTGGTAAGTCTTCTGTGACAAATACAGTATTGATGAATGTGATGGAACCTGATATGGCTTGCTAGGAAATACTGATGGAACTTTTACTCTTAGTGAAACAGTTTCGAATTGGACACCAGGAGATGCGTTGCAACAGGCGGGTTGGTTGCTGAGAAATGGGATTTGGGTCCCCACTCCTGATATCCCCTTGCCTGGTTCCCCTGAGACCAATTCCTTCATTCAGTCTAACCCAGACATAGTCAGAGAGTCCCCTTCTCATTCTCCATAAGTGGTATCTTCTATGTCTCAGGAGGGATCGTTGGCGGCTGCGCAACCTGATGGAACTGAGGTTGGGTGCTTGGCTACGCCCACCACAACAAACTTGGTGCAGAAAACCGTCAGTTTGAATTTAGCACCAGAACATTTGGTAGAGAAGTCCTCAATAGACCAAACTCAGCCCGACCATGAGTAGGTACCCCATTTAATACGACCTAATGTAATGTCGATTTATTCTTTACCTGAACCAACAGAAGGGACCAGACCTCAACCGCAATGCAGGCCTCCATGCCCAAAAAACGTATGCTGGACTTTTTCAGCAGCCTGCTGAAGCTGCTAAACATAGGTTTTTAGTTCGCCTACGATATCAGAGTAAGGCCCCAGTAGTCCCAGACCAGTTTTGCGTGGGGAAGACCCTTTTAACAGATGATATGGGTTTCACCCTGGCAGATGTGCATGCATTTATACACTCACTGACTGACCACAATTATGATATCAGCTTCTGTACAATGCAACTCTTAGATAAATTTTGGAGATTTTATCATGACGTTAAAGACTTGGAGAACCGGCGTGATTTTTAAGTCATTCCAATCACAAAACCAACTATTAAAATGGTTACAGTACCATTTCAAAATGAAGGGGTGAACATTTCAAACATTGTGTACTGGTTGGAGAAAAGATGTACTTTGTATGATTGACCAATACCAATTCTAGATGATAATGGGTTCTGGACTGAGGGATGGACTATCCATGTCCAGCTATTCCATACTGACTCTGGTATAAAGCATCTACCCAGTTCCTTTTACTTGGGTAGGGACAGGGATATTATTTTTTATGCAGGACAACCAAAGAGTTGTTATAAGTGTGACTTTTTGGATCATTTAAATACAAACTGTGGTCAGGTTAAATGTTTCAGGTGTGGGCTTTTGGGGCACACAGTAGCCCTGTGTGAGGCCCCTCCAAGCTGTAATTTGTGTGTGGAACTGAATCATTCGTATGAAAATTGTCTATGGGCTATTCATGACCATGATGAGGCTATTGATCAGGAGTTTTTTTAAAACAAGCCAGAAGACCTTATGAGATGCCTCTACATTCTATGTCAGAATTTGGTTCCTGTGAGCGGAGGAGAGGGTGAGGTTCAAGAACTAATGTTGGGGATGGACTGCAGGACCCCATTTCTAGCTGAGTCCCACCTTTGAATACTTCCATGTTAGGACCACTTAGTGATAGTATAACTCCTGATACTAGCATGAGTCCTATTGTTTCTCAGGTTACCCCATATGTGACTCCTTTGGGGTCACCACAAAGGATGGGAAATTTACTATCACAAAATTCTCCTTGTAGTTTACATTTGGAGAATTCTGATATAGAATTGGAGCAGGATTGTCTAGTAGATGGGAAGGAGGGAGATGGTAGCTTTAGAGGCCCTGTATCCCCAGTACCATTATCCAACAGGTTTGCCCCATTTGAATCTTGGGGGAGAACAAGTTGATTCAGAGCATCCTATGGAAGACAGCACAGGCTTACCAATAGTGGGACCTGAGAAGAAAGTTGTGGGAGAGGCACCTGTGCCTCGCAAATCCCAGGTACTGTCAGCAAACAAACGTGTTACCAGATCTAGTGGGAAAATAATTAAACATCCTCCCTGAGCCATTCTTTTTGCAGTTGGCGAGTCTTAATGTCAACAGTATTAAATCTCCTAGGAAAAGGTTGATGACTTTTGGTATAATGCATTCTTTACACATGGATGTAGTATTTATGCAAGATGCTAGGTTACATACTCTTGGGGAAGATGATCAGGCTTCTAAAGATTGGGGATGGAGGTCTTCATATTGGTCATTGAGGGAAGAAACATGTAGTGTGGTGGGGATTTATTTCTCCACGACAGAGTGGACTTTACAGAAATGAGTGGATATTGTTCCAGGACATGCAATGTTATTGGATATAATAATTAGAGGATTGTCTTGTCGGTTACTGAATATTTATATCCCACAGACGAAAAGTTCTAGGATACGTTTGTAAACAAAAATAAGACTGTTTTTACACACCAACCAACACCTTTTTTAGGAGGGGATTTTAATATTAACTTACTTCTGGGGAAAGATGGAGGCAAACAATATTGTGACAAAACTTTTCTTAAACGGGTTATACGCCAGGCTGGGCTGCATGATATACAGGATAGTTCTTTACAGGTCCCTAAAGCTACTTTTTTTAAGGGAAAACTTCATTCTAAAATAGATTTTATTGTTGTAAAAAACACATTGGTAGTAGATAAAGTTAGGGTGATGCCTATGGAAACATCGGACCATTTATTATTAAGTATGTCCATTAATTCTATACCAATGAGGGAGGCAAGGAGAGGATATTGGAGGTTAAATAGTTCCTTGTTGGAGGTTGAACAAATTAGAACTGATTTACAGATAGTGGTGCAAGATAAATTAACCACTATGTTTTTATATGATAATGTTAGCCTTTGGTGGGAAGATTTTAAGATTTGCATTAGTGGTTTCTTTTCTCAGGTTGGGAAGACCCGGGCTATTCTTAAAAAGGATAGGTATGCTGAACTTTGTTACAAGTTAGGAGTATTAATAACTTGACAGATTGAAGAGCAAATAGATCTTGCAGATGAGATGGGTGAGTACCAATATGATAGAATGCTGTCCCTTCAAAAAGAACAACTATTTGGCACCCAAGGGAAAGCTGAACAGGTTAACCCCTATTTGGCTAGTCATATGAGGGCAGAAAAACAACTTTTTGAGGTTCAATTTCTAGTGAGGGATTAGTCCAGAAGGACAACATCGGTATTATGGGAGAGGTGGATAAATTTATTCAGGATACTTTTGGTTGCCCTGGGGATGATTCCCCAGAGATACAACAGGTATTAAGGGCTGCAGATCTTCCACAGGTAATGCCTGAATAGATAGCATTTCTAGTGTGTCCGTTTTCAACTGTGAAAGTTGAAATAGTAATAAAAACTCTTTACAAAGAAGTTTCTCTGGGTTCAGATGGACTGACAAATGAATTGTATAAGGTTTTATGGGACATTATGCATACAGAATTGGTGACATTATATCATTTTTTTATTGGATTGTAGTTTACCTACACAAGTTTATGAAGGTTTGATGATTTTTCTTTATAAATCAGGTAATAGGGAAATTATTGGAAACTGGAGACTGATTGCATTACTCAATACGGACTTTAAGATTTTTTCTAAATTAATAAGCAATAGACTGTCCCATGTTATGTCAGATTTGATTTTTTCTAGACAATTTTGTGCAGTTCTGGGATGCCATATTTCGGATGCGCTTTTCATTTTACCTGAAATTATGGAACCTACAAGCAATGCTATTCTGTTACAAGAACATAGAGGGTATTTAATTAGCCTAGATCAAGCTAAAGCTTTCAACAAGGTTTCTCACTCTCATTTGTGGTCAGTTTTGAATGCTTATGGTTTGCCTGAGGAGTTCATCCGATGGATACGTTCATGTTATCCACTGGCATATGTAATTCCTTATGAAAATGGTTGGTGGGGAGCCTGACACAGGATTTTAAAAGGGGTTCAACAGGGTTGCCCTCTGAGCCTGTGTTTATATGTATTTGCTTTGGATCCTCTGCTAAGGATATTACAGAGAACTCCTCTTATTTATGGAATGAATGGTTTTGGAGACCTTCAGTGTAAATGCCTTGCATATGCGGACAACATATGTTTGGTGGTAAAAGACAAATCCTCGCTACAGACTGCATGAGATTTATTGCAAACTATAGAAAGATTTACTGGGGCTCGGTTAAATTTAGCTAAAACAAAAGTATTAAAAGTAGCAGGTTTTCCGACGACACAGGAATGGGTAGGAGAGTTCCCTGTAGCAATGATGCCTTGTTGCATACTAAGGATTTATTTTGGCAGAGATGATATGGCCCATTATAATTTGAATAAGGCATTAAATAAAGGGAAAACGAAGACGGCTGGATGGAATAAATGGAAAGTTTCAAAGAAAAAAAGAGTTTATTATATTAAAACATTTTTGGTTCCTATTCTTTTATATATTAGTAAAGTCTTCCATTTACCGAAGGTATTAAAAGTACCATTATTAGTTTTTTTTTTTTAGTTGTTTTTGGGGGAGTAGACTTAATCCAATACAGAGAAATATATTGTATCTTGGGTTTCAGGAAGGTGGGGTGAATATGATAAACCCGGTTCTATTTTTTTCCTCTATTTTTCTGTATTATAATATAGTACCACTTATTGGACACAAGAAGGCATTATGGGAGAAATTGTGAATGTTGACATTAGAAGGGATTTTGTAGGAATGGAAAAAAGCTGCCTTTGTTCACAAAAATAAATGGTGCCCCTGATTATTACGAAGATGGAAAGAGGTCTTTGATAAAATAAAATTATGGGGTATTGGATTCGCCCAGGTTTTATTGATAATGCGTAAAGTATTATATAAACAGATTTTGGAGAAATGTTTTGTGGAGTATCCTTTTGCAGTATTCTCAAAGGTAAATCAGACTCATTTATCTGATTATATTATGGAATTACGTATTCCAGTCCATATGTGGGATACAGCATGGTTGGGGCTTCATGATATGATAAATGTAAAGGGAAACCAGAAGCACAAAGCATTGCAAGAAAGGTATTGTCCGAGGGCTGAGTGTGTTATGAGAATCGAAACAATGCATCATTTATATTTTCAATGTGCTTACATGATTAATTTTTGGGAGATTGTAAGGGATAGATGGTATCGAGGTCTGGATATTCCCCTCATCCTGATATGTTATTTTATGGGATTCCCTTAACGACACCAAAAAAAAAGGGCTCTTAGTACTCTTCGGGTGGTGCATGTTCATTTACTATATTGGTTGTGGATATGTAAATGTAGACTGGTGTTACATCAACAGTTGATTTCAGAATTGGAACTGTTTTATATACAGTAATACAGGCTGATTTACATTTATTGAAACAAACAGAACTGAAAAAATAAAATTTTCAGACTTGGACTGAATTATGAGAATTATTTGATTTTATTTAATTGCATTAAGTATAAAATTAGATAAACTTGAGATACTATAGTAGTTTCTTCAAAGGGGAGGAAGTTTTCTTTATCCTAATTCTTGCTGTATGAAGTAATACATGGATGAAATAGTTTCATTATTAATTTAAGTTATTGAGAATGTTTTTTTTTGTTTATTTGAAATATGGTGTTACTTTTGTATCCTTTTCTGTGAAGTATTTGTGATTTTTTTGTATGTTTTTGATTTGAATAAAATAAAAGATTCCCCTACTCTGCTGGTAGGGGGAGCCACTGAACCATGGCTGCAGTCCCAGGAACTGATCATTCTGCTGGTGAACCTGTAGGTGAGCAGATCTCCCTGCCTATAGGTCCAGTTTTAGAGATCACTGTGAAACCTGAATCGACAAAATTTGAAAATATGCCTGGGTCTGAAACAAATTAAATGCATTCTGCACAGCAATCGGATGAAGTATGGTTGGAAAAATGAATAAAGCAAAATAGAGCTATGGTTCTCTCGGTATTGCAAATGGAGGCTGCAGCAACTGAGGAACTTAATAAAGAGCAAACCCTGGGAGCTTCAGAAACAACAACACAGAATTTACCAACAGAATATGTACCGCAATCAGAAGATCTTTTAGTACCAAGTGAGAACCAGACTATTGAATGTCAAACTGACACCTGCCAAAACGAAGCTGATAAGTGGGTTGAATGACATACTGTCATCAAAGGCTGCACCACAGGATGACTCAGCATCCCCAGCTGCTGAACTGACAAACAATATGGAGAATTTAACCCCCGCTTCTATACCTACAGATGAAATACTATGTCAGCCCGCTTTAAGAGTAAGTGCAAATGCAAACTCAAATGTAGAAAATGGTACTGTAGGGAAGCGGTTGGGTTTAAGGAAAGGGAGAACAGATATTGCACATTTACCTCCCAAAACAATGGACAAAACTCCCTGTTCATTTTAACAAACTTTGTGAGAAGCAGATTGCAAAAGAGTAGACTCTGGCCAATGGGCACTTGATTCTGCTCACAGCCCCATTCTGGGATTGCAACTGTGTCAAACTCACCTACTGGTACAGATATTGCAAATTTACAGGGCTCACAACAAGCACTGAACTTCGCTACCAAATCGGACTTACATGTTTCATGCATGTTTCACCATCTGTGACTGATAATGCACGTGATAGTTCAAGTTCTACATCGACAGATGAAGGCCATGGCAATGAACAACCGACTTGGAGTAAACAAATGGATACTGAAACTCAACTCAAAAGAACAGGCCAAAATTACATGGGAAGAATTCCGAAGGAAAGATCATTTTTTTCAACAACCCCCGCCTACACAAAGGAGTTATGCAGTTAGACTGCAATACTTGGGAAGCTTAAAACCCCCACCAGATAGGATTTATGTGGGGAAACATCTAATTAAAGAATCTCTTGTTTTTTTTTTATTAATGAGATCTATGCATTGATTCATGTTTCTGGGGATAGACTTTTTGATATGAGCTTTAAAACACCCCAAGGTTTGAATAGATTTCAGTCAAAATATGATCGTTTGAGATATTCTGCTATCTGGTTGCCATTTAGGGCCATTCCCCTAACTAAACCATCAATTAAGATGGTTACTGTGTTATTTAGAAATTAATCTGTTTCAGTGCATGATATTACTCACTGGTTAAAATAAAGATGTGAGATTCTAGCCCCTCCTTAACCAATCTTTGATGAAGAGCATTTGTGGATGTGGGGGGTGGAAGTACAAAGTCAGATTAAGAAATAATAACTTAGGCCCAGTGAACTTACCGAATAGTTTGTTTTCAGGAAGAGAAAGGGGACATTGCTTTTATTTTGGACAACCAAAAACTTGTTTCAAGTGTGGTTCATACCAGCACTTAAGCTCTGCATGCGAAAGGCTGAAATGTAACCTTTGTCTATTTTATGTTCATGCCAGCTTAGATTGTCAAAATGAACTAAAACGTAACCTCTGTGATGAGATGGGCCGTGCTTACAGATCTTGTCCCTGGACCTCTCATAATCGACAGACTGAGCAAATCAAGATACTATAGTCACAGAGGCTCAAAAGAAAGATATTGCAAACAGAAGGAAGGCCTCAGAAGCTTCTGGCCCTCTTCCTAATGAGGAGTTATTTGAACCACAAGGCCCAACAGATACAGACCAAACTCCCCCGACCCCTCTCGGTGAGCAGCAAAGACCAAAAGAGGTTGCCCATGAGTCCTCCCTTCCCCCATGTCCCATGAACCAGAACCTTTGGTTCCAACAACTGATAATGTCACTTTGGAAAAAGAGACCCAGGAACAGGACATTATGTCGCCCCAGTATGATTTTGGTATCAAAGGAAAGGGCTATACATCAAAAGAGGCCTAAATCCAAAATGGCCAAGGCCTCTTCCCCTGCTCAAAGTATTCCCCTACAAAATAAAACGGTATATTGGCTGGAGGTTCCCAAGACTCTGAACCTGTAGGAGACTCAGAGACATCATCACAACCACAACAGTCCTCTGATTCAGAGGGCGATGTCTGGGTTCAAAAGGTTGTAAGGAACAGAACAAAAAAGTTAGGTGTAAGGACTAGAAGTACCAGGTCAAGTACCCTGACTTAGTAATAATGCTTCCCTTCCTCTCCCATGTCTCTTCTCTGAGTTGCTTCTCTTAACACTAATAGTGTGAAGAATGCAAGGAGACATTTAATAACCTTTTCGATCTCAAAAGACTTGGATGTTGACCTTTGTTTCCTCAAAGACACTCATTTAAACACTAATGTATTAACGTAAGCTGCTCAAAAACTCTGGAGCTGGGAACCCTCCTTCTTCTCCTTTGGGGTAGATACATGTGATGGGGTAGGGATTTTATTTTGAGGTGACTGTTTTAAAATATCAAAGATCATTGATTTGGGCCCGGGGAGGGAGTTATTGATTGATTTCACTGAAGCAAATACATTATGGAGGGCAATTAATATATATGCCCCAACAAACAAAAAAGATAGAGTTATTTAACTTAGTCAAACCATATTTATTCACTACAAAACACATTTTGTGGGGGGATGACTTTAATTGTGTAGTATCAAAACAGGACAGAGGTGCAACTACAGATAAAGACTTCTGTGACTCTAATTGCCTGAAACAAATTATTAAAACAGTTGGCCTGCAAGATACTTACAGGAAGTGTCACCCACAAGGAAGGTGTACCTTTTTCAAGGGACACCTTTCCACTAGAATTTACTTTGTTTTTACCTCAGGCCTTGTAAATACATACAAAGCAAGAACAATACCCTTTGAGACTTCTGATCATGTTATTTTGCAAGTGACATTGGGGCTCCGGGATAATATCTCACATGGTAAAGGGTTTTGGAAATTGAATTCTACTTTATTAAATGATGAAAATAATCTTTTACAGATTCAGGAGCTATTAAAGGCTCGAATGTCAATAGCTAGCCTGTATGACAATCTAAGTATGTGGTGGGCAGAAACAAAAAATGATTTAAAAAATAAACTATCACAAATTTCTATATCAAAGCACACAACACAATACAAAAAATATTTGTCCCTTAGATCCCAGTTATACACTTTATACTCCATAATGAATTCACAACAGGTTAATCTCACATAACAAGTTTATAATATTAAAAAGGACATGGAGACTCTACAATACTCTAGGGCCTCCTCAATGTTAATGGAACACAGGATTTGTTCACCAGGGAAAAGTGGGTTTGGAGATGCCTTCAAGTGCAATAGTAATAGAGCAGCTGAGAGAATTATGACAGCCGTCACTAATAAAGAAGGTAAGAAAGTAACTACCCTGACTGATATACTAAAATAAATTAATATTTATTTAAAAGACATTTTTGCAACTCCACAAGTGGAGGACAGCAAAATGAAATAATTTTTGCTCTCCTTACAACTTCCCACTGCCCCTACAGAATCACTAGCAAGGTTAAATAAGCCTATTAGTAAACAAGAAATTAAAGAAGTTATTAAAAACCTAACAAATGACACAGCACCAGGGTTAGATGGTTTGACATCTGAATTTATAAAAAAATGTAGCCCTTTATCTACAGACATATTAGTAGAGGTATATAACTGGAACTTAGATAATAAAATATTAGACTATCATCTGTGTACAGCAGTGCACATTTTTATTCATAAAAAGAATGACCGTAGTGACCTAAATAATTGGAGACCTTTAAGTCTATTAAACACCGATTTAAAGATTTTAATGAAAATTCTGTACAACGAATTAGCTAAAATAGTACCGTATCGCATTTCAATAACACAATCTTGTTCAACAGAAGGTAGGAGCATATATGATAATCTCTTCCTCATATGGGAACTAGTAGAACAAGGAAAGGAAGAAAACATTTCTGTTTTTTTATTATCATTGGTTCAAGAGAAAGCCTTTGCTAGAGTACCACATAATCTTATAACACAGGCACTGCTTTCCTGTGGCACTCCCAAAAGTTTTTGTGACTGGCTAAACACTATATATAACCAAACAACAGCCATACCATTAGTGAATGGGAACCTGGGTTCATATGTACCGATTTCTCAAGGAGTACAGCAAGGCTGCCCATTGAGCCGGCTTTTATATGTTTTCAGCTTCAATTCCTTACTGAGGTTTGTACAGCAAGATGAACAAATCAAAGGCATTACACCAATAAATGGAGCATTAGAAGGTAAAGTATTTGCATATGCAGATGATCTTTGTCTATTCCCTTCCAATCCTGAATCGTGCCATAAAGCAATGGAAAAGCTCTTTCAATAGTCTGCTATTGCTGGAGCAAGTATTAATCCACATAAAATAATTATTTATCAATTAAGTAATTCAACAGCTCCCTTGGACTTTCTTTTTAATATTTCAATATCAATAGACCCCTTCAATATGCTAGGCATTACTTTTGGGAGGGGGGATAATAGTATGTTAAATTGGGGAAAAATCTAGAATATGCCAAAAGGAAAGTTCTGACATTAAAATCTCTTAGCAGCAAACAAAGGAAAAAAAAAGTTCAGATAGTTAAAATCTTCCTGCTTACAATATTCACATATTTACGTGTGATATATCTATTCCCATGTGTTTTGAAACTACTTTATTGAGTTTGGTTTTTCAGATAATTTTGGGGAGTTGGTTGAACACAATTAAAAGGGAAATATTATATCTCTCTGTATCCCAAGGTGGTTTGAGCGTAAACCCAATATCTTTGTATTATACAGTATTATGTTTTTTCACAGAAACTTTATGGACACCTCCTTTCCAAACCATGCGTTATGAACAATCTTTGCAGCTACATGGGGACACCCCCTTTTTCACAGCATGGTCAATACAAGGAGATCTTAAAACAGAGGTAAAAAAATGCCCTATGTATATTAAACCAACTAAAATAAAACTGAGAAAATGGAAATTGGAGCAAGTACTATGTATCAAAACCCTGAACAAGTTCTTCGAATCATAGAATATGAACTATATAAACAATGGGTGTATGAAAAACAAGTTATATGTAGATCAGTTTGGATGTCTCATTGGACAGATGTACCTTTCTTAAAAGACAAAATTAGTTAATTTAAAAAATATTTTTCTGTCCTAGCATTGTTTATTAATGGGGTTATGGTTTTTCCTATGTTTAAGTTTTTGTTAAAGTTTAATTTTCAAGATTTCTTTTTTGCATCTTTTTGAAAGAAGTACCATGAGTTTTTGTTGTTCAAATTCTTTTGTTATGAATTATCAATAAAACATTCCCCTACTCTGTTCAAGAAGTGCCATGGGATCTTTAACATCCACCTGAACTACCACCAGAACAGGCAGATGGGACCTTGGTTTAATGTCTCATCTGAAAGATGGCACCCCAGGAGTGCAGCACCCCCTCATGTTGTACTGCAGTTTCAGTATTGGGATATTAACCCAGGTGCCTGATGTGGGGATAGAACCCACAGCCTTTTGATTTCCCATGGCATGCCAAGGGCCAGAATGTCTTTGAGGCAGTAACTTAGCATTACGTTTGGTTGACATTGGGTTGTTCTGAGCACAGATAAGACACTTGACAATATAGTGTCTGATATCTCTGGTGATGCAAGGCCACCAACTGACAGTCTTGAGTCTCTGGAGTGTGTTTTCCACTCCCTGATGTCCACCAGTAGGGGTGTCATGGACCTGGTGGAGAAATTTGGACCTTAAATTTTGAGGAACCACCCACAATTTGCTGAGTGAATCTTCTGGTTGGTACCAGATCAGTTTATCATCTGGTGGCTAGTGTAACCTACTTGCATGTCTCTTGTATGGATTATGGGTAGGTAAGTCTTGTTCAGTTCCTTTGTCAAGGAACCTGAACACTTCCTTGAGTTCAGGGTCTGCATGTTGTGCAGGCTGATAGAGCCAATGGAGAAAAGGGTTCAGGTTTCTTCCTGACAGCTGCCATATATACGGTTGCTAGAACATCTGGATGGTCCATCATCCAGGTGTCTTCCCCTTGGGCACTATCCTTTGCAAGGGTATCTGCTTTGTCATTAAAGGTGTGATAGGGACCTGATTTAGAATGAGCCATAACCTTATGAATGAAGAGTTTGTGTGGAAATGTTTGGGCTAATTTATGAATGTAAATCACAAGTTCTTTGTATTTCACAGGGGTGCCATCAGAAGAAGCAAAGGTGTTTATCTACTAGAATGGCAGGAATTCCATGAGGGAGCAGCAAACCCAGATACAGTCTGCAAAAATGATGGTGTCCTCAGTAGCATGTTGTATGAATTCCAGTGCACAGTCTGCAGCTGCCAGTTCTACATACTATGATGATGCCACACTACAGTGTTCGGAGATTCCAAAAGTATTACCATTGGGGTATACAACTAACACTCCAAGTCCAGCTACCTGTTCTCCTTGGTAGTATGAGGCAGATCCATCTGTAAAGACATGACACAGAGAAGTGTCCTTGAGGAGCAAAGGAGTAGCGGGAAGAAACGGGCTTGGGTCAGGCAAGTCAGGTGGTTGCAGTGTGCAGTCAAGGGGTCCTCATCTATAAAGGAATCCATGGGCCAAGATGGAGGGTATTTTGGCAGGGCAGACCTGGATGTCACAGTCCTGGAGAAGAAGGGACCAGTGGGTCAGTCTAATGTTGGATACTGAGCCATCTTTTACTCTATCTGATGGCAAAAAGGTTGTGGGGGTGTGGTTGGTGTTGATAATGATAGGTTAGTACCCGATGATATAAAGAAATGTTTGACAGCCCAGTAGGTATACAGAAGGCTCCTTTCACAAAGGCTGTACTTCCATTACATTGGTGACAATATTTGGGATGCATATGCAACAGGCGTCAGAGTACCATTGACTTTCTGAGCAAGGACAGCAGACATGGCAATGTCTGAGGTAGCTGATTCCAGATGGAAGGGTAGTGCTAGATTGAGGTTCACTAAAGCTGGAGCTGAGGCCAATGCCTGTTTCAGTGACATCACAGCCTGAGTATGTATGGGGCCCCAAGTCCAGGGGACATCCTTTTTCAGAAGTTCATTCAGATGTGCAACCTTCTGTGCAAAGTCACAAATAAAGACTCTGGAATAGTTGACCATATGCAGGAAACATCTGAGTGTTGCCATACTGGTAGGAAGTGGCAAATCTTGTAAGCCTTGGGTCTTTTTCCAGGCTGGGCTCCTGCCCTTGTCAGTAATGCACAGACCAAGAAAGAAAACTTCTTTTTGGCAGAGCTGGGCCTTTCCAGGGTTGCATTTGAGGCCTGCCTTCTGTAAGAAGGTCAGTAGTTCATCTAAAAAGTCAAAGTTGGCCAGTTGGTGCAGTGGTTGGCTTTCCACTTGCAACACCAGCGACCTGGGTTTGGGAACAGACTTGGGTTGCTGTTGGGCTGGCAGGGGGAGAAGGAAGTGAGCATCTGACAATGACTTTCCTTCTCAGGGGGGAAGGTGGATACGCAGCTTGGCACCTGCTGACTCCTGGTAGAGGCCGGGAGTACAGCAGGACGTTAGCCCCAGTACACTAGGGGAGTGACAGATGTCAGCGTATGCCTTGACGTCAGTGGTACATCGCTCCTCAGGGGAGCAAACAGAAAAACGGTGCTTGGTCATTCAGATGATGGCCCTCCCTGAACCCTCACCATCAGACTCCCGGACCTCCATATGCTATCCCAGCAGCACCCCAGGATCATTGGTTTGCTGCCAGGGCCCTTCTCCTTTGAAGGTAATATACCCACCCAGTGAAGGGATACATTGGGGTTACTTAGGGCTGGCTGTGATGTGGGGAGGTAGGAATCAGGAGTAGCTGCAGTGGGGCAGTTCATGTGGGGGCCTGAAGGAGAGACCGGCCAGGTGCAGAGGACGAATAAAAAAAAAAGGTCAAAGTGTTGTTCTTGAGTGGCTGTGGCCAGCAAGAGATCATCTACATACTGCAAAATACACTGTGGGGCAGAGAACCCTCCAGGACATCCATCATGTATAGATGGAAGAGGGAGGGGTTGTTGTGAAATCCCTGGGCAAGCAGGTCCATGTGTACTGCCTACCTTCAAAGGTGAAGGCAAATTTGTATTGGTTCTTGAGGGCCAGTTGTAGTGACCAGAAACCATTAGAAATATCAAGAGTGCTGAACCACTTATGGTCAGGGCTCAGCAATTTGAGCACATCAGGTGTTGATGCTACTGTAGGTGAGCAGCTAGGGGTAACTTGATTAAGTCTCCTATAATCAGTTGTGAGTCTCCATGTTTCTGTGGGTTTCTCCACAGGCCAAATAGGTGAATTGGTGGTAGAAACACAAGTCCTGATTGTGATTGGTTGGCATCCATGGCACTCCAGACATTACCTCATGGGTTACAGCCCACCTGATAGGCTAATGATGCACATGACCCAGATCAGATTTCTAGTATATCCAGGTCCCAGGAACCCCTGCTCTCCAGTTTTGAATTGTGCATCTGTTAGGCTAGAAGCATACCAGGAATCC
The DNA here is from genome assembly GCA_016271365.2 of Neoceratodus forsteri. Classification (NCBI taxonomy): domain Eukaryota; kingdom Metazoa; phylum Chordata; order Ceratodontiformes; family Ceratodontidae; genus Neoceratodus; species Neoceratodus forsteri. The sequence continues at coordinate 125,317,661 of CM028138.1, forward strand.
CTGTCTACTCTATCAAGGTAGGAACAGCATTCTGCAAATTCAGTTATTTCTATACTTTTGTTTTTCAATCCTTACTTTGTTTCTTATCATGCGTAATAGCCATGCTTGGCAAATTCCGTATTTGTTTTATCTGCTAAAGATCTCATTTCTGGGTCAGCATGGTCCCTAGGTGGCGACCAGTATTTAGCCCCATATCCATTTTCAGGTCTTTTTTTTTTCCTCCGTGGAAATCCGTGATCTGGCGATGGCTGCCTGGCGTATCATGGCCCTAGCCAGCCTCTCGCCAGTTCCCTCAGGGCAGAACAACCGTGTTTGTGGTTCCCACGCTGGCCCGTCCTCCCTCGCTACCGCGATCGCGCCATACGGACGGTGTTGCTCTCCCTCGGCGTCCAGGGCATCATCGCCAGCAGTGGGCAGTTCCTTCCACCTCCTTGCTCCGGTGATTGATTGCTGGCGGCGTGTCTCTGCCCTTCAGCGCCCGGCTTGAGAGTCTGGTAGGCCGTAGGCCTATTCCTCCCTCTTCCCCCTCCCCCGCCCATGAGCATTTTTCAGGAGAGCCTCTCCCTGCCCTCCGCCCGTTCCGTTGCTCCTTCCTCGCCTCTTTCATGACCGCTATGCATCCAGGCCGCATCCAGGGAGGCAGAAGGCGAGCTCTGCTAGGGCGCGAGTAGGCCTCGTTTGGGCCTTCTGGAGCGAGGCCTCCTTTCGGCGTGCGCCTAGCAGGGTGGGTCATCTTCCAGGGCCCCTAGAGTCCGGCGCTCCACCGGTGACTCCGCCTCCTCCACCTCGCTGGACCGCTGAGAAACCGGAGCATTGCCCTCCGGTGAGCAGGCCACACCAGAGTGGCATTCTGGGCCTCGAGGGGAAACCTCCTTTCTCTCGACTGCCAGGGGGGGATAAATATCAGAAAATTAGAAGGTGAAAAGAAAAAAGGGTTTTGGCCAATGGCTCAACCAGCTCAGACCAGGACTTTCGGAGCCGATTGGTCAATAAAATGGCCTTAGGCCTTAAGGCCTCCCTCCCGGGCACGTCTCATAGACCAGCAGGCCACCAGACCCTGATAGCCTTTCTCTCTCCAGGCATGGCTCGGGGGGGAGTTGTGGCAGCAGTTCTCTCCTGCTGGCCCTGGGAGGATTCGTTCTGGGTGCGGCTCTGGCCCCCTTGTGCTACCTCGGCAGGCGTCTATATATATAAAAAAAAAAAAGAGGATGTTTGCTTCCCCCCCCACTTGGGTCCCTCCCATAGCGACCCCAGTGGATGAGTAACGGAGTTCCTCTCTCCACATGGTGTCCCCGGCCCCCTCCCACAGCGAGCCTCAGAACCACCAACCCCCCCCGTGGTAGGGGTCCTCCCATAGCACCCCTACCCTCAGGTGCTCCCTCTGTCTCCTCGGCCTCTCCATCACTTCCGATGGGGACATAAAAAAAAGGGGGAATATAGGGGAAAAGAGAGAGGAGATAAAGGGGTGATCATTTTTCTTCCTTAAAAGTATACTTTCTCTCTAATTGCAGATGGTAAAGGCCAAGAAGTGTTCCGTGTGCAATGCCAACCTCCTCCCCCAAACCCCTGGGCCCCTGTGCACGGCCTGCCTACTCGATGATGACCTCTCCTCGATGGAGAGGACACCACCTCAGGCCCCCTCCATCCCCGGATCCAGCAACTCGACATGGGTAGACCCGGTTCCTTATTGATCCGGAACCAACAAGCAGCAGTGGCTATGATGGAGAGCCAACAAAATTTCATGCTCAAGATCATGGAAAAGCTGGAGGCCCTCACCCAGAACAGGGCGAGACCGCCCAGCCCGGAACCCATCAAGACTAGGGGTCTACCAGAGGAGACACCCATACCTGAGGACTCCCGCCCGGTCGCACCACATGACGGCACGATGGAGGAAGGGGAGAGAGATGACGCGGGCGAAGAAGAAGAGGAGGAGGAAACTGGCGTGGATTCCGACGCAGAGGACATGGATCTGCAAGCAACACCATCCTTGACCTCAAAGCTATGCTCATTTGACACGATCCCGGGGCTCATGAAGATGATCAAGGCCACCATGGGGCTGGGCACTGAGGATCCCGAAGAGTGCAAGCCCGAGTCGAAGCTCGATCAAATGATCCAGCTTAGACCCACGACCACGGAAACCTTTCCAGTATGCCCGGCCATCGAAGACATTTTCAGCAGGGAATGGCAATCTCCTGACCAGGGAAGAATGCCAAACTGCAGAAACTTGGACAGAATGTACCCCGTCCAGGGGGAAAAGTCGGATAATTGGTGCAAGGCACCCACCATTGATCCACAGGTGGCGGCCCTGAGCAAAAACACTGTGCTCCCATGTGGCACCATAGCCCTCAAGGATCCAACAGACAAGAAAATTGAGGACATGCTCAAGAGGACATTTGAGATCGAGGGAACCACGGCCAAGGCAATGACTACCGCCATCTACACCTCTCGGGCACAGATTCGCTGGCTCAAGGAGCTCCAGGAGCAGGCTAACCCTAAGTCTAGGGAGGCAGAGCTGCTGGAGTGCACCCTGGATGCAGCCAAATATCTGGCTGATATGGCGGTGGACTCTCTCCGCCTTCAGGCAAAAGCTGCCACCATCATCAACCGGGCCCGTAGGGCGCTGTGGTTAAAACTCTGGGACGCCGATACGGAATCCAAGACTCTATTACAGAATTTACCTCTCAAAGGAATCATGTCTTTGGGGAGGGACTCAGAATTACCTGAAACAAAGGAGGAAGGTAGGGACCTCCTTAGGAATAGGTCCAAACCTCTTATGCACCTTCCGCAAGGCGGAGGTTTCGGGGTGGGATAAAGCTTGGCCAAACCCGCAGGGACTCCTTTCAGCAGAGCCACTCCTTTCAAAGTAGAGGCTCTCCCTCCAGCTCCCATGGCCCCTCTTTTCAGAACTATCAGTCCGCTCCTTTCAGATCCCGGGGTCAAAGATCCGGTACCCGAAGTAGAGGCTTCAGGGGAAAACAGTGACTACCAGCAGCCCAGGACTCACGGTCAGAACCAGTACCCCCCAGTAGGGCAAAGGCTAGCCCTGTTTGCCCACCGCTGGATGGCCACCACATCGGGCAGGTGGGTACGAGATGTAGTGTCCAAGGGATATGCCATCGAGCTATCCCAAACCCTTATCCCACACAGGTTCATGTCATCCCCCGTGTCCAGAAGGAGAGCTTCCCCCCATCAGGTACAACAGATGCTAGCAGAGCTAGTCCAAAACAAGGCCATCCAGCCCGTCCCGGTTCAGGAGCAAGGAATGGGCATGTACTCTATCTTCTTCCTGGTACCCAAAAAATTGGGGGAGCTCAGACCTATCCTGGACCTAAAACAACTGAACTGACACGTGGTCCCCCACGGGTTCAAAATGGAGACCATTCGGTCCACACTCCAGGGCATCAGGGTAGGTGACTTCATGACGTCCATCAACCTGAAGGACGCATACCTCCACATCCCCATTATCAAAAGACACAGGCAGTTCCTTCACTTCCACATCCTGGGCCATCACTTCCAATACAAGACGCTTCCTTTAGGCCTGTCCTCGGCCCCCAGAGTCTTCACCAAGGTCTCCATAACCCTGGTAGCCAGGCTCAGGGAGCAGGGATTAGACATTATCCCGTACTTGGACAATTGGCTCATCCGCGCAGGCTCCGAGGATCAGGCGCGGGCGCACACTGAGCTCGCCTTACAGGCTCTCGAGGACCACGGCTGGGTGGTGAACCGGGAAAAGAGCCAACTCCACCCCTCCCAACAAATCGAACACCTCGGGGCCCTCATCAACTCGGCCGAAGGCTGGGCAAAACCATCCCCGAGCCGGATTCACAACCTACGACAGCTGGCGCATGAGTTGAAGACACGCAACCACACCACGATGGGGAAGATAGCCCAACTGCTGGGCTGCATGGCCTCCTGCATCGACCTCATGCCCTGGGCCAGGTGGCACATGCGCCCCCTCCAGAACTACGCCCTGTCCTGCGGGGCACCAAACGAGCACAACCTCCAGTGCGTGGTGCCACTGCCGGTAGTGGTAAGATCTTCCCTGGTCTGGTGGACAACAGTAGGGAACCTGACCAGGGGAGTTCCACTGGAACCCCCTCGCACGGTCTCCATAGAGACAGACGCCAGCCTCTTGGGCTGGGGGGCCTGTCTAGGGGAGGCATCAGCACAGGGAACGTGGTCCCCAGCGGAGACCCAGCTCTCCATCAATGTTCTGGAGATGAGAGCCGTGTTCCATGCCCTGAGGGCGTTCAGGCGGCTTATCCTGGGTCGCTCGGTCATGATCCGGTCCGACAACCGGGTGACGGTGGCCTACATCGTGAAACAAGGGGGAACCAGAAGCAGGGTCATGTCAAAGGAAGCAGCAAGGGTGCTCAATTGGGTGCAGACACATCTCTCGCACCTGGGAGCAGTGCACCTTGCAGGTAAACTGAATATCAGAGCAGATTGGCTCAGCCGACAACAGATTTATCCGGGAGAATGGAGGTTGCACCTGATCCTCTTCCAGAAGATCCAGACGGCATGGGGTCCCGTGTCCATGGACCTCATGGCATCACAGGACAACGCCCAAGTGGACATGTACTACACGGTTCAGGGACGCCCACTCCCAGGGCATGGACGCCCTGTCGCAGACCTGGGGGCAGGAGTACGCGTACGTGTTTCCGCCACTCCCCCTAATCCCACAGGTACTGTCCAAGATCCGAGAATCACGTGTCACGATCATCATGGTGGCTCCCTACTGGCCACACAGATCATGGTTCATGACGATCAGAGGGATGTCGCTGGCCAGCTTCAGGATACCCGACCACCCGGACATGCTGTCACAGGGACCGGTACTTCACCCGTCCCCCCGGACCCTAAAACTCACGGCCTGGCTCCTGAAAGGAGGAGACTGATGGCAACCGGGTATCACGAGTCGGTCATTGGTACACTACTTCAGTCTAGATGGGCTTCCACCACGTCCACTTACGAGAGGCAATGGGCCATCTTCGCACAGTGGTGCCAAAGGAGAGGGTCGGTACCCTAACAGTCCGACCTGGCCACTATCCTTCTGTTCCTTCAGCAAGGAGTGGACAAGGGGCTGGCCCCATCTTCCCTAAGGGTACAACTGGCAGCCATTGGCGCAGCCATGGGACTTGTGGAGGGGCACCCACCGGGAGCTCACCCGGACACCATACGCCGTGAGAGCGGTAGAACTCCTCCAACCAAGGAACAGACCAATCATCGCCTGCGGGACCTACCTCTGGTACTGGGATCCTCAACCGCCCCATACGAACCGCTTCTAGAGGCAGACCTCTTCTGGTCGGACTAAAGACCGCCTTCCTGGTGGCCATCTGTTCATCCAGAAGGATCAGGAACTTGGCTCTCTATCGCTGTGGAGCCATATACTGTCTTCACGCCCACAGGGGTCAGACTGAGAACAGTACCGGCTTTTCAGCCAAAGGTCTCGACAAAGTTCCACAGGGAGCAGCCTATCGATCTGCCCACCCTGTCACGAGATAACCCACAGGGCCATGGCGGGGCCCCCCATCACCTGGACGTCGGGTCGGCCCTATCGGTCTACCTGGTCAGGACCCACCACATCCGCAAGACGGAGAGGCTGTTCTTTGTCTCAAAAAGACAGAGACGGGGGCTTGCGGCCTCCAAGACCACAATTGCAGGATGGCTCAGACGGGTCGTCCAACATGCCTATACGGCAAACCAGATGACCCCACCACAGGGGATCAGGGCCCACTCCACCAGGGCGGTTGCCACCTCTTGGGCCGAGAGAGCCTCAGTCTCCTCTGAGGATATTTGCAGAGCGGCCACCTGGAGTTCCTTGCATACCTTCGCTAGGCACTACAGGCTAGAGCAGCTCCAGGACTTCAGGTCATCCTTCGCAACTCAGGTTCTGACAGCAGCTTCTACTCCCGGACACTCCGACTCACTCACTTCCCACCCGGAGTGTTAACTGCTTCTTATCTCCCATGAGGTAATGTCTGGAGTGCCATGGATGCCAACCAATCACAATGGGTGTTTACTCACCTGGTAAAGGTGATTGTGTTGGTTGGCATCCATGGCACTCCAAGGCCCTTCCTCGGGAGTGATTGGAGCGTCCGCCTCAGGGGCAAAGCAGGGGGTCCCTACCAAACTCCACAATGTGTCGCAGGGGAGTTGCTTATTCTATCAAGTTCAAGTTGAACCCCTAGGTTCGAGTTCTTTTAGTCTGTAAATAATAGGAAATAAATGCAGGCCTCCGGCCTTTCTTTTTCACCATGTCGTGGTAGGCCTCCTTTGTACTTGTCTATAAACATATTGTATGTCTTTCTCTCTTGTTTTTTCTAACTAACCTTATTTCAGCTATGGAAGATTCAAACTGGAGAGCAGGGGTTCCTGGGACCTGGATATACTAGAAATCTGATCTGGGTCATGTGCATCATTAGCCTATCAGGTGGGCTGTAACCCATGAGGTAATGTCTGGAGTGCCATGGATGTCAACCAACACAATCACCTTTACCAGGTGAGTAAACACCCATTATACCTTGCTTGAGGAGTGACTGAATGGTTTCTCTGAGAGATGGTAGGGCCTCAGCAGGAAAAGGGTATTGCCTTTGCCTCTCATGGGCTGGGCCTGGGATCTCAAAGATGGTGTGCATTCTACCACAATCATGCTTGTCTGTGGCAAATGCTGAGGCAGTATAGCACAGTGGTTTAAGGCTCTGAGCTACAAATCTGGAGACCTGAGTTTGAATCCCACAGCCCCCACTTGCATATACTGTGTGACCCTGAGCAAGTCACTTAACTTCCCTGTGCTCCCAGGTTGTACCTGTAAAAAAACTTTCAGCTTAGTGTGTCTCACCTGGTTAAACAATTGAAAAAAAAATGCATCCAAATGTTTTTGCAGAATGAGGAGGAACCTCTTAAAGAGCTCATGATTTTGGAACAGAGGAGTGATGATGTCATATTCCCTGTCATTAGTGGTTATGGCTGCAACCACTTGTGAATCAGAGGTCATGAAAATGTGGTATTGTCCTCTGATTTGGAAGTAGCACATTGGCTAGGTCTACCACACAGCCGTGTGGTACAAGAAAATCAGTTCCCATAATACTGGGATGGTCGTGCATTACCATAAGCTGAGAGCTATGATATGCCTTCAAGTTGCCTATGGTCACTGATAGGATCACAGAGTGATATGTAGATAACTTCATACCATCCACACTGAAAGTGCTGGTCAACCATCTGGTGGACCAAGGAGACTTTGCTAGATCATCGTCATGTAATACAGACACAGTCGCACCTATATCCAAAAGCATTGTGAGTGGATGACCCCCGACCATGGACTCAGTGCTAGGCCTTCCACTTGTGTCCAATGCCAGCTTGTTCATAATACAGACTGGGGCCTGTAGTTATCAATCTGTATTATCAGCATTAGGGTGCTCCTGGAAGAGTGAGTGGGCCTGGTCCTTGTGGACCTCATCCCTATGCTGGATGGCTGAGATGTATGGGGATGCATCAGGGTTCAGGCCTACTGCACCCTGTTGTCTTGCACTTCGGGTATCTCCACAGCCTGCTGAGGCCTGTTCTCCTGAGCTTATAACTGTGAGGGCTTGTGCTGAGACCGCACCTGCGACAGAGAGGACCTTGCCGTGAAGGTCTCAGAGGTTTCAGTTTTCCTCCACGATCTCTCTGTTCGAGAGGCTGGGTTGATTATTTCACTTGTCCTGATTGGAATTATAATTCCAATTACATTTATTCTCATTGTGATTCCAGTTCCCACCTCCAGACTGGTGAGGCTGTTGATTGTCCGCGGGGGTAGTCTTTTTCTCATGGGCCTCGCCCTCCACAATGTAGTGGGTTGTTGACTCCTCGAAAGGTTGTACCGCTGCCACCTTCTTTGAACTGGAATTTAGATCTCAGATGTGGAGCTGATAAACCCATTCTGTTTTCTGGAGAATATCATCAAAATTGTCTATAGTGGGGACGGTTGTTGGTTCCACCTTCTCTCGACAGCTGGGATCATGTTCTGAAGGAACACATTTTTGTACTCAGTGAGGTCCGCATCTGCGGCTTCTCCTGCAAGGTTCTTGCCTGCGCAGTAGGCCTTCCAAAGCCTCTGATGGAAACTTGTGGGACATTCTTTTGCATTCTGTTTTATGGGGTAGGCTAGCATCACCCCAACCACACCTGGGTTGTGTGCAGCTATGAGTTCAGCTGCAATTTGGTCAAATGTAGCTTGGTTATCCTGATGAACCCCATCAGGAAGTTTTGGCCATAGGCCAGGATCAATAGTCTGGCAGAGGATCTGTACTTGGTAATCCACTGCTAGGCTAAGCATTTCACATTTGGAGTGTACCGTTTCCAAATGACAACTGAGGCTGTCAGTGAGACTCATTCAGCCTATGCTGTCAGTGATCTGCTGAACAGAGTGAGCCATCTGCAGGGGATTACTGGGACAATCAGTTGGAGTAAGAGTATCTCGGGTGCCCTGAAGAGCTATGTCCACTGCGTCAGCCACAGTGCAGACCATTGAATCCCAAGAAGCATTGTTTTGCAGCATTTGTTTTCTCTACACATGGAGGGTTCATTTGCTTCTGTCAGGTACATCGATATCACAAAAAGCATCTTCAATCATTTTCTCAATTTCTTCCCTATCATCCACAGAAATAACAACAACCAGAGGTGCCAATGGTAGGCTTTGAGAGGGCAATGGTAGGCCCAGGCCTCCTTCCCCATCATAGGATCGCCATGTTGGCATCTCACATGAGTCTCATCATCACGTTGATGACATAGGGATGTGCTGTCATAGCGTGGGGACCCATCATCTTGTGAGTGACAGGGTGGGATTACTGGATCCTCGTAGGGGCATGACTGGCTCATTGTACTGGGAGATGTCGTCATCTGACTCATTTTCTCTGGATGACGTAATATAGATGGGGGCAAAGCCACCCATAGCCTTAACATGACTAGTCAGAACCTCCCACTGATGGCGTAGTTTTCCCAACTTGTTTTCACAATCTTTGTGACTAACTTTTGCAATATTCTGTTCTACACCCTTTGCAATATGTTTCTGAATAACTCTATATGCAGTGCCCAATTAGCGATTTTCACCATGTTCCCTATCCAATATATCACGTACCTGGTTCAGTTCATCTTGGAGTCTATCCAAGTCCTCTCAAAGTTGATTGTTAGTTTTACTTAACAAATCATTCATTTGTAACACCTGTCTCTTATCCTGTCTCAAATTTTCACATTCATTTCTCAACGTACCTGTTTCCTGCTGATTACCTTCAACAGAACAATGCAAAAGAGTTTCTCTCATTGCACAGTGACTGAAGCTCAGTTTCCAGTTCCTACTCTTTTTTCATACATTTATTCACCTGCAATCCCATCTGTGTCTTAAGAGACAAGAGTTGCAGTTTGGGGGTTCAAAACCTTGATTCAGAGGCTTCTAAAGCAGCATAGACAGCCACGACCAACAGCCCTTTAGCCTCATGCTTTTTGGCTGTTTGTCTCGCCTCTGAGTACTGGGTTGAAATCCCCAGCATGGGGTTGTTAGATTGACTTGCGTCCAGCAAGAAGTCAGTCCATCCTCCATGGGAGGAAATGAAGTTAGAGACACCAAGTCTCAGATCTGTGCATATATTTGACGTAGTGGCCATGTTTGTACCAGTAACAGTCAATGAGGAAGCTCAAAATCAGATCCTGTGAGAGGTAGACATGTTGTGTATCGATCCACAACAGGCAAACCAGCAAACAGGTGGGCTACTGTACTCTTGTAGTCTTGCAATTGAAAACTGCCATTGGGTGTGGTGAGTCAGCATTGACTGTGCCCATTAAGCAGCCAGACTTTACAAGTTGCTATGGAGGGAAAAATAATGGGGAAGGTGGTGTGGATGTGCACACCTACTGTCCCCATCAGAAGGAATAAATTTTCGAGCAACAAGTGAAACTTTGCAAACTCTAAATAGCCTGCACACAGTCACCAATTTGTTAGGAAGACTAACCCTGATCAGGTTCTTGGCGATAATTAGAGATGCAAAGAAGTCACGGATAAGTTGCATATCAGTAATAAATTTGTTTATTGCTACAAAAGGATATCACAGTTGCACTAAGCAGTTCTTACCATAAGGAACTGGGAGCCAAAGCTTAGCATTCCCCATACCCCAAGGAGTGAAGAAGGTCTCTGAGGAGAAAACGTAATGCATTACATTGTATACTATGGTAATTACCATAGCTACCAGAAGACAGAAGCATTTCTAGTTACAGGTGATGAGCCCTATTGGCTAAAAGTGAGTTGTCTCCACAGTTATAGATAACATTATACAATTTTGCTAAGATCATCATTTCTTAGAACAGAGAAGGTACAGTTGGTACATGTACAATACAGGATGTAGTGTGATTATACAGAAATCCAAAAGGTGGCAGTGCCGACTAAAATATAACAATATGACGAAGACATGAATGTCTTGGCTTGCTACATGCAGGTTCCATGCTTTCGAGAAAGCAACGGGAATTACGATTATTACATCTTCTGACATCTACTCTTATGTGGTAGATGCCTGTGCCCTATAGGTTGGTATACTAGTCTATATGCATAATATGTGTAACATAAGGGTTGTCTAAAGTGTACAGTAGGATGTCAATTAGGGTGCAGGGACCTTCTATAACTGTATAGACCTCCTGCTAACATCTCCACAGATCACCCAGGGTGACCATGGCCTCCGACATACTGCCTAATATAATATCTGACCACACCCCAGTCCAGATGACATTTCTTTGGGGACCCCAAACCCCTGCCTCCACTCTTGGAGGATTGACACCTTGCTAGTCAAGGATGCAAAATTCCTCACATGGGCCCAAACAGAAGCCAGGCTCTTCTTCCTGGAGAACCCCATTCACGACACCATGGTGGAGAACACATGGGAGGTGTTTAAGTCCTCAGTGTGGGGTAAGATCATTGGATATGCAGGGTCCAGGAGACGCACAAAGAGAAGAGACTGGGGGAACTGGAGAAAGACATAACTGAAGTGGAAAAGGAACAGAAGAACCAGGCAGGGAGAACCCCAGGGAAGGAAAATACTGGGTCACCGTCTGGAGATCAACTCTCTCCTATCCTGCAAGGCAGAAGTCTCCATCCTCAATCTAAAGCAGAAATACTGGGAAGGTAGGGGAAAAAGGTGAGAAAGTGCTGGCCTATAAGCTGCTGAAACAGCAAATGGACAGGCATATTGCAGAGCTGAAGGACACAAAAGGGAAAGTGCACACCAAGGACGCTGAGCTGAATGAGGTCATGGCAGAGTACTACACCTCCCTATATAACTTCTGTAGGAAAGCCAACCCCCAAGCCACCTGAGCATCCCTCCAGTCATTTCACCTCCCCAATATAACTGAACAACAAACCAAGCAGTTGGATGCCCCATTTTCTACTGAAGTCAAAGGGGGTCTGCTCTCACTTTGACCAGGGAACACCCCGGGGGGGGAGGACAGGTACACATTGGAGTTTTGGCAGGCCCCAGCAGAAATAGTAGCCCCTGTCCTACAACAGACATACACAAAGGCAGAGACAAATGTGACCCCCCCCCACTATGAGAGAGGTAGTGATCACAGTGCTGCCAAAAAAAGAAAAATACCCCACCTCTTCTGGCAGCTATCGCCCAATCTCCCTACTTAATGTGGACAGTAACATTTTCACCAAAGCCTTGGCTCAATGGCTAGGCCCCCTACTACCACAGCTTAGCCACCCCTTCCAAGTAGGATTTGTCCCCGGTAGGTATGGTGCTGACCACATTAGGACTTTGGTCAACCTGGACCATGTGATCAGGGCCCTCACAATCCCCATGGCTGTAGTTGCCATCGACTATGAGAAGGCTTTCAATTCCTTGGAGTGGGACTACCTCCACGCCATCCTAAAAGACCTGGGAATAGGATCACAGTTCCGAGCCTGAGTAGAAGCCTTATATAATTTCCCCTCTGTCCGGCTCTTGACAAAATCCACTCTATCGCCCGCCCCATTTGGGCTGGAACAAGGCACCAGGTAGGGCTGCCCTCTCTCCTCCCTGCTGTTTGTCCTTGTGGTAGAGCTGCTGGCCACTAAACTTAGAGATGATAAGGGAATACAGGGAATTATGGTAGGCAGTGAGGAATACACCACCCTTATGTATGCAGATGACCTCCTGGTCCTACTCTCAGACCTGCCTAAGGCCATGCCCAGGTTGCTGGGCAACCTCCAGCAGTACCAAGAACTGTCAGGACTTTGTCTCAACCAAACCAAAACTTAGGTGCTCTCGCTAAACTCCAGATGCACACCCCAAACACTAGGGGACACCAGACTAAGATGGGCAAGGGATGGTATTATGTACCTAGGCATTAACTTCACCACCACACTCTCCAAGTTATGGGATTGCAATCTCCAACCATTACTAGTAGAGATTGTGGAAGACATGTCTAGATGGGGCAAACTTTGCCTAACCCTTGCGGGAAAGATAGCTACATTTAAGATGATCCTGGCCCCCAAACTTTTCTACATATTGGTGCACATACCCCTTCCCCCAAGCTGGACTTGGAGGATAGACAAGGTGAACAGTAGATTCCTATGGGAAGAGAAGTCCCCCAGATACAGCAGGAACAAATTGAGGGCCCACTGGATTGGGGAGGGGGGTGTCTCCCATGGCTCGAGGGATACAAATAGGCCTTCCAAATGACACAGCCATTGCATTGGATGAGGTCAAGGGACGAATCGGTACCTCAGTAGGTGGCCATGGAAGTGGCAGCCAGTCAAAAACACTCTCTGCCCTTATTAGTGTACAACCCACCCCCTACAGGACTCAAATCCCACCCTACCATAGGAGCCTACCTGTAATGTTGGGCCATACTGAGAACGAGGCTCGGGATGACACTTGCTCCAGTAAAACTGACTCCACTTTAGGGGAACAATAAGCTGCAGATAGGTAAAAAGCCGGTCCATGGCAGGGGTGGGAAGACAGGGGCATATTCAGAGTGGAGGATTTGATGGTCCCAGCCTCCATGGTGATAGACACCTTCCCCAACCTACAATCATGATGGGTACTTCCTTCCTTCCTCAGACTTCTGGAGGTACCTACAGATCTGTAGTACTATACAGAAGCATGTCAAACACAAACCCCAAGGAGAAGCCCAGGTTATACCCCTACGGCTGACAAAGAAAAAGGGCACAGCCACACTCAGGGACACCATACCCAACCAAGCTGAGGGGTCCAGACAGAAGTGGGAGATGGCCCTCCATACCAAGATTACTGAGCAGAAGTAGAAGGAATACTGGAGAACTGCTCAAAAATATTTCAAAGATGCAAAAAGTAGGTTAATACAAAATAAGATCCTACACTCTTGGTACCGCACCCCTGTGGTGCTATATGCGGCAGGGGTGCAGGGTTTCAATGTATGTTGGAACTGTAAATCCAAACTGGGGGATCTCCTACACATCTTATGGACATGCCCCCTAATACAACAAACTTGGGATTTCATCTGTGAGGTGAGGGCTAAGATATTACACAAACCAATTCCCAGATCCATTCCCCTGCTCCTCCTAGGAATGAAATCAGAGGCTCCCCACCTACAAAACCCTGAGCACCGGTGATTGGCCCTGTTGGCCATGCAGGCCAAGTACCTTCTACTTTTCAGATGGAGAACCACTGAGACTCCCAGACCCTGAGAGGTCTTGGCTTGTATGGTCCACATAGCCACCATGGACCGGCTATCACACCTAGCAAGTAACTCCATGGCAATCTATGAAGACTGCTGGATCCTTTTCCATAGATACACTACCCCAATGACTGGGGAAGGCTGTACAACCTACTGCTGGATTCACCACACGGTAGATAACTCACTGATGCTGACAGGCAGAAATCTGCCCAATGAATGACCAAGAAAAGATGAGATATGTCTTAAATCAATCCCTAATGCAAATAGTTTAACTCTGTTACTGTGTAGAATAGTGGTTCTTTGTGTTTGCTTTTACCCAGGGTGACAGATACCTGGACTTCACCCGGATCCACAAAGAATCCTCGACAACCCTCAGTGGTGCATGGAAGCCTTGCATCTCCAGACACTCGAATTCTAGCAGTAACATTCAGGTTGGTAAGTGCATGACTCATATATACTATAATACTGTATGCTGTTGGGTTGTAAATGTACCCAACAACCCTCACCCTTCATTACATTTTATGATGATCCTATTTCGTAAACTTGAAAATGTCAATAAATAATTTAACTGCAAAAAAGCATTGACATGAAGCAACTACCCTTCTCACATTAATGTTACCATACAAAATTAATTGAAACATAGAATATGACAGCAGATAAGGGTGGCTGGGTCCACCCAATCTGTCAATTTTTTAAACTTCATTTTTTGCTGCAGACCCTACTTAATCTATGGCACAATCTCGTCCCTCTCTTCCTTTTCCCTACAATTCCCTTGTGCCTGTTCCAAGCATTTTTGAACCCACCACTGCATTTGCCCCCACTACCTCCACTGGAAACCTGTTCCAGGTATCCACCACCCTTTCTGTGAAGAAGCACTTCCTCACTTCCCTCCTGAATTTACCCCCTCCAGCTTCATAACATACCCCCCTTGTTCTAGAGCACCTTTTGAAATATACTGCTCTCCTGTACCTTATTAAGCCACATGAGGGATTTAAAGATTTCTGTTGTATCTCCTCTCTCCCTCCTCTCCTCCTTAGCTTCTTTAGCCTTTCCTCATAGGACTACTGTTGCAGACCCTGCACCATTTTGGTAGCCCTCATCTGGACTACCTCCACTCTGTTTATGACCTTCTTAATATGTTGTCTCCAGAACTGGACACAGTACTTAAGGTAGGGTCTTACCAGTGATCTATATAGGAGCAGCACCACCTCCCTTTTTCTGTTGGCGTTACACCTTCAGATACACCTCTGCAACCCGCTAACCCTTCCAACTGCCTTGCCACACTGTCTGGCCATCTTCAGGTCATCTGATATAATTACCCCTAAGTCTTTTTCCTGCTTGGGGTTTGTCAGTATCACGCTACTCATTTTGTACTTTGCCCCTACGTTTATATGGCCAGGTGCATTATTGTGTATGTCTTTGCATTAAAACCCAGCTGCCAAAGTTAGAAAATTAATGGGGGAGGGAAAATGAACTCAGTGACTAAAGGAAGACAAGAAAAGTTATATCTGGAAAATGTTAAAATGCGTATAAGATTATCAGCCTTCAAACAATTTGATTATAATTGAAAATATATGATGTGCTAACACTGTATTAATACAACAACAGATCAGAAAATGCCAACGGTCATGTCAAAATTAAGTTTGAAAAATGAGGGGGGAACTCAGTGACAGAGATACAGTTTCTATGAAACAGCAAGATCAGACAATGGTTAAACAAATACAAGCGGTCATATATTCACTGCACCGATGGGACATACAACAGAACCAACCAAGATAATGGTTGCTTATATTATCTCACAAAACTGGGAAATTCCAAAGCAGTTGGGAAAGTTAGGATAGGAAGTAATGAAATGAGATGATTTGTTTAGGTAACCCAACCACCATGACAGCTGCAACAGCCATATTATGCATTCCCAAGTAAAGGTGCTGCTTCACAAGCAGTCCAACCACCATCACCCAGAGACTGGGCCTGTGTATGCCTCACCAGCACCAGCACCCAGAGACTGGGCCTGTGTATGCCTCACCATCACCAGCACCCAGAGACTGGGCCTGTGTATGCCTCACCATCACCAGCACCCAGAGACTGGGCCTGTGTATGCCTCACCATCACCAGCACCCAGAGACTGGCCTGTGTATGCCTCATCAGCACCCAGAGACTGGGCCTGTGTATGCCTCACCAGCACCCAGAGACTGGGCCTGTGTATGCCTCACCATCCCCAGCACCCAGAGACTGGGCCTGTGTATGCCTCACCATCACCAGCACCCAGAGACTGGGCCTGTGTATGCCTCATCACCAGCACCCAGAGACTGGGCCTGTGTATGCCTCACCAGCACCAGCACCCAGAGACTGGGCTTGTGTATGCCTCACCATCACCCAGAGACTGGTCCTGTGTTGCTGTACCTTCAAATAGCTCTGGTTTGGTGCCTATGTGTTTCCGTGATATACTGAGACAAAGTACAGACTGACAGACACCCTGGCAGTTGATATCTACTCTCAGTGTATTACGGAGAAACTTAGGCTCCAAACTGGAGCTATTTAAAGACATGCCACTATCGTACTCCTATAGATGTGCCCCGGCCGCTCCACGCAGGACATGTTATACTTGGGACAGCCGTGGATGACTGTGGGTGTGACGGGGAGGGCTTTTAATTGTAAAATGCCAGCAGAGAGGGTGCTGAATACACCAGATAATATTCCAAATTAAATATGGCACAGTAAGTTTTAAAAATGAACTTTTTTATGAATCTACTAATCGGGCCCTGCTTCTCACAGAGGTGGGACACGATCTGACATGGACATTTCCCTTTAAATCTGGCACATTTGTAATTTTATACTATATGGACATGTACCCAGTTTCAAGTCTCCTGCTTCAGTGCAGGATGAGTTACAGTGGTACCCAGTGTCAGGTTCCTTCTTGTCTACTCATGTCATTTAGGCTCTTTAGTCAAGAACTGACAAGAGTGAAGAAAGCCATCACTTACTAATTGTTTAATTGCCTAGTGTTCCAAATGTTATGACTAGTCATCCACTGAGGACATTATGACAGTATACTATAACATCTCACAACATTTAGGACTCTGAACCTAAGCATCACTATACTGTATAGGCAAAGAAACATTTTCACAAAATTTCACAAAAGCATTGCCAGGACTTGAGCCCCTTTTAACTTCAAAACTGCTCAACCAAATGTTATGATATTTGGCATGCCTTTAGGACACCTAAAACAAATACGCATTCAGTCTTGGGGTCTCTAGCTAAAAAGAATGACTGTATTACAACCAAATAAATAAATTTGCAAAATTTCAGAACATTTCATGAAAATGTTGTGAAATTCATGGAATTTTGTGAAGCTTCAGTGAAAATTAAATGCACTAGTTTTGTCCAGCACTAATAAATGCCTAGCTTGACTTGGTATTGTTGTAAATATTAAACAAAAATATAATCAACAAGTACTATTTGAGCAATATAAGAACCATATGTTAGACTTATTATTGTTTAATCAGATATCAAAGTCTTCCAGAAAACAATATCAAGTTTAACGATTTTTTGAAGGCATGCAGAGCCATGTGGAAGGGTACTTATGATATGAATAAATACATTTTATTTTGTTGTATTTATTTATTTAGAATTTGGTGATGAGGAAAAACACACTGAGTCAAGACACATTTCCAGGTACAATCTGGGGAAAGAGTATCCAAGAAAGAAAAACTGGTATACCAGTAATAAAAATAATACAGTAAAAATGATTAAACCAAACAAAAACATAAAAGCAAGTCGGGAGGTATAAATAAAATAATGCATGAGTGACAGATGTGCAACCAGAGAAAAGACAATCAATGAAAGGGGAAGGGTATAAAATAAAATAGTATAGTAGCCATATAGCCATACATAAATCTAACAATTACATACTTCGCTACACAAGGTGTGACACAGTAATAATCCATGTAAAAAGGAGTGCAGTCTGGGCTAATATGTATTAAGGATAATTGGAGTCCAAATGGAGCGGGAGGAGCAAGTTCGGGAAGGCAGGATATAAAAGGGAGAGAGGGGCTCTGGCAAACAGCAGAGATGGTGTATGGGAATCTGAGCTCTGGTGAATGGCAAATGGCAGTGAAAGGAAGACAGAAAGACCCACAGCTTGGCAGTGTGGTGTGGTTTCACTGCCAGCTGCTGCCTGCTTCTCCTTGTCTGCCTGCAACCTCCGGCCCCTGCTGAAGCAGCCCCTCAGCTGAAAAGGTATGCCCTATGGAGCTCGCTCCGTCCAACTTTGGCACCTTCAAGCCATTTCCTCCTGACTGGTCTCTTCAGCTGAGCGGATAAGCCTGATTGGACAATTTATTCTCCTGGCTTTGCTGACAAGCAATCCATCTCTTTTGCCTCTGCCTGGCTAATTTTTCAGCTGGTGCTTTATGCCAGCTCCCCACCCTCCCTCCTAAGCAAGCAATTACTTATATAGCCACTATATAGCCACTGATAGTCACATGAGCCACTAAAATTTAAGTACCAACATTCCTATTAGTAGGTTATAAGTTCCAACCACTAGCGGGCTCCAACCAGTGCTCTAACAGTCCTCCACTCTCTTCAAACACTTTTAGCCCAGTTAACTCAATAATTCTGCTCTCTCCCTTAATTCTGGCAAACATTCCTCCTGTTCTTATTTCTCTCCCCTACCTCCCCTTCACAGTCCTCACCCTTTTCTCCCTCCTTCCCTCCTCTGTTAATCATCCCCACCCATAAGTACCACCCCTCTCCCTCTATCTACTCTCCTGTCCTGCAAGCACCCTGGCTCATCCTTGTTAAGTCTCCTTCCCCTTTTTGTTATAGTTGGATTCCCTTTCCACTCTGGCCTTGTACTTCGCTTACACCACTCCCTGACTACTATGCTGTACTGAGTGTTCTAAAATTTCAGCACCTCCCCCTACTACCTCCCTTCCCTCTCATGCCCATCCTATCCTACATCATGGTTTATGAGCTCCAAACTACACTTCATTATTATCACATTACTCCTCTTATCTGCCGGTGATATTAATCCCAACCCTTGCCCTACTTCCACTTTTGCCCCTGTCCCATCCACCTCACCCCCCTCCCCCCTCCGCTTCCTCTTGCACCCCATTTACCCTCCCTCATGGCCTCAAACTCCTTCACCTTAATATTCGTAGCCTACTCCCAAAACCCAACCTCTTACTCCCTTTCATAGAATCCTTCGCTCCAGACATCCTTATCCTAACTGAGACCTGGCTAACTAACAAAATCCCAGATGCATCTATTGCAATCCCTGGTTATTCCTTAACCCATCAGTATCACACTGTTAAGGGTGGGGGTGTGGCCATCTACTCCTTTTCACTCCAAACCACAACCATTCTGCCAATCTTCATCCCAACTGCCTACGAGGCCCTTCTCCTAAGATTATCTTTGCCTTTCTTAGCCCCATTTTCATTGCAGGTGCCTGCTGTTGTCCCAGCCTCCACCATGCTGTAGCCACAGACCTTATTACCACTATTGCATCTCTCTTACTACTAAGAGTGAGCTCTATCTGTAAGGGGATTTCAATTAGAACTGGTTATTGCCCTCCCTAGGTAAAATTCATACTGATCTTGCTGCTCTAAATCTGTCCCAATTAATTCAGGAACCTACTCGTTTAAATACCGAAACCCTTAACCAATCTTTATTAGACTGGGCCCTAACCTCCCACCCTCATAGGGTAGGGATGAACTACAAGACAGGCAACAAAACATTCCTTGACTGGTTCCTCTCTAACTTCCTCTCCCAGATTACTGAGGTCACCGTGCTGCCTGATACACTGAGTGACCACTCCCTGATCAACTTCAGATGGTCCAACAAATACAAAAAACACCTCCCCATCATAACTGAAAGCAGGGTCTTGAGAAAAGGACAGATATGGTCTCTCAAAACAGCCCTCTGTCTGTTTGACTTGTTCCACATTGATGTGCTGTCAGACCTTGACCTTGCCTTGAAGTACTTCATTGATAGGTTTAACAGGATCTGTGATAAATATGCCCCGATAAGAAGAAGGAAATCTCATGTAGAAACAAAGAAACATAGAATTTGATGGCAGATAAGGACTGCTTGGCCCACCTACTCTGCCCATTTTCCTACCGAATGGATAAGCTGCAGATCCTAGTTAACCAACAGCCTACTTCCTCCTACCCCCCACTAGGACTGCCTTATGTCTGTCCCATGCATTCTTGAATTCCCCCACTGTTCTTGACCCCCCGACCTCCTCAGGAAGGCTGTTCCAAGCATCCACAACCCTTTCCATGAAAAAATACTTCCTCACATTACCTCTGAGCCCTCCCCCCCATCATCAAATTGTGCCTCCTTGTTCTTGCACATCTCTTTTTCTGAAATATACTACCCTCTTGGACTTTGTTGATTCCCTTGAGGTACTTGAAAGCAACAATGGGTGGATTACTGGAGAGCTCCTTGCTTTGATGAAGGAAAGGGACAATCTTTGGTCAATGGCCAGGCTCGCCGGTGACAAGCATGACTACCAGTGCTACAGAGCTTCCAGAAATAGAGGTACATATCTAATCAGACAGGCTAAAGCAAACTATCACAAAGAACAGCTGAACAGGAGCTGGGGAGATGGGAAGAGGTTCTGGGACAATATCAAAAATCTCCTCAGGAAGGATGGGAAGAAACACTGACACTTGCTCAACAATAATGGCTCTGCCACATCAGAACCACTCTCAATAGTGGAATCCTACAACTCTGTCTTCACTGATCTCAGCACTGTTATCCTTCCTGCCTATTTAAACCCCACTGAGGTTGACTGATGCAGCGAGCCAACCACTAACACTCACCTGAACTTTTACTTCAAGAGGGTGAGTCAAGGAGACAATGTCCTACATAAAAAAGAGGCACTTGGCAAAACCAGAATGGGGAGTGATGGCATTGACATGAAACTGGTATCCCTCACTCTCAAAGAACTCATCATTCCCATATCCAAACTATTTAACAAATCACTCACCCTGGCCAAATTCCCTGCAGTCTGGAAACAAGTGCTTGTGACCCCAGTCTACAAGAGCAGGGACAGGTCCAGTATCATCAACTATAGACCCATGTCAATCAATCCTCTCCCCCCCTTATCCAAGGCACTAGAAAGGATTGTAGAGGATCAACTCACTGATTACCTTAGTAAATATCAACTGCAATACCCCAGTCAATATGGATTTAGGCAGAACCACAGTACAGCCTCTGCTCTGGTGGAGTGCACTAATTATGTGCACAGGACTTTGGACAAAGGCAAACTGGTCAGATCTGCCTTCATCACTTTAACAAAAGCCTTTGATACTGTTACCCACACCCTCCTCCTGGCTCAGCTGCAGACACTGGGGTGGCAGTTAATACTGTATACTTGTTCCAAGACTACCTGTCACTCAGGTCTCAGCGAGCTAAAGTCAGCCAAGCTGTGTCGGGGGCCAGAAAAGTAGCACATAGTCAATCTTGGGACCCTTGCTTTCATCCTTTTTCCTAATGATCTTCCTAAGGCCTGTGGCACCAAAATTATCCTATATGCTGATGATGTGGTCATTCTCAGCAGCAACCCATGCATCAAGTCTCTTCAATGTGAACTGCAGTCCTCCTTCCATCGGCTTGAGGAGTGGTTCTGCAAATACAAGCACTTGCTTAATTATAAAAAAAAAAGACCATGCTCCTATCCGGCCCCTAGCTCAAGAAGAGGTTTCCACCCTCTCCATCAACAACAATATCCATGCCCTGCTGGAGCAAGTGCACTCCTTCACGTGCCTGGAAGTCACCATTGATGACACCCTCTCCTTTATTCAACACATTGATCTGGTGGTCAAGGCAGTCAGCTCCAAGCTGGGAATGCTCCATCGGCACAGAAAATATCTCTCACCAGCTGCTCTCTGCCTCTCAGTCTCTAGCTCCATACTATCCACTATTGACTAAGGCCTGGTGGTATATGGAGCAGACACTGACATGGTACTAAAGAGGGTGCAAATAGCCCTCAATAAGGCAGGCAGACTCACCCTAGCTGCCGATCACTTTACTCACACCTGCTCACTTTAAACGCAGACAAACTGACTGCAACCAGGGAGCAGAATCAAGTTCCAAACTTGCCTCCTCAGTAAAAAGGCACTTCTGGGAAAGGCACGCCAATGCATATCCAATGTCTTCTCCCTGGCCTACTCCATGTATGGCACCAGAGGCAGAAAGCTGGGGGGCACACTCTGTATCATTTCAGAGAACTGCATTTGGTCAACGTGCATTCTCCTATAGAGCCCCCCTATAGCTCAATGAGATTCCTGAGGTCCCTCACAATACTCTAAGTCTTTGCACCTTCAAGTCCAAGCTCAAGCATTACCTTGCCTCAAGTATTAATCCAATAATGGAGAGTAAGGAAGATAAAAGAGATGTGATACTAATGGGAGATTTTAACTTACCAAAAATAGATTGGAACACAGAAAAATGCACAAGATACTGGGAAAATAGGCTCCTTGAATTCTGTACAGGTAATAATATGGTGCAGTATGTAAGGGAAGGTACTGGGGTAGTAGTACCTTGGATTTAGTAATTAGTAACATGGAAGATAAGTTAGAAAATATTAGGGTTATTCAACCGTTAGGGGCTAGTGACCACAATAAGATTATCTTTCAGATATCTGAGAAAATTCGCAGGTAAATAGATGTTACAAAAACAAAGAATTATAGAATGGCCAAAATGTCTGCTATAAAACAAGACCTTAAGGATTGGAAATGGGAGAAAGAATTTGAGGGTAAGTCATTGCCAGAAGTATGGACTCTTACAGTAGATAGGATTACTGGTAGTGTTAGGAAACATGTACCTGAAGTAAATAAGTACAATAGAAAGGGTAAAATTCCAAGATGGTTGACAAATAACATTCAAAGAACAATAAAAAGGAAAAAAACAGAGCTTATAAGAAATTAAAAAAAAAAACTGATATAGCAATAAGGAGTCCTATGCAAATAGCTTGAGACAGAGTAAAAAAGTCATAAGAAAAGCTAAGGGCCGGGCTGAGTTATTGCCTTGAAAGGTAACTATGAACAGTTTTATAGCTACATAGGTAGTTTAAGGTACGGACAGAGGCATATTGTCAAGTTAGTTGATGAAATAAAATAACTGAAGATGATAACAAGATGGCATAAAAATGTAATGATTATTTTTTAAACACCATTCCTGGTGATAACAGGGATATTGATGATGATGATAGTGACCAAGCATCCATTATGACAACACCTCTAAAATTCATTGGTGTAAATGAGGTTTATGAGAAATTAAAGAAATTAAAGATAAATAAATCCTGTGGACTGGATGGGCTGCATCCATACCTTTTGAATGAAATGGCGGAAGAATTGGCTGGTCCCTTAACTGTGTTATTTAACCTGTCATTGGTCTCGACGGAAGTGCTGAATGAATGGAAACAGCCTAATGCCACCTCAATTTTATAAAATGGTGACAAAACTAGGGTGTAAAATTACCACCCCATTAGAATCATGTCTATAATAGGCAAACTTATGGAAGAATTTATTAAAGAACAAATAAAATATAATTTAAATCAGTTGGGTTTGGTGGATGTTACACAGCATGGTTTTGTGGAAGGGACAGCATGTGTTACAAATCTGCTGAGTTTTTTTTGAGTCTGTGAGCCAGGCTCTCGATAGTGGTCTGCCAGTGGATGTTGTATACCTTGATTATTCCAAGGTATTTAATTCTGCATCACACAAAAAACTGGTGACTACAATGATGGAATTGGGTGTGGATAGTGGCCTGATAAAATGGATTGAGGCTTGGATGACTGGAAGAATGCAAAGGGTAGGCATAAGAGGACAGTGATCAGACTGGGGAATGGGTGGATAGTGGGGTGCCTCCGGGGTCGATATTTGGGCCTGTACTCTTTAGAATTTTTGTATCTACTATGCAGGTCCAGGGAGGGGCATGGCTATGCAAATATACAGATGATACCAAAGTGGGAGCCATAGTTAATAACAAACCCTCTATTCAAAACTTTAGGGTACAACTGAGCAGGCTAGAAGATTGGGCGGAAGAAAATAAACTTGCTTTTAATAACATCAAATATAAGGTCATGCATTTTGGAAGTACAAACCAGAGGGCTATGTATACATTGAATAATACAATATTGAACACAACAGACAGTGAAAAAGATTTGGGAGTTTGGATGACAGATAATCTAAGCCTTAATAAACATAATAAAGAATGTGTAAAAAGGGCCAACAGAGTATTAGGTAATATTCTTAGACATACAAACAGTAGAGATGAGAAGGTGCTAGTTCCACTGTACTGTTCTTTGGTTAGACCGGTGCTCGAGTATGGCTCCCCTTAAGCACCCCACAGGATCTAAAAAGCTCAGATGCAGTACTGAAAATGCAACAGAGACTAACTAGAAAAGTTAGGAGAACACATGGACCATCCTACAAGGGCAGGTTAGAGAAGCTGGGTATGGTCACAATGGCATATTGCAAATTGAGGGGAGATTTATGTTATGTATATAAAGCATTTAACAATGAAGTTATTTGGGAAACATCAGGTCTCTCTAAAAAAGAAGTATCCTATAGAAGAATTCAGAGACATTATTGTCAACTGAAGGGGGGACTGTATAAGATCTCAAGAAGAGGGAAGTGGTTTAGCCAGAGGGTTGTGGACATATGGAACTCATTACCAGAGTTGGTGGTGGGAGCTCCTAGCATGGCATCCTTTAAGTACCAACTAGATTCCTTTACGAGGGAAAGAAAATTAGAATACATCCACTGATAGTGGCAAATCAAGTAATGGCTAGCTTAGCTGCATAGACTTGAAAAAGTACCTATGAACCTTTTACATGTGACTGTATGCAGAACTCCTGATGTTTCATCCCTGGCTGCTCCCTGTTTGCTTCCACTTGATGCCACTACCTATCCTGGGATGTATACATTACTCCCTGATCTTGCCATGTCTAACTTCCTTGTCTTCCCACCCCCACCCCCCTGTTCCCCCCTCCACCCCATATGTCCCAAACCTCCTTTTCTCTATCTCCCCCTACCCCTTTTCCTGTGGTCCACCTGCAGCATCCGTAGCTCACTCTGCATTCCTTTTTTTTTCAAAACTTGGTTTTATTTAATGACCGAAGCATTCAATTCCATTTATACATTTCCATAGATCTGGTTACATACATCAATACATTTTTTTAAGACAATAATTACAGAGGATCTCTTGGGCTAAGGACTACAATATTTGAAGATCCTGTCTGCTTACATCTAGGTATCCTAGACTATGTCTAGACCTTTAGAAGCTATTTCGGTTTGGTTAATAGAAAAGATAGCTACAGCAGTCTTCCAACGATTTTTCTTCAGGTCTGCAGTGCTGTAACAGTCCACCATATTGCAGATTAATGGTAATGATTTATTGATAAGGTTTAGACTGTCTAAAGTTTGACAGATCAACTCACTGGAACCCTTAGCATCAATAAGAGCTTCTGGGCTATAAACAATGACTCAACAGGAGACTTAACATTTGGTTAGGGAGACCATGTCACATTCTGTAGTGATTGTTCCTCTTATGAAAACTATTGAGGGGGAAATGTGTGTGTGTGGGGGTGTCAGATACCTTACTCCTGGGGCTTCCCCTTATGTCTCAGCTCAGAATACCAGTTTGGTCAATACCTGTCAGAGCCACCCACATCCCCCATTGTTCTTTGTGTTTGTCCAAAGCTAGCCTGAGCTTGGCTGTTAACTCTTCCAAATTTCCTGATCTTATCCACCCTGAGTTGCCACATGTCCAGGGAAGGGAGGCGTGGCTTATAGCCAATTGGCCATAATTTCTTTTTGGCCTGCCAGACATAGTGTCCAAAAAATATTTTGTTTGGGATTTCCCACCATTGAGATTCCCACCCCCAATATCACTGTGTTGAAGGACAGTGGTATGTGTGACCCCCAAGGCTGTGTATGACTTGTCCTATACCTTTTCAGAAATCCAAGATTTTCAGCCACGCCTGAAAATGTGAGCTTGGGACCCCACTTGCCCACAACCCCTCCAACAATGATCTGTAGAACCTATGGCAAAGAACCTCATTATTGTTGGAGTACAAAGAAGCAGGTCAGGCACTTCCAATGGAATTCTCTCCAGCCTGGGGAAGAGGTGGGTCTCCAGCCCCTCTCCCAGGCCAGGTTCCACTGGTCTACTGGAATAGCTGCTCCAGTGTCCTTTTCCCACCTGAATCTCAGGGCTTCAAATTGTGCACAATTGTCCCCTTGGAGAGTTTTGAATGCTCCCGAGATTAGTTTCCCTCTGCTCTCCAGATACACCTACCACTATAGGAAGGATTCTAGTCCGGTAAGGTCTCTCCCAATAAGGGGAATTAGGTCCTTTTCCAAAAGATAATGCCTGACCTGCAGGAATCTGTAAAAGTCTACTCTGTCTAGGGTGTATTTACCCTGAAGGTCAGTGAAGGAGGCCAATCCCTCTCCCCCTAGCAGGTTCCTGAAGTGTATTAATGCTCAAGTATTCCATCTCTGGAATCTGGAGTCTGATCAGGGTGGTTGAAGTGGGGGTCTCCCAGGATTGAAGCCAGTGGGCCTATCCCTTCCAGTGTGTTAGTGAGCTTTCTGGCCAGGACCAGTAGCCTGAGGGTGTGTTTGGTCCAGGGATTCCTCAGGCTCTTCTACAGCTCAGGGTAAGCGGGGCATGGGAGAGAGGGGCAAGCGTGACCAGTCTCAATTGTTGTGTCTCTATTTCCCTCCATCCCATACCTCTGCTCTGTTTTACCCAAACGACCACCAGAACCAGTTGTGCTGCTATATAATACAGTTTAAGGCTGGGAAAAACTAAACCTGTCCATGACTTAGGCTGTGTCAGGAGTGGGTAACCAATGCATTTCCTGCTTCTTTGCCAAATAAAAGCCGAGAGAATCGTATTAACTGTTTTGAAAAATGCCTGTGGCATGTTGACAGGGAGGGCTTGAAATAAAAATAGAAGCCTGGGGAGGGTGTTCATCTTAATGGACTCAATTTGGCCCCCCAAAGAGAGTGGGAGTAATTCCCACTTGGCCAGGCCTGCCCAAATCTCTCTCCAGAGCTTTCGATAGTTAAGCTCAAAAAGACTCAAAAGTTAGTAGAAGATTTTAACTCCCAGGTAACGTGCTGTGTGTGGCCCACTTGAAAGAGAAGTTCTGGAGTGTCTCCCATGGTAGGGTGCCCTCAAATTTGATTGCTTCGGATTTGTCTAAGTTGATTTTATAGCTGGAGACCTCTCCATAGGTCTGCAGCCCCTGAGTCAGAGCTGGGAGGGAGGTCCCTGGAGAGCTAAGAAAAAAGAGAGTGTCATCAGCATATAATGAGATTTTGTGGTCTCGACCCCCAGTCTGAATCCCTTGAACTGCCTCATTCCCTCATACTGCCACTGTGAGGGGCTCAATGCACAGGGCAAACAGGAGGGGAGAGATTGAACAAACCTGCCTTGTACCCCTAGTCAAGTGGAATCTCCCCGTTGTGAATCCGTTCACCCACACCATGGCCTGGGGAGCTGCGTATAGCATCTCTACGTTTGTTCTAAATTTGGGGCCTGTGCCCATCTCTTCAAGAGTTCTGTGTAGGAACCTCCAGTCCACCCTATCAAAGGCCTTTTTCATGTCCATGAATACTGCCAGTGTCAGTTCTCCAGAAGACTGCTGGCAGGTTATTAGATTTAACAGACACCTGATATTGTCATGTATGAGCCTTCCGTTAATGAAACCTGCTTGATCCAGGTGGACCAGGCTCCCCGCACACAACTGCAATCTAGGTGCCAGGATCATGGCATGCACCTTCTGATCCACGTTCAAAAGTGAGTTGGGTCTGTATGAGCTGCAGGCCTTTGGATTTTTAATTTCCTTGTGAATTCCTGTTCTCTGGGTGTATTGCCAGCTCTGTGGTGCCCCCTCCCCCCCCCGGACCCCACAGCAGACCTCTCCCAGGAGAGGTGACAATTCCAACTCCAAGGCTTTGTACCTCTCCAATGCTAGACCATCTGGGCCTGGGGCCTTTCCTGTTTTTAGATCTCCAATTATGGAGCAGATCTCTCTGTCCACTATGGAGCATCCAATTTTTCCCTTTCCTCTTTTGAAAGTTTTTGGAGTTTTACCTTCTGGAAGAAAGAGTCAGGTTTCTCCTGGTATCCCCCACCTGTTCTTGACTATACAATTGTTTATAACATTTTAGAAATTGATTATCTATCCCCTCTGGATCCATCATGTACCTACTTGGCTGTGTTGGAGAGCGGAGCCTCGTGAAGGTTCTGGAGGCCGCTTCCTTCCTAAGCTGCCACACAAAGAACCTACCAGCACAGTTCCCCACCTCAAAAAAACTCTGGCAAGAGTATCTCAACTGCCCTTCAATTTTGTCATCTAAGATCTTATTAAGTCTCTTTCTGGTCTCCTCTAATCTTTCACTCACCTCGCCATTAAGAACAATTTTGTGTTCCATCTCAAGGTCAAATAACTTGTTTTCTAACTCTAATATTTATATTTGCAGTTTCTTCTTGAGGTTGCAAGCATAACTGATTGTCTTACCAGTAATATATGCTTTTAAGCCATCCCACCAAACTGCCTAAGTGGTATCTTGGGTCGGGTTGTTTGCCTTATAGTCCTTTATTTAATCTGTCATCACATTTTTGTATTGCACCCTATTCAGGAGAGAGACATGCAGTCTCCAAGAGGATTTTTTTTATCTTGGGACCAGTCCATAGTTGTAAAGTGACCATACTATGGTCTGAAATGGATCTGGGAAGGATTCTAGCACCATTAATTTGTGCAACCAGTCCCCCGAGATCCAAATAATGTCAAGCCTGGAATAGACTCGATGTGGGTCCGACCAGCATGTGTAATTACGAACTCCTGGGTGTATGTGTCACCAAACCTCTACTAATCCAAGGTCTCTGGTCAGGTGAGACAGAGTGGTGGTGGCTCAAGAGGGTGGACCGCTCAAGATACCCAACTTATCCAGAGCAGGGTGGAGGGTAGTATTGAAATCCCCTCTCACTATGAATAGATCCCCAGGTAGTTGAGCTGCCTTAAGGAGGACATCTTAAAGAAAGTCACTGTTCTCTAAATCTTGGTTGGCAGCATACATATTGAAGATCATGCAGGGAGTCCCCCTATAAGTGCCCCTGACCAGCAGGAATCTCCCTTCAGGATCTGCCTGCAGCTCTGAGCGTTGAAATGGGCAGTATTTATGGAAGAGAACTGCTACACTCCTTCTATGGGGGTGGGCCATGTATAGGGCATAAAATGTCTGTCCTACTCAGGCCTGTTTGAGTTTCATACACTTTTTTAGGTCTAAATGTGTTTCTTGCAAAAGTGCTATCTCCACCTTTACCCTGTGTAACTCTGTCAATATTCTCTTTCTCTTAATCGGTCTACCTAGACCCCTCACAATATGTATGGCTATGTTTCCTTCCGCCATTGTTCCATATTCCCCCTCCCACTCCCTATATTGGGGTATGTGACACAGTCTCCCACAACCAGTAACCAATACAATAACAGTAACATGCAACATTTTAACTTATCAAAACAATAAACTGTACTTCCACAGTAAAGAACTTAAACCCAGTCGGTCCTTGAATGAATTTAGAATAACTGAATGGGGCCCCCAACTAAGGACCCATCGCTTAACCTGCGCTTTTGGGTGACAGGGCCTAAACCCTTAAACGTCTAACCCTGTGTGATCTAAGACCACCCAATGTACATTCTTTTAAAATCTTGAATCGGTCTATACCTTCCCTCCTAACAACACTGAGGGTCCCCCCCAGGCATGGTGTGGGATCAGGAGGAAGGACATGGAGCGATGGGCCAACATTATCCATGGAGCCCTCCCCCCAAGTGGGCACCCTGCAAAATGCCACCAGCCCAACCACCCCCTTGAAAGAACCAGTTTCTGGTGCCCTTGAACAACCCCTTCTGTTCCTTGTGACCCTCTTTATTAGGTAACTTTCCATCACCGTAGGGGTTAGTAAGCTCTTCTCAATGAGGGAGGGCAGCAGGGGAGTGAGGGCTGGCCCAAGCACCCCCCCAAGCAGCTCCATCCTAGGTCTGCCTAATGGTGGGATCAGCCTTAGAAGCTATTAATAAATGCTGTGGGGAAGGGATTCCCAAAAAAGGGAGCAGACTCAGTGTCAGCCCCCACCAGGGGTAGAGCCCCAATTTTAGTGATGCCATTGTGCCATTTTCTCCTCTGGAGAGGGATAACCCCCCCCCAAGAAGAGAGGAAACCTTCTGGTAGTCCTGTTGCTCAGTTCTCACCCCTCCAAACATCCCTCCATATCCTGCCTTATTAATATGATTCCTCTCCCAATGCCCCCCTTCCCACCAAACCCCTGCAGATTTTTAGAAAACAAAGATGAATGGTAAGAAACAAAATCCAAACCCAACTTGGGTACCCCCAGTATTAGCCGCCAAGAATCCTCTCTGTCCAGGAGAGTGTAGAGGACCATCTAGGCCCAAAGTTAGCTCTCAGTCTTGACTAAATAGCAAGCTGGGCAATGCAGATTGTCTGCCAGTCTGAAGTGATGCAAATCAGGTCACAGAGACCTGTGTCGAATGTTGTGAATTCCCGAGTCTCTCTCCTGTGTTGCTCTATCCCCTGGGTGCCCCGATTGCCCTGGGGAGGAAGGGCGACTCCATTTTTGTGACCCTGGCACTTTGTTCCACTGGTATACAAATGGTAGAAGCTCTCTGTCTGGTGCAGTAGGTCTGGACAAGAAATCCTGAGGGACCCCAAGCTTCAGTAGCAGTGCCTTTGCTTCCCCCAAAGAACGGAAAAAATGTGGGCCCTCTGCGAGGAAGATTTTAAGCTAAGCAGGGTCAATTAGGGACATCCGTATGTTCTTGGAAGCCAGGAATTTCTTGCTCTCCAACAGCACCCGCCTTTTCTGTTGTGTTATGGGGGTGTAATTATGGTCAAAACAGAAATGCTTGTCCCCAGATACGATCTCTTTCTTGGCCCACGCCACCTGCAGTATTTAATTTTTCATTCTGAAGTCCAAGAATTGTAGCACTATGGACCAGGGAGTAGCATTTGGACTGGTGGGTTTCTTTGCTAATGCCTTGTGGGCACGTATGATATTTAGAGGAAGGTCCTTAGGCAAGGTCAGTATCTCTTTTAGAAAGGAATCTTAAAACTCTTCAATTTTTCACTGTTCAGTATCTCCGTGTACCCCATAGATCCTTAAATTGTCTCTCCTGAAGCAGAACTCCAGATCATCCAGTTTATCTGATAGTTCCTTCTCTCTCCGTACTATGTATCTGATAGCCTCCTCATGCCGGTCTATCTCTGTGTTTGCCTCCGAGAGGCCTGCTTTGAGGTCTGTGGCATGCATTTCAACCTCCGCAAGGCCTTTGGTATTCTCAGCTGGTGATTGCTCTGTTTTGTAGAGAGTTTCATTTATTTTCCCCAGCTCATGGAAAAGCCTGCAGGAGAGATTGTAAATTCTTCCTCCGATGGCTCCTCCATGCTTTCTCGTGGCATAGTTGGAGCGGCAGCGGTCCTGCTTTTCTGTGGGGCCTTGGGATCTAGTGAGTTGGCTGGTGCAGTTGGTTTAAGAAAATCGGGTAGCGAGTCCTTATTTTTGGATTTTGGAGGCATTTCGACCACAAACACTGTTCTAAACACTTTGACTGAGTTTTAGCAGAGTTTGGGCACCAGGAGAGGCAAAAAAATGATGTTTTAAAAGATCTGGGGATTGGAGCTCTCAAGTTCAGCAACTGATCTGCATGACAATGGAACCAGAAGTCCCCCACCCTGCATTCCTAGCTTCTCCTCTCACCTAACTTGCTGCTGACAAGGCCTCTGGCTCAAGGTTGTTCCCTACCCCCAGCCTTCTCCCCCCACACCTCCTTCTGGAGGGGAGCTCATTCTGAACTCTGCTTTGTTGAAGTTCCCTTCAGTACCTGCCAATGACAAACTATTACGTTTTGCTTATATTACTTATCTATATTATTACATTGCATATTTGTATTATATGTATTATTGTATTTCTGTTTCAAATTGTGTCTGTGTATTGTACTATGTTACATAACGTGAAACCTTTTTAAAAGAGCTTATGCTCAAAGGTTGTTTCCCAATCAGTAAATAAATAAATAATAAATCCAGTCTGAACTCTTACCTGGTTTGCTAAGTGACCACCACATGATTTATTTAGTCAGGAAAGTACACCACCCCAAGGCACCCCATAAACTATTAATAATTCACTCCTACAAACCTCTGGATCTAGCCCCTCTCCACCATGATTTAATCAACGCTGACTGGGCTCCTATGGCTTCAGCCCAATCTATAGACCAAGCTCTGGCACATTTCAAACAAAAACTACTCAACATCTGGGACAAATGTGCCCCACTGAAACAGGCTAGAGTCTGCAGCAACCACCAACCCTGGGTTACCCTGGAAATACTAGCTTGCCAACATGCACGAGACGAAGCTTGGAAGATCCATAAATCATCCAATGACCCTCATGGCTGCACTATATACTGCACTGTCTGAAATTCCTGTACCAAGGCCATTAGGCTGGCAAAAGCTTAATATTTCAGGGGCACCTTTAATTCAAATATAAACAACCCAACTAAGTTCTGAAAAGTGGTCCACCCTCTATTCTCCCCCAAAACTAAACCTTTACCTCCGTTATGCAAAATTAATAATGAACTGATAACTGAACATCCTGCTGTTGCAAGGGAATGTAATTCTTATTTTACATCATGTGCCTGTGCCCTGCTCAAGCCACTACTGACACAGCCCCTATCCCCATCTCCTACTACAGCACCCCCTAGGGTAAAATTGCTATCTGAGGGCTTCTCCTTCTCCTTCTCCCCTATCTCCCCTACTGATACCCTAAATACACTTCTTGCTATTAACCCATCAAAAGGTAGCTCACCTGATGGCATTGACCCTAAGCTACTATATCTATCAGCTCCTGCTATGTCCCGTCCTCTGTCTGTTCTCCTAAACCTTTCTTTCCTCACTGCTTCAGTCCCTGAAGCCTGGAAACATGCCATTGTCTTCCCTTTACTGAAAGGAGGAGACCTCTCACCTCCTGGGAACTACTGCCCTATCTTGCTTCTACCTACCATTGCTAAACTGCAAGAACACTTGGTTCTCACTCATTTTACCTCCTTTCTTGATGCCTCCTCTTTCTTCACTTCTTTCCAATCTGGATTTTGGAAGAACCATTCCATCACCACTTCCCTACTTAGGCTCACTGACTCTATCCACTCAGCCATGGATAATGGTCATATCACATGTGTTATCTTTGTCAACCTTGCCAAGGCCTTTGACACTCTTCTAGTCTCTCCTCCTTGATACCCTCTCTTCAGCTAGCCTGTCTCCGACTAAATGCAACTGGTGCAGATCATATCTTGTAGGTAGGACTCAACTGGTTAAAATAGCTGATTCAACATCCCTACCCCTCTACATCTCGACTGGTATGCCTCAAGTCTCCATACTTGTCCCACTCTTATTTTCAGTTTGCCTAAATGACCTATCATCAGTATGCGCCATGTCTTCCATCCATATGTACGCTGACGATATGGTTCTGTTCACCTCTGGCCAGTCACCCTCTTATGTAGCTACCAGCTTACAGCTTGACTTCAATAATGTTCATCACTGGCTAAGCTCACATCAACTCTTCCTCTATGCCAAGAAGACAGTCTCCAAGACCTTTGACACTAGGCAGAGACTCTCTTGGCTGCCCTCCCCGCCCTCTTTCTACACCCTAGACAGGACCACACTCTTTTAGATACCTGGGTGTATGGCTAGACAAGCACTTAATCTTTTCTGGACATGTTGATGCCATCCTGAAAAAAACTGTGCCCCAAGCTTGGCATCCTTTATAGGGACCATAGTTGCTTATCACTTCTGGCTAGGCGAGACCTTGTCCAGAAAATGATTCTCCCTATTTTTGACTATTGTGACATAGTCTACAGTGCTGCACTCTAATCTTCCCTAACCAGATTGGATACTCTCTTCAATGCCTTCTGTCACTTTGCTCTGGACTCCCCCTCCTGCACCCATCACTGCAGCTTATATCACTCTCTAGCTTTCCCCTCACTGGAGAACAGATGCCTCTCTCCTGCACCAAATTTACTTCCAAATTCTGGTTTGGCACTCTCCCCTCATACCTTTCCTCTTCTCTAACTATTCTCAACCCCTCCTCCTACTCTCTCAGATCTACTGACATGCACCCTTTACAAACCCATGGCATTCTACCTCTACTGGGAAGGCCAAATTTTCTAACCGCTTCCCTAAACTCTGGAACTCTCTACCCCATTCAATCAGACACTCCTCATCCCTGTCATCTAATCAGACACTCCTCATCCCTGTCATCTATCTCCTCATTCCTACATAATTTTTTTCTCCACAAACTGAGCTTGCTCCTAGCACCCCTCAAGCCCACATTCTGCTTATCTCCTTCCTATACAATCTCTATTAATTTCAAGTGGCTGTTTGCTGAACTTTACACTGGTGCTAGCACTTACTGTTGTTCTCCCTAGTAACACACTAAGTATAGCATTTATTCCGATTCCATGTCTACAGCCTATTATTTTTATGTGTCTGTGAATGTTGTAAAGTTTATTTTGTTAACAGACTATGTAACCCTTTGTATGTTTAATATATAAATGAATTGCCTGTATAATTAATCCAATACCCTCTCCCCCAGTAGGCACAAGCAACTTGTTGTTCAGTTTGCCTTTCTGGTGAAACTCTTCAATAAATAAATAAGAAAGAGAGAAAGGATAGTTGCAGAACCAAGTGTGTCTGCAGAAAAGCTGCAAAGTAGAGTTCTGAAGCAGAGGAGGGAGGTGGCAGAATGGAGGGCAGAAGGGAGGGTATTGCAAAGGAGGGGAAGTCGAGATGAGAAGGCAGATTGCCCAGCTGAGTATTTACAATGGGAAACTGAGCATGGCTTGGTAGAATGCAGGGAATAGTATAAGAGAGGTATGAGGACAAATGGAGAGATAAAGTAGCAGACTAGGCAACTGAACAAAAACTTGGATAAAAAGGAGGCAAATTCCCTTTCATCCTCGTTCCTCTACCTCAGCCATCTCTGCTAATTGCTTTGCCCCAGGCCTAGTGACCATATCCTTAGCTTCCTCTCCCTCCATCCTCCCCAGCTGCCTGCTCTATTCCTTGCATTCTTTTTGAGCCTCCAACTGCCACTACAACTTGACAATGCACATCTTTAGAGCATCAACCCCCCCTGCAGTGGTTGCAGATGTATTCTCCACCTGCCCTCCATAGGCAGGATTGTACCTCACACAGCCCTGGCAGTACCCTAGATGTACTTTCCTCCCAGTGACCTGGATGCTAGCTCCCCTCATCAGCTCAGCTGCAAATCATCCTCCTCATGTCCACAGCATGCCTTGGCAGTGCTCAAAGTACATTAACAACCTCCTTGGTATCCTACTCTGTTAGAAACCATTACCCCTTGGCCAATTCCCCTTTAGCCCAACTCCCAATTACCAGATGAGTGATATTTCACTACTGGGCTTGTTTGTTTTTGACTCACACAGTATCTGACTTCTAAGGCACTGAGCCCCACCTCACAGTTAACCTCTTGTTGAAACTGGTTACCTCAGCACAATAGTGTGGGTGTTATGCAACCAGTTTAAGCAGGAACATAATCCCTGACTATGTTCCTTATACTTGATCTAATTACCCTCAATGTTCTTGGCACCATACATTTAAAAAGAATCACTTGGCTTCTTAAAGTAAATTAGGCTCCATTCTACCCAACCTTTAAATGAATATGACTTATCTTAGCTTATAAGATCTATTATCCTGCCCTCTTCCCCCTTTCTGACCAATTTAAATTGCCCATCCAAAATTATAGTTGTGTCCCTCCAAAAGTTAAATGCCACTCACTTGTTTTGCAGTAAAATGAGTTATCTGTACTTGCAAGCTCTTCTTTGCAGAAAATCTTACAACAGATACACTGGCTGACACTACAGTCCTCCCTAGTGGTCACTGTGGAAAGCTGCCTCAAGAAATAACTAAAGCAAATACAGTATGGAGCTGCACACTGACATAGTGCACGTGACACATAATTAACTATCAGGGATCACTTTAGAACTATGTGGGATAAGCGCCTATGGGCTCCCATAATTCCAACACTGGCTTGAATGTCGATGCCAACATATATAGTAGCAAGGCAGTGAGCCTAGATACATAGCTGGTATAAGACACAAAAAAATTTCAGTGTTTACTCTAAGTTGGTTAGAATGGAACCAATGGAGAACATTGTTGAAGTTCTGCTGAAGTAGGTCCTTCACAGTTGCAGAGGAAGGACCAGAGGTGAAGATGACTGTGTCATCTGTAGGTATGTTGATATGGGAGTTGACACAGGAGGAGGGGAGTTCTTTGAGAAAAATGGAGAAAAGGAGGGGGGACCAAGGACGGAGCCCTGTGGAACCACAGACTGGATAGGAAGGGGAAGTGACAGGGAACCACTGACCTGCATTGACTGTAGATGGTTGGTTAGGTAAGAATGGAACCAAGCAACAGCAGGGGAAGATAGTCCAGAAAAATCTCAGCTTGTCCAGGAGAAGAGGGTGAGAGGGTGAGACTCAAAATTAAAGACTTGGCCACATTGACAAACATTGCTGTGGTAATGAGTCCCTGGTTCATCTCAAAGAAGATGGCATCAGTGACACAGAGGAGGGAGGAGATTATGGAATGGTGCTTCCAGAAGCCAGATTGGAAAGGTGATAGGAAGTTAGTGGATGAGAGGAAATTGAGGAGCCTGGAGTGGACCAGTTTCTCTTGCAGTTTAGAAAGGGAAGGGAGAAGGAAGATGGGATGAAAGTTACCAGGAGAGGCTGTGTAGCCCCCTTTGTGAAGAAGAATAACTTTGGCCAACTTTCAGGACTAAGGAACAGTGCAGAGAGTGAAGGAAAGGTTAAACAGGTGAGTAAGGGGAACTGCAATAGCATGAACTGAGAGGTGTAGGAACTTGGGGTTGAGACTATCAGGACTGAACTTTGTGAGTGATGCGCTGGACATCTGTGAGTGATGCACACACAGACATGTCTACTGATGCACGGTGCTGCATCAGTGCACACCCCCCACATCTGTTGGTCTTGCCAGTACTGCCACGTAGTCTCTACTGGGTTGGTAGGCAAGTCACAGATCTCAGAGTCCCCCTTTCCAAAGGGAGGAATGCTGTTCTGGGATGCTCAGTCCTTCCTCATCCAGACATCCCCTGAGTGACCCTGCTCCATTCCCAAACCCAGGTCACCAGCGTGGATGGACATAAGGTGTCAACGCCTCAGCCCTCCATGCCTCAGAGCTGCCTACATTAATTTAATTTAAACAAATACCTTCAGTCTTCAGGAACCACACCAAGAGAGGCCTCAACATCTATTACTTAATAAGCCCACTGGATTTTGGACCTAGGGGAAGCTCACGGGGCAAAATCAAGGCCCTTAGAATTCTTGGTCTCTGTGGCTGCAGAACTAAGTGCAGAACAAAGGGCTGTTGCAGAACATAAGTGGTGCTGTAAAAATTCCTCTTTAGTAGTAATTTTCATTTAAAAATATTAGTTTTCCTCAGTTCAAGGCTCATTTCCCCACTTCAGCTGTCCTGAAGTCCCTCCTCCCCATGCTTAATAAATAATGTCATAAATGACATTACCTGGTATGTAAGCCACTGGCTGGTCA
The DNA here is from genome assembly GCA_016271365.2 of Neoceratodus forsteri. Taxonomy (NCBI): domain Eukaryota; kingdom Metazoa; phylum Chordata; order Ceratodontiformes; family Ceratodontidae; genus Neoceratodus; species Neoceratodus forsteri. Next base: position 125,354,997 of record CM028138.1, read on the forward strand.
GAAAGCCACCACCAAAGTAAATAATTCCGGCCACAGAAGTCAAACAATTATACCACAGAAGTTTAGGAGTCCTACAGTAAAATGTAATGTTTAACAGCCGACTCCATATCGGCACATCAGGTACACACAAATTACATTTATCTGGGATGCATTACCTACAACCTTGGGGACCAGCACTGTTGCAGAGGGAGCTCTGAAATTCTTCATTGCCTAAGTCCTCAAACTGTAGGCTGTTTACAGCATCTGGTATTTGTTGTGGGATTCATCCTATGCCAGATGTGGAATTTTTAACAGGAAATGATTCGGAACATGCCAAATATTTTGAAGGTAAAGTGTCAACAAGGACGACCCTTAATCTGAACTGGCTCGTCTCTTTTATAGTTAGAATGCATGCTTATTCTGTGGTCCACTCATCCAAGCAGACCAGCTGTCACACAGTATCATAAAAGAGAAGCATGAAAGCACTTCAGGATTTCATTGATCCAAAGTAGACCAGTCGGAATTAATTTTTATTTAAACTCAATTTTGATTACAGAAGAATGTTTTCCTGAAGATTACAGCTGACTTAAAGGTAAAGCAAAGACCCAGTGAGAGAGTCAAGGCACCTGGTATTTACAGTTCTTTGTATTCGCCCTATGTCTGAAGTAAAAATAACAAATAAAAAAGCAGACCTTGCAGATTCTGCCAAAAGAAAGGGTGGAAAGAAGTGGGGAGTGTTTTGTTGTGTCCAAAAGGGAGTTGTGAAATTCATCATTCCATATGTCCTCAGACTGTAGACTGTCCACACCATCATCTGGTATATGTTTTGGGATACATCCTATGCCAGATATGGAAATAACAGGAAATTAACCATGACACTGTGGTACTATATTAGGACTTCCATTAATCTGAACTGGCTTATCTCACTTATTCATACACTATATGCTTACTTTGTGGTCCACTCATCCAGACAGGCCAGCTGCCAGACAGTATCATAAAATAGAAGCATGAGAGCACTTTAGGATTTCATTGGTCTAAAGCAGACTGGGCAAAGTTAATTTTTATTTAAACTTTATTTTTATTACAAAAGAATGTACCACTCAAGATTATAGATGACTAAGAGGTAAGACAAAGATCGGAGGGGGATTCAAAGTACCTGGGGCCTGATGTTCAGAAGGTTTAAGAACTAAATCTCACACAGCAACCACAGGTGCAGAAAACAAATCCCAGCACTGGCAGCTATCCTAATTTTCTTCACTTGAGACTGGCACAGTTTTTGGGGCTCTTACTAGTCCCAATAAGGCTGTCCTCTTTATCCCAATGACACTCTTTGTGAAACATGCAGGAGTTAGCCATATGGGATGTACAGGGGCCCTACCGGGCTGATGCTCAGTCTGACTGTGGGGGGTCAGCATCATTCCCAGAATGCAGTCCTAGCTGGCAGGGGACATTATACCTGGTATTACCAGGCATAGCTTTTGGTGTAGCTGCAGCAGAAAATATCTGAAAGGTGCTGTAAATTGCAGAACTGGTCGCAAACTGGCTCCATGATGGAAAATACGACACATGCAGAGAAACCTTGCAGCCCCAAAGTTTTCCTCATGTGTGCTGAAAAGGGAAGGTTTTGAAAACCTGGTCCATGGTATTTACAGTACTTAGTATTCATTCTATGACAGAAATAAAAATAACAAGAAAGGAAGAAGACCCTGCAAAAAGAAAGTGTTTTGTTGGGTTGAAGAGGGAGTTCTAAAACTCTTTTTATTTATTTATTGAGATTTTGGAATTTAAACCTTTGAGTCAGAAACTCATTTACAAAGGCTCCACATCAGAATACAGTACAATAATTGGCAAAATACAATAAGTATACATACAGGGGAGTGATACAAATGGGTAAAAATAGGCATGTGCATTGAGAGAAGTCTAGTATATAGTGTTCATTTGGGACAATGGCATAATACAAATTAATACAGAGTAGACAATATTGTAGCGAACATCATGCATAGGAGACAATTGATTTGGGATCAGGGAAAGAACAAAGGTAAGGGTAAGGCGGGAGGGACATCCTTTGTCACTGTGAGGCAGGATGAAAATCCTGTGTCGGGTGGGGGGGGAGGGAGGCTGGGGAGGATGAGGAGAGATTCATTACATATTGTGAGTCCTCAAACTGTAGGCTGTTCACAGCATCTGTTATACATTTTGGGATTCATCCTATGCCAGTTTTTGAAGTGGCTATAAATTATTCTGAACATTCAAAATGTTTTTAAGGCAAAATGTCAGCATGACACCATGGTAACATTACTGAACTTGGACTCCAGTTATCTGACTTGACTTATCTCACTTACAGACAGACTACATGCTTGTTCTGTGGTTTACGCATCCAGACAGGCCAGCTGCCAGGCAAAATCACAAAATAGAAACATGAAAACACTTTAACATTATGCTGGTCCACAGTAGATTGCTAACAATTTATTTTTATTTAAACTTTATTTTTGCTCATTTTAATTACCAGTAATATACAGATATCTATAAGAAAACAACAGAAAAAACTGAGAAAAAGGGAGAAAACAAAACAAATCTAATAACTACATTTTTTGCAGTAAAAAATGCTGAGGTGGGGGGCTAAACTGAAGGATGTTTAGTTATGTAATTTTTGTCTACGTAAAGCTCAACAAGCACATGCTTTTAATCTAGGGCAAACAAAATAAATACTAGATTCATATAGCTGCCATGTATCTAAGTTAAAATTAATGATCCAAAGACCCAAAGATCCAAAGATTTTAGATTACAGACCTCTATGTCCATCAAGTAAAGAAGGGTATAAAAGAAAGTGTATAAAGACAATTGGGGTTTTATGTTTTTTCCACAAGTTTCAGATTAAATATTCAGTTGTGCAATTATTCGAACAATGATTATTAGTGTAAATTCATTTTTAACCAAAGCTGCTGCTTTTAACATGCCCTTCTCAGAGTCTGAAGATGAAAGAAGTGACCAAGTACATCCAGAGTCCTTAGAGGATTAACCCTTTGATTGAAGGAAATTGGCCAATTGATTAGGATAAAAAAATGTCCACATCCCTCCATGTGGATAAGTGCTCACGGTGATTTTTGCAGACAAACTTTAAAGCAGGATTGCATGTTAGCACTGAACATTTTGACCTTTTTTTTAATTTTAGACTTGCTTTTATCACTTGACTTGTATGATACCTTTTTTCCCACATTTTGAGCCTGCTTTGCCACTTTTTTTTTACAGTTGAAATACTAAAAGTAGTGTTCCTTTTAATATGGTTTGGACCAGGTTTTCATCAGTATTCTCTGTTGTTTTTGAAAGCCCACTGTTTAAGGTCACTTTTTTTGTGACAGTAATGAACTAGCATGTACCAGACATGGCTCCCTCACCTTATGGGACAGCAGGTGTACAAAAAATGCCGAGAATACTGATGAAAACCTGTTCTGAGTCATATTAAAATGAGTGCTCCTTTTATTATTTCAAATGTGAATTCAATGGGCTTATGCAACTTAAGGGAGAAGTTATGCTTGTGCAACTTTATTGATAGTCTAAAGGTATTTTAAAGAATGGTCTGTTGATTGTCATACGTGAATATTTTGGCCATTTGCACTCTCTGTTCTGCTGGGAACTACCACCCTGTCAGGGTACTGTGATGGCAAAGGAACCCTCTTGAGCAGGGTTCCACCCCCAGAGGTGCCATGAGAACATAAATCGTTTATGTTAAACATACCTTAGGAAGAAACCCCAAGGACAGAGGCACACTGCTGGAGGAGGCAGGGAGGATATTGGGGCAAAGAAACAGTGGCTGGTTGCACAAAAGAGTTAAGTCCATGTTTAAGGCAGGTTTTTGGTCTTACAAAAGTAAGGCAGGCTTAAAAAATGTAAGTCTATTGCACAGAAACGTTCTTACATTGTACTGGTCTTATTTAAAGACTTTTATTTAAGTCTCCTATGTACCAGGAGTATTTCATCATAGCAAGATTATGTTGCTGTAGTTGATTATGGGAAAATCTACTTTCTTGTACTTTATTGTGGGAAACCATTCTATATATCGTACACTACAAAATATATATACTTGAAACAGAATATCAAAAAGATCTTGGTTCACACCTTGTAAATGTTAAAATTCAATGAATTGCTCATTAAACTTTTTCGTAAAGATTTAGGGATGGTGGGTGAAAATGCCTAGGGATCCCCCCCACACACACACTCACTTTCTGTACAGCTCTCATCTTGACTTACAGGCCAGCGATACTGGCAGGGTTCCCACCTAGGTTCACTCTGTTGCCTGGGAGATGCCATGAAGATACATCCCCTCACTTCCCCCCACCAGTATGGAGAGGGATGGGGCATGCAGCCCTTTCCACACTCCCACTGACTGACATGATGGAGGGTCATGGGGGGGACCAGATTACATGAGCATTTGGAATATGGCCCTGGCCACTACTTTATGATGAATCCCATTACTCCAACATGGCATCTCACCTCAGCAGCTTTACAGAGTCCCACAGGTAGGGTTATTATGAGACCCAGCACAGACATCCACTTGGGACCCCCCCCCCAACTTCCACCCACAAAACTCCCTCCTCTCAGGTAAGGAGTCATGATTTTAGATAAAGTGCAACTGGATTCTCAGGGGAGGTGAGTTATGGAAGTGGTCAGTCACTTAGGTGGGAGAGTAGTGGTGGTAAATATATATATATTCTCCAAATGCCAATTAGACAGACTTTTTGTATCACCCTTGTCAGCCATAGCAAATGTCAGGTTGGACTCCTGTATCCTGATTATGATCAGGTGTTATATGAGGTTCATGATGTCCACATACAACTACACAAGAGACAGGGTTACATATTAGCTGATGATGTCTGCAGAAGGTCTCGTCGATGTCTGGATACAAAAGAACACAACAGGCTACAATTCCACCTTTTAATCTCCACAGCACAACTTATACAGTCATACTGATCTCTGGCTCATCGATGCTGCAGTAGCGGAGGGATACGAAACATGAGGTTGACTCGGTTCTTATGTCAAAACATGCTCCAATCTTCATTGACTACTTGCTGGCCAGTACTGGCTGTACCCTCACCAAAATGAAGGTGCGGTCCTCTATTCCTCTGGGACCTCAAATTCAAGGTGTGGGTATTCAGGGAGGCAGAGCATTATTTCAACACCAGTTCTTCCCCTTGGGGTTCCAGACTCCTTCAGTGGCACTGTCAGGCACCCACTCACACTCAAACCTGCCAGCTGCAACATCATATCACTCGTAACTGATATCTGATCTTCCTCCTAGTCCTATTACGATGCGGTGGTGGTGGTGGTGGTGGTCAGTGACTGCAGCCAGTGCTTGTCAGTGGTCATAGCATCATGTGATCTGAACAATGTACTCCCTGGAAGACAGGAGAGAGAGACGACAAGATTGGGACCTTCAAGTACTTGAAAGGGATAAATAAGGTTGATATGGAGAGTCTCTTTAAGCTGAGTGGCAACCATAACACAAGGGGGCACAGTCTTTAGCTGGAGGATGGGTGGTTTAGGAGGGAGGTCAGGAAGCACTTCTTCACAGAGAGGGTGGTGGACACTTGGAATGCACTGCTAGAAGAGATCATCTCATTGAAGACAGTGGACAGCTTTAAGAGAGTCTGGGATAGGCATGGGGGAAAGTAAGGATCATGGGTAGAGAGGATGGGAGGAGTGGGGAGGGAGGGCAAGAACATTAGCTTAAGCTGTGGACTCTGCAATATGAGCAGACTCGATAGACCAAATGGCCTTCTTCTGCTGGTTTCTTCATATGTCATTGGCTATGGGAGCCTCTGGGATGAGTGCTGTGGGTGATGCTGAGTGCACTTACTACAGTGACTCACTTAGACTTGAGACTTACCCTTGAGGTTATTGCCAGGCTGGAACTGTATGGGCCCCAGCTAGTAGCCTAGCCTTCAAGGAGTGCATTGAGGTCCTGGTTTAAGGACCATGATGAAAATATTTTATATTCTTTTTTTTTTCCATTATGCTTTTTATCCCCCTCAGCTCAGACAGGCAGCTGTTCTGCCCTGTCCTCACTTCCCCTGATGGGCTACTGCCTCCCCAGGTTCCAGTGGTTTGAATCCCCCATGGATTCCCCCCTTGGTAGGGCCAGAAAAGGGAGGGCTATCCCCCCCAAAATGGAGCACAATCTAGATGTACTCCAGGGACCAAGTGGCAGCATGGGTCAGAGAAAGTGGACAGGGTTTTATCAAACCCGCCTGACTGCCATTTTTCCATTTTTCTCCTCCACCCCCCCCCCCGTAATGGCAGCATGCCACTGCATGTGCATGAAAGTTCACGCATGCTGTGGAATCATGGCCCCAAGCCTCTCAGAGACTGCATTACCAGCTGGGTCTCCACCCATGGCAAAGGCTGAGACAGTTTTGCCACACCTCCTGGGAAATAATAGTTGTTCATAGGATGCTCAATCCTTCCCTCCACCCCGGCAGACCCCAAGCAACACGACGTCATACTTGCATCCCAGTCGCCAACACTTACATAACTCAGGATAAGTTAAGGTTTACCCAGTTTCAGATTTTGAACAATTTATATTTCACTCCTACTAAACTAGTGAGAAAGGGAACAACTCATTCTTCCCAATGCACAAGGTGTAGGCAAGCCAAGGGGATGTCCTTTCATGTTTTTTGGGACTCCCCTAAAGTAGCTTTCTTATGGACATTAATCCAGAATAAAGTGGACCCCCTCCTTAGAATTGATAGCAATTTTTCTCCTTACTTATGTATAGTTGAGGCAAGGCAAGGTATGTTTTATTTGTATGGCGCCCATTCCCGGAGGCTCTGGGCACCTTACAGAAAAATACAATAAACATACAGTACATAAATATAAAACGTAATTAATGCAATTTAAAATAACTAAAATGTAGGACAATTTAAAACTGATAAAATATCATAAACAGGGACCAAGCAACATGTCAAAATTCAGTATTCATTGAAAGCCAGAAAGAGGTGTGCCTTCAACCTCCATTTAAACACATCTACCAAGGGGGCCTCCCGGACTGCAGATGGTAATGTGTTCCACAGGGATGGTCCAGAAATGCTAAAAGCATGATCTCCAGAAGTCTTGAGCCATACCCTGGGAACAACCAGGAGGCCCCTCGAAGAGGCATGGAGGGAGCAAGCAGAGGTCACCAGTGTCAGGAGCTCTAACAGACAGACAGGGCCCAGTCCATTTAGGGCCTTGTAGGTGAGAAACTCCACCTTGAAAAGGACCCTCCACCTGACCGGCAGCCAGTGCAGAGCATGCAGAAAAGGGGTCACGTGACTAGACCTAGAAAGGCCAGTCAGTAGCTGAGCTGCTGCATTCTGCACTAGTTGCAGTCTGCGGAGGGTCCCTCCCATGACCCTTAAGTAAAGAGTGTTGCAGTAGTTGAGCTTGGAAGAAACAAAGGCATGTACTAGTGTTGGTCGGTCCTCGGGCAGAACAAGGAACTTAATCCGGGCAATGTTCTGTAGATGGTAAAAACCACTACTGACTACAGATGACACCTGGTCTTTGAAAGTCAGTCTGCTGTCAAGGATTATGCCCAGATTTTGCTCCCTTATGGAAGCTGTCAACAGGGTATAACCCAGCACAAGACCAGAATCAGCCCCGGACAGCAACCCATCATGCCCATGACCAGACTCAATCACCATCATTTCCATCTTAGCCAGGTTGAGTCTCAGCCAGCTGGAAGCCATCCAGTCATTGATTTTAGCCAGACAGATGTTAAGCACATCCACAGCTCCTGATGTTCCAGGAGCAGATGACAAACACAATTGGGCATCATCTGCGTAACAGTGAAACTCTACACTCTGTTGTCAAATGATCTCACCCAAGGGCAGCATATACACTGCGAACAACATCGGTGACAGGATCGAGCCCTGTGGAACTCCACAAGAAAGAGGCATTGGGGAGGAGGAAAATTCCCCATCACCCCCCGTTGCACCCTGTCTGAGGGATAGGGCTCAAACCACCTGATAACAGTACCGGCAAGTCCACAAAACTCACAGAGCCGATCCAATAACGCGACATGGTCCACAGTGTCAAAAGCTGAGGAGAGATCAAGGAGTACAAGATCTGATCTGTCTCCTCTATCTCTAGCCCTGATCAGATCATTATGCACCCTCACTAGAAGTGTGTCAGTGCTGTGTCTAGCCCAAAAACCCAACTGAAATAACTCATAAATATCTGAGGACACCAGGTGATCCTTGAGCTGTTGTGCCACTAACTTCTCAACAATCTTGCTCAGAAAGGCAGGTTGGAGATAGGACGGTAGTTCGCCAGGACATCAGGGTCGAGGGAAGGTTTCTTAAGGAGGGACCTCACCAGCGCCTCTTTCAAGGCAGCCAGGAGAACTCCCACTGCCATCGAGCACCTGAAAATCCTGGTGAACTCTGGGCCAACAGCCTCAACACATCCCATTAAGAACCATGTCGGGGCTGGGTCCAGTTCACAAAATGTGTGCTTCAGCTCTACGATCACCTTAGTCACATCGGACACCTCAACTGGCCTAAACTCTTCCCAGACAGGTGGAGTGCCTCTGTCCCCCTAGCCTGACCACTGCTGGGCAAAAACCTAAATGGCCAAATCCCTGACCAGATGCCCAACACTCTGTCGGAGAAGAACAAAGCAAACTCTTCACATAAAGTGGATGAAAAGGCTTTTTTCGGCTGCAGACAAGCAGGATAAGGAAGCCTGTCTACAGTTCGGAACAGCTGAGAAGGTCTGTTCCTCCCCGCATCAATCTCCCTGGACAGAAATTCTACCTTCTTATGGAGATTGCCCCCGGTACTCACCACAGTGAACATGCAGGGCCAACTTGTCTGACTCCTGCCGGGTCCTCCACCAGCGACACTCCAGCTTCCAACTCCTGATCTTCATCACTCTGAGATCCATGTCAAACCATGGGGATCTCACATGAGAAGATCTGGGTCATAAATGAACTGGTGCAATGGCATACAGAGCTTCAGAAACCATCCTATTATAGGTGGCAACCACTTCTCCGGTGCCAATTGCACATGCCACATCAGATAAATCAGCAAACACAAACAGTCCCACTGGGTACAAGCGATAACTGACCATTGAGGACTATAATAAGGTGAAGGAGTGCAGATATTTTATGGCCCTGATCACTCTCAGTTAAAAAGGTGGTGCTTCATCAATGGTTTGATACTGCAGTCTTATCTTACCATGACTGGTTGCAGGTACTTTTATTTAATATTTGGTTAGAACGGATGATTGCTAACTTACATAATTGCCTGCCTTCCTTTAATAAGATATGGAGTAAATTGCACACTTTGTATACAATGTGAACTATTTAATATGGCTCCCTTTTGTACATGGATCTGTCCTGTAGTAGTTGTTTTGATAAAGGCTTTGTGAGTTCTCATGTGCCATCAGCTGATTTGGGTTATGCCACTCTGCTGGGGGAAGGATGGTGAAGGGATGGGTGGGATATGTTAGTTGTTGTTGTTTGCCTTTTTTGTCTTGTTTTAATGCTTAGCTGTATTTGTATGGTTTTAGTGAATTTTATCTCAATAAAGCATATTAAATAAAAAAAAGATTGGAGAAAAAGCTCACTGAGGTTGAGTGTAGTTCTGCAGAATTAGAGGGTGATGGACATAGTTCCACTCGATAAGGGGTTGGACAAGGAACAAGCAGAGAAATACAGAACAGAACAAAGAAAAAAAGTGGTTGCTTAGGGGAGCAAAAACTGGGAGGAGAATGGGGGGGGGGCTAGGACCTTGGAGGGACAGTAGGTCCCATGGCGATAGTGGAGGACTACAGACCCACATACATTTTTTTTTTTTTTTGGTAACTACATTAGGTAGCATAGGTAATATGTTGAGGGTCTCTTACCTGGGTTCTGGGGAGCAAAAGATTGTAGTCTTGAAGGGATGACTTCCATTGAACCTGTAAAATAAAATACAGGAATGTGGTCAAAAATGATCCTTAGTTCTTAGGGAATAAATAGGAAGAATATGATAGCTTAAACAGAGTATTACTTATCTGTTGGGAAAATAATGAGGAAAACAGGTCAATATGGAGAAAATACAGCTGTGACAGCAGAGACAGAGAGCGCAGATACAAAAGGGGCATATGACAGCATAAGAATAAAGAACAAGCATTTGTCAATACCGAATGTTTGCGTGCTGGTATTAGCACTGGAAATGCAGGAGGTACACAGATGCAGAATAGGAATGGCAGTGAAGTATTGAACTTCACGCCAACCCCACCTCCATCTTGTAGAGATGGACAGGCATTGGGGTAAGTGTTTGGGTTGTTGCCCATGACGTTCATGCTCTGTCACCTCACTCTATTCTGCAGACACCGACACGTGTTGAAGTGTGTCTTGGGATGTTTTACTTTACAGTCACCCCATTCCATAAGGACATACACTGAAATGGGTGCAGCATAGGAGAATAGGGTGAACTGTGGGGCTGAACAGTCCAAGGTACACCTTGATGCCTGTCACTGGGTGGGGGTGGGATGGCATGAGCAGTACAGTCGGCAATCCAAAGGCACACCCCGATGCCTGTCAGTCTGTACAGGGTGTGACATTATGGTTAGAAACCCTAACGTCCCAGGCATTTGTTAGTTTTGCACCACAAATTTTCAAGATGACCTTTTTGTGACCCCACCTCATGAAAGCATTTGGGACCTCTTCTCATGAAGAGTGGTAGCATGATTTTGTCAATGTGTCCCAAACTTTGATTTCCAACAGCAACCATGCCATTCTGCGCCACATGTACGAAAATGCAGATTGGGCAGGATATGAAGAATGACAGCTGTACCATCTATAGGGAGGTGTGAAGAGATGGCAATGTTGAAAATCTGTAGTGGGAATAGTAAAAATGCTCGCACTTCCGAGCATACGTGGAAACTGCGCAATGCATGTGTGTAACACAGTCATTTTATGCACTTTCATCACCAAATTTTCAACATAGGCATTTTAGGACCTCTGCTCATGAACAGTGTTACTGTGATTTTCTTAATGTATCCCAAACACTGATTTCCCACAGCGTGCATGCTATTGTACACTGGAAGTACAAAAACACATTTTGGCCAGGATGTGGAAAATGACAGCTCTACTGTTCATAAGAAGGTGTGATAAAATGGCAATGTTGAAAATCTGGAGAGAAAATATTGCGAATTTGCGAAGTTATGAGCGTGCATGTATCCTGCCCAATGCACACTCATAACACGCTCATTTTATGGACTTTCATCACAAAATTTTCAACATAGGGATTTTAGAACCTCTGCTCATGAACAGTGTCACTGTGATTTTCTTAATGCGTCTCAAACACTGATTTCCCACAGCAACCATGCTATTCTGCGCCAGAAGTGCAAAAACACGTTTTGGCCAAGATGTAAAAAATGGCAGCTGCACTGTTCATAAGGAGGTGCATAAAAATGGCAATGTTGAAAATCTGGAGTGAAAATATTGCAAATTTGAGAAGTTACGAGCGTGCATGGAACCTGCTCAATGCACACTCGTAACACACTCATTTTATGGACTTTCATCACAAAATTTTCAACATAGGCATTTTAGAACCTCTGCTCATGAACAGTGTCACTGTCATTTTCTTAATGTGTCCTGAACACTGAGTTTCCACAGCGACCGTGATATTCTGTGCCAGAACTGCAAAAACACATTTCGGCCAGGATGTGAAAAATGACAGCTACACTGTTCATAAGGAGCTGTGGAAAAATGCCAATGTTGAAAATCTGGAGTGAAAATATTGCAAATCGGTGAAGTTACGAGTGTGTGTAGCAACTGCGCAATGCATGCTCATAAAACAGTAATTTGGGGAATTTTTCCCACCAAATTTGCAACATGGACTTTTTGAGAGCCCAACTCATGAACACTGACACTGTCATTTCGTAAATCAAGCCCGAAAGGTGATTCTGTGCAGTGAATGCGAAATCACCTTTGGAACTGATTAATGCCATGACAGCAGTTGAATTCATGAGGAGGGGGCCCAATAACCCCATGTCGAAAAGTTGGTGCCACAATTCCCCAAAATGCCCAAGACATGCACCAAAGTTGAAAAAAAAATATTTATGCCATTATACAGCTTACCGGCATTTCCACAGTTCGTGGTTAGCTTTAAAGAGTGCAGGTGTGTTCCCAGTCCACTGAAGATCATCACACTGGGCTCTGAAGGTAAGTATGGGGTGAGAGAGGGGTGCGGGGAGGCAAGGTGTGCAGAGGGTGGGTGCAGGTTGGGGAGACCACTGGACATGACAAGAGACCATTTTCTGCTTTGCAGGTTACAAAAAAAAAAACATTGCGAGACAGTTTTCTTTTTACAGGGTCATTTGGCACACTGGGGTGGGCTCCCAGAGTGCTACCCCACTGATTTTTTTATTGGGGAGCTGTAACTGATAGGGGATTGGTCACCCCCATCGGCTAATGGGGGGGACAAGAGCCGAGAGGGACTGGGCACCCCCTCAGCACAAACAGAATGTTTTTTGGGGGGGATATTATGCTGACAGGGATTGGGCTCCCCTGTTGGCAAATGACACGGGGGGAATGAAGCCGATGGAGATTGGGCTCTCTGTTGGCAAAATAATGTTCCTGGGGCACATGATGCTGAGGGGGATTGGGCAACCCCTCAGCACAGGGGGAGTAATATTGTTTGTGTACATGGCGATGGCTTGCCACCACATTCACAAACAATATTACACTAGGTAACGTTCTGCCCAGCAATGATGGGTCACTCTCTCATTGCAGCAGAATGGCTGATGTTGCAATTATGAGGTAGCCCCTGATTGCTGCAGTGAAAACGTTTCAAGTTGGTGGCACTTTTGGAGACCAGTGTCATCAGCACACTGTGCCTCCATTCGTCCACCAGTGCCAAGCCCCCAAACATAGTACCTCTGTTGGCTGCTACAGTGCCGCGCCTCCACAACCCAGTTCCCTCCTAAGCTGCCACATAATGTTTCTTGCACATGCGTGCAAGCAAACATAAAAGGGACCATTGTATAAAAGTTATAGGTAAGACAAGGTAGTAAGATAGAAATATATAGAAAAAAAATAAACAGAAAAATAGAATAGAAAAATGTTGTGGGGGGGAGGGGCTCTGCAGAAACCACTTATCGCCATAGATTCCTAGTGGTCAATATTAAATATAGTGGCTAGGGTGGGCTAGTTGGGACTCTGTTGAGCTAATGGCCCAGCATAAATAAAATCATTTAACATTGAAGGTCCAGGGTGCTACAGGTATCCCATGTGGGGCCAGTAAATTATATACATAATATCCCTGATGGGCTAGTGGTCTGATTTCTCTGGTGACCCAATGTCCAAACATATTTATTTTATTCTTTGGTAACTAGGTAAGACCCACTAGGCACAAGCGCCTGTTTTCATGGGTGTCCGGGGAGCACTGTGGAGGTTAAGTGACATACTCAAAGTCACACAGTATGCAGGTGGAGATTTGGGAATCAAATCCAGGTGTGCCTGTTGGATGCACCAGGCTCATTCACAGCTTATTACTCTAACCTCTACCCCATACTGCCAGCCCAATAGTGTTCAAGACAAAAAACTTTCCCTTAGGTCTAGTGCAGTTTTCCGGGCCCTGATTTCATTTTGACAACAGGCATGGCGGTGGAGGACACACTGGTACTGCAGTACATGGGCTCGTGCTCATTTTAATTTTTTTATGGAACACAAGTGCAACCATGTTTCATGATCTTTTCACTGTGACACAACAGCATTCTGCTTGGGAAGAAAATCTAGGCAGAACACTATTCTTCTACATACTTTAGTATAGTAATGGCACCTGAAGCTGGCCCGCAAGTGCAGCAGCAAGTGCACCCACTTGTGGCACTGACAACCCAAGTTCAGGATCAAGCTCAGGCATCAGAGGGTCAACCAGGCGGAGGCAACAGCTGGGACCACTCTGGGAAGGGGAGGAGGTAAATTAAGGCAGATGTCTGAGGGTCGGGTGTGGAAGCGTGACCATTCTGCACTGGATATCATTGCAAGTCCGTGCCTTTGGGGGCACCAGAACAATAGAAACATCCCATTGGCTGGGAGAAAGACATTGTTCCTCCACCCCCACATCCACTGCTGGATCCGACCCACCTGGGTCCTGACTCCCTTGGTCCCGCCCACTGCCTGCAGTCCACCCCACTTTCTCTGTTGCCTGCTGTCCACCCTGCTCCCTCCGTTCCCCGTCCCTGCATCTGGAGTAAAACTAAATCCTCCCGCTTCCTCCCGCTGCCTGCTGTCCAGTCTGCTCCCTCCGTCCTGGTGCCTGGAGTAAAAGTAACCCCTCCGGCTCCATCCCACTGCCTGCTGTCCGCCCTGCTCCCATGTCATGGCAGCCGGAGTAAAAGTGAACCTTCCCGCTCCCTCCCACTGCCTGCTGTCCGCCCCGCTCCCCGTCCTGGCACCTGGAGTAAAAGTGAACCCTCCCCCTCCCTCCCACTGCCTACTGTCTGCCCCACTCCCTCCGTTCCCCGTCCCGGCACCCGAGTAAAAGTAAACCCTCCCTCCCTCCCACTGCCTGCTGTCCACCCCACTCCCTCCATTCCCCATCCTGGTACCCGTAGTAAAGTACAATTCCTACTATGCTGCCATCCTTAGAAATGTTTGCACGACACTCATCAATGCACAATCTATTGAGTGCGCTGTACTTGACTGTGATGTCCTGGCATCTTGTCTTGCTACATTTGAGAGCCGCAAAAGCAAACGGCCCACTATTACCACACGGCAAGATAGTGCTCGCAGTGCCATGTAATTAGTGCAATGATGCTGCACATATTGAAGCATTAACAATTATGACAGGAGCAGACTAAGGCTGCAGAGTGCCTGCCCATGCTTTTCCCAGGGCCTTCTGATGACCACACCCCCTGCAGAGGCACTCCATCAGCCAGCTACCAATTACGATGCCAGACCATCCCCAACTAAAGAGAAAGTGGTTCACTTCTGTGCTGTATATGATGGCTGCAAGTGATTGTGCCTGTCATGCCTGCCATTTGCCTTCAAATTGTCATGAGCCCTGAGGTGGCAGCTTACCTGTGACTGCAGCACTGCCGGCATGAAATGCCAACTGCCGATCCAGTCCACAGCTAGCAGCAACTAGCAGTCATTCCACAGTCCAGCAGTATCATGATGTTTCCCGTGTTTGCCAGCCTGCCATGTCTGCTGCCTTGAACTGACTGCCAGCGCTACAAAACCATCCCCTTCCCTCCACCCCTTGGCCAGCAATACATGCATCTCCTCTATCCTAGCAGTACTGTATGCCCTAGGACAATCTAGTTGCCTTCCTTATGCTGCCACATTAGAGTTCCAGAGAATGTTTCAGCTTGCTTGGTTCTCCCTCCTTGCAACCCAGCTGATATCTGGATATGACAGCCTGGAGCTAATTGCCATGATGCTGGTTCAATGCCAGAGAATAGTACTTGCTGACATCTGGTTCCCTTTGAATGGTAGCACCATGGCCGACATTTATGTTGCCTCTGGCACAGGCACCCAGATTGTGAAGCACACATTCCAACAGTAGGTGAAGTCATTATGGAGTGCAGACCGCTTTAGCGCCCCCTTCCCCCCTTCGAACATACAGACACAGAAGCATATATTTACACACATAGCCACATGTCTATTACTTTATTTGCAGTCATTCTGAATATTTGGGAGATTTCAGTAGCTATGGGAACTGTGCATAGCTACCTGTTGCCTCTTGCTATCTGCCACCGGTGTCTCCAAAGACAAGAATCTAGAATTGTAGCAGGCACAGCAAACCAGAATTATGTTGCTTTCATTGCTATCTTGCCACTCATTCAGTTCTTGCATGTAGGTGCAGCTTCTTGGTTTACTGTTGATGCACATTGCATGACTACATTGTGCCTTCTTCAGAAGACTTTGCTGGCTTATGGCTGTAACATAAAAAGAATTATTACACAGTGCAGCCACTATTACAATATACCTTTGTATTTTGCCACAAATTTGTATTTTTCATGCCACCTTCATGATTTTGTACAGCACCCATACCTTGTATAGGACAACATACCTGTGTGCATGGAAATCTGTTTATCTTGTTATGCTGTCTCACTGTCTTGTGCCTTTCATTCCTGGATCTACTAATTAAAAAAAAGAAAAGGAAGACAATAAACAGCATATGCTTGCTGTCACTGCAGCAAGTTTATTTTCTTTTTCTTTATTCCTACATCCAGCAATGAAATCAAGACAAACAAATGCATATTGCAAGCCTAACTGATGTTCATGTACATAGATATGTTCCCCTGTATAATACATAGCTGGTAAACAAGGTATCCCTCTGTGAAGCCACTTGGCCAGATGCCATATGGAGCACTGCATCAACTTCTGAAGACCTCATCTCCGTAAGGGCATAGACAGGATAGAGGCAGAGCAGAGGAGGACAACCATAATGGTACAGGTCCTGCAAGACAAACCATGCAAGCAGAAACTAAAGCAGCTTCACATGTGTCCTCTTGCAGACAGGAGGAACACAGTACATATGATAGAAACTTTGAAGTGCCTCAGTACGATCGACACATCTCAAGACAGTAGCATCTCTTAGGGAAACACATGTGGAACAAGAAGACATACTGTGAAGATAGAGGTGGGTGGTTTGCAGCACTGGGAAGAAGTATATTTTCACAGACAGGGTGCTGGATGTATGGAACAGCCTTCCTGAGGAGCTTGTGGGGCCTACAACTGTGGGAGAATTCAAGAATGCATCAGGCAGACATAAGCAAATCCTTCTGGGGGGTAGCAAGGAATCAACTGTTGGTAAACTAGGAACTGCAACGTATTCTCTGCATGGTAAAATGAGCAGACTACATAGGGCAAGCGTTCCTGATCTGCTGTCTAATTCACTGTTTCCATGTTTTCAGCTCTTCTGTATGCAACTTCAACCTAGACTACTGTGCAAGGACTTTACTACATTTCTTATGCCTCTTTCTTAACCATGTTGTATCTGTGTACAGGGCTGCATCTGATTTGAGATCACAATCAAAAGCAACTCATTATAGAAGGGGAGCAATGCAGACCCCCCTCCCATGCACACTCCCCAAAAAGCTGTTTACCAGCCCTAAATTCACCTAACTGCATTGCATTGTATTGCTTAGTTGTACTAGAATGGCAAGAAGTCTAAAAGTATGTACCTAGGGCACAGCGGCCACAATGCTGACTATAGCATATGAGGAGCTTCTGATACTCTCCAGGCATGAAAGGATCCTTGAGGCTATTATATCACAGGTCCTCAGTTTGGCAGTGCAGTGTGGTAGGGCTGTGGACAGGGAATATTGGATAGTGGAATGCAGAAGAAATGGCATCTCCAGTAGGATGAGGAAGCATGTTGTGCTGCCATTGCATCACTTACTTGTATGCCCCCAGCTGAGCTACTGTGTGCAGATTTAGAATGCAGACTTCAGACAGAACATACCATGCAGGCTTCCAAGAGGGCAACAATCACAATGCCTCAGGATTCCCATGGGAATCCCAACAAGGAAAGGCTGAAGAATTTCAACATGTGCACTCTGGAACAGATGAGGGCAAGATGTTACATAATGAACACCTACAAACTACCTCACAGGGATAAACAATGTACAGTTGGGGAGCTCCCTTTCAATGATGATGACCACCCAAACCAAGACGCATACAATGACGTAGGGGGAGGAGGGTGGAGGCCTGCAGGACATTACAGCATAATTGTGAAAAAATATTTCTTCACTGAAGAGGTGGAAGATATCTTCAGCATAGTGCAGCAACAACTGATGACAGCTAACATGGTAGGAACCATAAAGCATGCATCAAATGCACATAAAACTATACTACATACGCATTGGCCAGTGCTGACTGTTGTCGTACTGGCATTGGCATTGGCAGTGATGGATCTACAGCTGCATAACACAAATGGCACTGAAGTATTGAGATTGCACCAACACCACCCTCACCCTGTGGAGAGCAACAGGCACTAAGGTGTGCCTTTGGGTCACCAGGTATAATGCTCATGCCATTGTGCTTTGCCCTTTCCTGTAGACACTGACTACTGTCATGGTGTGCTTTGGGTTCTTTGCACATCACACTCACCCTTCTCCATAAGGACATACGGTGATGTGGGTGCAGTATGGGAGCCGTTGGGTGAAGTTTGTGGCCCAACAGTGCAAGTCACACCATGATGCCTGTCACTGGCTGCAGGGAAGGCATGGGGGTGGGGTGGAATAGCATCAGCATTACATCCAGTGATCCCAACTCAGACCCCTGATGCTTACCAGTCTGTACCGGGAGAAGTACCGCTGTTGGGAACCCTAACACTGTAGGCGTGTAATGGTAGTTTCACTGTACATGATCAACATGGGCTGCTTGTCAGGTCACCTCATGAAAAGTGGCATATTCACTTTGTTAGCTGAAAGGCGGTGTTGCAACACAGCTGTTGCATTTGCTGATAGTGGCGCAAAAACACAGTTTGGCCACAATGTGAAGAATGATAACCATATTGCTCATGAGCAGGCATAAGAAGTGGCAACGCTGAAAATCTGGAGTGGCAATATGAAATATTGGTGAAGCAATGAACATGCATACAAACTGCGTAGCAGATGTGTGCAACACAATTATTTGTGGGACTGTTTTAGGCACATTTTTACCATAGGTATTTTGGGGCCTCCCCTCATAAACAGTGACTCTGTGATTTTGTTACTGTGTCCTACAAGCTGATTTCCCACAGCGAGCACCACATTGTGCGCCACAGTTGTGTGATTGTATTCTTGGCAGACTGTGAAAAATGGCAGCTGCCCTGTTGATAAGGAGGTGTACACAAACACAACTGGTAAAAATATGGCATGAAAATATTGCGAATGCATGAACTTACAAGGCTGCATGGACACTGCAGAACGTATGGTTGCAGCGCAGTCATTTTCTGGACTTTCACCATCACATTTTCAACATAGGCATTTCAGGACCTCTGCTCATGAACAATGTCATCGTCATTCCTCAAACTGATCTTAACATCCATTTCGGGCAGTGCCTGTGCAATTCTGCGGCGGACATACAAAGCCACATTTCAGGCAGGATATGTAAAATGACAGCTGCACTGTTCATTAGCAGGTGTGGAAAAATGCCAGTTTTGAACATGTGGACTGAAAATATTACAAACGCACGATGTCAGAAGCATGCGCCCAACCTATGCAGTGCAAACTCATTAGCCAGTACTTGCATGGACTGTCACCCCCAAGTAGTCAACATAGGCCTTTTACAACCTCTGGTACTCAGCTGTACCACTGTCAGTTCCATAATGTGTCTCAGACATGGACGTTCCACAGCAACTGCATTATTCTGCGCTGAAACTGCAAACACACATTTTGGCCAGGAAGTGAAAAATGACAGCTGTACTGTTCATTAGCATCAGCAGAGTAATGGTTATGTTGAAATGTTGGACTGAAAATATTATACATTTGCACCCTTACAAGCGGGCATGCTAATTGTGTGACGCACACTCATAGAGCAGTCATGTTATGCACTATCCTCACCACATTGCCATCATAGCCACTGCGGGACCTCTGCTCGTGAACAGTGTGCTTGTCATTTGCCTAATATGCCCCAAACACTGATTTGCCACAGTGACCGTGGTATTGTGCACCGGAACTGGTAAACCACATTTTGGCCACGATGAGAAAACTGACAACTGTACTGTTCAGAAGGCCGTGTGCAAAAATGACAGTGTTAAAAATGTGGCATGAAAATATTGTGAATTCATGAAGTTACAGGCATGCATAGGAACTACGCAATGGTCGCTCATGCACCAGCCATTGTTTGGATTTTTCCTGCCACATTTGCAACATAGGCTCTTTGACAACCCACCTTATAAGCACTGCCACTGGTCATGCAGTCACTGCTCCCAAAAGGTTATTTCACGCAGTGACTGCAAAAGCACCTTTTGGGACCAATTAACATCACACCTGTCACAGAAGTCCTGCTGCAAAAACTCCACAGCATGCCCGAGATATGCGTCGCGATTGAGAAACCCCATATTTATTCCATTATGCAGCTTGCCACCATTTCCTCAGTTCAAGGTCAGCTTTGAAGAGCGCAGACATGTTCCCGGTTCACCGAAGATCATCGCGCCCAACTTTGGCAGTAAGTATCAGTTGAGGGGGGTGGGTGGAAAGGCAGGGTGCCCAATGCATGGGCACAGGCAGTGGGTAGGGAGACTACAAGGGGTGTTTTTATGTTACAGGAGGGCAAAACCCCTAACATTGCAGCACACAGTCCCTCCCCCCAGGAAACTTGGCATGCTGGGATGGGTGCCCGCGCGCGCCCTACCTGTTGGAGGGGGGGGGGTGCTGCAGGCAATGCAGCATTGGGCACCCTTGTCGGCACACAACAAAAGAGGGGGTTAATTTATACCAGCAGGGATTGGGCACCACCATCTGCACACAAGGAAAGCAGAGGGAGACAAGAGCCAAGGAGGATTGGGCAGCACCCTCAGCATGTAAGAAATGAGGGGGAAGGTGCTGTATGCCATCAGGCAGTGGTCTGCCCTGCCACCAAATGTTTCTGCCCACAGTAAGCCAGCAACACAAGTAGGCACCCTCAAAGTTGGCTGTCCACCATGCTGACAATGTGGCAAGCATGTGAGAATGGTCCGCTGTGTCTAACAAGCTTTGCTTGGATTGCTTCGAATCTTTCCTTAGATGTGCTCGCCACATTAGTATGCATGGTGTGATGGCAGCATGCGGGCTGATTGGGCAAGGAGGGCCACACCTACTGATGCATCCCCTGCAATCGTCCACCAGCAACCACGCCTCCAAATCCTCAGTGCCACAAGTTGTTGGCTGCAAAAGTATGCCAACACAAAACAGCGGAAACAGGAGGTTACCAGACATTGATAGGGCTATGGATGTAGAGTGCATTGCACTTCATTGCAGGGAAAATTCATTGACCAAATTGAATCAGGAAAAGACTCTGATAGACACAGGCAGTGATGACATCATGCTGCATGTGTTCCACTCCTGTCCTAACAACCCCCTCCATGTACAACTCTTGAGGGCAAAATGAAAAGACATGGCATGCATATTTGCCTTGCTTGTAAGTGCCCATGTCTTCTATTATACAACTTAATGCTATGTCTTAATGTTGTAGATCGACTTTGAAGAATACAGACGGGCTCTGAGTCTGCAAAACAGTTTCCTGCAAAGCTTCCACAGGTAAGTACAGCATGGCATGGAAGGAATCATGCAATGCACACATCCTTCATATTGTCGCAGGTTCTTATCATATACAGTACATGCATTCTTTTAGCTCCCATCCCTGCCACTACATGCGACAATGGCAATAGATACCATGTAATATATATTGTTTGCAAACATTTGCATACTGTCATCAGGACCATTGAATAGGTGCTCATATAACAATGAACCAATAGTGTGAGAAGCATACTGCTCCCCCGCACCCCTGCTTGCATTCCATGTATATCCTATGCCTTTGTCCTACCCACTACAGTTTGCTGAGGAAATTTTCATGCCAATCTGATAGTTAGTGCATGCACTTTGGACACATGAGCAGCTTGGTTTCCATTTCATTTTACTATCCTGTATTGTGACATTGCAGATTTTCCCCATACTAATATTTGTGATTTTCCCAGCGGAACATTATGACTGCACAAACACAGAAACCAACATCACTACATGAACTCTGCCGCTCCAAAGATCCTGCTTTACTACTAATGGTCTCACTGATAGCCCATAGACCTGGCAGGCACATTAATATGCTGAAATACAACCACTACTGTATCTATATATTTTGTTTTACTACAAGCCTGCTAAACCTGTCAGCCATACCACTGATTGCCTGTATATGCAGGCCTATGACCATTACATGATATCATGCTCCTACAATGATACCGCAACAGTTCATCCGATGGTTTCCCAAGCAAAGCCATGCCTAACATTTGATAAGACAATCGAAAGCCATGCCTCTCATATTTCCGAACTTGTGCCCTACATTCCTCTTCCTATGCAGCTTACTACCATTTGTTTATTTTGCAGTTCACCTTGGAAGAACATACAAGCACTGTCATACTACTCTCTGTTGTGCTGCAACAGATTACCGGGTAATTATGTTTGTATGTTTCTTAACCTTCCTTCCCCTACTATGCCCACTTAGCATAGAACTTCCTTCATCAAGGGAAAGGGGAGATGGATGGCAAAACAAGAGGGAGGATAGAAATGTTTGATTGTGTCCTGAATTGTTTTGTGTACTTCATGTATGTTGCATTCATATTTCAATGTCAATGCAGCTCTATTTCTTAAAGAATACCTTTGCATTATTGTTGTAATGTTGATGCACATTGCATGAGTAGATTTTGCCTTTTTCAGAAGAGCACGCTGCATAATGTCTGTAAAATACAAACAAAGATTATACACTCCTACCACTATTACAATATAATTGTGTATTTTGCAACCATGGCAACTTCATGTTGTCCTGCAACATGTATATCTCTTGCAGGGCAACATTGCTGGATATATGGAAATCTGTTTCTTTTTATTTATTTATTTATTTTTATTTATTCATTTTGAATAATCAGATTTACAATCTTTGAGTCAGAGACTCATTTACAAAGGTACCTCGTCGCAGGGAGGGTGGACAACAAGCAAGTGATGTTTAGACAGAGGTTACAATACAGGTGAATACAGGCATAGATAAACAAACACAATTTGTTATAATTATACAGGAAGAGTCATACTCTGCAGTAGAACCAGTGCTTAGTCGTCTGTGGAACCCAGGGAAGTCTGGGAGGGACTAAAATAGACAAAATACAGTTCCACTACAGGCAGTTACAGCACCGACCATTGACAATGTATTTTCGAAGGGCTATTTTTAACTGGCCAATCCTGGGAATGCCTTTGATGTGCTCTGAGAGAGAGTTATACCAGATTGGTGCTTTATGGTGAAAGGTTCTTTGGCAAAGAGAGGTCCTTGCTCTAGGTACTAGGAAGGTGGCTTTAGTGGAGTTACGGGTGAGCACAGGCCGGGTGGCTTGTTGCAGGGATGTGGTGACCCCTTGGGGACATAGCCCAGATAGGGTCTTTTTTGCCAGCAGGCAGGTGTGGTATTTCAGCCGTTCCTTAAGTGTGAGTATGTTTGAGGCAGAGTTTAGCAGGCATGTGTGGGTTCTGCTTTGGGTACCGGTCAGGAGTCTGCAGGCTTTGTTAATTGAGGTCTGGACTTTAGTAAGGGCAGTGGGGTCTGCAGCTGCATAGATGGGGAGTCCGTAGTCTGCCAGTGACAGCATGGATGAGGTGATGGCCAGTTTTAAGGGAAATTCAGGGAGGCAGTCTTTGTGGTGATAGACGAGACCAATCCTTTTGTTCATGGCTGATGACAGGGTTTTTAAATGGGTGTGGAAGGTAAAGCCTGAGTCAAAGGTGATGCCCAGGTACTTGTATGTTGTTACCTGTTCAAGTGGGTGGAGTGTGCTGGGGGTGTTGAGAAGGGGAGAGTCACTGGCGCTGTTTTGACGGTGTGCAAAAAGCATTGCTTTTGTGTTTTCAGGTTTAGGGCTAGCCAATGGTTGTTGAATCATTTTTCTGCTTGGTCGAAGATGCGTTGCAGGGTGCTTTGGAGCAGGAGTGGGTCCGAATGTGATGCAATGATGACTGCATCATCAGCATAAAGAAGTATTTTCTCTACCCATATTGTTCCCGTTTCTTTTGCCTTTCATTCCAGGACCTATTAATACAAAAAGGAAAAGAAAAGGAAGAAAATACAGAAAATACCTTTGCTGTCAGTGCAGCAAGCTTATTCCCTTCCTGTTATTAATGCATGCAGCAATCAAATCACAACAGACAAACCAAACGTGAAAGTCAAACAGATGTCCATGTGCAAAGATATGTTGTCCTGTGTAATACATAGCTAGTCAACAACATAGTGCCCTGTGCAGACACTTGCACACGCCCCATATGCAGTGCTGCCTCCACTTCTGGAGACCCCATCCCCAGGAACGCATACACAAGATGGAGGCAGTCCAAAGGACTGCAACCAAAGTGCTGCACACCCCACAAGACAGCCCATACAACCAGAGGCTAAAGGAGTTTCATATGCATCCCCCTTCAAGAAAGGAAGCACACAGGGGGTTTGATAGAAACTTTCAAGTAGCTCAGTAAAATCCACAAAGTTGAACAGGGTACCATGTTTCAGGAAATGAAATGCCCAAGAACAACAGCACACAATGTAAAGATTTGGGGGTTGGGGGTGGCTCAGCACCAATGTGAAGAAGTACATTTTCACAGAGAGCATAGTGGATGCATGGAGCAGCCTCCCTAAGCAGCGTCTGAGGTGTACAACTGTGGAACATTTCAAGAATACATCGGGCAGACATAAGGCAACCCTTATGAGGGCTAAGCAGAAACTGACTGTTGGTAAACTAGCTTCTGCAACTTTGTCCATAGGGAACTGCACAGACTACACAGGCCAAGCACTCTCTGTCTGCTGTGTGCCTCTATGTTTCAATGTTGCTATCTGTTCTGTGTAGAAGTTCAGCCCAGGGTAATGTACAAAGACTTTATTACATTCCTTATGAGTCTCTCTTCATGATGTTTTATCTGTTTACAGGACTGCACCCAATTTGAGGCCAATATCAGAAGCAAACAGTTGTACTACAGGAGCAATCCAGCCCCTGCCCTCCCACAAGCACACATAAACACTATCCAAACAGCTATTGTGCCAGCCTGACAGTCACCTAAATGCATTCCATTTCATTTCTGATTTGTAATCGCATGCCACTAACTGTAGCATCATTTATGTGGGTCACAGCAATACCAATGCTGAGTATAGGATAGCAGAAGGTTCTGATACTAACTAGACATGAAAGGGCCCTTGACGTTATCATATCAGAGGTCCTCAAGGTGACAGCACAGTGTGACTGAGCTATGGTCAGGGCAAATTGCAATCTGGAATGCACAAGGAATGGCATGTCCACTAACATGAGGAAGGATGTTCAGCTGCCATAGTAACACTCTGTGCTATGCCCCTAGCTGCAGTACTGTCTGCAGTTTCACAATGCACACTTCAGAAGTAACATAACATGGTGGTTTCCCAGAGAAGGGCAATTAAAATGGTTAAGGATTTCCATAGGACTGCCTCCAAAAAACCCTGAAGCATGTGAACATGGCCAGTCTGGAAGATGGCAGGGCAAGATGTTACATGCTCAAAGCTTACAAAGTTCCTCACAGGAGTAAACAGGGCACAGCGTTTGGTTCTCTTCTAATGATGCTGAGCACCCAAAGCAAGAGGCATACAATGAAGCGGCCGGGGCCTGGGGGGCTCAGCATACCTGTGAAGAAATTTTTCTTTACTGAAAACATGATAGACGCGTTGAACATGCTGCCAAGACAAGTGATGACACCAAACATGCAGTGCGGCACAAAGCATGCATGAGATAAATTTACAGCTATAGCAGGAAAAGGGGGAAGAGAAGAGTAACAGGCATGAATGGGCATATGAAGGTAGAGTGCATCACACTTCATTGCAGCAAAAATCCATTCAGCAAATTCATTGACAAGCAGATTCTGATGGACATAAGCAGTAATGACATGATGCTGCATGTGTTTCACTGCTGTCCGATCAACCCCCTCCATGTTCACCAGTCGATTGCTGACTGAACAGCCATGTCTTGCCTCTGCCCCTTACATGCAACCATCCTTTTCTCCTACTGTACAGCTTACTGGCACTGCTTCATTTTGTAGATCGACTTTGAAGAATATACCCATCCTCTCATTCCGCAACACAGTTTCCTGCCAAGCTACAATGGGTTAAGTACAGTATGACATGGAAACAATGATGCAATGCACACAGCCTCGATATTGTTGCATGTTGACACCATACGCATACATTTGTTTAATCCCCCATCTGTGCCACTGAATGCCACAATGACAAGA
Organism: Neoceratodus forsteri; assembly: GCA_016271365.2. Classification (NCBI taxonomy): domain Eukaryota; kingdom Metazoa; phylum Chordata; order Ceratodontiformes; family Ceratodontidae; genus Neoceratodus; species Neoceratodus forsteri. The sequence goes on from CM028138.1 coordinate 125,380,911, forward strand.
AATACTATGTACCATATTTATTAAATGACTTAGTGATTCGGATCCCACCTTTCACCTCAGAGCTCTGTTACCCAGGGTTGACATCACACAGTCACACTGACAGCAATAACAAACAGTTTACATACAATGCTCAAATAGTAGGTAGCTACTATACAATAAGAATACAATGTCACTCACAGTACCAATGGTAATAGTACAGCATCAACAGCATTCAACCAGGCTAAAGGGCAGCGTACACATGTAGCGAAGGAGATAAAGAGGCGTGACACCTACTGTGACAGTCCGAGGAGGACTCAAGCTGAGAAGGACACAAGAGTGGCAGACACAGTGGGTGGCCAAAACTAGTGGGTTTGTCTAGGAGCTTGGCACATAGTGGTAGTACGTTGGTTTTAATGTTCATCCAGTAGGAGACAAGGCAGAGGAAGAGAGAGGGATAAGGCAAGCTATTATATGTACTATTAATATATACTATTAATATATATTATGTATCTCAATATATTAATAGCTTAATATATACTGTTCACAAACACTTTCATGCTCTGACCAGCAACATGACATACCTGCTTATTTCTCAATAAACCACCAGTTTGACACCCATGCTACTCCCCTGCAACCATGCTTGCATTCCATCTATGTTCTATGACTTTTTCCCACCCATTACATTTCCCTGAGGAAATTTTCATGACAAGCTGATACTTCCTGCATGCATTTTGAATGCCTGGACAACTTGGTGTCCATTTCATGTTAGCATCCTGTATTGCTACATTACAGATTTCCCCATACCATGCAAGGGCTGTAACCCGAGGTTCAATGGGCACAGCACCAACATCACCCCTCCATCAACCTCAAATACGTCCCTCATCCTGGACTCTCCCAAGGATTCATTCTCATTGCTGCTTGATGTGCTGCTCTCCTCCACCTGCTCTCTGGATGTCTCTGCAGCTGGCTGTGCTTGCCATTCGTCATCCATCCCATCTGTGGCTCCTTTGCCCAATTTGTTCATTCCTCATCACTTTCCTCAGCTCCTGTCGCCATACCTTCGATCCCTTCCTGCTTCCTCTGTTGGACCCTTGCCTGTCGACACTTTTAAGTGCTTGTTTCCCCTCTTTTCTATCAGGACTGTCAAGCACTCATTTTCCACTCCTCGCTCGCCCATGCCACCCCCATTCTGCCTAGCCCTTGCTTTCGCTCTGCTCCTCCTTTCACTGCACTGCATCTCTGTCATCCTGGCCTTCTTCCATCCATCACAGTTGCTTTGCATGCCTGCCCTTCCTCCATGTCTTCTGCTTGTCTTGTTGCAAACCACCTCTCCCTACTGTTGGCATTAGAGCATGGGTTCAGTGACTGAAGGACCTCATTGCATATGCGACTTCTTTCACTGATGACCTGAGATCCATAACACCCTGTTTTCCAGACATCTTCTCTCATGGCTGCTGCATTACAGTTTCTGAGTTGCGGTTGCCTGGTCAGGTCCCAGTTCCATTCCTGTAAGCCTTACTGTTCTTTCCTGGGTTGATGGTCTTTGTGCTACTGCATGCTGACCTGCTGATACCTGAGGCATCTCCCACTGTCAGAATCTGTCCCGTGCTGTTCTGCGCTCTGCCCAATGTTATTCTATGGCGCAGCAATCTGTGGCATCCAATTGGCATTTTCTGCAAGTCTCTGTTGGTGATTGCCTGGAATGCCGGGTTTTTACCAGTTCATGATTTTAAGGTTGCCCCAGCCAAGAACAATTACTGTCCCTTGGAATTGAGCACGCCTTGGTCTTTCATAGGGGCTCTGTCTCTCCTCAGAATGTGGTCTCCCTTCCTTGTCAGCACTGCCTCGTACTTGCTCCTCTTCACTCACTCTCTGGTTCTAGTGACATAAAAAAAAAAAAACACCTTCATGTACCTACACTCCCTGACAATGTCTACAGCATTTTCCAGGACGTGTACTTTCTTACCTCATTCTCCACAGCTACTGGCCTGCTTTCTGGTCATTACCTCTCTCACAGGCCTGCTGCTTAGTACCCTACTTGGCAGGTGCACCCCTTCTGGCCGCCTGCTGTTTGGACCTGCCTGTCCTCTCCTCTGCTTGCGGCACTATGCTGTCATATGTATACTGCCATACCATTACCCTTCCTCTCATAGCATGCTGCCATTTCTGCTGTATCTCTGCCAGCCTTCTATGATTTCATTCATTCATGCTGTTGTTATCATGTCACTCGACCCCGCCCACCACCAGCCTTCCATGCATCACCATACCACGCGACATTCTCTACGCTGTCTCTTTCTGCTTCATTGGTCCTCTCAGCTCCATAATGCCTCAGACCACTCCGCACATCTCTTCCCCTCTTTCCATCCTTCATCCTTCCCTACCTCGACTATCCATGCCTGCATTCAGAGCATCCAAATCCTCCGTGGTACCTCTGGCCTCCCTCGCTTCCCTCTTCCCACCCCCTGAGCTTCAGACTTTCAATCTTCCTACCCCACTTCACGTTGTCTATGCCTTACCCCGCCCTGCTTATCCTCTTCAGTACGTGCCATACTCATCAGTGATTCTGTCCACTTGGGCCATTATGACTCCTCTTCCTCTGCCCTATTGCCCACCATATTGTCCTTTGTCTTTCCATACCTCCTCTCCAGTATCTGCCTATCTCACATCCATCATTCTTCCTGACTCCTCTGCTCCTGTTCCCGCCTCACCTACAACTTATTCTTCCCTTGACAGTCATCAATCTAGTTCACTTCTTTGCTCTCCTCCTTCTCGTATTTAGTCCAATTTCATTCCCCTCTATCGCAGACCTGTGCTTGCCATCTTCATCGCTGCCCCTCTCATTCCTGATACACCTTCATGCCTTGACATCTGTTTCCTGTCAGTGACCATCATTGCTTGTCTCCTGCTGTAGAGCCTCATACCTGCCTTCACTTTCTTTCCTTGTCATTCCTTTTCATAGCCATCGCCTCTGCTTACAGTTCTGTGGCAGCTCTTCAGCATTCAGCCATCATGGCTTTCCTCCACTATTTGAGTCCCTCATTCTCATTGTTCATCCAATTTCAATCAGTCCTCATCATACCTCATCCACTTTTAATCCTCATTCGTTTCAACTGAGTTGCCTCTGCTCCCTGATCTCCCTTATTGTTCTTGAACTCTACCTCCTTTCACAGTGCCTCACTGCTGTACTGCCTTTGTGCCACTCCATTTTGGTTCTTCCCCATCCCCTTCTCCTCCAGTTCACTACCAGCTATCAGAGCTTCCCTGCTGTCTTGGCCTGCTCCTGACATGCTTTTGCACAGCTCTTCCTGACATTGCACAATGTACTGAGCCATCATCAGCAATGATGACCTCATGTCAAGAGTCCTTCACTTGTCACTTCTGCATTGGACACTGCAAATGTATTCCCCTTCATGAACTGTTGCAGTACAGTTCCACTGCACACACCCATGAAGTTATACCATTGTGCAACTCTGGGTCCTGCAACACATGATGTGACATGCCAGTTCCCTCCACCTGAACAGCAAATTGCACACTTCCCTATCATACTCAAGGCAACACAAAGTCAGCATTACAACACAAGTGTCTTCCTCTTGCATTCCATTTCAACAACTGTTGCTTATATTGACTACCCCCCTCCTACAACTACGTCAATCCAAATAATGTTACGATCGCTCACATGCACTGCTACACAGACACATCTAGTTTGCCTATCCATTAACGACTGATCAATGACTTGCAGTACATTCCTTGTATGTCTTAGCCAACTCATGACCGCCAATGTATTCCTTCCCCAGGAGGTGTGCCAGTTACTGCATGCAATACTAATCACTACCTTGTTTTCTACATTCACAGATACCACTTCACTCCACTGCCCGCAATCCAGTGCTGCCTTTGACATTCCACGGGTAACATCCATTCTGCGCAACACCAAGCAAAGTAAGGTACATCTAGCTGCCTTGCCTCACACCACACATTCCTCTTCTTTCAGTCAACCTTTTACATACCCCACAGTTCTCCGGTCCCATCCCTCATCCATCCTCAAGTCCTTAATCCTTACACTTCCTAGCACTCCACTGTCTGCATAACTCCACAACTGCTCTAACAATTATCTGTCTACATACATAATACCTCCTTCGCATTTCCACACACATATTACCATCCAGAACACAAACACTACCTTTCACAAGTTCTCTCTGCACTACTATCCATGCTACATACACATCTCCAGGCTGACTACAGTCAGTCTCATACAATATTCCCACCATCTTCACGAGCAAAACAATGTGTGGCAATGAGCACTATTGGTTTGCTATACAAGTCCTTTGCAGATCCCACTTCATGGGCAACATCCCATCTCAACTACATTCTGCAAGTCGGTGACTCTTTATATAACTTCATCTGGCTATACATCCCTCAAGACTACTTACACCCTGACGATTTGCCTCCATACATACAATTACATAACAGCACATTCAGTACAAACAAACACAATCCCACATATGGTGACTTACTAAAACCTATTCATCCACATTATCTCACTTTCAATGAAATCCTCCATGCAAATCGCTATCAGTATGATACATTACTTCTATGCATACAGCAGTACTGCATAGCAGTTTTTAAAACATTGCATTCATATCACACGTTTGACTCCGATAGCAGAAATACAAATGGGCTGCCTCACCCATGTGGCAAATGTACTATGCTAATATTCTACAGCCTACCTACCTTGAAATCCCACATTTGCAACTTAGCTACAGTGACTAACCCACCACATACACAATCCATACCTTGTGAACTTACTCCTCTTACATTTACTAACATCACTCTCCCCACTACATCTCTTATCCCTCAACTACCCATTCCACATATTGACCCCACTGGACGGCCCCCACTATTTACATTCCAAACTATCTCCTCTGCTCCACCACTCCCCACTCGACACCCCACACCACACACTCACAATCACGATGCATCATTTCCTACAACAGCCATCTCTACATAACCATTTCCTACTCCAGCTACTGCACCGCTGCAAGCATGCACCCCACCAGTTTGCAACCGGAACATACTGCCCCATGCTACTTCATCTACTACACAGCACAATACTGACTCTTGCAAGTCCTACCGCACTCCTGCCTACTTCGCATCCCATGCTTCCATCATCAGATTCTGCACACTATTCAACACAGCCAGCCCACCTGCAGCACCCTTATGAGCACTCACACTACTATCTCTACTCCATCAATTACGTCTCCTGCAACTGACACCACAATAGCTAACACTCCCAATTCCACCTCTGCAATTACAGCGTACACCATCAACCTTTATTATACATCTCAAAAACCAACACAAACCAGACAGTTTCCTAGCATCATTATTCACAATCATATATACACATGCCGCACCAATTACACTGTGGACACAGCACATTGCAGACACCACCATACATACCTCACAACTGCTTGCCACATTGTGTCACCCTATCCATCCAGTTCCACTAACACTACACACTATTCCATCATATGTCTCATTCAAGAACACACCTTACTCTATAACCCATTCTGGTGCGCAACAACTATCATTTACCACTCCTAAACACAAACTCTCTTTACATCGCATACAACATGCTACATCCACTTCCCATATTGCATCATATATTCCAATACTACATCTGCTGTGCTGCTGCATACCAGCACTGGCTACTCTTTCATATCATTCACATCTACCATGCAAAATCTCACGTTGCCCACTATTTCCATCTCACATTTCCATGGCATTGACATCCACTTCCTCACAACAATTCAACACATTCTACCACCGACTGCTTTACGATCCTACAGTATCATTCCCATTCATATTACTGTCATCTCACAAAAATATTTTCGACTATGCCTTCACCACCCTAAGCATAGTTATCATCACCAGACTACTAAGTACAGTATTCACATCTCCACAACCTCGCCAACCAACATTACAACATGCACCACTACTACACACATCAACTCTACCAGACAACACCCACTGCTGGCCGACATACCCATTGCAATCTCCAACCCACGCACACAGATTGATGCACCATCTGAGCAACCACTCCAGCACCCTACTACAGGCATCCAAGCCCCTATTAACACACTCATTCAGTTATACCATGACGACATTCAGCTTGGACCAACATTCACATGTACTACCTGCAATCAACTGCTTTACAAACATTCAGTCCTCCATATACCTAAAGCATTACACGATGATGATACCTTCACACTTAGTCAGCAACACAATCAGAAATCACCATATATATGCCTCACCTGTCTACGCTACATAAAATCGTGCAAATTCTACCACTGTTAATTGCTAATGGTATGTCATTTCCCAACATCCCTCCTCAACTACAGCTGCATGAGCTTGAAGAGTGACTAGTTTCACCTCGCATTCCATTCATGAAAATAAGACAATTGCCCAAAGGAAGCCAATACAGCATGACAGGTGCTGTTGTGAATGTTCCAGCTGATGTTAGCACTACTGTGACCATTCTCCCTCGACAGCCACATGACACTGCAACTATCCCAGTCAAACTGAAGTGCAACCTGCGATATAAGTCTTACACCCACTTTCAGAATATCTGTCCAAACAAAGTGAAAGAAGCTGCCCATTGGCTTGCTACTCACAGCCCTCTATACAGGCAACATGGCATCACCTATGATGATAAATGGACTTATCAAGAAGGCAACCAAACTTTGCACAGCAATACAGAGCTCTCCTCCTCTTCAACTTCAGATAATGAGGATGACACAGTCCACCAACTTACATCAGGACAGCTTGACACCCTTCTTACTTCTGCTTTACCTCCTTCTATGTCAGACAACTCAGTGCTATCAGTAGCACCCGGACAATACAGCATTCCAAGAGGAATATTTGAAGACAAAGACTCTGAATTCCTAGCTTTCCCAACCATTTATGCAGGGCAAGGAAGCAGTACATATCATACACGCTGCATTCCAGTGTCCTATAGCAGCATCTGCAAATGGGAAATGAGAGCTAAAGACTGCAGAGTTGCCCACTGCATTCCAAACCTCTTCTTCAAGGTCAAAAAATTACAAATCAAACAATTGCGAGGCAAACTCCATATATCCCTCAGAAAACACCAGCGCCAGGGAAAACATATTACAGCAGGTGATCTCAAAGCTGGAGGCATAGAAATGATGCTACAATACAATGAGGGATACCATATTCTATGTGCATTATGTGGCTCGCCTCCCTACTGGGAACTAGCAAAGAGTAATGTATTTAAGCAATAAACCATGACAGGGTGTTGGTGATGCTGGTTTTACCCACGCCTGGCGTGGTTCGGTCACGAGGCCGCAGGCCGAGTGACTAAACCTCATCAGGTGTGGGTAAAACCAGCATCACCAACACCCTGGAGTGGTTTATTGCAATTATACAATGTTCCCCTTGATTTTTTTGCAACAAAAATGAAAAGAAAAAGATTTTTCCAGTTATAGTCGTTTTTATACCATTTGTCATTCCACCACAAAAAATAGTTCCCTATTTATGACAATGCAACCATGTATAGAGAAGTTTGTTTTTTTTTTGTATTAAAAAGAGGACTGCTGCTGTGGGTAATTTTGTCCCCTAGCTGTTCTCCGCTGTTCCGATGCAGTAATGAAAATTTGTGAAATGCAACCATATACCCATTTATGACAATGCAACCATATATAGAGAAGTTTTTTTTTTTTGTATTAAAAAGAGGACTGCTGCTGTGGGTAATTTTGTCTCCTAGCTGTTCTCCGCTGTTCCGATGCAGTAACGAAAATTTGTGAGGGTTTGGAATAACAACGGCCGCTGAAATGAGCTCCGGCGTCCCAATGGGCACTAACAAGGAGGCTGAGTTGCGCAGCAGACTGTAACAGAGATTTTGTGTATTTAAACGGAAGATGGTGATAGCGTAGTGCGCGTGCTGCCACAGCGTTGAAGCCGCGGGAGGTTCCTGATCGAGTACTTGCATTGGCATTTACGTGATGATATTTTAAGCCTCTGAGGATTTCGGAAGTGGAGAAACTGTTTGTGAAAAAGGAGGATATGTTTTACTTGTTCCATAGGGCACGAAGCAGTTGCTATGGAGGCTACTGAGCGGTTGTCTGAGATGATGGAAGGGAGCCATTTTACGGTCAGAGGTGAACTGGGAGGAAGTAGTTACGAGGGAATGATTTTACAGTACTACATTGTTTTAGCTCTTAAATGGTTTTGAGAGTGTTGCTATGTTGGAATTTTAGTTTGAAATTTAGTGTGGTAAAGTGGCGGTTGTATGACACTGCCGTTTACTGGCATTTAAAGATGGCAGATTTTTTGTTTCGTGGTCCGGGGTCACAGTGATTTCAAAGATGCGGCTGGCTGGCACTTGTTCCTGATGCTAGATTTTACAACAGGGTGATAGTGCCAGCTGGCCAATGAGAACTGGGTATTTTTTTTGCCATTGTATAATTGCTATGATATGCCAGTTAGGAATGTCAACCTTTTTCCTCTCCCTGTCAAGTGCAGAAAAACGATGGATACACCTGCTGCAAATTCTCAGTCAAGTAGTTGACAGCACAGCCTATACAGATGAAGATATAGAAAACATGACATTGGAAAAAAAATGTCAACTCATGCAATCTAATCCTGTTACATGTGCATGCCACTTCAACTACTAAGTTCAGAAATTATTTAAAACCATCCTTTACAGTTCACACTCTCCACTTGGGCAACTCATTGCCAACTTCTACCGTGTAGAATTTCAGCATCGTGGCTCTCTACATATCCATACCTTGCTCTGGATACAGAATGCACCACAATATGACTCCTCTACTCCACTAGACATCTTAACATTTATCAATAAATATATTACTTGCTCAAGCCAGCCTGAAGAACCATTACAATCTCTGACAAAACTACAAGTCCGTTCCCACTCACGTACTTGTCGAACCAGAACCAGAACCAGAACTTGTAATTTCAATTTCCCACAATATCCAATGCCAGAAACACTCCTACTACTACCTTTCTCTGACACTGAATATCTACAATCAACAGATTACAAAGCCACACAGGACTACATCAGATCTATGCTGTCTGATCCGCTGCCTCCAACTGTCATATCATTCACTGACTTCCTCCATTACCTGCAAATGACTTATGAAGATTACATCCTGACTATACGATCACAATTGCAGCGCCCTACTATTCTGCTACAGAGACAACCTGCTCAAAGTAAACTGAATGCCTACAACCCTGTACTATTAACAGCATGGCAAGCTAATATGGATATCCAATACATCTTGGATCCATACTCCTGTGCAATGTATGTTGTGTCATACCTGTCAAAATCACAATGAGGGATGAATGCATTACTCCATGAAGCAACAAAACAGGTCCAGTCAAACCCCAATATCAAACAGCAGTTGCAACATATTGGCAATAAATTCCTCAATGCCACTGAAATCGGTGCTCAAGAAGCAGCATACCTTGTTCTGCAACTACCATTGCAACGCTCATCATGGTTGTGAAATGGTGTGGGATAAACAAAGTGCTCGGACAAAAATTAGCAGAATAAACTTAAAAATGTATTACCTAGAGCGGACTGGAAACGACAAAATAATAAACCAAGCCAAAAAGTCCATAGTTTACATATCAGAGGTAGTACTGACTATCTCAGGACTGGGTGTTGACAGATTCACACCCTTCCTTACACTGCTAGCTTCCTAGGTAGTTCTGCTTATATAGCAGTTTCTACAGACATGTGACCTCGTTACTCCAGTTTTAAAATTTTATCCATTCAATCTTTCTCAAAATAAAATATCTTATTTTATTTAAACATAAAGTAAATTCCAAAAACATTTTGACATTCAAAACAAATTTTATGAGCTGTCTCAATATTTTAACTTTCACAGAAGGGAAGTTCCTCTTTGTAAGGGATAAAAACAGGGAAACTGGGCACGGCCGGTCCATAGGGAACAATGAAGCAGGGAGCTTCTGATACAGCAGCATTTTGGCTACACAGAAACTTTAAAAAGAAAACTACCTTGGTATAATTTAAGTTGCCTTATACAGGTAAGTCAAGTGTTACTTAATTCTTTTTAGTACAGCCAAACATATTTCTTCCTAGAGGTGTTGGTAATGTGAGTGTTTTCAGCAAGTAGCAGAGGCACACAAACAAAGTTTACTCACATTACCAATACTCTCTTTCAGTAGTGCTTTTTAAGGGGGAACTCCTTCTGTGCCTTGTGGGGAATTTACTTTAATTAAATGACAGCACTAGCGATAGGAATATTGTGCCCAAACCAATACTTTTCAGGTGGTTTAAACAGTTTTCTACAGACTGCTAACTAAACAACAAAGGCAGAGCTCAGAATGAATTTAAACAGCAGCAGTCTGACTTCTCTGTATCTCCCATAAAAGGAAGGCTTTACTTCACTTGTATTTTGTTTCTTTCGTCCGTTCTGTCTATAATGCAGACGGACAACTTTATTAAATTAAAGACTGCTTCCAGAGCTTTTTCCTTCCTTGGATAGTAAGTAGCGTTTGAGTAGACTTCTTAAAACGCCTCGACTGTCGCAATGCTTGCTTTCCAAAGAGGCTTTAAACTAATTAATTGAAGACTTGAAGTTACAAGCCAGCATTTTCTTTATTTTTAAATACATTTCTGCTTCACACTTAGTTTCCAAAACTTAAGGCTGCTAGAGTTATGAAGGAGATCCATGATGTACACAAGGGGGGGGGATCACACACAAAAGAAGACATAAAAATAAATACAGATTGTGGGTGGCCAGCCCAACAAACACAAAATACAACATAAAACAGGACACAGTGTACATCTTGGAGTCCCTCTGAATGTCCTGCAGCATTTGAATTAAGGAAACCCAAAGGGGGGGCAGATGGATCTTCGGCTTGTTCTCTCTTAGAATGGTCATACAAATTTTTAAATATAAACGCTGCTGAAACTCGAACTCTGCTGATTGAAGACATGGACACTATCAGACTCCTCCCTGATGATACAACCAACATAGAATGTGACAATACCATTTTATGATACCAAAACCAAATACCACAACTAGAAGACTGCGCACTAGCTGACTATGCTGCATACTATGACCACAAACTCAGGCTCCCTACCCACTGCTCATCTGCCCGCTCCTCCATGCCAACTGATGCCTACAACTCTGACAGTGACAACAACCCAGACAATACAGGCACTCTGCCATCAGTCTCAAGTAAAGCAAAAATCCTTAGGTACTGCCATTTCAATAAAAATACAGATACCAAAAATTACTACAGAGAACTTCTATTCCTCTTCCATCCATGGAGAGATGAACATTGCATTGCACAGCGTGGACAAACTTATTATAATACTTACTTGCAGCACCTGCACACCATTGACATGTATCACTCACAGTACAACAAAAATGTTGACATATTAGACATTGAGCTACAACTGCCCAATGAGATACTGATTGACAATAATGAAAACTCCTTCACACCATCTACATCCAAAAATCCAGACCCTCCCAATACTACCAGCTATGACATTGCCGTAGACTTTGACCTCCCAGCCACAAACCACCAACTTGACACCATCACACACCTCATAGACAACCATCAATACTTACACAAGATGCATAGTCTTAATGAGCAACAGCTACAATTTGTTTACCACCAATTGCATCACTTTAAAACATCTACACTGCCCTGCTACACATTTTGTTCTGGTGGAGCAGGAGTTGGCAAAAGCCATGTTCTTTCAGCTCTGTACCAGACACTGTTATGACACTTCAATTCACTGCCTGGAGAAAACCCTGACACACACCGTATTGCTATTGGTGCCCCCCACTGGTAAAGCTGCACACAATATCCATGGCCACACATTACACAACCTCTTCTTTATCCCTGCTTCACAATGACTGCAGTACAAGCCACAAACTTCTGAACATAGACATGCCCTACAATGCAAACTGCAATCATTGAAAAGCCTCATTATTGATGAAATCTCCATGGTGGGCAACAATATGTTTAACTTCATTAATAGCAGACTCCAAGAGTTAAAAGGCAGCCAACAGCTATTTGGTGGCATCTCCATTATTGCTATAGGTGACTTATTCCAACTGAAGCCTGTCTTTGATGGCTATATCTTCCAACCCTTGAGGCACAACTATGGCCCTCTTGCTACTAACTTATGGCAAGAACATTTCCAGCTGTTTGAGCTGCATACTATTATGCACCAAAAAGATGACACTCCATTTGCTGAACTACTCAGTCGGTTGCGTGAATGTAACCATACCCCTGAAGACATTGTCATGCTTAAAGCTAGAGAACATCCAACCCCCCCAGACACACTATATACCATACCACACATCATGCCAACCAACAAAGCAGTAAACAGCATGAATCTTTCTGTCTTCCTTCATCATTCATGCAACACATCCACATATTCAGTGTCAGCACAGGATTTCATCACTGGAGATGTACATCCACACATAGCACACACCATCTTAGCCCGCATTCCAGACAACCCCACTAAAACCATGGGACTCTTCACTACTCTCCATCTTGCCACTTCTCTACAGTATGACTTAACAACAAACATTGACATCCAAGACGGCCTCACTAATGGTGCATCTGGCATTTTGAGACATATCGCTCTGTTACCGAACAATGACACAAAAATATTATGGATGCAATTCACAGACAGCACAATAGGGAAGCATCATTCCATTGCCAATAAACATTTATATACATCAGTCATACACCCACATTGGATACCGATCACTAAAATTTCGGTGTCATTCCACTATGGTTCCAAACCATACGCCATTATAAGGACCCAATTCCCTCTGCGTGCAGCAACCGCCCGCACAATACACTGCACTCAAGGCCAAACGTTGCCCTCTGTATACATCCACTTTAACAACACAACATTTGACCACAAACACTATGTAGCATTCAGTAGAGCAACAAACATTGAGAATGTATTTATTGAAAACTTCAATGAGGCAAAAATTTCCAAGAACGGCTATGTAAAAACAGAAATGCACTGCTTACGCACCACTATGCCCCTACAATGCTCTATCCCTATGCTACATCACACTCTTAACATGTTCACCATGATAACTCATAACATATGGTCACTTCCATTGCATTTCACATCAATGTCAGCAGACCATAACTTCACAGCCGCTGACATTCTTTGCATCACAAAGGCTAACATAAAGCACCCCTACACTCCTCAACAGTATGCTATCCCATCACATGCCACATTCTTCCTAGACAAATTCAATTCACCAACACACCATGGTCTTGCCATCTATGTCAAGTATGCCCACATAGCTCAAGTACATTTTCATTCTACTAACTCCATAGACACTGCTGTAATTAACCTGCCAACCATTCCATGCATGCTTACCCTTATTATTATCTACAGACCACCACACTCACCGCTCACTGCCTTATTACAATCACTAACACAACTCCACAACACACTATCATCACCAATCATTCTCATGGGAAATTTCAATGTCGACTACCTCTCTGATACAAAGGACAAACTAAGATTGCAAGCATTCATGAAAGAACAACTCTACTCTCTGCTCGATCATTTGTATTCTGATACACCACTATGTCTTTTTGGAACTCTTGAATCATTCTTCAGTGACCACAAACCAATATGGCTACGAATTCTTCTATTACACTGCACTTAACCTCTTTCTGTTTCTCTTCCCTACAGATGTTGACTATTAAGAACATCAAAGATGCATCCTCCTCAACCACAGGATGAGCCAACACTGCAGTGTATTTTCAAATTATCTCAAAATCTGCAATAACAAATTATACCACTAGTAAAGATGAAAAGAAGCAGATGTTCCACATGGCCATCGCAGACAAGGATGCCTGCATCAAAGTAATAGGATACCAAACATCATCATATAATTTCCTCATCCCAAGCAAATCGTACATTGCTAGAAATTTCATTTTGAAAAATGATGATGTCCCCTTCACTTCACAGACTACATTTGCCTGTGCCCCTGCTATGCCAGTGCCTGCTGACATTCATGATGCTGCTAAAAAGATACTCCAGACCACAGCTCCACCTCCAACCCCCATCAAAACTGCTCTCAATTCACCACTAAAAAGTATGCATACACTGAAGTCAACAGTACTTGAGGTATGTCACTTCCAATGTCCTGTCTCTGCTCTTTGCATCTCTCTCTTGCATGCCCACCCTCCGATGTCTGTACCTATCAATACTGTCTACCTTCTACAACTATGTCAACCTCTGCTTCACTAACACTATGCATGTCTGCCATGTCTTATTGCTACCCTATGATGCCACTTTTGATACCATCTACATTACTGCTTGCAATACCTTTCCAGCATGACCCACTATTGCCAATAACCACTCCATTCCAAATCAGGTTAACTTACCATTCACCCTGACACTACCTTTCCTGCCCTACTTTTCTGCACTTCTGCAATGAAATGTTCATATCTTCACAGCTGCCAGAAACAATGATTAGTCTGCCTTGCCTTCCACTGCATATGAAGCATAGTCCATGTCACATTTCCCTACACTATGCAACCATTTTCAGAATCAGTGCCACCAGCCATCTAGCACTACACTGCTCTTAAACAAATGCTGCTTTGCTCCATTGCCAGTATGCATTACCTGTACATGTTGTTTGTTCACTTTGATGTCGCAGTTCATTTTGAGCACTATCATTTGCATGCTTGTAAACCACTCATCATTGTATACTACATATATCCATTGCCATAACCTGCCGCATTCTTTCCAGCTGGAATACCCACAGGTATGTACAACTGAACTATTTACAAATCAATAATGCAGCACTCAATGCAACAAGTGCCTGAGTCAATCTGCACCCTTATGTATGCCACTTCTGAAGGAAAGAATTGTTGAGTACCTAGAGGCCAGTGGGGCACAGGACCCAAGGCAGCATGGGTTCACAGTGGGAAGGTCATGTCAGATGAATCTAATTGATTTCTTTGACTGGGTGACCAAAGTAGTAGACCAGGGAGGGGCTGTGGACATGGCCTACCTAGACTTTAGCAAGGCATTTGACACAGTCCCACACAAAAGATTAGTAGTCAAATTAACCAGCCTGAGAGTGGGTCCCAAGGTGGTAGCCTGGGTAAAACATTGGCTGAACAACAGGACACAGAAGGTAATTGTAAATGGAGTCCACTCTGAAGAAAGAGGGGTTACTAGTGGGGTACCGCAGGGTTCAGTACGGAGTCCAATCCTTTTTAATGTCTTTATAAGTGACATTGCAGAGGGACTGGAAGGAAAAGTGTGCCTCTTTGCAGATGACACAAAGATCTGAAACAGGGTTGATACACAAGGAGGCGTGGGAAGGATGAGAAAGGACTTGGCAAGGTTGGAGGAATGGTCAGAAGTATGGCAGCTTGGATTCAATCAAAGAAGTGCATAGTAATGCGCCTGGGAAACAAAAACCCAGGGGAAGATTACACAATCGGGGGAGGTAGTAACAACAACAAAAATGGAAAGACACCTGGGGTAATCATATCAGATGACCTTAAGGTTGGCAAGCAATGTGAGAAGGCAGTAGGGAGGGCTGGGGGTATACTGGGATGTATAGGGAGGTATCACCAGCAGAAAACTGGAGTTGTTATCCCCTGTACAGACAGTTGGTGAGACCTATCTGGAGTACTGGTCCAGTTCTGAGACCCCATCTCCACAAGGACATAGACAGAATGGAGGCAGTTCAGAGGAGGGCAACTAAAATGGTGCAGGGTCTGCAAGAGAAGCCATACGAGGAGAGACTAAAGGAGCTTAATATGTATACCCTTGAGGAAAGGAGGGAGAGAGGGGACATGATAGAAACGTTTAAGTACCTCAATGGAATCAACAAAGTCCAAGAGGGTAGCATCTTTCAGAAAAAGAGATGTGCAAGAACAAGGGGACACACTTTGAAGATAGAGGGGGGACGGCTCAGGGGCAATGTGAGGAAGTATTTTTTCACAGAGAGGGTGGTGGACACATGGAACAGCCTTCCTGAGGAGGTTGTGGGGTCTGAAACTGTGGGAGAATTCAAGAATGCATGGGACAGATATAAGGCAATTTTTGTGGGGGGTAGGAAGAAACAGGCTGTTGGTTAAATAGGATCTGCAGCTTATCCTCTAGGTAGGGAAATGGGCAGACTAGGTGGGCCAAGCAGTCCTTATCTGCCATCAAAGTCTATGTTTCTATGTTCCTGTAATCTCTGCACTATGTTCTGCCACAGCTTACTACAGCTCCATCCTGTGTTGTCACTGTTCAGTATACTGCACTCATGCTCTGTACAGCTCTACTACAAGTCTTGCATTCACACATCTCCACGCTTGCTTACAAACCCACTCACCACCTATCAATCCTTTTCATATAGGACAAAGAAATACGGACAGTTACAGTTGGAGGCCAGCCCACTCCAATTCGAACAATTATAGCAGAAGACAGCACCAGTTACTGTGAGATCACACAATGGTGGCAGCTTACTGAGGCACCACTTCAACCTGGAGATACCATTCTCATTACGAATGTCTCCGTGACGAGCTACAACAACCAGTGGTCATTAAACAGTAACAAAACATCTACAATCACTGTAAGTACTTTAACAGTCATGTCACCTTACATCACAGAGATATTTCAATGCCCTTCTACTGGTATACTACTGCTACTGCCCAGTTTGTCAGCTGCTATTGCCCTTCATCCATTACAGTATGTACAGCTGATATTGCTGCAGATTGCTAACAGTATGCTGTTCTGCATAACAATGTTTGCACTGTGTTACACTACTACTTCTATTACCATGCTGAACTCTACCTATTTCCTTCCACAGCTCATCAATCCAATACCGATAACGAAGACAATTGACCTGCTGGGCATTGAAAACTTAGACGACCACACAATTTCCCTTGCATCACAGCAACCGGATGCCACTCTTCAGTCCATCCACATCCCACTTCAGCTGTTCCTGGATGCCCTCAATATACAACATACCCCAAACCTCATTGATAACATCACTGAGGATTTCCCACTCCACTGCACGATCACAACTCTTGCAAATTCAATGACTTCCATTCTATTTCATGACAAAGCACTGCCGGACTCAGATAATCTTGAACCATTCTTTGTCGATGACATGCCTTCTGCTGCTACCCCTGACCATTCCACACCACCCTCATCTTCTCCAGTGCCTTCGAAAGCTGAGGACATTGCAGAACAACCTGCACCACACAGCCAGTACGAATTGCGAAAAGACAGGAAAGTCAAACTAAGTAAGTTCTATTAACTGTTCCTGCCTTAAACTACCATGGATTAGACAATCAAGCCAAAAAGTCTGCCTGGTACACTCAATGACCACGTCACTGCAAAGCCAGACACTGCTGCATTCCTCTGCATCAGTTTCCAGTCATGCAATGCTGCCAAGCACATGTCTATCTGGCCTGACGCCTTGTGCCCATGTGCCCACATTGCCTTGACTTCTACCTTTCAACGACAACATATTGTGGCACTCCTATAAGCATGTCTGCTTCTCAGTGCTCTCCTTACTGGGTGAGAAAAACTACTGATCCATCCTTTACTACAAACAAACTAATGCAGGTAACTAGACAACTCTAACAATACTGGAAGGCACACCTGCACTGCTAAATGACTCAGACTCCCACAACAATCTCAACTTCATCATCTCTATGCAAAACCAGTTTGCAAATATGTCTTCCTTGTGTGACTTGCATATGGTGGACTATGCATGGGCCTCTTTGGCACACTATGGAGAGAGTGTTCCCAGACTGAGGCTTTGATGACTGCTTCTGCAAGACCAGGGCTAATTGCCTGTTCCTGCCACTGGCTCACAAATTACAGCTTGGATTGCAGCAACAGCGGTATAGTGCCAGCAGTCCATATGCCTCATAGCAAAATGAGAAGGCCTGAATTGAAACCTGCAGCTCAAGCATTGGGTATGACTACAGAGGGCCCTTTGCAGACTGTGACTGATGGCGCTCATTTTGGCAGCAGCCACACACAGGAACGTATGCCACTCTGCCACCCCCTCTCCCACCCTATGCCATTGCACAGTCACTTCAGAGCACCATCCTTGTAAGGTACCAAGTATGAGGAGCCAGGTTACAAAACAAGCCTGTTTGGTGGTGACATCTGTCCTACTGGGTAATAGAGTGGAATTCTCCATCAAGCCTTCCTCTTGCAGTGAACATTGTGTACAGCTGCCACACTACATGCCCTCTACAGACATAATACCTACCTGACACAAGAGGCCATACCACTCACTGCTAATAGTTCAGTGCTGACTGTGATGCACTATGAACTAACAGTGCACAGCATAGCCTCTGAAACATCTTTACCACCAGTCAAACTACTACTAAATAAAGCATCCAGACTGGTTATGGCTGCTGGAACCCTAACATGCAGCTGACACCCTTCTGCCCAATCCACTTCACTCCCATTCCAGCAAAGCATTATGTGCCAGGTATGCCACCTTGGTAAACAAACATGCTCTGCACGTGGTTCCCCCCCCATATACAACAGCTCCTCCACTGTGCACATGGCCTGCACCTCACTAGGATCGCCACCACAAACACCCTCCAGGCCCTTTTTAGAAATACCTCATTAGCCCAGCCTTCTATCCCCTACATGGCCCCTATGCAGCTCAGTGGTGTGCATACTACTCCCAAATGTCCAGCACATTGGGTAGTACACAACGGAGGCCCATTAACATCTCAGTCTAATGAACAAATAGAACTCCACCGATTACTCTGCTTCACCTCTGCCTACAACAAAACCTGCTCCTTTGTCTCCTACTCTGCCCCATGATATCTATGCCCTTTACTCTTTCAGTCTTCACCCCACTCCCAATATTCCTTCTTGCCCTATATATACTTCACACACCAGGACCAAGCCTAACTGGCAAGGCTGGTGTCACCCCATGCCCTATCACCCTACGCTACCCCATTTCACAAGGCAATATTTGCCTCCCATTCCTGCTGACAGACCCAGCCAGGGTCCCACTTGTATTGAGTGTGCATTGCCCTACAGTGTACTCTGCCTCATGTTGCGTAACACCCAAACTGTTTGAACATAACTACAATACCTAGCTTTCTGTCATTGTACTGCATATGGAACCTTTGGAAATGAGCTACTAGCTCACAGACTGTTGTACTCTGACACATTCAAATAAAAACAAATAATAAAAATAAAGGGCCTCGTCTCTACTTCACTTGCTGCCATGTTACCCCTGAGTTCAGCCACCTGGCTCATGTGACTGTACAGCCAAACACCCCCAGCACACATCTCAACATGTGTTGCTGTCTACAGAACACCCTGACGTCACAGAGCATCACCGTTATGGCCAATGACCCAAACACTTACCCAAATGCCTCTCCAGCTCTGCAGGATGAAGGTGACCTTGCCATGCCCTGCAATACTTCACTGCCACATCTACTCTGCATGTGCCCAATGCCTGCATGCCCACTGCAAATACCAGCAAGCAAACATTTGGCATTGACAAATGCTTGTTTATACAGCTATTATCTTGACTAACAGGCTGGCAATACTGATAGGGGGTTTCCTCTTAGGTATGATCTGTTGCTTTGGATGGGCTAAGTAGCTGCGTTCCCCCCCATCTTCTCCCCAGTACTACGGGTGACATGCAGCCATTCCCACACTCCTGCTGACTTGCTTACAGGACTGAGGGTTTGTGGGGGAGTGTATTACCTTGGTATGTGAGAAATGGTCTTGGATGCTACTTCACAATAGATCCTATTTGTCCTCCATGCCATCTCGCCTCATCGTCTTTACACAGTCCAGCAGACTGAGTCAACGTTAAACCGAGGTCCCATCTGCCTGGATTGGTGGTAGTTCAGGTGGATGTTAAAGATCCCATGGCACTTATCGAAAAGAGTAGGGGAAGTTTTTGTTGAAAAGAACATAACATCACCAGTTAAACATATTTACACAACAATACAAAAATTGTACACAGAAATATACATGTCAAACAAAAAAAGATTTCCAAAAAGAAGCAAATTTAACAGCAGAACATTTTGCTTATCTTTGACTTTAACAGAGGATAAACCAGTCTCCACTTGTGACAAAATTATAGAAATAGGAACTAATTGTTGCTGAAAAATAAATTGACATCTGGCCTGCCAAAGATAAAATTGAATAAAGGCAAAAACATTCAAGGTGCTGGGATGATAAGACTGCCCATACCTGTATAATCCCTTAAGACCAAAGCATTATATGTTATCTGCTGCAGCATCGAACCCCCAATGATCAGATGCCTTACACCAAAAATCTTTTGCGAACTGACAATCAATAAGAAAGTGAGATAAACTTTCTTCAATAGAGTTACAAGAAGACCTTAAACAGTATCTTTCAGTTGTCGGTTTGTATTTAAGATTCCCTCACCTCAATTTCCCATGTAAAGATATCCACACAATGTCCCATATAGAAGATGGTATTCTATAGTCAGTTAATTTACGTAAAGCAAAAGACATTTTGGTTGGTACACAGTCTGGAAAAAGCAAAATGGAGCCTTGTACAGTAAAAACAATATAGTTATAGAAACATTTCCTAGTATGTGAAATAAGGTCATTAAATAATAACTTCCACTGCCTACATTTTTTAAGAGAAGGCATTCCATACAGGGGCAAATGATTTTGTTTTAACAATTTAGGGGGGTACGTTGTCCATTTCTGGAAGTAAGGACTCCATAGAAAATAAGACCACGAATGCCAAAGGGAACCGGTGTGATTCCAAAGGAAACTAAAAGAATTAAACAAAAAAATGGAATGAAAAAAAACAATTGGATTTATCATGGACAATCCACCTTTCTTAACTGGTAAGTAAAGGAAATCCCTTCGAACTGGATTTAAACGATTCCCCCAAATCATCTGAAAAAAGACGCTGTACAATCGTGTTTCTAATGAAACAGGTGGCGGGTATAAATAACTAAGGTATAAAAATATGGGAATCAAAAATTGCTTAACAATAGAAACCCTTTTCCGTTTCCCAAATTTCCATTGTTTCCAGACATTCACTTTAGATTCCCCTATTTTTAACTGCTTTTCCCAGTTAAAAGTAGCCATATCACCTAACCCAAACCAAATTCCTAGAATTTTATTAGGTTGTGATGAGAATGGAATACCCCCAGTATCAAAGAGAGTATCCTGTTCAGGATGTAAAGAAAAAATAAAACTTTTTGAAACGTTAAGTTCAGATCCAGAGATTTTTCCCCAAATCTGAAAACAATGTAAGGCTTTCTGAAGGGAAGGCTTATCCTGAACGTAAAGTGTAATATCATCTGCATAGGCGGTTATTTTAACCCTTGGCAAGGATACATCAGGGGTCAAACCCATAATCTCGGAATGCCCCTGAATATATCGAATAATAGGGTCCAAAACAAACACATACAAAAGAGGGCTCAGGGGACAACCCTGCCGAACTCCCCTAACTACAGGAACCGCAGGCCCCATTCTTCCATTCACTAAAGGATGTATCACTGCTTCCGAATATAAAATCGAAATCCAGTATACAAAGAGTTTAGGAATTTTGTAGGTTAATAGTATATTAAATAATAAGAGTGACACACTTTGTCGAAGGCCTTAACCTGATCCAAAGCAATAATAAAACCCGACCCTTTTCCCCTATCACTGTTGTAAATAAGTCTCTTAACAAATATAAACTATGTTGTATCTTCTTATGGTACTGCACAGGATTGAGCGGATGAATAAGGGACTCAGAAATTAAGGACAATCTATTTGTGAGGATTTTAGCAAAGATCTTATAGTCACTATTAAGGATACTTATCGGCCTCCAGTTAGTAAGTAGGAGGAACCCTTTTTAAAAATAAATTTCAATAAGGCCACATTAAATTCTGAAACCTGGAGGTGGAGGTTAAGATAAAATTGAACACAAGAGGAAGAAAAAGACACATGTACGAAATGAAGGTTTTATAAAATTCATTTGGAATGCCATCCAAACCAGGGGATGTTTTAAGTTTAAGGGATAGGATAACTTTTCCACTTCCAATGGAGAAATGGGTTTCAATAATTGAGCTTGAAATGTGGTGTCCATCACTGGAAGATAAGGCAAAAGTCCTCAGGCAAATTCCCACTAAGCTCGGTTCTCCTCAAAGGTATCCGAAACAAATTGCTGTACAACAGACATCATATCTTTCTCGGAGGTTACTATTTTACCTTCAGAAGAGGTTAATTTAGACATTACAGTCCGGTCAAGGCGTTCCTTACACGCCAAATAGGGATCTGAAGTTGGTTGGGCTTGTAACCCCAAATCTAAATTCCATGTCTAGTGATATAGCTCTACTGTACTGATATTCAACCATCTGTTTTTAATTCTGAGATTTGAGACAACAGAGGGAGTTTGTCACTCGATGGTAGTGACATCAGTTTGTAAAATTGATCCCGATAATGTAGGTATTGAAGATATCGTGAATTGGCCTTGTGTTTCCTCTTAGAACTTAAAAGGATTTAATCTCTATTTTAGTGTCTCCACCAGAAAAAAGGTTCTCATAACAACAAAGTGTAGAATGACGGCAAAAATAGATTTTGTAATTCTAATATAATCACTGTCCTCCAAGGAGGACACATTTAGACGCCATCTGGGGCTAGCTGAATATAGTTTAGGGGAATATCTGCTAGACTAAAACCCCAATTAAAAGGTGATGGTCTGAGAACTCAGTTGGTGTAATATATGTAAGGAAGGTTTTAGAAACTTAGAGACAAAAGATAGTCAATACGTGAAGAAAATATGTTCCTGTGATATGAAGAACCACCTGTACTATGTAATGACCTATAAACGTCCAATAGTCCAGCATTTTTAATAATCTGTTTTAAAGCTAAAGAATCACAATATATTTTTTTCTGGACTTCCCCTTTAAATTTAGTATCTATATCACAGTTAAAATCCCCTCCCTAGATAACGTGTCTTTGAGTATATAGAAAGGGCTTAACATCCTCAAATAATTTAATATGTGCAGTTTTAACTTGAGGGGCATAAATGTTTAATAATCTATAATCAAAGTCATGCCAGGAAAAATCTAGGAGCAGGGCACGCCTGGACAGATGTCGACCAGTTTAGGAACTCTAAAGGTCGGAAGTAAAGAGAACCCAATCCCATCAGCTGCGCCAGGCCCAAAAGTCCAAAAGGAAGGCCCCACACCCATCTTTTCTGTGTTTGTTTGATTTCAGCCAGGAGGATAACCTAGTTTCTGTAAAAGAATAATGTCTACATTTAAAGTACCAAGAAAGGAAAGGACAGCAAGTCTCTTCTTAAAGTTCTTTATACTGCAGACATTATAGGAGGCTATTTTCAGGGTTGCCATGTTGCAGAGATAGTACCATTAAGTTCCAGACTTCTGGGAATGGCTAGTTTTTCTCTTCTTCCCTTTCTTTCCCTTTTTTTCTTTTGCTAAGTCTGTGGCTTTGCTATCTTCCTCTTCCGAAATCAATTCCGATAGGTGAGAAGTATCAGATTCTAAATCTGAGTCCCTACCTTCCAGTTGCAAAGGGGAAAAAAAGTTTTCTACTGGAGTGGGAGTAGTAGAGGAAGCTTTATTAGAAGCTCTCGTAAACCTACGGGGTTTCACTATCTCAAAGGTGGGGGCATGGAAGAAGAGGCCTGTTGAGAGTCAGAGATATCGGGTGGAGAAGATGAAATAGATACATCTGCAACAAAAGGAGTCACCTCAGTCTCTGAGGAGGAAGGCTTGTCCACCAAGATGGGTGAAGGATCAGCCTGACTACCTGATGTGTGAAGGGATCCAGGATCAATCACTGTTTTCCCCTGAGCCTTGTTAATTAGGGCATCAGAATCCCAGCCCCCAGCTTTGTTATGAGAGGCCCGTGGGCATTGGTGAAAGGCATGGCCTTTATCACCACAAAGATTACACTGAAAGATGTTTTGACATCATTCTGCTACATGCCCAAACCCTCCACACAATGGACATTTTAAAAGGTCACAGGAGCTACTTAAATGAGTACGGGCTCCACATTTATAACAGGCCCGAGGCTGACCACTATAAAAACAGACCCCTCTATCTTTCCTAGAAAGAAGCTGTTCGGTAAATGGATAATTTCACCATTTATTTGGGGTAACTTCACTTTAAATTTCCAGCTCCCTGTCCAAATACCTTCTAGGTCTAAGATAGCTTCAGGGGGTCCCATCACCTCACATTTAGTTTGCAACCATTGGTAAATATTACCTACACTGACACCTTCATTCCTAAACATGATTGTAATGTAACGAAACACTGGTTTAGTAAGGGGGATAGCATAAAATGGAACCCACAAAGGGGTATTTTTCAAAATGGAGTATCTATCCCAAAATTTCTCTAAGCCCTTAAAGGATTTAAAACTAATATCATAAGAATCCTCCCCTGAGATGTGAATTAATGCAAAAATATCAACAGGAAGAAAATTCATGGAACCTTTCAAAAGCGAGTTAGCAATATAATATCTATCCGGGTGGGTTTGAAGGCCACCCCTATAATGTAAACGGACAGCGTTTCTTCTAGGTGCCTGTTCTAATTTGTTTTTAAACAAGTCAGACATTACTGCTCTGGGTTTTTGCAAGCCAGCCTGTGCCCCTGTCTGAGCTAAATCTTGCACAAGTCCTATACCTCTGAACTCGGCTCCAGGTATGGTCAAGGACGGGTTTCAGAGCTCTGATTATCATTAATAGTTTCCACCCCAGAAGTCTGAATGTCCATACCTGAGCTCAGGTTTGTAGAAACGTTAGCATGCATGGTGGAAGACTGAGAACTGTCCGTCCATGTAGGGTCTGGGATCCATATGCCTGTTTGTGATTTTGTCCATCCAGCATCTTGTAAAACCTCCTCCGATGAGCAGTCCATAGTAGGGTAGGATGATTTTCTATTATGCAAGCCAAATTGTTGCTTTAGAATCTGTGAGGCCGTAGGTGTAGAACAAGGGTCCAGCGGTAGTATTCCCAGGTCCAATGCAGCTTCCATTGTCTGGTGCGCTTCAAAATGAGTCCCTTCCTGTATTTCCTGCTACCAAGGCCTGCAAAAGGGCCCAACCGGAATCAGTCACCTGGCCGGCCGACATCGCGATTTCCACAGGTACAGAAAACTGGATATCGAAAATAAATTAGTTGCAGCTCCCGATTCAGACCGCGATTCAGTCTGAGGCTTCTCCTGGATATTAAGCACCTTCTCCGGTTCTCGAGGTAAGGGATTTTGCTCTGGTCTCCGCTCTCGTAGTAGGCTCCACTGAGCCAGACAACACAGCATCCGATTCCATGCCTGACTAAGAGCCTACTGAGCAACCCTCCGGATTACCCAGCAGCACTCTCTCACACAGAGTAGGGGAATTTCCCCAGTGTCCTGGCCAAATTTCCCTCATTCACTAAAAAATACCACCAACAGCTTAATCTGGTTCAAGGTCAGTTGGCATTCATCTGTATCCCCCTCCCCCGGGTCGTGCCTGAAAATAGGCAGGATTTGTCTAGTGCACTTACCCGGTCAACAAAAGCTAAATAAAAAAATAAATAAATTATGTGCCCTAGTACAGTCATCCACATGGATCGCTCTCTAGATTCCCATCCCCAACTACTCCCCCCCCCAAGTGTAACTCCCCCCCATCAAGGAAGAGTGAAGTGAGTTTAGATAAAGTGCAAATGGATTCTCAGGAGAGCTGAGTGATGGAAATAATCACTTACTTTGGTGTGAGAGTAGTAGTGGTAAATGTCTAAAATCAAAATGCCGATTAAGCACGCATTTCCCTTCATCTTCGTCAGGCCATAGCAGAAATCAGGTGTGACTCCTGCACCCTGATTATAATTAGGGATGGTCTCAGTTCCATGGTGTCCACAGACAACCACCCAAGAGCCAGGATTGCATATTAGCTGATGTCAGTATAAGGCCTAGTTGATGTCTGATTACAAAGGAATCCCACAGGACACAACTACACCTTTAATCTCTGCTGCTTGACTTATAGAGTCATACTGATCTCTGTTCTGCTGATGCTGCAGTAACAGCAGGGGTCAGAAACCCCAGGATTGACTCAATCATTGTTTCAGAACATGCGCATTCTTAGAGCATGGCAACTGCAAACCAAAGGTGAGTAATTCTGATACTCTACAAATGTGAGAACACTCTTACAACCATAAGAGTGGTCCTGGCTGTGGTATATATATATATATATATTTAATATATGGATATGCAATTTAATACTACACTAAAGCATACAAAAAAATCCCGGTAATAGTACCGGACAGCAAGTGGTAATGCTATTGGTCACCAGTGATAATAGCACAGTTCAAAAGTGATAATAGTATCGTTCAGAGCCTGTAATACTGTCGTTCGGTGCTCTGAACGATACTAGTATCACTGAAAGTGGAAAGCACAAGCGTAGCAGTCTTTGATGCCTGGCCATGCTGGGAGTGCCAATCAAACAGCGTGGTCCATCATTGGCCACTTTCCCTCTGTGGGTGGGTGGAACATTTTTAAAAACATGGCGGCATCGCTCTGTTAGCGAGAGCGTATTCTGTCTTCCGCTGTTTTACACCCCCCAACATGGACACAGCTCATTGATCTTTTGTGCTGCACAGAACCTAACAACAGGTATGACTAAAAAGAAAACATTTTCTGTTAGTCTGCTTAGCGAGTGGGAGGGCAAGCTAGTGAGCGGGGGATGGGGGCACAAAGTAACAACACAAGAGCGCGACAATGTGGCTGTCAGCGATGACCAAACCTTTTCTGCACTTGCCAACTGTCCCTCAGCAAAACACAAAAACTGGATCCATATATTAAAAAAATAATGGACAGATTAGTGTCCATTACAGGTGATCCCATCTCGAGGTTCTGGACACAGGAACCTCTCGAGCTTCACTCTCGAGGTTCCTATGTGTCCAGAACCTCTCGATGGTATTATTCACCGGTAATGGACTAACCTGTCCATTATTCTCTTTATATATATATATACATGTCCATTTCCAGGTCAGCTGAGCATTAGGCACTCATCTTAGAATAAGAGTGTCTCATGCACAGAGGACAGGAGCACTCCAATTAGAAGAGAGCGCTCCTCTGATCTATAATATGAACTAAAGAATAAAGCAGAGTTAAAAAAACAACAGTGCAGAGGTCAATAGTGATGTCCCACCTCTATCAGCCACACACTGGGGTAAAGTACCATGTCCCACTACATACATTTAATGGATTATTACTTCACTGGTGTAAATATGTGCACCAACACAATTACTGTGCTTGCAAATTGGTATTTGTGATGGGCTATGTAACTTTCTGCTCCCCTACATTTACCTGGAGAGAAATACCCCTTTTTCATTAAGCCTAGTCACATGAGATGTGAATCTGTTCTTAAGCCATCTTCAGTACTGTGTCCTCAGAGTCAAAAGCTGTGTGTTTTCTGAACATGCTGTCACATCACACCAGTACTGCAGACTGCTGTCACTCAGTAACTCGCTCAAGGGTCACACACAAAGCAAAAAGGTGTGGAGAAATCTGCACTTTCACAGCTCAGAGCTCAAAACATGAGGCCATCCTACTGTTTAATTGTTAAAATCTATCTTGGTGTTGTTGCTGGTAGCGTGAGTGACTGCGCTAAAAGTGAAAATGCCAGATGATGCTTTCCACTCTCAGCCCATACGGAGCTCAGGCTGCAGCCTGCTCTGTACCGGAAGGAGGGGAACAAGAGCTCTTTGGGAGAAGGATGGTAGTATAGGTGTGCCTTCCTCCATGTACCTGAGCCACCACTTTAGTGGCAAAATAATGTAAGTGCCTTGAAGAGCTTGTGAAGAGGAGACGCTGTGGCTAGGAGACTGCCATATGGTGAGTCGCATTCACTGTTGTTAAACAGTGCCTAGTCAGGAATGGAAGGGAGCAAGAGTAGTCAGACAGCAGAACCACACCACGGCTTCTATTTAAATAACCCCCATGATGGCTTTTGATGCAGATCCAGGGGAAGGTGACGACAACTAAAGCTAGGGGAAGTAACAGGAGAAGCCTAGCTGTGGCTGTTGCTCCCAGCCCTGAGGGGCCCGGTATGAGTGGTGGAATGGAAGCTGAGTAGGAAGAGGGGACTCAGGTGTGAGTGGTTATGGGTGGGAATTGTCAAAGAATGGTGGGGGAGAATGATGAGTATGAGGTGCCTGAGGATGAAAGGGGGGTTGATTATGAGAGAGGGTGGCACAGTGCTACGCAGGGGCTGGTTGGGCCCATATAAAAGGATGCCTTACACTGGTTCACAGACTACTTATTGGACCAGTCCCAACAGGTCAAAATTGGCACTACCCTATCCAATAGACTCCCAGTTCACTCAGGGGTCCCTCAGGGGTCCATCCTTGGTCCCCTTACCTTCAGTCTTTACCTTAACTCCTTCCCCGCATCCTGCTCTGGCAACCTACTACTATATGCAGATGATGCTGTACTTTACGCATCCAGCCCTGACCCTATCCAACTCCACCAAACCCTCCAGCCCTCCTTTAGTGAAGCCAAACAGTGGTTCTCTGCACAGTGCCTTATATTGAACTACAAGAAGACCAAGTTCATGATCTTCTCTCACCCTCAGAACTCCAGGAAGGAACTTTGTCCCCTGGTTCTAACTGTGAATTGAACCCCACTTGAGCAAGTTGACTTGTTTAAATACCTGGACATCACCCTTGACCCGGCACTCAATTTCTACCAGCGCATACATCACCTGTCCACTGTCCTTAATGTCTGTTTTGGCTTGCTGTATGGGGTTAAATACTGCCTTACTCCAGACATCCTCTGGCTTGCTGTCTCATCATCAATCCTCTCCCTCCTCGACTATGGCATACTCATTTATAGCGCTGCCACCACCACGGCCCTTAATAGGCTCCATCTCTCCCTCAACAAAATCTGTCACCTTGTACTGGACCGCAACCGTCTCACCCAATACCTGCTCACTATATAACTCTACTAACTGGCTTAATTTAGACAATAAGATCAAGTTCCACACCTGCCTTATGGCCAAAAAATCACCCTTGGTCTCCCCCCACTCTTACCTCTTTAATCTATCTGACTACCGTCCAAAAAGTAACCTATAGCTCTAGCAAGAAACTCCTCACAGTCCCCACTGTCAAACCTTCCAATTCCAAAGATCCTTCAGCTACAAGGCCCCCCTCATCGATGAATGGCCTGCCTAGCTCCCTCACAAATGAAAATAGAATTGGCCTATTCAAAACCCATCTTACGGGACATCTCCAGTCCTTTAACAGCTGTGACTGCCATTGAACCCATCACTTGCTCTTCCCTCTACCATGACAATGGCCTCTGGCTGGTTTACCTACCCCCCATCCCCTTTCCTCCAATGTTGAACATCTCTGTATAAGTGTCTATATGCTTATCTGGTCAAGCAGTCACCCTAAGTTTGTTAGGTTCTGATTGCAAGCCTCTAATTGTATTTTACCGTGTATCAAGCTTGTTCTGTTTCCTGCATTGTATTTACCTTATTGTTGTAATGTCCTGGCTATGTGACGTGGAACCTTTGTAAGTGAGTTCTTGTCTCAAAGACATTTTCTGAATCCTGAAAAAAAAAAAAATAAATAAATAAAAGCCACACATTGAGCAGCTGCATTTGTTGGCAACATACCTTAAGTGATGCCTAGTCAGCCTGTGTTCCGAACAACACCAAAAAAAGCAAAAAAAGATCAAAATAGGCAGTATGTTACAAAAAAAACTCACAAGTACTGCACTACACAATACCAGTTTCTCTTAAAGCACTGTTTAGTACACTTACCACTGTGTCAACATCTCTCTTCTTGCACTTGATAGCCATCTTGGTTTTTTTTTCTTCAGCAGTGATGGGTAAGACTAGTTTAAAGTTCAGTCTATGTTGCTAGACAACATCAGGCTAAGACCAGTCTTGTATAAGTCAAGACAGTTTTTTTAATCCTGCAACAGTCTTAACTGCAAGACTTAAACAAGACCTCTTTTGAGTCCTAAGACCATATATTTAGGCTAATTATAAGCCAAGTTTTGTGCAACCGGCTTATGAGTGAGCCTGGAAGGAGCTGACTTAAATAGCTCTGGCAGGGGGTGTGGCTGGTTGCTTCCACCCACTGAACTGCAGGCATAACCTTTGAATTCAATGGACTTAGGCAGCTTAGTGAGTAGTTATGCTTGAGCAAAGTTGTTGCTAGTCTGAAGGTATCTGAATGTAGCCCTGGTGCCATTATGCAAAGGGCTACTACCCCTGCCTGTATCCCTAATAACAGGTTAAGGGGCCTGGGTTTGTAACTACCTAGTATGGGGGGCCCCACCAGTAGTAGTTCTATAATTATGGTGCCTCCACCCAGAGTAATTACATGGGTAACTATCACAGTAGGTACAGCCCTCTGGGAAGCTAATATCACCCACAATCCCACCTAGTGACATTTTAAACCGGTACAGTTGCAGTGGGTAACAGGATATCAAACAGTTCGACCATTAACAATATGCTCACACTCTTTGCACTTACCAAGGTCAGGATTCCAGCAAACCATCTTGGCCCCCCTGTAAAACAGTATTCAGTCAGCATGCACTTTAAGTTTAAGTTATGTTCCCACAAACACATTTCTCTTAGGACACACAGGAAAGCATACATGAGGCAGTATAACAGTGCGATAAACAATTGATTTATTAAAGGGGAATGTTAACAGGGGTTGGGCAGATCTAGTTAAATGACTTAGTTAGTCTGTCCTTAGCCAGGGTTTTTGGCATGCATGCAGTCCTAAACCACAGTCACTGGCTACCTAGGAGGGAACAGGCTAACCTGGTTATTGCCCAGGGTTACAGCTGTAGTTGGGGCCCTTGATGGAAAGAAAGGTGATTAAACACGCACAATAATTATTTGTATTTGCTGGCTGGATGACCCAGTTGCCTGAAAACACTAAACAAATATTTAAAAGCAATTAGGTGGTACCACAGAGACTGATTTGGTTGCAGGGAGCTAACCTGGATTTTACTCACTGTACTCAGTCGCATATGGTAACCTGGCAAAATGTAGACCTCTTTTGGTTATTCAAGTAGCATGGGGCAGGACTCCCACATGGTCTCTCACCAAAAAGCTGGTAGCTGGTGCAGGAGCAGAAGGCTTGGGCCAGATTTGGGATAGTCCAAGGCAAACCAGAATGTCTCTGGTAAAGTTCAGTTTTATTGCTGGTAAAAACTGCCAGCTGGCAAACATCTTAACTGAATCAGGACCTGGCCCCTCAATCACCCAGAAGACGTCCTGATTGACAAACTGCATGATACTTTGGTTACTCGGAACATTTATACACAACAACATAAACTCCTGTCTTGTTCCTTCCAGTCGGATTCAAGCAGGTTTGCAATACAGTCACTCTTGCTGAACAAATCCATTTTTTTTCTGGTCTGCTGGAAGGCAGTTCCAAAGTCCAAACCCCCATTTGGATAGAAGGATTTCTCACAGGGCCTTCCCTGTGAAAAGAACAGCACAGAGCCACACAGGCTCCTCTCTCCTCAATCTCTCGAGCTGACTCTAACTGTCGTTTTTTCAAACAGTCCCCTTCAACGAAGGGCAGAGTTCCAATTGGCCGCCAAAACTGTTACTTACTGTTCCAGTCTTCTGATGGGCTGGAGCTTTGCCACAAGGAAATTGTCCCTGTATATTACCCACAAGCCACTGGTGCAGTCCCAGGAGCCTCTCTGTTAGATCCAGGCTTGTGATTGGCTGAATGAGTCCCAAAATGGTGGCTACAATAAAAGTGTTGGTGCAGTCCCAACACTGTCCCTGCTTTTAAGTACTGGTGCAGCCAGTGAATACATTTTATATTTAAAATGTCCCCACTGTCTTGCAGCCCAAACTGTGCCCTTCAAAATGAGACCACCTTTCTACATTTAGCCCCTGTAGATTTAGAGTTGTTGCCGCTATAACGTTGATCCCCTAGGCAGCAGCAACACCTCATTAGTATTCATAAGGGGGCTCTTGCATATTTATGAGCCCCACTCATAGCCCAAAGGTAAACTCCTTTATCCCCCCCCCCAGCAGCTTCTCTGCTGCATCCTTCAGGTCACTGGCCCCTTGTGAACTGAGGAGGGGTGCCGGAACAGTGAAATTTCTTGTCGCCCGACTGCAAACATAGTAGTCGGCACATCAAAGGTGCCACTTGTTCCTGTGCAACCCATGTGTGCACTGCTGTGCACTTACAACAGCTGGAGATCATGCTTTCAGTTTTGAGCCCAAACTGGGCTAAATAAAAATATAGGGGCTGATCGGGGATATCTGGGGGACACCAGGAGAATCAGGCTGGTGACAATGGACACATCAGGATGCCAGCAGCAGTGGGAGGAAGATCGAGAGAGCAAAAGGACAAGGGGGGCAATTAAAGTAAGCCCCCAAGGAGGGGTTTCATCTCTTCCCTGCCTGAAAAGCTTGGTGTCCCCACCAAGACTATAATAAACTAACATTTATAATAACACTTTACAATATAACTATTTACAGTGTTAGGCCTAACATATGACATAGGTATTTACACAGCATAGCATGCTATCACTTCAAATGGTAACTTTTTAACACTTCGCTTAGTTCGATTATTTGCATTCTGTCATGACAGTTTACATGTAATCATTACATTTCTTTAGATTTTGGCTAATCAGCAAATGACATTCAACCTTTTTGTATCTAACTTTTAAGCATTGACATTCAGTTAACACAGACATAGGGCACCTTTCAGTTGGTTTCTCCGACTCTGTAAGGGTGACCCCTAAAATACTGGGTGGAAGGCTTAACTATCACTTGGGAGGATGCAGTGAATACTAGCTTGGGTAGGAAATTCGCTGTAACATACTGTATACCCCTTTGTGAACTACATTCATGGGCAGATCTACGGGCATTCCTGGTGTGTTGTGAGTTGAACCACAGGCTTCACTGGTCTGTCTAAACATTTAGATAAAAAAGGTATTGGCACTTGTCTTTCAGCATTAGCATTCGGGGTAGCTACTCCTGGATCATTGTCCAGCAACAAGACAGCTTCTGATGAAAGGGGCACCACTGCATTTTGTTGAGGTTCAGACTGAATGGTATTACTTGTACTTGGTGTAACTCTTGAACTTTCTGGTTGATTGAAAAGAGGTATTTTGACAAAGTTTGAGTCATGCATCACACTGTTAGCACTCACAGGGATAACAATATTGTCTGGCACGGGCCCACTTACTTCAGCATCACTGGAAGGCTCACTGATAGGTCCACCATTTTCTTAATCAGAATCCGATATTTCAATTTTTGATAGCTCCACCAGGCTTAAAGCATCGACTGTATCAGACCTCACACTTTGAACGTTGCTGTCAGAAGGTGCAGGTTCAATTATGGTATCAGGATGACCTGACATTACTGGACCACTCAGATTGTCTCCTCTGTTGCACAAAGGATCTCCTTGAAATACTTGACCCCGTTCAAAGGAAGGAAAGAAGACAGTCCCAAAGTTACTTTCATCATTATCTGAATCAACACCATCATGATCTGTACTGGTTGCAGCAGAGGGTAGCAACTGTGGACCAGAAATAACATGAGGTTTTGATTGCTTGTGTGTAGCAACACAAGTGGTAGGATCTGCTGGAGCAGGATCTGGCAATGCAGTGTCTATAACTATTTGCCCAATGGGTAACAGATGATTTCTATGAATAGTCTTTACAGCTTTAGTATCTCCCTCCTGATGCACTTTATAGACTGGTAAATCAGCAAGTTTATGAAGCACTATGTAGCGCTGATGACTCCATTTATCAGAAAGTATATGTTTTCCCTGAAATCCCAGATTTCTCATTAATACTCAGTCCCCAGCTTGCAACTCTTGAGCTTTGACTCTTTTGTTGTGACGCACTTTGTTTGCTAGGTTTTTCTTGGCAACCATGGTGTGGGCAAGTTGATGCACATGGTTTGGTTTTGCTTTCAGCTTTTGAACATATTGCAGATAGTTGTCTGAATGTGCTCCATTGGAAGAAACTCCAAAACAGATGTCAACAGGTAGATGAGCTTCACAACCAAACATGAGATGGTAAGGGGAGAAACCTATGGTGTCATTCTTCGTGCGGTTGCATGCATGGACTAGCGTACTGATTTGTTGGCTCCATTTCAGTTTGTCTTTTGGATGCAGGGTGCTAAGCATGTCTAACAATGTTCTATTAAACCTTTCAGGTTGAGAGTCTCCTTGTGAGTGATATGGAGTGGTCCTGGATTTTCAAACACCCCAGACAGATAACATTTCTTTAATGAAGCAACTCTTAAAGTCTCTGCCCTGATCCGAATGTATACGCTGAGGAGCACCATAATGAACAAAGAATTTTTCAAAAAGGACTTTAGCTACTGTGGTGGCCTTTTGGTCTTTCATGGGATAGGCTTGAGCATACCGGGTTAAATTGTTTGTTACTATTAATACATTGCTGATATTTCTGGACTCAGGCTCCAAGCTTAGAAAATCAATGCACACCAGTTCCTTTAAGGCAGTCATAGTTATATTCACCGAAGGAGCTGCTTCTTGAGGTAGAGCTTTTCTTTGAAGATACCTGCCACACGTTTTGATGTATTGTTCAACATCAATGCTCATTTTAGGCCAGTAGAAGTGTACACTAGTCAAGTCTAAAGTTCTTTCACTACTCAAGTGGCCCATCTGATCATGAAGGACCTTCAGCACAACATACTTGAACTTTGAAGGCAGTACCAATTGTCTCTTTAACACTTCCCCCTGATTGTCGGTCAGTTCATGGTATAGCATCTTTTCTTTCAGCTTGAGTTTAGGCCCCTCTTGAAATAGTAAAGCAGTTCTGTGGTCACTTGAGCACAACTTAGAGACATCTTCTCCTTTACTTAAAGCATTCAGTACTGGCCTGATCGTAGGGTTATAATACCGTCCTCGCTGTATAACAGCAGAAGTAAGCTGAGGCAAAGCACTAAGGTTTAAGGCTGCAAAATTACAATAGGCTATTGGCAGACAGGTATCAGGTGGTCCCAAGCAATCAGGTAGGCAATTTACAGGCTCTTCAGATGGAATTTCATCACTGCTGAATTTGTGATACAAGGCTTTCACAGAATGTTCTGGTATGCGCACTCATTGCTGGTTTGAGGAAGGTCTCCTGGAAAGAGCATCAGCGTCAATATGATTAAGGCCAGACCTGTACTCCACTGCATAATCAACACTGATAGAGTTGACAACCAACAATGTCCAGTTGCATCCAGCTTGGCAGAGGTTTGCACATACGTTAATGGATTGTTGTCCCATCTTACCAGAGTTTTAGCACCATGTAAGTATTCATGAAACTGTTCCACGACTGCCCACTTCAAAGTGAGAAATTCCAATTTGTGAACTGGGTAGTTCTTTTCTGATGAGGTTAAACTTCAGCTTGCAAACACCAGTGGGAGCAGTCCTTCAGTGTACTCCTGGTAGAGCATGGCTCCTAGGCCCCTCAGTCTGTGTGCAGAACATATAGCTTAGACAGATCAGCATAGGCAAGAACTGGTGCATACGTAAATTGGTAGATTATCTCTTGAAAAGGAGATTCACAATTTGGAGTCCATCTTTGACCAAACAGTTCATTAGTTCGAAAGTATGTCCTATAAGTCTCTTTGACTGCACTTTTCTTGAACTTTTGATGAGTGGGTGGGTACCCTTACGTCAAATTCAGCAGTGGCCTGATAACTTTGGTGTAATCTTTGATGAAGCATCGGTAGTAACAGAAGAAACCCAGAAATCTCTATAGCTCTTTTAGGTTGTTTGGCTTTGGCCAGGTGGCCAGTGCTTCTACTTTACTAGGATCAGTAGGAGTCCTTCAGAGGACACAATGTGTCCTACATATTTTACTGAGCTTTGGAATAACTGGCATTTGTCAATTGATAACTTTAATCTGAATTCTTCAAATCTGTCCAGTACTTTTAAAAGACGAGTCTCATGCTCTTCAAGGATCTTGCCGAAAACTATGACATTGTCCAAATAAACAAGGCACTCCAGAAGATCCATGTCTCCTACTGCACATTCCATTAATCTTTGAAAAGTTGCTGGCACCCCTGAAATACCTTGGGGCATGCACAGAAATTCATAAAAACCCAGAGGACAAATTAATGCAGTCTTCTCCCTGTCCTCAAGGGACATTGGGATTTGGTAGCACCCACTTCTAAGGTCAAATACAGAGAACCACTTGCTTCCATTGAGGCAGTCTAGTGCATCTTGGATGTGAGGCATTGTGTACTGGTCAGGAACCATTCTTTCATTAAGAGTCATGTAATCCACACACATGCAGACAGAGCCATTTTTCTTGCGGACCACCACAATCAGAGAGGTGTAAGGACTGCATGACTATTGGATAATCCCAGCTGCTAACATCCCATGAAGGTGGTGCCTGACATCATCAATGTCAGCAGCAGCTGACCAGCATGATCTTTCTCTGAAAGGCCTCTTGTCATGAAGACGGATGTGGTGTTGGACACTGGTGCCACAACCTACATCCCACTCTTTCAGGGAGAACACTTTGCTTCTTTTGGCCAGTCTTCGGCTAATTTTCTCTTTCCAGCCTTCAGTAATGTATGACTCATGGAAGTCAAACAGGTCTGGGGATACTTCTCCAGCTTCTTCTCAGTGGCACTTAGATGGCAGGACATCAGTATCTGCGCAATACACCTGGGCCAAGGTGTATCCTTGAGTGATTTTTACATAACTTTCGGTGACATTTTGGATCTGTACTACAACTCTCTTGGCATGCATGAGCATGAACAGGAAGCACACTTGGTTTTACTAGGAGCCCATTAGGCAGTCTTCCCTCTTCAGGAGCATCCAGCATAAGGATTTTGTTGTTAATATCTCTTCGGATGCGCACCTCCCCACTGATACTGCAATGTGCATTTGGAGGAAGAATAATGGTTTTGGGGTCCTTTTTCCATACAGACCCCTCTGGTTCATCTTTATCATTTTCTTCTGGTTGCAGGTGCTTATCATAAGCCTTCTTGACTACAGCATGTACATGTAGATGCACTGGTTTTCTTCTTCTTTCGTTGTTCTTGGCACATCTGAGCCAGGCGGATGAACATGTGGGCATTTGTGTTGATTAGTATGGGGACTCCATCAAATAAACCAGAAGGTGGAAAGACTAGTGCAATTGTCTCCACTGATTCATCCACACCAGCCACAGTGGATGGGAATGAAAGCCACACTCTCACAAATCCAAGGTACGGATAAGACATTTCGCTCAGGCCCAACACATGCAATCCATCTAGTGGCTGTAAGGGATGGTCAGACAGGTGTTGATCATACCAGTCCTTGAATATTATTGTAAGTTGAGACCCACTGTCAAGAATAGCTCTGGCCTGGATACCATCCACATGTATGGTAGTCTTCATGGTGGGACCTACCACTTTTGACCAATCAGGAAGCACATTGTCTACAGAAATAGGAATGAAGAACCTGGCCCCAAAGGCATTGTGTCGAGGTTGGGTCAAAGTGCCACTGGAAGTATGTTGTCTCGGATGCCTTTCTGCAAGCAATCTGTCTCTAACCTTGAATGGGTCCCCAAGGGATCGGCACTCCCTCCTCTGGTGGCCATCCTTTCCACATTTGTAACAGAACACACCTTCTCTAGGCCATTGGGGTTGAGTTGGCATGTCGTGGTTTGGCCAGGAATTATGGTTAGTGGGATGAGAAGAATACATGTTTGAGGTTTGTGCAGGGACACTGACAGTTGAAGGTCCTGATCTGGACTCTCTTTCTCCTTGCCACACGTGAGGCTGTACATTGCGTTTCATTAACTCTTGCATCATGCCAGGAAGTTCAGCTACTTGGGCCTCTAATCTTTCTGGCAGAGGTGTTGCCTGGGTGTGTGCTCCCACTTCCATAGTAGACTCATGCCAATAGGTATCTTGGTCTTTATCAGAGATGGCCTTAGCAATGACACCTGTTGTCAACTCTTGCTTCTCGATTGGTGGTGCACCAGCAGCAACTTGGGTGACAGCCACAGAGGTGCAAAAGGGCCCCAAATGTACCCCTCTTTGTTCCAGCTCCCACTCTTCCTTCATCAACAAGTTAGGGGAAGGGGGTGAACCTCTCCAATCCAGTAACCACAACTTGAGCAGCAGTAAATCAGAATAAGGGGCAGACTTAAGTATTTGATTCAACCTGGCTTGGTTCCCCTGGGACTATGCCTCTCTTCCAAAAACACTTCTGTAGAGTTCGTTCAAGGTGAGGTATATACTCAGACAAGGGTTCCCCAGAATTTTGTTGGGTGGTTTTAAACCTCCACAAAAGATCCTCACCAGATTCAGGACTTCCAAACACATCTTCCAAAGTGGCTAAATGATTTTGAGCAGAGGCCCCTGGGTTATCAGCTTGCACAGAGCGGATAACATCCAGAGCAGGACCTCACAGATATTTGCTCAACCTTTTTCTTTTCTCCACTTCCATGCATTGCCAGTCTTGAATCAAAGGGGGCTGCATTGTCCATCCAAGTCTCTAGGTCATCTTCCCCATGGGGTGTGGAAATAATGCCAGAAAACACTCGCAGCCCATGGTAGGAGTCATGACTAATTGAGGGCACACAGACAGAGATAGGCACTGATATGGGTGAAGTCTCAGGGATAGATATGGGTGTTAGGACTGGAGCAGCTGCCGGGGTAGGATTCACCCAGGAGGCTTATATAACTTTTCCAAGTCCTTGAGGGTCTGACCCTCAGCCTGTAACCATTTGGCAAGTTTCTATTCAAGGCTTTCAGATGGGGCGGGGGTTCTGGCTCTGAGGGACCCTCACTGTCCTGTGTCACCACCCTCCAAGCCGTTGGGGGACCCATCAGTGACAATGACCTCAGGAACCTGGATACTGTCCACAGGATTGCTACATTCTACTAGGGCCATTAGTGTTTGTGCAGTCAAATCAGCCTGTTGACCTACTACTTCAGCCTCCCCAAGACATTCAATTGTTGCAAGTACCCCCTCAATAGTATATTTACAAGTGCCCAGAGGTATATCTAGCAACAGAAGAGCATTCTGGGGATCAGTTTCACTCCCTATGCACCAATAAATTAACGGCTGCACAGCCATTTCTTTAGTGGTACCCAAAACAATTTTAGTTAAAATTTTCCATTTTGGCAACTAAGGGGCAGTAATCCCAGTGTTGCCTCCAAAGATGTAGCCCAGGCACTGTTATACAAATGGCTACTACCCCTGCCTGTATCCCTAATAACAGGTTAAGGGGCCAGAGTTCGTAACTACCTAGTATGAGGGGGGGCCACCAGTAGTAGTGCTATAATTATGGTGCCTCCACGCAGAGTAATTACATGGGTAACTATCACAGTAAGTACAACTCTCTCAGAAGCTAATACAACCCACAATCCCACCTAGTGACCTTTTAAACTGGTACAGTTGCAGAGGGTAACAGGATATCAAACAGTTCTACCATTAACAATATGCTCACACTCTTTGCACTTACCAAGGTCAGGATTCCAGCAAACCACCTAGGACCCCCTGTAAAACAGTATTCAATCACCATGCACTTCTAAGTTATGTTCCCCCCAAACACATTTCTCTTAGGGCACTCAGGAAAGCATACGTGAGGCAGTATAACAGTGCAATAAACAATTTGATTTATTAAAGGGGAATGTTAACGGGGTGGGGCAGATCTAGTTAAATGATTTAGTTAGTCTGGCTTCGGCCAGGGAATTTGGCATGCATACAGTCCGAAACCACAGTCACTGGGTGCCCAGTAGGAAACAGGCTAGCCTGGTCATTACCCGGGTTTGCAGTTGTAGTTAGGGCCCTTGATGGAAAGAAAGGTGATTAAACATGCACAATAATTATTTGTATCCACTGGCCGGATGGTTCAGTCCCTTGAAACCCTAAGATTAATTGATCTGGTTGCAGGGAGCTACCCTGGATTTTACTCACTGTACTCACTGTACCCAGTTGCAGATGGTAACCTGGCGAAATGTAGACCTCTGTTGGATGTTCAAGTAGCATGTGGCAGGACCCCCCACATGGTCTCATGCTGAGAAGCTGGTAGCTGGTGTAGGAGCAGAAGGCTTGGGCCGGATTTGGTATAGCCCAAGGCAAACCGGAATGTCTGTGGAAAAGTGGTTCGGTTTTGTTGCTGGTAACTACCTTCAGCTGGCAACAACATAACTGAATCAGGTCCTGGCCCCTCAGTAACCTGGGAGATATCCCGACTGACAAGTCCAATGATACCTCAGTTACTAAGCACATTTATACACAACAGCATAAACTCCTCTCTTGTTCCTTCCAGTCGGATTCAAGCAGGTTTGCAATACCATCGCTCTTGCTGAACGAACTCCATTTTTTTTCGGGTCTGCTGGAAGGCAGTTCCAAAGTCCAAACCCCCTTTAGATAGAAGGATTTCTCACAGGGCCTTCCCAGTGAAAAGGACAGTGCAGAGCCACATAGGCTGCTCTCTCCTCAATCTCTCGAACTAGGCTGCTCTCTCCTCAATCTCTTGAACTGCCTCTAACTGTCCTTTTTTCAAACAGTCCCCTTCAACAAAGGGTAGAGTTCCAATTGGCTGCCCAAACTGTCATTTACAGTCCCAGTCACCTGACTGGCTGGATCTTTGCCACAAGGAAATTGAACCTGTATATCACCCACAAGCCATTGGTGCAGTCCCAGGAGCCTCTTTGTTAGATCCAGGCTAGTGATTGGCTGAAGGACTCCCAAAATAGTGGCTACAGTAAACATTTTGGTGCAGTCCCAACACTGTCCCCTCTTTTAAGTTTTGGTGCAGCCAATAAATACATTTTATATTTATAATTCCCTTACTCTCTTGCAGCCCCAACTGTGCCCTTCAAAATTAGACCACTTTTGTACATTTAGCCCCCATAGATTTAGAGTCACTGATGCCGTAAGGCTGACTCACTAGGCATCAGCAACACCTCATTAATATTCATGAGGGGGCTCTTGCATATTTATGAGCCCCACTCGTAGCCCAAAGGTAAACTCCTTTATCCCCCCCAGCAGCTTCTCTGTTGCATCCTTCAGGTGGACTACAGTGAACTGAGGAGGGGCACAGGGACAGCAAACTTTCTTGTCGGCCGACCGCAATCTTAGTGGTCGGCACATCAGAGGTGCCGCTTGCACCTGAGTGACCCCCATGTGCACCACAGTCCACTTACAACAGCAGCAGATAGTACTTTAAGTTTTGAGCCTGAACTGGGCCAAACAAAAATGCAGGAGCTGATCAGGGATCTCTGGGGGACACCAGGGGAATCAAGCTAGTGGCAATGGGCACATCAGGATGCCAGCAGCAGTGGGAGGAAGATC
Organism: Neoceratodus forsteri; assembly: GCA_016271365.2. Taxonomy (NCBI): domain Eukaryota; kingdom Metazoa; phylum Chordata; order Ceratodontiformes; family Ceratodontidae; genus Neoceratodus; species Neoceratodus forsteri. The sequence continues at coordinate 125,422,204 of CM028138.1, forward strand.
AGGAGAGCAATAGGACAAGGGAGCAATTAAGGGAAGTCCCCGAGGAGGGGTTACATGAATGAATCTGTTGTTGATTGTCATAAGTGAATACTTTGGCCATTCGCACTCTCTGTTCCATTGGGAACCACCACTCTGATTAGGTACTGTGAAGGCAAAGGAACTCTCTTGAGGAGGATTCCACCCCTAGAGATGCCATGGGAACATAATTCCTTTAGGCTAAAGGTACCTTAGGAAGGAAACCAAAAAAGTACTGAGCAGCAAGTGCCTGAGAATGGATTGATTATCGGAAAAAGGGAAGAAACATGTTTTAATTTTATTACTTTCTCTGCTCATGCAAAACAAGTAGAAGCAGGGCTCCAGATAAGATTTTTTGCAATGAGTACTTTACTTCTTATTTTGAAAGTGAGATGAGTAAAATCAAATTCAGATGTGTACAAATGTCTGGACTGAGTGCAGTGAGAAGTACATTTTTTAAAACAGTGTGTTTTTTTTTTCCAGATTAGAACTGATCAGGTGACTGTAATGCTCCAGCTAATGTTGGCAGGCAGGAGTAATTTGCACACCAGTTTAAAATATAGTGAGTATGCAGGCCCGGTGGCACTGAGGGTTGAGGCACTGGACGTCACACCTTGTGCCACGCCGGCGATCTGGGTTTGGGAATGGACTCAGGCCGCCGGGGGCTAGCAGGGGGAGAGGAAGAATTGAGCATCCCATGACTGCTCTCCTTCCTCCGGGGTGGGCGAGGGATCTGCACCATGCTGCAGCAACACCTAGTGGAGTCTGGGTACCCTGCAGTTGCATGCATACTCAGGGTGCAGGAGCATGGTGGGGATCTGAATGGTAGTGCACTAATGCTACTGCATGACTGTCTCCTAAGTGGGTGAAAAATTGGAGGAAAGCGGTGGGCAGCCTCGATGGCTGATGACAAGCCCTGCACCCCTGGACTGGAGAGGCATCTTCACCAGGTCCACACCGCAGGTCTCTGTAGGGAGGAAGGATCCTGCCATTGGCCATCCTATGTCAATGAGGCATATAAAGTTGCTTGCCAGACCGAGTCCAGGGGTGCGGGTGCCGGTGGCTGAGGGTTGTTGAGGACCACTCCAACCCGGGGGAAGGGGAAAGAGTGATATGATAAAAAAGAATAAAATAAAATACAGTGAGTAAAACTAAACTGGGATGTGTATGAGTGTAGTGAATCTGGAAAAAAATACTCATTTTGAATCATCAGTTACGTTATAAAGCTCTATTCTATAGAGCGTGCAGCATTTACAAATGTTGGGTGAGTATTGGTACTCATTAAACATTTTTCTGAAGCGTATTTCCTAAAATGAGTTGAGCAAAACAGGTTAGTATTCATATTATCTGGAGCCCTGAGTAGAAGAGAGAAAAAACCGCACATTTTAAATGCAGACAAGAGTTTAAAAGAGCTTATGGATGAACCACCAAGAATGGCATTAAGTACTGATGAAGAGGAGGAATGCCGATCCGAAATGAAGGGTACTAAGGAGCAAGTCAGCAATCAAGACATTATGAGATTGTTATATAAAATAGACCAGACGGTTACAGATATTTATAAAGATCTCAGTAAACTGGAGCTTCAGATGGCGGCGGTTGAGAGTCATGGAAGAGCACATGATCTTTGGTAGAGCCTTCGCCTATCAATTCAGAAAAGAGAAAAAGAACTTACTCTATGAGCTGAGGATGTGGAGGCCCACTCCAGATGAAATAATATCCACATCTTCAGCTTTCCTGAGGATGTTGAACAGCAGGATGTGTGTGGTTTTGTAGAAAATTGGTTAAAGACGGAGTTTCACTTAGAAGCAGATTTGGACCTGGGGATCTTGCATGCACACTGTGCTGTGACAGCAAAATCCAAGCCAGCTGCCCCACCCCAGTCCATCATAGTTAAATTCCTCTGGTTTCCCCATTAAAGAGCGGATACTACAGATGGCATGGGCTAAGAAAGACCTAAACTTGAATGGACGCAGAGTTTTCGTGGAATAAGATTTTCCACCACAGATATTGGCACAGTGCAAAAAAGTCCTACATGTAATTAAACAGCTATGGGATAAGGGCTTTAAGGCATACCTCTATTACCTGTCGAAGTGCGATTATTACCTAGGTGGGTCAGAAGCTGTTTGATTCCCTACTGGAAGTATCCAGTTATTTACAGACCCAGGATATCTCCTTCCAGACATCCCTGAAGAAATGGTGGAGGCTGGAATTGCAGACTTTCTGTGGACAAAGGCTTCAAGGGATACCTCCAGAACCCTAGCTTGCCTTAAGAGAACAGTGTACTCTCTTTTCCCAATTCACACAGATCTCATCAAGCTGGGTTACAAAACCTCAGAGACCGACGAGACCTGCCTCTGGATGGTCTTGTGTAGTGGCTTTTGTAAAACAACAATTTGGACCAGGGATAGTCGGCAGTAGCCTTGATTGTGCCCCACGATTATGAAGGTTTGCCAAAACAATGGTAAGTCCCAGAGGAGCCCGGGGGGGGAGGACTAATGGAGAGGAGGGTGAGTGGCAGAAAAATGAAGTGTACTTGCGGAGATCAGTAAAGAAATCATTAAAGCCAGCGGCACTAGATGTGGGATCAGATAGTAGAATACCCTGGACATTGAAAGAGCTAGGGTTTTCAGCAAGGTTATTCAAGGTGGTTATTCTCCCTCTGGAGCCCTTTGTGCTCCAAATAGTGTTTTTTACAACAGAACAGAAGTTGACTCTGTCTTACCCTCCTAGGATGGCTGTTGAAGTTTATCTTCCTTGTTTCTTGGTTTCTCTTCTTATCTGTACGTTATCTGTAACTGATCCATTTTATACTAATTTTGTATTTATTTTACAACTTCTTTTGGTTGCATACGGGGGAATTTTACTTCATACAAAAGAGGGGGTTAACACTCACAAGACAATGGTCAGGCTCGGACTCATGATGTAAAGACACATAAATGTGATCCCTTACGTTATGTACGTTGAATGTTAAAGGTATCAACGGGGTAGTGAAGAGGGCCAAGATTTTGCAGGCACTTAGCAAGGCCCTCTGTGACTTTGCTTTGTTACAAGAGACAAAGTTGTCAGAGGGGGAACATAATAAGCTGTGGAGGAGCTGGGTGAGTTTGATTTATGCAAGTGCTCATCCCACTGGGAGGAAAGCTGGTGTGGCTATCCTAATCCATAAAGGGATAGCCCTGGTTATGTCGAAGGTACAAACGGATACAGCAGGCAGGATGGTTATAATTTCAGGCATATTCAGGGGAGGTCTATACATTATAGCCTCAATATATGCCCCAACTCCTCCTACTTCAGAATTTTTCGAGCATCTTTGCCCTTGCCAGAGGGTCAAGTTGTATTTGCCGGGGACTGGAACTATGTTGAAAACCCCTCTTTAGACTGAAGTCCAGTGTCTAGTCAGGGGAACAGGTCTTGCTTTAAATTACTGTGTACCTTGGTGCATGAGGGTGGTTGGACAGATCTGTGGAGGTTGTTTAATTCTAATAAGAATGATTTTTCTTTCTATTCCCGTTACAAATCATACTCCCAATTAAACAGATGTTATACACAAAAGAAATGGGCCTTCTTTTCAAAGAGTTAAATATACATCCATTCTCTCTCTTTTGGATCATGCCAGGATGTCTTGCACTTTGGATTTAGGACAAGAAGAATCAGGTGGGGAGTGAAGACTAAATGTAGTCCTCTTACAAGATGAGGCATTTGTTTCCTCTACTAAGGAAGTTATCCACAATTATACTGAGGAGAATATAGGCACAGTTCCCATATTATGTGTGTGTGGGATGCTTTAAAAGCTGTGTTGCTGGGTCACGTGGTTTCTTTCACCGCCCATAAAAAAAGCAAAGGTAAGAAACCTATAAAAAACTAGAAACTCAACTACAGATATTGGAGCAGTATCATAAAAGGATGGGTGACCCAGCCCTGCTTCCCAAAATGGCAGAGGTTAAAGAAGACCTGCACAGGTTAGCTATGGCCAGGGCTGAAAATATGATTAGGCTTACTAATCAAAGGTATTATGAGTGGGGTAATAGGGCGGGGTGTCTTTTGGTCATGCGTCTGCGTAAGCAGGAAGCTGACAGATACATTTCACAACTCAATTCATTCCACGATCCATCTCAGCCCCTCATGTACCCCTCCCAGATTTCTGAGGAATTTCTGGCTTTTTATACAAATTTATATAATTTATATAAGAAAGAAAGAAATGTAGGTCACTTAAAAGATATCCAAATATTTTTATAAAGGGATGAGCTGCCATCCTTATCAGAAGAAATGAGACAAGAATTAGACTTTCCAATTTCAGATGAGGAGATTCATGTGGTAATTAAGACACTTAACACTGGTAAATCTCCAGGCCCAGACAGCTTCACCACTGAGTTCTATAAGCAGTTTGGCCCGAGCTGGTCCCCTTACTAACAAAGGTGTGTAACATGGTTCAGGAGGAGGGCTCTGTCTCTGACACTTGGGGGAGGTCCTTCTTATGGTTTTGCCCTAACTGGGAAAAGACCTGACTTCTTGTTTTAATTACCACCTGATCTCTCTCCTTAATCAAGATGCAAAAATTTTTGCAAAAGTACAAGCCCTGAGGTTACAACATATTATTCCCTTTCTAATACACCCAGATCAAATGGGTTTTATACCTGGTAGATATATACAAGACAACATCAGGACGTTATTGAATGTTATCTCCACAATCAAACAACTCCCTGATGATGTCTCCCATGCAGTAATTTCAATTGATGTAGAAAAGGCGTTTGATCACCTGGACTTAGAATTCCTTGCTCAAGTGTTATAGAAATCTGGGTTTGGGGAGGTGTTTTGGGCCAGGATCCAGAATTTGTATACAAACCCACGTGCTCGGGTCAAAGTCAACAGTGTCATTTCCCACCCCCAACCCCCATGCCATTGAAAAAGGCATGAGGCAGGCTGCCCCTCCCCTTCTTTATGCATTAAGTTCAGAACCCCTGGCAGCATTACTTAGACAGTCCACCATTTTTCAGGGCATCAAGATTCAGAATGAAGAGCTTAGAGTGTCTCTGTATGCAGACAACACCTTGCTCTATATTTCTAATGTGGAACACAATCTCTCTAAGGTGCTTGATCCGATTAAGGATTTTGGGCAGGTCTCAGGTTTTAAAATAAATGAAAGTAAGACTGAAATTATATTTCTGACTGGGGGCTCCAGATGCCCAGATGAGCTTCTCTTCAATTTGAAATAAGTCATCTCTGGTTTTCAATATTTGGGGATTTGGATTCCAGTTGATATCCATGAGTTGTTTAAAACTAACTGTCTTAAACTTTTAAATGATGTCCAAGCAGATTGCAACTGCTGGAAAGTATAACCTCTTACTATATGGAGACGAGCCGAGGTAATACAGATGAATATTTTACCCAGATTTGTATTTTTATTTGCATTACTTCCAATACAAGTCCTCTCGTTGTTCTGGAAACTATAAGTAGGACTTTATCCACATTTTTGTGGGAAGGGAGGAGACCCAGGATCAAATGATCTATTACCACAGCCAGGAACAGGGGGTTATGGGGGTACCCAACCTTAAAATATATTACTGGGCAGAGCAGATACAACACTTCATAGCATATTACATGGGGGCTGGTAGTCCCATCTGGGCCTCTCTTGAATCACACTCAACTGCTAAGGTAACAATGGCTGAGATAATATACATAGATATACACCACTTAAGAAATTTGGGGATCCTGAATCCATCGACCTTAATATTAGCTAAAGTTTGAGAAGAGGTTAATAAACATTATCGTTTAACATGTGGAGTTAGCAAACTTACACCGATAAGTGCTTGTTTGGACATTTTGTCCTCAACCCTAGACATTGGTTTTATAAGATGGAGGTCCAAAGGCCTCGTCAGAATATATCAATTATACATAGGGGATACACTGTAATCATTCCAACAGTTATAAACTGAATTCGACTTGGATCCCCAGGATTTTTTCCGCTTTTTTCAGATGCAGCATTATTTGTTAGATGAGGACAAATATGCTTCTCTTCAGGCCCCAGACATCCCTCTTAGAGTTATACTTCATAGTATGGCCTCTCAACCTCTAAGCAAATAGAAAATCTCCTTAATATACAACACCATAGGGGAGTTGGAACCAGATCCCAGTTCTGGTTTAAGGGATAGATGGGAGCAGGAAGCAAGTTTCAAAGCCTCAGAAGAGGAATGGAGGTTAATATGGACAGGTGTTTATCCCACAACCGCCCCTTCCTCCTGAAGAGAGTTTCGGTGGAAGATGATCCATCGATTCTTTAGGGCCCCTAATATGTCAAAGCACTTAGGGACACACTTCCCAGATAAGTGTTGGAGGGGCTGTGGTGCGGTGGGAAAACACACACACACACACACACATTTTTTGGGACTGTCCAGGCTTACAAAATTATTGGCCTAAGGTGGCAGACATTGCAGGCCAGATTTTAGAAATCCCCTCACCCAGACAGTTTGCACACTGGATAATGGGTTCTCCCCCAGCAGATCTAAAAACCAAGGCTGGTAAATATATATTTTATATAGTGGTGGCAGCTGCTACAAAAGCTGTCACTCAGCTATGGTTGACCCCGATCCCTCCTATGTTGGACCTCTGGCTTAAGAACTGTAAAAAGATCCAAGAGATAGAATAGATGATGGCAAGGATAAAGTCTTAATTGGACAAAGTTAAATCTAGATGGCTCACCTTCTTTCACTATCAGGCAAATGTGGAGGGCAAGGATATTCTGGAAATTTTGGCTGGGTTATCTTGATGGAGGTGAAGGGATGGAATTCCTCTTTACTTATTAGGCCATTAAGTCATTAAATTAACTCCTAGACCTTAATACAAAGATCTATAACATTGTTTGTATTTAGTATATATATATATATATATATATATATATATATATATTAGAGGCAAAAACTCCATTTAATGCATTAGTTAGGGTTGTTCCACAGTGACAAAAGTAGGGAAATTCGCTGTTAAGGTTGAAAACCCCTTGGACCCCCACCCCCACCCCGGCATTGGGGTGCATTAGGATCATCCAGCCCTAACTCTCACCCCATGACATGTGTAAAGCAGCAGAAGTATAGGAGAATGGGGTGAGAGTTAGGACCCACATCCCAATGCGTACCCCAATGCCGCCGCATTTGCACTTGTGTATGACCATAGAATCTGCAGAAAGCGTAATGTGTGCACAGATCGTGCTTATTAACTCCACAATCGTATATCTGATCAGTATAAACTTGGTAGATCCCAAGGCCTATGGGTCTTGATCATACATTCCAAATTTCAGGCAAATACATCAAACGGTTGCAAAGTTATTAAGGTGCAAAGTTTTGGGTTTAACATGGAAATGGCTCCTGAACCCTAACTATAGTGGCACTACCGTGCCACTATAATATATATCTATATATATATATATGTATATATATATGTATTAAGAAAAAGATGCAATGTACCTGGTTGTGTTCCCTCTGGATGAGAATTATTGTAATCAGGTTAACATGCTATTCCCCCTTTTTTTTCCTCTGTTTTCCATAATGCCTTATGTATGTATTTTTTTTTTCAATTCAGTATTTATTGAAAATTTTGTCCCATACGGAGAACTGTTTCAATGTAAATACATAGATGAATAAGTGAGTCATAATAATACTGTTCTCCCCTTCCCCCCTTTTAACTACCTATCCTCCCAACACTGTCCCTCCCACCCCCCTCCTCACCCACCCCACACAGCAAATATAACCAATACATTGGGAATGGTATATCTGTCTCCCAGGAACTAGATATAAATTGTTTATAACATATATAGAGTATAAAAGGGGTCCCAGATTTTTTTAAACTTACCTAATCTATTAGTCAGGCTTGCTACCATTTTTTCTGTTTTAAGGTTAGCTAAAAGTTCAGTAAGCCACTCTCCATAAGAAATTTCCTCTTGGTCTATCCAATGCCTCAGTATCAGTTTTTTAACCAACATGGATATGAGGGTTAAGTAATATTTACATCTAGTGACTGAGATGTTTGAAAAATCCCCCAATAGACAGACTCTAGAAGTAAATAACTCCTCAAGACCCAACAGAGGGTCAGCTCTTTGTTTGATCATGGTCCATAAAGAGGCCACTTTATTACAGGACCAGAAAATGTGGTAAAGAGTACCCTCCTCTAGGTGACAACAGTTACAAAGAGAAGAGGATTGTAAGCCAATTTTAGCTAGTTTATGTGGAAAGTAATATAAATTATGAAGTGTATGCATTTTCATGAGCCTAAGTCTGTCCCGATTTATAAACCTGTGACAATTCTGCCATAGGATAGACCAGTCAATCTCACTATCCGGAAAGAAGGTAGTCCAATAAGTCATGGGACCTAAAAAGGCCGGGGTAGAGCCAATTAAATAGTATTCTGTAAATCTTGGAAACTGCCTGTGAAAGGCCTACTAGTGGAATCATTTCACCATGGAAGGGGGACACGGTAGTATACAGGGAGTGATTCCCAAATTTGTTATAAGTAGATATTTAAGTTGAAAAACTTTAAAGATCTGTGTGTTGGGGATATTAAACTTATGCAGAATTTCCTCTGTGGAAAACCATGAGCCCCCTTCCGAGACCAAATTGGTTAACAGGCCCTCCCCAAGGTAAGGTAACCAATGGGAAAATAAAACCTTATTGTCTATCTTGAGGTTAAGATTTCCCCATATAGGTTGTGATAGGTCAATAGAGTGTTTATATTTAAGAAAATTACAGAGTTGGATATGAACCTTTATTGAAGTGGCAATTGGGGAATTTCTCAGCTCAATAAGAAGAGCTTTTTTCCCTAATATGTAAAAGTGCGGCCAGGGAAAGGCCAGAGGAGAGAATCTGAACTCATTCAATTTTCAACCATATTGGACAATAACCAGAAGGTTCTGGTAGGAGCCATCTAAGATATTTACTAATGTGGCTCACCCAAAAATATAGGTCTGTATGAGGAAGGCGTAAACCACCTCTTCATTTGGGGGCAGCTAGTTTGTGAAAGGCTAATCTAGGCATTTTATTGGACCATATAAATTTAATAAATAAGCTGTGTATCTTTTTAAACCATGAAAGGGGGAGCCATATATTCAGTAGACTTGGGGGTAGGAAATGCGTGGGAAAACATTCATTTTTAACAAATTAATCTTGCCCCAAATGCATATTGGGAGAGAAGACCATCGATTTAAATCTTGACTAATTGTGAGTATCAAGGAGTCCAAATTAAGTTTTAAGGACTTACTTAGGCTCTTAGTGAGCTCTATACATAGATATCTTAAGGAGTCCTGTTTCCATATGAGTCATAGTGCTGTTATATCTGATTTAAATATTTTATGATTAAGGGGAAAGATAATTATCTTACTAGTATTCAATTTATAGTTTGCTAAATGACTAAATTTGGTAATAATTTCTAACATTGGGGGAATGGATAAACTCGGGTAAGAGAGCTGAAGAAGAAGATCATCAGCATATTCCAAGACCTTTACTTCATGTGAATGTATAAGGATGCCCTGAATCCTCTGACAATTTACCAGTCTGTGGATCAGTGGCTCCAGATAAATATTAAAGAGTAATGGGGAAAGGGGACAACCTTGCTTTGTACCCGATTACAGCATGAAAGAATTAGAGGTCACCCCATTGCCAGTTATTCAGGCTGAGGGATTTCGGTACAATGCCTGAATCCATTGCTGAAACTGTAATGGGAAACCAAAGGCCTTGAGAGTCCTAAAGTGATAATGCCAATTCACCCAGTCAAATGCCTTCTCAGCGTCCAGAGAGACCAGAGCTGCAGGATAAAGGGCATCCCTGGACATCGAGAAGACATGAGACAGGGTGCACAGGTGATCAGCAGAAGATCTATCTTTCATAAAACACACCTGTTCAGATCCTTTAATAGCCAGAAGTACTAAATTTAATTGATTAGCAAGTAGTTTAGTCAAAATTTTTATGTCCTGATTAAGGAGAGAGAAGGTCAGTAATTAGTGACTAGTTCAGGGGCCTTATCAGGTTTAGGTAGTAGGACAATCAATGCCTCAAACAGGGTAGAATCCGCTTGGGTTCCAGAAGGTATATATAGGTAAAGAGGGAGAAGCAAAAAGTTAGCTGTGTAGCCATCCAACCCTGGGGTTTTGTTCTTAGGCAGATTTCTAATTATGTCTTCAAACTCCCGCTCAGTAATCGGATGTAATAATGACTTCTGCTGATCATCTGAGAGTGAAGGCAAATTAGTATCAACATAACTATCTAGAACTTGTTCCGTGGGAGGGTCAGACATTGGGCCATATAGGGATTTATAATATTCAGTAAACTCTGAAATAATGTCCACAGGAGAAGTTTTTATTGAACCATCAGACTGAGAGTGTATAGAGGCTATGAAACAAGAAGATTCCTGTTGTTTAATCCTTAGGGCCAATAGATGTCCCACCTTCTTTCCCTGATCTGTATAGGAAGCATTAGTTTTAATTATAGCAATTTCTGCCTTTTCTCTCAATAATTCTAGATATGCAGCTTTCAGTCTGATAAGTTCTTGATGTAAGGATTCCGGGGGACTGTGGGGATAAAGTGCATTCTATGGACCTAATTTAGGATAATAGTTGTAGAACCTTTTGTTCTCTAAGTCTCTTTCTTTTTTATGCTAAACCTATCACAATCCCTCTAAGATATGAATCGGGGGCACACCATTCAATATCAGGCCTTTCCATGGAGCCACGGTTATTAAGAATGAACTGATCTATATGTTTCTGAATAATTTTAACCATAGCTGGGTCCTTCAACAACTGATCATTAAGTTTCCACCTGAATTCCCCCTTAGGAATAGATAACAGGGAGAGATGGCAAGTAACCAAGGAATGGTCAGAAGGAGGACCAGCTTGGATAGAAACATCAAGGACCTCATGGATTAATGAATGAGAACACAGTAGGTAATCTATACGAGATGAGGAATCATGAAATGGGGAAGTAAAGGTATATTCTCTATCTGTTGGGTGAAAAACCCGGCAGATATCACATAATCCAGCCTGGTCCATCAGTTCACATAGTGCACGTTGAGTGGGAGAAAGACCCTTCCGATGATGACCAGTTCAGTCTAGATTCGGGTCAAGAACAAGAGTGAAGGATAAGAGAAGTTGTGTGAAGAAACCAGGTATGTCCTGGTTAGGGCCATAAATACTGCCTATCAATATATCTTTGGTAAACAGTGTTCTCAATATCAATACATATCGCCTTCGGGATCTCTAATAGTTTGAAAGGGAGAAAACAGGATATTTCTATTTATTAATATCATAGTTCCACAGCTATTGGTAGAACCCTCAGCCAAAAAAAATGGCCCACTTGTTGTCTCCTAAGTTGGATCGACTCTGAGTCTAACAAATGGGATTTCTGGATAAAGGAAATATCCACTGATAAGATGTTTAAATGTTTCAGAACTTTATACTTTTTGAGTTTTTGTCTATCTCTTTTCACATTCCATGTTGCAATGTGAACACTTCTAGCCATTGTCCCTAAATAAATGGTCCCTGACAGTATCCAGTGTGATAATGAACCAGTAGAAAACCCTTTTTCCTTTGGTAACCCATGCTGTGCATGTCCCTCCCTTCCCTCCTCCCCCCTCTCCATTAATTCCCTGATTTCCCCATATCAAGACTAAGAATCAAACCTAAACACTGTGAACCCCTAGTAACCCAGCCCACCCACCTCCCCTTACTGTTATGGTAACGATCTGCAGATCTCACACTTCAGTCCCTCCATATCCAGCCTCCCTCCACCCGACAATTACCCTCAGTTAGTACAACTTTAATATAAACTGTAACATTTAGATTGGCAGAACTGCTAAAAGAAAAAAAAAATATGTATTTTAGACCAGGTACCATCTTTTGCACTCATTTCCTAAGCTAGCTATGACAATAATATTCCCAGCTTCCTTACACCATGCTGGTATTAAGTATGTTAATAACAGGAGAAAACTCCTCCCACTGCATTTCAGTCTAAGAATTTGACAGTCTGTCTGGAAAAGAAAGATAATGCAGAGAAAAGGAAAAATTGACTCAGAATATGCTCATTACTCTATCTAAACATGGTACCCTTTTTTAGCTAAATTAAGCACTTGAGACCAAAACACTTGGTGCCTCCAGTGGTGAAAAACACTTATTACCAGCATATAGTGAGAGAAAAAAGGAACTTTCATTTTATTTCTCTTAAGTAAATTTAAAATAAAGTATATGCCCTTCTAGGAGCATTGCAATTCAGAGACTAAAGAAAAGTAGATTAACAATACTGGAATAAGGAATGTATCCTTGTCCCATCCCAGTTTAAACTTCAATGATTTCCACAGTATAAAGTCCAAACAAACAGGACACCTGGAAAATTTGATAAAGTCTAGGGCTTCTGTTGAAGCCAGTCATGCTGATTGAGTCCTGACCCGTGTCCATATAAGCTACAGTACCCAAGTGTTATCAATTCCCACTTCATGTGGATTTGGGCACTATTTAGAATATGTCCTTATTAGCCAGGTGTTTCCAGTAGCACAATAAAGATAACTCTTTTCAGACTTCCTTATTTAGCCAGGTGTAATTATTAAACCAACAAATAAATCCTTTTATAAGCTCTGTTCAGCGAGGACAGAATAAATCCGGAAAGGCTGCTTGTAATGTAGTCTGCGCCACATCTATCACCTCGAAGGTGGACCAGTTGCCAGCTACCAGAACTTGCAGTCGGGCATGGTATCCCATTTTAAATTTAATACCCACCGCAATTAACTTTGATACAATAGGATGGAAGAGGGTTCTTCGTTGCCTAACCGCTGTGGGCAGATCTTCGGTCACTCTAATTTTGGCTCCTTCCCATGCTATCTCTTGCAAGTCTCTTAGTTTGCCCAAGAAATGCTGTTTCTCTTGAAAATTAAGGAATTTTAGAATCAAAGGGCTCGGTGCTGACCCCAGTGGAGGCATTGGTCTGAGAGCTCTATGGGCTCGCTCTACGGTGTAAATAGAGCCGAAAGGAAAAGGACCAACTAGCTTAGAAATGAGCTTCTGGACGAACAACATGGTATTAGCCCCTTCTTCTGATTCAGGCAGGCCTGTTAGTACCACATTATTTCTGCAACTCCTCCCATCCAGGTCTTCGATTTTGGCCTCCAGTTTTTTAATTCTATGTCTGTTTTCCACAGTTTCAGTGCTCATGCTATCTGCACTCTTCTCCAGGGAAATTAGACGAGTTTAATTATCCGCCATTCTCATAGAGATATCATCAAGCTCAGTAGCCATCTGCTTTAATTCTGTGGTAAGTTCTTTTAAGTCTTCCAGAAATGGAAATAATTAAGAGAGAAAGCATTCAAGTGTGAGGGGAGTCGCATCCAAGGCCTACCCGGGGTTAGTAGTAGTAGCCTTGCCACTGGAGCCTTGCTGGGCCATGACTCATTTGCTAAATTTTTCTGGGGTCACAGGTGGCGTATGCTTCGGGAGAGCTAAACGCATCTCAGCTTCCATTCTGATCCCCATGGGGCTTCTCTATCATAGAAGGATGCAGGCCAAACAGAAAACAAGCAAAATAATGATGTTTGTAGTATTTAAAAGCTCAAACTAGACGTCGGGTAGAGGGAGCGATCATGGAGAACTGTTACCCTGAGCACTGCACCATGTAGTCTCCATGTATGTATGTATTGTGTGGATTGTTGTTAATGTACTATGTGTTATTCATTAGACAGTCAAATCAATGAAATTACAAAAAAAAAAAAAGAATGGCATTTAGAATGGCAGTGACATTGGAGTATATGCTTCTGCATAGTCATCATGCACCCATGAGGCAGGAAACATGGCTGAATAAGAATGTGAGGGGGTGCTTTCCTTGTAAAGATGTAGATGATGATGTTACATCAAGCAGGGTTATGTTTTAAATTACAGCATTTGGACAAGTCATACAAAATTCGACATCTAATAACATGTAATTCAGTGGGGGTAATTTATGTTTCAATACATAAATCTGCTTGTTTTATGTGGGGAAAAACTAAAAGGTGTTTTAATGTTTGGGTTGGGGAACACTGCAGGGCCATTGAGAATGGTAATATAGCATATGCAACAGCCATGCATATACAAGAGATGAACAATAGAACTCAACGTGTATTTGAGTTTACGGTGATTGACAAAATATATCCACACCCAAAAGGGGAAGATTTTAAGAGGCTGGTTTTACAAAGAGAAGGATTTTGGATATCTACTTTGAAAGCAACTATTTATCCAGGTTTAAATATTGGTTTTGATTTAGCACCATATTTATTATAGGAAGTGGGCAGTTCATGAAATAATGATGGATTCCAGTTTGTGGATGAAATTATATGGAGTAGTTATATGTATTATTGTTGTTACTCTTTAAAGTTGTTCTCCCTTTAACTTAAATGATGCTTCTCTTCCCCATCCCCCTACTTAAAGATAAGATCCCCTCATTGTCTTTTTTAATAAGTTTTGAATATGCACATTCACTATTTTCTCTGTTTTGTAAAGTTTTAATATAGATTTTTGCTCTAGAATTTATTAATTAAAATGGAAAAAGTAGTTTTCAGGATTTGCACTTTTTTAACAGGATATTTTAACAAGAAAGTTTAAGTTGATATGGTTTCGTGTATATAATGTATTATGTGTAAATATGATTATATAAGTAAAATCAATGTGTGTTGAGTGGTGAATGGGGTTTGTCCACAACCAGTCAGCGGCTAAGTGTGGCGAAGTGCTTGGGAGTCAGTGGGTGGGTGGCAGACCCCACTGACCCCGACGTAACATTACTTCTGTGCGCAGTTAATTCGCTTCAGTATCAGCTGATGGAGTTGGAGAGACATTGAATCTCTCCGAGGCTGCCGTTTCCTGAGTTCCCTGTTTTGATGGTCAGCTGTGTTAGTGAGACCTAGCCAAGTTGAGCATGGCTGGTGACCATAAGTGGGAATGTATCTTGGATACTGAAAGTGCTAGATTGTATTTCCTGCAAGTAGTGTGAGCGTTAATGTGAATGCTGTGACTGTATAGCTGCTGTTTTACTGTTGGATGCTTTGAACAGCCTGTGCTCCATTTTATCTCAAGCTGCTAATTCGTGACATTTTGATTGTATTTGCTGATTGCATGAAACATTGGGAGCTGCCTGCAATCTACTGCTTATTCTGTGTACTGTATTTGTGCTGCTGCTGACTTTGTTGTGTCTAGTCTGCTTTGGTAGCCTTATTGCAGCACAACAGAGTGTTTTGCTCACTCAGGGTATCTGTGTTGCTTGTACCCTGTTAGCCACTCCCCCTCCCCACTGATTATTGGTGGCAGCCCTTGAAGACGGGGTTGTATCAGTTTAAACTGGCAAGCCAGTAGATGCAGCGGCATTTACAGCGGCAGCCAGTCAGCAGCTAAGTGTGAGAAGTGCTTGGGAGTCCATGGAAGACCAGGGAGAGGGAGAAGTACCAGTGGTCGTTTGGGTAAAAATAGCTAAGATGTTTTGTTTGTGTCTTTTGTTAGTTATGGCTGGTGTGTGTGTACATGATATATTAGTGGGAGATACGGTATCCAAGGGGTTCAGAAGGGGTTGCTATACTGTTAATGACTATTCCATGTCTGAATTGTTGGTGGGCGGTAATATGCAATTTACTACCTGTGGTCTATTATGTAGTAACACTTATGCAGTTCATAATTGTGGATATTTAATGTGGTGCATTCCGAGTTCTTTGTATCAGGGGAGTATAAACAATTCAGTGAAAATATTGAAGTGTTTGGTCTTACTTTTGCTATCTGGGGATGTGGAGACTAACCCTGGCCCTCCTGAATTGAATTTTGCATCTAGAGATCATGGCACCTCTTATGTGTCATTGTGTAAAGGATTTAGTGTTGTTCACTTTAAGCTGAGTGAATTAGAATATTTTGTTGTTCATCATCAACAAGATGTTTTGGCTATATCCGAGACCTGGTTGAAGCTCTTAGTCCTTCATAATATATGTTTATTATCTGGTTATAATCTGCTGAGAGCTAATCATAAAGAGAAGAAGAAGGGGGGGTGGGGTGGAAATTTATTTTTAAGGTTAGTCTTCGTGTGACTGTCTTAGGCTCTAGTATGGAGTCTGATCAGTGTTGTGATTGGTTGTTTCTAAAAATTATTTTAGGTGGGAAAAAACATTTCGCTTTGGGTTGTCTTTATAACCCTCCTCAAATTGGTATCAATGGTTTAAAAGATTGTTTGAACATTGTTTCTCTATTTTGTTTATGTAACGATGTGACTTTGGTAGGAGATGTAAATTTGATTTGGGAGCTTAGGGATAGTCTTGGTTTGGTATCCTTACTTCAGTCTTATTACTTAGTGCAGAAAATTTCTCAACCTACCCGCTTAAATTCTTACTCAGTTAAGCATTCAGTTCTTGATTGGGTTATTACTAACATGAGTATTGTTTTAGCTTCTGGTGTATTACCCGATGCTGTAAGTGATCATCAGGGTATTTTTTGTACTTTAAGCTTTAGGACAGTGAGGATCCCACCCCATATTTTGAAAATGTGTTGCTATGGTAGAATTGATATTGAAGCAGTTACTGCCTCTCTTTCTACGATTGATTGGTCATATCTTTATTTAATACCTGATGTGGATTGTGCTTTGGATTACTTTTTAAATCAGTTACTGGATATTCAAAATACATACTTTCCTTTGTGTACAGTAAGGTTATGTGCTAAGATAAATAAGTGGGTTTCAGATTACATCAAGTTATATATTAAACAGAGAAATAATGCCTGGGTGCACTATAAATGTAGTCCTTCTCCTGCTACATTGGTTAATTACCATATGTTGAGAAACAAAGTTTTGGGATTGGTACAAAATGCTAAAAGGTATTTTTATAATACACATTTTACAGCTAATTTATCTGATTCAGAAACATTTTGGCAGAATGTTAATTCTTTGCTGTCTCCTGGGACTAAGAGTGAAGTTGATAAATTGCGAGTGAATGATGAGATGGTTTTGGATCAGTCTGAAATTGCAGATTTATTTAATACTAAGTTTTCTGATTATTCAGTTCATAGGTCAGGATTATCTGCTAATGGTCCAGATGTGCTGCCTATTCATGTGGCATGGCCGTTATTTCAGTTCGGTGCAATTGACTCTAATGAGATGTTTAACTAGCTTTGTACATTACCAGATATTAATACTGACTGTGGTAGGGGTCTTGAAGCTAGATTTTTGAAAGTGGCTCTAAATTATGTTACTGATCCATTATGTTATATTTTTAATTTATCTTTATTTACAGGTTACTTTCCATTGGATTGGAAATCTGTTAGGGTTGTTCCTGTCCCTGAAAAAGTCCATGCTGCTGTTTTGGACAATTTTAGGCCTATATCCATTTTGAATCCTCTGAGTTAATTGTTAGAGAAAGTTGTGTCTAATCAATTGAAGGATTATTTGGATTGTTATAACATCTTGAGTCCACAGCAGCATGGTTTTCGACATGGATATGGAACTGGTACGGCCTTGGTCAGGTTCACAGACACCGTTCTCAGGGGCTTTGAAAATGGCCTAATGACTGGGGCAATGATTGTGGACCTGACCAAGGCATTTAATTTGATTAATCATGATTTATGGTTATGTAAATTGAAAGTTATTTGTTTTTCAAAGGTTGTTTTGTCCTGGTTTAGTGATTATTTAGTAAATCGTCAACAGTTTGTACTTGTTGGTTTGTAGGATTCCCAAATGGCTTTGCTTGAGTGTGGGGTTCTGCAGGGGTCCATTCTGGGGCACTTGCTGTTCTCTTTATTTGTTAATCAACTGCCTGTTTGTTGTGGATCCTGCGACTCAATAATGTATGCAGATGATCTGATACTTTTTACCCAGGGTAAATCACAATATGAGTTGGTCGATGTTCTTGAAGGTGCTTTTAGTAATCTGTGTAAATGGTTTATACAAAATTCTATGATTCTAAATAAAAAAAATGAAATCATTGATTTTTGGGACCCCAGCCATGTTGAAGGATGATCCTTGTTTGCTAATTTCTGATGGGGATGGTGCTGCAATAGATCAAGTTACCCAATTTAAGTATTTGAGTGTGTGGTTGGGTTGTGGCCTTACTTTTTCATTACATATTAAGAATGTTAGTCAAATAATAAATCAGAAATTGGGTATTTTATTTACATTTTGGTCATTTTTTTCCTTTCTAAACTACAAATTTGATTGCTGTTGGCTCATTATTGCCTCATTTTTATTATGTTTGTTATTTGTATCAGAATTTGAATGTTAGGGATTATAATGTTCTGTCAGTGGCTTACAATAACATTTGCAGGTTTATTTTATTGGTTCCTTTTAGGATGCATCATTGTCTATTATATTCACAACTGAGTTGGTTATCTCCTAGGGAAAGAATTAATTATTTCTCTGGATGTCTGCTTTATAAATCTCTTTTTGTTCCTAAATTTCCACTGGAAGATTTGATAACACTTTATCCATCCCTTTCCAAATTACAATCTGCAAATTGGATTGTATTGAATCTCCTAGTCTTTCTATTGCAGCCCCATCCCTCTGGAATACCTTACCTCCTGATCGTCATCAATTTATGTTCTTGTATTGTTTTAAGAATAAGCTTATGTCTTTTTTGTTGAGCAAGTCTAATTGTAATTTTTGATTTGTGTAAATGTTTTTCATTGTTTGTTCCGGGTCGGACCTGAAAAAAGGACATTGTCCAGAGTCTCTACCTGGTTGTAAAATTATTAAATAAATAAAAATAAAATAAAAATAATGAGGTCACATGTTTCAGTGTATAAAAAGGTGTGATTGAGCTGGCCCAGTGGCACTGAGGGTTGAGGCGCTGGACGCCTCACCTCGCACCATGCCGGCGACATGGGTTCCAGAACAGACTTGGGTCGCTGGGGGTTGGAGGCGGGAAGGAGGATTGAGCATCCCAATGGACGCTGTCCTCCTCTTGGTGTGGGATCCTGGGGTGTCTCACACACCCGCCACACCTGTGCCAGTGGAAGCATGGGCACCGGTGACCAGGCGGCTCTTTGAGAGTTGGGGAGGGGAGGACATTGTAGACATTTGTCGGTGGTGTGCATCAGTATGCCATATGACTGGATGCCAGTCCTATGTGCCAACATCCTCAGGGTAAGGAGGGATTAAGGGGAGAAAAATGGACCCCCCTTGGGCCAAGATGATGACCGATCCACCTTAGGATCACCGATCTGCAGGACAGACCCTGTTGTGCAGGCACTCCAAAGAGTAAGAGAAGGTAGGAGGGATAAGGAGTACGCCTGACACTCTAGGGGCAGATTCTGTGGGAGGGACCTGCAGGATTGATCAGAGGTCTGTAGAAGTGGAATGAAGAGGTAGTAAGGTGGGATAAAAAGGAAAGTAAAAAAAAAAAGGTGTGATTAGAAAAGCCAAGTTCTTCTGACAAAGGGTCTCTTTGATCTGAAATATCAGGTGCAGGTGGGACCCAGGACAGGATTTTAGAAGGTATCATGTTATTGTGGTGAAACCTTTACAGCGAAAGACCCCTACAGTAACAATTTGGAAATGATTCGAGATTGTCATTGTAAAGGTCCCGCTTCCAAATCAGCTCTTACTCAGAGTGGAGTATCTAAAGATCAGGGGGGTGAGGGCAGAGCCCCCCTTGCATGGGGGAATGTGGGGGCATAGCCCACCCCCAAAAAAAACAGTGTTGTCCTGACAGGCAACATATCAATTGTCAATATTTCAACTGTCATTGCAGGGGATGTCGACAACAAAGTTGACGAAGTGGGTTGGTGGAAGCATTTAAGAAGAAATAAAATGAACATTTTGAAATTAAATAGCTAATGGAGCCAGAACAGACAGACAGGAAAATGATACATATTTCAAGAAGTAGTCAGTTGTAACTTTTTATTCCTGAAATATTTTTATTTTTCCTTTTGCTCATTAGAAACTTTTTTATATGATAACATTGTTCTGGATGTGCGGAATAGCTCTCAGCCTGGCAGCTGGCATATCTGTCTCTAGTCCCCCCACTGTATCATCAGCATTATCTTATTCACAGTGACATCACATGTGGCTGACCTGGCAGCTACTGAGTGGCTGTTCCCAAGCAGCAGTGATGCCACAGTCAGTGAGGGCACAATGCTGATGATGTATAGGGTGGAACAGAGCTAGGTATGTCAGCTGCCAGGCAAAGTGCTGTTTCACACATCACACCTATTCACATCAGATAAACTTTTTTTGAATTAGCCAAAGGCACAAGAAAAATTACCTCAGATATCAAATATAATTGGTTGGCTGCTTTTAAAAACTGATACTAGTTTTTTTTCAATTTTTTTATTTATTGAGATCTTGGATTACAACCTTTGCACTAGAAGTTCATTTACAAAGGTTCCATGTCAGGAGATGTTTTAGGCAATTTTAAGCAGTACACTAGCTCTTTAAACAACTTCCATTGGTGCTTCTTTGAATACACAGTGGCAAGTGCCTGATTTGCTTGTGTGAACATACCATTATAGCAGCAGATTGGCTGGGAATGTTACTGGACCCCAGGTGACCACAGACAGACAGCCACCATTATCCCAGCAGATCTGTTGGGAAAGCTGTTAGACCAAAAAGGACAATAGAGAAAGAGATACCATTATCCTGGCAGATCTGCTGGGAAGCTTGCAGGACACCAGAGATATCATTTTGAATAGAACTCTTGAGGTAAACAATAGATACTGTGATAATCTTTAAAGTATTCTTAATGGTCTTAAAACAGTGTCAGAGTTTTTGCTTTCTTCAGTCTGAGTACTGAGAATTTCAAGTGAAATCTAGCTTTCATTTTCAGTCGTTTCTCAGCTATGTCTTAATGTGACCCATCCACTTGGATTTGTGCAGTGTCGGATACATAACTTCTATAAATCTTCTGTAAAGACTGATCATGTCTTGTAGATGCTCCTTTTGTAGCAGTTGTACAATTAAGTTGTTTGCAGCTATTAGTTCCTCTTCCAGAATGGGAGAGTTATACATCTTTCAAAGTGGCCTCAGCTTGTCATGGTCAAGAAATGTGTAGACATTGGTCTTAGGGCATTGATAGCAATCGGCAGTGTTTGATTACAGCTGAAAAAACTTCTGTCAATCTTTCCAGTCATTTTCTCAATCACAGGGTAAAAAACATTGGGCACAATTCCAGAACAAGTTATGCACGTCGCAAAGTGACTTGCGTCAAACCCAATGTCGCAAGTAGCAGTTTGTGCCATGCGTTACACCAATCGTCATTCCAGAAGGTGGCCTGCGACATGTCACAGGCTGCCTGGGCCAAAGGTGGGCTACACCACAGGGTACACCAGAACCCCCCTGCGACATGGCACAAGGGAGTTTACAACAGCTGTTATGCCTGATTCCAGGACAGAGGCTGACGGAATAGCAAATGTGCTATTCCAAGAAGACCCCAGCAGATATTGGTCTAAGTATGGTTAGACCAGCTATTAGTTGGTCTAACCGTACCCTATGTCCACCAGGGTTGCACCTCCATGTCTGGTGCCCCTACAGCTATCCCCTCCCACAGTCCCACATTGGTCCCCATCCTTCTCCTATTGGCAGGGCAGCCCTCTGTGGGCAGCTGGCACCTCCACACCCCCATCCCCGAGCATTACCCAGCACAGCAGTTCACATCCCCGCCTTGCCAATCTACCCATGGGAGTACAGTGACCCCCCCACTCCCTCCCCAGCTCTACAGAGCATTGCTATGGTGTCGTGGAGCAGGGCTTTGAGGGGGCCATGCCATGTGCAGCTTGCACACTGTCAGAGGGCATTGATGCTGCTTGCGGCACCCTGTGTAGCTGCACCCTTCTTTTGGAGTACCACTGGAGGTGCCACAAGTCACAGGATGTAGTCACCGGGGACCCTGCCTGTTCTGGAATCTGGCGCAGTGTCCCTGGCATAGCGGCATATGTCACAACTTGCAAGTACTGGTGAGTTGCAACATACATCTTGGAATCGGGCTTATGGAGTATAAAATGCACAGCAGTTCTCAGTTCATGTAAGTTCAGTACCAGTTGATGAGGTGGGAACAAATTCCTACAAAGAAAGAGGTAGGTTCCTTTGCCCCTGTTGAGTGCTTTCAGGTGTGTGTGTGCCCCACATTTTTTTGCCATGATTTCATATTCACTGTATGGAACTAAAAAGATCTTACTTTGAGGATATCTCTTGCAGCAGGTCACATTGGTAGGACTTAGCTGCCAGGCACTAGGACCATACAGAAACTTCCTAGCTAGTTGTCTACCACAGGGGGCCACCCACTACCCTCATGACCCTCTTACTATCCGATACGAGTGGGTGACCCCCACAGCCTCCTCAGTTCTTTTCCCTCCCTTGACCAATGCATGTCAGACCTCTGGAAACTCCATAGCTTCAGCTGACCACCATTTTGGAGAGCTTTCAGCATTTTTCTTTCTCAATTTCTCACCATAGTTCTTCATCATTTTTTGTTTTATGTCTTCAAAACCATCTTCAACCTTGGATTGCTCCAAAACCAAGTGTGCCTGTGGAAAACAAATTGTGAAGAAGGACAGCCATCCTGCCTGCATCAGCTGCCTACACCCAGACCATGACCTCCAAACCTGTGAGGTCTTCCAGAGATTCAACCAGGCCACCTGGCGATGCCACCAGAGAACTTTATTCTGCAGCAGAAGGTCACCTCCATGGAAAGGGAGCTGTAGGCCAGGGGCTACTTGGTCTCCATGGCCCAGTCTTTGGGCTCTCAGTCTTCAAAATCCAGGGACAAGGGCAGTGGGAAACATAAACATAGATACATAGATATATAGACACTGATGGCAGATAAGGGTCTATGGCCCACCCAGTCTGCCCATTTGAGTTTGCATGTTCACTTTATGTTTTTCTAGAAGTCTGTTGCCCCTTATCCCTGACCTTCAGAATTCCCTTATGTCTATCTCATGCATTCTTAAATCACATGATTGTTTCAGCCCCCACCACTTCCTCTGGCAGGGCTTTATACTTGTCCACCAACGTTTCTGTGAAGAAATTCTTCCCCATGTTTCCTCCGAATTGCCCTCCCTCCAACTTCATTCCATGCCTTCTAGTCCTGGAACATCTTTTTTGCTGGAAAATAGTGTATTTCTGCACCCTGTTCCTCCCTGTAAGGTACTTGTTTGTCTCTATTATATCCCCTCTCTCTCTCTCTTCCTCCTCTCCTCTAGAGAGTACATATTCAGGTCTTCAGCCTGTTCTCATAGGACTTGTGATGCAATCCCTGTACTATTTGCCCTCCTCTGAACCTTCTCTATCCTGTCTATGTCTTTATGTAGGTAAGGTCTCCAGAACTATACACTGTACTCCAGGTGGGGCCTCACTAGTGTCTTGTATAGTGGAAATATGACCTCTCTTTTCCTGCTGGTGATGCCCATGCCTATGCATCCCAGCATCCTTTTTGCTTTACCTGCTGTCTTGTCACACTGTTTCCCTACTTTGAGGTCATCAGAGATGATAACCCCAAGGTCACTTTCCTGCTTGGTGCATGCTATACCCTTACCCCCAACTGATATTGTGCCCCATCTGCATTATCTTGCACTTTTTTGCATTAAATTTCAACTGCTAAACCCATGACCATCCTTTAAGCTTCTGCAGGTCCCTCCTCATTCTGTCTACACCCTCTGGCATGTCCATTCTGTTACACAGCACTGTGTCATCAACCAACAGGGAAATTCTGCCTTCTAGGTCCTGTGCAATGTCACTGATGAAGACATTGAACAGAACTGGTCCCAGCACTGATCCCTGTGGTACCCCACTGGTCAATCTTCCCTTGGTGGAGTGACAGCCATTTACCACCACCACCCTCTGTGTCCTGCCACCCAGCCAGTTACCTACCCACTGCACTACTGTCCTGCCCACTCTCATATTCCCCAGTTTGTTTAATAGCCTTCTATGTGGCACAGTGTCAAAGGCCTTGCTGAAGTCCAGATAGGACATATCCACTGCCCTCCCCTGATCCACCTCCCTTGTCACCCAGTCGAAAAATCCAATGAGGTTGGTCTGGCATGACCTCCCCCAGTGAAACCATGCGCCTTGGGTCCTGTAGTCCATTGGAAACCAGATGTACCACCAATCTCTTCTTCAGTAGTGCTTCCTTGATCTTCCCCACTACCAAAGTCAGGCTAACTAGTCTGTAGTTCCCCACTTCCTCTTTGTTCCCACTTTTGTATAAGGGGACTACATCTGCTGTCCTCCAGTCTTTGGGTACCTCCCCTGTTTCCAGTGATCAGCTAAATAAGATTACCAGAGGTTCTGCAAGACAAGGACCGGGATAAGCCCCAGTCCTCCTCCTCTAGATCGGGGTCTCCTCACCTTTATTTGGCCACAATGGGGTCTTCCTCTTCTGGGGGTCAACCCTGCCTGTGACACACACAGTCTCACCCACAGGGCTACCAACAGCATCATCTGCCACCACTATTTCAGTTTTGGGCAGAGGTCTTTCAGGCCAGGGCTCACTCCCTGCTCCTCAGCCCCTACTGCTCAGGCCCTTGTTCACATTGGGCACACAGCATGGTAGCTCAACCAGTGTATTTTCACCTGGCACAGGTTTGGTGGAAGTCAGATTCTCTTTTAACACCCACCCATTGCCTGCAAACCAGGCAGTGGTCTCCTTTTTGGGGTCCGCCACCCATCCTCCGGCCTCAGGGCTGGAGCTGCAGGATACTGACACCTCCCCAGGTCCAAGTTCTCCACCATTTTTGCCCATCAGGGCTTTTCCCTCCCCAGAATCTGTTTTACCTTAGCTGGCACCCATGGGACCATCACTGGCCTTGTCACAACTGGCAACCATTGGGCCTTCTCTGGTCTTGCTCAGCCAGCACCTGTTGGGCCTGTATCAGTTTTCCCTCAGCCAACGCCTATAGGAATTGCACCAGGCTACCCACAACTGGTGCCCATAGGGCCTGCACCAGTCTGTCTGTGACAAGTACCTGCAGAGCCAATGCCGGTTTACCCTCAGTCAGCACCCACAGGGTCAATTCCAGTCTATCATTACCCAGCACCTACTGGATGAATGCTTGTTACTCTTACTTTCCAAAGCCTGCTTTTGTCCCTTTGGGGCTTTATGTGATCACTGTTTCCTCATCCTCAGGGTCTGGCACCTCCTGCTCTTCAGGGACTTTCTCCAGGGCCATCTACTCCAGTGCTCCTGTAGCTGACCCCATCTTCTAGGTTGACTCATACACCCCAGTGGCCCACAGATGACAGGGATGCATATCATCCAGTCCTGCCTCTGCCTGACGAGGACAATCAGGATGAAGATGAGGGGGATGAAGGTGACATCAGTGGCTCATTCACCCCCTCCACAAGCTCCTCTGAAGGGGAGGGGACCCCTAGATATGTCCCTAAATCCCCCACCAGATGACCCCTCCTTTACAGCCATCATGAAACATATCCAGGAGGCTATGGGGTTCGATATAGAGGACCAGGACCCAGAGCAGCACCAGCTTGCTACCTATCTTTGCCAGCTGGAGACCTCTGTGTTGGTGGTCCTCCCCACAGATACTTATGAGGATGCCACCATGGCCCCCTGGCATCAGCCCAATCTGATCCCAGCCATGTCCAGAAAGTCTAATAGGCTACATCAAGGCAAAAGTGGACTCTGTAGTGATAACTGCTACCCACAACCATATCATATGGTCTAAACATTTGAGTTCCCTGCAACCTGATAAGGAGTCACATTGGTTGGACCTGCTGAGAGGTGAATGTTTGCCTCTGCCACCCTGTCGATCTAAGCCCTCAATTACTTGGCAAACATGCTGCAGTACTAAAATACTCTCTGAGACCAGGCCAGGGACACTGTGCAATTCCTGCCAGGCCAGGGACACTGTCCAATTCCTGCCAGACACCCTTCCAAGCAACAAGCACTGCGTACCCTCATATCAGACTCAGACATCGGTATCCATTTGCTCTGAACAGCTTACGATGCTGTAGCTGCGTTGGCCCAGGCACTGAAAGGCAAGCATATGTATGCACTGAAACTCTTGGCTTCAAGTGTCCTGATTTGCCTAGGATGTCCAGTTGTTCATCATGAATGCCCATTTTAAAGGGTACAGATTATTTGGACGAGATGATGAAGATATCCTCTCCCAACGACAGCCATCAGGATGCACCCTGAGATCCATCCATTCTATGTATCACACACAGCCCAGTCTGGGCAGAGGAAGCACTTTCATCAGGCTACCCACAAGCAAACCCAAGCACCTGACAAACCTCAAGGAAAGTGGCTGGTGGCAGCATCTGCCCTGCCCAGCCCACCACCTCCTCCACCAGCAAATGCTCCTAGATATGTCATGCAACCTTGAATGTGGCTTCCCCACACATTCTGACTTCTTGCCAGACCCCTCCCTCCAAGCACTCAGGAGGTGGCCATAGGGAGTCACTTCTCCCTCCATTTGAACAGGTGGCAGGAGATAACTTCAGAAGATTGGGTGCTGTGGTTCTTGTAGCTCGCTGAGTATGGACACTCCCTAGAACTTCTGGAGTTCCCTCAGGACAAACCTTCCAGTTCTGTCCTCATATCCTCCTTTTCACATCCCTCTGATCTGGGAAGAGACCCATGTCCTGCTTTGCAAAAGGGCCACAGAAGCCATTCTGCAGTCCCAGCAAGGAAAAGGGTTTTAATTCTACTTCTTCCGGGTTCCTAAATGCATTGGGTGTCTCCAGCCCATTCTGGACCTCAGTGAGCTGAACCTGTCTATACAATACAAATAGTCATCAAAGAAAGCCTGATAAAGTTAATAGGAGGCTCTATCTGCAGGGGGGTTTCAATGGCCTCCTGCAGTGAGTCATCATACTCGGTCAGATCCTAAATGAAGATGAATGATGCAAGATAACTGCTTTAACTATTAACTGCTTTACCTATTAAGATACATGGTATTGCCCAGAGGCCAAGTCCTCATGGGGTAGGGTCACACAGGAGAATACATGCCTTTAGTTTCAGATGATTCTGGACAAATTGCTGGCCTTCTGAAAAACAGGAGGGTTATCAATGAACATGGTATATAGTGCATCTATAGAACTATACGAGGTAACCCTTCATACTGAATTGCTTCATGCTTGAGTGAGGCAGCAACCAGGAGAATGAACCAAGCCTCAGTCATAACTGAAACTGCAGAACAGAACAGAAGATGGGGCTATAGTTCACACACTAAGCTTAAAAAAAAAACACAGCATCTTAGCTGTAAGAATCTTAGAAAATTGAATCTAAACATATAGTAAAAACAGAAGCAGCATTTACCCACCCACGTCTTCACAACATGCACATGAGATGTGTGAATTGTTGGCGTGGGTAGGCGAGTGTTGCATCCATTTTTACGCTGCTCGCTATGCATAGCGCGCAAGGAACGCCTTGGGAGAATGGGACACTTTGGAGGTGTGCCCTCCCTGCAATCCCCTGCTCCATTGAGCAGGCATGGCAGTCTGTACCAATCAGGCGTGGTGCTGTGTATGACAGCGGTGGTCTTCTCTTCAAAAGAAACTACGCTGTCACGTCATCACCGTCCCCAAATCTTTGCTGCCACGCTGAGGCCACCCCAGCATGGCAAACATCCAGCGTCGTCTGCTGGCGGGGTGCCCAATCCTCCGTCGGCTCCACGGCCCCCAGCCATCTTTCTGCCACGCTGGAGCCATCCCAGCGTTGCAAACATCCCACAGCCCATGCCGGGTCGGGTGCCCAACTCTGCCGCTCCATGGCCCCCAGCCATCCTTTCTGCCATGCTAGAGCCCACCCCAGCATGGCAAACGCCCCACATCATCTTTTTTTCCAAACCTGTAAATTGAAACCATCCCACGGCGCTTATCCAAGCCCTCCCACAACCCGCACTCCATCCACCGCGCACTTGCCTCTCACACCCACCCTCACCCCATACTTACCTCCGGAGCTCGGCGCGACGATCATCGGTGGACCGGGAACACGTCTGCACTCTTCAAAGCCGACCGCGAACTGAGGAAATGCCGGTAAGCTGTATAATGGGCTAGATAGGGTGTTTTCAACTTTATTGCATATCTCAGGCATTTTTGGGAATTTTTGCACCAAATTTTCAACATGGGGTTTTTGGGACCCCTTCTCATGAATGATGTCACTGTCATGGCGTTATTCGGGCCAGAAGAATGATTTCGCAGTCACTGCATGAAATCACCCTTTGGGCCTGAATAACACCATGACAGTGACATCATTCATGAGAAGGGGTCCCAAAAACCCCTTGTTGAAAATTTGGTGAAAAAATTCCAAAATGACTGTTTTACGAAGCTGACGTTATGCAAAGAAGTTCCTACGCGAGGCTCGTAAGTTCACAATTTTCATTATTTTCACCCAGATTTTTCAACATTGCCATTTTACCACACCTCCTCACTGAGCAGTACAGCTGTCATTTTTCACATCCTGCCCAAAATGTGTTTCCGCCCATGTAGCGCGCATAATGGCGCAGTCGGTGTGCTAACTCAATGTATGTGGACACATTAAGAAAATCACAGTGACACCGTTCATGAGCAGAGCTCTTAAAATGGCTGTATTGAAAATTTGGTGAAAAAATTCTAAAATGACTGTTTTACGAGCCGCAGCGCTATGCAGTTCCTACGCGAACGCCATAAGTTTATGAATTTTCAATATTTTTTCACTCCAGATTTTCAACATTGCCATTTTACCACACCTCCTTATGAGTAGTACAGCTGTCATTTTCACATCCTGCCCAAAAGCGTGTTTCCGCCTTATGTAACGCAAAATGGCGCAGTCGATGTGCGAACTCAATGTATGGGACACATTAAGAAAATCACAGTGACACTGTTCATGAGCAGAGGTTTTAAAATGGCTGTGTTGAAAACGTGGTGAAAAAATTCCTAAAAATGACTGTTTTACGAGTGTGTGTTGCGCAGTTCCTACGCATGCTGGTAAGTTTGCGAATTTTCAGTATTTTCACTCCAGATTTTCAACATTGCCATTTTACCACACCTTCTTATGAGCAGTCCAGCTGTCATTTTTCACATCCTGCTCAAAACATGTTTCTGCCCATGTAGCACACAATGGCGCAGTCGGTGTGCGAAATCAATGTATGGGACACATTAAGAAAATCACAGTGACACTGTTCATGAGCAGAGCTCTTAAAATGGCTATGTTGAAAATTTGGTGAAAAAATTCCTAAAAATGACTGTTTTACAAGCGTGCGTTGCGCAGTTCCCATCGCACGTTCGTAGGTTCGCGATTTTTCAATATTTGCACTCCAATGACTTCCAAATACCTAAACAGCACATAGAAGCAAGCAACATTCGGCATTGACAAATGCTTGTACTTCTTTGTCACTGATTTTTTTAAGCCATGTCCAAGTGCCAAATACCACTGCAAATACCTGCAAGCAAACGTTCGGCATTGACAAATGCTTGTTAATATATGTTTAAATAAAAATTTCACATAACCTTACAGCCAATATTTTTTTTTTAAGTTTAGTGTGTGAACCTTATCCCAGTCTCCAATCCTGTTTGGAAGTGCTTCATCTCTGGGAGTTGCTAAACCTAGGGTTCAGATAGAGATGTCAGACCTCTGAAACTAAAAGACATTGCTTAGTAATAACTGCCCTATCCTACATCCAACAGAAGGACCATTCAACAAATTACTGTGGGTTCTATTCAGGGAAGTGAAGCTGTGTGCAACATTCCTTTTTCAAAGACAACCTATGTGGTAAGACAATTTACCTTCAGTTTAGTTTAGTTTCTTTATGAAGCAAGCATAGCCTGTAGTGCCTCTTGGAGACATGCAACTCTGTTATGCAGATTTTAAAGATTATTCTTGTTTAGTATGCAATCATTGGATGTGGGGAGGCCTGAGTAGTGACATGGGGCTCAATTTTCAAAGGATGATGCAGGGCTTGCATCAGGCCCTGTGTCAAACCCATTTTTATGTTTGCTTGCATGCATATGCAAGAAACATAGTGCCATCATCGGAGATTTCGGAGGTGTGTCACCTCCTCCTCCAGTTCAGTAAGTGTGTTGGCAGGCGCGGCCCCTGTAAGCCAATGCATTCTGGAGCTGTCTATGACAAGCTCCAAAATGCAGTGGCATACAATTAGGGGAGCTACGGCTTGAGTGAGCAGCGATAGATGCTCGGCTTGCTTATCGCAGCTCCCCACACACACACACACACACAGGCCATGCGCCCGAAATGCGCCCGCCCCGCACGCCGCACACTGAATAGCCGACGGGGTGCCCAATCCCCGTCGGCTCCACTGTCCTCACCCCCGAGTACTAAGTGCCACACTGGAGCCCACCCCAGCGGGCAATCCTTACTTAACAACGGGGTGCCTAATCCCGCCGGGTTGAATGACCCCCCAACCGTTCTTGTGCCACGCTGGGAGCCCACCCCAGCGTGGCAAATGTCCCGCCATTCTTTTTTTTTTTTTCTCAAAGAAAAACGGTCCCACTAGTCTCCCTGGCCCCTCCCACAACCCACACCCACCCACTATGCACCCTGCCTCCCCACACCCCTCACCCCATACTTACCTCGGACCTTGGTGCGACAATCTTGGTGGACGGGAACACGTCTGCACTCTTCAAAGCCGACCGCGAACTGAGGAAATGCTGGTAAGCTGTATAGCAGGCTAGATAGGGGTTTCAACTTTGTTGCATATCTCAGGCATTTTGGGAATTTTGCACCAAATTTTCAACATGGGGTTTTGGGACCCCTTCTCATGAATGATGTCACTGTCATTGCGTTGTTCCGGGCCAGAAGGGTGATTTCACGTCACTGTCGGAAATCACCCGCCCGAGCCTGAATCACCATGACAATGACATCATTCATGAGAAGGTCCAACACCTATTGAAATTTGGTGCCAAAATTCCAAAAAATGACTGTTTTATGAGTGTGCGTTGTGCATTTCCTACTCAGGCTCGTAAGTTCGCGAATTTTCAATATTTTCACTCCAGATTTTCAACATTGCCATTTTACCACACCTTCTTATAAGTAGTATAGCTGTCATTTTTCACATTTCACCCAAAATGTGTTTCCGACCATGTAGTGCACAATGGCGCAGTCGGTGTGCAAAATCAATGTATGGGATAAATTAAGAAAATCACAGTGACACTGTTCATGAGCAAAGGTCTTAAAATGGCTATGTTGAAAATTTGGTGAAAAAATTCCAAAAATGACTGTTTCGACGTCGTTGTACAGTTCTCATCGCTTCGTAAGTTCGCAAATTTTCAATATTTTCACTCCAGATTTTCAACATTGCCATTTTACCACACCTCTTATAAGTAGTACAGCTGTCATTTTTCACATCTCACCCAAAACGTGTTTCCGCCCATGTAGCGCACAATGGCGCAGTCGGTGTGAGAAATCAATGTATGGGACAAATTAAGAAAATCACAGTGACACTGTTCATGAGCAAAGGTCTTAAAATGGCTATGTTGAAAATTTGGAGAAAAAATTCCTAAAAATGACTGTTTTACGAGCGTGCGTTGCACAGTTCCTATGCATGCTCGTAAGTTTGCAAATTTAATATTTTCACTCCAGATTTTCAACATTGCCATTTTATTACACTTCCTTATGAACAGTACAGCTGCCATTTTTCATATGTCACCCAAAATGTGTTTTCGCACATGTAGCACACAATGGTGCTGTTGGTGTGCGAAAGCAATGTTTAGGACAGATTAAGAAAATCACAGTTACACTGTTCATGAGCAGAGGTCTTAAAATGGCTATGTTGAAAATTTGGTGACAAAAGTCCATAAAATGACTGTGTTATGAGTGAGCATTGTGCAGTTTCCATGCACCCTTGTTAGTTCATGACTTTGTCATATTTTCAGTCCAGATTTTCACCAGTGGCATTTTTCCCCACTTCCTTATGAACAGTACAGCTGTCATTTTTCACAACATGGCTGAAGTGTGTTTTCACACTTTCAGCGCAGAGATGTGTGGTCGCTGTGGGAAATCATTGTTTGGCACAGATAAAGAAAATCACAGTGACACTGTTCATGATCGGAGGCACCGAAATGCCTGAGTTGACAATCTGCTGTAAAAAATCCCCAACCTAATTATATTACAGGTGGGCTCTGCACAGTTTCTATGTACGCTTGTGACTTCACCATTTTTTTTAAATATTTTTACTACAGATTTGCAACATTGCCATTTTTTACAACTCCCCATGAACAGTACAGCTGTCATTTTTTACATCCTGTTCGGAATGTTTTTGCACCTGTGGTGCTAAATGCCGTAGTCATTGTGCATAAGCAGCTTTCCGCTAAATAACAAACTGATATTCCCCCTGTTCATGAGGTGGGGTTACAAAACAAACATGTTGAAAATTTGGAGTGAAAATACCAATGAATGCCTGAGGTATTAGAGTTTCCAACCATAACGCCCAACCCTGTAGAGAATGACAGGCATCAGGGGTGTGACTTGGGATTCTTGCCTGTGATGCTCATACCATTCCACACCCTGCAGTCAGTGAGAGGCATCGAGGTATGCCTTGGACTCTTCGGCCCCAAACTTCACCCCATTCTCCTATATCGCACCCATCTCACTATATTTCCTAATGAAATGGGGTGCGCATAAGGGCCAAAGACCCCAAGGAACACCGTGACACTTGTCAGTGTCTGCAGGGTGGGGTGTAGTGAAATGGCGTGGCCGTTATGCCTGACAACCCAAACGCACACCCCAATGCCTGTCACTCTCTGCAGGGTGGTGGTGGGGTTGGCTTCACTTCAATACTTCACTGCCATTCCTATTACGCAGCTCTGTAACTTCTACACTACCACTGCCAATGCCAGCAAGCAAACATTCGGCATTGACAAATGCTTGTTATGTTTGCTTGCATGCATGTGCAAGAAACATAGTGCCATCATCCGAGTTTTCAAATGTGTGTCACCCGTCTTCCAATTCAGTCAGTGTGTTTGCAGGCGCGGCTGCAGTCCTCCAATGAATGCTGCAGCAGTCTATGACAGCAGTTGAAAATGCAGTGCTGTACAGTTGAAAGGGAGAGCTCCACTTCAGTTAGCAGTACTCTCCCCTCCACACACATGCACGCACATTGCGTGCTCATACGCTCCCCCCCCAAGCACACACTGTATGGCCGATGGAAGTGCCCAATCCCCCGTAGGCTCCACGCACCCCTCCCCAAAAAAACTTTCCAGGTGCTCACGCTGGGAGCCCACCCCAGTATGACAAAACTGTTATGGCTGACAGGGATGCCCAATCCCCATCAGCTCCAGGCCCCCCCCAAACAGCCTTCCAGCTGCCACACTGGGAGCCCACCCCAGCATGGCACACATCTGTATGGCCGATGGGGGTGCCCAATCCTCCGTCGGCTCCAGACCCCCCAAACAGCCTTCCAGCTGCCACGCTGGGAGCGCACCCCAGCATGACAAACGTCCCATGTCGTGTAAGTAAAAAAAAAAACCTGTAAACAAGAAGAGTTCCCTCGGCGCTCTCCCTGCCCACTCGCGACCACCCACTGTGTATCCTGCCTCCTCACACCCCCCCCCACCCCATACTTACCTCTGGAGCTTGGCGCGATGATCTTCGGTGGACCAGGAACACGTCTGCACTCTTCAAAGCAGACCGTGAACTGAGGAAATGCCGGTAAGCTGTATAATGCAATAAATAGGGTTTTTCAAACTTTAATGCATATCTCAGGCATTTTTTGGAATTTTGGTACCAAATTTTCAATCTGGGGTTTTTGGGACCCCTCCTCATGAATTCTTGAACTGTCATGGCGTTAATCTGGCCCAAAGGGTGATTTCGCAGTCATTGCATGAAATCACCTTTTGAGACCAGTTAATGAAATGACAGTGCCAGTGTTCATAGGGTGGGCTCTCAAAAAGCCTATGTTTCAAATTTGAACAAATTCCTTAAAATGACTGTTTTACGAGCGTGTGTTGCACAGTTCCTACGCACGCTTGTAAGTTCATGAATTTTTAATATCTACACTCCAGATTTTCAACATTGCCATTTTACTGCACCTCCTTATGAGCAGTATAGCTGTCATTTGCACATGTCGCCCAAAATGTGTTTCCCTGCTTGTAGCGCACAATGGCGCAGTCGGTGTGCACAATCAATGTTTGGAACAGATTAAGAAAATCACAGTGACACTGTTCACGAGCAGAGGTCTTAAATGGCTACGTTGAAAATTTGGTAAAAAAATTCCCCAAAATGACTGTTTTAGGAGCGCACGTTGCACAGTTCCTACGCACGCTCGCAAGTCTGCAGATTTTTAATATTTGCATGCCAGATATTCAACATTGCCATTTTATTACACTTCCTTATGAGCAGTACAGCTGCCATTTTTTACATCTCACCCAAAATGTATTTCCGCACATATAGCACACAATGGTGCAGTCGGTGTGCGAAAGCAATGTTTGGGACAGATTAAAAAAATCACAGTGACACTGTTCATGAGCAGAGGACTTAAAATGGCTATGTTGAAAATTTGGTGACAAAAGTCCATAAAATGACTGTGTTACAAGTGAGCATTGCGCAGTTTCCATGCACCCTCATAAGTTCATGAATTTGCAATATTTTCAGTCCAGATTTTCACCAGTGGCATTTTTCCACACTTCCTTATGTACAGTACAGCTATCACTTTTCACAACATGGCTGAAATGTGTTTTCACACTTTCAGCCCAGAAATGCGTGGTCGCTGTGGGAAATCATTGTTCAGGACAGATAAAGAAAA
This sequence comes from Neoceratodus forsteri, assembly GCA_016271365.2. NCBI lineage: Eukaryota > Metazoa > Chordata > Ceratodontiformes > Ceratodontidae > Neoceratodus > Neoceratodus forsteri. Next base: position 125,456,852 of record CM028138.1, read on the forward strand.
TCACAGTGACACTGTTCGTAATCGAAGGTCCCAAAATGCCTGTGTTGACAATCTGCTATAAAAAATCCCCAAACTAATTACATTACTGGTGTGCATTGCACAGTTTCTACGCACACTCATGACTTCACCAGTTTTATTAATATTTTCACTGCAGATTTTCAAAATTGCCATTTTTTACACCTCCCCATTAGCAGTACAGCTGTCATTTTTCACATCCTGTTTGGAATGTGTTTTTGCACCTGTGGTGCTAAATGCCATAGTCGCTTTGCAAAAGCAGCTTTTGGCTAACAAACTGATATCGCCACTGTTCATGAGGTGGGGGTCACAAAAAACATGTTGAAAATTTGGAGTGAAAATACCAACGAATGCCTGAGGTGTTAGGGCTTCCGACCATAACGCCCCACCCTGTACAGAATGACAGGCTTTAGGGGTGTGACTTGGGATTCTCGCCTGTAATTCTCATACCATTCCACACCCTGCAGCCAGTGAGAGGCACCAAGGTGTGCCACGGACTCTTCCGCCCCAAAGTTCACCCCATTCTCCTATACTGCACCCATCTCACCATATTTTCTGATGGAATGGGGTGTGCATAATGGCCAAAGACCCCAAGGCACACCGTGACACTTGTCGGTGTCTGCAGGGTAGGGTGTGGTGAAATGGTGTGCCCGTTATGCCTGACGACCCACAGGCACACCCCAATGCCTGTCACTCTCTGCAGAGTGGTGGTGGGGTTGGTTTCAGTTCAATACTTCACTGCCATACCTATTATGCAGCTCTGTAACTCCTACACTACCAATGCCAATGCCAGCAAGCAAACATTCGGCATTGATAAATGCTTGTTTGGAGCAGCAGTGATAAACTCCTTTGATGCAACTGTACCAGATTTTAGCACATTGGATGCTGTTGCAACACTTTACTAACATACTAACATATTAAAATGCCAGCAGAATAGGTCTAACAGTCTTTGGTGTCTGCTCGTTTGGTCTGCCCCCACCCTGGGTGCTGACCTTGCTGCCCCCCTCGCCTTCTCTGGCTTCTCCCTTCCCAGTTCCGGATATTCTTGCTGCATTGGATTTTACTTCCAGAACCCTTCCCCTGCACCTGTCCCACCCCCTCCTGAACCCCTCCACTGTCTCTGCCTCCACCAGTCCCCTAGGCAGTGCATTCCATAGCTCCACCACCCTCTCAGTGAAGTAGCACCTCCTCCTTTCTCCCCTGAATCTTCCCCCCTCCAGCTTCCACCCATGCCCTCTAGTGGCCCCCTCCTCCTTCCTTCAAAGCACCCTGACTGTTCCTCCCCTATTTACCCTCTTCATGTACCTGAAGACCTCTATCATGTCCCCCCGGTCCCTTCTCTCTTCCAATGTGTACATATTTAGCTCTTCGAGCCTCTCCTCATAGGTCCTGTCCCCAAGCCCCAAATCATTTTGGTTGCCCTCCTCTGGACCCTCTCCGGAGTTTAATGTCCCTCTTTAAGTGTGGCCTCCAAAACTGCACGCAGTACTCAAGGTGCCGCCTCACCAAGCAGTTATACAGAGGGAGTATCACTTCCCTCCTTCTGGAGGTGATCCCCCTAGCGATGCATCCCAGCATCCTGTTGGCCTTGGCTGCTGCCCTCCTACAAGTCTCCGTGTTGTTCATCTTGACATCCACCACCCCCAGGTCCATCTCAGCCATCGAGACTTGTAGCATTCCCCCCCCCAGGGTGTACAATTGGCCCGGGTTTCTGGCCCCCAGGTGGAGTACCTTGCATTTCCCTGCATTGAACCTCAGCTTCCACTTTCTAGACCATCTTTCCAGAGCCTCCAGGTCCCCCTGTAGGGCCACTCTCCCCTCCTCCCCATCCACCACCGCCCCCAGTTTTGAGTCATCCACAAAGAGATCATCTCACTCCTGATTCCTGTCCTTATGTCAGAGACGTAGGCATTGAACAGGAGGGGCCCAAGGACTGATCCCTGTGGGACCCCACTAATGGCCTCCTTGGGGATGAGACTATCCCGCCAACTATGACCCTCTGGGTCTGGTCCTGGAGCCAATTGCCTATCCATCTGATCATCTGGTTCCCTACCCCCATTTCTCCCAGCTTATCCAACAGGCCCATGTGAGAAACAGAGTCAAATGCCTTGCTGAAGCCTAGAAAGAGGACTTCCACTGGTCTACCCAGGTCCAAGGCACTCGGCACCCAGTCATAGAACTCCACAAGGTTTGTCTGACACGATTTCCCCGGGATGAATCCATGCTGTCTATCATCTGGGCACCCTGACTTTTCCAGGTCCCCCCCAGCCTCTCCTTGACAATGCCCTCCATCACCTTGCCTACCACCGATGTCAGGCTGACAGGCCTGTAGTTCCCTGCCACCTCCCTTGATCCTCCTTTGTGGATAGGCACTATATGCACCACCTTCCAGTCCTGGAGCACCCACCCTGTCCTCAGAGAGATGGTGAAAAGCTCCGCCAGGGGGTTCGCCAGGACATCCATAAGTTCCTTCAGCACTCTGGGATGTAATTTATCCGGCCTCGGTGCTTTCTCCATCTTAAGGGACCTGAGGGCTTCCCTCACTCTCTCTGCTGTGATTTCCACTTCCACTACCTCTTCTCCCTGCTTAGCCCTCCCCCCTCCTGCCAGTGATGCCTCCCCCTCTCCCCAGACCTGCCGATTGGTAAGGGCCCCTCCTCAGTATCTCTGTCTCCTCTCATGTATGATGCAGCACCCCATTTTCCTTGGTGAAAACTGAGGTGAAGAACTCATTTAATACCTCAGCCTGCCCCCAGGTCTTGTGCCCATCTCTCCCCTGTTTTAATCCTGTTAATCTGCCCCTTCACCCTTCGTTTTTCCCCAATGTATCTAAAGAACCCCTTGTTCCCTCTCCTAATTTCCCTGACCAGGTTCTGCTCCTTCCTTGCCTTAGCCGCCCTCACCACCCTAGTGGCCCTTCTAGCCATCAGCTCGTACTCCCCTCAATCCCTTTCACTCCTTGAGCACTTGAATTGCCTATAGGCTGCCTTCTTTCCCCACACCACCTCCTGGACCTCCCTGGTCCACTAGTAGAGTTTTCGGGCCCTACCGCATTTTCGTCTTACTCTTGCACAGGTGCTGGTAGCATCCTGCACCCCTGTCCTGATGATTTCCCACCTACTATCAACGTCCTTGTCTGACCCAATCACATCCAAATGCTCCTTAAGGATCCTTCCCATTTCCTTAAAATTCATCCCCCTGAAGTCAACAAATTACAAATTATCTGTCTCTTTTATTCTTTAAGCATCCTACATACTGCTTTTTTTCAAACTGTCTCTCTGTTATGCTACTTCTTGGATGTGTTGCTTTCACGTCTAATGGGTATCTCATCCATTGATCTGTAGTGAAAGCGTGTCTGTTTTGCAGGAAGGGCAAGTGCATTCTGTGCACCATTGCTTTGGTCCTCTGTGGGCTGACAGTGATCAAAGAAAAATGTAGCTCTATATGGCACTTTGCTGGGCCATTGTTTATTTATCTATTTATTTATTGAAATGTTTCACCAGGAAGGCACACTGAACAACAAGTTGTTCATCTCATGGTGTGACCTCGGGGGAAGTATTACAAGAGGATATAAAACAGAGATATACATACAACTACAGAATAGATACATGTGGATATTATAAGGTACAGAGGATGAGCTACATTAAGGTCCATTGTTGTAAAGATAATGCATATACACAGGTAAAATAATGCCTGAGGAAACAGGTAAACAATGCAAGCTACCATTAAGGTGTTGTGGGAAAAAAATGTAAATCATGCAATAGAATCAGCTGGGGGAAGGAGGAGCAGAGAGGCTGGAGGAGCCAGGGTATACCAAAGACATAGTGCTGCCTGGATGACATCATATGTTTCACTACGGACTTAGGTGAGCCATGGTAGCAGTTCAGAGTGTAGAAAAAGTGTATGGAAACCAGCTAGGTGAGGGGGGAGTGAGACAGGTGGAACCAGGGTACTTTCAGTAGGGACATCGTGAGGGCTGAGTGAGTATGATAAATAGGTGGAACCAGGGTATAACTAGTAAAGACAGTGTGGGTATTACCAGTAGAGACAGTGAGGCCTGAGTGAGTGAGAAATTTGTGACAGGACAAGCCCAAAAAGCAGCACTGACAGTGCATGGAGTATAGAGACCAATCGGGGGAGTGGATGTAATAAGTGCATATAGGTAGAGGGCAAACAAATAAGTGCTGGCGGTGTGGGGAAGAAAGAAGAAGGGGGAGGAAAAAGGAGGTTAGAAAGGTTAGGAAAGGGACAGAGGAGTCAGGACCAGAGCTTTACCCCTCCAGAATGTTGACAACCCTGCCAGGGAAAGAACCGGTAGAAGACAATGGGATAGGGAGGAAAAGTGGTGAGACAGGGAAAACAGACAGAGGAGATGGGGATTGAAGTTAAACACAATAGCACGGGAAATGAAGGAGGAGGCATGCATAACAGTTGCCCACACCAGGATGAGGAGAACCCAACAAAAGGGGGTAAAGCCAGACAGTGACATGGTGATAGAAGATGGGGGGAGCAGGCAGGGATAGGACAGAGTTATAGGTGGAAGGAAGGAAGTGGAGGTAGAAGTACTCCTTGAGGGAACTGAAACTCTGCTAGTGGATAGAATCAGTCAAGGGTGTTTGAGATAAGAGGTTGAAGGCGGGTAGGTGAAGAACAAAGATAAAGAAGTGTGGTAGGTTGGGGGGATGGGGTAACATGCTGGGGAGCAGGTGCAAGAAAGAAATTATGGGGGATCAAAACAGGATCAGGTAGGGGAGAGATAGTTATGCAAGGCAGTGATTAGGGAGTAAGTGGAGGAGGAGTGCCGTATTTGGGGAGAAAGAGAGTTCCAGAGTTTTGGGAAGTGGTGAGCTAAGCCTGTCTGGCCAATAAGTGTAGATCGGTGGGGGACCAGCAAGGAGTGAGTGTCAATAGATCTGAGGGTATGAGAGGGAGGGGGAGGGGAAGAGAGGGAGCTGGAAAGGTAGGAGGGGAGTTCCCCAAGCCAAAATTTAGATGTGAGTTTGGCACAGTGAGTGAGACGCCTATTTGCGAGCGGGAGCAGGGACAGTGCATGGTAGAGGTTGCAGTGGTGTGTTTGGGAGGAGGCATCGAGAATGAAATGGCAGAATGAGTTAAAGAGTGTCCAGTCTGGTCAAGGAGGATTTGGGAGTGGCACCATAGACTACATCACAGTAGTCGAAGATTGGGAGGATCATCTTCTGAATCAGTTCACGACGTGCCATAGGAGGGATGCAACTACAGTTCCTGTATAAGTCACCAAGCTTGGGATGCAGTTTTTTCAAGATGGCATCAGTGTGGCCAGAGAAGTTGAGGTGCTGGTTTAGCCAAACCCCAAGGTATCTGAATGAGGATGTGTCTTCAAGGATTGTCTCATCCAGGGTGTGGAAAGAGGGTAGGGGATGTAACCTAAAGAATCTCTGCCTAGTGTTGAAAGTCATGGAGACAGTCTTCTTAGCATTCAAGAATAATTGATGTGAGGCAAACCAAAGCTGAACCTGGTGGAAGTAATGCTGTAATGTGGTTGCTACATCTGCCTGGCATTTGCCAGAGGAGAACAAGATGGTATCGTCTGTGTATATGTGGATGGGGGGGAGGGGCAGACAGAGGGCAAATCATTGAGGAAAATGGAGAAGAGAATGGGACCAAGCACTGAGCCCTGAGGGACTCCTGTAGTGATGGGTGGGGGGGATCTTATCATGGATCTTTACTGATTGTGTTCTGCCTGTGAGGTAGGCTCTGAGCCAGTTTGTTGTAGGTGGAGACAGCCCAGCTGAATTAAGGGAGTCAAGGAGCAGGGCATGGGAGACCGTGTCAAAAGCCTTGGCAAGGTCAACAAAGATGGCTGAGGTGATATGGCCATTTTCCATCCCAAAGAGGATGGAGTCCATGAGCATGAGAAGGGAAGTGGTGGTGGAGTGGTTCTTCCAAAATCCAGATAGGAACTGGGTGAAGAAGGAGGAGTCAGAGAGGAAGGAGGTAAGTCGTGAGAGGACCAGGTACTTTTGGAGCTTAGCGAGGGTGGGGAGGAGAAAAACTGGGCGATAGCTGGCAGGGGAGAAGAGGTCACCACTCTTGGGGAGAGGGAGGACTACTGCATGTTTCCAGGATGAATGGATTGATGAGGATGAGAATAATAGGTTTAGGATTAAGGAGAAGAGAGGAGAGGAGAGAGAGGAGAGGAGAGGAGAGGAGAGGAGAGGAGAGGAGAGGAGATAGGAACAGGGTTGATACACAAGAAGGCGTGGAAAGGATGAGAAGGGACTTGGCAAGGTTGGAGGAATGGTCAGAAGTATGGCAGCTTGGATTTAATGCAAAGAAGTACAAAATAATGTGCCTGGGAAACAAAAACCCAGGGGAAGATTACACAATGGGGGGGAGGTAGAAACAACAACAAAAATGGAAAGGGACCTCGGGGTAATCATATCAGATGATCTTAAGGTTAGCAAGCAATGTGAGAAGGCAGTAGGGAGGGCTGGGGGTATACTGGGATGTATAGGGAGAGGCATCACCAACAGAAAACAGGAAGTTGTTATCCCTCAGTACAGACAGTTGGTGAGACCCCATCTGGAGTACAGTGTCCAGTTCTGGAGACCCCATCTCCGCAAGGACATAGACAGGATAGAGTCAGTCCAGAGAAGGGCAACTAAAATGGTGCAGGGTCTGCAAGAGAAGCCATACGAGGACAGACTAAAGGAGCTCAATATGTATACCCTTGAGGAAAGGAAGGAAAGGGGGGATATGATAGAAACTTTTAAGTACCTCAGTGGAATCAACAAAGTCCAAGAGGGTAGCATCTTTCAGAAAAAGAGATGTGCAAGAGCAAGGGGACACAATTTAAAGATGGGGGGGTGGTTCAGGGGCAATGTGAGGAACTATTTTTTCACAGAGAGGGTGGTGGACACATGGTACAGCCTTCCTGATGAGGTTGTTGGGTCTAAAACTGTGGGAGAATTCAAGAATACATGGGACAGACATAAGGCAATTCTTGTGGGGGGTAAGAAGAAATAGGCTGCTGGTTAACTAGGACCTGTAGCTTATCCTGTAGGGAAATGGACAGACTAGGTGGGCCAAGCGGTCCTTATCTGCCATCAAAGTCTATGTTTCTATGTTTAATAGCTGTTGTAGAGAGCAAAAGAGGTTTTGGATCCAGGTCATCAGGTGAGGAGCCTTTAGAAGGGTTGATAGAGAGGAGGGTGGTAAGTGTTTCATCAGGAGAGATGGATGAGAAGGAGAAGGAAGGGAGGGCACTGGAGAGTTGAGTGCTGGGAGAGGGTGGAGAATGAGAGATAATGTTTGAAGGGAGGGACTTCAGTAGTACCAAGGCGCATGAGGTGTAGTAGGTGTTAAACTCCTTGGCCACTAGGCTTAGTTTAGACACTAACGAATTATTTATTTTGAGCAGGGGTGGGGGGCAGATGTGAAGGGGGAGAAGAGGGCATGGATCACTTTGAGAATTTGGAAGGAGTGTTGATAGTTTAATCGAAAGCAGATTTAAAGTATTCAGACTTAGTTAGTCTGGTAGCTTTGGTACAGGTATTTCTTAGCAAGTTATACTTTGTATAATCGGTTTGTAGCTGGGTGGCCTTGTTCTTTCTCCATGCTTTGCCTTTCTCCCTGAGGCAGGACGATAGTTCAGGGGTGATCCATGGATGATGGTTTCCTCATACTGTGGATCTTTTGTAAGGGGAAAATTAGTTCCAAGAAGCTAATAATTTGTCTTTAAAGTAGTTGAGAGCTTGGTCAACTGAGGGGGCTGAGGCTAGTGGGGCCCAGTCAATGTAATGCAAGATCATGGAGAAGGGGGTTAGGGGGTTAAGGTCCTAGGGATTCGGAGGGATGGAGCATCAGGATTTTATGTGGTGCCTTGGATCTGTGAACTTTCCTGACTAAAAATATAGGTTGATGGTCGCTGAGTGCATCTGCCTAATTTAATGGCATGATGAGGATGGGTAGTGAGGGCCCAATTTATCAGGGAGTGATTTAGGGTTTTGTGATTTAGTCAGTGGGTTTGAGGATGAGTTGGGAGAGATTTAGGGTGGAAATGTCATTTCATGTCTTGGAGGTGGAGGGGGCCAGCCAGTTTAAGTTTACATCACCTATTATGTATAACTCTCCCGTATGTAAGAGAGAGGCTATAGAGGAGATGAGTTCAGTTGTAACTGAAGGCAAGATTCCAGGATGACAGTATATTCCCGCTATGAAGAGAGGGATGGTGAAAGGAAGAGTAATGTTTATAACAAGGGCTTCATAGGAAGAGGATAATGAGGATGAGACTATAGTAGTGAAATGAAGTGAGAATGAGATAAACATGGCGACCCCCCCCCCACCTCTTCCGGCCCTATACTGCCTGAGTAAAGTGTAGCCTGGGATGGACATGGAGTGATCAGGTATCTTGTCGTTGAGCCATGATTCAGTTATAATTAGGATGTCAGGGGAGAGAGAGATGGCCATAGGTTGTAATAGGTCAGTTTTATTAATGAGACTGTGGATGTTTAAGTGGACGACTTTCAGACCATTAGGGAGAGCTGACTTGAGAACTGGGATTGGCTGCATTAGAGGAAGAACTGTTGTAGGCAGGGGTGGATGCATTAGGTCCAGGGTTGGGATGAATGTTACCTGATGCAAGTAGGAGGAGGAAGAAGATGAGGAAGTGAAGTTTAGGACATTTATGACGGGCCGTGTGTTTGGGAATTTTATGGGGGAAGTAGGGACTAGGTGAGATGGTGATTAATAGGCATATGAAGGCAAGGTAGCTAGATACTAGAGATAAGGTGAAGGTGGGAGGGTAAGGAAAATTAGACCAGACTACTACAGGAGGTGTAGGGATAATAGCAAGATTAGAGGTGGGGACAAGGAGAACAGGGGGTTGGGGCGAGATAGGTTTATTAGATTGGGGAGCTTGGGGGACTGGGGATAAATAAATAGAAATGAAGGAGTAGAAGGAGAGGAAAAAGGAGTGGGAGGTAGCCATTATGGAGAAGTGTTTGATGGAGTTAAAGAATACAGTTCTACAGCCAGGGAGAAGAGCGAATGAGGTAGACAGTGATAAGATGGAATATAAACAGGAGTGACGGCCTGAGAAGCCTATGAGAGTAGAGAGACAGCTTAGGTAATAGACCAATAGTCAATGCTGAAGGATGGCTGGGAGTGTTCTAGGTGTATTTAAAAGAGGCCAGAGCCGGGGCCAGAGTCGGGGGGAGGAGGGAGAAAATAATATATAAATGAATTGCCTAAGGCTGCTGGAGAAGTGCAGATTTAAATTTAGATGCTTGAGAGCAGGGAGTTGCGGCATCCAGTGGTAAGCCGAGAATTCCGTACGGCTGTCAATCACATCAGAGGCATTCAAGCCGCTAGTGCTGGTACAAAGAGAAGCAAGGTAGTATACCTGGAGGGGATGCAGCACTTCAGGATTCAAGAAGGCAGTCAGCTGGTCCGATGCATGGCTGCACAGTGGCTTAGAGCCTGAAAGTTGGGACCCCTACCTGGAGAGGGAGAAGAGAAGAACAGATGGAGGTCAGAATGGTTAGAACAGTCCACGGGGAGCAAGCAGTGGGAGGGACGAGCTGTAGACAATGGGTGAGGGAGGGGGTGAGAGAAAGGGGATGGCAGAACCAGATTGCATGTGGAGGGAGGACAGAGCTGTAGGGCCAATGACCCAGGCTATGAAAAATAATAGGATTAGTTTGAAGCAAGAAAAAAAATGTAAGAAAAGGAGAAGCTAGAGGAGTGGGGAGGGATGGTTGAAGCAAGTGAAGAATTGCTGGGGGTCTCAGCTTCAGCACCAGCAGCTCCGAGTAGCCCAAGTGGATTATATTTATTTATTTTTTTTCTTTAAATTAAGAATAGGCTAGTGGCTGCAGGAAGGGATGAAAGGAGGCAGTGACATGAGGGAAGGGGTAGACAGAGAGGGCAGAGAGCATGAGCAGTTGGAAGAAGCTTAGTGTGAGGAATCAGTAGACGCTAGCAATGCAGGCAATTAATAAGGTCAAAACAATAATAAGGTCAAAACAACAGCAACAATAGAAAAATAGAAACATAAAAGTTGACGGCAGATAAGGACCGCAAGACCCATCCAGCCTGCCTATTTTTTCTACCTTATGAATGTGCCATAGGCCTGTACTCTGTCAATGGCCTATCTATTCATACTCATCTGTATTGCTCTCCTATGCATGTCCCATGCCTGTTTGAAGCCCTGCACTGTATTTATATCCACCACTTCCTGAGGTAGGCCGTTCCATGCATCTCCCACACTTTCTGTGAAAAAGAACTTCCTCACATTACCCCTTAATGGGCCTCCCTCTAATGTCATGCTGTGTCCTCTTGTCCTGCTATTTGTCTTGTATTGAAACATGTTAGACTCTTTCACCTTCTTAATACCCTTAAGATGTGTGAATGTTTTGATCATATCACCTCTCTCTCCCTCCTTTGCTCTAGAATATACATATTGAGCTTCGTTAATCTGTCCTCATATGTTTTCTGATGCAGTCCCTGCACCATTTTGGTTGTCCTTCTCTGGACTGCCTCAATTTGTTAATGTCCCTGTGCAGGTGCAGCCTCCAGTACTGCATGCAGTACTCCAAATGGGGCCTAACCAGTGTCTTGTAAAGAGGGATTATTACCTCCCTCTTACGACTTGCGATACCCCTACTAATACACCCCAATATCCCCCTTGCCTTATCTACTGCTTTAGTGGTCTGCCTGGATGATTTCAGGTCATCTGTGATGATGATGTCCAAGTCTCTTTCTTCCCTTGTAATTGCCAGCAACTCCCCTCCCAACCTATAGGTGGCTTCAGGGTTTCTCTTCCCTATGTGCATGATCTTGCACTTCTTTATGTTAATCCCCATTTGCCACTCTTCCAACCATTTTGCCAGTTTATCCAGATCTCTTCTCATTCTGCCCACCCCATCTGGATCATCTACTCTGTTGCAGATTTTGGTGTCATCTGCAAACAGAGAAACTTTACCCTCCAGTCCATCTGCAATGTCACTGAAGAAGATATTGAAGAGGACTGGCCCCAGGACTGATCCCTGAGGTACCCTACTTGTGGCTTACATTTCTTCTGACTGTATAACATTTACCACCACTCTCTGTTTTCTGCCAGCCAACCAGTTTGCCACTCAGTTGACCAACTTCTGACCCACCCCATGCCTACCCAGCTTATTAATCAATCTAAGTTGCACTTCAGAGTTTAGTAGAAACCACAAGACTTCAAATATAAACTTAAATATGAGTTTAATCCACCATGTGAGAGCCCCTAGCGCCTCAGCAAAAAATGCCTTCCAGGGGGCAAGTTACATCCTGGTCTTCAACTGGTTTTATAATGAAAAATGGGGTAGTGACATCATAATAAGAAAAGGACAATCACCTGTTAACAATTAAATATCTATAAAAAACACAAAATGAGATTTTTTATGTGTAATTAATAAATGTTGCCACAAAATGTGTGATGATTCGATATCATACATAATTACTTATTCTTTAGACTACCATACAACACCGAAGCTTTTCAGGAAGGAAAAAATACTTAATATCTAAATCTTAATTGATGCTGCACATAAAAAGCAATTGCAAAATAAAATAGAACATATACAAGCAGCATGCACTTCTCATGATTTTGATAAGTTTGGAACTTTTCTCTTCTTTTATTAATCAATGTTCTGTGTGGAACAGTATCGAAAGCTTTGCTGAAGTAAAGGTAGGTGAAATAAACTGCTCCCCCTTGGTCCACCAGTCTGGTTACCCAGTCAAAGAAATCTATGAGGTTAGTTTAACAGGACCTTCCTGTTGTAAACCCATGCTGTCTTGGATCCTGTGCTCCTGTGGATTCCATGTGTTGCACTATCCTTTCCTAAAGGAGTGCCTCCATAATCTTGCCACTACTGAGGTAAGACTGACTGGTCCGTAGTTCCCTGCCTCCTCCCTGCCACCACTCTTGTGGAGCGGGATCACATGAGCCCTTCTCCAGTTTTCTGGGACATCTCCTGTGCTCAGAGACTCACTAAACAGTTCTGAAAAAGGCTCTGCTGATTCCACCCTTAGCTCCTTTAGTACCTTGGGATGTATGCCATCAGGTCCCATTGCCTTGTCCACCCTGAGCTTAAAGAGCTCTTGTAGGACCCTTTCTTTTGTGAAGGGACTAGTGCACACCTCCCTCCCCCCGTGTCTATGCTGCTGAGCTGTGGGCCCTGCCCTACCTTCTCCTCAGTAAATACTGAGCAGAAGTATCTATTTAGGATAGATGCTTTTCCTTGGTCCTCCTCCTCACACTCCCCCTTACCCCCTTTGATCTTAGCAATACCCCTCTGGACTTTCTCCTTTCACTAATGTATTGGTGGAACATCTGGTTGTCAATAGACTACAGGACCCAAGGCAGCATGGTTTCACCAGGGGAAGGTCATGTCAGACCAACCTCATTGAATTTTTTGATTGGGTGACTAGGGAGGTGGATCGGGGAGGGCAGTGGACATGGCCTCTCTGGACTTCAGCAAGGCCTTTGACACTGTGCCACATAGAAGACTATTGCACAAACTGGGGAATATGGGTGTGGGCAGGACAGTAGTGCGGTGGGTAGGTAACTGGCTGGGCAGCAGGACAAAGAGGGTGGTGATAAATGGCTGTCACTCCACAGAGGGAAGAGTGACCAGTGGGGTACCACAGGGATCAGTGCTGGAACCGGTACTATTCAATATCTTCATCAGTAACATTGCGCAGGACCTAAAAGGCAGAATTTCACTGTTAGCTGATGACACAAAGCTCTGTAACAGAGTAGACACACCAGAGGGTGTAGACAGAATGAGAAGGACCTGCAGAAACTTGAAGAATGGTCAGGGGTTTGGCAGTTGAAATTCAATGCAAGGAAGTGCAGATAATGCATATGGGGCACAAAACCCTGGCACAATATATCAGTTGGGGGGTGAGGATATAGCATGCACCAAGCAGGAAAGGGATCTTGGAGTTATCATCTCTGATGACCTCAAGGCAGGGAAACAGAGTGATAAGGCAGCAGGTAAAGCAAATAGGATGCTGGGATGCATAGGCAAGGGCATCACCAGCAGGAAAAGGGAGGTCATAATTCCACTATACAAGACACTAGTGAGGCCGCACCTGGAGTACACTGTGCAGTTCTGGAGACCTTACCTACATAAGGACATAGACAGGGTAGAGAAGGTTCAGAGGAGGGCAACAAAGATGGTGCATGGATTGCATCACAAGTCCTATGAGGACAGGTTGAAGGCACTGAACATGTACTCCCTGGAGGAGAGGAGGAGAGGGATATGATAGAGACATACAAGTATCTTACAGGAGGAACAGGGTGCAGGAATGCACTATTTTTAAACGAAAAAGATGTTTCAGGACTAGAGGGCATGGGATGAAGTTGGAGGAGGACGATTCAGAGGAAACGTGAAGAAGAATTTCTTCACAGAACGGTGGTGGACAAGTGGAACACCCTGCCAGAGGAAGTGGTGGGGGCTGAAACAATCACGGGATTTAAGAATGCATGGGATAGACATAAAGGAATTCTGGAGGTCAGGGGTAAGGGGCAACAGACTTCCTGGAAAACATAAACTGAACTTACAAACTTAAATGGGCAGACTGGGTGGGCCATAGGCCCTTATCTGCCGACACTGTCTATGTATCTATATATCTACAGTAGTAGCCACAGACATTGCCAGCTATTTCCCAAAATGTCTGTGATATTTCTGGAGAAATCTCCTGCTTTCTGCATTTCCACAGTAGGGACAGCAGAGAGAAACTCTTTAGAAATTTTGCAAAATCTCTGGAAATAGCTGGCAATGTCCGTGGCTACTACTCTATAGAAAGTCTTGTCACCTTCGTTTACTGTTCGTGCTAGTGTTTTCTCGGTTTGGGCCTTTGCCTGCCTTACTGCCTTCCCTGCTTCCCTTAGAGAAGTCTGGTATGCCTCCCTATCTTGGTCCTGCTGTGTTCCCTTTATTTCCTGAAGGCCAGACTTTTGGCTCTGACCTTTTCTGCTACTGTTTTTGAGAAACAAAGTGGTTTCCTTCTTCTTTTGCTCTTGCTTTTCTCTCTAACACAATGGGATGTTGCTTCAAGTATTGCACCCTTAATGCTTGACCACTTTGCCTGTACCCCCACACCTGTATTTCTTCTTGCCAGGGCTAGCTTAACTCTCTTAGCCATCTTTTCAAAGTCAGCTCCTCTGAAGTCCCAAGCACTATTCTTTTAAAAGATAGAAAACTACAGCTGAGGTGTAGACATTAGCATTTGGAACTCGGAGCAACAGTAACAGGGTCTTAAGCCGTGCATTTGCAATCCCAATTAGATTAAACAGTTAAAATAATGCAGTAGTTAAATTAATTAGAACAGGCTTAATCAGTTATGCAACTCTGGAGCTGACTAAACAGAATAATATATAAATGAAATGTCTAAGGCTGCTGGAGAAGCTCAGGGAGTTGCGGCATCAAATGGTGAGCCATGAATCCCGTATAGTGGCCAGTCACATCAGAGGCATTCAAGCTGCTAGTGCTGGTATGAAGAGAAGCAAGGTAGTGTACCTGGAGGGGATGCAGTGCTTGGAGGTTCAAGCAGGTGGGTGGCTGGCTGATCCAATGCCGGGCTGCGCAGTGGCAGAAAGCCCGAATGTCGGGGCTCCAACCTGGAGGGGATGCAGTGCTCGGGGATTCGAGCAGGCGGCCAGCTGGTCCAATGCCGGGCCACCCAGAAGTCGGGGGTCCTACCTGGAGGGGATGCAGTGCTCGGGGATTCAAGCAGGTGGCCAGCTGGTCCAATGCCAGGATGCACAGCAGCTGAGAGCCCGAAAGTCGGGGCTCCTACCTGGACAGGATGCGGCATTCAGGGATTCGAGCAGGTGGCCGGCTGGTCCAATACCAGGCCACACAGCGGCTGAGAGACCAAAAAGTTGGGGTTCCTACCTGGAGGGGGAGACAAGAAGAAGAGGAAACAAGTTGATACACCCTGTTATCCTCCAATCCAAGATGTATACTGGAGAAGTACTACTATACAGACTTGATGGTTGCAAAAATTCTAAAAAAAAACACCTCCTGCAATACTCCAAGAATTATTTACTATCCAGTATGGCTCACATGGAACTCTCTACTCTCAAATTTGTGTGGATTTGCCTCCTATGATTCACTTAGAACAAAAATATCTGCTTTTTTCCTAAAGGCACATGTTTTGAAGTGTACATACTACCTGCACTTGTATGATTTTTATTATGACTTGTTCTCATGTCATTTGTAGGTATCACTGTGTATGTACCTTTGACTTGGGCATCTTTGATAAAGGGCTATTGAGCTTAAAGGTCTTCTCAATACAATAAAATACAAATACAAAATACATGCCAGAAATCTGCAGACTGCCTCAACCTATGACCTTCTTTTAGGTGACTATCAGAGTTCCAGAGGTCATTTTCATATTAAGACCCCAAGGCATCAATCCTAGGACCAACTGACCTCCAGGCAGTACTAATCAAGCAGATGGGTAATACACAACTGACTAGCTGAAGACAAGTCTGCCATCAGTTTTACTTCCTAGCTACATTAACCTGCTGGTCCAATTATTGCTATGTTATTTGTTTCTACCTACAGCTGGTGCCAGTCCATTGGCACAGGGGTAGCACTACTGCTCACAATGCCAGTGGCCCAGGTTCAGGAATGAGTCCAGGTCATCAGGGCCAGCTGTGGGGGGGGAAGGAGGGTAAAGGATCCCAGAGGATGTGCTCCTCCTCTGGGGAGGAAGGAATGTTGTTCCCACAACAATACTACCACTTGGGTAACAATAGGTTGCAGTGCAGTTACAGGCACCAAATGAGAGGGAGGATATAGATCGGGACCAGCGTTATACACATTTTGCAAGCACATTCACCTTGGTCCCCCATGCATGCCTACATGGTCAGGGGGACCCTGCAATGGGACACAGAAAAACTAAGCACTTGTTTTAGTACCTAGGGAGAACCCTGGTATATCTGGAATGGTCCCTGCTGCTGCCTCTTCACCAAACGTAATGCACAATTGAGGGGTGCATCTCTCCATCCCAGAACCTCACACAGGGGTAAGCCGAGGTTCTGTGTGGGCTGACAGCAGGACAAGTAAGGGAAGGTCAGGAGGAAGTGCTGGGGGAGTCTGGGGAGGCCAACCAAAGATACTAGGAAATAAAAAGAGAATTAACCTACAGCTGTTGTTACTCATTAATGAGATGTTGTGTGTAGTAAATGATAATTGTTTGAGTTTCTGCTTGTACTGATTTAGGTCACCCTTGAAAATGGGAACATGGTGGCAGATTTGTCCTCCCTAATTTCAAAAAGTACCACATTGCCTACATTGCTAAAGATCTAATTCACTGGTTCACCATTAATGAAAATTCTTCATGATGTGTATTTTATGAACTGGAACTTTTGAAACTAAAATCTTTACTGGATTCAGTATTCAACACTATACCTAGCTGATTGGCAAAGCACCGAACTATTCCTGGTACTATCCTTGCATTTAAATCTCTATATATCTAGGCCTTACAAATCCCCTATGGAATATATTCACTTATGGAACAATCCTAAAATCTAATTTAAAAAAGAATGTTTGTGGATAAACACTGGAAAGGAAAAGAGAATAAAATACCAAAGCATATGGTTAATCAGTAATGGGGTATTACATTCTATTGCAGAACTGAAAAACAAAATCAGCCTTACATTTAGTCAGTTTCACAAATACCTTCAGGTAAGGGATGCCTGAATACAATTATGCCCCAAGTTTTAAATTACTTTTTCTCACACTTGAGAATCCTTTATTAAATTAGTATCTGACAAAGGACGTAGAGGTAGAATATATAGAACAGTTATGTCAGACTAAAAACATTATTGCACAGACTCAACTCAGGTGGGAAAGAGACAAATCACCCCTGATAGATGGAAATAAATTTGGAATAATGCATATAAATCACGCAGACAAATGCAAAGCAGACTGGTGTAGTTTCAAATTCTACGCCTGTATTATTATACTTAGGCACTAAGTTAAGAAAGGGCAGATGTGCACCAGATGCACTTCTAGTCCACCACCCCCACTACAAAGTGGTTATCCACATATCTTCCAATGAGCCCATCAGGGTATCAAGCTGCTTTTTGAAACTGTGTATATTTGGTGAATCAGCAATACTTAGGGGCAGATTGTTCCAGTGCTTAACCACTCTCAGTGGAAAAGAATCGTCTCGTATTAGTCTTGTGTTGTCTCCCCTGTAACTGTTTATTATGGATTCTGGTATTATAATCTGTATCCCTGAGAACAAAATATAAATCTGGCAGTAGTTCTTCATTATTATGCAACAGACAGACTGGAAAAAAATGGGAACATACCCAGAAGGGAAGTGCTAGAAATGTATACAAAAACATGCTTCACCAATACACATGTTCTGGGATTTCCCTAAACTTTTAGATGTCTGGAACATGATACGCAGAATCTACTCAGTTATCACTAACTGAGTAATACCATTAGATCCAAAAATCTTTATCCTGGGAGACACCACTATACTCTATCAGCTTAGAAGAGAACAACAGCTATGGGTTCTAGCAGTAACAGCACTATGCCTTAAAGCAACACTACAATGAAATTGGGCAATAAATTTGATCCTACCTTCTTTTCACTGAATAGGATTCCTGGCATCTTCCAGTTTTACTTGGTGGTACACTTTTCTAATTCCACCAAGATCTGAGAGTTTTAAATTTTGTTTTAATTTAGTGTTTTCTCAAGAAAAAAGATGGTCTCCACATTTTGCTTTGAAATAGCACTGTAGTCCTGGCAAGGGTTAGGACTGAGAAAATAAAAAAAAAAAAAAAATCATGGTACACAAAGTCACCAGCCCACTCCCATGGGGTGGAATTTCTGTCTGCATCACATCAAATCTCTGGTGATGGGGTGGGGGAGAGGGGGGAAGGGATACCCTTTCTCCATTTATTTAGCATGCTCGCTGTTTCACAACTGAATGTGGACCGGAGAATCCCAGGGCATTCTCTCTTCATGTGAGGGGATATAAATACAGTCTTGAGTCTGTGATCCTGGGGTAGAACCCTCTCAGCCACTACGCACCCAAACCAGAAAGCCACAGGCATGTTTAGGCTTTGGGGGCCCTATACACCCTATTATGTGTCTTTTCCCAGAAATGCAGAGCTTTGTTCAAACTCCCACAGGCTCCTCTTGAGATCCTTCATAATTCATCCCCTCTTTTCATCTCAAAGTCCCTAGTGGTACTTCACTTTTGGTAGTGTTTAGCCTTAAAGCAGTCACACAGGAATGGTATAGTCTGAACAACCCTTACCAAGGTAGCTTACACAAAAGAAATAGGCAGAATTATTAAAAAAAAAGCCAAATGCTTTACTAATTAAATTAATAAGAAAACAGTAAATAACATAAAGACAAAACATTTTAGATGTTGATAAAGGATATTGAAAATAAAATGCAAAATATGCATACAAACCTACACTTTAAGATGCTGTGATTAAAGTTCCACTTGAAGTCCTTATTTGTGGAATTTTGAAAGTGCAAAGTCTTTACAAAGGCAGTTGAAAATCTTGGTTCTTGGTACTGCAGAAGAATTCTTGAAGTTAGTGTCACTGCTCTCCTAAGCTGGTAGACAGGGTCCTAAATGCAACAATGACAAAAGGCTTCAAGCAATAGGCAACAGCTAAAGGCTCAGATACTGTACCCCTCTGCATCCTAGTTTTTAAGGGCTTCAAAGGAACAGGTCCAGTGGACAGTGACTGGCCCTACGACTGGCTAGCATTCTGTTTCTATGGCTACCCAACCAATCAAAGTTTAGTACTTTATTACAGTATCACAGATGTGAGGTTCTGAACAGAATAAAAGACTCAGAGGTCAGCCAGCTCAAACCAGATTTCCGGGGGAACATTCCAGCCTCCCTGCTGGGAGACAGCTGTAGTTAAACTGCACTCAGTACAGTTGTTTACTTAAATGGCAGCCCATTTCAGCTGATAACAAGCTTAAGTCACTGTAGTCTTGCAGATACAATAAGAAGCCAGATGTTCTGTCTCCTGGGGATGTTGTGGTCCATTCAGACACAAATGGACCTGCCTGCATGCCAGTTCTACTTAATTATTTATTTTGTCTCCTTTTAAATAATTGAATTAACTCTAGCCTCTGCTAGCAGCAACAGTTTTTTTCTGCAGTAACAAGAAATTCACATCAGTCTACTGGGCCTATGTGCCTGCACTCATGATCCCTTACACTGGCCACTATGGGCATCTCTGATGCATTATATACATAAAGTTATATAAAACATGACCAAAACAATAAGATATGGCCTTGTCTCACCACACATAGTATAGGAGTTACCTAGACAGGTACATTTGACAGGTATGCCAGTATTTTTATTAACTGTAGCTGAAACTAGCTTTTTTTGGAAAAAAATGTTCATTGCACTGCAACTTTAAATGCCTATCATTAGCTAAATGGAAAGAAACTGTAATTTCCCTCTGAAGGGAGGTGGATCACTTGTCTGAGGAAGTTAATGGCCAATGAGAGAACCAGTTATGTAATCCAGGATAAAAAGGAACAATGTAATGTAATTTGGACTCCTTTTCTTACATTATTAGAAAAGTAGCAGTAAGGAATACATTATTGATTGGAATTTATTAGAGGCTTCATTCAAGTTAGAATACATTATAAGCTTGAGAGAAAAAGAGAATGAACTGATCTCTGTATCCGTGTCTAATGGATACACAGTAGTTATTTTTTTTATTTTAAATGAGAAATTTGGAGTTAGCATAAAAAATATTTACTATTACAAACCATTATGTTTTTTTATATGTATAGTTCCTTATACATAAAAAGCAAGATTACTGATGCTGTATTTATTGATTGTAATGTTGAATCATTTTAATAAAAATCTATGAAGTAAAAAGGAAAATAGAAAACAGGCACATGCCGCCATTGAACTGTAGTGAACGCGTGGCTCTTTTGTTGAAGGAGCAAGTGCATTCCGTGCACCATTGCTTTGATCCTCTGTGGGCTGACAGTGATCAAAGAAAAATGTTGCTCTGTATGGTACTTTGCTGGGTCATTATTGTAGAAATAAGTTTATACACCCTGTTATCCTCCAATCCAAGAGGTATACCGGAGAAGTATTACTATACAGACAAGATGGTTGCAAAAATTCTAAAAAAATGACCTCCTGCAATACTCCCAGATTTACTTACTATCCAGTATGGCTCACGTGGAACTCCCTACCCTCAAATTTGCTTGCATTTGCCTCCTATGATTGTTTTAAAACACAAATATTTGCTTTTTTTCCTAAAGAAACATGTTTTGAAATGTACATAATACCTGTACTTGTATGATTTTTATTATGTCTCGTTCTCTGTTATCTCATTTGTATTTCTCACAGTATATGTGTCTCTGACTTACGCATCTTTGAAAAAGGGCTAGTGAGCTCAAAGGTCTTCTCAATACAATAAAATACAAATACAAAATACGTGCCAAAAATCTGCAGACTCTCTAAACCTATAACCTTCTTTCAGGAGACTATCAGAGTTCCAGAAGTCATTTTCATATTTCTTCCCAAGGCATCAATCCAAGGATCACTTGACCTCCAGGCAGTACTAATCAAGCAGATGGGCAATAAACAACTGACTGTAGCTGAAGACAAGTTTGCCATCACTTTCTAGCTACATTAACCTGCTGGTCCAGTCTATGCTATGCTATTTGTATCAATCTTCAGCTGGTGCTAGACCAATGGCACAGGGGTAGCCCTACTGTACACAATGCCAGTGGCCCAGGTTCAGGAATGAGTCTAGGTCATCAGGGCCAGCTGTGGGGGGAGAGTTGGGGATCCCAGAGGATGTGATCCTCCCCTGGGGAGGAAGGAATGTTGTTCCCACAACAATACTACCACTTGGGTGACAATAGGTTGCAGTGCAGTTACGGGCACCAAATGAAAGGGAGGATATAGATTGGGACTGCGTTATATGCCTTTTGCAAACACTTTCACCTTGGTCCCCCATGTGTGCCTACATGGTCAGGGGGACCCTGCAATGAGACACAAAAAAGCTAAGCCCCTGTTTTAGTACCTAGACAGAACCCTGGTGTTTCTGGAATGGTCCCTATTTCCACCTCTGTCACCCGATGTGAAGCACAATTGAGGGGTACATCTCTCCATCCCAGAACCTCACATAGGGGTAAGCCGAGGTTCTGTGTGGGCTGACAGCAGGACAAGTAAGGGGAGGTCAGGAGGAAGTGCTGGGGGTGGGTCTGGGGAGGCCAACCAGAGATACTGGGGAATAAAAAGAGAATTAACCTACAACTGTTCTTACTCATTAATGTGATGTTGTGTGTAGTAAATGATAATTGTTTGAGTTTCTGCTTGTACTGACTTAGGTCACCCTTTAAAATAGGAACATGTTGGCAGATTTGTCCTTCCTAATTTCAAAAAGTACCACATTGCCACATTGCCGAAGATCTAATTCACTGGTTCACCATTAATGAAAATTCTTCGCTATGGGTATTTTATGAACTAGAACTTTTGAAACCAAAATCTTTACTGGATTCAGTATTCAACACTATACCTAGCTGACTGGCATAGCACCCAACTATTGCTGGTACTATCCTCACATTTAAATCTCTCTATATATAGGCCTTACAAATCCCTTGTAGAATATATTTCCTTATTGAACAATCCTAAAATCTAATTTAAAAAAGAATGCTTGTAGACAAACACTGGAATGATAAAGATAATAAAATACTAAAGCATATAATTAACCAAGAATAGGGGTATTACATTCTTTTGTAGAACTGAAAAAAAATCAGCCTGACATTTAGTTAGCTTCACAAATGCCTTCAGGGAAGGGATGCCTTGGAAACAATTATGCCCCACATTTTAAATTACTTTTTCTCACACTTGGGAATCCTGTATTAAATTAGCAGCTGGCAAAGGAAGTACAGCCAGAATATATAAAATAGTTAAGTCAGAGACATAACATTATTGCACAGGCTTAACTCAAGTGGGAAAGAGAGAGGCACTTCTGGTCCACCACCCCCACTACACAGTGGTTATCCACGTCTTCCCATGTGCCCATCAGGGTACCAAGCTGCTTTTTGAAGCTGTGTATATTTGGTGAATCAACAATATTTTGGGGCAGAGTGTTCCAGTGCTTAACCACTCTCTGTGTAAAAGAATCCTCTCGTATTAGTCTTGTCTGGTCTCCCCTGTAGCTGTTTATTATGGATTCTGGTATTATACCCAGTATCCCTGAGAACAAAACCCAAGTCTGGCAGTAGTTCTTCATTATTATGCACCAGACAGACTAGAAAAAATGGGAACATACCTAGAAGGGAAGTGCTGGAAATGTATACAAAAACATGCTTCACTAATTCACATGTTCTGGGATTTCCCTAAACTTTTAGATGTCTGGGATATGATACATAGAATCTACTCAGTTATCACAGACTAAGCAATACCATTAGATCTAAAAATCTTTATCCTGGAAGACACCACTATACTCTATCAGCTTAGAAGAGAACAACAGCTATGGGTTCTAGCAGTAACAGCACTCTGCCTTAAAGCAACACTACAATGAAATTGGGCAATAAATTTGATCCTACCTTCTTTTCACTGAATATGATTCCTGACATCTTCCAGTTTTATTTGGAGGTACACTTTTCTAATTCCACCAAGATCTGAGTGTTTCAAAATTTGTTTTAGTTTAGTGTTTTCTCAAGAAAAAAGATGGTCTCCACATTTTGCTTTGAAATACCACTGTAGATCTGGCAAGGGTTAGGATTGAGGGAAAAAAATCATGGTGCACAAAGTCACCAGCCCACTCCCGTGGGGTGGAATTTCTCTCTGCATCACATGTATTGTCTGGTGATGGGGGGGGGGTCAGGGATACCCTTTCTCCATCTGTTTATCAAGCTCACTGTTTCACAACTGAAAGCATGCCAGAGAATCCCAGGGCACCCTCTCTTCATGCAAGGGGATACAAATACAGTCTCAAGTCTGTGTTCCTGGGGTAGAACCCTTTCAGCCACTGCACCGCAAACCAGAAAGCCACAGGTGTGTTTAGGCTTTGGGGGTCCTATACATCCTATTACTGTATGTGTCTTTCCCCAGAAATGCAGAGCTCTGTTTAAACCCCCATAGGCTCCTCTTGAGACCCTTCATACTTCCTCCCCTCTTTTCATCTCGAAGTCCCTAGTGGTACTTCACTTTTGGTAGTGTTTAGCCTTAAAACAGTCACACAGGTGTGGTATCATCTGAACAACCCTTACCAAGGCAGCCCACACAAAAGAAATAGGAAGAATTATTTAACAATAAATCAAAGGCTTTACTAATTAAATTAATAAGAAAACAGTAAATAACATAAAGACAAATCATTTTAGACGTTGGTTAAAGGATATTAAAAATAAAATGGAAAATGTACATAAACTTTAAAACTCTTACATTAAAGTTCTACCTGAAGTCCTTATTTGTGGAATTGTTAAAGTGCAAAGGTTTTATAAAGGCAGTTGGCAACCTTGGTTCTTGGTACTGCAGAAGAATTCTTGAAGTTAGTGTCTCTGCTCTCCTAAGCTGGTAGAGAGGGTCCCAAAATGCAACAATGACAAAATGCTTCAAGCAAAAGGCAACAGCTAAAGGCTCAGATACTGTACCCTTCTGCATCCTAGTTTTAAAAGGTTTCAAAAGGACAGGTCCAGTGGATAGTGGCTGGCCCTACGACTGGCTAGCATTCTGTTTCTATGGCTACCCAACCAATCAAAGTTTAGTATTCTATTACAATATCACAGATATGAGGGTCTGAACAGAAAAAAATAAGACTCAGAGGCCAGCCAGCTCAAACCAGATTTCTGGGGGAACATTCCAGCCTCCCTGCTGGGAGACAGCTGTAATTAAGCTGCAGTCAATACAGTCATTTTATTAAATGGTAGCCCATTTCAGCTGGTAACAAGCTTAAGTCACTGTAGCCTTGCAGATACAATAGGAAGCCAGACAGTCTGTCTCCTGGGGATGCTGTGGTCCATTCAGACACAAATGGGCCTGCCTGCATGCCAGTTCCGCTTAATTATTTCTTTTGTTTCTTTTTAAATAATTGAATTAACTCAAGCCTCTGCTAGCAGCAACAGTTGTTTATGTTGGCTCGCGCACATGCGCAGCCAACATACTGTGGTACTAGCAGATTTGGAGGCCCGGTCACTGTTAGGCGAATACAGGGCACACATCAGTAGGTACATCCCTCATTCCCCAATCAGCCAGAAGCAGTGGCCAACACCCTGCATACCTAACATGACCACCAGATCTGAGAAAAGGTCCGCTGCAATGAGAACGAAGCTCTCATGCAGCGTGACCACAACATGCCTGCTGACATGCAGGCAACATGGCGGCAGTGACTGCCGATGCCGTCTGTCACAATGCCAATGGGGGAGCCCACTCCCCATTGGCATTATGTAACCCTCCTTTCATTAGGTGCTGACGGGTGCCCATTCCCCGTTGGTACAATGTGGTCCCCTTTTGTTGTGTGCTGACGGGGTGCCTAATCCCTGTCAGCTACAGCTGCCCCCCCCAAAAAGACTCCGGTGACTCCAGTGGCATGCTGGGAGCCCACCCCACTGTGCCACTTGCCCCGTCAAAGAAAAAATGGTCCTGCAATTTTTTTTTTTTTTTACCTGTGGAAAAATAAAATGGTCCCTCGGCAGTCTCCCTGCCCCCCCTCCCACAACCTGCATGTGCTCACTATGCACCCTGCCTCCCCACACCCACCTTACCCCATACTTACCTGTGGAGTCCAGCGCGACGATCTTCGGTGGACCGGGAACACGTCTGCACTCTTCAAAGTCGACCATGAACTGCGGAAATGCCAGTAAGCTGTATAATGGAATAAACAGATTTTTTTCAACTTTAATGTATGTCTCAGGCATTTTGGGGAATTTTGGCACTAAATTTTCAACTTGGGGCTTTTGGGACCCCTCCTCATGAATTCTGCCACTGTGATGGTGTTAATCGGCCCCGAAAGGTGATTTCACGGTCAATGCACAGACTCATCTTTTGGGACCAATTAATGAAATGACAGTGCAAGTGTTCATGAGGTGAGCTCTCAAAAAGCCTATGTTGCAAATTTGATGGAAAAAATCAAAAAAATTACTGCTTTACGAGCGTGTGTTGCACAGTTTCTACGCATGCTCGTAACTTCGCGAATTTGCAATATTTTCACCCCAGATTTTCAACATTGGCATTTTTCCACACCTCCTTGTGAACAATATAGCTGTCATTTTTCATATCCTGGCTGAAATATGTTTTCACACTTTCAGAACAGAATAGTGCGGCTGGTGTGGGAAATCTGTGTTCAAGCTACATTATGAAAATGACAGTCACATTGTTCATTAGCAGAGGTCCTAAAATGCTTATGTTGAAAATTTGGTGATGAAAGTCCATTAAATGAGTGTTTTACGAGCTTATGTTGCGCAGCTTCCACGCACGCTCGTAACTTCTTGAATTTATAATATTTTTACTCCAGATTTTCAAAATTGAAAATTGCCATTTTTCCACACCTCCTTATCAACAGTACAGCTGTCATTTTACATATCCTGGCTGAAATGTGTTTTTGCACGTCCAGTGCAGAATTGCATGGTCGCTCTGCGAAATTAGTTTTCGGGACAGTTTTCGGAAATGACGGTGACACTGTTCATGAGCAGAGGTCCTGAAATGCCTATGTTGAAAATTTGGTGCTGAAAGTCCATAAAATGACTATGTTGCAAGCGTGCATTGTGCAGTTTCCACGCACCCTTGTAACTTCACAAATTTGCAATATTTTCATGCCGGATTTTCAACAGTGGCATTTTTCCACACCTCCTTATCAACCGTATAGCTGTCATTTTTTACAGCCTGCCCAAAATGTGTTTCTGCAGCTGTGGCACACAGTGGAGTGGTCGCTGTGGGAAATCACCTTTTGGGACACATTAACAAAATCACAGCGCCACTGTTCATGAGGGGAGGTCCCAAAATACCTATGTTGAAAATGTGGCTGAAAAACTCCCACAAATAATTGGGTTACGGACATGTGTTGTGTAGTTTCTATGCATGCTCATGGCTTCACCAATTTTTCATTTTTTCACTCCAGATTTTCAACGTTGCCATTTTTTAAGCCTCCTCATGAACAATACAGTTGTCATGTTCCACATTCCTGCCCAAAATGTGTTTTCATCCCTGTGTTGCCAAATGGTATAGCCACTGTGCAAAACCACCTTTCAGTTTACAAACTGATTGTGCCGTTCTTCATGAGGTGGGGTCACAAAAAGCCCATGTTGAAAATCTGGACTGAAAGCACCAACACACTACTACGGTGTTACGGTTTCTAACTGTGGCACCCCACCCTGTACAGACTGACAGGCATCAGGGTTGTGACTTGAGATCATCGGCTGTAATGCTCATGCCATTCCACCCCCACCCTGCAGCCAGTGACAGGCATTGTGGTGTGCTTTGCAGTGTTCGGCCACAAAGTTCACCCCATTCTCCTATACTGCACCCACCTCAGAATATTTCGTTATGGAATGGGATAAGTATAATACCCAAAGTCCCCAAAGCACACCACAACACTTGTCAGTGTCTACAGGGTAGGGTGAGGTACAATGGCATGAGCATTATAGCTGATGCCCCAAATGCACACCCCCAATGCCTGTCAGTCTCTACAGGGTGGGGGTGGGGTTGGCATCACTTCAATACTTCACTGCCATTCCTATTATGCGTCTCTAACTCCTGCACTATCAATGCCAATGCCAGTGAGACAAGTTTTGGCATTGACAAATGCTTGTTTCAGTAGTAACAAGAAATTTACATCGGTCTACAGTGCCCATGTGCATGTACCCATGATCCCTTGAACTTACACTGGCCACTATGGGCATTTCTGATGCATTATATACATAAACATATATAAAACATGATCAAAACAATAAGATATGACCTTATTTCACCACACACAGCATAGGAGGTGCCTAGACAAGTACATTTGATAGGTCTCTAGTAGACAAAGCCACAGAAAGATGAAGGGTGCTCTGTGACTACTTAAAACCAATTCAGAAAGAAAGCCATGGCACTCACCTCAGCACACAAAACTAGGCTGGAAGCAGTAATGTGGTATAAATCACATAAATCCTTTACTTTCAACAGCAGCGTACAAAATATAAAGACACAGCAAATTTTTTTCTCACGTTTCACCCAGTCATAGGCTTTATCAAAGATAACACCCTCTAGTGTCAGTCTCCTTAAATAATGGTTACCAGTGATCACATGACACAATTCATAAGTGTTTTAAAGTGCTTGTGCATAACCACACCATAACATATCCCCAAGTCTTAACATGCAAGGAAACATTTTATACAGAAGCACAAAGGTATCAAAAACACAGTGACATCTGTTCAGTCAATTATTTATCATGAACTTATAAATAATACAAGGTTAACATAGCTATGTGTATATCACTATACACATACATTCCTGAACAAATGAACACTGGGAGAGTCTCTTTTCTAAATTTCTATCATATAGCAAAAGCCAAAAAGCAGTCAAAAGTATGCTAATTCAAAATGATGTGCGATAAAGTTATCAAAGACTGCAAGAGGCTAAATAAAGAAAAGTAAATAGGAAAGGGGGAGTGGGGGGAAGGGGAGTTTGGAGTGGTATGATGGGGGATGGAGCATGAGGTGGGGATAAAGGGAAAGGAAGAAAAGAAAGAAGCAAGGGAGAAGTGAATCAGTCTCAAATCACATAATAGTACCTTATTTTATAAACAATTCAGATAAATATGTATATATCTATATATCTATATTTATATATATATATATATATATATATATATATATTATAGTGGCACGGTACTGCCACTATAGTTAGGGTTGAGGAGCCATTTTAAGGTTAAAGGGTCAAACTTTGTACCTTAATAACTTTGCCACCATTCAATGGATTTGCCTAAAGGTTGGTTTGCATAATTGGGCTTGGTAGATCTTGGGATCTGTCAAGTTTTATACTGGTCAGTTATATAGCTGCGGAGTTATTAAGCGCTAACGAAATGTGCGTTTACGTGTTTTTGTGAATTCTTTGCTCTTGCCTACAGGCCGCACGGGCTGTGTGACCTGTCTGAAAACCTCAGTGAACGTGCCGGCAGGGTGCCCGATGTGCCTTTTGAAGATTTCGTGAAAAAATATTAAACAGTTCAAAAGTTATTCAAAAAATAAGTTCCCATTATAAGTCAATGGGAAAAGTTAACAAAAAGTTCAAAAGTGTCGCAAATACAGTTTTTACTTTCGCAAATGACCCTTTTACTGTCGCAAATCCACCATTTTGTTTTCAGTTGGTCATCAGAAAAATGCTTGGCATTTAAATTTGGGACCCTCTAGCAACCTAATTCTTTTTGTATTCACCTAGTCGGATCCTAAAGATGCTATGCATGTCTTTATTTTGGGGTAAAACACCCCAGAAATATGTTTTTCAAATTTTTGGAAAAGGTACTTTCACAAAGTACTTTCGCATTTGCGACACTGTCGCATGAATTTACGAAAGCTTTCGCAAAGTTCAACAGTACTTTTCCAGGCTGTGGGAAAATGACAGCAATTCTTTGCCACCCTGCTGCAAAAGAACAGTTCTGTCTTTTGGACTGAAATTTGGAGAAAACGCAGCCAGCATCACACAAATGTGCCTTTCAGGGTTTTGGTGAAAAAATATTACAGGGCAGCAAAGTTATGGCACTCCAAAGTTGACGCTTTTTCCCCATAGGATAACATTACGGCGTCCGCCACATTACAGGAATCTTTGTCCCCCAGCTGCAAAATAAAGGTTTGGTCTTTTGGGATGAAATTTGGAGGAAAGAAAGCCAACATCCCACAGATGTGCCTTTTAGTGGATTGGTGAAAAAATATTACAGGGAGGCAAAGTTATGGCACTCTGAACTTCTCTTTTTTTCCCTTAGGATAACATTACGGCGTTCACCACACCTTTCAGGGCCCGTATCTGGGAAACGGTGCGAGATACGGACTTTTCATCAGAAAAATGCTTAGCCCCCTAACAGGGGTAAGTACAAGACTAGCCAGGAAGGTCATAAATCATATGACCTTTCAATTTATTTCTACGTCGTACGGTTCCTGAGATATAAGCAATTTAGTATTCCTACTCCTCATTTTCTGCTCCGAGAGCCATTATTATGCATACATTCTTTGTACTCACTGTTATTCTCTATGCAACTTTTGGGGAAAACCAGCCTGTGTGCTTATATTACTGTTACCCTTACCACTTCTGCTTGCAGTTCTGTACCCATTTCACTTACTGTTCCCGTCTACGGCACCATGTGCACTACTCTTTGCGTTTTCATTTGCACTTGCATTTGCGTTATTTTAACCATTTGTGTCTACAGTACTGTTTATCTTTGTGTTTTGCTTTGCATCACCATGCACATTACCATTTGCATTTGTGGGCACCATGTTACTATGTGACAAGACATCACATGGCGGGAGCGCGGGGCCTGCTCCGCCACATTACATTCACTATTTCTCATTATCATTCTCAAAAAGAAAGGAAATTAGAGGCAAAAAATTCCATTTAATGCATTAGTTAGGGTTGTTCCACAGTGAAAAAAGTGAGGAAATTCGGTGTTTGGGTTGAAAGTCCCCCTTGGAGCCCCCACCCCCCCCAACCGGCATCGGGATGCGCATTGGGGTTGTCGGTCCTAACTCTCACCCCATTCTCCTATACCTCTGCTTCTTCACACATCCAATGGGGTGAGAATTAGGGCCAGCAATCCCAATGCGCACCCTGATGCTGGTTGGGGGTGTGGGCAGGGGGTGCAAGGGGGACTTTCAATCCTAACACTGAATTTACTCACTTTTGCCGCTGTGGAACAACCTAAACTAATGCATTAAATGGAGTTTTTTGGCTCTAATATATATATATATATATATATATATATATATATGAGCCTGAATTGTGAAGTAAAGTTCCCCATGGTGTCTGGGCTATCCAGTTCAAACTTGGGAGCAAATCAAAACATTATATTTAGAAATAATGCCCTGAATGGTACATAATCTGAATCAGAATGGGTACTGGAGCTGTTTGTCAGCCCGAATGTAACAGAGGAAAATCTGGCAGTCTGTATAGGGGAAAGATAGGCAGAATATTGTTGTCTACTTTAGATAGCATTCCAGTATTTTTTTTTTTTTTTTGCTACTACTAATTTTTCCCTCCTTGTGGCTGTCTGACCTGCTCCCTTCCGGTCCTCGCATCCTTCACCGGGGACATCCAGCCACTGTCCACCTCTACTGCAGGCACCCTGACTCCTGCAGTTTCCCCCCTGCAGTGGGACCACAGGGAGCCCTCAACTCCCCACAGAACATGGAACCAGACAGGTGCTATGATGAAACTCGTGGACGGACATCAAGCCCCTCACATCAGGCGCTATCCCTCTTTTTCCTTTAGTTACTGCCCCAGAGCTGAAGACGTGCAATGAAGTCAACAGAGGGGAGCACACACATCCACACATGCTCCCTCCAGACATCTGCCCTCAGCTCCACCCCCTTTGCACAGTGGAGCGTGATTGTCCCCCGGCCTTCGCCAGGAAACAACCATGCGCCGAGTGTAGTGGACCCCACCTCCCTGAAGAGGGAGAGCAGTCCAGTGGATGCTCGATCCCTCTCCTGCCCTGCCAACTCCTGCTCATTCCTGAACACCAGTCACTGGCATGGTGTGACGTGTGGCGACCAGCACCTCAGCCCTCAGTGCCACCGGGACAGCTCCATTCCAGTATGTCAATACATAAAAGATAAATGACAAATAAATAATAACTTTTTCCCTTTATCATGGTCCATGTATTGTTCTCTTTGCCCTGTACCTTATGAAATGGGATCAGAGATATCTTTATGCCTATGTGGAGAACAAATGGGGAGAGGAGAGAGGACATCAGAAGCAGATACTATGAGTTAAAGGCTGCGTTGGGTTTACCTATTGGCTAGGAACGGTTTCAACTCTGTATGGTTGTTAAACCCTTTCCCCATATAAACTCCAAGTGTACAGATCCAATAGTTCTCCTTGTGGCTTAATAATCCCTCTCTGTCACTTCCTCTTGGTCCCAGACTAATATATTCCACCCCCACAAATTTCAGAATATGATCTTTTTTGTTATGTACTTCATTCATGTGTACAGCTCACACATATTCCAAACTACCATTCCTTATTGCCCCCAGATGTTCACTAATAGGTTCCTTCCATTTTCTTTTAGTTTTTCCCAGACAGTATGCTCCACATATGCAATATGAGTAATACACAATGAAACTGGTATTACAAGTTATCAGTTGTTTGTGGGGGTTTCTGAATATGCTACATTCAAAAATCTCCTGGCAAAATTTGCAATTGCCACATTTCTTGCATCCTACTAGGGGGAAGGGGCAACCAAGTTTTGGGTTTCTGGACCTCAAGAAAGGAATTCACCATCAGGTCTCCCAAGTTATTTGCCTTTCTATATGCCATTCTGGGGAGTGTTGCTGCTGTTTCTCTCAGTCTAGTATCTGCTCCAAGTATGTGCCAATGTTTATGAATTATATTCATCAGTCTGTTAGATCTAATACCATAAGTGGTCACAAAATGTATCCAGTTTTTTTGGGTATCATTCTTTCTCTCTCTCACTCTCACTTCAATCCCTCAGCAGGCCTTCTCTGTCCAACATGCTTTTCTAGCCTTAGTATTGGCATATCCCCTTACTTTAAAAACCTGTGTTGCTGGTTCCTATGTTCTCTCACCAGGTCCTGATCCTCGTTACAATTTCTTTTGATTCTGTACATCTGGCTGTTTGGTATTTTCTCTTTCATGTGTTGTGGGTGGCAGCTGCTTGCTCATAGTATTGTGTTTTTGTTTGTGGGTTTCACATACAGTGCAGTAGATAACCAAGTGTTCTCCATGATCATAATTCTGAGATCAAAAAAGGAAATTTCTTCCTTACTCGCACTGTATGAAAATCTCAGATTGTTATTACTTCTGTGTATACAGTATAATCTATAAATTGTTTGAGCTCTTCCTCATCCCCTCCCCACACTAGCAATATGTAATCTGTAAAATGTTTCCATAAAATGACTTTTGTCCTATATGGATTGTCATTACAGTCCCAGATGACCCCTTGCTCCCAAAAGCCCATAAATAAATTATCGTAATTTGGGGCAAAACTTTTCACCAAAACAAGAAATTGCCCTCTAACACCATATTTGCTAGATCTTTAAGAAAGTCTGTATCTGGTTTGGCTCCAGTCTCCCATTCTCCAAATAATAACACATTGCTCGAAGACCTCCCTCATGGGGTATGGTAATATAAAGTGACTCTACATTGAGAGTCACCAATATACTCCCCCTCTTACATACCATGTCATCCAGAATCCTCAAAACATGTCCTGTGTCCTTAATGTATGATGGCAGTGTGGTGACCATACACTTAATATTGTCATCAACTATTCTTGCTAGGGGTTCCGTAATACCTCCTATGCTAGAAATAATAGGGCGGCCTGGTGGGTTGCATAAGGACTTGTGTATTTTGGGCAACACATAAAATTGTGGTTTTAAGGGATAATCCATAGTTAAAAACTTTTCTGTCTTAATGATCATACCCTCAGACTCCGCCCATTCCTGAAAGTCATCGATTTCTTTTTTCAAATGTATAGTCCTGTCTCCTCCCACAGGCCTATAATAATCTCTATTGTTCAATTGACTCTTTACTTCCCTGACATAATCACATGTATTTAGTACCACAACACTGCCCCTCTTGTCAGCTGGCTTTATGGTAATTTGTTTATTATGCCTTAGTATCTCTATTGCCCCTCTTTCCTGCACTGTGACATTGTTAAATCTAGGTACAAAGTCTTCAGTTCTTAAGTTCTCAGTATCTTGCTCACATAACCTGTGGAACACTGTTACACCTTGAGGTTGTGGGGGACACTTCCTGGGTCTCTTCCTCACTATCTGTGTAGCAGGTTCTATATCACTTGAGTCCAGCATTCGCATCCTGTCCCCTCACTTCCTGGTTTTTAAATTCACTTAAGGCATCTATTGCTTCCTGTGAAGTAATACATTGTGCATATACATCTACAACACCCTCCAAAGCATTTTCTTCCGTGCCCCCCCCATTTCTTCAGATTTCAAAAAATAACATCTGAGACTAAGTACTCTACAAAGTCTGTACAAATCTACAGTAAGTTAAAAAAAGTTACTATCTGTAGTGGGAATGAAGGAGAGGCCCTAATTCAGGACACTTACTTCTGCCTCGTTCAACATGTAGTCTGATAAATTAATAATATTGTCCTCCTCTATTACTCCAGACTGTACAAGGACATCAAGGATCACTCCTGTTACCTTCTCTTCTGTGCCAGTCCACCTTGTGCCTCGTCTTGCATCCTCTATCAGGTATCTGCCCTTCCTCTTCCCTCGACTTGGGTGTCTCTCTTCCAAAAACGGCCCTTCTGAGGTTTCAGAGTCACTACTAAATGTAGTATCTGATCCACTTGTGGCTGCCAAACTGGATGTTTGTCCCAATGTAGTTTTCAAAATAGAGACCGGATAAAAACGGACCCTGTTCTTCCTGTCTTTATTCTCTTGAAGTTCTTTTTAATACTATTATCTGTCCCCCTCTTTGGCCAACTGAAAATATGTTTGATTGTATAATCATTCCTGTTCCTGTTAAATTCCTGCTTTTTAGTGGCTATAATTTTATTCTCCTGGTATTGAATCTCCTTATGGAGTTCACCTTTAAACTTCTCAAAATGAGAATTATCCTGAAATGTCTCTAAGACTTGTTCTTTTTCTCTGAACTCAATTTCAGTCTCCTTCTCTAGGGCAGTGGACTTCTTAACAATTAGTCTCATCCATTTGTCCATCGCTTCCTTTGATATATCTCGCCACTCTTTCAAAAATTCCTCGTCATCAAGTCCTATAGAGTGATCTTTGATAATTCTCAGGCCCCTAGAGGCTCTGTTTTCCTTAAAGTATGTCTGAATAGTTTTTAATTGCCACAGATTGTGTCTAGCTTCCAATGCTGCTCTTTCAAATGAAAGAAAGGGACCTCAGATTTCTCCTCATTTCAGTCCAGTCTCATGTGGTCTTCTCCCTCTGTCAGGTTCTGCTACTGATACTGGTGTGATTAAAAAAGGATCCACAACTCCCAGTGAAGAACAGAGATTCTCTGTGATTCTATCTGCGTCCCTTTCTGTTTCCATTTGTCTGCTCGTGCTTGTGTTAACATTAACCGATTCTTTTTGCATTCTATGAAGAATAAATAAGGAACACTTTTTGGCTCAACAACATACTTGGGCCCGATTCTAGAAGGGTTATGCCTGGCATAACTGCAGTTGTGCCAAGTAGAATGGCGCATGTAGCAACTTAAGCTAGCAGTTGCAACAAGTGCAAT
The DNA here is from genome assembly GCA_016271365.2 of Neoceratodus forsteri. Taxonomy (NCBI): domain Eukaryota; kingdom Metazoa; phylum Chordata; order Ceratodontiformes; family Ceratodontidae; genus Neoceratodus; species Neoceratodus forsteri. The sequence continues at coordinate 125,491,283 of CM028138.1, forward strand.
TCTACATAGTGGCCTGCAACATGGCACAGGCCGCTTGCACCAAACAGCAGTCACGCCACATAAACCCCCTGCGACATGGTGCTAGGGGGTTTATGGCAGCAGTTGCACCCCATTCTAGAAGGGCAGCCATAAAGTGCCCATATTGGGATTCTACAAGAACCCCCGGAGGAGATCCAGCAATGTAAGTTATACCAGCATTTAGCTGGTATAACTTACGGACGCCCTGGGGGGTCCTGTAGACCTGTCGGCTGTCCAGAGGACAGTGCACAGTTTCCCTTCCCCCCATGCTCAGCACACCCCAGCGGGGCCCCACAGAGCTACCCATACCTCCCAGCCCCCCAAAACAGCCATTGGCAGAAGCCCCGCAGGGTGGCGCTGCCATCACCCCACCCATGCCCCAAACCGCGAGTCGCCCACCGCATATGCACCAATGACCACAGTTTAGTATAATAAAATACATTCAGTTTACTGCCCCTCCCAAACTGTAGATAAATAAGAAAATGTATCCCCGTTGCCCTGGTAATCTAGTGCCCCCCCAACTGTACATAAATATAACAACGAATCCCTGTTTCCCTGGTAGGCTAGTGGCCCCCCAAACTGTACAGAAATGATGAAAGAATCCCCATTTCTCTGGTAGTCTAGTGGGTAGCCCACCCAGGACTCCCATCCATCCCCAGCCGGTAAATGGCACAGCCCACCTCTCACCTCCATGGCCAGCCGCTGACTGAGTGCAGTATTAGTGCTACTGCAGAGATGCGCTCAGAAATAAATTTCTGAGTGCGTCTGTGCAGTAGTGCTAATACTGCACCCAGTCGGCAGCTGGCCATGGTGATGAGAGGTGGGCTGTGCCAGTCGCTGGCTAGGGATGGATGGGGGGTGCTGGGTGGGCTGGCATGGCTGGGTTGGGGCATGGGGGGGCCACTAGACTACCAGGGAAACAGGGATTCTTTCATCATTTCTGTACAGTTCAGGGGGTTGGGGACCACTAGCCTATCAGGGAAATGGTGGATTCATTGTTATATTTATGTACAGTTGGGGGGGGCACTAGACTACCAGGGATACAAGACCGTACATTTTGTGTTAAACAGTTCAGTGGGAGGCCACTAGACTACCAGGGCTACCTATCTGCCATATTTGCTGCTGGTGACTAAGTGGTTGGGGCATGGTTGGGGAGGGTTGACCATGCCGCCCTGCTGTTGCAGCTTGTGACAAGCTTGCCAGGCATGCCCACAGTTTGGCATACCTGGCCGCATGTCGCAAGTCACAGGACTTAGCTGTGATGACACTGCCCCTACTAGAATAGGGTGCAGGGTCAATGTCGCAGGTGTGGGTGGCACAAGTTGCATTCGGTGGCAACTTGCACCACCCTTCTAGAATCAGACCCTTATTTCAGACTTCAGAAAAACTGCTGTTACCACTGCTGAGTGACGACGCTTTATGCGTAGCTTAATCCAATAAATCTCCAGTAGACAAAGCTGCACAAAGGTGAAGGGTACTCTGTGACTACTTAAAACCAGTTCAGAAAAAAAGTCATGGTACTCAGCTCAGCACACAAAACTAGGCAGGATGCAGTAGTGTGGTATAAATCATATAAATCCTTTACTTGCAACAGCAGCGTACAAAATACAGATAAAGACACAGCAAATTCCTTCTCACGTTTCATCCAATCGTGGGCTCATTCCCACCCCCTTCCTATTTACTTTTCTTTATTTAGCCTCTTGCAGTCTTTAATAACTTTATTACATATAATTTTGAATTGGCATACTCTTGACTGCTTTTTGACTTTTGTTATATGATAGAAATGTAGAAAAGAGACTCTCTCAGAGTGCATTTGTTCAAGAAGCCGTGTGTATAGTGATATACACATAGATATGTTAACCTTGTATTATTTATGTGTTCATGATAAATAATTGCCTGGACAGATGTCACTGTGTTTTTAATACCCTTGTGCTTCTGTATAAAATGTTTTCTTGTATTTTAAGACTTGGGGATATGTTTTTGAATTTAAATATTTATGGTGTGGATATGCACAAGCACTTTAAAACACTTATGAATTGTGTCATCTGATCACTGATGACCGTTATTTAAGGGGACTGACAGTAGATGGTATTATCTTTAGTAGAGCCCATGACTGGGTGAAACATGAGAAGAAAATTTGCTGTGTCTTTATCTGTATTTTGTATGCTGCTGTTACAAGTAAAGGATTTATGTGATTTATATCACATTGCTGCTTCCTGCCTAGTTTTTTGTGCTGAGGCAAGTGCCATGGCTTTTTTTTAAACTATATTTGGCAGATATGCCAGTATTTTTATTAACTGTAATTAAAACTAGCTTTTTTAAAGACATTTTTATGTTGTCTTGCGCATGTGTAAGCAACATCTTGTGGTGGTAGAAATGCAGAGGTTTGTCAGTGTTGGCGAATGCAGGGTACGCTTTAGTAGGTGTGTCCCTCATTCCCCAATTAGCCAGCATGCTAGCACTCACAAAAGAATTATGTAAAGTGCACACAACTTGTGAGAAATGTGCCACTGCAATCAGAGGCAGGCTCGTGATGCAGTGGCACTGATGACATGCTTCCCGTATGTGCCTTTCCTGGCGAAACATTTCAATAAACATGGCGACGGCTCCTGCTGTCCACCACACAATCCCCAGAAAGCTGACTTTGGGGGTGCCCAGTCCCCCTGTTGGTATGCCCATCCCAGTTTAACTTGTTTACCGACAGGGGTGCCCAGTCCCCATCAGAATCATGTCCCATCCCCCCCCCACACACACATACACACTTTCTTTGCTGACGGGGTGCCCAATTCGTCGGCTTCGCTCTCCTCCCCAACATTTTCATTGCTGATGGGGTGCCCAATCCTCATTGGCTTCAGTCCTCCCTCAAACTCATGTGGTACATTAGAAGCCTCCAGTGGGCCCAAATGTATTTTTTGTAAAACTTGCAAACAAAGAAAACATTCCCCCCAATATATATATTTTTTTGTCCCTGTAAAATAGAAAACGATCCCTTGTCATCAGGACTCCCTTCTTCCCCAACCTACATCCACCCTCTGTGCACCCCAGCTCCCCAACCCCCCAACCCATACCACCTCTACATCCAGAGGTACGGGGCTGTGATCTTCTGTGGAGCGAGACTCTTCAGAAGCTGACCACGAACTGAAGAAAATCATGGTAAACTGTATAATGGCATCAATGGGGGGATTCACCTTTGGTAGATAGCTCAGTCATTTTCTTTTTATTTTGGCTCCAAAGTTTTAACATGGGGTTCTTGGGACCCCACCTCATTAACACATGTGCTGTCATTTCATTATTCAGTCCTGAAAGGTGATTTCGTGGTCACTGCACGAAATCACCTTTCAGAACCAATTAATGAAACAACAGTGCCACTGTTCATGAGGTGAGGTCCCAAAAAGCCTATGTTGCAAATTTGGTGAAACAAATTCCAAAAAATGGCTGTTACGAGCATGCATTGTGCAGTTTTCATGCACACTCATAACTGAGACAAACTTTAATATTTTTACTCCACATTTTCAACATTGCCATTTTTCACACCTCCTTATGAACTGTACAGCTGCCATTTTTCACATCCTGCCCAAAATGTGTTTTCGCACATCTGGTGTACAGTGGCACAGTTGCTGTGGGAAATCAGCTTTCTGGACAGATTAGCAAAATCACAGTGCCATTTTTCATGAGCAGAGGGCCCAAAATGCCTGTATAGAAAATTTGATTTAAAAAATCCCCAGAATAATTGCATTACGGTCGTGCATTGGGCAATTTCTACGCATGCTCAAACTTCACCAATTTTTCATATTTTCACTCCAGATTTTCAACATTGCCATTTTTTCACACCTCCTTATGAACAGTAGAGCTGTCATTTTTCACATCCTGCCCAAAATGTGTTTTCGCATCTGTGGCGCTAAATGGCACAGTCGCCTGCAAAATCACCTTTCCGCTAATGAACTGATAGTGCCACTGTTGATGAGGTGGGGTCACAAAAAGCCCATGTTGAAAATTTGGAGCGAAAATACCAAGAAACGCAAAGTGCATTAGGGTTTCCAACCATAACCCCCTCACCCTGTAGAAACTGCAAGGCATCCGGGGTGTGACTTGGGATTGCCAACTGTAATGCTCATGCCATTCCACCCCCACCCCCTCCCTGCAGCCACTGACAGGCATTAAGGTGTGCCTTTAACTCTTCAGCCCCAAAGTTCATCCCATTCTTCTATACTGCACCCATCTCAGCATATTTCCTTATGGAATGCTGTGAGTGTAAGGCCCAAAGACCCCAAGACACACTGCAACACATGCCGGTGTCTGCAGGGTAGGGTGAGATGAAATGACATGAGTGTTATGGTTGATGACCCAAAGGCACAACCCAGTACCTGTCAGTCTCTGAAGGGTGAGGGTGGGGTTAATGTCAGTTCAATACTTCACTGCCATTCTTATTATGCATCTCTCTAACTCCTGCACTACCAATGCCAATGCCAGCAAGACAACATTCGACATTGACAAATGCTTGTTCATTGCATTGCTTTGCACTGCTGCTTTAAATGTCTATCATTAGCTAAATAGAAAGAAGCTATAATTTCCCTCTGTTGGGAGGTGGATCACAAGTCTGAGGAAGTTAATGAACAATGAGGGAATCAGTAATGTAATCCAGGAAAAAGAGGAAAAACTTAGTGAAATTTACACTCCTTTTCTTACATTATTAGAGAAGGAGCAATAAGGTATACATTATTGATTGGAATTTATAAGATGCTTCATTTAAATTAGAATACATTATAATCTTGAGAGAAAGAGAATAAATTGTTTCATGTATCCAAGTGTAATGTATATAGTTATTTTTTTTATTTAAATGAAAAATTTGAAGTTAGCATACAAAAATATTTACTATTACAAATCATTGTTCTATCTTATTAGTTGCTTATACTTAAAAATCAAGATTATTGATGCTAAATTTATTGATTGTAATGTTTAATTATTTTAATGAAAATCTGTGAAGCAAGAAAAACATAGAAAATAGGCACATGCTGTCCAACGGCCTTCGTGTACAGAGACAGACGGATGGATGAATGCATGGAAAGAGATCATATATACTCTCATATGAGTCAACCTCGCATATAAGTCAAGCCCCATTTTCCTGTAGATTTTAGATTATAGAGATATGTTTTACATATAGGTTGACCCCCCCCCTTTACTGAATGTATAGCTAGTGGTACACTTCAACACCACCAGGAGTCCAACTTTTTAACAAACACATCCCTCCTTTTTAACATACTCACTCCTTCTGAAAAATAGACAATGATACTGTGAAACATTGCAGTATACCCTTCCCAACCCACTCTCACCAGCACAACACACAAGTGCTAACAGTACCACTTTCCCTAACCCACTCTCACCAGCACAACACACTAATGCTAACAGTACCACTTTCCCCAACCCACTCTCACCAGCACAACACACTAGTGCTAACAGTACCATTTTCCCCAACCCACTATCACCAGCACAACACACTAGTGCTAAAAGTACCACTTTCCCTAACCCACTCTCACCAGCACAACACACTTGTGCTAACAGTACCACTTTCCCCAACCCACTCTCACCAGCACAACACACTAGTGCTAACGATAGCAGTTTCCCTAATGCACCCTCACCAGCACAAGTCACTGAAGTTCTGTGTCCATATCTCATATTTATTTATTTTGTCATTTTTAATTTACAATACTGTTTGATTGAGGACCCCAAGACACCGATCCACAAATGCTGAAAACACATGGTGCTGATCCACTGCTCAACATCCCCGATCAGCATCCCAAACCATCCCAAACCCAACGTTTCCAACACAAATCTTGCACAAATTGTCATGCACAGTACCTTCTGAATAAACAGCTATATGCACAAAACTCTACTGCAAAAGATTCTACTGCTGTAGCTTTGATGCCAAGTGTTGCTGCAGACCCCGAATGCTGAATGTTGAATGAACATGCCCATCACAGCTTCACTCTCTTGTGAGCATGAACAACAACAAATCTCCGTAAGCTTAAGTACAAAAAGCAGCTTTTAATATTTAAAAAACACACCAAACAGCATCCACTTACAGACTACCTCTACCGGTTTCACAAAGATTGTATCAACAGGAGGTGACCACTGCATCTGACGTGGACCCTTATATATGTGCATATATCAAAATTACTTAACTCATTCAGGCCTAGAGTCGTATGCAGGCGGTGTCTGAAAGCATAGCACCTCAGGACAATAACGCCTGTAGACGTACTCAACTGACTTTCACTCAGGCCCAGAAACGTCTGAGGAAGTCAGCAGTTTTACCTAACTATTAAACAAACCGAATTGCTTAGAATTGAATGCAGCACCGTAGAAAGGTAATTTTGCTCTGAACAATTTTGCTGCAGATACTTTGTGTCTATCATGTATACTTTAGGAGTTATTCATATTTGTTTAAGGTATGGTGTGCATGGCTAACATTTGTCTCTCAAGCCTCACCTAAGCACCTTGAATAAATCTGAAAAAAAAAACAGTTGTTTGGTGTTTCAGCTACTATAAAATAAAAACTAAATGGATTACAATTGATTGCATAGCACCATTAGAAATGATATTTTGTGCTGAATAATTTTGCCACTGATACTTTGTGTCTACCACATATACTTTAGGAGTTATTTGCATTTGTTTAAGGTATGGTGTGCATGGCTGACATTTGTCTCTCATGCCTCACCTAAGCACCTTGAAAAAAATCAGTTGTGTAGTATTTCAGCTAGCATAAAATAAAAACTAAATTGATTACAACTGATTGCATAGCACCACTGGAAAGATAACATTGTGCTAAACAACTTTGCCACTCATACTTTGTGTGTAGCACTTACGGTTCAAGAGGTAGTCACATTTGTTTGTGGCATGCTGATTATGCTTGATTTTGCTTAGAAAGGCCCAGGATGCAGTGTTAAGAGTATGCAGGGCACAAGTGGCAGAAGTCTCAAAGAGCTCTTGTGGTGTGAATGAGTTAAAGTGACCATACCCTATATCCTATATTCAACTACATCATTATCGGTTTAAAAAAATATTTTTTAACACATAATCAGATCCATTTCAGTGTTACTAACTTCAGGGAAAACAGGTTATTCCAGTTAGATTTAATAATTATATTTATAAATATATTTAGTCCTACTTATTTCGAAGAATGGACTGCAATACAGTGCTATGTCAGTTTGTCTTTAAAACTCAATAGAAGGTGCTTGAGATATCAAAATACTGCTTTGCACCTTAGAAAAGAAAACAAATATATAAATATATTATTATTCCATATCCAAATGAAATATAGATTTTGTAGACTTAAATTGGCATAGACATGTCCAACAGAATGTAAATATTTGAACTGTAAATAAATTTCAGATTTACTTTCCATTGTATCGAATACATGGCAAAGTTCAATGCGATCATTTAAACCAGGAGGTTCCAAAGCACCTAATGTGAAAATCCAAAAAGATTCACAGTGTAGCAACTTTAAATCTAAATTGTCACCTCGTGGCCCTAATCTGACTTTTTCAATAACACAAAACTTAAAAACATGATGGCCCATCACTTTACTTTTTATAAGGCATGCTAAGGAATTTCTCTCATCTCCCTTTGCTATAGCCCTCAAATGCTCTCCTATACACATCTTAAATGGTCTTGTAGTTTTCCCTACATAGAATGAGCCACATTCGCATGTGGCTACATATACTATACTCTCAGTAGAGCAATTAAAAAACTCTCTCATCTGAAAACACCTTTGAACATTGCATGTAGTGAAAGTATCAGTTCTCATAATATTAGGGCAAAATTGACAATTCACACATATAAAATTTCCTGTGGGCAAAGGGGGTAACCAGGTTCTTGTATCCTGAATCTTGGACTCCAATGTTCCCTGGTAACTATGAACAAGCTTATCCCCCAGATTCTCACCCGTACGATAGACCATCATGGGTCTATTTTTTACAATATCAAAGAGCAGGGGTTCATTTTCTAGAATATGCCAGCTTGCGTTAATAATATTCTGTATTGCTTGGGCATGCCGTGAGTATTTTGTTATAAAGCTAACCCTTTGATCCATCTCTTCTGTATGTTGTTTGTCCTGAAACAAACTATCGCTATCAATATTAAGTGCTTCTGCATATGCTTCCTCCACTAGCACTGAACTATAGCCACATGTCACAGATCCATTACACGAGAAAGGGTCCTGAAGGAAATGGAAGTAATAAGAGCTGATAAAGCAATGGGGCCAGATGGGGTGCACCCCAGGGTCCTTAAAGAACTAAGAGAGGTGGTGGCTGAACCTCTGGCTATCCTGTTCAGCCAATCACTGGAAACAGGGGAGGTACCCAAAGACTGGAGGACAGCAGATGTAGTCCCCTTATACAAAAGTGGGAACAAAGAGGAAGCAGGGAACTACAGACCAGTCAGCCTCACCTCGGTAGTGGGAAAGATCATGGAAGCACTACTGAAGGAGAGATTGGTGGAACATCTGGTTGTCAATGGACTACAGGACCCAAGGCAGCATGGTTTCACCAGGGGAGGTCATGTCAGACCAACCTCATTGAATTTTTGACTGGGTGACTAGGGAGGTGGATCAGGGAGGGCAGTGGACATGTCCCATCTGGACTTCAGCAAGGCCTTTGACACTGTGCCACATAGAGACTATTACACAAACTGGGGAATATGGGTGTGGGCAGGACAGTAGTGTGGTGGGTAGGTAACTGGCTGGGTGGCAGGACACAGAGGGTGGTGGTAAATGGCTGTCACTCCACAGAGGGAAGAGTGACCAGTGGGGTACCACAGGGATCAGTGCTGGGACGGGTCCTATTCAACATCTTCATCAGTGACATTGCACAGGATCTAGAAGGCAGAATTTCACTGTTCGCTGATGACACAAAGCTCTGTAACAGAGTAGACACACCAGAGGTGTAGACAGAATGAGAAGGACCTGCAGAAACTTGAAGAATGGTCAAGGGTTTGGCAGTTGAAATTCAATGCAAAGAAGTGCAAGATAATGCATATGGGGCACAAAAACCCTGGCACAATATATCAGTTGGGGGGTGAGGATATAGCATGCACCAAGCAGGAAAGGGATCTTGGGGTTGTCATCTCTGATGACCTCAAGGTAGGGAAACAGTGTGACAAGGCATCAGGTAAAGCAAATAGGATGCTGGGATGCATAGGCAGGGGCATCACCAGCAGGAAAAGGGAGGTCATAATTCCGCTATACAAGACACTAGTGAGGCCCCACCTGGAGTACAGTGTACAGTTCTGGAGACCATACCTACGTAAGGACATAGACAGGGTAGAGAAGGTTCAGAGGAGGGCAACAAAGATGGTGCATGGGTTGCATCACAAGTCCTATGAAGACAGGTTGAAGGAACTGAACATGTACTCCCTGGAGGAGAGGAGGGAGAGAGGGGATATGATAGAGACATACAAGTATCTTACAGGGAGGAACAGGGTGCAGGAAAACACTATTTTTAAGCGAAAAGATGTTTCAGGACTAGAGGGCATGGGATGAAGTTGGAGGGAGGACGATTCAGAGGAAACATGAGAAAGAATTTCTTCACAGAACGGTGGTGGACAAGTGGAACACCCTGCCAGAGGAAGTGGTAGGGGCTGAAACAATCATGGGATTTAAGAATGCATGGGATAGACATAAAGGAATTCTAGAGGTCAGGGGTAAGGGGAAATAGACTTCTAGGAAAACAAACTGAACTTACAAGCTCAAATGGGCAGACTAGGTGGGCCATAGGCCCTTATCTGCTGACACTATCTATGTATCTATGTATCTATGTCCATGCCTTGAATTACATAATCAGTCTCATTTGAGCAATTTCTTTGAGCTCTTGACATTTGTACCTCTGGGATATTTTTCACCATGTGGCGGGGATGGCAGCTGGAGGCTAACAGGATAGAATTTCTATCCGTTTCCTTTCTAAAAAAGATTAGTACTAAATGTACCATCAGATTCCATAGATATTTTTAAATCTAGGAAGGAAACAGAAGTAAGATCACATTCTACTGTGAATTTCAAATTCGGGTTCCTGTTCTCCAAATAATCTACAAATTCCTGTAGCTCACTCCGGGTGCCTTTCCATACCATAAATGTATTGTCTATAAAACGACACCAGATATCAATCTTAACACTAAAATGGATCTGATTATGTGATAAAAAACATTTTTTTAAACCGATAATAATGATGTAGTTGAATATAGGATAGAGGATGTGGCCACTTTAAGTAATTTTGGTGTATGCACATATATAAGGGTCCACGTCAGATGAAATGGTCACCTCCTGATGACGCAATCTTTTTGAAACTGGTAGAGGTAGTCTGTGAGTGGATGCTGTTTGGCGTGTTTTTTAAATATTAAAAGCTGCTTTTTGCACTTAAGCTTGTGTGGTGCATAGATTTGTTGTTTTTCTTGATTTTCTATATCCAGCACACACCATGAATGCTCGGAGCGGTTTTTGTTGTGGTTTTCTATTTCAGCATGAACATGAATTTGTGCAAATAAGACAGCAGGGTTCATTGCAAGAAATTAAAGGTGAACAAAATTATTTAGTTTTATAGCATAACACAGAGCTCTCAAACAGCTTTGAATTAAGTGCCAGGATATCAAAAGAGTGACTGGAAAACAGGCAAGCATGAAATTTGTTGCAGCTACCAGTAAATATATTGTAATAGTAATGAGCTCTCAAACAGTAATGAAAGTTCTGCAGTGGGCTGGTAGTATAGCCTAGAAGTTAAAGTAATGCGCCTTGAATGAGCTTGGTACATCCAGCAAAACTGGGTAGGATTCCCATGACCTCTACTTGCATACTCTGTGACTCTGAGCAAGTCACTTGACCTCCCCAGTGCTCCCAGGTCACCCCTGAAAACAGGCACTTGTGCTTAGTGGGCCTTACCCAGTTGCCAAAGACTAAAGAAAAAAAAGAAGTCAAATTCACATGCAAGTTAAGTCCCCTTTTTCAGTGCCTATTTTGGCGCCTCTTCGAAAACTCATTTACATGTGAGTATATATGTAAGATTAGAGATAGATAGACAGACAGAAGATAGATAGACAAATAGGCAGACAGATATAGACTGACAGATAGCTAGAGAGAGAGGAGACAGACAGACAGATAGATGATAGATAGATAGATAGATAGATAGATAGATAGATAGATAGATAGATAGATAGATAGATAGATAGATAGATAGATAGATAGATAAGGGAGCAGGATGGCCTCCAGGCTAGGCCCCCATCTGTGTGCTGCTCAACACTCAGCTGACTAGAATCCTATTACACCACAATTGCATGTTAGTTAGTACAATTAGATTTGGTGAGAATCCAGTGACTGGTACTGAAAAGCATACATTACAGCTTTCAGTTTTAAGCATTTTACATTTTTTGGCTACTTATCAAAGTAAATTCTGTTCATATCCACTGGTATCCGTTGCACCAGCAATATCTCTTAGTTAGATTATAGGCTTAGGGGAAATGAGTGGTAGTTAGGGTCAGCACAGTGAGACAGCTATAGGAGCTAGCTGTTTTTTATTTTTAGTTCAGGCTCTGATACTGTGCCACATATTGGAGATTTACACCAGTATTTGGAACTGTTTGGTCTTTCAAGTTGCATACGCAAGCTGGGACTTACCACTGCATCTGCAGCACTGACCATAGCAGGATTAGAGGAGGAGGAAGATCCTTAGCTGGGTGGAGTGGTAGGGTTGTGTTTCCAAATTCAAGATGTGGCTGAAATTGAATGGAAATGGGGGCTGGCATGCTGACCTGATCCGGGGAAGGTCCTTGAGGGCCTGGGGAAGGTCCTGCAGGGAGCTGGAATCACGGAGTAGTGAGGAAGCTGTGATTTTCCCTGAGAGCTTGTGGAGGCAGGATAAAGATCAGGCAACATGCTAATGAAACTTGAGTATGTGAGTTGTTGTTGGTGACTGTTCCCAGATAGGAAGAAGGAAAGCCAAGTTGGAACTCCGAGTCCTACCATTGCCCTGGAAGGTACAAGTGGTGAAAGAACTTTTACCTTGCCTTTCTTATCTCTTGCTTTTGTTGGTTAACCCCCACAGCAGTGGTGAGAGTGCCATGGGCGGGGACTTCTACTGTTTGCTTAACTGGGACTTGCTCTGGTGGCTGTAGAGCCTTATGGAAACAGGACTTTGAACTGGGAGCTATACTGATATTGCACAAAAACTGCCCCCTTTTGTTGGCATAATATCTGGATCTGGATTTTCTGATATACATTGATTTTTGTTTTAAGACATTTTTATGTTCTTATTGGAGAAGGTAAGGTGGGTGGAAGCTTGTTGGCTGTCTGTATGTTAGGTTACTGGTGGGTTGTTTAGTGTGTCTGTGTAGTTAATTTATTGTTTTGGGTGGTGTGTGTGTCTAGATGTGTGTGTATTGGGCTTAGGCTGAGTGAGGGAAGGGTGTGTGGTTTTAAGTTTCGAGTCTGATTTATAAGAATAGGATACTGTTCTATGGTCTAAGTGAACAACTGGTAGAATGATATTTGTGTGTATATGTGTGTGTGTGCGTACGCGAGTGTGGGCATGTGCACGCGTTTGTGTGTGTGTTCTGGCCTCCTAAGGCTTAGCTACTCTCCATCCCAGCTGCTGGACAACTGTACCTTCAGTGACCACCTCCTACTAGCAGTTACATATAAGTGCCGTAGGGGGGTTTGTATTGTGAGAAGGCAAGACAGTAGGCGGCAGGGTGTGAGGGTTACTAATGGGGAGAGCAATATTGGGGTGGTGAGGACCAGGAGGCTCCCTGGGGTGAACTGAGACCTAGTAAGAGGTGTGACATGTTCGGCTCCCATACCCAGGGCTCCCACAGGACTGAATGGGCAGGTAGCCATCAGGCTATCAACAGCTGCCAATCCCCTTTAGGCAATGCTTTGCAATGTGTGCTCAATCAGGAACAAGACTGCAATTATAGTGAACTTGATTTCCTCAGTTGATCTGGCCTGCATCTCAGAGATCTGGCTGGGTGCTGATGCTGGTCCAGTTTTGGAGGCATCTATCCCGGATGGACTCTCTGTGATTCACTGCTTGAGGAGGAAATTGCAGGAGAAGAGTTGTGACCATCTGTCTTAGATCTGACCTGAACTTCTCAGTGCACCCAATGGGTTCTCCTTCATCTTTTGAATGAGGGCCATATGAGTGGGTTCAGGTGCAGGTTACAGAATCTTTTTGGTGTACCAGCCTTTGGGGCGTGAACAAGAATTTGTGCAGGTGGTTACAGACTTCGTCACTCAGAGAGTATTGGAGTTGCCAGGTAGTTGATTCAGGGTAATTTCAATGCTTGGGTCGATGATGAACTCTTGCAGTTTGAACGAGACTTCCTCCATATAATAGATTTGCTGGGCCTCACACAAGCCATTGGTACTATGAACCACAGACATGGTCATGTCTCAGACTTAGTATTCTCACTGGGCCTTGAGGCAAGTAATTTTGAAATTGATCTGGTCATATGGTCAGATCATTGCTCAGTAAAGTTCTTGTTAAGGGCCCCTCTGGTAGTCCTCCCCCTGTGGAAATAGTCCACTACCGCCCTTTGATGGGTTGTCCCTAACAGACTGTAGATGGTGTTGGATTTCTTGGACATGATAGTTGCTTGTGGGGCAGGTTCAGGTGAGGCAGTAATGGTATCACATGTATTAGATAACCACGACTAAGAGCTTTCAAAAAGGGAGACTCAATCACTGTGGTTTTATACAGAGCTACCGGGTAGGGAGGACCACCAGATAGGGGGTTCAGTGACTATAGCGACTATAGCGACAGGATATTGCTATACATACAGGCACGTGGGGGTTGGTAGCGAGGGAACACGCCATGCAACCGGCAGAATTGGAGGGAGAGTTTATGGGGCGTAGTGCAGCAGTGGGCTGCTGAGCTGGCCATGTGGCATGGTGGTTTCTGTTCTAGAGTGCGCTCATTTTTGCACCGGGTTATCAGTTTTTTTTTTTTTTAGTTTTGTACCCCCCGACATGCACCCCTGGAGTTGAGAATCCATTGGTAGGGTGTGGGACACAACCCCTCACATAAAAAAGTAAAATGTAAGTCTCTGGTGCCATCTTGATGTTTGCTGCGAGTCTATATCACCGCAATTCATTTTCGTTGATGTAGACTCACCCAATGGCAATAGCTATTACATGGTCACTGTTATCACATGGAACCGGCAGTAATGGTTTATAAAAGGGCTGTTTCCTGTGCTCTCAACTCTGTTGCACCAATGTGTATGTGACCGATGTCTTCTTACTTGAGACCCGCATGGTTTGATGCAGAGCATGGGGAGATGAAGATCAGGGGTCAGAGACTGAAGCATTGCTGGTGGAAGTCTGGGTTTGAGGAGGACAAACTGACTTCAAGAACTCAATACAGTGAATATCAAAGAGTAATTGTCCATAAGAAGGCAGTATTCATGTCAGTAGAAATTGCTTCAGGGAAGAACAGATCAGGTCATCTCTTTCGAACTGTGGACAGGTTACTACATCCTACCTTTCTGCAGCTAAAAGGAGCAGTTTCAGCCACCAAGTGAGAAGAGTTTGCTCAGTCCTTCTCTGACAGTGTGACCTCAGTCAGGTCTGTGATTTTCCTAGTGGGGCTGTCACAGTACCACAGTGGAGAGGTGGCTGTCACAAGAAGCATTTCTCATGTCTGGAGCAAGTTATCTCTTTCAGTAATTCATTTTTTTAGTTCAGCTATCTCTTCTTGTTTTTGTTTCACTTCCTCACATACTATAGCTCATCTATTGCAACCCTGAGCATTTCAACTACTACTTGCAGAGTGTCCCATTTGGGGAGTCCCATCTCAGCCTTCCCATTTGTTCCAATACCCTGAAAGATGGCATCTGAATGTCTCTTTAAGTTTTTGTAGTAGTTCCTTACTTAGATTCTCTTCAGCTAATTGAGTGTATCAGTTTCTGTTGCTTGACCACAGAAACTTCTGTCTGCCTGGACATCCACATTGGAACCATACAGCTGATACTTGAACCCAGATCCTTAAGATCTCCAACTTCTATTATCTCAGAGAGTGCGGCTCCCACTCTTTTCTCTTGCCTTTTCTGCCTACAAGATTTGTATGGCTTACCCTCAGTACCAAACAATTTAGGGTCAAACTTTGGGAATATTTTTTCCAGTCCCTCTTCTTCAGTGCAAACCTCCTGAAATAACTTTTCAAACATTTCAGAATCTCTCAGTATGCTTTGGTTTCTGGGAATATCTTTACCTTGGGGAAACCTTTTATTCTCTCATTAACTTTGCATGAGTCTGGGATTCTTCTTGATATCTGGGTCACTTCATGCACGTCCGAGGACACCCTAATTAGCAATTTTTAGGTTTTGAAATCCATCCCCATCTAAAGGTACTTCCCACCATTGTAATTCTGCCTGAGTGCCAATTATCACTTGATTAAACTGATCTGCCTGTAGGTCTACTGTTTCGCAATTTTTAAGACAACTACCCTCTGAAACTTTTCCAGTCACTTTTATACATTCCTTATTACATGTTTTCACTGCAGGGGTAGTAAGGTATTCTTTAGGGTTCTCCTGAATACATGAATCCCCTGTTTAGTCTCCCCTGAACAGACTTATGAGCCCATAAGTGATTCTTTCACCAAAATCCCCCCCTCCCCCCAACTAGTATAGTCCCAATTGTTTGGTCCTCAGCCTGCATTTGGGTAATATTGCTGTTGTCCACATTAGTGACTATGTTTCTATTTAGGGTAAACCCTTCAGTATCAGCCTTCTTTGCATAATCACTTTCTGTGTAATCATATATATCAAGGCTGCTTTTACCACAAACTATAAAACATTTATGTTTCTGCATCCACACCTGGAAGTACCAGGGAAAATATTTTCATCCATTTTCTTTTTTCAAACTGAACACACTTTATTAAATCAACAAGAGTACAATCAACAATAAGATACATCAAAACAATGCCAGCTCCAGTCCTTGAAAAAAATTGCAAAATGTAACAATGACAGAGCGGATTTAAATACATTGTTCCATAAACAGTATCTACTAACTCAAAAGAAAAGAAAAGATAAAAGATAACCCCTCCTGAACCCCCCACACACACACACACACACACCCGGGATACAGGAACAGTAAAACCCCAGTAAAAGAATAAATAAGCATAACCACAAATATTAATAAAAAAACACAGATTGCCAAGGCATTCAACAGTTATTTAGGTATCCACTAAGAAGGGCAGATAAATAGTATGAAGGGAAGTGTGTAGTAGAGATTATGTAAAACCTGAAATTGAAGGAAACGATATCTGTCCCATTTTATGTATTTATGTAGATGTTTCTAAATACGATGCCAATTACAGGGGGGAAGCAGCACTCAGTAAGGCCTGGTCCCAATAATAAAATGTTTGCCCTTCCATACTGGCTAGAGAATCCTGTAATTTGTGATAGTAGTACGAGACGACATGGGAAGCGGGGGCAGATAAAGCAACTGAAAGGACATGCATCCTGTAAGAATTGTCCCAGTGGCTAGTGCCAAAGTAATGCAAAAGCACATGTGTAAGCTGAAAGTATCTGAAGCACATGAAGGAAGTCCACTGATACCTATTCCAAGCTTCTTGAAAAGTAAGACGTTTCTGTTCATCCAAAAGATCATCCACAACAGCTACAGTGGGATAAGGTCAAAAAACCTCAGTGAGTACCTGTCCACCAGTTTTAAAGTTGGGGTTCCCTACTATGGGCTGAGAGGTATCTTTAAATGGTTGTATTTTAAGCAGGGAACATAACTGTAAGTGGACTTGCAGGAAGGCTTCTAAAGGAATACCCTGTAGTGATCAGGGAAGTTTCTTGCAGGGAATATAAAAAAGGGCTTGAATGTTCAAGTCATGTCAGAAACATTGGAAACACTCAATTCCCACCCACAGTGGAGTGTAAGACCCTGTATTCTCCCTAGATTAAGGACTAAGCCACTGAACAAATCTGGCACAATGGATGGACAGCTAATAAAGGTAAAAATCAGGGACTTGTAAACCACTCCTCTCAGTAGTATGCCTTAATTTGAATAACGCTCTCTGAGGAGTCTTACCTCACTATAAGAAGGACGTGATGATTCTATTAATTTTGAAGAACCAAGACTTAGGCAGGGAGTGACTGAACATTTGAAGTGGGTACAATAGGCGTGGCAACACATTCATTTTGAAGATATTCATATGTCCCCACATGGAGATAGGCAATAAAGACCAGTGCTCTAAGTTTATTCTAATTCAGGAGACCACTGAAACAAGATTATACTGCTTCATCTTAGTTGATGATATGCTTAAATGTATACCCAGATACTTCAGTTTGTCTCAGGTCCAGACCAAGCCCAAGTGCTCCACCTCAGCCCTCAGCATCACACTATTAAGCAGCATCACTTATAATTAGAGATGTCACCAGATTTCATAATAATGTGCAGGGCAGCAGGCAGGGAAGAAGCAGGAGAGAAGACATGGAAAGAATGTTGTCCACATAAACTGAAAGATTATATTGATATGGCCCTAAAGGAATATCAGAAACTTGGGGGAAGACCTTAATTTTCCTGATCAAGAGCTCCAAAAGCAAACTGAAAAGAAAGGGTGAGAGTGGACATCCTTGACTAGTTCTCTGCCATAAAAGAAATGAATTTGACAAGACACCATTACAAAAAATGCAAGCCAAGGGGCAAGAATAGAGCACTCTGACCCATTGAATGAAAGTCAAAGGGATATGAAATTTGGATAACAAATTAAACAGATAATCCAAAGAGACCCTGTCGAATGCTTTTTCTGCATCCAGGGATACCAGCACTGAAAAATTACAGAAATCTGTGGATGCAGAAATTAGGTAATAAAGGTTACGCAAGTGATCTTTCGAAAGCCACCCTGCCACAAAACCAACTTGTTCCTGGCTTATAAGGGGATCCCAGACTTGAGTCAACCTACAGCCCAATATCTTTGCAAGTATTTTGAAGTCAACATTCATGAGAAATATTGGCCAGTAGTTCGAAACTAACAAGGGGTCCCTGCCAGGCTTTGGTAAAACAATGATGGTGGCCTCTGTAATGGAAAAATCGGAAAGGCCTTCTTTGAAAATATAATTAAAGGTGTTTAAGAGTATGGATGCCAGCAAAGTTTTAAAAGTTTTGTAAAAATTAGTAATGTATTCATCAGGAGCTGGGGGACTTATCTGGTGTCAGGCATCTATAGCCTGGTGAATCTCAGTTAAAGTCAGGGGGACTTGCAATATCTCAATTTGTGGACCAGCTAGCTGGGGTAGATCTATATCTTGCAAAATGGTCTCTAAATGGTTTAAACAGAAAGTGGAGGAAGGCACTGTATATAATAATTGACAATAATCCTGAAACCAATCGTCAATATCTCGAGGAGAGGTGAGAAGCCAGCCTAAATCAGTACGAAGGGACAAAATTATTCTGCCTGAGGCCTGTGAATGCAGCCACAAAGCCAGGAGTTTACCAGCTTTCTCTCCTTGATCAAAATATTTTGTTTTAGTGGGTAGTATTAAATGTTCCACCTTTTCTCCTAACAAATTGTTATATTTTGCTCTAAGGCCCTCTAACCATTCCCATTCTTCTTGAGAAGAGGTTGAAGAGATATGCCACTTCAGAGACCTATTCTGGGATAATAAGGAGGACAATTCCTTCAAGGCCATCTTTTTCTTCTTGGAAGCCAAGCGGATCAGTTTTCCCTAAAGTGAACTTTTCAGGGCCCCCCGTAAAAAATCAAGCTTAGGCATGGAGGGAGAGTTAATCTCTAGAAAGGATAAAATGAAGCACTGAATATGTTGTACCAAATGATCAGATCTGAGCAATTGGTTATTGAATCTCCACAACTTATCACATTCCAGGGATGGTGAAAGGCACAACTGGAGTAATGTAGGGTGGTGTTCAGATATGTCCTTGATCATATAATTCAAAAGTAGAATGTTCCAGCTCAGCCCACCTCAGTCAAAAAGAAAAATATTATATTCGGGGAGGGGTCTGAACCAGTCAGTTGCTATCAACATCTATGTACAGACTGGGAAAAGTGACCCACTCACAACAACTTAAATAAATAACTTATTCTTTTATATTTATCAAAAAGAAATTCACATCACATTACTACATCAGATACAGTGTCTAAATCTGTGCAGATGTTTCAGAAGAAGGATATTACTAAAGAAGGATATTTCCGAAATGTCTGCACAGATTTAGACACTGTATCTGATGTAGTAATGTGATGTGAATTTCTTTTTGATGAATATAAAAGAGTAAGTTATTTATTTAAGTTATGGTGACTTGGTCATATAATGGTATGACAAAACTCCAGGAAGATGCTTAATCCCCAGGAAGTAATAATCAATTCTTGAAAAGGCATCATGGGGGAGTAGATGGAAAGAATATTCCTGCTGGTCTGGGTGCAGCGCATGCAAGGGATCCAGAAGGCCTAAGGAATTCATAAGATCCCAAAGGGTCAACTGGTCTGATGTCAATAATTGATGCAGAGGACTAGATCTATCAAGACCATTACGGTAGACTAGGTTCCAGTCTCCTCAGAGGAGTATTGGTGGAGAAGACCATGGTGCCAATAATGGCATTAAGGTAGTAAAAAAAAGGGCTCATCTGAAGTGGGTCCATAAATAGCCCCCTGAATGACTTCTAGGTGGCCCAATAAGGCTTGCAGGATAAGGAACCTCCCCTTGGGGATCATCTACTTCCTTCAGCAAATGAAATAACACCCTTCTCGCTATTAAGATTGCAGCATCCCATTCACAGGAGTTGGAACCTGCCCCAAATGCCTGTCCCACCCAGGAATGCCTTATAGGGAGAACCTGGGATGGGAGCAGGTGAGTTTCCTGTAAAAAAGCAGCATCTGCACCAACTTCAATGTCTTTATAAGCGACATTGCAGAGGGACTGGAAGGAAAAGTATGTCTCTTTGCAGATGACACAAAGATCTGCAACAGAGTTGATGCACAAGGTGGGGTGGAAAGGATGAGAAGGGACTTGGCAAGGTTAGAGGAATTGTCAAATGTATGGCAGCTTAGATTCAATGCTAAGAAGTGCCAGGTAATGCACCTGGGAAACAAAAACCCAGGGGAAGAGTACACAATGGGGGGTGAGATACTAACAACAACAAAAATGGAAAGGGACCTGGGGGTAGTCATATCAGATGACCTAAAGGTGGGCAAGCAATGTGAGAGGGCAGCAAGGAGGGCTGGGGGATACGAACAGCTGAAATTTGCCAGCAGATAAAGGCCTAGAGGTCTATCAAGTCTGCTCGAATGTGCAGCTAGCACCCTTATTCTGCAGCTGCCCCTCCCTTCCACCCTTCCCTTCATTAATCCTCCCCTTGTCCTGTCCCATCCTTATTTGAAGCAGTCCACTGTTCTACTGCATACCACTTCAGGAGGTATGCATTCCACTCCAGCCACCACCCTCCTGTAAAAAGTGTCTCCTCATCTCCCTCCTGAACCTTCCTGTTCCAGTCTCATATCATGGCCCCTGGTGTCCCTCCCTCCCTTACTTTGAACAGCCCCTCTGTACTTGTCTTGTTTATTCCTTTCATGTATTTAAAGTTTCAATCATGTCACCCTGTCTCTCCTCTCCTCCAGTGAGTACATGTTCAACTCCTTCAACCTCCTCTTGTATGATAAGTCCCCCAGCCCCTTGATCATCTTTGTCACTCTGCGCTGCACCCCCTCCAGTAACTTAATGTCCCTCTTCAGATACGGAAGCCAGTACTGCACGCCAGGGATACTGGGATGCATAGGGAGAGGCATCACCAGTAGAAAACAGGAAGTTATTATCCCTCTGTACAGACAGTTGGTGAGACCCCATCTGGAGTACTTCGTGCAGTTCTGGAGACCCAATCTCCGCAAGGACATAGACAGGATGGAGGCTGTCCAGAGGAGGGTATCTAAATGGTGCAGGGTCTGCACTGGAAGACATATGAAGAGAGACTTAAGGAGCTGAATATGTATAGCCTCGAGGAAAGGAGGAGAGGGGACATGATAGAAACTTTCAAGTATCTCAAGGGAATCAACAAAGTCCAAGAGGATAGCATCTTTCAAAAAGAGGTGTGCAAGAACAAGGGGGTACAATTTGAAGATAGAAGGGGGGCGGCTCAGAGGTAATTTAAGGAAGTATTTTTTCACAGAGAGGGTTGTGGATGCATGGAACGGCCTTCCAGAGAAGGTTGTGAAGTCAAAAACAGTGGTGGAATTCAAGCATGCATGGGACAGTCATAAGGCAATTCTAGGGGGTTGGGGTAGGAAGAAGTAGGCTGCTGGTTAACTAGGATCTGCAGCTTATCCATTAGGTAGGGAAATGGGCAGACTGGGTGGGTCAAGCGGTCCTTATCTGCCATCAAAATCTATGTTTCTATAAGTTTATGGAGATGGAGTAGGACCTTAGCTCTTTTCACTGGAGATTGAGCACCTTTTATATTCCAAGTGCAAAAATTATAAGTAATCACCATGGTTCATCATGTAGCCGAAAGAACCTAATCCAAAAACCAAACGAAAGTTACCATACCTTACCATAGAACTTACTTTGATTCTCCAGTGGTAACCCCCCCACCATCAAACCCCTATTGCTAAAGCATTTATTAAGGAGAATAGAAGAACAAGAGACCCCAACTATCCTAATCCCACTCCCCTCACTCCATCCTTACCAACAAAAAAAACACATCAACAGCATTAGTAACCAGACAGAAAAAATGTGGAGAATGTAAGAGGTGTATCTATACTCCAGGTCCCCTAGGAGGTGTAGTAAGCCAAGAGAGTATGACATAGGTCAGCTTCCCTCCACAACCCAGTGTAAGTAGTCAGAAAACACAGGGGGCACCTACCTCCCATTCTAGGGGACAGAGTGTTAAAACATCATTATTCCGAGGGAGGTCACATGATGGCTGCTTGACTGGATGCTTTTTGGCCAGCTCTCGCTCCTACACTCTATCCACCTTTCTTTTTCACCAACAGCAACTTTAAAACTGCCTAAAAATCAGCAAAACTGGCACTTAAGAACTCCAGGAGCAAAGTGACTCAGTCACTGAGCAAGAAGTTAGCTGCTATGGAAACAAAAACCCTCTGAAAACCACCCTCAACTCCCTGGCTGCGGACATCCAAACCATTTAAAATTCCTTAGCAGCCCTTGCTCAGTGTACAGGGGATAATGAAGTGCAAATCTCCTCTTTGGATGACTGGCGGGGCAGATTAGAACCAGAGGTGACTCAGTTATGCCAGCACCTGAAAGTGGAAACTAAAATGGAAGATCTGGAGGGGCGATCAAGAAAGAACAACCTTGTTATTATGGGGTTACCTGAAGGAGAGGAAGAGTCCTCGGCAGTATCCTTTGTGCAGAAATTTTGTTTCAAGGTAGCAGTCCCCTCTCCTAATGGGCCAATATATGTTGTGGAGAGAGCTCATAGATCGCTACACCCCACTCCTCCTCATGGCGCACCACCTCGGCCCCTGATTTTTTGTCTAATTAATTTTCTAGACAAGCAACATATCCTGGCAAATATAAGAGACCTCCAGGAATTGCTATGGGAAGGGGGA
This sequence comes from Neoceratodus forsteri, assembly GCA_016271365.2. Taxonomy (NCBI): domain Eukaryota; kingdom Metazoa; phylum Chordata; order Ceratodontiformes; family Ceratodontidae; genus Neoceratodus; species Neoceratodus forsteri. The sequence continues at coordinate 125,513,860 of CM028138.1, forward strand.
CAAATCCATATTGCACAAGATTTGCCAAAAACGGTATGACAGAAATGCACAGAATTGCATCCCTATGTGGCAACGTTGATCGCTGCTGAAATTAATATAGAATGAAATACCCTGCAACCCTTCAAATACTATATCACGGCACTTGGCTTAGTTGCAAATCAGTAGAGCAAGTAGCCAAACTGCTGAAATCCTTGTATCCTGAGCTTTTCAATTGAAGAGGGAACTATGGCTGTTTACAATACTGCAGTGCATATTGTTAATTATACCAGCTGTTTTTTGGTACTGTCTCTCTGAATGCCGAAGAGGCTTACAAGTTTAGCTGGAGAGGTGACATTTGTTGTTTAGCAGGACTGGCCTCGAAGCAGACTGTCAGCTGACCAATATGTGACACCACAGTGAAGAGTCATGTGTCTTCCAACATGAGGCCTGCAAAGCTGTGGGTACTGTAAGCTCCTTGCTGGAACGCCCGTACTACAGCCCCTGGATTTGTGGTCTACTGTATATGTTACTGCCTTTATGCATAATTTTACCCATTACTGTAACTCTAATAGAGGGGCTTACCAATCATGTACTGTAGTCACTTCTGTGAAGGAGCAACAAAAGTGCTTTTCCTTTATTTCAGGACAAAGACCTGCTAACTAACAGTATCACCATAAAGGCCACGTAATCAATATCTTCTTTACCTTTTTGAAGTTAAAATATAGGTCCTATCACCTTTTGAGGGTTGTGATAAGGTCTGCAGTACTGGCTAAAGTTCTTCTTTTAATTAGTTTGGATCAATTAAATAGGGAGTAAGTGGGACAAAATGGGGCTAAATAGGGCAAGAGAATAGGCGCATAAGGTATACAGGAACTGCAAATGACAGCAATAGTTAAATGCTGGAATGGTGTTACTCAATAACCAAAATAATGTTATTTAAACTTGGTGGCACAAAACCTAGTGCCAGGTATTATAACAACTATGGCAGAGTACCATTCCCTGTGATGGTTATAACAGGGTCATCTTTTACCTTTTCTCTTTTCCTTCCCTAAGGGTCATAGAGGGTACAGAATTTTTTTCTTTAATAATGACACCACACGCCCTCAAGTTTGGTTAATATATATTCAAACAAACCTCTGATAACCTACAGGCATATAGGTTAACAGCATTTACCTCTGTTTAAATATTATTGGTATAACTCAGAGAGAGACATGAGATCAATCAGATAACCCGTATTTGATCTCAAATCTTAGAGATGGAGAGGAATATACTGTACCCAGCAAGAGACCTGGCATGTAATTTAAGAAGCCAAAATGGACTTTTCCTTTTCCTACTGAAAACCCATTTAATTTGCCACTGCCAAGCCCTAAGTGAATGTTGAATTCATACCAGTGTTAATATGATTCCTGTTTTATAGTACTGTTTTTTTCAGTAGGATAAAATTCTTTGCCTTCCTGCTGGAGGGCAGCTGGGAGCAGGAGAATGGAGGAAATAGTTGATGATGGGGAAAGCTCTTGATATGCAGTGTCAGTGGCTCAGCAGGTAGCACACTCACTTCTGAGGCCGGGAGATCAGTAGGCTGTGGGTTCTATCCCCACACCAGGCACTTGGATTAATATCCCAGTACTGACACTGTAGTGCAGCATGAGGGGGGTGCTGCACTCCTGAGGTGCCGTCTTTCGGATGAGACATTAAACCGAGGTCCCATCTGCCTGTTCTGGTGGTAGTTCAGGTGAATGTTAAAGATCCCATGGCACTTCTCGAAAAAGAGCAGGGGAATTTCCCCGGTGCAATGGCCAAATTTCCTCCATTCACAATAATTACCACAAAATACCACCAACAGCTTCCTCCGGTTCAAGGTCAGTTGGCAATCATCTGTATCCCCCTTCCCCGGGTTGTGCCTGAAAATAGGCAGGATTTGTCTAGTGCACTTACCCGGTCAACAAAAACTAAATAAAAATAAATAAAATAAATAAACATCATGGCCCAGAAAGTGTGGGCAAGTCAGGTCTTGGACCTGTGGTTTCTTTTGTACAGGTTTTATATACTACTGTTTTAGGGGAGGAGGGAATAGTTACAACATGGGGGGGGGGATGGAGACCTTCATATGGTAGGTAGGTGTCAATACTGGAGACTTGTTTATTTTATCTTAATTTTGTATAACCTTGGCTTAGGACTCTTTAATCATGAGATATGTAACATGGAATGTTAAAGGTGCGGGGACAAGAGGGAAGAGATATCAGATCATAAAACATTTTCAGGCTTTGCACTATCAAGCGGCTTTCATACAAGAGATTCACCTAAATTCGATGGTGCATTGCTTTTCCAACAACAGGGGGTAAGTCAGGTTTTTGCAGCAGGGAACTCCACCCAACAGAGAGGGGTAGTGATACTAATTTTCAAAAATGTTAACTTTACCATAAAACATTGTATTTCAGATCCCACAGGAAGATACTTATTGTTACATGGCATTTTAGACCAGACAGAAATATCACTAGGATGTATTTATGGTCCTAATATACCATCCCCGGACTTTTTCTCCCTACTAGCTACTATGCTGGCCCCATATACCAGATTGCCAATACTTCTGGTGCGGGATTGGAATGTAACCTTAATGTCAGACCTCAATAGGTCTGGACAGCATTCCAAGCACCTTTCTCTTATGCAGTTGGCTCCTCATGAACTCTTAGATCTGGGGGGCCTTTGGAACCTTGGAGAACTATGTACCCAAAAGAGCATCAGTATACATTTTACTCCTCGGTTCACAAATCCTACTCCAGGCTGGTCTATTTTCTGCTAAGTGTTAATTCTCTCCTGGGGGTAATAAATGTAGACATATCTTTCAGAGTTATCTCGGACCACTCCCCTGTCTAGATGGAGCTCACCTTCTTACCAAATATCAAAAGAGATTATATTTGGAAACTAAATGTTCAATTACTGAAAGACTCTCAGACCATAGAAGGTATCAGGCATTTCATTAACCACTTTATGGAACAGAATACTGGCTCCCTACTGAGTGTGGACAAAATACGGTGTGCATTAAAATGCATGCTGCGGGGAGAGTTCATTAGAATACCAACTACTGAAAAACGAAAGCAGGAGGTGACCTTACAATCCCTGCTAGTGGAAATCAGAGCCCTAAAGCAAGATCCCACACTAGATTTCTCAGAAGCAGTACAAACTGCTCTCACTAAATTAAGGCACCAATATGCAAACATTTTAAGGGGCAGGCAGAGTATGCCATCCTTAAAACCCACTCCAATTATGTAGACCAAGGGGGAAAAGGCGGGCCACCTCTTAGCCCTACAACTGAAGCAGCAGGAGTCCTCTAGAGTGGCATTAGCCATCTCTTGTCAGGTAGACAGAGCTCTTAAAACTTCCCATGGGGATATTGTCCAAGAATTTGAGCATTTTTATGCTCAGTTATATACCTCGGAGACAAACCTGCCTACAATCGAAGAGTCTTAAGCATATCTTAAGGCCGTTAGCCTACCAATCCTGACACCAGATGAGAGAGCTTACTTAGAATGCCCTGTCACAGCTCCAGAAATCCTGGCTGCTATAAACTCTATGCCCTATGACAAGGCCCCAGGACCAGAAGGTTTTCCCCAAATTTTTACAAACATTTGTCCAAAGAACTAGTGCATATTCTTCTCAAACTATTTTGCTTTTTTTGTCAGAAGGGGATCACAGATCACTCATTATTAGAAGCTTTAATTATCGTATTTGCATAAGTCAGGCAAGTGAAAAGATAAAGTCTCTAAACATCTCCCCATCTCTCTCATGAACTACGATATTAAGATTTTTGTTCAAATCCTCTCCCTCAGAATTATGCAAGTGTGGGAGAGCTTAATTAGTCCTGAATAGGTGGGTTTCATGAAGGGTGGAGCCTCAGCTGATCATCTAAGAAAACTGTCACACATCTTCTCTGCATCCAGGGAGACTGACCACCTTATGGCTCTGGTCTCCCTGGATGCAGAGAAGGCCTTTGACATGGTCCAGTGGGACTTCTTGTTCATGGTACTTGACAAGTTTGGATTTCCTAACCCTTTCTGAAATGGATTTGGATACTTTACTTTAATCCAACAGCTAAAGTATATTGCAATGGAGTGTTGTCAAAGAGCATACAACTAAATTCTGGCACACAGCAGGGATGCCCCCTGTCCCCTTTATTATTTAACCTATATTTAGAACCCCTAATACGTAGCCTGAAGGCTTCCCCAATATTTTTGGTATACCAATTGGGGATCTCGAACCGAGATTATCTGTGTATGCAGATGATATACTGCTTCACTTAGCTCAATTACCCTCCTCTTTACCGGAGGTCCTATGTCTCATCCATGACTTCAGGAAGCATTCAGGCTATAAACTCAACCTTGACAAAACTACCATGATGCCCTTAAATGCTAGGCCTAACCTTGCTGAATTTGCCCATTCTGGAATTACCTGGGCAAAAGAATTGAAGTATTTAGGAATCCAATTATCAGTAAGCCAGCTAACAATGAAAACAAAATTTGGATAAACTAGTAGAAACTATAAATTCAGACCTTCCTAGATGGTCCTCCCTCTCCCTGTCTTTACAAGCCAAGATTAGTGCCATAAAAATGAATATCCCCCTGTGACTTTATTACCCACTTAATCTTTTAAATATATACCTTCCCCAAAACTGGTTTCAGAAAGTCCATGCCATAATTAGCAAGTTCATCTGGAAAGGAAAAACACCTAGAAAGGCCTATACTACACTAAGCACACCAAAACACCTGGGGAGCTTAAGTTGCCTAATTTATATCTCTATGATCTGGCTAGCCACATGGCCAAATATGCCCGGTGGCTGATAAACACTAATCACGATTTAGTGTATACCCCAATTTGGCTACACATTGAGAAAAGTAATTTTCAGGCACTAGGGATAACACCTAATAGTTTACTCTATATTTCCCCTTCCAAACTACTGGTCAGCTTTAAGGATTCAGTCATCAGGGTCTCTGTGCAGGTTCACACCCAACTGTGTAGATCCATGGGATATAATAACCTTCTAGATGTTCAGCAACCACTTTTGGACAATCCTAACTTTACACTGAGAGGTATAACGTTAACTGCCTCAAGTTTCCCAGAATTACTAGGTAAATGCACCATCGACCTGTTGGCTGATGGATGGATCCTCAGATGCAGAGACCTACTAACTTCACTTAATCTTCCCACAAGCTACATCTACAGTATTTTTCAACTGAGACATATGCTGGTCACATGGTTTGGTAATTCTGCATAGACTATCGATAATAGTAATTTTATCTCTGTAGTTCTATCCCTAGTGGAGCAACCCCATGCTGTATCCCAATTGGTGCCTCTCTTATTTACACAATTATACCCTGAAATTTCTGGTGACCTGCAATACTGGCAATCCACTTTACCATCTTCCCCCTTGACCTGGACTAACTTATGTAAAGATTTGTACCACTATGTGGCCAGTGACAAATTACGCCTTAACCAATTCTACATATTGCACAACATGTATTACACCCCCCTCCACTTGTACAAGATGGGGAGACTTCCCTTGGCACAATGCACTAGGTGTAATTCAGCAGAGGGAAATCTCTTTCATATACTGTGGAACTGTTCTAAAGTAGCCCCTATATGGAGCCAATTCCAAGTAGATCTAGACCCCTTATTGGGACTACAGGATTGTTTTTCACCTGAGGTTTGCATACTGGGTAATGTCACCAACATCTTAGTCAAAGAAAGGAGGTACCATATATCCCTAGTCTCAATGTCAATATAAAGGGTTATACTGTGCTACTGGCTTGATCAGGATGCTATTACTTATGCAGAATGTTTGAATAAAATATTATTTAACTTAAGAGTACAAAAAACAATAGCCAGTGTTAAAAATCATCTAGGATCTTACACTAAGAGATGGAGCAGGTTGGAAACTCTGTTGCTGGCTTCTGCTATCCCCTAGTAATTATTTAACTAAATAAATGGCATAGAAGAGTCTATCTCATTTCCTACTTGTCACCTAAACTGGGTTTTCTCATGTTACCAGAATAGGTATAAGAACATAGTGCTGTATTACTGTAAGTGATGCCCCTATTTCTTAATTTTGGCACCAATACCACAACTTTTCTGAAGTATGGTCTCCAAGGGAGAGAGGGGAGGGGTGGGTTAGGGAGTGAGATATGAGGTAGGAGGATATTTGATGTCATGTTATGTTTTAATATGTTTTTTATGTTTCATTTTAAATGTCATGTCAGCTTAATTTATTCATACATGTATTTAGTGACCTCGAACGTTGCAAGTATGGGGGCCCTACTGTACCCCACATGATACTGTAAGATGATGTATCCCAGTGTGTATTGTTATATATGTCTTATGTGAGAATATACCAATAAAATACATTCAATTAAAAAAAATCATGATTCCTGGGGAAGAAGTGAGTCCCAATCAAATAAGGGATGTCAGAAACCCAACCACCTCATCAGCTTGTGATGCCTTTGGTGTTCAGCAGTGTTCCTCTCCATACATTCCCCCCCACCCACTGAATCCTACATAAATGATTAACCTTTATAAAACTAAACAATATTAATTCACCAAGCTATACACCAACTACTTAATCATAGTATGAATCAGAAAATAACCATATCAAACTATATCAAATGAATGCCACATAACCGAACTAATATCAACAGTGGGAACTAGGACAAAAACAACCTAGATTGTCTTAAAAATGGAGATATAATAAAAGTGGCTGGACTCTCAGTATTCTCAGAGTGTTGGGCAGCCTCCTTAATACTGTTTAAGAAAGTACTCACTGGAGGGGCAGCTGTGAAATGTTATGATTAGTCAATAAAATTCTCCGAAAAGATGTATCATAAGAAAAATAACCCAGTGGAGCTGTGTCCACCCAATCAAATTCCACCCGAGCCCAGGTACCAAGGATATTTGCAACAGCATTAATATACAGACCCAGTTTCTAGTCAACATCAGGGACCCAAGAAAAACACTACCAAGTTCAGGTAGACATCATCGGTGTTGTGGCCAGTAAAAACAACCAGAGACCCAAGCAGGGGAAGAAGCCTCCAAAAAACCAAGGCAGAAGCAAAGTCCAAGTGCTGGTCGGGTTAACAGTATAAGGTGAGGGACAGCGCTAGGCTCAGATACAGCAGATATGGCAAAGAATCACAAGCCGCACAGAGTGAGCCCCAAACCTAGATGCAACACAGAATCGTAAGCCACACAACCAGGGCCAACCGCAAGTGCAGCACAAGATGCAAAATTACCCTGAGATTAGTGCTGATGCCAAAAGCGGCACACAGTCACAAACCACACAAACACAAGTGCCAAACCCAAGTGCAGCCCAGGATGATAAGCCACACTGAGACCAGCACCGATCCCAAATGCGGCACACGATCGTAAGCCGCACAATTACCAGGGCCAAACCCAGGTGCGGCACAGGATGATAAGCCGCACAGAGACCAACACTGATCCCAACTGTGGCACACGATCATGTCCCACTGAGACATCAATGCCAAGCTCAAATGCAGCACAGGATGATAAACCAGAGAGAGACCAGCACCGTACCCAAATGTGGCATAGGATCACAGGCCATGTACAGGCTGGTGCCAACCCCAATTGCAGGACTGTAAAATAAGCCATACAGGGATCAACACAGAGCCCAGATGTGGCACAAAACTATAAGCTGCACAGGGCCCAGCACCAAGCCCAATTGTAGCTCAAGATGGTAAACTTTACAAGAACTAGCACCGAATCCAGACATGGCATGGGATGGCAAGCTGCACTGAGACCCCCCCCCCGAAACCAGATACAGCACCTAATTATAAATGATACAGAGACTGGTACCAAATCCAGAGGTGGCATTGGATTGCAAGTCACTTGAACATATTCTGTTTCTTGCACCAGTTCAGTACAGAAGGCAGCAGAAGTCCAAGCGGGAGCACAACATATCCTCTCGGTGCAGTACAGAAGCATAGATTAATGTGCCATAAGATGTGAAATCCTGTGTCAAAGGAGAAGCAAAATGAAAGCAAAAACACTGCATAGAATGATGACATGATGTAAGTTTGGCACTTGGGCAACTAGCTCTGGGACATACAGTATGAGTAATGACCAGTCCTGGTAGAGAAATATTGTGGCTTAGACAATTCAGTTGCAGGAAAATATAAACTAGAGCACATCAACGAAGAACTGAAGAAAGGTGTCCTAAGTATTACCGGTCAGCAAAACATGATTGTCATTGGGGAAGATGGACTGTTCTCCAAAACATTCTAATTTCTATTCAGAAGCCAACAGTAGCTAGCAACAAATGAAAATCAGGTACACTGTAAGACAGTGGCTGTGTTGCCAGATCACCAGGGTGAAATCAACCTGATTTAAATAGGTCTGGAAAAAGTTGCTTCAGATCTTTGGCTGCTTGTTTGCCCATATCAAAGGAGTGCCATGAATCTTGTAGAAGAACCTGAAGACAGGTCAGGTATAATACTCGGAACTTTATGCCAGTGTGCATTAACTTGGAGACCAGCAGATGAAAGGCAGCCCACTTTTGTCAGCTGGAGGACTGCAGATCCTGAGTAATGTGAATACGGGTGCCTTCCCAGCAGATGGATCACAACTCCCTGAGTTTCATTAGTATGTGCTGTTTATCTAAGTAATTCAGAAGCTTTAATATGAAGGAACAAGGAGGAGACCCTGTGGGAGGTCTTGGATGTAGGGGATTGATGATCACATTCTACAATATATGCAGGACCATTAGGAGACATCCCCGCTACTTTCTCTAGAGGTTTCTGAGAGAAGGAAACTGGAGTGGCCCCCTCCACGTCCTCAGGCAACCCGAAGATCACCAGATTATTTTGTCTGCTACGCCCTTCCAGATCTTTGAGCTTGAGCTCCATTTTGTTAATTTTTTGCCGTAAGAAGACTAGCTGTGGTTCAGTGTGATCATGCCATTTCTCTAACAAAGTTAAACGGGCTTCTACATCCCCAACACTGTGGGTCATCTCCCCAAGATCCAGCCAAAGAGATTTGAGTTCCAAGGTAAATACTTCCAGTGAGGCTTTTAATGGTTGAAGCTCAGATAAAGATTTCTCTTCTGTGAGGAGGCCTTATTCCGAAGTAACGGTAGTAGAGTGGCCTAAACTGGAGCCCTGGCCCTTGACTTTTTTAGAGGCCTTGTCCAGTGTCTGAGGAGGCATGTGTCAGGATAGACTCTGCCGCATCTCCGAATCTATATCTGCTGAGGATTTGTGAAGAAAAGCAGGAACTGATCTCCCAGAAGGCTTCCCCAAATGAAAAAAATGGTGACTGTCTTGACTGAAGCAGGTAAAGTAATAAAAATATGACGTTTTATGCAAGGCAAGCGGGAGCAGAGCAGAAGAGCAGCTACCACTTCATAGGCATCACATGACTCCAATTTTCATCCATTTTCTACCTTTTACATACATTAACTTCCCTTTTGATACTATTCTCCCACTTAGGAACTCCAAGGACAATTTTTTGGGTTAATAACCTGGGTTATGTTTTTTAGGTGACAGTGTTGCATTGCACAGTTACCTTCACAAATGGGACAAAGACTGTGGTTGCACTCTAATTTCTCACACAGGAACAGTTTTAACAGTTTTCACACATTTAGGCAACATACTCACAACTGTATGGTTAACCATGCAGTGTCCCTTCACCACTTTTCTACGGGGCTTCTCAGCTTGATCCGACCTCTGTACAAGTTCCTAGAGTAAAGTGAGCACTTCCACTGCAGCTTGCAGCACTTCTGGTTGGTTCAGTTCTTCTTAAACCCTCTCACATATTCTTCCTTCTTTGTGCTGGACTTACAAGTTGCTCCCTGTTTGTCACCTCCAAAAGAGCTACAAGTTTTTTCATCTTCAGGATATGGCTTTACCCCCTCAGGTCAGAAGAGCTACTCTAAAAAAAAAAAGTAATAGTGCAGACAGTTTTTCAAAACCACGAGGAAACTTTCTCCTGTCCAGGTACTCTTACCAAATGCAGAAGACTGCATGCACAACAATCAAAGAAGTCTTTAGGATTCAACCCCTTCTAGGTACCCTTACCTGCTCCTAAAGTTTTTATATAAAACAGTTTCTGGTTTTCCACTCAAACCCCGGTCATCCTTCTCACACAGACTTCTCCAACTGCCATGTTGCCTCAATGCCGGACTGCTTCCTGCTCAGTACTTCCCAGCTAGAGCCTACACTTGCTAACCTCAGGGATAATCCCCAAAAAGTTCCTTTTTATTCAAACTGTTAAGAGCATCCAAATCCCATCGCATCAGCCTACCATGTGTGACAAGTAGCATTTAACTGTGGCCTAGGCTATTTGGGAACATTCAGAAGGATAGGTCAGACAGGTTTCAAAGTTCAAACATTTATACTCTTTATTTTACATTTGTTTGAACAGTACAAAATTAAATGATTTATTTTTCAGTTATCAAAAAATCACTCATCTCCTCCTTACACCTCAAGAATAAACTGCCTCTCCATGATTCTCTCTAGTAACTAACTCTACAGCCCCAACTCAGCCTATACTTTATTGATTCTCTCTCATTCAGGAATTCTTTGTTTTCTGGCTTCTATCACTGAGGCCCCAATTCAGCCTATACTAAATTGATTTCCCCCAAAAGCTATCATCATCTCTCCCTTCTTCCAAGCAGGCCTCCAGACAGACTTCCCGACTCTGTCTGTCTCAAGCTTATAGGGTTACTCTCCTCATATATTTAGCCACAAGTTCTTCAGAGCCCTCCTCCAGCTCTGTGCTATATAGGGTTTATCCTTGTAGATTCCAGACCAAAACAAAATCCTTTCATATGGAGGTATGTTGTTTTTATCGGTTGGATCAGCATTATGCCTATGAGGTTGGCATTGTTTGCAGCCAGTAGGGCGGCTGTGACAGTTTCAAATTTAGTTCCGTTGTTTGACTGGATAGTTTCGGACAATTTGACCCAAAGTGTTGGATTGACAGTTTGTCTCAAGACCTGAACTCTGTGCTTGAGTGAAGGCTAAGCCTCTCAGAGTGACTTTTTGCTTTCTCCAAATGACAGCTCAAACTGTCATTAGAGCCCACGTGGCCCACCTTGTCTGCTATTGTTTGGATGGCATGTGCATACTGCAGAGCATTTGGGGAATGCCCCTCCAACTCGGTTGCCATGGTTTTGCCAACAGCTTCAGCCATGGCTATAGCCACGTCCTGTATTAAGGCTTGTTTCTTCACCTCCTTTTTAAGCATGTCAGTCATGGCCTGGTGGACTGCTGCAGACTGTGCCTTGGAGTCTCCGGCCTTCATGATCGCTAACTCGATCATTGTCCCTACCTCTTTCTCATCCTGCTTATTCAAAGAAGCAACTGGTAGAGGCCATGGCTACTGTCCACCAGAGTCCCAAGGACCACCATCTTGGATTTCTCCATCATTGCTGTCATCCTCCAATGACGTCAGGCTGATGGGTGGAGGGTGCAGCACAGCTAGGGCATGACCCTTCAGGATCATCAACTGCTGGCATAACTTCATCATCTTGGCTCGATGTTGCAAGTGATTCGCCCTGCCTTTGTACTGTCCCTTAGCTACATGTTCTTGCAAAACTCTGTACATGATGCTCACATCACGATTTTCCCTGATCTCCCTGTCCAACGCTTCGTGGCACTTTTCTAACTCATCATACAACTCCTCATTCTCATTTCGCAACATATCATTCATCCCAGTCAACAAATCATTCATTTGTAACACATGCTTTTTATCCTGCAAAACTTTTTCATAATTCTGTAAAGTACAATGCAGTTCACTCTGAGCCTCATTACGAACACGCTGGATTTCTTGTTCCAAGCTGGTCTGCAGCTCACCCATTTCACAGGTTTTAGATCCCAGCTCCTTTCTCAAAGCTAAGACCTCCATTTCTACTGCTTATAAGGCAGCAAAAAGGGTGGCTACCATTGGACCCTTCTGATCATGCTTTTTAGCCATAGGTCGGGTTTCTGAATACAGGGTGAATACATACTGTATGGCATGCCCATGCAATTTTGAGTCCAGCGCTGAATCGCTCCAGCCCCCATGAGAGGCTAGGGAGTTTAAGATATCTACTTTCAGCTCTGTGCTGATGGCCATATTTAGAGGAGGTCCACTTTTACATGCACTAACAGAGAACACAAAGCCTATCGATCCACTTTATGTCCCATAATTAGGCAGTCATGTGACCGGTATACAGAGTCCCACAGATCCCTTTCCACTGTAGAACAAGGGGATGTAGGCTCAATCATCTTTCATGATCCAAGACCCATCCAGGCATGGAAGTGTCTGAAAGTTATTCTGTATAGGGTTGGAACGAGGGGATGCAGGTTCTCTCACCTACATTATCCAATGCCGATTCTTCCGAACACCTTTGCTTGCTCTGATTCAGTTCTGTCCAATCAGGTCCTGCCACGGTCACCACTTTGTTAGCTGATTCTGGCAGAATACTCCAACCTGATTGCAAAACACTATGCAGAGACAAGTGTTACAGACTGTAAGGTTTATTCTCTGGTACACACATAAAACAGCTTACCTAAATTGCTTGGCGTTCGATACCTCTCCGAATACCTGGGTGATCATGCAGAAAACTAAGTGAACAAAGAACTTACATTATGTTATATAGTATAGATAAGAAATTATGTTATCCGGGTAATACCTCATCTGCAGAGCAATGCACGGCTCTCACTGGTGGATTAGGTGGGCATCTGGCACCCAGAACTATAACTTTTCACACATACACATAGATAAGTAATGTTGCTGACTAGTACTACTTTTGGGTAACAATAGAGCTTTTCAGTAGGTTATGCTAAGCTTTGCACATAAATTGATATTACAGAAGACTTAACCAAGGCACCCCCAGTTGAGCACACAGCTGCTGTCACTACTCTGAAAAAAGCATTTGCCTCAGCCCCAGCTTTGGTTAATCCAAACCCAGACCTGCCATTCTATTTGGAAGCTGCTACCTCTGAGATAGGTATATCGTCAGTTTTGGCACAGAAGGCAAATGGGAACCTTAGGCCCATTGCCTAAGCTTCTCAAATGCTTTCCCCTGTGGAATAGAAGTACTCTTTGTGTGAGAGAAACCTTTTGGCAACCTTTTGGGCTGTCAGGCACTTCACCTACATTATAGGGTTTTCTCCTATTGTGTTACACTCCAACCATACCCACACCAATTTTCTCCTAAATGACCGAATCAAAGATGGAAATGTGTCTAACACCAGACTTACTCATTGGTCACTCCTGTTACAAGATTGTGACATCACAGTCCTTCCCACCAAAATGCTGTCCATTTTGGCACATGGTCTCCTATACCCAAGAGAACAACATGAGTGTGTACTAGAGCCACCTAATCTGCCAGACCCAGGCCCATTCCTGCCAGCTGCAGAGGAGATTCTAATGGATCCCACATTTTTCCACTTCTTTACAGATGGGTTATCCTCATATTTTGAGGGAGAACAAATGGCAGATTTTGTTTTCTTGGTTCTGACCATAACAGGAGACACCATCGAAGTATCCAGAAAATGTACCATTTGGTCTTCACAGAATGCAGAACTTGCTGCTGTGGCATCTGCCCTGGAAGTAGTTCAGAAGGGGAAAGAGGACATCATCATCTTTTCTGACCCCTCATGGGTGTGTAACTCTTTGACTGAGTTTCTTCCATTTTGGAGAACGTAGGATTTTGCCTCATCAGAGGGTACTCCTGTTAAATAAAGAGATTTCTTCATCTACTATGTCAGCCTTGTTATGCCTGGCTTATATACCACCAACTGATCCACATGTAACCATAACCTTATACACCTACATGTATTAGTGCCTTACCACAGTCTTATATTGTTTTATCTTATTTTATTACTTATATTAGTGTTCTTTATTATATTTGCTATGCTCGTATTTGTCTGCAATGCATTTACCTATATGATATGTTTCTGCCGTATATTCTTCTATACTCATAATCGCTCATATTCTGTAGTTTTCCACTATTGTGATACGTGTGCATTTGTGATTACATTGTAAGTATTTCCAGACTCACTGTCTGGAAATAAGAACTGATAACACTTATTTTGTTGCTGACTAATAATTTCCTTTGTTCAGAGATTCTTCCTTATTTCCTATGTAATTGCCCAAGGGAGCCACCTTATTTACATGCCTTATCCAATGCTGTATGTTTATCATATCTGTAACTGCACTCTTATCAGTCATATATAATTGTATGCACACCAGCTCCTTGGACAGAAAGAGATCATACTTGAGGAATGGTGTGAAATTGGCTCCAATGTAATTGCTTTGCTTCACTTGTTATGGTGTGAGTATTGCAATAAACTTATTTTATTACTTCTACTTGTTGTTACTTTCTTTGTCCTGCATACCATGCAAAGAACCTAAGGTGTGATCTTTTCACATGTAACAGCCTAACTGAGCAATTTCTTTTCAGGCTGTACATTCACAAGAAAAAGGCCTGCTCCAAGGCTGAACTGTTTCATGAGCTGAATGATCAAGCAGACATCTTGGTTAAGGATGACACTTGAGGGAGGGAGGTATGGACAATGCCTCCTCCCACAGAGGCGCACATAGTAGCTGCCAACAGAAAGACCAATGTGGTCCCTCTGGACCTTACTGCAGTACAGAGGGCAGATACAGAGATCAAAGAGGTATTTGGCTACCTCTCCAAAGACACAGAGAAGGAAATGTCCATGAACAATCCTTTCAAGAGACATGTGGACAACTTTTACCTCTCAGCAGATCAACAACTGGTATTTTACCAGTCTGAAAACTTTGATAATCAGAAACTTTCAGTTATACCTCAATACTCAGGCCTGTGTTTATACACCAGGTCCACGATACCCCTACAAATGGACACCAAGGGATAGATAAGACCCTGCAGAGGCTAAGAACAGCTGGTTAGTGGCCAGGGAGGATAGTAGATGTCCAGCACTATGTGGACAATTGCATAACATGTGCACAGAATAACCCAATCCCTGGCAGGAAGAATGCAAGAATGCAACCCCAGAGATAGGCAGATCCCTGGAATGCGATACAAATTGAGTTCATTGGACTCCTGCCTCTTACCAGCAGAAACAACAAGTTTGCACTTGTGATCACAGATCTCTTCTCCAAGTGGCTAGAGGCCTTTACATGTCAAGCAAACATCGCAAAAGCTACTGCCAAAATCCTGATAGATTAATTGTTTACCAGGCAGGGCCTACCTCTTAAGGTAGACTCTGACAAAGGAACCAGTTTTACAGATGAGTTAATGCAAGAATGTTTGAACTTACTAGGAGTCAGCCACAAATTCCACATTGCTTACCATCCTTAATAATCAGGACAAGTAGAAAGAGCAAACAGACAGATCAAGCTCATGTTGCGCACATTTGCAAATGAGAACCTCAAGGGTTGGGATACCATGTTGCCTTTACTCCAAATGGCAACCAAAGGAACCCCAGCAACAGTTACCCAGTAAACCCCTTTTGAGGCAATAGCTGGGAGATAAATAAGACCACCTGAGCATCTGTGGATTGATCTCAAGACCCCTACTGTAGACAGAGTATTCATGGACATTTACATAGTGCAATTGAGAGATAACTTGGTAAAGATTCACCTTTTGCAGCACAAAGTTTGAGCCATGCCCAACAGCAGTCTAAAATGTACTTTGACAAAAATGTTAAAGTTGATTGGCAAGTAGGAGACAAAGTAATGGTACTGAAATTTGCTACCCCAGCTCATCCATTTCAGAACAAGTAGATTTAAAATCATCACCAGCAGTGTACTAAGTTCATCTTACAGACTGCAAAAAGCCAACAGATAAGTGGTTCCATGTGAACCAGCTTAAACTTTACAAAGGTGAATAAACTGGTTTTGATTTGTGTTCCCCCCTCCATTGAGAGGAGGGGGATTTGCAAGTTAACCCATTTTATGTTTTCTTCTCTTTTCAGCAACCATGATGTACTTCCTTTGCCTCCTGATGGTGCTGGAGAGTGCCAGAGAACTGATTCACATTGAGAAGACATGAGCACATATGCTCCTTCACCTACTAACCCACGATACCCCATCTGGGCCACCATCACCTGATCTGCTACAGGCATGGCCATCAATGTTCCCCAGAAAGTTGTCACTATTCTAGAAGGCAAGAATGCTTATCTCAATGCAATGATTGTTTCCCATCACCAATCTACCATATAGGTAGGGTAGAAAACTGATACCCCAAATGGACAACAAATCCCTGTGTCTCACCTTTCTAAAGGAACTTTCCAGGGTTGGCCAAACACACACATTGCCCCTAATGGAACTTTGTCTATTTGCTAAACCCAACAGCTACACTCAGGTCTTTACAATCTTACTGTTATGATGAACCCAGACATTTGCACAAAGTTCCCAAATTACGCCTCTTGCCAGTTTTGCTCTAGTCATTCAATGGCAAGTGCTACACTCTTCCTCACAGTACTCCCACCATCAGCAGATGATCTGATTCAATGCCAAATCCAAGAACCAGGTCCTCCTAGTGGCCTGGTAGCAACCTCATTACCTGAAACTATAACAACGTGCAGCTTATGCACATGCCAGTGGTACTCAATCTTACCCACTGGAATATCACTGAATTTGGGTACTGTTCTAATACCAATGCTTCTAAATTTCATGCTGTAATGTTGTTAGATTTAATTGCAGCATATCCAGCATGTGCACAAGACCCTGTATCAGGGCTCCCTACCACAGAATATTTAAGTGTGTTCTGGCATCCCAAAAGGGCTGCTTATGCAAATATAGCAGGCACAACAGATGCTGTTACAGGTTTATTTGACACTGGAATGTCAATTAGGAACTGAGCCAATCTGGCTACAATTAAGAGTCAAACATGAAAATTTAATGATGGTTTGGGTCAAAATGTTATGCAGCCTGTGCTACACGGTATAGATGATATTTATCAAGAGGAAAGATTTATGGTGTACAACACGCAAGATATTCCACTTTTGTTTAATGAATCTAAACATAAATAAATAAATTAATCTTCCAGAATAATAAGGAAGCTTCTCAGCATCCCATAAGCAGGGAGATAATAGCTTATGGTAAGTTTGATATTAATACAATTATAAATCTCTTATGGGATCTGGAGCCAGGTAAAATCCCAGATTTGATTCATGATAGATGTATGGCTAAATGATATTGCCCTGGATGCTGCACACTCACATGCACCAACAAATGAATTGATAAGACTGTTTCTTTTTCCCCTAGTAACAGCAAGGAACCTGGGCTATATTACTCATCACCCCAACCAGGAACCCTGTTACGACAAATGGCCATGTACTCTGAAAGAGACCATGTATGTGACTTTTACCATGTCTTTACCATGCTTTGATCCAGTATCTTCTGTGTTCAACAAGCTAAACAACATCCACTCAGTGAGCCATCTAGAGGGCAATATCTACCACGAATGCATGGACTTGCCTCCTTTGCTGGTGTTTCATCCTCAAGTTGATGCCTGGGTCACCCCACACACAGACTGTTGCACCAAACAGAGCTACCATTATTTGTGCAGATGTGATGTTTTCAACATAATCAAACCTGTTTGTGGTTGTGCACCAAGTTTTCTGGACTAGTCTTATACTCTTGATATGGGCCTCTTTGCCAATGAAATGGCTAATGCTACATCCACATCTGCTGAAGACATGCCAACTACGCCAAAGCCGGATGACTCCAAGCCTGCAATGGCCACCTCTCCTGAAGATATCGAACACCTCACCAGCAAGATCACCAACTCCTCCTTTACATGCTCTATTTTGCTCACCAAGTGGTGTCTTCCTGATGTTCATGCGTCCTACAACTCTGATGCACTGTACTATGTTGTAGCCAACCATAAGACACTTTCCTATAGACCTTTGAATTGCAATATCACCATGCCCAACTTTTACATTGTCCCCCAGCAGAGCACTGTCATTGGCCATATGGTTATCACCCCGATTCCCACCCCAGAACCACATTATATTGATAATGATCCTGACTATCTTGATGCTATTTCTCAGTATTTACCAGTGTTTAATGTGCATATCAACCCGCTCAACCAAAGAGAAACATAGAAACATAGACTTTGATGGCAAGGAATGCTTGGCCCATCCAGTCTGCCCATTTCCATGCCTATTGGATAAGCTGCAGATCCTAGTTAACCAACAGTCTACTTCTTCCTAACCTCCACCATAATTTCCTTATGTCTGTCCCACGCATTCTTGAATTCACCCACTGTTTTTGACCCCACAACCTCCTCCGGAAGGCCATTCCATGTATCCAAATCTTGGAACTCTATTAGATAGAAAAGATTCACATCTGCGACATATTAGCAATAATATCACTAGAGTGGGTAACTCTTTAAACTCTTTATTTCATGATGGGAATCTCTCCACTGCTTATCCAATACTGCCTTAAAACTTACTTTTAAAGGTTTTGTTATTCATCAAGTGTTTTTAATATTTTTTGTGATTAACTTGTGCTGTTTAAGATGTTCTCTCAAGCAACATCATTAACAACTGAAGTTTCTCTTCAAAGCCCATGCCGCTGGACTGAAACTGAGTGTCTCACAAACTTGCTTACCTGATGTGTTGTTGCATCCTTATCCAGGAAACAAGGGGGGATTATGTAGGTCTGCATGCCCTAGTAAACCTCATGGAGACTGCCTTCAGTTCACAGTATAATGGAAGATAGCATTATAGTGTAGTGTTCTAGCTGTGGTCTTAGCGCACCACCTACTGACATTAGTTAATATGCATAGCTTAACATAACCTATTGAAAAGCTTTATTGTTACCCAAAATAGTCCTAGTTAGCAACATTACTTATTTATGTGTACATGTGAAAAGATATAGCTTTGGGTGCCAGATGCCCATCTAATCCACCAATGAAAACTGTGCACTGCTTGGCAGATGAGTTGCTATCCAGGTAATGGACTTTTATATATATATATACTATATAACATAATGTAAGTTCTTTGTTCATTGAGTTTTCTGCATGATCACCTGTATGTTTGAGTGGTACTGAACTTCCAGCTATTTAGGTGTGTGTACTGGAGAATAAGCCATATTGTCTGTAATGCCTGTTGCTGCATAGTGTTTTGCCATCAGGTCAGAGTATTCTGCCCAAACCAGCAAACATCAAGAATTCTTTATGTTTTCTGGCTACTAACTCTAGGGTCCCAGTTCAGCCTATAATAAACTGATTCCCACAAAAAGCTTTTATCAGATCTCCCTTCTTCCAAGCAGGCCTCCAGGCAGACTTCCTAACTCTGTCTGTCTCAAGCTTGTAGGGTTACTCTCCCTGTATACATTCAGTCACAAGTTCTTCAGAGCCCCCCTCTAGCTCTGTGCTGTGTAGGGTTTACCTCTCCCTCCTTGCAGATTTCAGACCCAAACAAAACCCTTTCATATGGAGGTATGTTGTTTTTATTCAGCTCCTCAGTCTGCAGGTGTTTCCAGTTATCAGCTGCTCCCAATTATCCAATTAAGGGATGACTTCAGGTTTGCAGGTCTCCTTGTCATGGTCAGATATGTCCTGAAATTTCTGTGATATAGCTGCAGATATTCTCTGCCTGCAGTACCACCATGGGCCACCAGAGAGAATGTCTTTAGATATATCATGAAATATCTGGAAATATCCAAATGCATCTATGGCTGCAACTGTACCATGTCACAGACAGTGTAAAATGAATCTGGCCAGTCTGTTGAACAGAACAGCACATCTGTTCAGTTTGTCAGCAAAAGAGTAATCATAAATAATATCTGCATAATCAGAAATGGAATTATTTGTGTCTAGACAATCTTTTGCTACAACTCAGTGGTTAAACAATTTTTGTATATGTGTTACAATCCAATACATATACCATTTTTTTAACAATATAATCCACATGATTGCTACCTGTACCACACAGTACAAGCCAGAATCCTAAATATTTATAGTGGTCCCAGAGATCAAGGGCCTGACCATATGAACTGAGAATGATAAATGCATTGTTTTAGGCCTTCTTAATTTTGC
The DNA here is from genome assembly GCA_016271365.2 of Neoceratodus forsteri. Classification (NCBI taxonomy): domain Eukaryota; kingdom Metazoa; phylum Chordata; order Ceratodontiformes; family Ceratodontidae; genus Neoceratodus; species Neoceratodus forsteri. The sequence continues at coordinate 125,533,865 of CM028138.1, forward strand.
AGAAGATCCAAATCGCATCAATTTAGTTTTGTTTATGTTCAATTTTAATTCAAAATTATTCAGTAAGGTTGATAGGTATCACATCTACTTTGAAAGGCCGTCTGGACATCTGAGAGGTACCTACCAGAGGCATAGATTACTGTGTCATCAGCATATAAATGGTAGTTCAGGTTGTTAATATTCTCTCCTAGACCCCTCAAGTGTACTGTAAAAAAAAGGAGAGAGCTTAACAATGACCCATGAGGGATTCATTTTAAGATGTCTAGATTGTATGAGATATATCCATTTATTGTAGTACACAGTTTTCTTTTATGAAGGTAGGAGGAGAACCAATTAAGGGCTCCATGATCCAAACCAATATTTTGTAGTTTATTAACCAACATATGAGCCACCATGTTGAATGATCCCAGTATAATATGTGGAGTCCACAACTTTGTTGACATCATTCAAGAGCTTTGACATGGAATAAGTGGTACTATGTTTTTTTTTCTGAATCCAGATTGACAGGAGTCTTGAAGTTTATTTCTCTCTATACAGTCCTGAAGTTGTTTCAAAATTATTGGGAGGATGGAAATTGGCCTATAGCTGATCATTTGATTTAGGTCTCCACCTTTAAAGATGGGAACCACTTTGACCAATTTCCACCCATCCAGGAGCTACATGGATTCTAATTTTAGCAAAAGGGGATGGGGTAAAGAGCTTTGGGTCATTCATGCTTATTCTCTTTAAGTTTTAATAACAGTTCAAGTACCTTGTATTCTTCAATTTCAGAAAATTTAAAGGCTCCCATGTTACTGTTCAGTGTTTCTCTTCTTGCTTCATTACCTTCATTTTTTGTATTAACAAATTTTCAGAATCTACAAAAAATGAATGTATTTCTTCAGCCATCTCCTCTCCACCCAATAACTTCCCTTCCTTATTAGGACTACAGTGGGCATAGCCCTGCAGAACTCTTGCAATGAGAAAAGGGATCAGCGCATTCCTTCTGACTTGAACAATATGTTGGAGTTGCACCACAGTCGCCTCCACATCTGTGGTGTCTGTGGAGCACTCCATTCATTGTCTACAGTCTGTACCATTTTTACTAGTGTCCTGATTATGACACTCTGCTCTGGAACTGGACACCCCCAGTGTCACTCTTATGTTTCTGGGGGTGTGTGGAGTGGTGGGTGCTGAGAGGGAGGGTCAGGTGAGGGATATCTATAATTAAAAAAAAATTGGTGATCACGGCAGAACATGGCATAATCTGCCATGTCCCAGATGGCCATCACACTCTACTGTGCATGTGCTAGTAGTTGTGCTTGTGCAGTAGAGTGTGGTGGTCATCATGGACACGGCAGAGTGTGCCATGTTCCACTATGACCACTAATGTTAAATTACAGGTATTCACCCCACCCGTCCCTCACTCTCAGCATCCGCTTATCCCCCCCTTGAAACATAAGAGTGACATTGGGGGGTGCCCAATCCCCCCATGTCATGATCAGGATTCTGCCTATTTTTTCAATTTAATTATCCATGTCCCCCCACCTGACCCTCCCTTTCAGCACCCACAACCACCTCGCAGAAACATAAGAGTGACACTGAGGGTGCCCAATCCCTCAGTGTCACAATCCAGAATCCTCATTGTTTTTTTTTAAACCCTGCAAAAAGAAAACCATCTATCAATGTCTTTTGAGGCCATTCCTGTCCACCCATCCAAACCTCCCACTCAGCACCCCCCACCCTGCACCTCTCCCAAGCCTTTGCTTACCCATTGGGGGTCCAGTGCCAATATCCTTTCTGGACCACAAAGCTGGACCGTAAACTGAAAAAACAGGTATGCTGTTCAATGTATTTTAATGGTGTTTTGAACTTAGTGGCATAACTTGGCATTTGTGATATTTTTGGCCCACATTTTCAACATGCCTTCTTTGGGACCCCACCTCATGAACAACTGCACTGACATTAGGCAAAACTGTCCCAAAAGGGGATTTTGCAGTCCCTGCATGAAATCACTCTTTGGGCAAGAGTAGAAAAAGTTCTCTACCCTTGTTCATGAGGTAGGAGCCCCAAGAATACTATGTTGAAAATTTGATGTAAAAATATTAAAAAACAACAAAGTTATGAGCCTACATTGAATTTTGTGAACACAGGCTTATAACTCTGGTAATTTTCAATATTTGTAACCCAAATTTACAAAATAGCCGTATCTTTACAGCACCTCATGAATGTAACAGGTATCATTTTTCAAATTCTGGCCAACATGTTTTTTTACATCCTGGAAGGTGACTTCACAGTCCCTGCATGAAATCACCTTCCGGGCAGTTGAAATCTTTCTCTGTCCTTGTTCATGAGGTGGGGTTATAAGAAAGCTATGTTGAAAATTTGGTGTAAAGTGATTTAAAGGAAAAGTTATGAGGCTATGTTGAACTTTGTAAATGCAGGCTTGTACACTATTTTTAACCCAAATTTTCAGCATAGCCATAAATTTACAGCACCTCATGAATGTGACAGCTGTCATTTTTCAAATCCTGCCCAAAATGTGTTTTTGCATCCCAAAAGTTGATTTTGCAGTCCCTGCATGAAATCACCTTTCAGGCAGTAGTTGAACATTTACTCTGCTCTTCTTCATGAGGCAGGGTCATAATAAGGCTATGTTGAAAATTTGGTGTACAAATATTACAAAAACAACAAATTTCTGAGCCTACGTTACATTTTGCTAATGAAGGCTCATAATCTTGGTAATTTTCAATATTTTTACACCAAATTCCCCACCTGCAGCCCTATTGGCTCTGGCAAGAGTTTGTTTTTCAGATAGATATGTGTCTTAACCCATAGGCTGCCAGATGGTTTAGAATGTATAGGTATTTAGGATGTGTATACACGTCAGTGGCATAACAAGGGTTAACATTGTTGCGCCCCAGATTTTTTCATTCATTCTTTTTTTTTCTGCTTAAATAAATTAGTTTAGCCTAGTCTGGAAAACAAGTAAAGGTATACATAAATGGTTAAAATTAGTTATTATCAAAAGAATTTTGGATACGGAAAATGAGACATTATAATTCATTCTGCCATATTTTCCCAGACATTCTATCATCCCATTTAAAGCACTTTTTAAAATTGCTATCTCAGTATTTTTGTATTCCTTAAAATATATAGCTTACCCTGGTGATCTAGTGAAAGCACAGACTTAGAAAAGTGCTTACTCTCCCAGGCTTCAATGGTGAGCCTCATTGTCTCTGGTTTTGTGCTATCCCCTACCAACACAAGTCCAGATGTTCTTGATAGAGTTACCACAGAGTCTTCCTGCTGCAATCAGTGGGGGAAGGGGCTGATTCAGTGACCAGTATTGTACTTGAAAGGGGCAATAGCTGTGAGGATGCTAGCCCACACAGCACCACAAAGTACCACTGTGGTGATGTGTGGCAAGGTTGTTAGCCCCTCCCAGATGTGACTGCAGGCAGAAAGCATCATCATACTTATAAACCACAATCAAGGATCCCAATAGGTCCAGTTCAACCAAAAGCTAAAGGACGCGTAAGAGAAGCCATGCTGACTGTAGTCAAAGAAGAAAAGTGCAGCATGGCCATTGGGCCTGGAAGTGGAAGTCAGCAACCCAGAAGCAAACTGATCTTGGATGTGAAATTGGCTCTTATTGGCACATTAGTCCACCCTTGCCTTTTTCTGAGTCTGTGTACTCAAACATATACCCAGTAATGAGGCTTCAATTATGAGGCCGACTTTCAGGGAGATGTAGAAGAGTCCTGGGAGAAGTTATGTAGTGTACATTCACAAGGGTGTGGTGTGCACACATACAGAACCCAAACAAACAGATGAAAGAGAGAAACAAGTGCCTTTGCTGGGATTTGAACCAAGGCTGCCTCGAATACCATTCTGGTTGCACTACGAGCCGTGCCACCAAGGTAACTGGAAAGCTAGGACTCCCAGAAACACCTTACTCTTTCTCCATCACACAACCTGGGGCCACATAGATCATTACATTTTCATTCACAAGGTTGTAATGTGCACATATATGGAACCCAAATAAACAAAAAAAAGAAAGAAAGAAAGAAAGAAAGAAAGAAAGAAAGAAAGAAAGAAAGAAAGAAAGAAAGAAAGAAAGAAAGAAAGAAAGTGCCTTAGCTGGGATTTGAACCAAGGTGTTCTGCAATACCATTCTGGATATGCTACCAGCTTCACCACCAAGGCAACTGTTACAGTATATAGTGTTTTTTCAGGATCTGTGACTGTATTTATTTATTTTTTTGTTGACCGGATAGTACTGGTGATAATGTAGACTCTGTACTGTACAGCAGGCCACAGCAAAGGATAAAATATTTGTACAACAGTTAGTCATATAACAAGAACTGGTCACTGCCAATGATGTCTGTTTGAATGTTTACAATGCAAATATGTTGTGAGCAAAGATGACATAGATGTAATGAAAAGTGCTAGGGTAGCAGGGAATCTGAGTTGTACCCTGAGGCATGTGGGGGGGGGCTTCACTGGGTGGCAGAGGTTTGGGCCAAGCTCCTGCTCCTCAGGAGTCCCCCTCCCCCATGGCTCACATAAGAATCCCTGTCTCTCCTGATGGGAATTACCAAAAGCCCTATCAAGTGACAGCTCACTTGAGGACCACCAACTCACTTAACAATGGCCCCAACTCATGATAGGCCAGTGGATACACAACATCCTGTTTCCAGTGTGTGCCTACTTCTACTGACTTTCACAGCTGGCTGGACTAGAGCACTGGGAGGTTAAGTGATCTTCTCAGTGTTACGCAGTAGGGTTATGAGAATACTTTTTACCAAGTATTCCACCAGTTATTCAGTATTCGGAATTCGGATGAATATTCTGTATTTGGGTTCTAAAATAAAAAAAGGAAAAGACAACATCCCCTTATCCTCCTCCTCCCTGGCCCAGATCCAGTTACATACAGAAGCCCCCATCCTCCACCCTCAGTTAGCACCCAAATCTCACCCTCCACCACCCCAGCACTACATTTTGACATGCCAGAATTTGTTATTACAAACAAAACTGCAATGACAGGCAACCGGCACAACCCACCCCACCACCACGGCCAGCCATTGTGCCTTATAACTGTTGTCCTCCCCCCAGTAGCTAGCAGCAGTAGCCCCCTTCCACACCCAAATGTAAATCAAAAAAGAAGGCAACTGACACAGCCTGCCCTTTTCCATGGCCGAGTCGCATATGCTTGCTCACATATTAAAACCAGCTGATCATGTGATCAGCCTATTTTACTATGCGAGGAAGCATGCACAACTGTCTTCATTCAGAAGAAGGCATTCGGCCATGGAGGAGGGTGGGCTGTGTTGATTGCCTTCTTTTTTGATTTACATTTGGGCGCGGAGTGAGGGGGGACTGCTGCTGCTGCTTGCTACTGGGGTGGGGGGATGACAGTTATGAAACTCGGCTGCTGGCCGTGGAGGCAGGTGGGTTGTGCAGGTCATCTAGCTTTCCTACTTTTTAGTATAAGATCTCTTTCCTGGATCCTGGTGAGCCTAGGGTGAGAGTCTTGGCCAATGCCAAGCTGTACCTATAAAATAAGAATAGCGATGGGGTCACAAAGGATCCGTAGTTCTTTAGGGAGAAAACAGGATGGATAGAGAAGTTTAAACATGAAACAATTATCTGAAAGTTAGGGGCTTGGCGGTGTCCTGTGAGTCCTGTTAAACAAATGGAAAAAGATATTTATTTCAGCACAGGGTCTCTGGTCCAAACAAGTCTCACATGTTTTGCATTATCTAGGTCCTGACCCCAGGTCCTGTAAAAAGCTACAGATTCCAAATAGAAAGGAAAATCTCACATCCTCAATTAGGTTTTCAAATATATTCTGTTCAGAGAAAGGCAGAAGCTACAGGCATTGCTCCAGGGCACTTCTTCAGGAATTTCCATCCACCAGACAGTGCCAGATCTGGGTCTGGTTCCCATTATGGCTCAAAGTTCCAGTTCCTTAAAAACCACACTGGAAGAACAACTCCACACTGATGATGTCTGTACCCAATATTATTGGCTCCACTGTCCCCACATTGCATGTGTCAGTAGCAACCCACATTTCAGTGACAAAAATAGAGAAAAGTGAAGAGGAGTTCGGAATTCTATAGCACCTTTTGTACAAAGTGTATCCCAAAACTCTATTTACAATCCAGGAGAAGGAGGGAAGAGAATGTTGATGCTGTTTTTAGCACAGAGGCAGATTCAAATAGTATACAGGTAGACTGGAGAGAAATTACAGGTTGATCAACCTGCTGCCGGTAACACAGTGTGTAAGTGGCTCTTCCCAGGTACCTCGGGACTCAGACCTGGTTTCCATGTTCACATCTCCGTGATGTAGACAGAGGCTGCTGTCCTTCCCTCCACTCATAGCTTGTTCCTTGTTTTAACAAGCATAGAAGTTTCCAGTAAATGAATGAAATCCTGTCAGATTAAACTGAAGCCATCTGCCCTGATTTTTAGCTTGACTCTCAAGTTTGGAAAGGTGCCTCACCACTTTTTATGATTTAAACAGATACTAATTTATTATGACAAAAGTTGCTCCTCATGCAAGTTACAGTGTACTGCAAACTGTGGCAGACATTTCAAGGAAATTGCAGTTTTGCATGTAGGACAAAATGCTTTACATTGCCATTTTGAGATAAGTAACAGAATGGATGTTAATATAAACAGAAATGCCAAAAAGGGTTTAACATAGTGAGGGAAAACAAATATTTCAAAGAAATGAATGAATAAATCCAGGAAAGTAGAATCACAGAAACATATATTTTGATGGCAGATAAGGACCGCTTGGCCCACCTTGTCTGCCGATTTCGCTATCTACTTAAACTCCAGATCCTAAATGATCAGCAGCTTACCCTCTCTTTCCTATCACTAGGGTTGCCTTCTGTCTATCCCTTACATTCTTGAACTCACTAATCATTTTAGCCTCTACAACCTCTGCTGGGAGGCTGTTCCATGCATCCACCACCCTTTCTGTGAAAATATACTTCAATCAATCAATCAAACTTTGTTTAACCAGGCTATACGCCTTTGAGCAGGCTCATTTACAAGATGGTCCTGGAAGACATAGAGGACATTACCAATACAATGGCAATTGAGAAACTATACAGACAATACAGAAACACAATAGTGCATCTAAACAAGTAAGGAGGACAAAAATTTTTATCAGTTTATGCTCCACTTTGCAACATATAATATGTCCCAGGATGGATACAAAGTTATTCATGGTACAACTGTATAAACATAGCAAACAAAAATACCTATAGCAGTACCTTACGCTGGGAAGTGAGGGTGTGGGGAGGGAGGGAGGGAGGGAGAGGGTAGTGGAGGGGTAGAAAATGGAGTGCAGGGAGGCGGGGGAGTATGGGGAGGGACGGAAGGGGGTAGTGGAGGGGTTGTAGAAGTATGGGAAACGGGATAACTACCCAAGTTCAGGGAGTTGCCAACTGTAGGATTTGGGCAATTATTGATGGCATATGCAATTTTCTTTCCTCACATTACCCCGAGTCGGTTTACCTATGGCGCTTCGACAGCGCTAGTGCCAACATCCCCTACCACGACAGCTTCATTGCCGACTGTCGGCATTGTAGCCACGGGATGTCAACGCTTACAATCGGGGGCTCCTCCTCCACACTCCCCGGTCTCTAAGATTCTAACTCCAAGTTGGAGTTGGACCGGGGTGGGGGAAACCCAGCGAGGCAGTCCCGATCGCTGCACGGACCACCACAGTGACGGGCAGATTTTGCACAATTTCTGGCTCTGTGGTGGTATTCATGGCGGGGATTTGCTGCAGTAACGGTATATGCCCTGAGTCCCCCCCCCAACAGCCTCATATTGTGACCCCTCGTTCTTGCACATCTCTTTTTTTGAAAGATGCTTCCCTCCTGGACCTTGTTGATTCCTCTGAGGTACTTAAATATCTCTATCATAACCCCTTCTTTCCTCCAGGGTATACATATTCAGGTCTTTCACTCTTTCCTCATATGTTTTCTGGTGTATTTCTTTCACCATTTTTGTTGCCCTTCTCTGGACCGCCTCCATTCTGTTAATATCCTTCTGGAGATGTGGTCTCCAGAACTGAATACAGTATTCCAGATGTGGCCTGACCAATTGTTTGTACAGCGGCATCACCACCTCCTGTTTTCTACTGGTGATGCCCCTCCCTATGCACTCCAGCATCCCTCCGGCCCACCCCACCACCTTTTCACATTACTTGTCCACCTTCAGGTCATCCATTATGTTTACCCACAGGTCCCAGTCCAGTTTTGTTGTGTTAGTATCTCCCCCTCCCCCATTTTGTATTCGCTTCTGGGATTCCTGTGGCCCAAGTGCATGACTTTGCACTTTTTTGTATTGAATTTAAGCTGTCACACTCTTGACCACTCCTCCAGTTTGCCTAGGTTTCTTCTCATTTTTTCCACCATGTCAGGTATGTCTACCCTATTGCAGATCTTGGTGTCATCTGCAAAGAAGCTTACCTCTCTTCCAGCCCCTCCACAATGTCACATTGAAGGGGCCCAGCCCCAGAATCGAGCCCTGTGGCACCCCACTTGTCACCACCCTCTCCTGGGATTAAACTCCATTTACCATTGCCCTTTGTGTCCTGTTGCTCAGTCAATTTCGGACCCAGTGTACCACCTTGGGACCTACTCTCAGACTGCACAATTTGTTTACTAGCCTCCTGTGTGGGACAGTGTCAAATGCTTTGCTAAAATCTAGGTAGGCCATGTACCCTGCCCCTCCCTGATCCACCAATCTGGTTACTTAGCCAAAGAAATCTATCAGATTTATTTGACAAGATCTCCCTGCTATGAATCCATGCTGCCTTGGGTCTTGTGCCCCACTAACTTCCAGGCATGCCACAATCATTTCCTTTAACATGGATTTCATGATTGTTCCCATCACTGAGGTCAAGCTGACTGGCCTGTAATTTCTAGCCTCCACTTTGTTCCCACTTTTGTGTAGTGATACCACATTCACTCTACCCCAGTCCTTTGGTACCGCTCCCTCCTCTAGTGATTTGTTAAATAGGGCTGTCAGTGGTGCCCCTAGTATCTACCTGAGCTCTTTCAGTGTTCTGGGATGCATCCCATCCAGTCCCATTGCCTTGTCCACTTTTGGTTTCAAGCATTCCTTTAGGACTGTCTGCCCCGCGAATGGACCGGTGTCCACCTCCCACCCCATGTGTGTTTCTACCCCTAATTGAATTTCCTGCTTTTTCTAGGTCTTCCTCTACACACTCCCCCACCCTTTATTCAACCTCACAATCCCTCCAGTGGCCTTTTTCCTTTCCCTGATATACCCGAAGAATGTTTTGTCACCTTCTTTTACTGATTTTGCTATCCTTTCTTCAGTTTGAACCTTTGCACACCTAACTGCTTTCTCCACCTCCTTCTGCTTTGCCTGGTACATTTCCCTGTCTCCCTCCATGTTTCCTTGTACGTTCTGAATGCCTGTTTTTTCCCCTAACCTTCCTTGCCACTTCTTTTAAAAACCATGGTGTTTTTTTCTTTCTTTTTGTTTTGTTTACTAGCTTTACACAGAGGCCTGTTGTCTCTGCTATGGCTCCATTAAATTTCTCCCACTGTTCCTCCACTTCCCCCTTCCTTCCTCCTTTGCCAGGATTCTCCGGAGGTGTTTCCCTATTTTTGCAATGTCTGCCCTCTTGAAGTCCAGGACCTTTACTTTTGAGTGGCTTGACTCTACTGTTGTCTTCAAAACCACACTGTATGGTGATCACTGGACCCTAAATGTCTGCCCACTGAGAGCTCTGTTATTCTGTCACCATTAGTGAGAATCAAGAGCAGTATTGCTTCCTCCCATGTGGGCTCCTTCACCAGCTGTCTGAGGCAAACTCCTTCCAGGACATCCAAGATGTCTCTATTCCTGGTAGTGGCTGCTGCATATGTGTTCCAGTTAACATCTGGCATGTTTAGGTCCCCCACCAGCAACACCTCCCCTTTCTCTGCCATTTTGTGTATGGTTTCCACTAATACCCTGTCTATTTCTTCCCCCTGTGCTGGAGGTCTGTAGATAACACCAGTGCCCATGGTGGTGCCATTTCCCAGCTCTAATGTGACCCATAGAGCGTCTTCCCCTTACTGTCTTCCTCCTCACACCGTTGTCTTGATCACCTCTCTGATGTACTGTACATAGCCACCCCTCCCCCCTTTTTGCCCTCCCTGTCTCTCCTGAAGATTGTGTACCTTGGTATGGTAACATCCCAGTCATGGTTTCCTGTGTACCATGTTTCAGTGACTGTGATAATGTCTAGGTCTTCCTCCACCATCAAGGCTGCTAGGTCTGGGATCTTGTTTCCCAGGCTCTGGACATTTGTACACATGGTTTTCCATGTTTTGATGCCCCCAGCTGTACCAGTAGAAACCTTTATGAAATCAATATAGCTTTACATGACTAACTGCAGGCTCTGAAGAAGAAGAGTTTCTCAAAACATCGGCCATAGTTTGCAGTATAACATGTATGTGGAGCAACTTCTGCCATATTAAATTAGTATCTGTTTAAATTGTAAAAAGTCACGAGTGAGTCATCTTTCCAACCTTTTGAGTGTTACTCTTAGGCCTTTGTAGGAACAGACTCCTCACACTATTTTTACTATTATATGTTGGGGAACCATGATGGATGTTTCTCTTCAGGTTTTTAGCTTGATGTTTGTGGGATTTTGGCTTATGTTACAGAAACTGAAACTGAAACATACAATGGCACAATCCTTTGGTTAGTGCAAAAGCAAGTTACTTTATTTGGTGCCCAAAAGTGCTGTGCAGCATAAGGCAAAAATGCAAGCAGTCAGATAACAGTAGCACTGGAATCAATCCTACTGCCACCTAGCTGCGTGTTTTTTTGCCTTATGCTATACAGTAGTCTGGGGCACCAAATATTACTTTTGCTCTAACCAAAGAATTGTGCCTCTCTATGTTTTGATGACCCCTCTAAGTGATGAGTGATAATTTGTGTTTGATCTTTCAGCAGTTGTTTCTGAACTGAACACCACAAACCATAGCTCAGATGGCCTTTCCTTGAAATCTGGAACATGTTGCCCAGATGCAGCTTCTGGACTGCCTAAAGAGCCATTTTTACCACTGCTCCATCAAGCAAACAAATGCCCCCTCCACCAGTCATAGCTTGCCTCATAGCTAATTCATACTGTGCCTCTCAAATAACTGTCCCACATTATAAGGGATGACCCTCAATTGACCTTTCAAAACTGCTGTGTACTACACAAGCCATTCTGTCCCAGACTGAAAAGGTGCTGTCCACAAAGGTGCTTACTGAAAACTCCCAGACATTAAAGCAGGCAATTATAATATTCTAAGAAGTAGGTGCAACGGCTAGCTTCATTGTTGCTGAAGGAGATACTATATATAAAAGCTGCAGATGGACACACTCCAGAAATGGAAGGGCACATATACCCACAGAAACAAACTCTGGTCAGAGCCACTATGGCTGCTAATGTACTAACTTGACAAAGGATAAGAAATTAGTATGTGGGTTGGGGGAGGCCACTGCCAACCCCCCCCCCAGTCAAGATGCAGTGCTGAATGGCATTTGCCTGGCCTGCTACCTGACATGATGCCTCCTGATTTCCTTCTGAAGTCAGATTATTTGCATGGTGACACAATATACTGCTGCTGGGCGATAGGGGTGGCCAATATCCTCTCTATGTTCTGTGTACAAAATTGATATTGTAGTGCCTTTCTATGAGATAATGCAGAGGTATAGACCAGTATGAACCTAATGCGATGCCTTTCTGTTTTCCCATCCTATTTATTGATTGTTCCGTGCCATGTTTTTATCTGTGATATAGTTCATTGTTCTGAAAATCAAAATTTAAAAATAAAATTTTTTTTTTCTTTTGCTCCACTGGTAAGTGGCAAAGCAAACCTTTCAAGTGCACACTGCTGGACAACAATAAAAAAAGAAACCCTCAGGGGATTTGTTGGATCTCACAAACATTGTCCCTAGGAACCCTAGAACCCTTGCAATGAAAATCCTATTTAAAGCTCTGTATCTATTGTGAATTTGAATCTACCAAACAGTTTGTACAGCTCAACTATTCATTCTGGTTTTTTTACTCTCATACCCTTAACTCATTATTACCTGGGTGGCCATTTTGTGTCAGGTAAACAAGGGATAGTTCAGACTTCATATTGAACTATTGGAGGTAATGAGTTTATTACCAATCCATACATTTATTCAGCTCATCAATCTGGTTTCATACTTTAACAGGAAAAGAACGTGGTTTTATAAAGTGTTTGCAATACACACTGTATCCCAAAGTGCTTAACAATCCAGAGTTAAAGGAAAGAATGTTGCTGAGATTTTCAGTGCATAGAGAAATTCAAAAAGCAAAGGGACATATTAGAGAGGGATTATAGATATTAAGAGACATGCTTAAGGTCACATAGTGAATAAATGATGGTTGTGGGATTTAAGCTCGTATCTCTACCTTCACAAGTCTGTGCTCTAACCATTGGGCCAAATTTCTTTATTGAAAAATAAATACATTTTGGGAACTGCTGCGCTGCTGTGCTGGTGAGCCAGAATTAAAAAGTGGACTCTGGTTACTTTTGGAGGCAGGCTAAGCGTGGGCAGCTACCAACAACAGTGTACCTGTTCTTGATTTCAATAATGACTTAGCCTCTGTGCTACAGCATACAGCCATTAGGCTATATGCTGATGATACAGCTATAATAGCCTCAAGGGTTAACATCTCGGACCTTCAGATTAAGCTCCAGGCTGATTTTGCCAAGGTTAAGGAGTGGTTCATCGGGTCACAGCTACTCATGAATATAAAGAAAACAAAACTGATACACTTTGCTACTAAAAACAAAAATGTTTCACAGTTACATATTTATACTAATAATAAAACACAAATCAAATCAGTGACTAGTTATTTTTTCTTAGGTGTATTCATTGACCCTCTTTTAACTTTCAATGATCATATTTCTATGATTATTGGAAAGATAAATAAGAAACTAGGGGCCAGATATTCAAAACTTTGCCCAGGGGCAAAATTAGCACTGCCCAGCGGGCAAACTGAGCCCGGAACACAAAGCAAGCCATATTCAAATGGAATAGCCCAGGGCAAACAGCTTCTGAATATAGCATGGTAATGAGGCCATGCAAACTGGGCTGGGAGTGCAGGGCAAACATTGCCCTGGAATAAGACAGCACTGAATAAACAACCAGGAAGTGCAACCCACAACAACAACACAGTACACAACAACGTGAGGGCAGGTACAGGCGAACTACGTGGCCAATGTGTGTGCCAGCAAATGCATGGACTCAGTACGGTTGCAGGAAGCAGCAGATGAGAAAGAACAGTGATCAAAACTTTACAATATTCCCCGTTACCATTGGCGCGGCGCTAACACATTAGCGGGCTAAGCAGTTAACCTGGAGCAAAACACGCTTGCCGGGCTAAAATGTGCCATATTCAAAAGTGCCATGCAAATGAGCCTACTTAGGTAGTCTCTGGGCAAACAACCGGATTAGCATCTCATTTATACCCTGATTTGCACACAGTTTGCCTAACGTTACTGCAGGGTCCCATAGAGCCACCTGTAGGTCAGTCTGGAAGTACAGGGCAGACAAGGTCCAACCGCAGCTCCATCTGTAGGTCAGTCTGGCAGTGCGATGATAGCTACAGGCTACAGGTAAACAGTACAGCATAGCATAGCATAGCATATTCTACCCCAGGGACAGGACAGCATAGGCACAGGTGGTGGTGGTGCAGCATGCAACTGTCACACTGTAGGGCATGCTACAGTGCACAGCAGACACTACAGTAGCAAGGAGACAGTAGTGTGAGGGACGTAGCACTGCCTATGGTGTGTAGGGCAAGTGATGCTGATTGCACTGTACACAGTGACAGGCCCAACCTGCAGGTGTTTACTGACAGTCGACATTACTGTTACACTGTTGTGTGACCCACAGATGCTGTACCTGTGGCATGTGATGCCCACAGTGACATGTACATATCTGGCTTTGTGTGTTGTGGCAGTTGTACAGCTGTGTGGTATGTGGCTGGGGGGGGGGCATATAGTATCCGAAAGGCACACTAGTGTTGGGGTATTCCTGATACTGGCCCATGTGCACTGCATGCTGAGTCCCAGCCTTGTGGCCACACCTGGTCTGTGGCACAGCCTGGCCACCCATACACCTCCCTCAACATCCTCCATGCCCACAGTGCTGCATGTGTGTGCTGGCATCTGTTTTGTCCACAGATATGTGTGGTCAGCAGGTGTGTGCTGTATGGCTACACTGCCATGTTGTCCACTGGCGGCAGGGTCACCACTTACTGCCTGGCATGGCTGGGACTGGTGGCAGATGATGGCATCATTGTGATGCCATTGGTTAGCAGCAAGCTTCCACTATGTTTGGCTTTATCTATGTGTTATATTTATGTATTAGGGTCGCGCCAAGACCAGCGCTAAACCAACCAAATCCCGCGCACAGCCATTTATGTTGCGCCAAAGCTGATTGCCAAGTTAAGACCAGCTTTTTCGTGCATAATCTACCAGGCTAACTGTCGCAGCAGCGCATAAACCACTTAGCGCCGAGCGCTAGCCACTGAATATCGCATTGCACTTGTATTCATGTCAGTTTGCCCCTTGCATACATTATACTTTTGCCTGGCGCTAATGCAGTTTGCCCGCGCTATTTGGCCTTTTGAATATGGCAGACCCGCGCTAATCCCGCGCTAAACCTGCGCAAATGATTTTTGCCCAGCGCAAAGTTTTGAATATCTGGCCCTAGGGGTACTAAGGAGAACTACTAGAGGCTTAAAACTTCAAGATTGGGAAAAGATAGCAGAGCAGCTTATCCTGCCTACTCTTAAATATGGGGAGTTCATTTATTGGATGGCAAACACATGCTTGCTGGGCAAGCTAGACAAACTACAATATAAAATAACAAGACATGTCTTGCAATGTAATTATAGGACACATCCCTGCTTGTTACTAAATGACTTGGGTTGTCAAACCCTTGACATTCAGTGCTCCAGAAACTGGATAGCATTAATTCGTAAATACAAACTATATTATCCCAAACACAGTATTTTGCAAATTCTTTTTCCTACTGTAACTGATTTAAAGAAAGAACTATCCGGGTCAGTCCATGTAAATAAAATTTATCATGGAAAATGTAATAATAAATATGAGGATAAAACTTTGATTTCCTGGGCTGCAGTATACTGGAACAAACTACCACCAACTACACAAGCTGAAAACGCACATAGGGCTATTATAATGGCAGTTAAGGACCTGTTTTCCTTCTCTTGTCAATGTACCTAACGCTTTATTATTTTAAGTTTCTTAATACAATGTTTTTGCAATTGCTGTGTTTGTATATTGTATTATATCAATTTGCAGTATATTTCTGTACTTGTAATGTTATTATTTTATGTGCAACTTTTTTGATATTTGATCAACACAGGATTGTTTTGTGAAATGGACTTAACAGTCCAAATGACATGTTTTCCTATATAAAAATAAAGTTTTGCCTACTTACCTACCTCAGCTAGGATGGACCTGCAGCAGGTTATCAGTGCCACAGCAACCCCTGAGGAGGTGCAGGAAACTTATTGAACTGCAGGGGAGTGTTTGCTCCACCGTAGGGGAATGCTATGTCTGTGCAGTTGTGCTCATACCAGGAAGCGAGAATACAGAAGACAGTAAATCAAATAGACAACCCATGCTGCTGCCAGGGTAATGACCAGCAATTCTCCCAGGCCCTAAGCTATAGACCCCCATCAGAGTGGTGATAGGGCTTGCAAAGTTCAGTGATGGGAGGGCCACTACAGGAGTATGCCCCCAGCTCTGAGAATTGGGTGGATACAGCATAAAGAAACAGATATATACTGGAATCTCTATAATGTTCCAATCTCTGCTGGAGATCTCTATCAAAACATTACAAGGAAAAATGGACGAACACCACAAAAATCCACTGTTCAATTACTCTTTATGGTATAATGCCACACCATGCGATTGGCAACATTTTATGGTCACTTCATCAGGCCACAATTTTTCTTATCTGTGAACGTAGTTACAAGAATTTTTTTGTTAAGAATCCTTTGTAATTTACCTAAAAATGCACCCTGGTGAAACCACTCCCTCACTCTCGGTACTATTGTACCATCACCACTAGTGTTTGTGCGAAATTGGAAAATATCACCGGGTGAAGTATTTCGTGGAATTTGTGCATTTTTAAAAATATTTTGCCAGGTGAAATGTGAAAAATTTCGACACTTCTGGCAGGCAAAATTTTACCCTCGAACTGGTGAAATTTGCTACTAGTGGGCAAAAGTTCACCACCCATGGGCAAAATTTCTTGATTTTGCCACCGGGCCCCCAATCCTTTTTTTCTTATCACTATTTTTCCTCCTTGCAGCCACAGTCCTGCTATTCATCCAGCCACCGCTCCTACCTTCGCCTCTGACCCTGAAGCTGACATGCCCAGCTGACATATTCAGCTATGACCATTGAGAGGGGCTCCCCCTTCAGCCCCCGTGCCCGGCGAGGAACCACTACTGGCACACACCTAATTCAGGCATCACAAAATGGTTATATTAAATGCATGCTGAAAATAGAAAATAGAGTTAAAAATCTACATTTCGACCTTAGGTCTTCTTCAGGAAATATCTAAAAGAGAAAAAAAAACAAAGTTAGTGTAGAAGGGAGGTAAAATGATATATACATATATATATATATATATATATATATATAAGACAAAAGAACCTCTGTGCGTAAACACTGAGGCAAGGGTTACCCTAAAGGGCATTTGGCTGGAAGCCAAGTTTCAAGAAAATAGAAGAAACATTGAATGACATTAATGGTTGTATAACAATACAATAGCTGTTCAGATTTTGCTAGAATTGCATGGTGCCTTCGCGGCACCATGCAATTCTGCTTAAAGTTGGACCAGTACATAACATTCTGTGGTGATTTGCATATGCAAGCCCATGATGCTTGCATTGTGGGGGATGTGTGATTTTTATATATATATATATATATATATGTGGGAAAAGAAGAAATGGGAGGCTCAGGGAGAAGAAGTGATAAATGGTAAGATTAAGAGAGAGAATCTGTAAAACAAAAAGGTGATGATGGGAAAGATAAAGCATAATGGGAGTGAAAGAGCTAGGGAAGTTCCCAGGTGGGGACTAATTAACAGGGCCTAGCAAGAAGGCTGAAAGGTGACAAATGTGTGGGAAGGAGACAGAGATGGAGACTTATGGTGAAAATGAAAAATAAATTAAAAGAGTACAAAAACAAATAGACTATAGGGGAAAAAAAAGGGGGATGGCTGAAAGATGTTAGTGGAAAAAAGTCTATCATTTAAACCAGAGGGCTACTGGGAGCCAAGGCGGATGATCATCTTGGCTTCCATGTTTTTTCTTTGGTCAGGATCCCAGAAGCCCTGCTGAAGGACACAAAGAGAAAGGTCATTGACATTGTGGTCCCTGGAGATAAAGTGGGATACAATGGGTTTAGCAGTTTCACTATTCCTGACTGCTCTGTAATGTTCACTGAAATGGTCAGCAAGACTCCTACCAGTTTCTCCGATGTAAATAGCTGTACACTTCCTGCAAATAATACAATACACCACATTAGTGGAGGTACATGAGAACTCCTTGGTGATGTTAAAAACACCTGTAGGCCCCCGAATTTCAGTCACACTGGAAATAAATTTGCAGGTGTAGCAGCGAGTCCTGTTGCAAGGTTTGGTACCTGGGAGGGAGGAACTGTTAGGAGTAGGTAGGCTGCTTTTAACCAGGAGATTCCGCAGGTTAGGTGACCAGCGGTAGGAGGCAATAGGTGGTTCTGTAAAGGAAGCACCAATGTTAAGGTCAGTTTGCAAAATGGGAAACTTACTGGTGATGATCCTTTGAAGAGAAGGTGTGCTCTGATAGAATTCAGGCATCATCGGCCAGTGAAGCGAGCTGCCATCAAGCTGCCACAGACCATGCTGCTTTCCCCTTTTTCTCCCAATGGGAGCACGGATGTGCAATGACGTCCACACACTATGTGCAAACGTCTGCCGTGCTCCACCCCACTGAGCACCTGCATAGCTGTAGTTCCTCTGGGCATCCCTAGGGACCGCCAGAGTGTGGCATGCACCCACCCCTTTCCCCAGGACTAGGATAGCTGTCATCGTACGCTCAATCCTAGTCCTTCCCTGCCGACCCCTGATGACCTGGACTCGTTCCCAAACCTGAGTTGCCGGTGTGGAGCAAGGTGTGGCATCCAGTGCCTCAACCCTCAGTGCCACTGGGCCACAAAAGGGCCCCCAATCCTTGAAAAAAAATCCTCACCCCTGTACCAGGTGTCTAGTGGTCCCCCCAGCCCACCCTCGGCCAATCGCTAGCCGAATTCAAATCAAGAGAACCCTCCCCCCATTACCCTGAGCCCTGGACCCAGATCTTAGCAAAAAATAAATAAACAATCCCCATCCATGTCCCTGATGCCTAGTGCCCCCCCACCCCCACCGGCCGATCACTGGCTGAATTCAAATCAAGAGAACCCTTTGACAATACTGATGAAGAAAAGATAATTTGTTGTTGTCACTCGCTCATTTGATAGTTACAGGAATATTCTTATAGAGCTGCCTGTTATAGGCAGAGGAAACTGAACAGTGTGCTCAAATGCTAAGAAAGGATATATACAAGCCCATGTTATATTATAAAAAATAGTCCACGTTATGAAGCATATAAGGGTGAGAGCAGCTTTTTACCTCCCATAGCATACTGTACCCAGAAAAAAAAGAGATGATTTGATACCTTTTATTGGACTAACATAGATGTTACAAAAGAAAGTAGGAGCTTGAGCTTTGAAATTACATAGAATTTTTAGTCAGAAAAATAACAGTTGGTTTGAAAAAGTACACTTTTTTGAAGTCCAAATCATGCATAAAAAACAGATAAAAAATTGTTAAAATCCCATTGGCTTAAACTGCTTTTTAAAAATCAGCACAGATGAAACAACAGAGTACCAGAACAAGAAAGGTATGTCAAGGTCAAATGTATTTAATTGATAAGTTTCTTCCCTGAGAAAAGCTTTGAAACACACAGATGAATTAAGCTGAAGAAAATATAGAATAATGCACGGGGTAGTGTGTATAATGAGGATTTTATGGACACCTGAGGTATACAATGCCCTATAAACCATGAGGGCGAAGCCCGAGGGGGTTCATGAGGGCATCTCACACCAAGGGTGTGTATAAAATCCTCATTCACACACACTACCCAAGTTTTATTTTTTATATTTACCTGAATTTAATCAGTAAAAAAAAAAAATTTTTTAAGTTCCAGCTGGACAGCACTCTTGTGCTGCCGCTGACTCACTGCCCTGACCTGAGGTGAAGGAGACTGCCTCGGGAGGTGGGAGGTGCTGGCAGAGGTAGGATCTTGCAGGCAAGTAACTGGGCAGCAAAAGAGGGCCTCAGAATGCCCGACGTTCCAGCACACACTTCCGAACAGATGTCTCTCTTATACAGTAGATGCGGCTCTTTCAGAACGCCATCACCAGGAGACCAGAAAGTTTTAATTAAAAAAAAATACGGTAAAGTTACAAAAGGAGTGAAGGGAGCCACACCATGGCACTGGAGAAAGTATGAACTGCTGCACCAGCTTCTGACAGTCGTACAGGACAAGACCCAACATCGGCACCGAGGAATGAGATGTGGACCATAAGTAAGCTGTTAAATTACTCTTATTGACCTATGTCCCCTCTCTCTCTCTCACAGCGCTGTGGTGATCAGACTTCTATATTTTCTGGTTAGTGTTTTCTCTCTGTCTTCTGGGGTGGCTGAGAGCACTTTACAGCAGAATGTTTGAGATGGGTTCTTGAGCAAACTCCATTATTCACAGTTCGTTATTCACACATGTGAATAATGGAGTTTGCCAGACGCTGCTTACAGTTGATAAACAACACTAACCAGTAAATATTACATAGTATATAATGTTAAAAGCCTTCTAAGTAAGAAAATATCTTTGTTGTAGGCAGAAATGTGGGTTTAAAGACAACCTGTCCTAGTCTAAATTAAGCATTAACCAGCTGTTTCCCGTATTTATATAGTGTAAGTACTATTCAGATATGTTTGACTTAAAAACAGTGTACAATAAGTCAGTATTATTCATGAATATTTAAACTTGTACTGTTTAAACATGATCTATCTGTAACTCTGTAATAAGTTATTAGAGTTTCTGCACATTCAACGCCCAAACCTAACCCAGACCCCCTTGTAACTGAGATGCTGTTATCCTAATATGTCCATGTATCAACATGTGTCCATATATGCCTAATATTATGTACTATTAAATAACAGTTGTAGCAATCCAAATCAAAAACTGAGGGAATCAACTCACCCCGGCAAGTATTAATGTATAATTAAAATCAAACTTAACAAAGACCTCCTAGATTGAGATCTGGTATCCTAATATGCTCATTGTTTTATAATGCGCCAGTATAAAATCAAACTGCTGTATATACATTAACAGTCCTAGAAATCTGAAACAAAACCAATGTGAATCCAACACCTCCCCCTATCTTCTCCCCAAGGGGAACACCAATGCATTGATAATTGGTCAAACAAAATCATATAACCATTTTGTAAGTGAACAAGTAGTCATCACATAACTTGATCCCCCTGACAGGGTATCCCACATCCTGAAGGGTCCTCTCTTGAGTTAGATCTTATTCCCCCTCCTAGCATTTAAGTCACACCTCCTCCTTCTCTTTCTCCTCCCTCTTTAAATCCCTACAGCCTTATCCCCCTTTCTGTCTAGCCCCATAGCCCACTTGCAGGTGCCCCACATCCTGAAGGGGTCTGTCTGGGACACTGCCTATCCCCTTCTCTCTGGTCCCCTCAGTCCCCTTGCAGAGTTCCTTGCATCCTGAAGGGGTCTCCAGGGACACGACTCTTCCCTCTCACCCACCTCACCCTTTCATCTCTTTTTCCCCCTTATCTTTCACATAAGCACTTGTTTTCTTATTAACCCAGCACTTATTATTGTCCACTTTTTCTACCTACTATGCACAACACTATTGTAACACCTGCCTTACAACTGTATGTTAATGTTGATCTTGTAACTTGAATGTAACCTGAACACGACTCTTCCCCCTTCCCCCACCTAACCCCACCCCACCTTCTCTTTCCCCCTTTTATTTCACATAAGTACTTGTTTACTTATTAACCCAGCACTTATTATTGTCCACTTTTTCTACCTACTATGCACAACACTATTGTAACACCTGCCTTACAACTGTATGTTAATGTTGATCTTGTAACTTGAATGTTTAATGTCTCACTCCTATTATACCCCTTCTCTCCAGGTCACACCAGGAGATGAGCGACTTGTTGCTCAGTGTGCCTTCCTGGTGAAAAATTTCAGTATATAAAAAAATAATCTCATTGTTTCATGTACTAGATGCCAAGAGTTTGTGCACATAAAAGAAACAGGCACAAACACTAACTACCTAGTAAATGAGACACCATACCTAAAATGTCCATGTATGAACATGTAAGTAAGTACATTTGACCTTGACATACCTTTCTTGTGATGGTGATGGTACTCTGTTGTTCCATCCATGCTGATTTTTAAAAATCAGTTTAAGCCAATGGGATTTTAACAGTTTTTTTATGTTTTTATGCATGATCTGGACTTGAAGAAAGTGTACTTTTTCAAACCAGCTGTTATGTTTCTGATGAAGAATTCTATGTAATTCCAAAGCTCAAGCTCCTAGTTTCTTTTGTAATATCTACTGTATGTTAGTCCAATAAAAGGTATCAAATCATCTCTTTTTTCTGGGGACCAGGTATTCAGACTGCACCTGGCGGGGGGGGGCAAGCCTGGGTGCAGTGCAACTGGGATGCACCAGTGCCAGGACCAGGTGATATTCAGTGGTGATGCACTATGGCACAACACCATTGAATATGACACAGACTGCACATGGTGCAGTGGCACTGTGCCAGTGCAAGCCACTGACAGGGAGCATGGGGATGCGCCAGTGCAACTGCAGTTGTGCCAGGTGCATCACCCACGATATTCAGTGGTGGGAATGCAAATGAGGATATAATATATGCAAGGTGCAGATGAGGCCATTTGCATGTCATTATGGCCTCATTTGCAAGCCTTGCGCAGGACAGCCTGGTGACTTGTGCCTGGTGCCCTGCACAGCATGATGTTGCACGGTGGGGGTCCCGGGGTATCCCCGGCCCGTAGCCATGATCACTGTTACATGCAATAGAACAAAGCCCTGGTAGTCTAGTGGCCCCCTTCCTCCCTCCTGATTCCCCAATTTCCCAATGAATATAATGTTAGACCTTCCTTGGTAGTCTAGTGTCCCCCCCTCCCTCCCATGTTCCCGATTGCCAGAATAAGACCTTTATGTCAGTCCCTGGTAGTCTAGTGGTACTCCCGCCCATTGCTGCAATCACAGTACAGTGCCATAACATATTTCCCTGGTGATCTGAGTGGCACCCCCACCCCTCCCACCCACACAGGGCCCCTTGCCCCCCGCTCCCCCCGTCATTGGCAGGTGGTTGCAGCCACCACTACACCGCAGCCGTCTGCTGAATGACAGGTACTGTATGGGCTGTAAGCCCACTGGTCTAATGTGGACCAATGGGCTTGCAGTGCATACTGTAACCAGACAGTTCAAATATGTGAATGAAGTCATTCACATATTTGGGACTATCTAGTACAATATGCCCTGCAATCCCATACTGTACCTGTCATTCAGCACGAGCCGGTGGCTCGTGTGGGTTGCAGCCACCAGCTGATGATGGGGGGGCAAGGTGGGCAGGGGTTCTTGGTGGGAAAGCAGGGGTGTCACTGGATCACTGGAGTAAGTAATATGGCGCTGTAACCACTGTCGTGAAAATGGGCCGGGGGTACCACTAGACTACCGAGACTGAATAAAGATCTTATTCCAGTGATCGGGTACATGAGAGAGAGAGAGGGAGGGGCCACTCGACTACCAGGAAGATATAACATTACATTTCTCAGGGCATCAGGGAATCGGGACGAGGGTCCACTGGACTACCAGGGATATGTGTGTGCTTGTGGACAGTGTTCTGGGTAGGTGGCTTGCAGCAGCTGTGTTGAACCCTGCAATACAGTGGCCCACCTGTGGGTGGCTGGAAGTTGTTCCCACTCCTCATGGGCTCAACTTTGAGCCCCCATGTGGCGCACTGCAGGGTTGCGCCAGCATATGAGCTGCACATCTAGTAGTGAATATCGAGATGTGCCACATATGCATGGACATGCCCCCTGCATCTGTGCCGCATGCAATTACATTGCACACTGTCACATCGAGATTTGTACTGTGCCTGGCAGCCCTTTCAATAGCCCACCAGGAGACAATGTGGGGTTGTGCCAGTGCAACTCTGTTGTGCCATGCACAACCCCTTTGAATATCTGGGCCTGGATCTTTTGTCACAAGGACCAATAAGGCAACATGACTAATTTTCTGTAGCAAACTGGAAAAATCTTTGACAATAAAAATAAGGTTCACCAGTAGAGTGCCAATTACTTTCTTTATTTAGTCCCACATCTGGGTTCAAGCAGTCTAGAGTGTACATCCAGTATAATTCTGTTTTTAAGAGAAGACTCACAGTCAATTGATCTTTGTGGGGCTACCACATATTTCAAGGTCCCAGAACCATAGAGAGGACATTGAGTGGCCCGCATTTTCAAACTGTCTTTTGACCACCAAATTCTTATCTTTTTTTTGTATATGTTCACTTTGTGTTCTCCTGTGCATACCCACAACTGTCTTTTTGGTTTTCCAACATACAGTACGTCATACAGGTACTGTAGGAGATTTATAACATCTGTAATTCTGTTTTTAAGAGAAGACTCACAGTCAATTGATCTTTGTGGGGCTACCACATGTTTCAAGGTCCCAGAACCATAGAGAGGACATTGAGTGGCCCGCATTTTCAATGTGTAATATCTTGTCAGAAGACACCAGGAGAAAGGACTGCTGTGTGACTGGACTTCTCTGCTGGGACTAAAGTAGAAGAACTTTTGTACTTGGACCTTTAATTTAGGGTAAAAAAAAACTAACATACAAAACAAAAAAAAAGTGTGTGTGTCTGTCTGGGTTAACTGAACTGAATGGGTATCTGAACAGTTATAGGTGTAAATATCAGGTGGTTGAAAGGACTTAACTGCTGTGAGGTTTAAATTACTGGTAGAAAGATCTAGTAAGTAGGGGGAGTGGCTTAGCTAGAAGGAAGCTACATTTAAAGACTGCCTTAGAAAGATTCTGCTAATATCTTGTCAGAAGACACCAGGAGAAAGGACTGCTGTGTGACTGGACTTCTCTGCTGGGACTATATTGCCCTCCTTCCCTCCCCTCCACCCCACCACCCAAAGCTAGTTCAATTTTTATAGGCACAGGATTTGACTGACAACAGGAACTTCCTGTTTGGGAGCAGGAAGTGAGTGATCACAGAACCACCAAAGACCCACCATCCTAGAAGGGCAAGAGTAGCTCTCTGGCCCCCTCTAGCCACTGGAGGTCTGCCTCTGAGCAAGTAAGTGGTCTACTGAGAAATATAGGATATTCTTGTCATAGAACAGGGCAATCAGGAGCTTAAAGGGCACACAGGCAGAAAGTAAGGAGAGAGAGAGAGAGAGAAAAAAACAGAGGAAAGAGTAAGGATTGAAAACAGTTAAGGGGCCAGAAATAAGACATGATTGGAGTGGTGCAGTGCAGTGGCTGTGGAGCAGCAGTCTTCCGGGAGACGTTCTGGAGGATGCGATGTTGTCCCATCTGCAGGCACCTCTCTGGACTGAGGGAGGAGGTTGCTCATCTCCAGGCTGAGTTGACCAGGATTTGTGGGACCTCCTCTTCCATCCAGGGACCACCAGTGCCACTGCCGTTGCCTCAGAGGTTGCCAAGAAAGAGGAGTGGTTGGACCACAGTGAGCTCCAGGGAGGGTGAGGTGGTGGAACAGAGGCACATCCTCCAGTTGTACCTCTCCACAATTCCTATGCCATTCTGGCAAAGTGTGGTTCCTCTATGGAGGCACCCGCAATGGAGACCAAGGAGGATGCTGGGAACCTCCACAAAGGAGACCCACAGGAGGGTGGCAGGGGACTCTGCAGGGGAAGGAAACAACTCCTGGTGGGGGACTCCATTGTTAGGAAGGTAGAACTGGGGGAGGAAGGGGAGAGGGAGATAAGGTGCCTGCCTGGCACCATGACTTGGAGGGACAGGGAGCGAATCCTCAGGATTGCCAGACCAGCTGCACAGGGGAGGGAGCTGGATGTCATTGTCCACCTAGGGACAAGTGGCCTGGATAAGAAAGGGATTAGAGAAGTGCAGGAAGAGTTTGTGGAATTGGGGAGGGACCTTAGTCAAGTAGCACGCATGGTAACCTTCTCGGAGGTGCTGCCCATCTATGGCACAGGAGAGGCTAGGGTGTTCCGCACCATGGGATTCAATCAGTGGTTGAAAAACTGGTGTGGAGCTCAGGGATTTGGCTTCATTGGGGACTGGGGTCCACCTGGAGTGATGCAAGCCTATACTGGCATGATGGGCTGCATCAGTCCGGGAGGAACCAGGATCCTAGGTGATAGGTTCTGCAATGCTTCGTTGTGGCTTTAAACCTTAGCCAAGGAGGCACTGGAAAGGAGCAGGAAATCCTAGCCCCCAAATAATCACGGTAGTAAGTGTGGCAAACACCAACTTAGAGGTGTCGATAGGGAGAAGGGCAGGGTAAATGGAGAAAGTGACAAAGGCAAGAAGGACAGGGATGGGGCAAAAGGGAGTAAGACCATCAGGAAATGGAGGGTAATGAGTACCAATGCCCGTAGTCTAGGCAACAAGCTCCCTGAGCTGGTGGCCTTGATGGAAGAGGGATGCCTGGATATCATAGCAGTCACAGAAACATGGTACACAGAGAACCATGACTGGGATGTTAACATACCAGGGTACATAACCTGCAGGAGAGACAGGAAGGGGAGAAGAGGGTGAGGAGTAGCTCTCTTTGTAAAGGAAGGGATAAAAGCAACTGAACAAAAGAGTAAACAGGAAGGAGAGGAGTCACTGTGGGTCACCTTGGAGACTGGAAAGGGCACCACAATCCACACAGGGTTGTGTACAGACCCCCATGTCAGGGGGAAGGAATGGACAAGGATATGATAGAAGGCATTCTTAGAATGGCAGAGAAAGGGAGATACTATTGATGGGAGACCTGAATATGCCAGATGTTAACTGGAGCACATTTGCTGCAGCCACATCCAAGAGCAGGGCCATTCTTGATGCCCTTCAGGTGGCAGGCATTAGACAGCTAGTTTGGAACCCACTCGTGAGGGAGCAATCTTAGACCTCGTGCTCTCAAGCGGAGGCAGTGAGAGGATCTCAGATCTAGAAGTGGGTTGCCATCTGGGACAAGTGACCATCAAACAGTGTGGTTCACGTTAAACTCAGCTACAGAGTCAAGCCATACAAAAGTGAGGGTACTGGACTTTGGAGAGCTGACTTTGGCAAGATGGGAGAGTGCCTCAGAAAAGCACTAGCAAACAGGCTAGAAGGAGGTGTGGAGCAACAATGGGGAATCATCAAAACTGCCATCACAGAGGCAACAAGCCTTTGTGTGAAGCAAATAAACAAATCAAAATGAAAGAAAAAGCCACTATGGTTCTCAAAAGAGTGGCTGTGAAAGTCAGGAAGAAAAGATAGCATTCCGGAATTTATGAAACACAGAAGGAGCAGGACAGAGAGCTGTACCAGTTAAGGCAGAAGGAAGCAGGAGGGAAGTCAGAATAGCAAAGGCCCAAACTGAGGAAAAAGATAGCCAACTCAGTTAAGAAGGGGATTAAACCTTTTAGAGGTACATCATGATAGAAAGACAAAGGGAGGGATAGTGAGGGCTGAATAGAATGAGCGATTGGGTGGGCAGAGGGGACAGTGAAAAGCAGGGATACTGAACGAATATTTCTGCTCAGTATTCACAAAAGAGGAGGGAAGTGCCTAATCCAATTAACAGAAGCACTCTTGATAGAGGGTCGATCCCAGTCCTTTCACAGAAGAAAGGGTTCTGCAAGAACTCCTAAAACTGAAGGTGGACAAAGCAATGGGTCCTGATGGAATTCACCCAGAATTCTAAAAGAATTAAGGGAGGAACTAGTGAAACCACTGGCTACTCTTTTTAATAAATCATGGGAGGATGGTGTGGTACTCGAGGACTGGAGGAAGGCGGATGTGATTCCCCTTCACAAAAGTGGGACCAAGACAGAGGCAGAAAACAACAGACCTGTCAGTCTGACCTCTGTGGTAAGGAAAGTGATGGAGTCACTTCTGAAGGAAAGAATAGTTGAGTACCTAGAGGCCAGTGGAGCACAGGACCCAAGGCAGCATGGATTCACAGTGGGAAGGTCATGTCAGACGAATCTAATAGATTTCTTTGACTGGGTGACCAAAGTAGTAGACCAGGGAGGGGCTGTGGACATGGTCTACCTAGACTTTAGCAAGGCATTTGACACAGTTCCACACAAAGATTAATAGTCAAATTAACCAGCCTGGGAGTGGGTCCCAGGGTAGTAGCCTGGTAAAACATTGGCTTCACAACAGGACACAGAAGGTAATTGTAAATGGAGCCCACTCTGAAGAAAGAGAGGTTACTAGTGGGGTACCGCAGGGTTCAGTATTGAGTCCAGTCCTTTTTAATGTCTTCATCAGTGACATTGCAGAGGGACTGGAAGGAAAAGTATGCCTTTTTGCAGATGATACAATGATCTGCAACAGGGTTGATACACAAGGAGGCGTGGAAAGGATGAAAAGGACTTGGCAAGGTTGGAGGAATGGTCAGAAGTATGGCAGCTAGGATTCAATGCAAAGAAGTGCAAATAATGCACCTGGGAAACAAGAACCCAGGGGAAGAATACACAATGGGTGGGGAGGTAGTAACAACAACAAAAAAGAAAAGGGACCTGCGGGTAATCATATCAGATGACCTTAAGGTTAGCAAGCAATGTGAGAAGGCAGTAGGGAGGGCTGGGGGTATACTGGGATGTATAGGGAGAGGCATCAGCAGCAGAAAACAGGAAGTTGTTATTCCTCTGTACAGACAGTTGGTGAGACCCCATCTGGAGTACTGTGTCCAGTTCTGGAGACCCCATCTCCGCAAGGACATAGACAGGATATAGGTAGTCCAGAGGAGGGCAACTAAAATGGTGCAGGGTCTGCAAGAGAAGCCATATGAGGAGAGACTAAAGGAGCTTAATATGTATACCCTTGAGGAAAGAAGGGAGAGGGGGGACATGATAGAAACTTTTAAGTACCTCAGTGGAATCAACAAAGTCCAAGAGGGTAGCATCTTTCAGAAAAAGAGACTTGCAAGAACAAGGGGACACAATTTAAAGATAGAAGGAGGCGGTTCAAGGGCAATGTGAGGAAGTATTATTTCACAGACAGGGTAGTGGATGCATGGAACAGCCTTCCTGAGGAGGTTGTGGGGTCTAAAACTGTGGGAGAATTCAAGAATGCATGGGACAGACATAAGGCAATTCTTGTGGGGGGTAGGAAGAAATAGGCTGTTGGTTAACTAGGATCTACGGCCTATCCTGTAGGTAGGGAAATGGGCAGACTAGATGGGCCAAGTGGTCCTTATCTGCCATCAAAGTCTATGTTTCTATGTTCTATGTTTCTTATAACAGTCCACTGTGCAGCTGATACTGTATGTTGCTTAATGATATATTTCACACTGTAATATGGCAAAGGAAAATGGCCCGTGCTCATTAGGCAAAATACATCACCTGACCATAGACTAATTCTCAGTTAATCCACAGTTGCACTCCAGAGAGTACCTGTGTGTTGTGGGAGTGCACTCATGATCTGCAGACACAGAAGATGGGTCCATGTCAGTTAAATGGCAATGTAATTCCATGGGCAGCTGGCTGAGCAGGGCCAAGAAGTATATCCCAGGAGTTCACAAGGAAAAATCCTGGTTCCCAGAATTTCCATCTGCTGTGTTTGTGAGACTATAGAGAGGCTCACCCACTGATCAAGTAACACATGATACTCCTACCCTCGGTGTGCGGATATGGAGCGTTAATACTTACAGCGAGAAGGGCAGAAATAAACAGCTATAACATGCTTGAGCAGCATTGTATCAAGGTGATATGGCTGCTGATCTCTCCCTTGGTGAGCTCATTTATCTTGTGCAAAAATATTCTGTGTACTTTTCTGGGGTTTTTTGCATGCCTCCCTTGTCTGCTGACAGACAGACAGACACAGCAAGAAAAAAGGGCCAGTGGCGATAGCAGCACAGAAGAAACAGGATCGCAGAGGGAATGGGCGAAGCTATCAGAGAGCGTCCGATGAATGGAGGTGTGTTTGCACTGTGTGCTGGGGCAGGAACCAGGGCTTCGGTGAGGAAATACACAAGAGAGGTGGGGGGACCACGCAGTGTCAGTTTGTGTCTGTTTGTGTCTCTGTAGCCCTCAATGTCTTTTGTGAGCAAGATAGGTGAGTCTGGATGTGGAGTTTTCCAACTTTTGGAGTCAGAAGGCCAGACACATGCAGTAGTCAGGGCTGTAGTGAGACAAGATGTCAAGCAAATGCTGAGTGCAAGAACAGCTCATTTATGAAGGTTCCACACTATTATGGAGGGTAAACAGACATACAAAGATCAACATAGTTGATCCCAAGGAGTACCTTTTCGGTTCACAGGCATGTCTGATACTGAATCCTGCTAAGGAGTGGAAGCCACCCAGCCTGGGCATACAGGTCACAGGCAGTGCCCATAAGACATCTACAGGCTTTGTTGAGCACCACAGTTATCCTACGGAGGGCAATAGGGAAAGCTGAGCCATATATGGCCAGGCCGTAGTCAATGATGGAGATGACAGAGCTATGAACTGCCAGTCTAAAGCCATCCGCAGTCATACAGTGCATGTGCCTGAGTAGTAAGCCAATCCGAATATTAGCAGCCATTGCAACATTATCAATGTGTTGTGAATAGGAGAGGGAGCTGTCCAATGTGATGTCAAGATATTTAAACTGCATGACGTTTTTTAAGCTCAACACCAGAGCAGTTCCCGATGACGGAGGACTGGGATTTATGCTTGCTACGTGCACTACAGAATAACATAACCCTAGTTTTGTTGTAGTTCAGTACCAGTTTGTAGGAGCGGAACCACTCTTCAACACCGGATGGAGAGACCCAAGGAAGCTGTGTTCTCGAAAGTACTGGTAATGAGAGTGTCAAAAAAATCAGGTGGAAGGACATTGCCCACATCTGAAAATGCATTGTTGAAGGTATTGGTTATAGTGCCAAGGTCTAGCGTAGCTGTTCCATTGATGCTGAGCATAGCAGGTGGCAGCTTGGAATCCTTCCCAGAGAGGTGTTTCAGGTTACTTCAAAATGTTTTACAGTCACCCCAGGAGTTAGAGAGTGTTTCCCTGAAATATTTGCTTTTTGTATTTTGAATAGCTCATGTGCATTCATTTCTTGCAGCTTTGTATTTTTGTACATCTACTTGCCTAGATGTGGCTCGAGCACAGTGCCAGAGGTGGTGCCTTAGTTTCAGATGAGTAATGAGCTCAGGGGTTATCCATGGGTTGGAGCGTCCTTTAACCTTCTTCTTTCTCACAGGCACATAGGTGTCGCAGGCCACCATAAATTGTTTAATGAAAATATCAAGTGCTATGTTAGTATCATTGACAGAATCAAGTTGGGTCCAGTCCAGTCTACGTAGATGTGTTCTGAGTAGTTCAAGGTGCCCCTGTTTTAGCACCCTGGTATATATTAACTTAGGAGGGGGTTTATTGAACTTACTAGACCAGACACAGATAACCGGCAAGTGGTCACTTATGGTGTCAGGGAGCACGGACACCTTAAAGATACATTCTAGCTGATTAGACAGTGTCCAGTCAAGTAAGGTATTTGACCCTGTCTTGTAGTCACATCTGGTGGGAGTGGAGACAAGCTGAGTGAGGTGCTGTGCTATGACAGCGTACTTACAGAAGCAGGCATCAGACGAGAGCCAGTTTATGTTGAACTCTTCCAGTATTATTGTTTCCAAGTTATGATGCAGGCCCATAGTAGCCCATGATGTTATTGAAGCCATTAGCCTGGTTATTTGCGGGTAAGTACAGAGACGCTATGGTAAGCACCTTGTTGTGAGCCGCAAGGAGAACTTTGATGGCAAGGACCTGCGATGGGGATCCAGGTTTAGGCATTGGTATGGCGTGGCCCATTAAAGTATCCCTGAGATAGATGTCAAAGCCACCACCATCTTTTTCAGTCCTGTCCTGCCTAAAGATAGCATATCCTGGTATTGTGACTGCAGTGTCAGGTATTTTTCGGTTTAGACACGTTTCAACAACAGAGAGGATGTCAGGATTGTGCTGTTGTACCCAGGTTTGGAGGTTATCAAGTTTGCTGGGAAGGCTACAGACATTGATTGATGCCAGCATGAGAGGCCCAACCTTCCCGCACCCAGGGTGTGCGACTGGCCCAGCTGGCCCAGGGCTAGGGTGGATATTGCCAGACAACAGAAGAAGCATTAGCAGAAGTCTCAGGAAATACACTTTGAGCATTTTGCAGAATAGTTTGTTAGTTAGACGTCTTTCCGTTTTAGGCCTACATTTGTGAGACTGGGCTGTGAGGCAGAGTGGTATTGCCATTGTGGGATAATTCTTGATAGTGCTGGGGGCTTGTTTCCTTAGAAGGTAGGCTAGGAGCCATCGTGAGGTGCAGTGATCTGAGGTATTATAGTCAGGTATTCCAGTGGCCATGCCTTGTACGAGGTGTATGTTTCTAGGTAGCATGTACTATTAGGGAGATTGTTTTGTGGTGCCCTCAGAAACACTAGGGCAGGACACAACTGCCACCAATACTAGCTTGAGAGCCAGGGTCATGCAGTCCATGCTAGCAGCCAACAGGGTATCATTTGCATAATATACGAACACACAGACATATGAAATTAGCAGCAGATACAGGCCTTAGGGTTTATCTGGTCTGCTCGAATGTGCAGCACTTCAGCCATTTAAACTGCAGCTGCCCCCCCCCCACTGTATTTCCTCCTACTTCCTTCTCACCCCCCCCACCCCACTGTCCACACACAGTTTGGACTTCACAGTCCACCCACAGTTCAGACTCTCCCTTTGATCTTGTCCCACCTCTCTTAAAGCTGCTCACTGACCTCAATGATACCGCCTCCTCAGGCAGTATATTCTACCCTGTAATCACCCTCTCCATGAAATAGTGCCTCCTCGTTTCCCTCCTGAATCTGCCTCCTTTCCAGTTTCAGACTGTGTCCTCTGGTTTCCCTCCCACCTTTTAATCTAAACATACCCTCAGTGTTAACTCTGTTCATGCCCTTTAGGTACTTGAAGGTCTCAATTATATCCTCCAGGGAATATACATTGAGCTCCCTCAGTCTCTCCTTATATGGTTTATCTCCCAAACCAAGGATCATTTTTGTTGCCCTATGCTGTACTCCTACTAGAGGCAGTATAGCGTAGTGGTTAAGGGCACTGAGCTGCAAATCTGGAGACCTGGGTTTGAATCCCACAACCCCCACTTGCACACTCTGTGATCCTGAGCAAGTCACTTAACTTCCTTGTGCTCCCAGGTCGCACCTGGAAGCAAGCTTTGGCTTAGTGTGCCTTTCCCGGTTAAACAATTTCCCCTTTCCTCCATTTAAGTAGGGACACCAGTACTGTACACGGTACTCTAAATGTGGCCTGACCAGGGATCTGTACAGGGGCAGAATGAGTTCTTCTTTCCTAGAGGTGATTCTCCTTATGATGCACCCCAGCATTTTATTAACCATTGCTGTTGCCCTCCTGCACTGGGCTGAATGGTTAATTTCCCCTCTTACTAGTACTCCCAGATCCTTCTCCTCCATTAACATGGATAACTGCACTCCCCCACAAAGAAAATTTGATGAGACACTAGCAGCTGTAATAACTAAAAAGTACTTTTCAGAAGAGATCTAAGTGGTCAGTTGCTAAGGGTTCTAGCCAGTAACCCGATAAGGGTTTCTATGGTTATTTATTTATGTATTTCAGAAGTTTTACCAGGAAAGATAAACTGAGCTGATAACAGTTTGTTTCCAGATGCATCCTGGAGGAAGGGGTAGAGGGAAAAGAGAACAAACATAAGCAGCAAAATTACATAAAGTTGCATGTTAGGAGGAAGACCAAGCAACAAACACTAAGCTATAAATAAATATCTAGTTATCTAGTAAATATAGTTATCTAGGTACACAGATGCTTTATGGGATCGAAGTAGCCCAATGATCCTTCACCAAGTTCTTTCCCTCCTCAGCGTGCATGTTAAATGGAGATGGTAGTTTCTTCTATAACCTCAGTAAACAGGAACAACTCACTGCTCACCAGAAAGAGACAAATCATTTGAGGGTAGGAAGACCAAAATGCTGTCTTAAGAAACGTGTGTAAATGAAGTGAGAAAGCCTAGCTAAGTGTAATTTATTGGTCCTTTTCCAAATCCAAATGCTCATGGGTACAGAAACAGTTTATGGACCTGCAAGACAATTGGCTCAGAAACTTAATTCCTTCATAGCTATCCTAGCAGTTCTTTCTTGTAATGTTATTCCTCTCCAGGGATTCTTCCAGTTTCAACTTAAGAGCATGAAGCTACAAAACTCAGATCTATTAAGAGACTACCAAGAGACACAAACAGAAATGGTCAGTCTGAATGTATAAAAGCCTCAGTGGTTTCTGTTCAACCAACATGTTCAATCCATTATATGAGGACACTCCCAAGTTTATCAACTCTGACTACAAGTCAAAAAGGATTTTTTTTAACAATTTACCTAGGATAGCCCAGCTAAGATGCATGATCTTGTTTTCAGTGACATCCTGCTTCTTCCCATTGCCACAACTGGATGGACTCGAGAAATGGGTAGGTCGGGGGGGGGGTTAAGTGACTTACCAAGGTCACACTGAGTTTGTGGTTGTATCAGGGTTTGAACAGTTGATCGCTTGGTTCCCAAGCTGTTACACAGTCTACCATACTGTCTCCATAAACCTCCATTCTACTCATTCATAGGTCATGCTTGGTGAGAAACTCTTTGCTGTCACAGCTCCCACCACCTGGAATACTCTCCCTAAAATATAAAAACCTCCAAAGAAATAAAAAAAAAGTTAGGTAGCCCATGTTCTCGTACCTCCACAGCCCTTTGTTATAAACCTGTCTATATCCATCGGTGAGCTTTCCACACCAGTCTTCAGATCTACCCCTTCTCAATTCCTCCCTAAATCATGTGTATATTTACCATTTAAACTCTGCTTTGTTTTGCACTGTATTGCTATATCTCTCCTAACAATGTAGCACAAATTCATCCAACAGATCCACCCTCATTTAAGTAATAATATTTCCTTATTCTGCTCCAACAATAATTTAAACATAAACCCAATTAATTCTGGAGTCACTAGTCTGTTTTTAATGGTACACCTTCTCCTTGTTTCACATATCTACTAAAATAGTGTCCCTGCACTAGGTGCAGGCTTTTTCTCACTATCAGTACTATCAAATAGGAAAGGAAATTCCAAATCAAACAGTAAAAGGAAATTCCAAATATCACCCCCTTATTCTTGCTTTTTAACTTTTAACGTAAAAAAACACATTTATTGACTGATGGGGTTCTTTAAATGGGACATTATTTTCTGTGATGTCAGCAATGTCTAGCTCAAATACAATGAAGGGGAGAGTACTGTATTATACAAATAAAGTGTGGAGGGCCTATAAAGGGTGTTACACATAGCATCCAATATTTTTGACCCAAACAAGTACCCACCATCTTGCACATTATGAGTGGCAGTGGACATTTACACCGGAACTTATGTTAGAGCAACTTAAAAAAAGCTGGACATCTATTTTTTTTAATTCTGTGTTTATGCCACCTGCATGTCACAGCACATACTCTCTCTGGAATCCCTTGGAGCCTGGTTCTGCTAGACCCTCTCCCTCCATCAGCTGCCTTATCCCCCCCCCCCCCCGTGGGGTACAGGGGATTTAGACCTCCTACTGCACTGTCCTCATCAAGATACAAGCTGTGGGATCCAGGACCATTCTTCTTTGTTCCACCAGGGTCAGTTGTCCTTTGGAGCAATATGGCAATTTTTCCTTTATTTCTCCCATCCCTCTGATGCAAATGCACTGGGGAGGTCCTAGGCATGTGGGCATGCTGATTGTGCTGCTGTGCCAAACTGGTGGCCTGTGACCATCCCTCCCATGGTATCCTTGACTGCACTGCCACCTGTGGTCACCCATGTGGCAATATTGCAGCAAGGGTGGCAACCCACCCTTCCCAAAGAAGGAATGTATCCACTGAGATGCTTAATTTTCCTCCCCCCAGTCAGCCCCCAATGATCCAGTCTTGTCCCTGAAGCTGGGTTATTTTATTTTATTTATCTATCTATCTATCTATCTATCTATCTATCTATCTATCTATCTATCTATCTATCTATCTGAATTCTGGTACCTAGGTGAGCATGCCGAGACAGTACAGTCCCTTTTTCAGCAGCAGGGTTGTCAATGTTGCAAGTGGTTGTGCTACCACTGCACCAATGGGCCCAAAGCTGGATATCTGAGACTTTTCTCAAACCGTGGGAGATCCTATTTTGTTGGTCAAATAAAACTGTGAAATTTCAGAAATCTATACATAGCCCTTCCCATGTGAAATGTGCAACAATCCAAAAACAAGGTTTAAAGAGAGCAGAAGTGTATCCCATGCAGCAGGCTGATAACATTTAAAGGGAATAGGGATCAGACGCAACCCCACTTTAATTTCCCCAAGTTAAAACTGAATACACTTGGACCATCTAGGCAGTTAAAGGTGAGTCCACATTACTGTTGAAACTGCTTGAAAAATACTAGAAATGCCTTGCTGGTGCCTGTTAGCAGAGAGAAAAAAGACAAACATAAATTGTCTTTATAGCTTCTCATCATTAAAATTCAACATTTTCAAAATTGTAAACAGCAACTCACTCAAGTTCCCTGTGTTTCACTTCTCTCCATTGCCAGAGGGGATGGGGAAGAGTGCCGTTGATCACGGCTCTGATGGGGGGGGTGGAGCAGGAAGGAGTACCGCCATGTATGGTTTCATTGCTGGGGAAGGTGAGAGATTAAGAAGGAGTGTTCCCCCAGTTTGAGTTCCTTGTTGGGGTGTGACAGAGCAGAAAGGAGTGTTATCAAGTGTGGCTCCATTTCAAGGGGGAGACCGGGAAGGAATGCTGCCAAGT
The DNA here is from genome assembly GCA_016271365.2 of Neoceratodus forsteri. Taxonomy (NCBI): domain Eukaryota; kingdom Metazoa; phylum Chordata; order Ceratodontiformes; family Ceratodontidae; genus Neoceratodus; species Neoceratodus forsteri. The sequence goes on from CM028138.1 coordinate 125,570,113, forward strand.
TCAGCTCCATTGCTGGGGGGGGGGTGATGGGGAATGAGTGCCATCAAGTGTGGTTCCATTACTGGGGAGGTGGTTGGGAAGGAGTGCTGTTGAGTCTGGCTCTGTTGCTGGGGGGAATGGCTAGGAAGGAGTGCCACTAAGTATGGTTCCATTGCTGAGGGGGGGCTGAGAAGGAGTGCTGTCAAGTGTGGCTCTGTTGCTGGGGAGGTGGCTGGTAAGGATTGCCACCATGTACAGCTCATATGTGAAGAGGTGCCTGGAAAGTAGTGTCACTGAGTGTGGCTCCATCATGGGGGGGCGGGTAGCTGTGAAGGAGTGCTGCTAAGTGTGGCTCCATGGTTGGGGGGACTGTGGCTGGGAAGGAGTACCATCAAATGTGGCTCCATTGTCAGAGGGGAGCAAGAAGGAGTACCGAAGACTGCAGTTTTGTTGCTGGGGAGAGAAAGGAATGCAGTGGCAGAGTTGCCCATCAGTGCCCTTTGTCACATACTCACAGTGTGACCTGGAGCAACTGAGTTACGCTCCCGGAGCTTCCCCTCACTCTCCCTCCTTTGGGAAGCTCTCTCTTTCCATTCCTGGGGGAAGTGGAGGGAAATAGTGCCACTGAATGCTGCACCAATGCTGGGGAGAGAGAAGGAAGGCTTGCTGGGGGGGAGCAGGAAGGAGTACCACCAACCTTTGCCCAGGAGAGTGGCAACCAGAAATGCTAGTGTTTGGGTAGAGAAAGAGCGTTAAGGACCATTTCTAGTCTTTTATCAGTCACAGTCTTGCAATCTCACAGAGCAACTCACTCAGTAATGTATCAGAAAAATCCGCCAGATTGGGGGGGAGATTAACTTTTTCAACTAAAGTGTACACAGACCCTCCAGATGCAACAAAGTCCACTCACAGATTGGCTAATCAGCACCCCAGCTGGAAATCATCATTGGCTGTGCCCTTAGCACCACTTCCACTTCACTTTCCTTCATATATTCTTGTGTGTTAGCTTGTAAATCAGTCTACTCCCTTCTTTGTACATGCCTTAATTTTTGTTCAAATTTCATACAGCCTTGGGAGTTTTTGCTTTTAATTGTGTACTGTTCCCTACACTGTATTTGCTTTGTGGTATTTAATGTTATTTTTTGATTGTTTGTCAGACAGCTTTCATTTAAGAGTTAAGGTGCTCTGAATGTTTTCTCAGCCTTTGTTACCCCAGTATGAATTTTTCTGTTTAATTTCTTTTCCTTTTTTCTATCTCATAAACCCCACCTGTTCACTGCTTCTTCTCTATCCAACAAATGGTTTGATTGTTTTCCTGATTGTTCTGGGCTGACCCCTGAGTTCCCCCTCCCCCTGTTTCTCTCACTCTCTCTCCCTCTCTCCCCCAACTCTCTTCAGTGCCCTAACACCTATTCTACTAATTCCCATGTCTCCAGTGCCCCTGCTGTTTCACTGTCTCCTGACCCTGTCTGCCCCTGCCCACCATTTAAACTCAACTGTATAATAACATACTCTTTCTCCCTTACCCTCCTCGAGGACCCATTCTCCACTCTCCCTGCATTGCTGGATGGCCTTCCTGGCCCAGCTGCCTACTGCACACAGCCAGCACACCTGCCCGCTCAAGAAGGTACACTTCCTGAAGAAACCTTGTGTCTGTTTGCTTTCTGGCGTGAGTCTGCCAGCTCACAGATTGGCTAATCATTTCCCCAGTTGGGGACCATCATTGGCTGCACCCTTAGCACCTCTTCCACTTCGCTTTCCTTCACATTTTTTTTTAATCTCCCCATTTTCCCATTTGCAAGTTATACATCGCTACCACTTGAGGGGATTGTTACTACATCTCTTTCTGACTAGGTTAATTGCTGATTACTCATTACTGCAATGCTATCAGGACAATTTAATAGTACCACACTGAGTTAAGTGCCTTAGGGATTCTAACACCCACATATCTAGTAACCCTCATCAACTTAAAGGTAATCATGAAATTAAAGGTGAGGCTCCTACCACTATGTTAATTAGGCAGCCTCCCTCATCTTAATCTCATCTCCCTTCCTAATCTTGTGTCTACTCTGGCTCACCCCTGTCTGTCCTCTTAAATCTGTCTTTTGTGACTGCTACTGTACCAATCTTGAAGCATGCCACTGTCCTCCCCCTACCCAAGGGTGGCGACTCTACCTCCACAGACAACTATCATTCTATTTCCTTGCTCCCAACCCTGGCTAAGGTGCAGGAACACCTTGTCCTATCTCAGCTTTCCTCCTTTCTTGATGACTCCTCTTTCTTCACTCCTTTTCAGTCAAGCTTTAGGAAAAAACAATCTACTGCCACCTCGCTACTGAGGCTCCCTGACTCTATTACCTCTGGAATGGATAGTGCCCAGGTTGCATCTGCCATATTTGTCGACTTAGCCAAAGCTTTTGACACAGTCTCTCACACCCTCCTGCTGATTAGTCTCACCTCAGCTGGCCTCACTCCCACTGCCACTAATTGGTTCATGGCCTATCTGACTGGCCGGTCACAATCAGTTCACATAGCTGACTCCATATCCCCTCGTCTCCCCATCATCACTGGATTCCCACAGGGATCAGTGCTTGGCCCCCTCCTTTTCTCTATTTTTCTGAATGACTTCCCAAAGGTTTGCTTGTCTGCATGCATACATTTATTTATTTAGTTATGAATGACTTTGTTAACCGAGCAGGTGTGGTGATCCCAGGGATCGTTTTCAGGCATGACGCGGGCCACGTAAGGCAGCATAGAGTAGAAACATCAAAATAACAAGAACATAACAAGAGCAGGTAATACATAATGAAAGGTTACAGTTGTTACATTTGACAATACATGGTGGCAGTAGTTGAGGGACAACAAATAACAAAGCAATGTAAGGCTCATAGTGGTACAGTTTCAGTAAATAAGAGTACCTATTTGGCCCTACCCCTGGAACCTATTGGGGAGGCTAGTCCTTAAAGCAGTGGCAGGTGGATGCCAACAGGAGCCAGTCTTTAAGGAGAATCTTGAACTGGCGGTGAGTGTTTATGGTGCGCAGTTCAATGGGCAGCTTGCTCCATAGTGTGGGGGCTGCTACAGACAGGGCTCTAGTGCCAATGTTTGTGGCTACCTGGGGATTTTCAGGCATACATATGTATGCGTATGATACTGTTATATACACATCTTGAATATCTATCAGTAATGTGACCACCACATTCCAGCAAGACTTAAATAAGATCCAGCTCTGGTTTAGATCACACCAGCTCTTTCTGAATGCCAAGAAGACTGTCTCCATGAACTTTGGCACTAGGCAGAGACTCTCAGAGCTAAATGTCATGCCCACCTTCCACACCCTTGATGGGACTACTCCTGAGGACACCTCCTCATTTCGATACCTTGGGGTATGGCTGGACCAACACCTCAGCTTCTCTGTTCATATCAATGCCATTCTGAAAAAACTGCACCCCAAGCTACTGTAGGTGCATTGTACAGAAACAGTAAGTGCATCCCGCTTATGACAAGGCATGAGATTATACAGAAGATGGTCCTCCCTATTTTGACTACTGCAACATAGTCTACAGTGCTGCTCCATTGTCTGTCCTAACCAGACTAGACACCCTCTTTAACTCTTTCTGTCACTTCTCTCTTGACTCTCCCCCTCTCACTCACCACTGTGACCTCTATCACACCTTGTTTTTTTCCTCACTTACTAACAGGTGTACTATCCATTGTGCAAAATTCACCTATAAATTCTAACTTGGTTCTCTCCCTCCCCACCTTGCTACCTCTCTATATATTCCTACCTCTACCCCCTACTCTCTCAGATCAGGTGGCACAAGGTCCCTTGCAATCCCTCACTGTAATACTAAAGCGGGACAAAATGGCTTCTCCCACCCCCTCCCTAAGCTTTGGAACGCACTCCCCCTCAAATGTCACTCATCCTCCACATCATCCCTTATGGCCTCCCTATACAACTTCCTGTCTATCAACTGCTCTTGCTAGTGCCATTCCGAATACTGGCTCTCTAGCTACCTCACTCCTCCTTCTGTCCCATCTTCTTTTCTTGATTCAGTTGTTGTGGTTTTATCCTTCAGTTACTTAGGCTCTTATGTTATTGTAATACATGTAGCTTAAAGTACTTGCATCCATCCTGCACTTGTACTGTTAAATCGCACTTGCTGTAAATAACCTATGTATACCTAAAAAAGGCTATCCTCATTTCATTACTGTAATTGTCAATGTTGCTAAGCTGTACTGTACTATGTTCCCCAGTAATAGCCTTTGGATACCTGTAGTTGTCTTTTTAAGTTTAATGGCTGCAACTGTCACTAATTGTATGCTTACATGTTTATATTCCCTATCTGTACCCCCTTCCCAGAGGACAGTCCGTGAAATGAGCAACTTGTTGTTCAGTGTACTTTTCCTGGTGAAACATTTCAATGAACAAATAAATAAAACCTTCAAATAGTTTTCGCACTAGGCCTTCCCCCTTCTAAGTGTAAAATGTCTGCACCCCTGAGGCCAAAGCCAGTGTTGTCCATAGCACCTTATCTGTGGCAGTAGCTCTAGGCAATATGACCATTCAGTTATTCCTATATAATGGGTCCACTCAGTGTCCGACTCCTGTTAGTTCTGCTATCAGTTATCCCACCACTCCTGTACACTGTATCCCACTCTCAGATGTCTGCCACTTTTGATTCACTGCCTGACATCATATTATGCCAAAACATTACCTCCACCCATGCCATCGCTACTTTCAGCCCTGAACTGTCATTCAGAATGCGGCATTCACCATGGGGCTGCCCCCCCTTCCCCCTGCACTATTCAATGTCATAATCTCCAACAAACCCAGTCCAAAACCATACACACATGGTAAAGCTCCTTATATGGTGTGCAATAAGGATGGCCTGGCTACTCATGTTACTCTCGGGTAGCACCCATTCCAACCCCAGCCCCTCACGCCCTACACCAGCTCCCCTAAAGAGATCTGGTGGCTTGACAATAGCATCCATTAACAGCTGCACCCTCATGGCCAAAACTTACTCATTACAAGTCTGGATATTGCAACATAACCCTGACATGCTCTCCACTGTAGAAACGTGGCTCTCACCAAAAATTCCAGACATGGCCATTCAGCTGGAGGGGTATACCTCCTTCAGGCTGGATATGATTGGGAAGCAGGGTGAGATTGGCATTTATACCAAGGACACCATCCTAGGATGCATCCTCCCATGCCCTTTCACCAGCAGAAATGCAGAAATGCTGGCAATTAAACTTGTGCTAGGCGCTCATAGCAAAGGTCTAACAACTGTTATGGTATACTTACCCCCCAAAGAGCAATCAACAGACTTCATTGGAATTCTCAACTACCTCTACAACCTGGAACAGAACTCAGAGGTTTTTGTCTTGGGTGACTTCAACATCAGCTGGCATTCATCTGATGCAGCACCTTACAAAGATGCTATCTCCTCCCTACACATGCCACAGCTAGTAGACTGTCCCACAAGAAGGAATTATTGAACTGGTTCTAGTTCACTGCTGGACTGGCTGATTATGAATCGGATCAAGACAGTTACCCACCCAGTTGTCCTCCCTGACTCTATCAATGATCATTCACCTATAATCTGTACCTGGTTGAATAAATCCCCCAGAACCCCTGGTAAAACACACATTTCCAGAGTACTAAAAAAAGGGTAGCTGGCCTCTTTCAGAGCACACCTTTTGCAATGGGACCGGTCGTATGTTTTCGCAACTAATGTTCAAAGTGCTTACGCAATTGGATGAGATGAGATAATGCTTGTGTAACTTGATTTGCTTTGTGGCTTTCCGCCTCTCTTTCCATGGAATATACCACCCTGTAGGGGTATAACACAAGGAACCCTAGAGGAGGATTCCTCCCCTACAGGTGCCACAGGAATGATTGCGTCGACTAAAGATAGGTTAGGAAGAAGCCCACGGGTAAGACAGATGAGCCAGTGGAGGAGGAGGGGTGGATGGTGGGCAACGAAAAAGAAATCCTGGAAGGGCCCAGGATGAGTGACCTTTTAAAGCCCAAAGGAGGAGTGACATTGTTGCTCTGTCCATCGAACCTCAGGCTTAAAGCCCTCCCATTCAATGTGCTTATGCAACTGGATGAGATGAGATAATGTTTGTGTGACTTGATTTGCTTTGTGGCTTTCCGCCTCTCTACACGTGGGATATGCCACCCTGTAACAGTATGATGCAAGGAACTCTAGAGGAGGGTTCCCCCCCTACAGGTGCCATGGGAATGATTGCATCGGCTAAAGGTAGGTTAGGAAGAAGCCCAAGAAGAATACCCAATGGTGTTGAGCATCGAAGAGGCGAGGATGATGAATTAATGAATGAATTTTGAGGAGATGATAAGGGCTGACTTCCTAATGAGAGAAGGGAAAGCCGGGTCCACCATCCACCTCCATCCAACAGCGGAACCTAACTAATTAACCAAAGATAGCACAAACTCTAATTAATATTATGACCATTGGCATGGAGGAGAGGAAAAAAAACCTTTGAGGAGGAAACCTCTGGGGATCCAAGGCCTAGGTCGCCTTCCCTCCAGGCTGATGATGTTTAATTTGAGGATGCATGTCATTAAAGAGAAAGGTTCGGTAACAAGAGGGATGTGAGTAGGGAAGATGATGATGGAATAGGGAAAATCACCAAAAGAAAGCAGAAATTGAAGAGGGAACATGAGGCTGTGCACAGATCAAAGAAGGAACATGAGGCCACGATGAATACCGATGGTGATGATCACAGCAGGAGTGCAGCAAGTCGATGAGGTAGCACAAGATCCAATGATAGATATGCTTGATTGAGCGATGCGAGTAAGTAGACACTGAGGCTGATAAGGCATGATTATGAGATGTGAACAATTAGACCCTGATGTTGTGGTTGATGAGCATAGGATTCAATTATAAGAATGCTTGAGTAAGCGATGTAAAGAGAGAAACCTTGAGGCAAGGATGAGTGAATGATGACTGGAGTTATGAACCCGATACATGTGGCAGGATGGCAGCAGTCGGTGAGGTGGCATAGGAGTCATGATAGGTACGCCCAAAAAGAAATATTAATAGCAGGCCTCGATTGGAGTAAATCAGTGAGGACCGGTAAGGAACATGAAGAGGGGGAGACAGGAATGAACTGGAAAATGAACTAGTACGAAGGTATTATGAGTAAGTAGACTGCTCAAAAGGAGGTAAACTCTGAGGCCATGAAGACATGTCTGGAACCAGCGGGTATGTGAACCAGAGGGTACACTCAGGAGGAGCATCAGAGGAGCAATTCATGGCAAGCGATCGAGGATCAAAATTGAACGAAGGATGATGAGCAAAATCAGATGACGTACAATGAGGAGGGAAGCCAGGAATGGAAAGAATCCATGACAGCTGGGACAAGAATAGGTGCTAGGCCGAGGAAGGTAAAATTAGGAACGGATGAGGTACAACAATGGATTGAAGCCATGGAGGCTGGTACGGGAATATGAGGAATGAAAGGATGAAGGACAATAGGGAGGTCAATGAGGTAGCGGAGGACCCAGCCACTACGGGATGAGAACTGCAGCAGGGCAAGGTGGATGAGGCTGGATGGAGTGAGCCAGCGCATATGATGAAGGATAGGTAAGGCGAAAAAGAAATAGTGAGCGCAGGCCAGACGGAGACTGCTGAAGGATACTGAAGGGTCAGCCAAGGCAAACCGATTGAGTGATGGAAGAAAAGAGCAGGGCAGTGTGAGGCATCGTGGAGCTGGCCATGAGAGGATGGAAGTCATGATTACAGACCTCCAAGTAGATCGAAGGAAAGAAAATCAGCAAAAAGGCATAGAATACAGCAGGGAAGATCAGAAACAGAAGACATCCAGGTGAAAATGGCTGAGACATGCCACAGAAGGCTAGGATTAATCAAATTGAATCAGGTGAAGCAGGAAAACAGGCCATGATCCTATGAAAAACATGTAAAATATGAAGGAAAGTGACTAAGGCAGAGAATAAGAATTACGAGGTACAGTTCCATGGCCATTATAGTACATGGCTTGCTGACACACAAAGTGTGAATCAGGCGGAAGTACAGCTGTATCCCAGACACAAGGTTCATGTACGTCCCAGAACAGAAAGTGGACCAGAGGGCCGAACACGGTGCAGCATACTGGACAGATGAGGTGATGTGATGCAAAACAGAATGGTGCTGGAACCATAACGCACACGCCGAAATGGGGGGCTGCAGAGAGGAGGGCAGGAGCCAGAGGGATGAGCCAGAGCGAGGAGATGGAGCCGCCAAAAATGGCATGAGCAGACAGAATGGGACCCCATGGGAGATGGCCAGAACAGGGCCAACGGAAAGGGTAGAGCCGGCCCTCCGAAGTGGCATATGGGAGGAAGGGCATGTCATCCATAGCCCAGACAAAAACCTCTGAGGTAGCGAGAAGAGAGTGCGGGAGGAGATGCAAAACAGAAGCACTCCCACTCACCAACTCGCTGTCACGCAGTGGGGGATTTCAGCTGACGGAGAGAGCCCAGGAAGCGCGCCAGAAGTAGGGGAGATGAAAAAGGGGATGAAGCCAACAAACGGCAGCAGGAGAGGGGAAAAGACAGTGGGAGGCGGGTGAGCAGGAGGTGAGGAGCACTTGAAAGCACTGATGGAGGGGCCAATGGACTGAAGCAGCAGTAGCTGCGTGAGGGAAGGCAAGCAAGGGAAAATGAACGATGCAGGTGGAGAGGAATGAAAGGGCAGCCAGAGGCAGCAGAGACAAGAGAAAACGCAGCACAAGTCCAGAGAGAAGGAGGAGAGCAGCACCTCAGCTGCAATGAAAAACGAATCCTGTAAGGGCACAGGATGAATGACCTTTTAAATTCTGATGGGGGAGTGACATTGTTGCTTTGCCCATTGAACCTCGGGCTTAAAGCCCTTCCAATGTCACTTCTGCAAGCGATCATTTAATCCAGACCTTCGTTATGGTCTGTAATAATTATGCCACTCTCGTCACGCACAAAACCAAGGGGTGTAGTAAGTCTTGGATCACCCCAGTCCTCCTGAAGTAGATAAAACTTAGGGACAATCTCTGGCACAAAGTCAGAGATACTGGATCCTCCATAGACTTTCAGAGCTACAAAACTGCTCAGAATATCGCTACTTTAAGAACAAGTTGTATAGCAACTGGGGAGATAGCCACAAATTCTGGGATAATTTGAAGCCTGTCACTGGTATTCCCAACAAATCCCCTCAACCCTACTCAATCTAAATGGTGCAATAACCCAAGGCTCTGTAACTATAGCGAACACCTTTAATAGAGCTTTTACAGACCTAAATAGCCTACTTCCTCCAGATTTCATTCTACCTCCAGACATCTCCAAACCCCTCAAGCGGTCAGTCTTTCTGGCTGGCCCAGCCCCACCTTTCCACTTTAAAATGATCTCCTAGGCCAAAGCAAAAAAATATCTCTCACAAGTCTCCTGAAAAATCAGAGTGGGCAGAGACGCACTTGATCTCAAGATCATTGCCTTAACCCTAGATGAGGTACTACCACCCCTTACCAGAATACTGAACCTCTAGCTCATTAACAGTGATTTCCCACAGGCATGAAAGAAGACTATGGTCACCCCATCTTCAAAAGTGGGGATAGAGCAAGCCACACCAATTGTAGGCTAATCTCTATTCTCCCCCACTCTCAAAAGCACAAGAACAAATTGTCTGTGACCAGCTCATCGACCACCTTGAGAAATTTCAGCTGCTATGCCCAGAGAAGCATGGCTTTTGCAAACAAAACAGCACCACCACCACCACTGCCTTGGTGGAGCTCACAGGCTACATCCACAATGCTCTTGACCAGGGCCAGTTGGTGGGGGTGACTTATATTGACCTCACCAAGGCCTTCCACACAGTCAACCATGAACTTCTACTGGACTGGTTAACCGACTTGGGACTCTCTACCAAAAGTGTATGTTGGTTTAGGAGTTACCTCTCTGAGAGAACACAAGTGAAAATTGCTGATGTCCTCTCCAAAAGCCAGGCTGTAATTACAGGGGTACCCCAGGGGTCGATTCTGGACCCCCTGGTTTTCAGCTTGTTCTTGACCCACCTCCCCTGAGTATGTCTGGACATGGTCCTCCTCTGTGCTGACGATACAGTGCTTTTTTTCCAGCCAATCGGACCCAGTAATGCTGTAAAAACAGATGCAACTTAATTTCACTGCTGGCGAGGCCTGGTTCATCAACTCTAAGCTCCCATTAAACTACAAAAAAACAAAACTATGCTGTTTGCGTCCCCCATAACTAGCACAAATCCTACCAATTTCACATAGTGAACTCTCAAAATGCCCACCTAGAGATGGTTCAGAGTTTCAAATACCTGGGGGTCATCTTGGATAGTTCCCTTTCTTTTACTCATAACATTGACCTAGCAGCTAAAGCAGCCAATGCTAGGATTGGCCTACTATTTAAGCACAAGCACTGCCTAATAGATTGTGCCCTAAACCTAGCCATTACCAGTTCTGTCCTATCTGTAATTGATTACAAACTAATAGTATATGGAGCTGCCGCTGATACAACCCTCAAGAGAGCCAAAGTGGCCCTCAACAAAGCCTACCAGCTTGTGCTCGATGCTCCCTGCCTAATACATAACTGTGACCTCCAGTACCAGGTATGCCTTCTAGCTAAAAAGTCTATGCTAGGGCTTGCATTTCCTGGTGTTCAAAGTCTTCTCTCCCCCACCGACAATACCCACGCTACTAGGGGGTCCAACATCCTGACCTTAAAAGTCCCTTTCCACCACACCGCCCAGGGCCAGTGCTCCTTCTTATATCGTGCTCCCCTCTGGCTGAGCTCTCTCAGTGAAGATATGCTATCTAGTACTAAACTCTGCCCATTCAAAGCTAAGCGTTGTGACTATCTTGTAATCCTAAGCTGGTGTGACTGCTACCTTTAACCTGCTCAAGCCCCTATTAGCACCTCCACTTCCCCCTTCTACATTCCCCCGCCTTCATATTTCTCCCAGTGCCTCCCTCAGTTTCCCCAGCCATGTCCCTCCATCTCCCCCCACCCCGTACCCAGATCTACATGCCCCTACCCCATCCCCCGTTGCTCTCCCTTCTAGCTACTCCCCTCATCCGCTAAATTTTGACAAGGCTTACTTAGTTGCTCCAGTCCTCCCCTCATCCCCTCTCTAAGTCCTTCCTTCACTATCTCTTTCCTCCCCCTCACTGCCTGCTACCAGTCCCTTCCCATCCTTTGCCCTCTCTCCTTCTCCTGCCTTGCATCATTAGTGCACTTATGTTACACATGATTTTGTTGCTGCATATACTGTACCATAATATCTGTACTTTTGTAATCCTACATGTTAAATGGCTGTATCTGAATTGCCTGTTTGTTTTCTTTAACACTGTTTTGACTTGTATAATTTAAATACTGTATCCCAGTTTTGTCATGACATGGAACCGTTGTAAACAAGCTTCCAGCTCAAAGGTTGTGATCAGAGATTCCAATATATTAATAAAATAAATAAATAAAAAATGCATGATTTTGCACTTCTTTGCATTGAATCTTAGCTGCCACACTCCTGACCACTCCTTAAGCATGTTTAGGTCCCTACTCATTTTTTTTCCCCACACATTCCCAGAGTGTCAACCTGTTGAAGATCTTAGTGTCATCTACAAAGAGGCATTCCTTCCTTTGCAGCCCCTCTGGAATGTGACTTATGAAGCCACCCCCCCCCCCCTTGGATTGAATGCCATTTACCACCACCCTATGTGTCCTGTCACTCCACCAGTTTCTAACCCAGTTAACCACCTTGGGCCCACTCCCAGGCTGCCCATCTTATTTACCAACCTCCTATGTGGGATGGTGTTGAAGGCCTTAGTGAAATCTAGGTAGGCCACATCCACGGTCCCTCCCTTATCTACCTCCCTTGTCACCCAGTCAAAGAAATGTATCAGATTTGTTTGACAAGACCTTCCAGCTATGACTACATGCTGCCTTGGATTCAAGAAATATCACAATCCTTTCCTTTAGCCGTGACTCCATTAATTTCCCCACCACCGAGGTTAGGCTGACTGGCTTGAAATTGCCAGCCTATATATTGTTCCCACTTTTGTGGAGAGGAACTACATAATAAAATAAGCAGCAATCTTGATGCTAACATTCCGTCTGACATTATTTTGCTTGATTTCAGTAAGGCTTTTGATAAGGTGTCCCAAACATTGCTCATTAATAAACTTTATAACCTTGGTTTTTCTCCTTATTTAGTTAATTGGATTTCACGATGGCTGTATTATAGGTCACAGAGGGTTAGAATTAATGGAGTTTTGTCTAAATCTGGAAAAGTAACAAGTGGTATACCTTAGGGCTCAGTTCTTGGCCCCACTCTGTTCAATATTTTCATATCAGATATGAACATTTCTTCCTGTAATATCATTTCAAAATTTGCAGATGATACAAAACTTGGGGGTAGAGTTGACTCAATAACAAACATGCAATTGTTACAACATGATTTAAAACATATTGAACTATGGGCTAAGGCAAATTTAATGACCTTTAATATTGATAAGTGTACAGTACTCCATTTTGGAAAAAACAACTTGCAATACAAATATTATTTAAATAATACTGTACTTGTCTTAAAACAGCATCCAGTGAAAGGGTCTTAGATATCCTGACAGATAATAGACTGATGACGAATATTCATTGTAATAAAATTGCCAGAACATCCAATATAATCATTAAACAAATTAGGAGAACATTTATTAATAAATCGGAATAGTGTTTAGTACCACTTTTTAGGGCATATGTTAGACCTCATTTAGATTATGGATCTTCCTTTTGGAGCCCTTACCTTAAGGGAGACATAAATCGCCTTGAACAAGTTCAGAGATGATTTACAAAAATCATCCCAACGTTAAATAATAAACACTACAGTACTAGGCTTAGAGAAACAGGACTATACCCCCTTTCCTTAAGAAGAAAACCGGGTGATAGTCTACTAACGTATAAACTTATAAAAAATCCATTATTGATGGAACAATGTGGGCTATCAGAAGCCAATAGGTGTATAGTGGGCAGAATGCATAACCAGCAGCTCATAGTTAACTGGGCAAACACTAATAGACATGACAACTATTTTTGTACAAGAGCTGCTAAACTATGGAAAATACTTCCTCAAGAGATGGTTAACTTTGCATCCATTGACATTTTTAAATCTAAGTTAGATAAATGGATTAAGTTAACTCATAACCTACAGTGACCCTCTGTTGAGGGGGACAATCGCGATGGGCCTTGTGCCTTCTTTTGTCCAGAAACATTCAGAAAATCCAGTAAACCGTCCTCCAGTCCCCTGGAACCCACCCCAGTCTCTATCAAGTTGCTGAATAGGGGTGTTAGTGGTGCTGCCAGCAGCTCTCTAGGTCCTTTTAATATTTTGGGATGTACCCCATTAGGCCCTATAGCCTTGTACCCTTTCAGATTCTTGAGTTCCTTTAGGACTCCTTCCTCTGTAAATGGACTGGTGTCCACATCTCTCCCATTGGTGCTCCTATCACCCAACAGTTGTACTTCTCTTTCCCCTTCTTCTGTGAATACTGAACAAAAATATTTTTTCAGGATTGTTGCTTTTCTTGGACCCCCCACACACACTCCCTTCCTTTTTAGCATCACAATCCCACCCCTGGACTTTTTTCTTTCATTGATGTAATTGAGAAAAGTCCTGTCTCCTTTCTTAATTTCCTGGGCTATTTTTCCTCCGTTTGTGCCTTTGTGCTGCTGACTCCTTTCCCCGCTTCCCTCTCCTTTTCCAGATACAGTTCCCTGTCCTCCCCCTCTGTGTTTCCTTGTACCTCCTGAAAGTTGGCCTTTTCTCTCTTACCTTCCCAGCCACACCCTTTGAGAACCATACTGTTTTTTTTCTTTCTCTTTGTTTTGCTTAGTTGCCTAAGACAAAGGCTTGTTGCCTCTGCTAGGGCTCCCTTAAGGTTAGCCCATTGTCTCCCTGCTTTCCCCCATCCTTCCTCCCCTGCCAGGACTTCCTTGAGACATTCCCCCAATTTTGCAAAGTTGGCCCTTCTGAAATCCAGGACCCTTGCATTCATGTGGTTTGACTCCTCCACTGTTCTCACAGTGAACCACACTGTACGGTGATCACTGCAATGTCCAATTGCAGAATTATTATGCTGCAGTATGGCTGTTAATAAATGGAGAAGGAGCCAATAATATGAAACTCTGGAACAGAGCAGTTGCAGTTAAACAATAATTCTGGGTGCTTCTGAGGTCTGCTGCATAATGCTAAGATCCTCTAGATGGTGCTGAGTGCTAGGGGGAAGTATCCTGCAGGGGAAACTTATGATGGCATGTGATGGCTGATCTGTGTATAATGCTGAGCTGGGTAGTGATGTCATCGGCGTCACAAACCTGAAAGTGGAGCAGGCTCTGAATGAGCCAAGAACAAGGAAAAACAAAATGAAAAAAAAAAAGGAAAAAATGGCATCCCAAAAGAAATGTGCCAGCATGAGCAACCAGAGCCAGAAAAAACAGCAAGTGAGGAGAATGCAGGGAAGGAATTGGGGGTGCCAATGAAGCTGCAGCAGCCACAGCAGGAGCAGTGAACAACTGCATTAGAGGGGCACAGAGCAACAGAGGAGAGGGATAAAGACAAAAGCAGGGAGAGGGAAATGGAAAGAGATGAAAAGGCAGGGGAGAGCACAGAGAAAAGCCATGGGACAGCAGACGAGGGGAAAGGGGAGACAGAGGAGACAGGGAAGAAAACAGAGAAGAATGACAACCACATGGACCACACAGCTGCTTGGATCTTGAAACCCCCTGAGAGATGATTGCTGGGAGAGGCTTGATATATAGGGATAGTGGGAGGAGTTTATTCTCCCACATTGAACCACGGGCAAAGCCCTTTCATTACAATCATAAGGAAGTTGGTGACTTTTTTCATAATCAGTGGGTCATTTTAGTCCATTAAAAATGGAAAAATTAGACTCCGTGGACTACACATGCTATTAAAATTGGACACAGCCATTTCTGCCTTTTCTTGTTATGCTTGGAACAGAAAAGGAACTGATGTACATCATTTTCAATATCTCCCACTTTACAACCACAAAGAACTGCATAATTGTCCCTTCTTCAACTGTGCATATCAATTCTTTGTTACACAGCATTTATTTGTATCCACTCTAGAAGAAGTAACATTTTTCCTTTTATTAAGATCATCAATAATTAGCAAATAAGTTTGGAGTCTGCAATAAGAATACATTATTTCTAAGGATATATTACACTTTTAAGAGTTGACTTTGTTTAGATCTTCATGTATGACTTGTGCATAGAGTTTATTTGTAAAAGTGCTTCCATACTTTGTACTATTATAACCAGCCTGTGTGTTGTATTGATTGATTTCATTTTGTTGACTGGGTAGGCCCACTGGGTCCTGGAAAGGTCCCTTTTCAGGTGCAATCCAGAATTAATTACATAAAAATATGTTGGCTATAGACATACAGTTTAGGAACAATCATGGCATTACAAGAAGTCTTACTCTGCAGAGGAACATACAAAGGCATCCCATAATCACATCCAGCTATGCAATTGGAGGCTTCCAACAAAGACAAGTTATTAATAAAAGTTTCTTGCAGTTCAGGTAACAGACATCAAGACACACTGGTTGTTTTTATACTATTCAGCATTCAGTGGCTGTGTATTTTCTTGTTGGGGCTTTTACAACTTGGATGAGGTGGGTTGCTGGGGGTTTATTGCCAAGTTTTCCCTGGCACACACATTGACTGTTTCCTAATATGTGCGCTCTTAGCCCTTTTCTAAAGGAGATCGGGGAGCCTGTCTTTTGCAGATGGTCTGGGAGATTGTTACAGGATATTGGAGCCACATGTGAGAAGAACTTGCTACCTAGTGTCATTCGTACCTTGGGCACTTCCAGGAGCTTTCTGCATGAGGTGTGAAGCAGTCTACCTGGGCGCTTGAGAACCAGCAGCCCAGCAAGACCTGTTGGTTGAGAATCATTTAATATTTTGTAGGTAGTGCACAGGAGAGAGTACTGGAGCCATTGAGAGAGGGTCATACTACTATTTAAACATATTTAAAATTAACAATAGTTTAAAAAAAATATTAATAAAACAAAACTGTATAATTATAACTTATCTAATTTGTCTAAATGCCAACTTTTATTTAGAAAATGTTTAGCATATGGCAATCTGCACAGCACTCATCGCACCTCATTGACTGGCCACCATATGTCCAGATAGGGAGTATGCATCTTATTTATAGGGCGGTGCACATCACCCTATGATGTGCCCTGTCCTATAAACAAGAGGTGTGCTCCCTGCCTGGGCAGGCATCACTTTCATTGCACCAAGTTCACTTCTAAATTCTGATTTGAGACTCTCCCCTCTTACCTCTCCTCCTTACTCTCTGCTCCACCTCCCTCCTCCTGCACTGTCAGATCCACTGATGCACGCACTCTAGCTGTTCCTCGCACACTACCTCCATAGGCCAAGAAGCTTTCTCCTACCACTTCCCAAAGCTTTGGAACTCACTGCCACCTCCTATTAGACTTTCCTCTTCCCCATTTTCAATCTCCTTAGCCCTTCATAATTTATAGTCCCCTAACTGCACTTGTTCTTAGCCACCCACCCTTCAGCTCTCCCACCCCTGGTGCATTATCCTTCAGTTCTACTTTACTTCTATTCTCCTAACTGTACTTGTGACTAGACCCCCTTCACAACCCTCCCCACCCTTGTGCACTATCCCCTACTCCTCTATCCCCTGACTTACCTCCTGTCTTCTGAATGAACCCTTCCTCTGATTACTTCCTCACATGCTACCACCTATTATACCCCCTTCTCCCACCCCCTACCACAGCCTACTGTGCCATTTTGACTCTCTACTACCATCCACAACCTACTGTGCTATTTTGGCACTGTACTGCTGTCCTTCACCCCACTACCCCCTCTTCCCCCCACTGATGCTCTCCCTTTTTTCAATCCTAGTTTACTCCCATTTTCTTCAGCCTCCCTATTCCTTATCCCTCTCCTCCTTTCCAGTCACCCACCACATTCCACTCCTCCTCCCTGTCCCCTTCTCTCCCCTCCTTTTCTGCCTGGTCCTGTCCCCCTTGTAGGGTTCTTTGTCATCCTGAAGGGGTATAGATCCTGGCTTCCTCTCTTCTATCCCTCTTCTTTCCCCCCACTTTCTAATCCTGAACCCCTTGTGGGGTTCTCTGCATCCTGAAGGGAAATAGATTCTCTCTCTCTCTCTTTTTCCCCCTCTCCCTTCCTCCCACTTTCAAATCTATTGCCTGCCCACCTCCCTACTTCCCTATACCGCTCCTACCCTCCTGTTCCTCCACCCCACTCTTCTCTACCTCCCAGTTTCCTTTCTCTCCCCTCCCTTTCTGCCTGATTCTGTCCCCCTTGCAGAGTTCTCAGCATCCTGAAGTGATTAGATCTTGGCTGTCCCTCTCTCTCCTTCTTCCATTCCTCACCTTCCACTCCTTGCCTGTCCAGCTCCCCACTTGTCTTATAACGCCACTCCCTTGAATATACATTATACAATGGAATGAAAGAAGCCTGAACACTGATTGGTCAGTGTTGGACTGGACCCGTGATGTTATCTCAGTACAACATCACGGATCTAGTCTCAACACAGACATGACCGCATCAACTGTTTGCCAAATCACTCCATGCAGCCTGCCTCAGTGATGACCATTCTGATCGGTAAAAATTCCCATTCACAAGCTTTGGCTGAGTGCTCCCTCCTTCTTTATAATTTAAAATAAAAACCTCCTTCGCACCAAGTCAGATACTTTACTCCACCACAACATGAATTTTATGCCCGTTTACTTACTTCCCGAAACGAGCGGCTTCAGTGAACCACGGAGACTGTAACTGCCGGTCACACGGTTCACTGACACCGCTCTGTCATGGTGCATACTAAGCCATCATGGCGATTGCTTTCACAGCCACAAATGTAGACTCTTTCTCTTTTACTGTGGTTGTGAAGCTGATCGCTCCTATTTTTCTCTGAATTTCTTAACCAGCGGCTTCAGTGAACCACGGAGACTGCAACTGCCGGTCACGCGGTTCACTGACACCGCTCTGTCATGCTGCATATTATTCAGCAGAACTGAAGCAGCGCTTAAAAAAAAATCTGACTACGCCGTCAGGGCAATTGCTTTCACAGCCACAAATGTAGACTCTTTCTCTTTTACTCTGGTTGTGAAGCTGATCGCTCCTATTTTTCTCTGAACTTCTACATGCTGCACTCTTCCAGCTCACTCGCAGTAAATGTAGCTTTACAACATATCTGCTCTGCTGAGCTCCGCAGTACCATGAATGCAGCTCCACCTGCTCTGTTCCCAAAAGCAACGGCAGCCCATCATAAGAAAAAAAGTGAAAGAAGTCACATTCTCCAGAGTCCCAGCTTCCTGTAGTGTGTGTGTGTGTGTGTGTGTGTGTTTGGGAGGGGGTACACAAGAGTTCAGCACAATTCAGCAAACTCTTGCTATTCCTGCTTACAGGAACAGTGAAACAGACCTTTTTTTTTTTATATGTATACCTCCCCCTCTAAAAATTAACTGAAAATGTCTTTAAAAATATACATTTTAATGTTCTTTCTTTTTCCCTTTATACCCAGGCCATTAGTATAGCAATAATGCACTCCAGGGTATAAGGTGCTGTGTAGCGTCACTTGGGGTGATCGCACTGCCTGCGGCCTCGTGCCTAATCACCCCAGGCGTGACGTTATCCCAGCACAACACGCACCCTGTCGTGCATTATTGCTTAAATAGAAGTTTGAATTGTGTACTCAGCCTACTACTTCTAGCACTTCAAATGTGTTATCCAACCTTTAACCTACTGGATCACCTGCTCTTGGGTTGTTGCAATGTATATTATATCCGAACATGGTTTTGTTTACCCTGGCCGGTTGGTCTGGGTTATTTCTGCTCTGTAATTGTACTACACTGTTTTGTTTTAGTAATTGTACTTGTATTGCTCTGTTATTGCTATGTGTTTGTCTGTTCTCCCAATTCTTGTACACCCCCCCCCCACCTAGGACGCTTGTGGAAATGAACTGTTTACAGCTCATGTTGTATTTCCTGGTGAAACATTTTCCAAATAAATAAATATGGTGGCTTGCCAGTCACTGTATGCACTCCTGGCACCGCCGATAAGGATACGGTGAGTGGGGAGGGGTGCCTGGTGCTGCGGGAGGCATCCACTGGATGCCAGGGAGGGTTTTTGTGTTTTAATTCCAGGCTGGAGATCAGAGGGGGAGACATCACTAACACCACGGCTTGTATATGTATCTTCTCGGCTGGCAATCGGAAGGTGGGGGGAACCACTAGCACCAGGGATTGAATCTGTCACTTCGGAACTGGCCGTCAGAGGGTGGGGGAACCTCAACCACCAGGGCTTGAATATGTTACTTCAGGAGTGGTGATCGGAAGGTGGGGGGAACCAGTAGCAGCAGGGATTGAATAAGTCACTTCGGGGCTGGTGAATGGAGGGTGGCGGGGACCACTAGCACCAGGGACTAGTATTATTACAACAGGGCTGGTGATTGGAGGGGGGACCACTAGCACCCAGGGATGTTAATTTTGACTACGGAGTTAGTGATCAGAGGGAGGGAGGACCACTACCACCAGTTATAGCTCAGCCAGCATGGACAGTGGGGGGAGCAGCATCACACTTCCTGCCTTCTCTACTCATGTAAATGGGCCCATAATGGATATGCAAATGGCCACTTAGGGCCGTGCATGTCCAATGGGCTAATTTGCATGGGTACCTTGGAAAACTGCTTAGAGAACTCCTGCACTTTCAACTCTTGAGCTCAGCTTCAGGAACCATGTCAGAGTGGTGCTACCTGACTTAGTACTGTGTTGACATGGCCCTATATTGTGTTGGGTAGTGCCCAACTGAATATAGCATCCTGGACCCCCTGGCAACTGCAAAGCACAGCCCAAACATTTATGCTACATTTTGCACTTATCTGAATATTGGGCCCATGATCTTCTGTTTGACATCACACAACACAACCTACTGTCACTTAAGGTGGAATACTCATACCTAGGCTAACAAATCATATGAAGTCACATTACCTGATATACACTGGTGCGGAATTGCTTTAACATGTAGTACAGTAGAAGTAGATTTTGTAAGACTGTGATGGTAGTAGTAAAGGTAATTATGCTATTGCACATAAAGACAGAACACGAAAATATAACACATAGAATTAAAATACATAAACATGCACATAATCTGAAAAAAATTACAAATCATTATAAAACAAAATATTGCACTGAAAGAAGACAGAAGAAAAAATGCTTTATGATGCAATACGTAGTAATGGCATATACTGTAGTACACATACAGTATATGTCCATAAATCAATTAACCAACACTTCTCTTTTCATTAGTGCTGGGTATGTAAATATTGCAACAGCCCTAGGGATTATTTAATTTTGTCCACTTATTAAACAGCAGAACATAAACACTACAATACATATAATTCTTTGCAAAAAACGTTGTTAATGCATCAGTTAGGGTTCCGTCGACAAAAGTTTGGAAATGTGGTGTTAGGGTTTCCAACTCTGGACCTCTGCTGTTGATAATTTCTTTTGGTTTATGACTTAACCACCAGGTATCTACAGGATGCTGAAATCCTTTCTCCTACAAGTTCTCCTTATGTTGCTTCTGCTCTCAGGAAATGTTCACCCCAACCCAGGACCACCTGGGCAGCCAGCAGTGGCACCAAGCAGGACAGGGACACTCACCATGGCATCCATCAACGCCTGCAGAATCATCAAAAAACTTGATTTCCTCTAAACATGGATCCTACAGCACAACCCTGATGTCCTCTCAGTTGTGGAAACATGGCTAAACCCTAAAATCCCTGATACCTCAGTCTCTATCCCTGGCTACTGCATTTTCAGGCAAGACAGGATTGCTAAACGGGGCGGGGGCTGCGCCATCTATCTTAAGGATACCCTTATGGGTCACATCGTCCCATCCCCTAGCCTGAGCAACTCCTCTCAGGTCCTCACAATCAAAATCCTCCTTGGTGCACATAACAAGGAACTCACTGTCATCTCAGTTTACCTACCCCCAAGAGACCAGGCGGCTGGTTTCCATAGCATCATGGAATATCTAAGGGTCCAGCAACATAATTCTGAAACCATAATCATGGGTGATTTTAACATTAACTGGCTCTCCACTGAGGCTGCTACCTATAAGGATGCAGCCACGGCGCATCACCTCAGTCAACTGGGCAATGCCTCACCAGGTGTAACTATAGGACAGGCTCCCTTACGCTTCTAGACCAGATTCTATCTAACCGCCCTGAACGCATCTCCAATGTTTCTGTACTCCTGGATACAATAAGTGGCCACTCGTCTGTCATCTGCTCCTGGTCAAACAAATACCACAAGCCCCCTCCCAAGCTTATCTATGCCAGGGTTATCAAACAAGGGCACCTCCAGCTGTTAAAATCCCATCTAACCAGGCTGAACTGGGCAGTGCTTGACTCCCTCAGTGACACCAATAAAGCTCTGGACCTATTTATCAAACATTTCAATGAAGCCTGTGACATCTATGCACCAGTGAAAAAGATGAAGGTCAAAGGACAGACCAACCCCTGGGTTACTACTGACCTTTTAACTCTGCTCAAGCACAGAGACCACCTCTGGCATTGTGCTCATGCAACTCCAATGCAAGTAAACATACAATTATACAAAGCAGCCAGAAATGATTGCACTCGAAAAATACAGAATGCTAAACGCAGCTATTACAAAGAGGCTCTGACCAACTCTTGGGGCCAGGGAAACAAATTCTGGAACAACATGAAAGAACTCACAGGCAAGGATCCTAAAGCACCACCCACTATGCTTAACCTTCATGGCACTCCTACACTCGACCTAGGTACCATCACCAGCACTTTTAATAATGCATTTACAAACCTGGACAGTGTCCTTCCAACAAATTTTTTCGACGACCTCCCCTCCAGCTCCTCCCAAGTTACCCCCCAACTAGAATGTACAACCCCAAAGTTTTTTTTTAAGGAGGTCCCACCACAAGTAGCTAGAAAATACATTCAAAAGGCCATCGGCAAACAAGGGTACAGTGGTGACTCCCTTGACTTGAAACTGCTGGCACAAGTCCTCGATGAAATCTTAGAACCACTTACAAAGATCTTCAATCTCTTGCTTAGATTGGGCCATTTCCCCTCTCTCTGGAAGAAAGCCACTGTCA
This sequence comes from Neoceratodus forsteri, assembly GCA_016271365.2. Lineage (NCBI taxonomy): Eukaryota > Metazoa > Chordata > Ceratodontiformes > Ceratodontidae > Neoceratodus > Neoceratodus forsteri. The sequence goes on from CM028138.1 coordinate 125,592,331, forward strand.
CACCAGTTCACAAAAGCGAAGATAGGACACTGCACACCAATTACAGACCTATCTCACTCTTCCCCCACTATCTAAAGCGCTGGAGCGAATAGTGTCAGACCAACTAGTTGAATTCCTGGAGAAGTACAATGTACAGTGCCCAGAGCAGCATGGCTTCAGAAAAGGGCACAGCACCACCACTGTACTACTGGAATTTATAACCTTCATCCATGCCACGCTTGACAAAGGGAATTGTGGAGGGGCAGTATTTATAGACCTTGCCAAGGCATTTGACACAGTTAACTACCGCCTACTGCTCAAGCAACTGTCCTCCTTTGGGATCTCCAGTGATGCCCTTCCATGGTTCACCAGCTACCTTGATAATTAGATCCAACGTGTAAGGATTGCAGGGATCTCTTTGGATGAGAAACCGGTCCACTCCGGAGTCCCCCAGGGGTCTATTCTGGGCCCTCTACTCTTCTCCCTCTTCATCAACAATCTCCCCAGTGCCTGCCATCAAAAAATATTACTATACGCAGACGATGCAGTCCTGTTTTCCAGCCACCATGACATTACAGTCCTTGAATCCCAGCTGCAGCTTGACTTCAAGCACATCGAAGACTGGTTCAATTCTCATAAACTTGTCCTGAACCACAGCAAGACTAAAGCCATGTCCTTCTGTAACCGACAGAGCAGGTACAACTCTCTGTCCCTCACCATCAAGAACCACGCTGGGAACCCACTCGAACATGTCAAGGAGTTCAAGTACCTTGGTATTACACTGGATAGTACCCTGTCCTACACTTGGCATATTGACACTGTTGCCAAGACCGCCAATATACAGATTGGACTACTACACAAACACAAGCACTGTATACCTGTGGATGCCCTTAAACTAGCCATCTACAGCTCTGTCACCTCTATCATTGATTACGGCCTTGCCATCTATGGCTCTGCCTCAACAAGTGCCCTCCGCAGGATCTCAGTTGCTCTCAACAAATGCTGTAGACTACTAACGGGTGCAACCTGACAAACTCACACCTGTGACCTCTATGCACAGGCCAGCTGGCTACCCCTACGCAGCAGAATACAATACCAGACCTGTTTACTTATCGAAAAGATTCTTCTTGATCTCATGCCAGCTGGTGTTAGCTCACTCCTTACTAGCTACAGTGGCACTCAATAAACATGTGGTGCACAATCTCTAACCTTTCAGGTTCCCAGATGTCGTACCTCCATGGGTCAGCGGTCCTTTATCTATAGAGCTGCTCAATGGTTCAATTCCCTCAATAAAGAAGCACTTTCCTCTACTACACTTGGACCCTTCAAAAGGAATCTCAAACTTTACCTCACCTCTACCACTCAATGTGACTGCTTCTCTGAACACAGTTCTCTCTAAACACCTCCCAGCTCACTCATGTCTCACAGCCCGCCCTTTCCCAGTCTCATTCCCTCTGGCACTGCACCTTCCTTGTGACTCCTTTCCTGCTTCATATCTCCACTGGTACAAGACATTTTCCTCCACCATCGGACAGTGGCCCATTAGCCTGCCAACTTCTTCTCCCGGTCGCACACCTGCAATACTAACTGCCTATGGTGCCCTCTATCTCTTATTGTTACCGCAGGCAGCTGCCTACTCAAGCTGTTCGTTATATGAATAGTATCTCAAAGTATGTTATAACTGAGTATTTTTATTTTTTCTTTTAGTTGTTTTGGTTGTTTATTGTGCATTCTTTTACTACCTCTGTATGTATGTTGACCCTCATCCTTTGACTTGGAACCTTTGTAAACGAGCAGTTTCTGCTCAAAGGTATTTGTAATCTGAGAATTTAATAAACAAATAAATAAATAAATAACTCCCCACCCCACCCCTCCCCATCCTACATGCACCAACAGGCATCAGGGGGTGCCCTGGGGTTGTCAGCCCTAATGCTCACCTCATTCCATGAGTCAATAAGCTGAGATGGCTGCAGTATAGGAGAATGGGGTGAGCGTTAGGGCTGACAACCTTAAGGCACACCCCCAACACCTGTTGGTGCGTGCAAGGTGAAGGTGGGTAGGGTGTTAGGCTTGGAATCCCTAACACCACATTTCCAAACTTTTGTTGCTAAAACCCTAACTGATGCATTAACAAAGTTTTTTGCAAAGAATTTATTTCCTTGCTTTTTAAGATAGTAAAATTGCAGCCTTATTTGCTTGTGGGAGCTCAGGGCCCACCATCCATACATAAATTACATTTAAAGCAGCTCTGTTTAATTAATTAATTATCTACCAGGTCAGGTAACATTACTTGCTCATTCTGAACAACATTCATACTAGGATGTTAAACACAGTAGTCTGTCATTTAATTATAGTTTGCTAATATTTTTTACTGAGATGTATTCAAGTCTTTCTTCTATAACACAAGATCAAACCCTGTCAAAATTTGGATTTACCGACCAGGTCTTGTATGGCAATTGTAAATGTATACATATACTAACTTAATGCACCCCATTTCCCTGGTAGTCTAGTGGTCCCCCCCCTGATATCTGATCACTGTCGCTTTATACAAATATCTATTTCCTGGTAGTCTAATGATCCCTCCCCACCCCAGTGTCCAATCACACCTCCTTTATTCAGACACATATTTCCTGGTAGTCTAGTGGTCCCCCCGATATCTGATCACTGTCGCTTTATACAAATATCTATTTCCCTGGTAGTCTAATGATCCCTCCCCCACCCCCAGTGTCCAATCACACCTCCCTTTATTCAGACACATATTTCCTGGTAGTCTAGTGGTCCCTCCCCCGATGTCCGATCACTCTCCCATTATTCCAACACATATTGTCTGGTAGTCTAGTAGTGCCTCCCCCCTCTCTGCTCACTGATCACCCTCCCAGTATTTTCCCCCAAAGATTCTCTGGTAGTCTAATGGTCCCTCCTCGTCTCCGATCCTTGTGCCATGAAATATGAAAAAAGTGTAAGCCTGGTGGTCTAGTGGACCCCCCACCCCACCCCCACAATCTGTAATCAGGAAGGGGGGAGGGACCACTAGACTACCAAGCAATATGTGTTGGAATAATGAGAGGGTGATCGGTGATTGGGGAGGGGAATGGGACCAGTAGACTATCAGGGAATATGTGTCTAAATAATGAGAGGGTGAGGAGAGGGCCCACTTGACTACCAAGAAATATTTGTTAAATAATGGAAGAGTACTCAGACATTGGGGGAGGGAGGAGGGACCACTAGACTACCAGGAAATGTGTGTCTGAACAATGGGAGAGTTATCAGAAATCAGGGGAGGGCACTGGGTCAGAACATAGCTGACCACAATAGCGCGGTCAACAACCATGTGGCAAAAATTAATTAACTTTTGTTTTTAGCCCCGTCACCCCTTCACATAATGATTCTCTCTCAGAAGTGGATCATGGGGCAAGTTGAAATTGTGGGGCCATGGAATACTGTTTCCATGGCCCCTTGTAAAAACCAAAAATAAGTCCCAACAGCAAAAATCTAGGGAGACCAGGATTAAAACCCTGGTCTCCACAGCCCTCCATGCCACAGGAGCAGCTCCACCAGTTTGTTTTCTCCTGCCTTTGTCCTCTGGCAGCACAATAGACAGAAATCTGGGAAATGCTTACTGCAAGCACTGTCAGTCCCCTCCAGCTGCCCATGGTAGCGCTATCCAGACTAGTGCTCAGTTGACTGGCGCTATTCTGGTAGCGCTATTCTAGCAGGTTACCTTAGGGGAGGGGAGGGACTACTAGACTACCAGGGAAATAGATACTCCCATAGCACAAAAAATGATTTCCAATTTGCAGCAAAGGATTTCCCATTTGCCACAAAGGATTACATATTTGTGACAAAGGATCCTTTTATGAGCTGGACATCTAAATTGCTCCCATTGAAAATAATGGGAAATTTTAAAACGCAATAACTTTGGAATGGAGTAATATTTTTTCACCAAACCTTCAAAAGGCAGATCTGTGACCCAAGACTTCTGTACCTAAACATTTCAGACTGAAATCCCAAGCAATGTCTGCACAGTGGCGTGACAAAGAATTTAACCAAAAATGGTAATGCTCACATTTTTGGACATGCTGTATCTCAGCACCCACACATCTGATTAGAATGAAACTTGCCACAGCAAGAGACTTTTGATTCCTGATGGTGCGTGTAAACTTTCATTCAAATTGCTTGAATGCTTGCAAAGTTATTAAAGTGCAAACTTTCAAGTTTAATATAGAAGTGAAGGCTTAACCCCAACTATAGGGGCACAACCACACCCCTATAATACTATGAACTAGAAATAATTGTTGCCAGATTAGTTTAGCTATATTCATGCTATGTCTTCAATGTACAAAAAATATGTTGACAATAATTATTGCCATTGATTTGTCTCACCATGTGTTCAACATTGACTGTATGTAGGTTAATATTTACAGCAGATTTTTAACAGAGAAGTGCCAGTCGTTCACATTATTTATTCTTCATTTAGTTATTTACTTATTTGTTCTAGGTTATAAAAATAAATGCCAAAGAAAGCAAAAAGAAAAAGTAATGAAAAATAAGAAAAATAACACATTAGTTTAATTGGGTTTTCCCAGTTGGGTTTTCCAGTTTTTAGGTCAGGTCATATCTGTTCAGTTCACCACATTTTCTGATTTGTTAATTTTTGTTGTTGTTGTTTGTTTTCACAATGCCTGATTTAAAAAAGTAAAAGAAAAGAAAATTCCAAAGTAGCCAGTCAAAGTAACAATCAAGCAAGGTTAGCTTTTTGGTCAGGTCATACTGTAAGTTAGCCGCAATTTACTGCTTCAGTTTTTTCACCACCAGTGGCTTCTTCAATGCAGTTGTTTGCCTTTGTGATGAATACAAACTCAAACCCATGGAGACAATCCTCACTCTGAGTACTCAGTTTCTGGAAGCTGATGACTAATCATTCTGTGTGACTATTCTTCAAAGATGCCATGTACGAGTTGGCCCAGTGGTGTGGAGGACTGAGGCATCCATGTAGGTCACTGGGAGTCGACCAGGGAGGGAAAGGATCGAGTATCCAGAGGGCAGGTCTCCTCTCCTGGGGAGGGAGGCTTGGCATTCCTGCCAAATGACTGCTACAGGGTGGAGACCCATGGGTCATGCCAGACTGAGGGCTTCAATCAAGGGACGGTGCTGAGGAACTTCTGCAGCATGTAGGCATCTCCACATGCATACGCTGACATGTGCACCCTAATAATGTGCAAATGGGAGAAAACAGAAACATTGGGGATACTGGCAGGCTACATGATGCCCTGATTAGGATGAATTGGAGCCCTCAGAGTGAGAAAGAGAGAAGCTGTGCCTGTCAGCCCCCCATGGGAGAAAAAGCTATATAAAAAAAGATGCCATGTGCAGGTTGATGTTTATTTACGACACTGTATTCCCAGTCACCAGCTAATTTAAGACCCATCTGGCACACCACAAAGTCCAGAGGTGCTTTAGTTCATCTTTAAACAGTTCCTCTACAGTCACATTAAGAGGCTATAGAGGGTCAGTGCAGGGAAGATGAACATTGAGATGATGTGATGATACTCAGTTTTTTAAGCCTGCTCAGTAGTATGACTACGGAAAAGATCCAGTAATAGAACTGTGTGTTGGGCATCGGGGAATTAATTTTAAGAATGAAGGACTTAATGTATGGCACTGAAAACCCCTCTATATACTGATTTGCTGTTTCTGAATTTGCCCAGTGGTTTTGGAAGTGGGTAAACTGCCAGCCAGAAGGGAATTTGAAAATCAAGTGGGAGTTATCAGTTTTTCCTTTAAAGATGATCTCTGGGGCTAGATAATTGCTAGATAAGTTACAAGACAGCAACACTAAGACTTGCCCCTTATCACTGAGGCAGTTAACTGTGATCTGACTCTATTGCATACATGGTACTGTGTGAGCATGGAATTAAATTTACACTGGTCTTATCCAAGTTAATGATGGTTTCAGCTGGAATGAGTTTTTGACTAGCCAGCGTGCTGATCCTTAAATAAAACATTACATTGAGTGCTGTAAAATCATTAGGCATCTTTCTTGTTACTTTGGTCCCTTTACATCTGCTGTACCCAACATGGGTTAGGAACAGCCAAGACTATTGGTGAGAGAAGGACAGAGTACCATCGTTTTCCAGAGACATTTATGGATTTGTTGCTTTAATGTTACCAGTTGTGGTCACTACCAGAAAATGGACATTCACCACCGTACCTTCTGACTTCATCCATACAACCACTTTTTAACCCCTGCTCCACCTCATCTAACAACAAAAGTGGGCAACCCTGAGGTTTCATATTGAGCTCATATGGGAGTTGAGTAGAGCCATGAATGTCCTCCAATTTGAGCAGGTAATCTGGGCTGAATTTTCTCAGGGTGCTCTCATTTATGGATTGCTTATACTATGGTTTAAAAAAGAGCATGGCATTCATGGTGCCATGCATGCCAGTATGATGCCCAGTCTCAAAACTGATCTGTGAGGAATAGGTGGCACACTGTGATTACTTTTTTTGGGATAGTGGTGGAGTCACAGAGGCAGACAGTTCATGTACAAAAAAAACTTGCCACCTTCACAGAAATACTTGCCTTTCATAAAGCACATCAGCAACTACAGTAGATTGTCTGTCTGAATACAAGAAAACGTCCTTCTTGTGGCCTTTGGATGTGAAGAATGTAGCTATTTTATGGCAAACATTTCTGCAGCAGATAAACCTCAGAAAATGAGTGGCAACAGACATGCAGCTGATGTTTAATGCCCCAATTAACAGATCATCAGCAGATCACCAGCAATGTAGGAAAATTAATTAGTGTGAAGCAGCAAGTGATTAGGTGAGAGTAAAAACTGAGTTACACAAATATAAATAGTGCTATGGTATTTCCTAAAATAAGTAGTTCACAATGAACTGTAAAGGCAAATGAGTGGAAAGTGCTGAACATTCCTTATCCCTTTTCCATTACAAATGCATGCATAGAAGGCATTGAAAAGCTCCAATACTGAGCTACAGTATCTGAAACTGGAAGCCAATTTAAGTGAATCTTTACAAAGGCAATATGAAGAGCTGAAGATTTAAAAATATACAGATTCTACTCTCACCATGTGTTCTTTTAACTAAGGGATGGAGCAATTCAGCTTTGATTTAAAGACAAGTCATTTTGCCTAGAAATATAATAGCTCCTATTTTTGATAAGTTCATATTCCTGCAATCTATGATAATAAGGGTCACTTAGCCATAGATATCTGTAACCAACTGAGAACACAATACCCCTATACGGTATATTTTAACCAATGAAATACAAGATTTTCATTTACATGAGGTTCTATAGCCTCCCTCTACCAAATATACAACAATCTTCTGGGTACATACTGACATATAAGCCAAAAAAGTATCATCTTTATGGTAGTTTGTGTTAAAATTATAAAACACCAGTTTCAAGATGTAAAACAATTCAACACAGCCACAGCCAGGGACTGAGCTACCTGCAAGATCTCCTTCACCCTTACTGCCCCCTTCGGTCACTCCATTCCTCCAATAAGGGATTGTGAAAGGTTCCCAGGGTTAGGCTTAAGACCTCTGGTGCTTGCTTTTCTGTGTTTGCAGCCCCATACCTGTGAAACTCTGTACCTCATAGAGTGAAGGAGTGCCTCACTGTAGAGAGTTTTAAATCCACCCTTAAAGCGTATTTATTTAGCCTAGCTTTTTCAGATTTTGAGTAGTTTGAGTTATATTCAGTATTTATTAGGCTAATGGTATTTGTGTTTTTACTTATCCATTAATTATAATCTGTTTTTACTATACAAGCACTTTGATCTTAATTGGAATTGTGCTTTTCATAAATAAAAAAATGATTGATTGATTGACTGACAGACTGATTGATTGATTGACTGATTGAAAAAAACATGAGGGAGTTGATGAGGGTACTTTTAGAAGGCTGCATAAAAATATGTGTGTCATGATACTGTACATTAGCAAGTCCATATAATTCTGAAACACAAAGTAATTGTAAATGTATTTTTATATTAAAATCTCTAAGGACGGCAGCTGGATTATAGCCACCAAAGTGTGCAATAAATTTAGGAATGCCATTTAGACAGGAACATATTGCTTACTTTTCATGTTATAATGCAGAGTCCATAATCCATTACCCAAGAAATGCAACCCTAGATATATGAAATTATTAACCAAGTCTGTTTTGTTTCTTCTAATAAACCAACTAAGTCTGGGGTTTTCAGATGGAAACTGATTATTTTTGACTTACTGAAATTAATCTGCATAAAGCAGCTGCTCATCAAATTGTGTAAAACATTTGCTGCAGACCTATCTGAGACATTAAAAGTAATATAATAACTGGTCAGCAATTTTTCTCAATGTACTGACCAGGTTGATATTTTCCATAACAACTGGCTGGTTGTTATGACATTCACGAGCCATACCAATCAAACTATGCTGCTGCCTCATTGGCCAACGTTCCGTGTGTGGGCAGGCCAAACAGTCTCACAAACATGGCAGCTCCGTCTCTCGATTATAGAACTCCCACCACAATGACCTCACACTTGCATTTTTTTTAATTTATTTTACTTATTTTACACTACTTGGTTGATCCTGCCATTTGTTTTTCCATTTCAAACTCTATCTGGCTGATCCCGCCCTTCATTCACTTCAGAATGGCAATGCACCATCGCACAGTTCCAGCCCGATCAGGACAGCTCTCTTTAAATGTAAGTGGGAAAAAATAAAACAAAGGACAAAACATTTGAAATAAATAATGAAAGGTACTGTGTGTGTGTATGTGCATGCGTGCGCACGCACTGACTCTGAGGGTTACAGAAACTGGGCTGGAGAAAAATTGCTGGACCATTATTATAAAAAAATAAAAGATGGGGAGGGTGTGCATATGAGAATTTAATGCACACCCTCATTGTGGGATGCTTTGATAAACCCCGAGAGCTTCGCCCTCGGGGTTTATGTAACATCCACAATTAGTGTGCATTAAATATAGGATAGTATGGGGAGAAGTGTATTTAGAGAATTTAACACACACCTGAGTTGTTGGATGGCACACACGAACCCCGAGGGCGAAGCCGGGATTTATAGTGCCATCCAACAATAGGTGTAATGTTAAGTCGAGTTGTTACTTCTCCCCATCTTCACTTATGTAATTGAAGGGCTCCGTTTTTAAATAAACAGGCGTGAGCTTCCAACTATCCCTGTTTCATAAAAAGTACTGGAGAAAAACACTTACTTCTCTGCATTACCTCAGTTTACCAGTGAGCCTAGAAGCACAAGAGTGTGTTTGGGATGGAGGTAATGCAGAGAAGTAAGTGTTTTTCTCGTCAGTACTGTTTGCGGAAACAGGGACAGTTGCAAGCTCCCGTTCTGTGACAAGGACAATTTAACATTGTGCTATGTTTAGTCTCGAGCGCTTTGTTGTTCAAAGGGAGCGCGTGAATGCCGTAACACCTACTCAGGTGTTACGGCATTTAACACACGGTTTTGGCAATGGGAGAAAACGGAGACCATTAATTATATTCTCATATCACACCCTTCCCCATCCATTATTCTATATATGTTGTCATCAGCATATAACAATACAGATATTCTATTATCAAAAACTATAGGGGTATGCAAACACAGTTCAGAAAAATACAAATTGGAATACTCTAGAAATAAATTAAAAAGAATGAGCATCAAAAAACAACACATCTTCACTCCAAGAGATGTGGCCATGGACTCTGTTAGCTGTCCAGTTCTGCTATTTCTTACACTAACCCAGGTACCCTCCTATAAGTACTTAGAAAATGGGTAAAAGTATTTCAGGCTTCTGATTGGCTGAGGGACTTCTCTAGCTGGGCATCTATCAGACAATAGATGCCCGGCTATTAAAAGTACCAGCCCAGCCAACCCCATCACCATAATCTTGCTGCCTAGCCTGGTCTCTAATTGGCTAAAACCCCCTCATTTTGTTTTCAAATGTCCACCATTTTTTTGTCTTGCTAAGTGAGATTCATAATAGCAATAAGTACTCATGCTCATAACTGTAGCAGAAAACCTCACAAAAACCCTTTATTTCTGCTGTCCCTCATACCTTGTGCTACTAGGTAGCTCCACTGCACAAATACTGTAAGTCTCTGCAGTCTGGTCACTCTGCTCCAAGGCAAACTTTGTTCATTTTAAGTCCAGTCTCACAGCCCTGATGTCCAGTTGATGCTGAAAGTCCTGTTATTGAAGTTCCCATCAGTCAAGTCCTGCTCGGCGCGGTGTTGAAGTTCCTCTCATCACTGCTGCTACTAATCCCCACTCGCATACAGCACCCACCACCTGCAAACAAATGAATTAAAAAAGGGGAGGGGCTATGGAGTGACATGTGGAATGCGCGCTACAATATTCCGCTGCTGCCTACCAACCGCTCACACATCTTGGTTACTGAGAGAGAGAGCTCCCCACCACCACCCTAAAGATTGCATCTCTTCTGACTGCACTGTCACTAAAACACACAGTTGATCTCAAAGCTGCTTCTCTTGCCAGTAGTGAGCTGGAGAGATTAAATAATAAAAAAAAAAAACCACGTAAGTCAAGTACACTACTCATGCCCTCCTTCCCTTCCACTCCATTTGTGATAGCCAAGCACTCGGTAAAGGGACCGTCGTCCCAGGATGAAGATATTTGAAGGGACTGAATAATTTTAAAACATTACCGTTGTCCAATTCAAAATTAATTAAATAAATAAACAGTGAAACAAAGCATTTTAATAATGTTACGCCCTGTGTGTGTGTGTGTGTGTGTGTGCATGTTTTGGGGGGGTAACCATGACAATCAGCTCCATTCTTGCAGGCAGAGGAACTATTTAATAGAAAAATAAATGAAACACCTAAGAGTTTCAACATGCAAACATAAAAATTATTTATTTTTAAACATATATAAAAACAGTGCCCATTTTCTAAGTGCAATAATTCCCTACACAGTGGGTAGTATGGGCTATACCGGACCATCCAGAGGCTATAAGGCCCTCCGCCTGTGATGTCGGGCCTCATTACACCCCTGAGCAGTCCGGTAAAGCCCAATACCGCCCACCCTGTCAGGTATTATTGCTTACATAATTACTGGTGCAAATTGTTCTCTATGGGAAAAAGCAGTTGATATTTCCCGTAATAACTAGTCAGTTGATATTTAGCTCACGCCAAGACACACACATCATTTTCGGGCGCGAGGGTTAGAGCAATACACAAGTAAACAGTTAGAAAGCGCGACACTCAAAGCTAATTTTTCATCTGCCTGTAAGCACATCCTCATCATCAGCGTCTGCACACGTCTCCCAAAATCGGAAAGTCTGTAAAAAAATTAAAAGTAATGGATAGTATAACCAGCCATTTCACAAACCCTCAAGGTGAACAAAGAGAGCGGTTTATACAAGAACAAGGAAACGCAAACACTAAGCGCAAAACAGATAGCGACATCTGCCTCTTCTTTAGCTACCTCAGTGAAACAGGTCAGACTGTAGATCTAAAAACTGTCCAAATGCAGCAACTAGATGAATTAATAGCAAACTTCGTTTTTTGTGTAAATAAAAATGATGGCACAGAATATGAGCCCAGCTCCATCCGTAGCATCGTTGCATCAATAGACAGGTACCTTGTGAGAGAGCACTACCCGCACTCCATATTCAAAGGTATACAGACAGATTTTATGGAAACCAAGCGTACCTTGAGCACTAAATTAAAACACCTCAAGAAGATGGGCAAAGGTAACAGGCCACTGAAATCACAAGCACTAACAGATGAGGACATAAACCTTTTGTACAGTTTGGGGACAATAAACACAACCACTCCCACTGGACTACTGAACTTCCTATTTTTTAACATAGGCATACAGTTTGCCTTGAGAACCAAGGAACACTATGACTTGCAATGGGGGGACATACCTGAAGGTATCGACACTGAAGGGAATAATTTTTTAGAATATTCTGAGTGGCAAACAAAGACCCGATCGGGCGATAATCCAAGGGACGTTAGACCAGTAAAACCACGTTTGTACCAAAACATAACAAACCCAGAGAGAGACACCATCAGGGCATATGAAATGTACAAAAAAAAACAGGCCCCAAGCTTGCTTATCAGCACAGTCTCCCTTCTATCTAGCACCCAACACAAACGCAGCCCAGGGATCACTTTGGTTCAGGAATATGAACGTGGGCATGAACAAACTCAGAACAATGATGCCCACAATGAAAACTGCTGCAGGCATAGCTCACTGTAAATGAATAACAAACCATTCAACCTGTAAAACCTCGATACAGAGGTTAATAGACTGTGATGTGCCCCCCCACCGAGGTGCAACAAATCTCTGGCCATCGAAACCTGCAGAGCATAAATAATTATTCAATCCTGTCAGAAAAGAAACAGTGTAAAATATCAAGTCTCCTACAGTACCTACCTGAGACACAAGAAAACCAGCAGCCCTCAACATCGACTTGTCTGTTCACAAACCCCAATAGTGGTCAAATGAATCTAAAAGAAATCACAAGAACAAGCTCTCTTCAAACAATATTTGGTCCAAACTGCGTGATCAACCAGGGGGTGTCAATAAATTTCTACCATGCAGCTCCCGAAGAAAGTAGCAAAATCAACCGAAGGCGTCCAGTAATTGAATCAGATTCAGACTAGAGGTACGTAGCTAGTGATACAGTACAATCCATATGTTAATTAGTTGTCTCCCAGAGTAAAAAAAAGCAAAACAAAAGTAAAAACAGAGATTTAACATTGATATCCGTTAGAATCTATGTGAGATTTTTAACACTGTCCCTTAATTCATTTCAGGGACTTCAACATATGACCTCCGTATCCATGGCAATGAATTGTCGTGCAGCAACTGACACTGAGCACACGGAGATACGAACTTCCCACGGAGGACTCAGCTCTGTAATTTATTTTTAGATCCAAGTAACATGCTGCATGCACAAACATTACAAATGGAGCTCAGTTTTTTTTTTTTCACCACTGATATGAATTTAGCGGTTGTCTGCTTTTTTTCAATAATCTTGCACTGATTTAATTTCAAAAGTAGCCACTGAGCATTTCCATGTGATGCATCACTTGAAACCTAATACAGATCTTATTTATGTCAGTTGTGTTTGTAACAGCTAAATAGAATAAATAAAAAAATGCTTATTTACTGAAATAAGTTGTGTTGCACATTATGACTATGTCTACTGATTCTACATGCCTTAACTTTAACTTTATCAGAGGATAAAAATTTGCACCAGCAATTATATAAAATAAGACAGGGTCCTGAACATTATGAAAATTTGATGCACACCCTCTGTGAGGGATGCACTGATAAACCCCTCGAGCTTCACTCTCGGGGTTTAATGATGCATCCCTCACCTCGGGTGTGCATTAAATTTTCATAATGTTCAGGACCCCATGCATTATTCTCTATATATAAAATGTAAAGGATAGTTATTTATACCCAACTGTTCTAATTTTGCCCACAGAACATCCCAGTTAACATTGTCAGCAGCTGATTTGAAATCAGTAAATGTGGTAAATAAATTAATTTTGTAACTCTGACATATTTATGATGAAGATATTCTTTAACAAAGAGATGTTTTATTTATAATATTTTCAAAAGTACAGTACAATAGAGTTTTTAACATTTCATTTATTTAGACAACATCAATCAGGTACTGTATATAACCCTGGTATAAAATAAGCTTATTATAAACCATGCCTCTAGCAATTAGTACAATATGTTGCTGAGACAAGGTAGAACAAAAGAAAAAAAAATTAGTTCTATAATAAATATTGTCTGGTGAGTCGGTCCATGGTAGCAGGTTAAAGTATTCTTTCTCCAACCTATTGAGCCTCAGGGGATATTCTGTAAACCTGACACAGAGTTGACTGGACCAGCAGCAGAGAGATATGCTACTGTTGGGGAGTAAACATATTGAATATTATGAACTGAGGATTGTAAATAGAGGAATCTGATTGGCCAAGAGCTCTTTGAAGCCGTGATGATATTGGGCTACATCATCACGACTTAGAAAAAGTTCCGGCGTCACCCGCCTACTTGCTTGCTACTGTCTGAGAAATATTTTTTCGAAATGTACTCCTACACCACCCAAAAACTCATTCATAAAACATTTTAAAACCTGTTTCTTTTATTTATTTATTTATTTTTAAACTCGAAACTCAGTTCATAATAGCAATAAGTCACTCCAGGGTGTGGTATATTATGGGATATCGTCACTTCTTGGGTGGTTGGACGAACTCGGCCTGCAGCCTCATGCCCAACCACCCAAGGCGTGACGATATCCCATGATATATCACACCCTGTCATGCCTTATTGCTTAATTATATCATCCATCTCAACCATTCAAAGAGCAGGCAGTAAGAATCTGCAAAGTCATTATATATAAAAAAAAATACAAGTAGATTAAGTCTGTCACCTCTCTTTAGCTGAATAGGAAAAAAAATGTTTGTTGTTGGACAGAAAAAGAGATATTTTGTTATTGGGCTATGATATTTATATGAGAAATCAATATTGCCTCTTTATCAAATATTTAGCTAGATTATGTCCATATACTGTAGTTCAATTCATGTGATTTCAACGCATTTTGCTTGTTTTCCATAGTGTCCATAAGAGAAGAATAAACTTCTAAGGATCCTGCTTTAGGTTAATCTGTAGATAAAGCTTCTATTTCAGATTGTTTTGTTCTGATAAATGTTGCCAACTTGTTTATCTCAAAGAAATTGTAGGTATTCCCATGTTTTTATTTTATTTATTTAAACAGCAGCTTGGAAAACCTTTGAGCCATAGGCTCATTTACAAAGGTACCTTGTCACAGTAAGACAAATGAAAATACACAGTATAACAGTACAACACAGTATAACGGTAACTTAAGACATAGATACAAACAAGCTGGTACAGGCAGGATTGATGCAAACAATACCAGAGTTATGTTGTCCTTAGCAGCTTAGTAGTAAGCTTTGCCATAAGTATTGAGTACGGCTTTGACTAGTGGCAATTACAGCTTCGGGTGTTAATAAAGCGGTTACATAAGGAAGTTTTGAAGCGATATAGTTGGAGCTTCGGAGATGGAGGCAGTGTGTTGAACCAGGAGGGCCCTAAAGCTGAAGCACTTTGGCGTGAGAGGTCTAGCTCTAGGAATAACAAGAGAGGTTTCCCAGAGGTCCGAGTATGAACTAGTGGGACAGAGCAGCGTATGGTGGTGGTCAATCCTGGCGGGGATAGCCCAAGGAGGGTCTTTTTTGTAAGGGTACAGGTCAGATATTTGAGGCGCTCGTCAAGATCAAGTACCAGCGCTTTAGCGTACAGTAGACAGGTGTGTGTTAGCCTAGGTGCCACAGTAATTAACCCACAGGCCTTATTCAGAGTAGTGCGAATTTTATGGAGTGCGGTCTGATCAGCAGCACCATACACCGGCAGTCCATAGTCCACTAGGGACAGGATAGAGGAGGTGACTGCGAGTTGAAGAGCCTCCGGGGGGAGGCAGTGTTTATACCGATGTAAGATGCCCAATAGGATATTAGTGGCAGTGGCTAGGGCAGCGATGTGTCCATGGAAGGAGAGGGAGGGGTCAAAATGGATCCCTAGGTACTTATAGGAGCAAACTTGTTCGAGTGGGAAAGAGGACCCAGAGTGAATGAGGAGTTTGAAGTTGCAGGACTTATTTTGAGGATGAGTGAAGAACATGGTTTTTGTTTTTTTAAGATTTATCACCAAATCTATGTTCCTTGAACCAGCCCTCGGCTTCAGCGAAGGACTTCTGCAGTGAGTCCTGGAGGGCAATAGGGTTATGACTTGAGGCAAAGATGACTGCATCATCAGCATACAATAGAATGTTCCCCAAGCAAGAGCGTGGAAGGGTGTTAAGGTAAAGGGAGAATAGTAAGGGGCCCAGAATGGAGACCTGGGGAACCCCAGAAAAGATGGGACAGATGTCTGAGTAGGTCCCATTAATTTTTACACGCTGTGAGCGGTCAGACAGATAACTGGTGCACCAGGAGATAGGCCCAGCAGCAAAACCAGAGAGACTAAGGGCATCAAGAAGGAGGGGGTGGGAGACAGTGTCCAAAGCTTTAGAGAGGTCAATGAAGACCGAACCAGCCATAGAACCAGTGTCTAAGGAGGAGTGGAGAAAGTTGGAGAACTCTAGGAGGGCTGTGTTGGTACTGTGGCCCACTCGGAAGCCATGCTGCTCAGGACATAGGACATTGTAGGTGGAGAGGTAGTCAGAGATTTGAGAGGCCACCATTTTTTCCAAGGCCTTGGAGAGAGGAGAGAGAATGGAGATTGGCTGATAGTTTCCAGCCACAGTCCTATCACCACCTTTAAAGATAGGGGTGACAGTGATGACTTTCCAGGCAGTTGGAACCTTCCCCAGGCAAAGAGAGTGGTTGATGAGGCACGTGATCGGGGTAAGAACTGTGTCTAAGACCAGCCATAGGATACACGGATCCAGGGTGTCACTGCCTGTACTATTACTCTTGAGGGCAGTGACAAGGTGCGGCCTAAGTTCTTGGGCAGAAACACGGCGGAGGAGAAAATAAGGGTGAGAAAGATTTATGGCAGGTGCTGGGGGAGGAGGGTCAAAAAAATTTGTAGGGAGGCTAGGGCTAAGGTCAGTGAATGAGGTGTTGAGGTGGTTGGCTATGAGGGCTGGGTCTGAGGAGATCATGCCATTAATGTTGATCTGGGTGGGTGGGGGAAGTGTGCACTCCCATTTAACTGTTTAATGTTATCCCAGAAGGTTCTGGGGTTCCCCATGAGGCAGTGAGTGAGGACCGATAGTGCTCAGACTTGGCCTTTCTGATGGCCCGAGTGCACTTGTTTGGGCGACGGCATATAACTACCTGTCACTGGGCGGCCAGTCTCAGTGGCACGGTGCCATAAGTTGTCCCTATGTTTGAGTTGGTGGATCAAAGCTGGGGTTACCCAGGGGGCATTCTGCCTTTTAGAACGGCGGGTCAACATTGGGGCAAAGATATCACAGGCATTATTAAAAGTTTGGGTAAAGAAGGAGAGAGCTGTGTCGATGTCAGGAGTTGCCTGTATAGGAGACCAGTCAATTTGAGACAGAAGTTCCTTAAGTTTTATCAGTCCACCAGGTATTAGACGCCGCCGGCATGTGGACTGTGCTATGGGTTTGAGGACTGAGGATGACCAGTGGAATAGAATGGGGGAGTGATTACTGAGAGAATCTGGGAGGACTTGTACATTGGGGTTCCGATTAGGGCGGTTGGTGAGTACCACATCAAGCAGGGTACTGGAGCCTCTCTTGGGGTTAGTCCTGGTAGGGTGGGTAACTAGTTGCGTTAGGTCTATTGCAGAAAAGGAGTCTCGGGTAGAGGAGGAGGAGGGGCTGAGCCAGTTGACATTTAAGTCACCCACCAGAATTTGATCAGAGGAAGGAGGTAGTGAGGAAAGGTACTCTGTAAGAGAGGCAATGGCCTGCATTTGGTCCCTGGGAGGCATGTATGCAGTAGTCAGATACAGGGGTCCCTTTAAAGGGTCAGGGGTTAGTTTCAGCGTAAGCGCCTGGGCCCTGGAGTCAAGGATGAGAGCAGGCAGGGCTAGTATGGGGAGATTCCTTGACATAAATAGCGCCGCGCCCGCTCCCAACACGGTCAGACCGGAAGAGGGTGAAACCAGGAAGGAGACTAGGAGTCAGGGAGGATTTCGACAGCCAAGTCTCAACCAGAGCGATGACATCAGGGTTAATTGATGTGACCAGGCATTGCAGTGAGTCAAACTTTTTTCGGAGGCTACAGATATTCATGGAGACCATGCATAGGCCTGTGGTGCTAGTCGGGGAGCTCCTGGGAACCGGGCCAGGGTTTGGATGAATGTTTCCTGACAGGAGTAGTAGCAAGACTAACACCCTGGCTGGGAGATGGTGAGAGGTTTTACTATGATTGACATGAGGGGGGAAGGGAGACTAAGGGAGCAGGGGGTGGGCAGGGTGGTACAGGAAGGGAAGGCAAGAATAAGAAGACACCCAGATGTGCCTGAGGTGAGGAGGAAGCTAGGGGGAGGGCAGGGAGGACCGAGACACACAGAGGTCCCATGGGGCAGGAGAGCAGGTTCTGGAGCAAGGGGAGGGAGGGGTGCCAGGGCACAGTGCAGAGTAGCAGATGGCTAAGTGGGCAAGTGCACTGCTAGTGGGGATAGGCACAGGCAGAGCATGAGGCAGGGCCAATACATTGTGGTGAGCAAGATCCAAGGGAAGTAGTACTGTACAGGTAGGAGTAGGAAGTAGCAAGGGAGCATAGGTCCCTCTAGTGGCCAGCAGGTATAACCTGCAAATGGGAAAGTGGGAGATAGGTTCTGGGCAAGAAGACGTGATGTCACCGGATGTGATGTCACGGGAGGATCATAAATTGACAGCCACCCCTGGGTGGGTGGGTGGGTAGTTGGGGTGGGTGGGGCAGATGGCGCGAAGTGTCGTCAGGCTAACACCCCCTGCAGGCATCCAGATAGAGAAGAGCTCTCTTTACTTCAAAAGTTATCAGGCTGAAATTGGCTCTCAGCTCCTCAGGTGAGCTGCTTGTGTTGCTTGTTTGTCCGAGTGCCTAGCTTGGGGGGCTGTATGTAGTGGAGAGAAAAGCCTCTCATTACTATGCAGCAGGAGAATATGTTGTGATTTCACAAAGGAGCTCCACTCTAAGCAAACAGGGCTATTCCAAAATGAGGTCACACTAGGACCCAGCTATCCTAATACCTTCAGTTACAAGCACAATTAGATCCAATACCACAGTATTCAACAAGTCTGCTCTATATTAGCTGCTTAGTATATCTGGCTTTAAGGTATAATCAGCAATTAGATCCAATACCACAATATTAAACAAGTCAGCTCTATATTAGCTGCTTGGTATATCTGGCTTTAAGGTATAATCAGCAAGGCAACTCTAGGGCACCCAGTGAGTCCCTAGCTTTACACTTCAGCATTAGTAGCACAAATAGAAGCAAATAACAAGCCCACCCAGTGGTGAACAGGGAACAGAGTTCATAAAATATAAGTGTTCATCAGGTAGCACTCCCTGCAGGCGTCCAGACGAAGAGAAGAGGCTCTCTTTACCTCGAAAGTTATCAGGCGGAAATTCGGCTTCCTCAGCTCCTCAGGTGAGCTGCTTGTGTTGCTTGTGTTGCTTGTTTGTCCCAAGTGCCTAGCTTGGGGGCTGCCTCGAAAGTTATCAGGCTGGAAATGTTCCTCAGCTCCTCAGGTGAGCTGCTTGTGTTGCTTGTGTTGCTTGTTTGTCCCGAGTGCTAGCTTGGGGAGGGGCTGCCTCGAAAGTTATCAGGCTGGAAATTGCTTTCTCAGCTACTCAGGTGAGCTGCTTGTGTTGCTTGTTTGTCCCGAGTGCCTAGCTTGGGGGGCCTGCCTCGAAAGTTATCAGGCTGGAAAGTAACCTTGTGCTGCATTTTATGGGTCCCAAAATGGAGAAAGTAGCTCCCATTACAATGACTTTGAATCTGAAATTTAGAAATATTTTCTTTCACATCCATTTAGTGAAACAGATGTCTGGAAGACTCTAACATTTAAGTATTTTTATTGTGCCCCCTTCCCCACCCCCATGTGTGCTACTTTCAAAAACATCTACCTGTCAGAATCAAATGCAAGAGTACAATAACTGTGCTTGAGTTGGGCTGGCAGTATGGCCTAGGAGGTTAGATTAATGTGCTGTGAATGAGTTTGGTACATCCAACAAACCTGGATTTGATTCCCACAACTTCCACTTGCATACCGTGTGACTTGAAGTGAGTAATTTAACCTCTGGGTTGCCCCTGAAAAAAGACACTGTTGCAAAGTGGGTCTTACTCAGTTACCAAAGAATATATATATATATATATATATAAGTTTTGCTTTAGCTGTGCATCAGAGTGTAAATTACAGTAGATGGGAACTTTGAATTTGAGCTTACCTGCTCTTTTTTCTTTTGCAGCATATGATACACATTAACTGCAAATGGTAAATTCTCCCATGGGGGGGGGAGAGAGAGCGAGAGAGAGAGAGAGAGAGAGAGAGAGAGAGAGAGAACGAGAATTAACACAAAGTCTTTAAGTAGGTCTCATATTGTTTTATTTTGGCATCCAGCATTTTGGAAATCCCACAAATCTAAGGTTTCAATAATGCAGTTTATTGTGTTGCTAAAAGCTTGTGAAGTATAGCAACAAGGACTCTAGTATTTGTAGAAGCAAGCACAGAGTTTGTGGAAACTTTTGCCTCAATTTACATCACGGAAGTCTTTAGTTCCTTCAGTTTGGTTTTACTTGTAAACAAGTCTGTTTCCAGAACATCTAGCCTAGTCATCAGTTTGTCTAATCTGTCACTGTTTCCAAAATAAATAGATTTCAGATCCCCAATAGCTTAAAGTAAATCAGAGGAAGAGAACATCTGCTTAAAGGAAAAATACACCCTCATATCATTTAAATTTCATTTGTTTCCATGTCAGTAGACAACTTCTTTCCTGTAGCTGTTAGGGCTATATGTGTTAACCTTAGGTTGCTGTCACTGCTTATGGTAGCCCCTGTGATTGCCCTGGGGGTCTCCATTTCATTGTTGTTGAACTCTCATTGTCCATGAGAACTACATTAGCATATGGGAACATGATATCAGATGAACCATTTATATCATGTATCTCTATGCTGAAAGAACAAATACCCTGCAAAAACTCTCTGGAAACTCATAAACTGCATTGAGTTTAAAGGGAAAAAAAACTGTATTATAACTCAGATAGTTTGCAAACTCACTGAAGGTAAACATGGTATTTCATACCTTCTTGGAGCTTGTTTCTTTGAAGACTAATTAAGCAGACAGGTATACTGGGGAGTTTAAAGGGTGATTACGCATCATGTTCTCATATGCTAATGCAGCTCTCGAGGACAATGAGATCTCAACAGCTATGAAATGGAGCCTCCCAGTACAGTAACAGGGCCTAGTATGAACTGTGAAAACTGACTAAATCAATTTCATACATTTTTAACAGCTACATGAAAAGAGTTGTCTGTTCACATGGAAGCAAATAACGTTTGGAAGATATGATGGTGTAGTTTTCCTTTAACTTCAGTTGGGATACAGGCATTTCAAAGGCCATCAGGCCTGAAGTCTCTTGAGTTACCATGGCAATCTCAGAAGACAGCTTCCCAAGGCAGGTACTGCACAAACTGAAAAAGCTTTCATCAGCACCAGAATTTGTTTAGTTGCTTTCAATGATGTCCTCTACTTCCTCTTAGTTGATTTAGAGTAAATGTTTTCTTTTTCCTATTTTTGAAAGAGAGGCTCCTTTTTTAATTATAATTAAGCAAAAGTCAGATCAAACCATTTGGAGCAAATATAGGCTACTTTTACTTTGTATCTGTCTTGCCTCTCAGGACTGAACTTCCTGTTAGCATTATCAAGAGCTGATTTGAAAAATCAAGTAAATGCAGAAAATAAATGGATTTCTTAACTCTGGCATATTTATCACAAATATATTCAAGAGCAAAACAATTATAAGTTGTGCTATAAGATGTCTTTAAACCAACTTGTTACACACAACCTGTTTAACATGAATGCCGGATGCCATTTACTGTGCTACCAATTTTGATATTTTGTAACAAGTAAGCAATAGCACATGACAGGGTGTGCGGCTATTGGGAATTAATCAACACCCAGGTGCATTGTAGGGCACGAGGCCATAGGCCGAGTGTCCTCACAGCACCCGGGGTGTTGATTAATCCCCAATAACCACACACTCTGGAATGGGTTATTACGCTTATAACAGTGGGTAATCCCAGTGTGAACCAACAACAGGAATGTTAAGTAAAATGATGAAAAACTAATGATTTTACAATGTATAGTTCCCCCACACAAAGTAGTCCAAATGTGGTAATGCTGGTGATATATACACTGTGCCTGGAGACACAACACAGAGAATTTCTGGAGAAAATGAATAGTAACATGTATTGACATAACATCACAGATCTGTAATGCCATATCCAAGACATATCTGTGTTCCACTACATGCTTCTGATCATTAACAGATGGCAATGAGAGACAGAGAGAAAGAGAGACAGCTTCTACTCTCCTGCTTTTCCATGATTCTCTGTCTCTTCCCCCACTCTCTCTCTCTCTAACCGGACAGCACACTGCAACAAGTTTTCCAACTATATGCTGCATTTCACCTCTCACCTGCTGCTGACTTTCTCTGTGTAGATTGCTCTCCTTGTAATTCACTGCCACCACCAGGACTGCTGTTCTCTCTGTCCCACTCTTTCTAGCTAATCTCTCTCTCATTAAAACAGCAGGGCAGCAGAGGAAGAGAAATCCTCACTCTTTTCCCACTGCCACAACAGACAGCCCACAGGAGCACTCATGGAGAGAGGAACACGGTACATATGTCTCTCACATAAAACTGTTGCTATCACTGTGTCTGCAATGTCTTGAGGGGACATGCAAAAAGAACTAGACATACGGGAAGGTTACGGTCAGGCACTCAATTCTCTGGGGGAATGTGTGTAGCTGGCTGTTAGGCTCTGTCACTAGGTTGCAGGATATCTGTAACTCTGTCTCCCTTTCTCTGTCCTGGAGGCCATAATGCTGATCATGGGGGGGGGAGGGAAGCTGTGCAGAACTGGAACCCGCAAATAGGAGATTGACTGACATCCCATTCAATCTCTGCATTGGTGAAGACCGAGAAGACAGTGCCATAGTTTCCAGTAAAATCTCCCTCACTCTGTCACTTTCTGTGTCCATGGGTTCCACAAGTGCTGCAGCACACAACTGTGCAGGTAGGGAGGGCTTACGTGAAGGGAAAAGGTTTTTGCAGTTACTAGAGGTCTGCAGGGTCAGTGGGCGGGTGGAAGCAAACCATGCAAAATAATTTAGTACGGTGCTATAGAAACACCTTGTGGCTGCTGTTGCTGACGATGGAAGATGGTACGACTGTTCAGGGAAAAAAAGAGTGCCACAAGGAGGATTTTCTGGTGCAGTTGCTGGGACAAAGTACAGGAGGAACATGTAACACTTTATTGTGCTGCTGGACAGACATCTTGTCCCTATACAGATGCTCAAACTGCAACATGGCACGGCAGACAGTACACAGATTCTGGGGTACAACTTTGCAGAGAAAGAATGATGGCTCAGCGAGAGTAACAATGGCCGCCTGTACTACTGACTTTGCAGTGGTATAACAAGATCTGCAGGGCTCAATGATTACTTTACAGGGACTTATTGTTGCTTGCTGTATGTGCACAGAGAATGAACGCACTCTCATGTGATCGTTCTGCCCCAATCAGTTTTCTGTCTGCTCCTACCCCATGTTATAGTGGAAATAAAATCATATTGAAGTAATTTACTTGAACTATGTTGTTTGTTATACAATGGCATGAATATTTTCTCTCCTCTGGTTGAAAAGTGTGTGCCAGGGTCAACGATGTTATTGAACAACAACATCATCACTGTATGAAGTCCAGGCACACACATGACCATATGACACTGTCAGAAATTATGCCACCACTGCACAACGTATCGCCACTTAGAAACCACACTGAAGTCATCACAGCTGTCACCCCCCATTCTGTCTTGCACTCCAGTAGTGACAGTAAATATAACAGTTCAAATGGCACACCTCAGCATGTAAAATCAGTTTAGTTTTCTTGCCAGCATTTTCTCCTCAAAGTGAGAGGCCTCAATAAACCACATGCACCTTAGCTAATGGTCACACAGTTCACTAAAGTCACTCGCTTTGAGAAGAAAAAGCTTGCAAGAAAATTCACTTTGTATCCAGCCCCCCACCACCCCCCAGAGCCAGTCACTCCTCCAGCTCCCACAAACTGTTTTCAGTAGTCAAGTCCTCACAGTTTCTCACATTTTTGCTGTCCCCTCAGGTCTTCATCCCAACTGAAAAAAAAACTGAACCATGACAACCACTGTGAGTGCATGAGGTGTTTAAATCACCATACTGCACTGGCTGATTATCGGCTCTGTTATAGCAGTTGCAGGTAAAGCATTGACTGCAGCCTAACACTGGTTGGACAAGTGCTTAGCAATGGGGAGGATTGTGTTTAAGTCACACTTTAACATTATAATTAACACTGCAAGTCTGACCAAAAAAAACATGACAACCGCCATGCTGCACTCACCAATCATCGGCTCTGTTTTCCTTTCCCAACCCAGAAACACAGTTCAGAAGAGCCCTGATGTGATGCACAAGCATAAAAAAAGTTGACTACCACACATCTTGTCAGCATGTATGCACTTTAGTGCCCAGCTGTACCATAACTGAGAGGCTCTGCACAACTCAACAAGTAAAATCCGTCAGGCAGCAGTGGCACGTACTGGTGGAAAAAATATTGTCGTTTTTTTTAAAAGGTATATCTACACACACAGCAAAAATCAAATAAAAATACATAAAATATACTTTTTTCCTTTTTTTTCCTTTTTATTAGCAAACAAACCATTGTATAATAGCAATAAGGCACTCCAGGGTATATGTTATTGTGTAATAAAGTCACTCCTGGGTTGGTGGAAGCACTTGGCTTTGCCTCATGCTGCAACCCATCCCAGGAGTGATGTTATTACACAATAACACACTCCCTGTTGTGCCTTATTGCTTAATTATAGGTACTGTGTAATCTTTATAAGTATTGTGTGACCTTTTGTACATAAATACAGTAACTGAGTTGTCACAAAGTACACAATGAAAAATTAACCGTGCCTCAATGATTTGCAACATCACCCTTGCTTTTCCAATAAAAGTAATTGAGGGTGATGAAGATATAATTCCCAGTTACCATTAGTATAGTCTGTTGTGTGACATTATACAATACAACCTGCTGTTACTGAAGGTGCAGTACTGTCTGGCTATTGATTTATAATTCTAAATCACTATTGATAAGATCTTCTTTACAAAGCAACCTGTTCTTACAGAGTAGAACCTCAAGGTGCCACAGAACAATCACTTAGCTGTAACCCCCAACAATCCTGTAGTTCCTAAAATTGGTGCATTTTCCTGCTGGCATCTTAGGGGTTAAGGATTGAGAGCTCTTGCTGCCATGATCTGGTACTTGTGCGGGGGAGCAGCTTGGTATGCTGTATATCTGCCACTCAGGGGAACAGCAGTCTGATTCAGATTTGGTAGTGGTGATATAGGAGTAGGAGTTCATAGGAGAGCTTCCTGTCCCTGAACTACGAGGGAAACCCCGGTTTTTTCCATCTCATGCTGCCCATGATCTATCCTGTACTTAGTGAAGCAGCAGAGGCAATCGGGATTCATGCAGTTATTTAGTGTCTACCCTGGAGCCTCAAACTACAGCTGCAGTTGTGACTACTGTAGCTTTGACTTTGTTGTTGCCAGTTGCCAGGATTACAACCGCAACCCAACCACAGACTACCTGTTAGCATGAGACTGTTATTTGCTGTTTATTTCTGCCATCATCTATCACCAGAGATGTAGAGAAACACTATTATTGATGCAAGTTTAATGCTAAAGTGTTTTCTAAGGATACCATTGCAAGAACTGGAGAACATTAATTCCCTTTATTGCTGCTAGACAGTGTTCGACTAGAACAGGAACCATGTTCACTTGTGGACTTTGCTGCAAGTGGAAACTTATTACATTATCCTCTCCAATAACTCCAAGGAGCATGTTGTGTTACCTGTATTTACCTCCAGCTGTAGTTTAGATGTATTGTTGTGATCTGAAGATCATTTTCTACTGCCATGGATGATGTCAGGAGGATTGCCACAATTCCCAGTAGGGTTTAATTCTTGCTCTCTGGTGGAAGCTGCACCCACAGGATGTATTCGTCATGCACAGAGATACATGACTTAAGTAGAGACCACCAGGGTGCAATGCAATGTCACAGACTTCTTATGAAACCAGCATTTGTCAGTGCTGAATGCCTGCTTGCATCTATTTGCTGTGTATGTGATGTGACAGAGAGGATTCAAGAGACTGAAAAAGAAAAAAAAACACCCCAAGTGTTTTTTTTCACAAATTACTACAGATGTTTACAAAAAAAAATGACGTCATATTTTTGGATGGATGCAGAGACAGAGACAATTTAAACAAGCATTTGTCAACGGCGAATGTTAATTGCTTTGCTCTGTTGAGCTCGCTCAGCCCCCCTCCCTCATCTGCTCGTTCTGTTTCTCCCGGCGCTGCAGGCTGCCTTTTTGTACTGGGCTCCTGCCTGTGTTGGCACCTTTTTCTGGCTTTTTGAGCTTGCTCACTCCCCCTCTCTCACTTGTTCGATCCTAATCTGTCCCAAACACTGATTTCCAAAAGCGACTATGGTTTTCTGTGCCGGAAATGCAAAAACACATTTTGGCCAGGATATGAAAAATGACAGCTGTACTGTTCATAAGGAGATGTGAAAAAATGGCAGTTTTGAAAATCTGGCATAAAAATATCATTAATTTGCAAAGTTACAAGGGTGCATGGAAACTGCACAATGCACGCTCGTAACAGTCATTTTATGGAGTTTCATCACAAAATTTTCAACATAGGCATTTTAGGACCTCTGCTACTGAACAGTGTCACTGTGATTTTTGGAATGCATCCCAAACACTGATTTCCCACAGCACCCGCACTATTCTGTGCTGGAAGTGTGAAAACACATTTTGGCCAGGATGTGAAAAATGACAGATGCACTGTTCATAAGGAGGTGCGGAACAATGGCAATTTTGAAAATCTGGAGTGAAAATATTGCAAATTGATGAATTTACACAAGTGCGTGGAAACTGCACAATGCACGCTCATAACACAGTCATTTTAAGGACTTTCATCACCAAATTTTCAACATAGGCATTTTAGGACCTCTCCTAATGAACAGTATCACTGCAATTTTCGTAATGTGTCCCAAACTCTGATCTCCCACAGCAACTGCGCTATTCTGCACCGGAAGTGAGAAAACACATTTTGGCCAAGATATGGAAAATGATAGCTATACTGTTCATAAGGAGGTGTGGGAAAATGGCAATGTTGAAAATCTGGAGAGAAAATATTGCAAATTTGTGAAGTTACGAGCGTGCATAGCAACCGTGCAACGCATGCTAGTAAAACAGTCATTTCTTGGATTTTTTCCACCAAATTTGCAACATAGACTTTTTGAGAGCCCACCTCATGAACACTGGCACTGTCATTTCATTAATCAGTCCTGAAAGGTGATTCCACGTAGTGACTGCAAAATCACCTTCGGAGCCGAATAATGCCAAGACAGTGGCTGAATTCATGAGGAGGGTTCCAAAACCCCATGTTGAAAATTTGGTGCCAAAATTACAAAAAAATGCCTGAGATATGCATCAAAGTTGAAAAAACCCTATTTATGCCATTATACAGCTTACCAGCATTTTCTCAGTTCGCGGTCGGCTTTGAAGAGTGCAGACGTGTTCCCGGTCCAACGAAGATCACCGCACCAGACTCCGCAGGTAAGTATGTGGAGAGGGGGTGTGGGGAGGCAGGGTGCACTGAGGGTGGGTGCGGGCTGTGGGAGGGGGCAGGGAGATGGTGAGGAACTGTTTTCTTTTTTTACAGCTTACTAAATACAAAAAACCCCATTGTGGGACCTTTTTTTTCTTTACAGGACCATTTGGCATGCTGGGGTGGGCTTCCAGCGTGCCAACACAGTGTTTTTTGGCAGGGAGCAGCTCTAGCTGTTGGAGGATTGGGCACCCCCATCAGCACAACTGCACTGCATCTTTGGGGGGGGGATTATGCCGACGGGGAGTGTGTTGCCCCGTCAGCAAATGAAACTTTGCAGCGGGCATAATGCCAATGGGGAGTGGGCTTCCCCATCAGCAACATGAACGTTATTGTTAAAGGCACTGAAGCTGATGGGGATTGAGGCCCAGGTTGGCACACAAACACTGTGGTGGGCACATGCTGCAGAGGGGGATTGGGCACTCCTCAGCACGGAGACTTCACTAATATTGTTTAGAACATGGCGGCAAGCCGCTGCCATGTTCAAGCAAACAATATCAAGCAGTACCAAGGATCCCAGCAATGACAGGTCGGGCTTCCATCATTGCAGCAGAATGGCTTAAGCTGCAATAGTGGCCCCTGACTGCAGCGGCTGAAACCTTACAAGGTTCTGGCACACTGGCTGAACTAGTGTCAGCAGCAGTATGCCACCCCATTGGCAAAAGCGGGTCAAGCCCCCAAAGGCTGTGGGGGCAATGGCCACAACAGTGCCACGCTTCCACAACCTGCTTCTGCAGCAAGCTGCTGCAATATGTTTCTTGCACATGCGCACAATCAACATAAAAACAGCACAGCTACTGGTTTTGTATTCTGGTTGGCTTTGGGGAAGAACCAGCATACGGATGATAATCCTTCCCATTTATCTCCTTGACGCCTTTCCTAATCATTTTGACAGGACTCTAATGGAATGGATTGCAAAATAGGTGTGGAGAGGTATATTTTTTATAGGTTTATGGGTTCCGGTTGGAAGGCCACTTACGGCTATAAGAGCATCGCCTCATGCGTTGTTAGGACCAGAGGACTGAAACTGAAAGTGAGCAGTTCTGTGGTCCTAAGGATACAGGAGGAGACACTCATATAGCCATGAGTCCCCCAATCAGACCATAAAATTATTATAGATCGTTAACTTGATTAAATAAATAAAAAATGTTATTTCATAAAGTTAGTGGCAGAAGTGGTCGTCAAGAATCCTGTTACAGTGCTGAGCACATAAGGTACTGTTATGGCAACAAGAATACTTCATACACAATTGAAGGAAGGACTGTGATTGCCTGGGATGCTCCTGTGATCTATAATAAAAAAAGAATATGTAGCAACACCTATGGAATAAATTAACAGGTTTTACAGACTGGTGGACCTTGTCCCCCAACTTTGCAATCAGTCATCTAATCATTATTATAGGTTATCCAAGACCACAATACAGTTATAAAACAAATACAGTATCAGAACATCAGAAGTTAGGCCAACATATTGTGAGATAAACTGCAGCTGAGCACTGTATCTCCCCCCCCACAGTAAACATTTTCTCTAAAAATACAAGAACCAGATCAACACAAAAAGCAGAGCTCCTGAATATATACTTTTGCTTAGTCTTCACCGAGGAAGGGGAAGGGGTAGGTCACATAAAAGCAATAGAGACCCTGGAGTGGGGATGTGCAGTAGACACAAGTCTCATTACAGAGAGGAACATCGAGAAAGAACTCACTAATCTGAAAGTGGACAAAGCTGTGGGACCAGACAGGGTACACCCAAGGATGGTGAGGGAGCTCAGGAAGGTACTGGCTACACCTCTAACAATCCTTTTTAACAATGCACTGGAAACAGGAATGGAATGGGCTGGAGGAGGGCAGATGTAGTACCTCTTCACACAAGTGCCAGCAGGGAAGAGGTTGTCAACAATGGGCCAGTCAGCCTGACATTGGTGGTGGGAAAGCTAATGGAGTCACTGCTAACAGAAAGAACTGTGGAGTATCTTAAAGCCAATTAGTTACAAGACCCAAGGCAAAATGGATTCATGTAGGAAGGGGGCATTCATGACAAACAAATCTAACAGATTTCTTTGACTTGGTGACTAGGGAAATTGATCAGGGCAGGCAGTGGGTGTGGCCTACTTAGATTTCAGTAAGGCTCTTGACACCCGTCCACATAGGAGGTTCATAAGGAAACTGAGCGGCTTAGGGTGGGTCAAAATGTAGTAAACTGGATAGCAAACTAGTTAAGGGCCAGACAGCACTGGGTGGTGGTAAAGAAGTTCACTTCAGGGAAGGGATATTGACAAGCAGGGTGCCACAGGGCTCCGTGCTGGGACCAGTCCTTTTAATATCTCTGTAAGTGACATTCAAGAGGACCTAGAGGGAAATGGAAGGGTCTGCCTCTTTGCAGATGACAACAAAATCTGCAATAGGGTAGACATCTGGGGATGTGCAGAGACTGGAGGAAATGTGAGAAGTGGTCAAAGGCTTAGCACCTGGTTTTCGGTACAAAAAAAGTGAAAATCATGCACTTGGGACATAGAAACCCAGAAGCTGATTAGAAAACAGGAAGAGAGATATTGACAATCACCAACCAGGAAAGGGACCTGGGAGTAATCATATCTGATGACCTGAAAGTGGCAAAGCAGTGCTACAAGGCAGTGTGTAGAGCCAGTAGGATGGTGGGGTGCATAAGGTGAGGTATCACCAGCAGGAGGGAGGTGGTGTTCCCATTGTATAGCTCACTGGTGAGACTCCACCTGGAATACTTTGTCCAGTTCTGCAGACCACATCTAAAGAAGGACGTAGACAGAGTGGAGGCAAGCTAGAGGAGGGTAACTAAAATGGTGCAGGGACTTCATCAGAAGCCCTATGAGAAGAGACTAAAGGGCTTCAACATGAACACCCTGGAAGAGACAACAGAGAGGGGAGATATGACAGAGACATAAATATTTCACAGGGTAAATATGGCACAGGAGAGGAGCATTCTTCAGAGGAAAAGATGCACAAGAAGAACAAGGAGACATGCAATGAAGCTGGAAGTGGGTAGATTCAAGAGAGATGTGAGGAAGTATTTCTTCACTGAAAGAGTGCTGGAAACTTAGAACAGTCTTCCAGAGGAGGCGGTGGGGGTGAAGTCAGTGGTGGGCCTCAAGCATGCATAGGATAGACACAAGGAAATCTTAGTGGGAAGCAAGAGGGGAAGGAGACGGAGACCAAGTAGTGTCTGTTGAGACAGTATAGGCAGGGAAAAAATGGGCAGACTGGGTGGGCCAAGTAGTCCTTATCTGTTGTCAAATTCTGTTTCTATGTGAATACAGCTTAATCAGGTACAGTTTCAGCTGGTTAGCTTCTGTTACCCCCTAACATTTTTTTTCCAAGCACAGCACAACTGATTTCAGTTGATTATGCTCACTATACGTCCCCCCAACCCTGGTGAAGCTGAACATAAGCAGTTTTATCTAACTCTCCTTTCCTGATCAACAAAAAATAAACAAATAAATAAAACATTCTGACTAGGCAAAACCTCAGAGACAGTCTGTCTCTGTCTCTTGGTGCAGCATGAGCATGCCATTAAGAACAGGATTATATTGTGATTCTGTTCCTGATTACATGCTTATTGCTGCCTCTGTTAAAAATCATAAGTACATAAAAACAGCATTTATACTACTTTTCTTTCTCTGCATAAAATAATGAAAAAAAAAGTTGACCATTACTTCTTACCTTAATCCTCTACTCTGCAGACTAATGAGATGCTCTAAGATACAGCCTCTCTGTCCAACCTCTAGGCTGCACGGTACAAAGGTCAGGCTATAGTGGAATTCACCAGGTCCAGATTGGTGGGGTCACTAATTCTCTGTAATGATGGTGTTTGTGTTTGGCGGTGGACCATAGCAGCTGCTGCACTGTACTTGTTGACAGTTGGTCACCTCTTGCTGCTCAGTGGCTTCCGATGTGCTACTACCCCAGCAGTACGGATTTTTTTTTTTATTACCTGCAATTTAGTTTTCTCATGCTGTCCTGGTGAACTAATTTAATAAATTTAGCCACCAAATGTATAGATCTGGCTTGACAGAGGGCTCTTCCTAGCTTGCCTCCTCCTCCTCACTTTTGTGATGCCTGATGCTGGCTGGCAGGAGTTGTGGAAGCTGCTAGCTAGACTTAGTGGCAGGCTGGCTGGCATCATCTGGCACTACCATCAGTCTCTTAGGTTTTTATTTTATTCATTATTTATTTATTTAGTTTTTGTTGACTGGAAAAGGAGAGGTAGGTAGGTCTGCCTATTTTCAGCTTCTTCCCGGGGGGGGGTGGGGTAACAAATGCAAACTGACATATTGAGTGAGGTTAGGCTGCTGGTGGTGTTTTTAATGAACTTTAGTGAAGTGACTCTTACAGCCTTGCCCCCACCACTCATGGACGTGTACTCCACGTAGTACTGCAGCACACTAAAGGCTACCACATTGTAGTAACAGGGTAGTATAATTAATGGTTCTGTCTTTTTGCTCACCTACCCTCTACTGTATCCTTGACATTGAATCCTTCTCCCAGCTCTTTATATTCCAGACCAAGACCCTGGGACTAAGGTCCAAAAGAGCAGACTCCAGTAAGTCACTGTTCCCCACTGCAACTGATTTAAATTATAATTTGGGAGGCTTTTTTATTTTGTTTAAAAAAAATCCTTAAGAGTTTAATTTATGTAACTGCTGCCTGATCGGGCTACCAGAAAGTGCTCACTCACTTTTCCTTGCTCTGTCTAACTTCCTTTTCTATTGGGCCAACTCACTCCACACCTTAGGCAACAACCTGTTCCTGCTGATTCTAATGGGTGTGCTGTTTTTCTGCCCCACTGCCATAAAAACTCCAGGCATGCCCAACTCCAGCACCCCACCCTACCATATCTACAAACAATGCCAGCTTTCTTTTGCAGGGCTGCAACCCATGACCAGCCTCCACTCCAGTGCTTCCAATTGCATACCACCAGTCCTCCTCAGCACGCTGCTCCCACCTGACACAGTCATTGCACCTCAGCTCTTCAGACTCTCCTGCCAAGTACCTCTCTGCCGCGGTGCACTGATGAGCTTCTGACTTGATGACTGCCACAATGAGCACACCAAAGTAGATACCACGCTATATCGCACTGCATACTCATCGTGACTCATCATGGCTAGTTTCACTAACTCCATCCACAGCAGCCATACTGTAACAGGCTGTGGGACAAGAGTCAATAAGCCAATCATGGCTTTAGTCTTTAAAGAAAAAAGGCTGGGGACTTCCAGTGACGTCATCGCCTGTATGGCAGCCTAGCCCTCTAGCTCCGGACCTACCTGGCTAAATAACTCATTCTTTTTAGCAGACATCGCCAACCACATTCAACCAAAATGCCACCAAAGAGAATGGAAGATGGCAAGAATGTGAAAAAACAAGCAGAAGTGGCTCACTCTTGAACGGATGGCTCAGGATTGGGCTCCACATTTTCACAGAGCAGTGGAAACTCCTCACTGTTGAGCGAACAGGCATCAGAGGTGGAAACAGACACAGTTAGAGAAATTCTCACCCAATCTCAATTTGATACCATCCTACATGAGACTAGGCACTTCCAATCTGAAAATCAAACTGAATTTCACAATTTAAACACAAAGCTTACCGATGTGGAGACCAGGGTGCAAGAGGTGAAGGAACGGGTCTCTCAGTTCGAGGATATGGTGGGGCACTTGCAACAAGTGGTGGATTACGAGCAACAGGAAGCACTACAAGACAAATGTCAAGATCTTGAATCCCATTCACACAGACAATCTGTGCATTTACGGCCTGCTCGAGGGAACTGAGACTGGACAGATGGTAAACTTTATCACAGATCTAATTAGACATGTGGTCCCCCTCCCAACCTCTTTCCAGTTCAGACTTGAGAGGGCTCATCGGGCACTGATTCCACACCCCACCAATCCAGCAGAAAGGCCCTGCTCGATAGTAATCAAATTCGCAAGCTATCGAGATAAAGAGACTGTTTTGTGGAGAGAGCAAAGAAGGTGGAATACAATGGTTTTTGCTTACTTTTTGACCAGAATGACCCCGCAGATATTCTCAGAAAATGTATGGAGTGTGCAGGGATCTTGAGAATGTTACAGGCCAATCAAATTTGTTTCATAACACCCTACCCTGCATGACTTAAAATCTTTAGGAATACTGGGGCAGAAATGTATAACACATAGCAGGTTGCCAGACAAGCCCTACTCACTCGAGGAATTAAAGACATCTCAGACCTTGCAAAGCCAACAAGACCACTACCGCAGAGACAGAGGAGAAATCTACAAGAGCCTGGACAGTTTGAGCTGGCTGGAGGGCAGGTACCCTGGACCACTTATGCGGACATTCGCAAAATGCTGAGCGAACCCAAGAAACAGTCAACAGGTATCCCTGCTGGACAGCAAACTGCTGCTTGACTTTACTGGCACAAACACATGATATTCACTCTACTCTATGTGCCCAACCCTGCCCATCAGCCTCTTCATTCAGGTACTGTGACCCTCTAAAACAGGGGTGTACAACGTGTGGCCCGGGGGCCATAAATGGCCCCCACAGCAGCTGTCTGTGGCCCCCGAGGGCCTAGCAGCTTCCACTTGCAGTCTTTGTTTATTTTTGTTGTTGTTTTTAGTTTCAGTAACATGCTGATAAATAAACACACAAATAAATAGATAAATGTACTTTTTAATTTGTCTTATGTGTACATTTAATTATGTCTTGCTGGACATTCATCACCTCAGGACATTTTATAGTGGCACTCGACCAGTGGCCCCTGGCCTTGACTCAAGTCTTTAGTCTGGCCCTCCACAAAAAAAAAGCTGTGCACCACTGCTCTAAAACATGGTTACCTATTGTTCTTTCGCTGCATGCTTTTGAAGCGGCCCCCCTTCTGATGAATGATACATCTGCAAAGGGGAATAAGCATAATTTAGATAATACATCCATGCACATTTCAGGGCTTCAGATGTGAATTCGAAATGGGCCTTAGCAGCCCTCCCTGGGAGCAGCTGTTTACCTATACTACCAGCATTTAAGACCCATTCTTCTGAGGACCAGACAGCTGTAATTTTCTGCCGAGCATCATCTGAAGCTTTGGCGGCTGATTCACTTCTTATTGGAGCTCCATGATTTAACTGATCTTAATTTTAATGTTGAACGCTCTGTAAAAACATGCTCTAAAAGGGACAATCCAAGGTTAACTGCTAATTACATTGGATTTCTATATTCTAATAACCAAGAACGTGGTTTAATGGTTCTAACCTTGAATTATCAGATGTATATACAATAAGAACAGATAGGGAGGATTCCCTTGAGCTCTTTGATTTTGATACCTGGTTGGACTTGGGAATGTGAATGTTTATTCTCTATTCCTACAATAGCTTATCTTAGATTTGTTAACCTACTTTTTAATATCAGGGCAATGTCTGAATAACACTGATTGTTTGTTTATTCTAGGGGACACAGCTGGGTAGGGACTAGGGGAATATTCTGAAAAAAAAACCCTGATAATGGCGGCTCCACGCTTAGTCATGCTTAGCATTGCCATCATGCTGAAGCAGGTGATGATGTCATTAGCACTTTGGGGTGAACTGTGGACAGCAGCCCATGGAGTGGAGGACCTAATGAAGATTTCCATGCCTTTTCTCCAGACCTGCAATCATTCTACCATTGTGGTATGTACGTGGTCCTCTAAGGGGCATATTTCTTGGCCCCTCTGGTATGGGAGTCACACTGGTTTATTTGTAAATATGGTTGTTTGGTTATGTACATATGTTGATCATGTTCTTTACCTGGAAGTAGAATACTACACAGATACAGGACTAGCAAACTGGGCAGACAGCCTTGGCTTTTTACCATTGATGCACATGTTTGACAAAATATTTATTTTAATATTTTACTATGAGGAGGGAGAGACTATGGGATCAGATGGAGAGGGGAGGGTCTGGCCTTTCTGCTGGAGGGAACTGCTGCATCCTGGGATGGGGAAGACACACCATGGGATGGGAGGAGAGGGGGCTGGGATTCACAAGCCGGGAGAACTCATTACTGTTTTCGATCAGGCAAAATGATCCACCCCAACGAAAATAGTACTCTCTTCTCAAAATGTGAATGGGATGAATAACCCACTCAAACGCTATAAAGTGTTCTCTCTGCTCAAGACGCAGAAACCTACTTTTATCTTATTGCAGGAAACACATCTCAACCAGACAGAGCACAAGAAATTACAAACATTTGGGTTTAGTCAGGTTATCTCCTCACCATATGGGGTGGGGAAGAAGAGGAGTGGTGATCCTGGTTCCCAAGACATCCCAATTTCAAATTACCTCTACCTACCTGGATCTGGAGGGCCACCTGGCACTGGTGGCAGGGGGTTTGGAAGGGGGCCCCCTCACCCTGGCTAGTTTATATATCCCTTCAGGATCCAACAATGGGATAAGGAGGGCACTACTACAGAAAATTACAGAATACCAGCAGGGGGTGCTACTCATGGAAGGAGACTACAATATGATTTCTGATGATTGGGATTCTACAAACCCCACTCCCCCAAGATGCTCTATGGCTCAAAAACAGCACAGAGATATACTGTATTAAGGAGATGAGATGGAGAGACACATGGCATTATTTAAACCCTGCAAGCCACATGTATACCCACTTTTCAGCACCTCATGGGGTACACACTCAGATAGACCTATGTCACCTTTCTAATGAGCATGTGTATCTACTTAAGAAATGTGATATCCAGCAATTTGTCCCCTCAGACCACTCCCAAATCCTCCTGACTATGGATTTGGTCACACAACGTAAACCTACATTATGGTGCTTTAATAACTATTTTTTAATCCTTAAGGGATTCCGGGATATGTTTAAGGCTAGGATTCCCCAAATATTAACAGACAACACCTCCGCGGAGGTCCAACCCACAACCCTCTGGTACACCCTGAAGGTTGTTCTGAGGGGGGTATTATTAATTTCGCAGCAACATAAAAAGCAGCAAACAGAACAAATGTCCACCATTCAGCAACAACTAGGAGACTTACAACAGCAGTACGCGGCAGGGGATGGATCAGTGTGTCCGCTGTTAGAGGCTACTAGACAGCAACTCCAGCATCTACTAGACATCAAAACTGAACAGGCGCTGCAATTTCTGGAAACAAAAGTACTATGAAAGTGGCCCAAGGGCCACCCAGCTCTTGGAGCACAGGTTAAGATAATGAACGCAACAAAATACCATCACCCAGACCTTTTCCCAGCAACAGGGAGACATATGTCAGACACTATCAGACATAATGATGGCCTTTGAGAGGTTCTATAAGTCCCTTTATATCCCAGAAAAACCCTACCACCCACAGGCAGCTACTCAGTTTTTACAGTCTCTTAGACTCTCGAAATTAACTCTGGATCACATAGAATGGTTGGAGGTAACTATTTCTTGGGTGGAATTGGAGCTGGCCTTAAAAAAGGTTAAAGCAGGGAAATCTCCGGGGCCTGATGGCCTTATTGGAGAGTTATATAAATCATTTAAAGACCTCCTGTTGCTTACTCTTCAAGACGCATGTCAGGAGGTGATGTGAGGGGAGCCCATTCCACCCTCATGGAGAATATGCCACGATCTCTAGCATACCTAAACTGGGGAAAGATACCAACCAATAAAGCTCATATTGCCTAATTTCTGTATTAAACAAAGATTGTAAACTATTTGCATCAGTACTGACAGGCAGATTAGAACTGATAATGTCCCTATTAATTGACATGGATCAAAGTGGTTTTATAATCTCAAAACAAACCCAAGACATTATCAGGTGCACACTACACCTGTTACACCATGCCACCTGGTCAGAGGCCTCCTTTTTATTGCTCAGTGACTCAGCCTTGTTGCTGAAAAGGCCTCTGACCGGGTGGCATGGCCATTTTTGACGGCATCCCCTGAATCTTTTGGTTTCTTCTTAGTGTTTAGACAGATTATTATGAGCCTTCATGACAATCCAATGGCTTATATCAAAATTTATGGAGCAATATCAATGCCTTTTGTCCATTATACAGAGGCACACAGCAGGCATGTCCACTCTTACCCCTGCTGTTTGCGCTTTACCTGGAGCCTCTGGCGCAGGCCCTCAGGCAGACACAAGACATTACGGGAGTGGCAGTGGGGGAACCCATCATAAACTTGCACTATATGCAGATGACCCATTGGTCTACCTGACATCTCCAGAGCAGTCATTACCACACCTGTGGCTGTGGAATTTGCTTGACAGGTTTGAAGAGGTGGCAGGGTATAAAATTAACACCATGTAGACAGAAGTTCTTCAGATAAACTATTCACCCTCCCTACAGACGAGACAGCAGTTTCCTTTCTGCTGGATCATGACTCACCTAAAATACTTAGGGGTAAACCGATGGTGGACCCAATGCGTCTTTATCAGCATAATTATACCCCACTTATTACACCAGTTAAAGCTAGATATGGAAAAGTGGCACACCAGCCTCCTCTCATTGATTCAGAGAGTAGAAACAATCAGTATGAACTTACTCTCTAGATTTCTGTATTTGGCCCAGACTGTCCCTATCACACCACCACAAGGGTTTTTAGAGAGATAAAGAAACTTATATCTCACTGCATATGGGACATGCGCCCACTGAGGGTAAAATACTCTATACTCCAGCTCCCCAAGTGAGCTGGAGGTTTGGCTCTATCATGCCTCTTTAACTATCATCTAGTTTCACAATTAAAAACAAACTTTCCCTGGCTCCACCGAGCATACTGTATACAGTGAAGTGGAGGGAGTTGGAAAAGAGGGAGGAGGATCTAATTGATTTACATAAAATTTTACTAAGCCAACCACCTATCTCTATAGATTACATTACACAAAATCCCTACACAGGATTCACCATACTGTGTTGGAGGAGGTTGTGGTCCTCCAAGCAGATGGGCCCATATAGACAGTTACTTTACTCCCCCTCTTACTTACAAACCTTTCTCCCAGCTAGACTAGACCACAGATATCAAAACTGGCTAAAACAGGAGATTGAAATTTTTTTGCACTTCTATAAAAAAGGAACGTTATTAACATTTGAAGAAATGATGGCTAGGTATAATCTTTCTCCCTGAGATAGATTCAGATATTTGCAGGCTACCTATTATCTCAAGTATCAGCCAGTTTCGCTTATACCAGGAAAAGCCCCCGTTGGAAATATGTAATTTGACCTTACAAGGATCAGGCACCTTAAATCATATGATTTCATATATATTATATATATATATATGTATATATATATATACCCTTCCTCTTCTCACACCCCACATAATGAACCCAGTGAAACACTCATGGGAAAAAGACCTTGGCATTGCAATAAATAACCAGACATCGGAAATCCATCTGAGATTTATGCACCTAGGGACTGCATCACACACATGGAAGGAATTTTCCTGGAAGGTGCCTCTAAGATATTTTAGAACTCTGGTGATCCAAGCCAAATATAACCCTGTAAGAGAAGCCCACTGCTGGAGAGTCTGCGGCCATATCCTGCCACACTGGCCCATATATTATGGGATTGCCCAGTACTTAAACCATTTCTTAAGGCACAACAGAAAGCTATGGAGGAACTTTTGAGGCTTCCCATGCACCTCACAGTAGACCTCTTTCTATTCACTCACTTAGACCAGGATCTGAAAGATGCCTCAACTAGGAAATTGGTTCACATATGTCTATTGACAACCAAGAAGGCAATAACCCGAAGATGGTTCACACAGTTGCATCCTTCCATCCAAGATTGGCAGGATCTAATGATTCAAGTATACAGGATGGGGAGACACGGACAGCCTTAGTAAATCTCAGCCTAGAGAAATCTGAAATACAGTGAAGGATGTGGGTGCTATTCATGGTGCCCCTTAGACCACATTTTGCCCCTTAGAGATCCTCCAACCCTGAGACCAGGTATGAGAACTGGGTATGCTATATACCAGATGACGGACACATTAGGAGATTCTCACTATACCCCATCCCCTAGGGTCCCCCCCCCCATAATCCTTAAAGTTTAATGATTAAGCTTTATGGATTAATAATTGACTTTCCTTTAACAGCATCAGTGGAATTATCTGATGTATTATTATTTATTACTATTTAGACAGTGGTTAATTTATGTTTCTGTCATTTCATTATTATATCACAAAGAAGATCCAGTCCAATTTTTACCATATAACTATAATGGGTATGAAGTATTCTTCTGTGTATGTCCTTGTATTATGTTTGTCTTATATGTATTGTTCTTGCTGTTATTTCTGAAAAAAATTTTAAATAAAGAGTTAAAAAAAGGCTCAGAGACAGCAGCATGCATATTGTAGCTGGACAAGGTGACTTGGTGGCAGGAACTGATGGGACTGCCTGAGACCCCCTCCCCTCCAAATAAAAATTCAGTACTCAGTCTGGGACCTGTCTCCTGACCCACTGAAAAAAAAATTACTGGCTTCACAGATTAAATCTATCCTGGTGTTCATGGGGTGGGGGGGGGCAGCCTTTCCTAGGTATGCCAGTGGTCTTACAAGGGCAGAAAATAAAACCAGCAGTACCAGTAGTCATTATAGAGGGGGTTCAGACAACAGAGAAAGTTCCTTATGGTGACTAAGAACAGCAGTGGGAGGCTTGGATGACAGAAAAAGTATTATGCATGATGTGACAGAAAAAGAGCAAAACAAGCAGCATTGGCAGTTTGAAGAATCAGAAGAAAGGCATAGTTCCATGCAGTGGCAAATGTTAAAATTAGGTGTTGGGGGTTAGTGCCAGCTTTCAGTGAGCAGGGAATTGGGGTTGGAATGGGCTGTTATGGTAGCAATGTTTAGGGGAGGACAAGGAGCAGGCTGAGCATGATGGCACTCAGCTGCTTGATGGGAGGTGTCTTGTAGATAAAAGCAGGCAGCTGCACTTTGATAGGTGCGGCCGCCTCCTTTCAACACACAACGTTTCCACCCATCCACCAGGCTCAACAGCATCATGATCAGCTTGCTCCTGGTTGGGCTGTCAGTGGGAGCCTTCTGCAGCCTGAGCTGCATTGGATGCTACACGGACATACCCCTGCAGCCTCAACTCTCCGGAGTAGCCACAGGACATTTGCTCCATGCTGTGCACACAAGCAAACCTAAAAAGGGATTGACTTCCACTCAGACTGCCCTGTTTCCTGCACTAGCTCTGCAACATTAAGCAGTATTCTGCATTGCATCCTGGGGGCTCCACTGTACGTGTTAAATGTTGATGGCCAGAAGGGCCTGAGCCATCCCTTTGCATGCTGGCAAGCATGGTGAAGTCAAATAGCCACTTCTACTACTTATTTGCTACATGAAACTTCCTCAGTTACTAGTTCTAGCTGTTGGACTCTGCTCTATAACTGTCTGGTACCCAAAGATATCAATTATCCTGTGGTACTATATGTACTGATATAGAGCTGAGTTGTTTGTTAAAATGCCTTTCCATCACAATGATATTTTTCCTGGAGGTTGTGACCTCTATGCCAGCTACACAGTCATTCTTTCTTTCTCTGAGTTCATGTCCCATTCTAGTCAAAATGCTCAGGTTCCACGTCAAGGAATGAATCCTGTGGCTAGCCAGGAAACAGGGCCCACTCAAATGGCAAGGGCACCTCACACAAGTGTTCCCTGACTTGTCGCCTGCTCGATCTGACCACCAGAGAGAATTTATCAGGGCCAGGCATGCCCTCATGGCCTGAAGGTACCATGCAGTCTCCAGTACCCAGCGGTTCTGTGGATTGATAGAAATGGGGTCCCGTATTCCTTCTCTGACCCCCCATGCGGCTGAGCAGTTTATCCTTTGATCATGGCCGGAGGCACACATTGACAACCAGCAGAGGTGCTGATGGTCCCAATCCATGGACATAACCCCTGCAAAGGACCCACACCAACCCACCACACCCCCTAGGCTGAACAACAACAGTTCCACCCAGCATATCAGCTCAGAGGTCTGGCAACAAGGAAATGCCACAGAGGAGGTGCAGGCCACAGAGGGAAAGTCAACAGGAGTCCCTCCCTGCCGGCTGCAATGCGTATGGATCACAGGAGGTCCATAGAGGATGGCTTGGAGGTGAGCAATGCTGAGGGGGAGGTCTTTGGGAGCAGATACTCCCCTCTGCGCCAGCTCCAACAAGCATCCATGGACATGGATCTGAAGCTGGTGGTATACCGGGGGGATGACCATTTCAACAGTCCCCAGTACCCACCGAGAAGCACAACCCAACCCTTGGCCACCACGTCACTTACCTCCAGGGATGAGGGACTGAACATGCCAAAGTGGCAACTGCTGCTGCAGAAAATCTGCCGACTGCTGCATCATTCACCAGCCTACTGCCCAGCCCCACTTTAAGAGACTCCAGGGCGGACAAGTAACTACCCCACAAGTGGTGTATTTTTTTCCTACAGGCCCTTTTGTGTATGTATTTTTTGAGCCTAAAGGTCCACCCCCTGTTTCTCTCTTAAGGAACCTGCACTAATTTCATCCCCTCATGGTGCAGGGGCTGAACATAGGGCAGGGAACAAGGCTCTGGACACTCCTGTCTAGTCTGTACAGACCAACTATGTACAGAAGGCATGGCCCACAATCTTCCCCTTCAATATAGACCTCCAGGGGCATCCGCATAGCCACATAATCAGCTTAAATGGGTGCCAAAGGTAAGCTGTCCTATCTCACTACTACCTTACTAGCTAGCAATTGTGGCGGACACCCTACAGGCTAGGAGGCCCAATTGTTTAAAGAGCCAAGATATTGCAATTTTCAGGGAAAGGCAGGTCTAAAACATAGCTAATCACATATCAGAATGCTGAGACACCCCACCACCACTTCCAGCTCACCTCTAGAGTAGGCATAAACCGTAGGGGAAACAACCCCATAAGTGTAAACACAGATAAGCCAGGGGGCTACCCCGACCACAACTACCAGATGGGTTTCTCACGCTGGAGAGTCCCCACTATATAACATTCATGTAAGTAATGCCAGCAGCAGGAAAGGATATATGAAGAACCCAGAGGGGGCAGCTTGAGCCCTGCATAAGCACATAACTCCTTTGATAACCTCTACGCGGTCCCTCTCCAGCCCTGGCTACATCTGGCTCATTTTAAACTTGAATCATTACCCAAAAAGGGACTAGGAGTACTGGGGGCAGATTTATCTTCCCCCTCCCATTGGTAGGTATACAGCTCTCCCACCCACTTGCAATCAAGTTCTCCACCTCAGGGGAGAACAGATCTGTCATTACTTCCTCAAGGTGCCCCCCCAACAACGTCAGGGTATATTGTGAAAAGATTATTTGACTGAATGATTTAGAGCTTTTCTTTTTTTTTTCATTCCATAAGATCACAACTGTCTTTCAGTGAGTAAAGTTACTATTTTAGGGGATGGTTTTAGACCCTCCTTTAACTTGTTCATGTCTTGAGGTGGAGGGGACGATGCCCAGAACCCACATCTACACTAGGTGACCCCCCTTGGGATCCCCGTGACGTCACCTATGATGCTGGGATTTGGATAACAGGTCCGGGTAACTAACACAGCATGGCTCAATAGAATACAAGGTTATTACAATGTAAATAGTTGCCCCGGTAGGGCAGTTTGTTGTATTGGAATTACCACACCGGCATACTTCAGCATACCCTTGAAAGTGCATGGCAGAGAAGCTTGTTTCCTGGTATCACACCACAAAGTCCTACCTAACACTAACCAGATATACAATCCCCCCAGTAAACCCTATGGATGATTTGACACTAATAACTTGGAATGTTAAAGTGGTGAACTCCCCCATCAAAAGAAAACAAATTATGTACTACCTAAAGAAATTATGAGTCAAAGTGCCATTCCTCCAGGAAACGAAGCTCTCGCACAAGGAAGCTTGCAAATTGAAATGGGACTGGGTGGGCATAGAGGCACATAGTTCATATTCGACTGCAAAAAGAGGTGTATCAATATTGATATATAATACTGCTTCCCTGGACTGTGTCCTCAGTCTAGAAGGACAAAGAGGGTGGACGGGTACTCCTTCAGGTTGTTATATCCGAGGGCCCCCTTGAGGCTTCTAAACCTCTAAAGACCCAATTGCGATGACCTCCTCTTCTTTGCACAAATATCAGAGACTCTAGCACATCATTCCTCACCCAATATACCATTACTAGTAGCAGGTGATTTTTACCTTACTTTAGACCTAGTCATTGACAGGCCAGGTAACTCATCCGAGCCACATGGCAAGGCCAGAGAGATTTTAACGCAGATGCTTTCTGAGCATAGCCTAGTTGATATGTGGAGACTCTTACACACTAATGTGTGAGAGACTACACCTTCTACTCCCCACCCCACAGACCTTCTGTAGATTAGATCTATGGCTGACCTCCCCAAGGATCACCCCATTGGTAGACAGCTCAACCATACACCCCCAAGTGATATCAGATCATGCACCACTAGAGCTCAGAATATCCTGGTGCCCCCTAACCCCCGCTTCTACATCAGCTAATTGGTGCCTAGACCCTCTTCTGCTGAGAGACCCAGATTGTATCCAGTGGGCACAAAATGAGATCAGAGAGTTCCTGATCCATAATGACAATTCTGAGGTCAAAGACAGTACCCTATGAGAAACCCTGAAAGCATACCTATGGGGTAAAATCATAGGGTACGCTACCCACAGAAGGAGACACAGGGAGCAAAAAGTAGCTAAGCTTGAAGCACAACTCAAATCTGAAGAAGCTCAGCTGATGACAAACACAGACACAGATCCAAGGGGCATGCTTGAACTGCATGCCAAGCTCAATGTGCACTATTCCAGAAAAGCTGCACAAGCCCTGATCCGACTGAAACACAACTTTTTTTTTTGGGGGGGGGACAGCAAGATCTTAGCATACAGGCTTAGGAAGCAGAGGTCCAAAAGACACATCCCTGGGTTAAGAGATGTGCAGGGACAGCTCCAGATGGATGAGAAAGGAATCTCAGACATCACGTCAAGATTCTATGCTAATTTATATATATCAACGCATCCCCCAATGCCAAGGATACACCACACTTCCAAGCGACCATGGATCTCCCCAAAATTACACCCACACAAATCCAGGTCCTAGACAACCCCATCACAGTGGAGGAGATAAGAAATGCAACCCTGAGCCTAAACAAAAACAAATCC
Organism: Neoceratodus forsteri; assembly: GCA_016271365.2. Classification (NCBI taxonomy): domain Eukaryota; kingdom Metazoa; phylum Chordata; order Ceratodontiformes; family Ceratodontidae; genus Neoceratodus; species Neoceratodus forsteri. Next base: position 125,636,939 of record CM028138.1, read on the forward strand.
CAGGGGGGTGATGGCTTCCCCGTCGACTTTTATCAAAAGGTTCACGAGCTAGTATCCCCCCACTGCAAAGAGTTTACACCCATTCATTAGAATCCCACTGTCTCCCACCTACCCTGAAAGAAGCCTTACCATCTTACCCCAAAAAGTGAAAGACCCCCTACTACCCACCAGTTACAGCCCTATTTCCCTTATAAATGCTGATGATAAGATACTGGCAAAGCTACTAACTGCTAGGCTAGAAAAGGTGCTTCCAGAAATAATACACTCTTCTCAAGTGGGGTTCCTCAAGGAGCGGCAAAGCTCAGACCACCTCAAAACATTTCTTACCCTAAAACAAATAGCTAGACAGATTCCTACACCAGCAACAGCTCTGACACTTGACTTCAAAAAGACCTTTGATTCTGTTGAATGGAAGTACTTATTCAAAATTCTGAAAGACAGTGGTATAGGACCCTTTTTCATAAACTGTATATGAACACTTTGTATGTTTCCTGCAGCTAGAATAGTCATGAATAGCACCATATTCGCCTCCTTTCTACTCACCTGGGGCACAAGACAAGGTTGCTCCCTATTTCTGCTCCTTTTCATCCTGGCAATAGAGCCACTCACAGCAGCACTTCACGCAAATGAGGAAATACAGGAAATAAAAGTGGGGAAGGAAGAGTATAAGTCTCTACTGTATGCAGACGACCTCCTCATTATACTTAATGACGGCCCAAAGGTAGTCTCCCCCACTCTGTCATCTCTTAGACAGCTTCACAAGCATGTCAGGGCTCTAAGTAAACCACAGCAAATCTGAGGTCCTAGCATTCAATCTTAAGAGTCAGCTGGGTCTATTTAAGGACATCAACTGGAAGTGGACAGAGGAAGGGATTAGGTATCTGAGGATACATATCCTGAGGCCTATCCAGGACATATATGTAACCCCTAGGTGGCGCTACCCCAAGGGATACTACCCCTGCCTGCGTGAGTGAGAGCAGGTTGAGGGGCCTGAGTTCTAGGAACGGGTGCCTCCACCCAGAGGACATGGTCAATGGTAGCGTAGCTGCCATGAGTACAGCCCTCCGGGACACTGTTACCCCACTCTTTTCCCTCTCGTGGCCTAAATGGTTCACTGAATATGCAATTGCAATTAACACCTAACAACAGATTTAACCCCACACTTGTTGCACTTACCAGCAGGGCTAGATCAGCTGGCTCGGCCCTGGAGACCCCCTGTAAAACAAGATTTACCACAACAACCAATAGTATTTCAATGCTGTCTGTACAGAGGTACACCACAAATGGTTTAAAAAAAGATTCAGATCTGATTTATTTGGGGAGCATGAACAAGGAAGGGGCGTAATCTGGTGCTGGATTCTATTACTGATTAAATCAGGTTTAAGCATGCATGCCTCTAAGAGTCCTTCTATCACAGTTACACACACTCTGGGTACCCAGTTGGAGTTACAGGCTAGCCTGAACTATTGCCCAGGATAGACCAGTGGTGCAGCTGTTGTTGGGGCCCTTAGGAAAAAGAAAACACAACATGCACATTAACCCAATATTTGTATTCCGGAGCCGGAGGGCTCAGTTCGTGACAATCAATCAAAACAATTAAATCAGATAACACATTTTGATTAGGAGGTAGTTGTAGGGAGCTACCCTGTGATTTACTCACGATACCCAGACCAGGTTGCAGGAGGGACAAAGTGGAGACCTCAGGATGAAGTGCTGGTTTGCCAGGAGAAGCAAGGCCCACACGATTCACTGTGGTGTCATTCCTGTTCATTGACGTTGAGCAGGGAGCCGAATCCCCAGGCAGGACTCTCATCGGGTGGTTCTCTGCAGCATGAGCGGCAATCTGGGCTATGGTGTTGAGGCCCAGACAGGTTGAAGGAAATGGATTCAGTTCAATCAGAGTTATTGGATACTGCTTCCAGCAAGCATGACACATTCAAGCAGTGGGGAACCAAATTGCAACCCACTATTTGCATTCAGCACACTTAAGGTAAAGACAAGGAAGCACCACAGTTCAAATAACAGTCTGGTTGCAGTTCACAGGATTTTCTGCGCAAACCGTATGCTCTGCAGTCGTGGTGGAAGTCCCGACAGGTCGATCGCACAACAGCAAGTCTTCGGTCCTCGTCAGGCAAAATTAATCACAATTCAGGCTGAAAGTCACAGGTTCAGATAAAGTCTGATTCAGGCTTAAGGTCTCTTCACTTAGGAAAATGATAGCAGGCAGGAAAGGCACTGCCTTCCTGCTGATTTCCGATGTGCACTACGCAGGAGCAGCTGCTCGAATCTCTTGAGCTCCTCTCACTCTCAACTCCTACTTCACACTGACCCACTGCTGCAGGCAGCTCAGGACTTTCCCATTGATCCAAAAGGCTCGGTTCATTGATCCATCTGTCTGTCACAGCTAGGGTTCCCCCTCCAGTCCATTTAGGCGCCAAAGGGAGAAAACTACAATTCCTACAGAAATTCACTCCCACAAGACCCCAGGGGGCAGGCTCCATTTTAGGGCCCCCATAAGTACTGATTGGTGCCTACTGGCAGTCCAGAACCAAGATGGTGGTGATTAACACAAAAGTCCATGCTGCAAAGAAGGCAGGTTAGACAAACTGCTATATCATTATTAAGAAAGCAGATAATCAGCAACCGATTACAGTGCTTAACAGAGCTCCCTCTGCGCAATTAGCGATGGTAGAATGGAGGAATTATCTGGCAGCCCAGGCGAGACTCGAGCTGAGGAATACTCAGTCCCCTGCCCAGATTAATTATACACTACTCTATAGGCAGCTCTTAAAGAGAGAGGCATGTAAGTTAATAGGGCACTCGCATGCAAATACTTTTAAATAGTTAGAACACAGAACACCACTGGGCAGTGGGCATTTAGGCACACCCAAAAACAGACTTTGGGGAACCACCATTTATAGATGGTTACATATGCAAGGCAAACTTTCCCCACCCTTGTCCACCATCAAAGATGATATACCTCCTAGCCCACATCTGCACTCATATCCCTGACAGCTGGTTTCAAAAACTAAACAAACTGATGGGGCAGTTCATCTGGGAGGGGAATCCCTCAAGAATTAGTAGAACCAGATTAAGGAAACACTGGAGAGAAGGGGGATGGGGACTGCCCGACTTCTGTCAGTATCATGCAGCCTTTGTATTGGCACAAACAATAAAATGGTGCCCTCGAAGGGAGGCACCTGCACCCCAATGGGTTGGACTTGAAGGGTCCCTGATCGGCGCCCGAACACCATGGCACCTCCTATATACCACCCTAAAAAGAAGTCCCTGGAGTTCTCCACTATTGCCATATCCATAAAATACTAGAGGAAAACATCCAAACTCCTAAAAATCAAAAGCATGCCTCCCCATCTGGCCCCCTTTTGGGACAACCCAACATTTACCATCAACCATAGGACCATCAGATGGGAGGAGTGGGCAAGAGCAGGGATCAACACATTACAGGACCTCTGCATCCCAAAGCAGCTAATAGTGAACACCATCCAGGGAATACAAGAAGCATACAAGATACCACAAAAAGATTTCTGGAAGTACGTATGGATCCGGGCAGCAGCTGCATCTTTTGTGCAGACCAGTTTAAAGCAAGCACAACAGCACACATGGGCACTTGTCAACTCTTGGATTTACAAAGACAGGGGCAGAGCAGGAACCATTTATAAACAACTTAGAGACACAGGCCTAAATGTCACTGAACACTCCAGGAATGCTTGGGAACTAGAACTGGGCAGTACCATCCCAGATCAGACCTGGAAGTCCTGCTGGAAACAAGCGCACATTGCCACTAGGGACAAAAAAGCCCAACTCATACAACTCAAGATCCTGCAGAGATGGTACAGGACTCCTGTACAGCTCCAGAGGCTAGGCTTGTCTTCAGATAGCTCATGCTGGAGATGTGGAGCTGGTGCAGGAACCCTGTCACACATCTTCTGGGACTGCCCCCAGATCAGGACCATATGGAATCAGGTAGACCAGTTCTGCAGCTAAATACTACCCCCAGATTACCATAGATGCCCCATATGCCCTCCTAGGCATAACCAAACCACTACCACCTGGACAGCAGCATTTGGTGCAATGGGGAACAGCTGCCACAACAGCCATGAAGAGACTACTTCTCCAAAACTGGAGAACCCCAAACATCCCATCCTTCCACAAATGGCTAAGCCTTATCATCCAAACTGGGAGATTGGAAAGAATGTCACACGTTGCTCTGGGCAACCTACCCAAATATAACCAAATATGGTCAGCCTTCTTGCTCACACAGGGTGCAGACACAGGGCATCAGGCCACAGGAAAAACAGCCAGCCAAACATGGCCCAATGTTACAGAAACTATCATACACATAATCCAAGCCCCTACTATACCAAAAGGCATACCTATATGAATGCCTAGGGCCCCTTCTCTGATACCCATCTCTGGCTAGGAAGGTTAGTTTTAGGACAACAAGGGAAAATGTTTGTATGTTTAAGTATCAACTTCAATATTCTCTGCAGTGGTATGCCATAGCACAGTGCATGCTATCCTATACAACCACAGTTTTGGTATATGTATCAGTTGTTTTATCTGTTCTCTTTTGCTGTTTGTCATCTCTGTTGTAAAAGTGTAAAACACCAATAAAGAATTTAATGTAAAAAAAAATATGAATGCATTCTTTCACTTGAGCACCTGCCAGACCACTGCTGAATGACCTTGAGAGATGTGGAGGACTTCTGCTGCTGCTTTCAGGCCTCCCATGACAGCAGTCACCACTCCAGCCCCTTGCATCCCAAAAACAGCTCTGACCATTGTGTGCTTCCAGCCATTCGGGAGGCTTTACGGCCACAATCTCTGCCCACTCATAGGACTTAAAGCAGCCTGCCACTTTTAAATCTAGACTGCAATCCAGCAGCAGGACTTTCAGTTGGCTCGCCACTGATCTGCTGCTGAATGACCTTGGGGAACTTTGAAGGCATCTGCCACTGCATCCACCCATCCACCCAACAGCATCCCAGACTTTTGTGTACCTCCAGCCAATCAGGAGTTTTTATGACCACAGTATCTGACCAATTATAGGCCTTGAGGCAGCGCACCACTTTTAAATCTAGGTTTCAGTCAGACAATGGGACTTTCACTTGGTTGCCTGCTGAGCTGCTGCTGCCAAATGACCTTGAGGAATGTGGAGGGCTTCTACTGTTGCTTCCAGCCCTCCCCCCAACAGCAATCACCAAGCTGGCCTCCAACAACCCAGCAATAGCCTGGACCCTTGTGTTCCTCCAGCCAATCAGGAGGCTTTGCAAACACAATCTCTGTCCAGTGGTAGGACGTGAAGTGGCCTGCCACTTTTAAATCTAGGTTGCAATCTGACAACAGGACTTTTACTTAGTTGCCTACTGGACTGCTGCCAAATGACTGCCAGGGGTGGTACCCGGTCAAGTGAGCACTACCAGAATAATATCACAGTTCACAGCACTAGTCTGGTAAGTGCTCATATGGACAGCGAGTGGGGATTCACAGCACTTGCTGTAAGTACTCCCCTGGTTGCTGTCCCAGTGCAGAGGGCAGATAAGAGCACCAGGATCCAGGAGGCTGGTCGAGCTGCTCCTATGGTGTGGAGAGCTGGGCATGGAGCAGCTCAGCCAGCGCCATTGGAGACCAGGGTTCTAATCCTGGTCTCCAACAATTTTAGTGCAATCGGCACTTAGACTCTTTTACATGGGGCCGTGGAAACAGTGTTCCATGGCCCCATGATTTTTAACATTCTCCATAATCTGCTCCCCCCAGAGTTAGAATCCTTTAGTCTGGGGATGTGGGGAGCAGAGCCCCCTGCAAAAGAAAAATTGCACCTTTTTCCCGCACTCTCCTAGCTGACGCTATTCTTGGCAGCACTCTTTGGACCCAGTGCCCCTTGGGGGATGTGGAGGGCTTCTGTCACTGATTCCAGCCCTCCCCATAACAGCAATAGCCACACCAGCCCCCTATCGACCAGCAACATCTCAGACCCTTGTGTGCCTCCATACACTCAGGAGGCTTTGTGACCACAATCTCTGCCCCATTGTAGGACTTTAAGCAGCCTGTAACTTTTAAATCTAGGCTGCAATCTGACAACAGGACCTTTTCTTGGGTGCCCACCAGACCACCAGCAAAAAACCTTGGGGTATCTGGAGGGCTTCTGAGATTCCTCCAGCCCTCCCCTGACAGTGATTGACATGCCAACCCTCCAGGGACCCAGCAACAGCCTTGACCCCTGTGTGCCTCCAGACAATCAGGAAGCTTGGATTCTCATAAAAGGCAACTCCCCCATAACAGTCCTCACATTGTGGTCCTCTTGTGAAGGACAAGCGCAAAGGACATTGGAAGTCTGCCAGGGAGTCAGCCATCGAGATGGCCAGGTACCGGTCATGCTGGACACTTATCACTCACTTCTGCCACAAAGACTTGCCTGAATCTCCTACATAGTAGCCCAGGTGGAGTTACATCAAACTTAGGGCCACGCAGTCGACTTCCTGTACTTTGACTTCAGTAAGGCCTTTGATTCACTACTGCACAGGAGATTGCTTAAGAAGATGGAAGACCTGGATACAGCTAAAAGTCTAGTAAACTGGGTTGGAAATTGGGTAGCAGGGAGGCAACAGAGGGTTGGTGGTCAATGGAGTTAAGTCAGAAAAGAGAGAGGTGATGAGCGGGGTTCCACAGGGATCTATCCTGGGTCTGGTCTTCTTTAATATATTCATTAATGATACTAGTGAAGGAATCCAGAGTAACTTGTGTCTTTTTGGGGATGATACAAAATTATGTGGGAGGGTGGATAGTGAAGAGGGAGTAAGGGATATGCAGAAGGACCTACAAAAGCTTGAGGGGTGGTCAAAGGTCTTGCAGTTAGCATTAAACACTAAAAAGTGGAAGGTAATGCAACTAGGGAGAAAGAACCCCAAGACAGAGTACTGGATTGAGGGGGGGAGAGACTGAGCACTACAGACGAGGAATGGGATTTACGAGTTATTATCAGTAACTCCCTTAAACAATCGAGTTAGTGCATCAAGGTCCACAACAAAGCAAACAGGATGCTGGGATGTATAGGGAGGGGGACTGATAGCAGAAGAAATTAGTTAATTCTTCCCCTCCACAGATCCCTGGTGAGGCCTCACCTGGAGTACTGCACCCAGTTCTGGAGTCCTCACCTCAAAAAGGACAAGGATAGGTTGGAGAAGGTGCAGCTCCGACTGACCAAAATGATTCAGGGGCAGAAGGATCAATTCTATGAGGAGCACCTCAGGCCACTGAATATGTGCTCATTGGAGTTCAGAAAGGAGAGGGGGGATATGACTGAGACCTTCAAATTCCTCCAAGAAATTAATAAAGTGAACTGCGGGAAATTATTCATTTAGTTATTTATTTATTTAATCAGAATTGCAGTGCCTCTGAGCCAAGGGCTCATTTGCAAAGGTTTCACATCAAGGATACAAAAATATCAGACAAGTTAATACAAGCTCTGTAACAATTGGTACAAAGAAGTCAAATTGAGAAGGAGCAAGGCAAATAGCATACAAGGGACATAATTAAATAAACTGAAAGAGCAAATCAGTAGGACTCAATCTTTAGCTGCCAGGAAACGGCTTTGTCAAAGAGTAAAAATTATTATAGATACATAGATGTTGTCAGCAGATGAGGGCCTTGTGGCCCATTCAGTCTGTCTTATCCCTTTTTCTAATGCTTAAGATACCCTATATGTTACAAGCCCCCCTTTAACCCTAGCTTGATAATTCCCATGTGCCTATCCCACGCATTCTTGAATTCCTGAACCGTGGCTACCCCCACCACTTCCTGGGGGAGACTGTTCCATCTCTCCACCACCTTTTCAGTGAAGTAGAATTTCCTCAAGTTCCCTCTAAGTTTTGCCCGTTTTAGTCTCATGCTGTGCCCCCTTGTTCTGCTATTTCCCTTCATGTGGAAAAATGCTCCCCTCTGGTACCCTGTTGATCCCCTTTAGATATCTGAAGGTCTCTGTCATGCCCCTCTCTCTCTCCTTTCCTCCATGGAGTACTTATTTAGAGCTTTGTGTCTCTCCTCATATGACTTATGCTGCATCCCTGACACCATTTTTGTCACCCTCCTCTGTAATGTCTCCATCCTGTCTATGTCTTTTTGGAGATGGGGCCTCCAGAACTGAACACCGTACTCCAGATGAGGCCTTACAAGGGAGTTGTACAATGGTACCACCACTTCCTACATTCTACTTCTTCTACCCCTCCCTATGTACCCTAGCATTCTGTTAGCCTTTCCAACTGCTTTGTCGCACTGTTTAGCCACTTTGAGGCTGTCATCAATGACTACCCCTAGATCCCTTTCCTCTGTGGTGGCCTCCAGTGTTACCCCATCTATTTCATACTCAGCCCTAGGATTCCCACTTCCTAGGTACATAATCTTGCACTTTTTTGCATTGAAACCCAACAGCCATTCCTTGGATCAGTTTTCTAGCCTCTTCAGATCCCTCCTCATTTTTTCTATACCTTCCTGTGTACCTGCCCTGTTACATAGCTTTGTATCATCTGAAAACAGGCTAACCCTCCCTTTTAGACCCTCTGCAATATCGCTTATGAAGACTTTGAAGAGCACTGGTCCCAGCACTGATCTCAATGTAGGGAGAGAAAAGGAAGTAATAGATGGAGAGGGTAGAGAAAGTGGAGGGGAGGGAATATAGGATGAAGGAAGGAGAGAGAGCTGGAGAGCAGTAGAGCTTAGGGAGCACAAGGGGATGAGGAAGGGGAGAGGGGAAGGACAGGAAGGGGGGAGGACAAGCAATCGCAGAAAGAGGTATAGAAGAGGGAAAGTGGGAGATTGGGTTGGGGGGAAAGAGCAGTAGAGCTCAGCGAGCACAGTCACATTGGTGAGGCATTGGCACAGTTTGGATTTGAAAGGAACTAGTTTTAGTTCCAAGGCAACCTCCAGAGGAAGGGCATTAAACCAGGTAAGAGCTCTGAAGGTGAAAGAGTGCTGGGCTAGGGAGGTGCAGCATAGGGGGACAAGGAAGGGCTGCTTGGTTGCACAGCGAGTGGGCCAGAGGTTGGTGGCTTGCTGAAGAAGTGCCTGGGAAGCAGGGAGAGTGAAGTTAAGACAGATCTTCTTAGCCATGAGGCAGGTTTGTTACATGATCCTGCCCATAAGATGGAGCCAGTCAGGCTAGGCATAGAGCTCACAAGTATGGGTTCACTTGTGTGCACCAGTGATAAATGACAACAATTGTTGAGCACCACCTAAAGATGATTAAGGGTGGTATCAGTGGCTGACCCATAAATAAAGAGTCCCTAGTCAATGATGGGCAGGATGGAACTTGTCACCGCAGTGTGTACTGCTTCAGTGGTGAGGCAATGGTGGTGCCGATGTAGGACCCCGAGCCTGGTGTTTAGAAGTTTAGCGATGTGGTTGATGTGGAGTTGGTACAGTATGTAAGCAAGCTATCTAGAGTCACACCTAGGTATCTGAAGTCACTAACCTGGTCTAACGGGAGATTTTGTTTGTTAAGAATAGTAAGAGAAGTACATCTATACTTATTATGGGTGCCAGAGAACAACGTGGGCCTTGGTTTTCCTATGGTCCATTAATAATTTATGCTGATGAAACCAGGTCTCAACCAAGGAGAAATTGAATTGCACGTCATCAGTGAGTGGAAGTAGTTCAGCGTGGGTCTAACAGATGACTGCATCATCAGCGTAGAGGATCATGTGGTTGTTGCAGGCCTTAGGGAGATTGTTGATGAAGAGGCTGAAAAGAAATGGGCCAAGAATGGAGCCTTGAGGGACTCCCAGAGTGTATTGGGAAGTTACAGGAGAGGGTATCTAATATCTTGACATGTTGTATTCAATCCTTGAGGTAGCAGCCAAGCCAGCTGATGACCTCTTGTAAGAGTCCTAATGCAGGGAGGGAGTGGAGTAGGAGCTGGTGACTGATGGTGTTAAATGCCTTGGTGAGATCTGTGTAAATGGCACCCAGTAAATGACCCCGGTCAAGCACCTTATGGATATGATTGGTGTATTCTAGAAGGGCAGTGGTCGTGCTGCATGTTTTGTGGAAGGCGTGCTGCTGGGGGCATTGGACACCGTATTTAACCAGCTATTCAGAGAATTGGTCAGACACAATGTGCTCTAAAGCTTTGGAGAAAGGAGGGGCAGTAGATATGGGGCACTAATTGTAGAGTAGAGACCTGTCACCACTTTTGTGTACAGACATAACAGTAACAGCTTTCCATAGGTGGGGAAACCGTCTTAGAGTGAGAGATAGGTTAAACAGTTTAGTGAACAGAAATAGGACTGTATCAAGTGTGAGATGAAGGAATTTTAGATCAAGGGGGTCCCCACTAAACCTGCCTTTGCTAAGGACCTTGAGAAGGTAACACTGGGTCTCGGCAGAGGAGACTCTCCTAAAATATAAGGGGGGGGGTGTATTAGGTGGAGGGGTGGAGTTGATGGAGTTTGCAAAGTTTTCAGGGCCAGTGAAGAAGTCTGTGGGGGAGTATACTAGTAAGGTTGAAGAAAGCTGAGTTAAATGCATCAGCAATTTGTTTATGGTCTTAAATGGTGGAACCATTATCCATAATCATTGAGGGGGATGTTTTATTTGACTTGCCGAGAACCCTCCAGGGCTCCCAGGTCAGACACCACTGGAAATTACGGCCACCGGGTGGTCAGCACTTCCAAAGCCGCAGTCCGAGACCACTTGCTCAGACTATGCTCCTTGAGAGGTATGGCAAAGCCACAAATTTTTGCCCACCTGCCCACCTCCCCGGTCCTTTCTTATATAGATCACCTTGCTCCGCCCCCTGCTGTCATTTGCCCTTCTTCTGCCTATCCTATTCCTCTTCCACGATTACATACACTGACCGTATACATTCTAGGCTACCGAACCTAGTGGTGTGCTGTTTTTCTCTGCGGCGCTGCCAAACATTGAAGTCCTGCTCTTGGAGCCCATCTTAAGGGGCCTGCCTCTCTATTTCAGCTTCTCTACCTGGCCCCACAAACTGGAATTATGGCCGTGATGTTTTGGCTCCAACTCATTGCTGCCATTTGTGCAATTCCCTTCCTAGGAAACCCACTGGGTAGGACCTACCTCAATGGGGACTTATACCCCTCGCCACAAGAGTGCTTACATATTGAGCCATTATTTAATTCATGCGTTACCCCTGCGCTCCTGCACCTACACCAAATTGTGTTTCATATGTGAGGTGCCTCTATAAGCCAGATGCCTATAGGAGGAAATCCACCATATCCACTCAGTAACTATATTCCATGGAGTTATGCAGCAAGGGTCTTATTCTGTGTATCAGTAGGGCAACATAGTACTAAAAACAGGTCTCTGTACTCCATTCTGATGCTTCATGTAGCCGTCAAAGGATTAAAATCTCCAAGCTATCCCTTGTTGCCTAGAGGAAAGTTGTGCTTATCCTATTACTCTGTTCAGGCAATGTTGAACTCAACCCTGGTCCAACAAAAGACCTTTCATCACCCTCAGAACTCACAAAATTAAAAGGAATTAGTTTTATGCATGTCAATGCATGTAGCCTTTTAAAGAAATTCATCTCTATCCAGGCTTGGGTCACACATATGGAACCAGACGTTCTTGCGATCTCAGAAAACTGGCTTCTTCCATCCACCCCTGACAAGGAGGTCAGCATTCCCAACTATCTGCTATTCAGACCTGATAGACAAACCAGGGGTGGTGGGGTTGCCATCTATATTAAGGATAAATTTTCAGTCTCCTCACTTGGTTCCTTTTCTATTGCTAATGGATTTGAATGTATGTCCATAAAATTTGAAATTACACCTACGATAGCCCTCCATATCATAGGCTGCTACAGACCACCATCTGCTGGGTCACAGCTCCTGTCTCACCTTTCGTCCATCATGGACTCTAGTAACCTCGAAACAATTATACTAGGGGACCTTAACTATGACTAGCTGTCCAGTGCCTCATTACCCCTCAAATCATTCTGTGACTCCCATGGACTAACACTACTTATCAACGAACCAACACGCATTAACAAGAAAAACCTCATGCATAGCACGCTGCTAGATGTCTTACTAGTGAATAAACCACACTTCTTCTCCCATGCTGGCATCTTTCATGGTGATGTAAGTGACCATTGTTTCATCGCTGGTGTAAGAGCCAACCCTAAACCGACATCTACCACGAAGTTCTCTACTAAAAGATCCAAACGGAACTTTGACCCGCTGGCTTGTATCAATGAACTGAAAGCCTCACTGCTTTGGCAGAACTTTTACCTTGCCAAATCAGTAAACAAAGCATATGACATCTTTCAGGAAATTATAACAAATGCCCTCAATGCCCACGCCCCACTGGTCAAAATCCATATAAAGCCTAGAACAAATCGTTGGTTCACTGCCGACCTTAAGACTGCTTTAGTAAATAGAGACTTGCTTTGGAAAAAAGCCCGCAAATCACAACCAGCCAAAGACTGGTGCCTCTTCAGAACTGCCAGAAACTCCTGCACTAAGTTGATTAGAGAGGCCAAGTCTAAGTTCTACCGCTCAGAGCTGGACTCTGCCTCAAAATGCCCCACCAAATTTTGGTCCACAATAAAAGAACTATCTGGACATACGACAGGAAATGCGCTCCCCTCAAAAATCTCATAGGACAATGTAACTATCAGTGACAAAAAGGAGATTTTACAAACCTTCAATAACCATTTTGCTTCCGCAGGTCTAGCATTCAACAACTCGCCCGCTTGCACCCTGCACTCCCAGATGACTGTTCTGCCCCCTGAATCCATTCCAACAAGTGCCACCTTTTCCTTCTCACCTGTCTCTCTGAAAGAGGTTGAAGACCTTCTCCTGCAGTTGGACACCAAGAAAAGCGCCAGCGCGGATTCGCTTGACCCCTACTACCTTAAGATTGCCTGGCATGTTATAGCTGTGTCAATTACTCACCTATTTAATCTGTCACTGTCCCAAGGATCTCTCCCCAATCTATGGAAAACTGCTCATATCATACCACTTTTTAAATCTGGAAATCCCTGTGATCTAAATAATTATAGGCCAATTTCGCTATTCCCCATTCTGTCAACACTTTTAGAAAAAATTGTGAACACCCAGCTGAGAGCTTTCCTTATAAACACAAACTTCTTAAACCTCTTACAGTCAGGTTTCGGAGCTAACCATAGTACAATTACGGTGCTGGCTAAGGTAACAAATGACTGGCAGCGTGATCTAGACAACAAAAAGTTTGTCTGTGCGGTTTTCCTAGACCTCAGTAAGGCATTTGACACTGTCGACCATTGTCTGCTTCTTTCTTCGCTAAAAGCCTTAGGTCTTGACACTACCTCACTGGACTGGTTCCATAATTATCTAACAGATAGGCACCAGCAGGTCAAGGCAGAGGGAGAGCTTTTCTCCCTCAAACCGTTAATCAGAGGTGTCCCACAGGCTCTATCCTGGGACCACTCTTATTCACTATATATATTACCAGCATAGATATTGGCATTAAGGAGGCCAACATACACCTGTTTGCAGATGATACAGTTCTCTACCTAAGCCGGTCATCACCTGAAGCTGCCTGCGAAGACTTGCAATTGGACTTTAATATCTTGCAACACTAGCTTCTTAGCAAAAAGCTGCTCCTCAATGCCAAGAAAACAAAGGTGATGATACTTCTACCTGGAAACCACATGGCACACCTTGCTATTACTGGTACCCTACCCCCTATCTCTACCTTATTAGGTGAAAACCTGGAGTTTGTAGCAAAGTTCAAATACCTGGGGGTCTGGCTAGACCACAGACTCTCCTTTGTGGATCACTTGGAAGAATTGCTGAAAAAGCTGAGGCAGAGGCTTGGTCTCTTCTATCGGATAAACTGCCTTCTAACCCCAGAGGCAAAAAGGCAACTCGTCCAGTCCACATTCATCTCAAATGACTATGCCAATTTCATTTATAGCCAATGCAATGCCTCATACCTCAGAAAACTAGACGTTCTATACCACAGAGCATTGCGATTCATTACCGGTCTCCCCTTCTCCACTCACCACTGCTCCTTATATGCTTCCGTGGGGTGGATCTCCCCTACAATACAGGCGAAATAGAAATGCAGCTATATGGACATTCAGAGCTGTTACCAGTAAATTATCACAGTATATTACTGATTTACTGCCTTTAAACGGGCTCTGAAACTATACCCTAAGGAGCTGCTCCATAATTTCCTTGAAGGTTCCTAGGGTCTGTACACATTTTGGGAGAGCGGCCATTGGCTTCTCTCTGCCGACGCTCTGGAATAAGCTGCAGAAATCCTTGAAATTAAGGTCCCCAATTAGTCTTGCAGTTTTCAAGACCTTGTATACCAAAGTGGTCACAGAAATATGTCACTGTTTCCACCGTCTCTAACCACTCCCCACCTACATACTATCCACCCTTTGCACTTCTCCTTGCCCTCCGCAAGCATCACCATTTAGGAACCCTGCACCTTAACTCCTACCCTGACGCTATCTCTGTGTTCCCAACCCCTAGCTGACCTGAGTTTTCATTCTCTGCATCACTCCCACCCATGCCTCACCTCACTCCCTTACCCCTTGATACCTGCGTTTTGTGGGAGGGTTCTGTTAATATTGTCACTGCACTCTCTTTATAGCTCCCCTACCAATATCCCTTTTTTCCTTCCCTGATCATGATATGTATTTAATTAGAATTAATACATTATGTGCTCAAATATTACACTACTTATCTTATTGTTACATAGCTTGTTTATTTGTCTTCCTGCCTGTACATAAATGCATTGTATTTCGACCTTGTGTAATGCAGGTCCACCTTGTAAATGTGCTTGTTCAACGGTGTTCACCTGGATAAATAAAGATTTGATTTGATTTGATCTCCTTTATGTTTTTCCAGAAATTACGACTATTGCCTCAGGAGTTAGAAAGCTCATTTTTGAAGTAAGTTTGTTTGGCTTTTCATACGTCTCGGGTGCACAAATGTCTGGTGGCCCTGTAATGTTGCATGTCATTCTGGGATCTAGTAGCTTGTGCTCAGTGCCACAGATGGTCACTATGAGACATTAAGCTAAGAAGTGTGGGGGGTGACCCACGGTGTGAGACACCGTGAAGTTTTTGCTTCTGAAATGGATCAAACAGATCACAGGCAGAGTTAAATTGTTAGATGAAGTAGTTAAGAGTATCATCAATGCTATTGAATGTGTCAAGGGGAGACCCGTCACAGTGGACCAGGTGGGACTGAAGTTGTTTGAGTTTGCCCTTTTTAAGTAGTTGCTGAGTATGACTTTAGGTTGAGGTTTAGGGTACATTATTCGCCAAAAGGCACAGTACAGGCGAATGAGCACTTAGCGAATCAGGAAGGACGGAGGTGCTGGTGATTCAGTCTGCATACCAATGCATGGTCATGTGAATTCAAGTGGAAATTAGCAGGTGGGAGGTTCAGAGGGGACATGAGGAAGTACTTCCTTATAGAAAGGGTGGTGGATCCTTGGAACAGTCTGCCAGCTGAGGTGGTGGGAGAGAACACAGTCAAGGGATTCAAGCAGGCCTGGCACAGATGAAAGGGAATAGTGGTTTCATGGGAAGACATGCCCTAGGTGAGAACTGGGACTGGATTGGGAGAGTTAATACCCTGCAGGAACATTAGGTTCCTAGGAAGGTTCCAGGAATTTAGAGAATTTGGGCAGACAGGAAGGACCATTAGTCTCTTTCTACAGTTATTGTCTATGTTACTATGTCTTTATCTCAGAAACATGGCTAAAACCAAGTATTCAATCCCATAAGATTAAACTACTAGGGTTTACAGCCTTTAGGACAAACAGACCACTAAGAAAAGGGGGAGTTGTCCTACTCTATGTTCAGTCTGTCCTCTTTGCCAGAAAAGCCGATTTGCCTTTCTTAAAAAAACTCCTTATGTGAGTCCATAATGTGTCCATAACCAAGGGTTGGGTAAAATCTTTTTGCATAGGGTGGAGCTTTCCTGGTAAAACAATAAATAATAAAAAATGTAAAAATTATATACAACCCCCAAATGCTGCTCCCTCATGAACTGCCTTTCTGATCAGTCCCTGGGCAAACTTATAGTATGCAATGATTTTATCTAAACTGGCTCAGCTCAAACTAGAATCAGTACAAATCAGCACTAACAGATGCCCACATTGCTCAGCTAATAGAGGAACCCATTAAACTAAACTGCAAGTTTGGGAATCACACACTCCTAGACTGGGTCCTTGTGAATAGATCCAAAAGAATCAAAGCTGTCAGGATTGTACCAGATTCTCTCAGTGATTACTTGCCAATATACTGCATCTGGAAAAATAATTTTCCTAATCCCCCTTCTAAATTCATAGAAGCCAGAGACCTGTCCCAGTTTGATGAAGCCTCCTTTCTCCACAGTCTAAGTGCTATGAACTGGAGATCAGTATAGACCTGTCCTCCCACAAGTGGAGCAGTCCCTCAACTATTTCATTAACAATTTCAACAGTGTGGTTAATAAACATGCCCCATTAAGCAACATAGGGCCAAAGGCCTCTGTGCCAAACAGATTAACAGTGATCACTGGAAAGCCATGCATCTTCGAGATAAGGCCTGGGATTAATGTAAGAACTTTGGCCTATCATCTGACTGGCACACCTACAGACATCTGAAAAATGCCTGCAAAGCTAGTCTCAAATGTATCAAAAAGGTCTTACCTACAGTTCCTCCAGACTAAAAATCTATCAAATCCCAAACATTTCTGAACACAACTAAACAGTTTACTTCAAGGCTGGTCCAATACATCCTCTTGTGAAATAACTGCTAAGGGACAAATCCCCTCTGACCCTACAGTATATCCATTGCGTCAGAGTGTAATAAGTTCTTCACAAACTTAGATCAGCTTAAGTCTCCCTTAAGGGGCAGCTCTGCTAGGTTCATGCTTCCTTACCAGCCACCTACCCTGGAGCCTGTACCAAAGTTCCACTTTAGATTCATCTCTAGGAAGGAAGTTCGTAAGCACCTTATAGGAATAAAAAAGGGAAGGCTCATCTAGATTTGACAACTTGGAACCCAAGTTCCTCAAAATTGCCACACCCATAGTTGACACCTTTTCAAACATCTTATTAATAAATGTCTTCTTGAAACTGTCCCTGAAAAATGGAAAGTGGCACTCATGATTCCAATTCACAAAGGTGGGCAGAAAGAAATTATTTAGAACCACAGACCAATTTCTCTTCTCTGCACACTTACTAAAATCCAGGAGAGAATGTTGTATGACCAAACAAAAGCAGACAGTTATAGTACCAGTGCCCCCCCCCAGCTGCTTTAAAGCCTGCAATTCATTTCTTATTTGTGTTTTTCCTCATTTTAACATGTTAGAAGTGTTCTTGGTCTCATCATTCAGCTGAATTACGATCAACCTGACCACCGCAACAAGGTGACCCACTCGTTGGTCAGGAAAAAGCTTCATATTTTAAACTTTACCGTGCCATCATCAGCTGGGGTCCCCCTGCTTTCTCTCTGTCTTGTGGAGATACCACACTCTGGCTTCTTTTCTTATATAGTGTACACTGGCCAATAAAAGGCTCGCAGGTGGTCACTGGGGAGCTCACTAATTAGGAAAAGGAAACAATTCTCCTACTTAAAATTCATATTAAAGGTTTAACAATCTCAACCCTGGCAAACAAAAGCAAACAGGCTTTTTTTTGTTTTTTTTAACCAGGAGAGACACACTCAGCTGAAGCTTGTTTACAGGTGCAACCTGGGAGCACAAGGAAGCTAAGTGACTTGCTCAGGGTCACACAGTATGTAAGTGTGGGCTGTGGGATTCAAACCCAGGTCTCCAGGTTTGCAGCTCAGAACCTTAAACCACTATTGTATGCTGCCTCCTATAGTACCAGTGCTTTCCAAGCTGCTTTAAAGCCTGCAGTTCATTCAAATCAACTTTCTTACTTGTGTTTTTCATCACTTTAACATGTTAGAGGGGTTCTTGGTCTCATCATTCAGCTTAATTATGATCAGCCTGACCACCACAACAAGGTGTCCCACTCATCAGTCAGGAAAAAGCTTCATGTTTAAGCAATAAGGCACAACAGGGTGTGTGTTATCGTGTAATAACGTCACTCCTGGGGTGGGTTGAAGCACGAGGCGAAGCTGAGTGCTTCCACCACCCCAGGAGTCACGTTATTACACGATAACACACATCCCTGGAGTGCCTTATTGCAGTTCTACAACGGCTCGATGTTATACAAAATAAAAATATTTCAAAAAAGTTTTAGTAGATTTTTAGTGTAGCAATATATCTCTGTTTCTTAAAAGTAGCGCCAAACAATTATCCAAAAGATCAATACAGTGATGTTATTGTGTAATAACATCACTGTCTCAGGCACACATTGACCAATCAGAGTCCAGGAAATTTTCTTGCCATTGTATAATTAAAATTTGACCATGCCATCATGAGCGAAGGTCCCCATGCTTTCTCTCTGTCTTGTGAGGAACCACTCTCTGTCTTCTTTTCTTATATACTGTATTATACAATGGCAAGGAAATTTCCTGAACTCTGATTGGTCAAACTGGTACTGGAGCCGGGATGTTATCCCAGCATAACATCCCGACTGTAGTCCCAGTACAAACGGGACCGCATAAATAATTTAAAAAGAAACGCTCCGCAACCTTGTCTACGAGCAGCTTCAGCAACCCGTGTGCTGCTCGAAATCGTACGTCCCGCCCAGCTCACCAGTGACACACAAATCAATACTTCTGGGCAAAACAAGTATAAATAGTGCACCCCACCACACACAAACAAAATATTCCTTAAAAAAACGATAACATAACGGCGACAGTGCATGGCGGTGACGAGTCTAACCCTATTCAAAGTCCCACCACTGGCTCGCTCACTGCGCTCCAGCTTAAACGAATTACCTGAAAATATTTTATTTAAATAAAATCTGCTCCTCACCAACGACGTTCATTTCACTCACCACATCCTCCTGGCACCAGTCGGACAGCGGAAACAGCGCAAACCGGAAGCAATATGAAAAAAATGACAAACGAGGACGTTACTGTGGGGAAAAAATAACAAACCAGGACGTTACTGTGGAGAAGTACAAAACCAGCAGCTTAGTCTGAATGAAAGACATTAACAGCAGCTCCACCCACTGGTCACAACAATAAAACAGCACCTCCACCCACTGGTCACAACAGTAAAACAGCACTATTTTTTTAATAAGTACACCTACACATGAAATAAACAGCAAAAAATCCACTTTTTAAAATATATTTTTTTATCTTTTCATTTTTTTTACAGTAGCGAGCCATTGTATAATAGGAATAATGCCCTCCAGGGTGGGTGTTATGCTGGGATAACATCCCGCCTGGGTGTTGACGCCGGCCATTGGCCTCGGGCCCAACCACCCAAGGTGGGATGTTATCCCAGCATAACACCCACCCTGTCGGGCATTATTCCTTTAGTGTGCACTGGCAAATAACAAGCTCATAGGTGATCATTGGGGAGCTTGCTAATTAGAAGAAGGCCGCAATTCTCCTTCTTGCAATTCAGTATTAATGGTTTAGCAAGCTCAACCCTGGTCAATGTTTGATTTGAATGAATTGCAGTGCTTATGTCTGCCTGTATGCTTCATGCCATTGCACTGTCTGAGCTAGTTCACAGGCTCTGCAGATGCAGCACCTATGACCTGATCCATAGTAGGGCATTCTGCAACCTTACATGGTGGGGTCAAGATATGTTCTGTGGGAATGTCCATGTTTCCATTAAGTCAGACCCTTCTCACTCTGTGCCACACAGTACACTCGTATTTGGATAGTGCCCACTACCCCCACCACCTTTATGAATCTGGTGATATGCATGTTCCCCATGCAAAGCATAGAACGATGTATGTTGTCCACACCTTTTGTGCATGTCTCAGCCACCTTTGTGGACCAGGCTGCAGTTATCTTTTCAGCTGGGTGAGACCACATTTTGCCCATTAAAAGGTGTTACCTCAGCTGCAAGCTAGGCAACAGCTCAACGTCAAGATAATTGTATTCGTTTTTAGAGCCCCGAATGGTTTATGACCCACTCAGACACCTCCTGGCCTGGTTTCCCCCATGTTCATGCTTCAGCCTGTCTCAGGAGAGCTACTTGGCACCCAGTTTTCTTCTTTTAAGACAGTAAGACGACATCTTTCTCTGAGGCAGCACCACTTTCATGGAATGCTCTTTCAGTTAATATGGAATCATTTCTGTTCAGTGACAATTTTGGCATAGCTGTGTATGGCCTGATGCATGTTTATATATTTATGAGTTTTGGCCAGGAACGCATGCTGCACTGAAACTTGTTTCCGGGTGTGACCTGAGGGTTTATTCCAGAGTGTTAAGTGAAGGGGGTGTGATTATAAATGCCATGTAATACAATGCAGAGTAATAGAAAATAATTTACGCTTAGTGATATATCTGATAAGAACATACAAAGTCATTACATTATCAAATAACAGTTCTCAGGGGGACTCCTGTACTGGTAGGAGAACATAAAGGTCCAATCCTGCATCAGACTATCTTTGTCATTCATCTGTACAAAGTACTGTTTTTGTAGTTGTATCTTGTATACTTTGGTGTAATGTACTCTGGGTAGGGTTTCCCACAAAGGCACAAAATAAATAAAGATGATGTTGATGATGAGGATGATGATGATGGGAGTTGATATTCTCTGCATATGCTAGTTAGTGTTTATTTTATTTAACAAGTTGACCAGAAGAAAGCACACATGGCTTAGAACTCATTTCCAGATGTGTGTGGAGATGAGGGGAAAGGTACAAAGGAAAGTACAGTAGCAAAGCAGCTGGGAACACATGGTAGCCAGCGCCTGCACACACAAAAACAACTCAGAACAACTGCAAACATGAGTTGCATGTGGACAACTGGCTTACAAAGTCTGGCAGTCTGGTCTGATGTTTAATTTAGTTTAGTTAGAGATTGTTGATTGAGAAAGAAAAGGCCTAGACAATTCTGTCTATTTTCAGCCTCATCCTGGGGGGAGGGTGAGATTGAGATGCAAACTGACATACTGAATCAGGTTATGCTGTTGATGACATTTTTAAACAATTTGTAGGGAATTGTTGTTGTGTGTGCTGTTAAAAAACATACTGCACAAAGGTTGAAGGTAAGATGGCAACTACTTCATTAACACAAAAGTCCCCTCAACTTATGTTCTGTATACCTATGTAGTTTGTGGGTATGAATAATGATTCCCTCTCTTGCATCCAGCTAATTTCATCCTAATTTAAATATAAATGATATTGCTTTGCTCAGTTTTGCCCTGGTGTGAAAATCTGTTCATGTCCATTGCAAAGATCATCATGACCCTACTCATGCAAAAATATCATGGGAGTCAATGACACTTACATTCAGTGGTGGAGCCAGGTTTGGAAGCAATTGAGAGCCGGGGGGGCATTCAGTCAATCACGGGCTCCAAAATGGGAACTAAACAGTGAATAAAGATGGTGGTGGGATGCCACTACTCACACTGGGGCAGCCAGGAGGGGCGACTGCCCCCCCAGCCCCCCCCAGCTCCGCCACTGCTTACATTCACAAGCCAGCAGAAGTTATACTCTCATTCAGTTCTGTTACATGTGTTGTGAACTCCCAGTATTCTCTAAAAGCATTTTTTCTAACTCAGCTACACTTTAAACTACAGAAAACAGCAAGGCACTTACAATGCCTTGAAAAGTTTCACAGCCAGCATAAGACAAATACATAGAGACTGGAGAGGACAGCAACAGCACTGACTAAAACAGCGTAACTACTTCAGGCCTTAGCACCAAAACATCATAAAATTCCAGGATGCTCTACATGAGTTAGATCCCCAGTGGTGGTACTCTATGGCCCTTGAGAAACACATTAGAGCAAGAAAAGTGATGTTTTTAAATTGCAGATCATAGTTGCTTGCCTTTGTGTTTTTAGTGTTAGGGTATCTTTTTTCCTCTCAGTATTGCTCCATGTTTTGTGAGGATAAGGGATGGTGATAAGGGGTGGCAGGGGGAGGCATTACACCTGATGTCTATCTATGGTGTCTCTCCCCTGGGGTCTCACCATCTCTCTGATTTTTTTTCCACTGTGGTATTTGGGTTCTGTTTCCCCTAGATCAATGTTGGTTGTCAGCACCTGTGAATCATTTGCCCTCTCCCCTGCACCTGTGTCATAAAAGCAGATTGGCGCCAACTCTCCCCTTCAACTCCCTCAATGTATCATGTGCTGGAGATTTAAATGTGTGTAAGCCCATTGTGCAAGCAACAACCCAAGCAATGAGGTGACAACTTACCATTGGGCCCTATCTGACCTACATGAGGGCTACATGTCTGGACTCCATGCCCGGGCTCTGTGCCTCACAGTCGCACCTTTAGCATGGGCTGTTCCATTGCTGTTCCCAGGGCTTTTGTAGTGCCCAGTATTGGTGTTTGAGCAGCAGCCCAGAGTGGCAGTCTCAAGGCCTGTCTCAAGGGCATTCTCAGGCCTGGGAGTCTCAGGGAACTGGATGGGGAACTGGACCATCACCCTGACCATTCCAGACCATCTGGGCAGAAAATCATCTGAGACTATAAATGCTCCCAAAGCCCAGCTGTGCAAGTACCCTGGCAAGTACCAGTAGCCTGGACCAATAGGTAGTTTTGTCGGGACCCCCTTGATGGTTCTTTGGGGGTAGGTAGAGTAGTTCATGGGAAGGTTGCGGTCCAAGATCAGGGGTAGGTGTCTGCCCCAGGTGCAAGATCCAGGTGTCTGCCTAGCACTGTCGGCTTGCCAGTGGTGAGGGCCCAGGGCAAAGGCCATGCTGGGCCACTGTGTCAGCTCCCCCACCATGGCCCACAAATATACTGCCCATCATACTGCTATTACTCATGCCATCACTTGAAGGGGACCATTCCAGGGACCATCAGTGCCACCACCTACAGCAGTGCCTCCTCCCAAGCCTCCTTCATGTACCCTAATGGTTACGCTAGGCAGTCACAAAAATATACCCCACCCACTCACTGTTGCACTGTGTTCAGGCATTGTGCCCTTGCTTATTTTTTTTGATAAGAGATTTTAATATAGACCCACCTGGAAGAGCCGCTGATCGAACCCAAGGCATGACCTGGGACACCACTCCCTCCCCGGGCTCCCGCCTCTCAGTTTAATAATCACATCCTACATTATGGTGGATCCAGGGCTGATCCCAATGGGAATAAGGTGGCATCATGTGGGGTCTTCAGAGAAGGAAATTCTTTGCAAACATCTGAACTAAATAGCCAACTACCTAAATTGTCCCTTTGGGTGATGCTGCACAACCCCGAGTACCACGGAAGTGCCATTTTTATTTTTATTGTTTAAAGCTCTGATCTACTGTGTGTAGTAGAATCTGTTGGGTTTGTGTGTGAATCATTCTTGACTGAATAGGCTTCCCTTTGGGGGCTTATGCCCCAGAGAGAGCTGAGAGTCCTGATATTTGTGTTTCTTGTGGAGTTGTTTGGGGGAAGCTCAAATTGTCTCCTTTTGTGGAGGACAGAAGGATGTGGTCCAGGGATGTGGTCTGTCATTTATCTGTTTTTTTACAATAATAATATTGGGTATTATACTGTCAAAGTATGGGGTATACACAGGGATGCACTGTCTATGCTGAGGGTTTATACGGATACCAAGCTTATATAAGCTCTACAAAAAAACAATGTAAACATCTTTATTAAGAAACAAACACATTTCAAACATTTTTAACAAGCTTTTAAATACATTTATATTCATTTAACAGCAAGAAGGTCTATCAGAAGAGTTCCAGTGTCTTAAGCACTGTAATAAGATACTCTGTGCATCTGCTGCCCAATCAGCTGCAAACTCATAACATGGTTTCTAGTGCCGAGTGGAATGCGGAATTCCAACAGCAAAATTAGCACAGAATGCCCATTCCACTGGTAGAAACTTCTCCCAGAATTTTGTTGATTCATTTGCAGAATTCCACCTGCCATGATCCGCGGAATAATATTCCACAGAACAGCATTTTGTCTGCAAAACAATCATTCCCCACCATTTCTGCAGAAAATATTGAGATCTGTGGAATAATATTCTGTGGAACAGCATTTGTTCTGTGGAAAATCATTCTGTAACCATTTTCTTGGAAAATATTGAGATCAGCAGAATAAAATTCCACGGAAATGTTGCAGAAAACTTAATTCCGCATTTTTCTGCCATGAAATTCTGCCATTCTGTGTCTGTGAAAATTTGGTGGAATTTCAGAAGAATTTTCAAAATTCCACAAAAGTTTGTTCCAACGGCATTTGAGAATCCTGCATAGCACTAGGTTCCTCATTTTATGCTAAAAGAGGGGGTTGTGGACCATAATTTACTCCTTGCATTTGTATTTAAGGGGTGCAATTTTTTAGGCCAAAAACAAGGAAAGGGGTCATTTCTAAAAAGGACAGACAAACTTGGGTACCACTTTTTACAGATAGTGCCACCACTGGAGTCAAATCATGACTTTGCAATGGATACAAACAGGTTTTCACATCAGGGCAGAATAGAGTAAAAAAGCAACTTCATTTAGATTTAAATTGTGATGAAATTATGCAGATGCAAGAGAGGGAATCATTATTCATGCCTAAAAACTATACAGGTAACAAAAAGTAGGTTGATAAGCTGATGGGACTTTCCCCTTAAAAGTAAGTTCCTCTAAGTAGTTCCCCCCAGAGGTCACATATTAAGCTAGACTAGATGGCTTACCTACAGTGTCACCTATCACCACATCTTCCCTTTCAGGATAGATGCACATTTTTACAAAAGTTCAAGCAGTCTTAAATAACACCTTACTATTATACTTTAGATTTTTTAATTATGTTAAACCTTTCAGTTATTGATACCGTTGGCTATCAGTGAAGGTAAGGGTAAAATGCCTGAACACTTTCAGCTAAGTGGGAGGATTATTCTTCCTCTGTGCCACTTGCCATGAAATTATTTTAACACATTCAGTCCTTTTATTTATAAGTTCAGTCTTTGAGGTTGGACCAACACCTGTCCCAGTCAGTATATGACATTGCATCTCATGGCTGCTTGTTCTGCAACTGGTCTGTCTTTCAGTAACCTGTGCTGTGATGTCAGTAATGGTACAGGATTTTCTAGTGGTACCAATTGTACCTCTTCTGATATATTTTCCAGTGGATCATCTGGTGGATCCCCTAGAGGTGGTGACAGTCCATCTTCTTCCAGTTCCTGGCCTTCCTCTTCTCCAGAGTGAAGATAAAGAAAGTGATACCTGCTGCATCTCAACTGTCCCTGCAGACTCTGCAGAAGATAGGAACCATTGTGACAGCTGTCCTGTAACCTGTGCCAAAATCTTCACATCTGGAATTCAGCCTCATTCTCCAGGCTGAAGATATGTCAAAGTATAAGGTCTGTCATTTGCATCATGTGCTTGTCTGCATTTGAAACTTGAAAATTCCTCATGATCTTGGATTTTTCCTCGGTCCAGAAGTTTTGGATTCAAAAGAGCAAAATAGGTACAGTCACTCTCAGTTTTCAGCCCATCAGCATTTCTTCCCGTCTGTAGCCCATTGGCAAGTGATGTGGCTCAGTAGTCACGTAAAGTTTCAAACAGATCATTAGGTTTCTTGAGAAGCCTCTTAATTGTTTGTTCTGCTCTTTCATCTTCTCCATTTCCTTGCAGACATCTTGGACTGCTTGTGAGATGTACAAAGCCATAATCATTTGCAAAATCACAAAAGTCTGAACAACTGAACTGTGGACCATTGTTTGATACTAGCATCTGGGGCACTTCATGGTGAGTGACAAAGGCTTTTAGATGTTTGATAACATGACTTGCAATGGTAAATGTTCAGATGAACAGCATCAATGTACTTCAAATGATAATCCACAACTGTGTGGTATTTTTGACTTTTCAGGTCAAAGAGATATATAACAAATGTTTGCCATGGTCTGTCTGGAAATTAATGGTTCTACTTGATTGCTGTGGAGTTTGGTACAGACATTACACTTGTTGATCAGGGTTACTAGTTGTGCACTAAGCCCTGGCCACCACACAGTCTGTCGTGCTCTCCTGCAACATTATTCTATGCTCTGATATAATTTGTGGAGTAGTTTCAGGGTAGCCTCCCATATAGACCGAGGAATCACTATTCTAGTTCCTTTCAGAAGTACACTATTTTGAACAGCCAAGGTATGTTGTTCATATCAGAATGGTTTGATAGTGCCTGAACTGTGAGTTCTCGGTGGACAAGTGTGTTGGCAAAATGTTGTGACTTGTTGACATAGATCTTTCTGCAGTTGTCTGATTTGCTCGAGATTGCATTCTGATATGGTTACATCAGATTACAAATGGGTAGAGCATTTAAAAATCTTTGTGGTCATATAGAGACCTAATAGTATTTTACTGAGTCATACCATCTATGTGAAGAATCTGAGTGATAGATAGAGGTCTCCACCCAAGAAGTGAAAAATGTAATACTATCTCTAAAAAACAAGGCACCTAGTATAGATGGGCTTCTGTCTGAAGTTTCCAATTTGACATGGAATGGTGGACAGAAATTTTGGCCAAATAATACACAGAAACAAATGAGTCTCAAAGTCCAAGAAAGTTGGAAGACTGGTATAATGGTACCTCTGTTTAAAAAGGGAGAGGAGTCGCAATCAAACTGTTATAGACCTGTTACTCTAATGTATGTACCACTTAAAATGCACACAAGATTAATTTTAGAGAAATTAGAGTCCTGGATAGATGAAACAGATTTGCTGTCTGTTAATTTGGGTGGGTTCCAAAGAGGCTACAGGACTCTAGACCAAATCTTTACCTTACAATTTATTATTAACAAATACACTAATCAAAAGTATAAAGAATTGTATATTGCCTTCGTTGACTTAAAATTTGATTTTGACAATTTGAAATGAGACAGTCCTTGAAAAATATTGGAGAATTTGGGAATAGATAATAGGCTATTAGAAATCTTGAAAATGCTGCATAAAGAAACTAATGTTATTCTAGGAACTAATAGAAATGGTGCCCTATCTTCCTCTGTTGAAATTATAAGTGGTATAAGGTAGAGTTGTCTTTTGGCTCCAGATTTGTTTAATCTGTACACTGATAAGGTGGTGAAATAATTTGTTACAATCAATACATTTGCCCCTATGTTACTTAGTCAACCAATTCAAGTTCTACTACATGTATATTATTTGGTTCTGCTGTCCAATACCCATTTGGGTTTAAGAAGAAGTCTGAATGAGGTCTATGAACATTTTCTTAACTTAGGTAGGGAAACATATTACTCAAAATCTAAAGTAATAATTTTTAGTAAAAAGAGAAGAGTGTACCAAAAGTGAAAGTTGGGAATCATTTCATTGCTGAAACAGAAAATGTTAAATATTTGGGAGTTGCATTAAATAGAAAGTCTAATTGACATGAACATATTAGAACCATCAACATCTCTGATCTATCTAGGTCTGCGAGCATTATACGATTTGCATATGATTATGCCTGCTATTCTTTTAAAGCCATGACAAATTGCTTTGAGGCAAAAGTTCATGGTATGTTGTTGTATGGAGTTGAGATTTAGGGTGCTCACAATAGCATCAAAGAAATGGAATGTGTTCAGAATAACTTTTTGAGGAGTACATTAAAACATCCAAAAGGCACACCAGGAGAAATTGTCAGGGCCAACAGTGGAATGTGGAGCATTAAACATTTAAGATACAAACAGGTGTTATCTTACTGGTTGAAAATAATGAAAATCAGTAATAACCAAATTCCAAAGACATGCTTTCGGAAATATCTACAGGGAAGGGAAGGAAACTGGTTTTCAGATCTTAATCAATATCTAAAAAAAATAGGCACGACAGATTTAAGATCAGCAGAAGCACTTACATTTTCTAAGAATTATGTGGAGACTGAAATACAAAAGGTAGTGGATGGTATGATACAAGAGGACTTCACTAAACTTGCCTTTTATCGAATTTCTGGAAAATTATAATGGTCTGAAAACCAGCTGGGCATACTGTAGATCCCTTCCTTCAGGAATGTGAAGAACCACATCATAAGGAGGCTTACTGTTTGTGAAGCATGAATCTTATGAATGAGATCTAGTCTGGATTTTGTAGACACTCCCTGTAAACCTGAAGGGCATTTGAGGAGGTAGCGAGACCAGTAATTGGCCATGCACTGTAAGAATGTCCTAGATTTGATTTGTTGAGATTTAAATTGATAAAGCTTATTTTGAATATAGTTGTGAAATCTGTTGCTGAAATCTTGTCAGTTGAAGATGTTAACACAATTTTGGAATATCTCCTGTTCTGTGCTAGTAAAGGTCATTTTGGCAGTGGCCTTGTTCGTGCATATGGCACTTTGTATTATACTATTTGTATTGCATTATGATTTATATTTTTTAAAACTTGTATATCTTTTAAATGAAGAATTCTATGGATGTGTGTTTAGTATGTAATACCTGTCTGGTTGCACACTTTGTATGGCTCTAATAAAACTGAACTGAACTGTCTGATGCAGGAAGAGTGCCTTGCATTTAAGTAATATATGTTTGGTTTTTCCTTGAGGTTTGCATCTCCTTCTGTAAGATGTCCTTAGAGAGATATTATCCACAGGGGAATATGCAGAAAGGAAAGATGTGCCTGGAATCTGAACAATGGTGTGGGCTTATCTGACCATATTCATTGGAGACTGTAGGATTCAAACCCAGGTCTCCAGGATCACAGCCCAGAGCCTTGACCACTATATTACATTGCCTCTGTGTAGGCAAATCTCATTAACCACATATGGAACTTCTGTATCCAAGGTGGAAGGTCATTTAGGCCTCTAGTGTCCAACAAACTTACTATAGGTTTGTGATCTGTGTCTAGAATGAGGTGTGCTCCCACAAGGTAACAACTAAATCATTCACCCATCATTCACATGCACACACAAGGTGAGAGCCTCTTTTTTCAATTTGTATTTAGTGCTGTTCCGTTGGCATCCATACTGTTGAGGCATACCTGACAGGTTTCCAGTGGTTTTCATCTTTTTGCATCAGGACCAGTCCTACCAAAGGATGATGCATCAGCTGCAACTTTTATTTATTTTTTGGGATTAAACAAGACTAGGGTAGGTGGTGCCATGAGGCACACCACCCCCTCCAAGCTTTCCAGAATTCAACATATTCTATGTTGGAAGTGGCCAGGGGCAAACAATGCCAGAGGGCAATCTTCAAAAGCAATTGTATCCATAGAGTATAATGAAGGTGATAGTGTCTTTGATACTTTTGACAGATGTGTGTGCCAAAATCTTGATTGCTATCAAGCTTAGTGAAGGAAAGTGCTTCTCCAGCATCCCCAACATATGCTCCACTGAGGGAAGTATGAATAGAATTTGCTTCTGTGATCCCTCCTACTAGCCAAACAGCATAATGAAGGTAGTATCTCCAATGCTTTTGACAGACACATCTGCCAAATCCAGCATTGGCTTCAAGCATGATGAAATTAATTGCTTCTCCCAGCACCCCCAGCACCTGTTCCACTAGGGGAAGTATGACTTTATACACCTTATTGACTCAGTCAGCTTGGTTACATCAACACAGATACTTATTGCACCATCTGGCTTTCAGACCACTATCATTCTGGCACACCAATCTGTGGGTCCCTCAGTCTTGATGATCACTCCCAATTCTCCATTCTGGAAACTTCTTTGACTTTTGGCATCAGCTAAACTGGGATCTTTCTGGGTGCTGTCAGTGAAAATGGTATGGCTCGTATTGTAAGCTGAATATAGCACTCTTCTTTGAGTTCTCCTAGGCCACTGAATAATACTAGGGACTCCTCACTCCACTTGCTTTGTTCCACACTATCAGGTCTGGCAAGAAAATGAAGCTTCTTAATTGCATGCCTGCCTAAAATTGGGGTATGGAGATTCTTAACAACATAAATGTCCTCTTGACTTGCATTTGTGCCTTTAGTTACAGAAGTAGGGGGTGCATCTTCCTGGTCCCAGTAGAACTTTGCTTGTGTCCTGCAAAGGTATGCAGCATTTGCCCCCACAGTTCCTTAGAAAGGGTTTCCGGCATGGCTGTGATGTCTGCACTCATGTCTATCTTGAACTCTATTGGTGCCTTGTGGATGAGAACTTCTGTTTTTTCACTTACTCCATTGTGCCTGAACTGATCTCAAAAAGATGTACTTCGTGTTGTACTCTGGCACTTCTTGAACTTTGTGCACTGTCGCTTTTGAATGATATACACTCATTGTAATTCCATCTCTTGTGGCACACATGACAGGCAGCACCATTTGCTGAACACTGTGCTCTTGGGTGTGGTGGTATGTTCTCACACCTCCTGCATAGCTTCTGTGTGTCTTTTCCCATATGGAGCATCCCTCAGCATTGTTGATCCTGCATCCCGCATCACTTTCTAAGCTGGATTGGATTTTCTGGGTATTCCTCCTAGTGGAAAAATGTCTGCCCTGCATGGCATCCACTTGTATGATGCTTTGTTCTGCCCCTTAACCTGCTCTTGACCAGATGTCTGACTGTTATTTTCAATATGTGGTCTCACTCTATTAGTCCATGGGGATGGCCTTCTATAAAGTGAGGTTGTTGTTGAGCTGCCTGTGTTCAGCCAATCTGCTGTGTTGGAGCCCCACAACAATCCAGTCCCGGATCAGTTCCTCTTGTGGGTCTCCATAGTTACAGTGTTCAGCTAAGGTGTACAATGCTGTAATAAAGTCATTGATGGGTTCCTCTGATTCCTACTTGTATATGTTGAATTTGGCCCTTTCGAAGATAACATTTCTGCAGTCTGTGAGATATGCTCTTAAAGGGAAGGTCCCCTCTGCCTTTTTTCTGCTTATCTGTGTAGTTTGTAGGCATGCACAATGATTGCTTCTATTGTACCATCCTAATTTCATCAGGATTTAAATATAAATAAAGTTACCTGAGTCTGGTGTGAAAACCTGCTTGGCTCCATTTCAAAGGTCATGACCTGACTCATGTATGGCACTGTAGGATTTTATAATGCTGTAGAGCTAAAGCTAGCAGAAGTTATATTGTATCAGTCAGTTTTGTTGATGTCCTCAGCAGTTTCTATGTTCTTGTCTTGTGCCAAATATGTAACTTTTCAAGGTACAGTAAGTGCCCTGTTGTTTTCTATAGTTTAAAGCATATCTGAGTTGGAAAAAATGCTTTTACAGAAGGTTTGTATTTGTAAAGTTGTATTTCTGTTTTGTTGAATAGTTCTGTGTTATACAGTATATTCTTATTTTTGTAGATTGAACGTGCACTCTCTTTGTTCTCATTGTGTTTTTTTTTTCCTGTGCTGGCTAACAAACAAGGTTGATGGCTAGCAGAAGATGAAAACACAGGGACTGCAGATGACATCAACAGTACTGACTTGTACAGTAGAACTACAGACTTTAGCTCTAAAGCATCATCCAATCCCCTGGTGTCTTCAATGAATCAGGTCATGACATTTGCAATGGATTCAAGCAGGTTTTAATTTCATTTACATATAAATGCAGATGACATTAGGAAGGTGTGATAGAGGCAATCATTGTTCATGCCTACAAACTACACAGAAATACAGAAAAAAAGGATGAGGGACTTTCCCTTTAATTTTTTCTGGACCACATCATAGTTTTTCCTTTTTGCATTCATTATGATCATCCCCCTAAGAATGTCATCTGCCTTGTCCCCCATACTGTAGAATAGGGTGTTTACCTGATTCTCTGCTGCTGACTCTGCTATGCTACATGTTAGATGAAACCTTATGAAGTGCCTGAGGCATTTTGGAAAGTCATTTGGGTTGGCAAAATCAAAAGGTTCACATGGCTGCATCTGATCTGAGCTGAAGAACTTGCAAGTCCATTGTCCCAGTTCCTTTTATGATCATGTAAGAGAGGGGAGGTGCCTACAGATAGAATCACAGCAAATGTAACACCTATCTACAAACAAGCATTTGTCAATGCTGAATGTTTGCTTGCTGGTATTAGCATTGGAAATGCAGGAGTTAGACAGATGCAGACTAGGAATGGCAGTGAAGTATTGAACTTCACGCCAACCCCACCTCCATCCTGTAGAGATGGACAGATATTGGGGTAAGTGTTTGGGTCATCACCCATGATGGTCATGCCATGTCACCTCACCCTATTCAGCAGACTCCAAGATGTATTGAGGTGTGTCTTGGGGTGTTTGGCTTTACAATCACCCCATTCCATAAGGACATACACTGAAATGGGTGCAGCATAGGAGAATGGAGTAAAGTCTGGGGCCTAAGAGTCCAAGGTACACCTCGATGCCTGTCAGTGGCTGAGGGTGGGGGTGGGATGGCATGAGCAGTACAGTCGGCAATCCAAAGGCACATCCTGATGCCTGTCTGTCTCTCTCTACAGGGTGGGATGTTATGGTTAGAAACCCTAATGCCTCAGGTGTTTGTTGGTATTTGCAGTACAAATTGTCAACATGGTCTTTTTGTGACCCCTCCTCATGAAAGCATTTGGGACTTCTTCTCATAAAGAGTGGCAGTGTGATTTTGTCAACGTGTCCCGAACTGTGAGTTTTAACAGCGACCGTGCCATTCTGCGTCACATGTACGAAAACACAGATCAGGCAAGGTGTGAAGAATGACAGCTGTACCATCCATAGGGAGGTGTGAAGAGATGGCAATGTTGAAAATTTGTAGTGGGAATATTAAAAATTCTCGCACTTTTGAGCATATGTGGAAACTGCGCAATGCATGTGTAACTCCCCTGCAAATGGGGGTTCCCAAAAGACTTCCAGGAGCTTGCTTGAATGCTCCAAGCCTGAATGGTGTTTGGCATTTAAGCCATTTATCAGTGAGTGTTTTTAGAGCCTCTGGTATTGTCTCTTTAAGAGCTGTCTGCTTGCAGACATAATTAGTTTTATGGGGACTGTGTGCTTCTCTGTTTGAGTACCACTGAGCTGCTGCCAATTCACTCTATTTTGCAGTCACTAGGAGTGCAAAGGAACCTATCTGAAAGATGTAACTGTTTGCCAGAAATCATGTAGAGTAATAATGAAAATACAGTTTGTCTAACCTGCTTTCTTTGCAGTCAGAACTGTGTCTGCCTAGTTCCCCATTCTGGTTTTGAACTGCTGAACTGGACCAATCAGTGTGGGTAAGCTAACTCTAAAATGGTGCCTTGGACGAATCAGAACTTGGACTCATAATCTGAGCCAGCCACAAGAGGATTGCATGGGCAGTGACTCTGGGAGATGTAGTTTAGACTTAGGCCTTTTTGGACCAACAGAAGCAGTCTATTGTGAGTGACAGCCAATCCAGTCAAGAACTGGGAGGAACTCAAAGGAAGTGCCCGTTTTGTCTGTTGGAGTTTGTTTAGATCTGGGAGTGAAGGAAAGAAACCCTGTGCTCCTTCAGTGCACAGTTCAGTCAAAAAAACGTGTGTAAGGCCCAGAGTTCGGTCTGCAGCTTGTGTAACTGCTTGTTAGGACTGAATCCGTCCTGTGAAAAGAATCAAGGATCTCTGAAGAGTAGAAACCAGGCTTACCCTGTAGAAGACTGAAGAAATTGTTGAATTGCACTCGGTCTGTCAGGAACTGAATCTGCTGTGTGTTCTCCCGGGTATTGTGCAGTAATTGCGATTGGGATAGAGAAGCAGCCTGCCTGGTATAGTACTTTCTTTTTTTCACGATATAAATGTGTGAAGAGTCTCGTGGAGCTCAAAAGTAGCCCTGCTGACGTTGAAGGACCCTATCTTGTTTGGAGGTCGTGAGTACTAATTCAGGGTCGCTCCCTGTTGAATTGCCACATTAAATCCAAATGGAATCACTGTACTGCTGACTGTTTAAGCTAATTTTTCTTTTCACTTTGTGAAAGGGCCCCTACCAGCTGCCACGGTTTGGACTAGCCACTAGGGCTTGGGTACCCAGAGACAGTAACTGGTAGGGATAGGCCTGTGCACAGAGCCATAGGTCGATAGTAAAGTGATAAGCTAATTAACCTGATTTCCCCTGTCCTTGTTATATCCCCCTAAATAAATCAGAGCTGCTTGTTTCAGCAAAGTTATACTGCCTCAGGTATTTGTCTATGTTAAAGTACTGTACTGTGATTGTTGCACTGTATCTTATTTCACAGGAGATCCCAGTGCTGGAACCAGACCTGGGGGAAAGTGTATACTGTGAAGGTAATTCTGATATATTGTGTGGGCCACTAGTGGGAAGAAAGTGGGGTTGCAGTGTCCCAGAGGGCTGTGACCAAGTTAGTTTAACTATTGCAAACCCTGACCTCTGGGTGGAGGCACCCGCCACTGGATCAGGCCCCTCAACCTGTTAGTAGCAAATCAGAGGCAGGTAGTAAGCCCCTGGGGGATAGTAACGCCATCTAGGGGTTACACATGCACGTAACACAGTCATTTTATGGACTTTCATCACCAAATTTTCAAAATAGGCATTTTAGGACCTCTGCTCATGAAAAGTGTCACTGTGATTTTCTTAATGTGTCCCGAACGCTGATTTCCCACAGCGACCTTGCTATTCTGCGCCAGATATGCAAAAACACATGTGAGCCAGGGTGTGAAAAATGACAGCTGTACTGTTCATAAGGAGGTGCAGTAGAATGGCCATGTTGAAATTCTGGAGTGAAAATATTGCAAAGTTGCAAAGTTAGGAGCATGTGCAGCAACTGTGCAATGCACGCTCATTAAACAGACATTTTTTGGATTTTTTCCACCAAATTTGCAACATAGACTTTTTGAGAGGCCACCTCATGAACACTGGCACTGTCATTTTGTTAATCAGTCCCAAAAGGTGATTCCACGCAGTGACCACAAAATCACCTTTCGGGACCAAATAACAAAGTGACAGTGGCTGAATTCATGAGGAGGAGTCCCAATAACCCCATCTTGAAACTTTGGTGCCAAAATTCCCCAAAATGCCTGAGATATGCACCAAAGTTGAAAAAGCCCTATTTATGCCTTTATACAGCTTACCGGAATTTCTTCAGTTCGCAGTCGGCTTTGAAGAGTGCAGACGTGTTCCCGGTCCACCAAAGATCACCGCGCTGGGCTCTGGTGGTAAGTATGGGATGGGGATATGGGGAGGCAGGGTTCGCAGAGGGTGGGCGTGGATTGGGGGGCGCAGGCCACCGGACTCAAGAGGGACCATTTTCTGATTTACAGGTGTAAAAGAAAAACCATGGAGGATTTTTTTTTTTTAACAGGGACATTTGCCACGCTGGGTGGCTCCCAGTATACCACCAAGTGTGTTTTGTTGGGGGCAGCTGTGCCCGACCAGAGGATTGGGCACCCCCATCCACACATATGTGGGGCACAAGAGCCAAGGAGATTAGGCACCCCTGGCACAAATCAACTTTTTGGGGGAACATTATGCCGACGGGGAGTGGGCACCCCGTCAGCAAATTAAACTGGGCTGGGGACAGCATGCTGACAGGGAGTGGACTCCCCTGTCAGCAAATTAAACTGGGACAGGGGGACTGAAGCCAACAGGGATTGGGGCCCCCGTTGGCAAACAAAGGCTGTTTTGGTGGGGCGCATGCTGCTGAGGGGGATTGGGCACCCCCTAAGCAGTGGGGGCTGTATGATATTGTTTGTGAAGCCACTGCATTCACAAACAAATATTACACTAGGTAATATTCCACCCTGAAATGATGGGTCGTTTACTTATTGCAGCGGAATGGCTGATGCTGCAATGATGAGGCAGCCCCTGATTGCTGCAGTGAAAAATGTTACAAGTTGGTGGCACTTTTGGAAGCCAGTGTCATCAGCACACTGTGCCTCCATTGGTCCACCAGTGCTAAGCCCCAAATGCAATGCCTCCATTGGCTGTCACAGTGCCGTGCCTCCACAACCCGCTTCTCTCCTAAGCTGCCACATTATGTTTCTTGCACATGCACGCAAGCAAACATAAAAAGGAGCAAAAACCTGCATTGAAAATGATCACCCCATAAGTTTAACATGCATATTGAGCAAGGTCATGGAGGAATACATAAAAGAAAGCTTGAAGGATCATCTGTAGAAAACAGGACATATAGACCACACACAACATGGGCTCACACAAAAAAGATCCTGCCAAACAAATTTATTATATTTCTTTGAACATGTTAGTTGTGTTCTAGACCATGGAGTCTCAGTTGATGTTGTATATTTACATTTTTCCCAGGCCTTCGACAAAGTCCCATGTGAAGAACTGATTAAATGCTTTAAAGAGCTGAATATTGATCAGTACATTATTAGATGGATGAAAGCATGGCTTACAGAAAGGAAGCAGCGTGTACATATTAGGATTGAGGAGAGGTCTCTAGTGGCATTCTCCAGGGCTCTGTTTTGGGGCCCACACTGTTCAATATCTATGTATCATCCCTACAAACATCACAACACTTCTGGATCACCAAGTTTGCAGATGACAGCAAAATAGGATCAAAAGTGAGCACCCGCAGAGATATTGTTTACTTCCAAAATGAACTGGACAAAGTCAACAGCCGGTCAACAAAACATAAGATGGTATTCAGTATAGAGAAGTGCTGTGTTTTACACCTTGGAAAAAATAATCTACAAGCAAATTACAACCTAAATGGAAAAGAACTAAGAAATTCAATTTCTGAATTTGATTTGGGTGTTCTAATCTCAAATGATCTGATCTTTTCAAGGCATACATCAAATGTTGTTAAAAAAGCCTGCAAAATGTACTAACAGTATACTAAGAAACATCAAAAGTAGGGATATAACTGTAATAATGCCCCTGTATATGTTTCTCTGGTTAGACCCCTGATGGAGTATGGAGTACAGTTGTGAAGCTCTTAACATGCTAGGGATGTTAAGCAATTAGAGAGTGTACAAAGGAAAATAACAACTGTTAGTGGGACTGAACACATACTGGACTGTATGTGTTTGTGAGACTTGGGAACTTTGTTGGTGGGGTTGAAATTGGGTTTGTAAATAACTACAGTCAGTATAGAGAGAAACTGTACTCCAGGGGAAAGGGACTGAGAAAAGGGGGTGTGCTATTATAAACAGAGGGGGATAATCAGGGTGGCCATATTCCACCATGGCAGGCATCTTCGGAAGGGTTGTAGGCTGCACAGGCTGTGGGATGGATAATTCTAAATTGGGCCTGGAGAGGGAGGCTGCCCACTGTAGACAGCTATCTTGTATCAGGAGTGAGGTATATTGGTTAAGGAGTAAGCTGTGGGAGCTGGGGGGGTGTCCAAGGATAAGGGGTGTGGATATGGGCAGCAGAAGGGTGGAGCTGAGGGGAGGCTGGGGCAACGCTCTGAAATTACAGGACATTATGCTACAGCAAGCAGAAGGGGGGATATTAGGGACAGAGGACCCTTAGATAGGGAAGTTGATGCTAAGGGGAAAGCGTACAGGGTGAAAATTCTGAATTCAAGGAGACTGGAGGGGGAAGAGTCAGGAGGGCTGTTGTCCGGAAGCCTAAAACAGCAGACTGTGGGAAGGGAGTCCCTAAGGTGAACAGTGCAAGAGAGGAAGAAGAGGGTCAGTTTAGAGATGCAGTCAGGGGAAACTCGGGTTACTTGATGGAGGCTGACATGGAGTGTCACAATAAATTTGAGATACTAAGCATCCTAGAGGGGGAGGAAGGGGTTGGTGGAAATGAGGAAACTTATACAGAGGCCGGGGGGAGGGAGTCAGATACCGATAGGGCATCACAGAACAGCTATAGAAAGGATAGACATAGTCCCAGAGGGAGAAGGGGAAACATATATGTTAAGCAAATGGGGGAGATAAAACATATTCCAGACATGAGGGAGGAGAGCATGATTGGAGAGGAACTGGGAGACAAGGAGGTGGGAGAGGAGCCCCCCTTCAGCAGGAAGGTCAGTACCAAGGATGGGGCACTAGCTAAAGGGGACCCACAGAGAGCCTCTGGAGACAGGGTACTATTACAAGGGGGGGATGAGGTGCGGGGAAGGGAAACCATCAGGGCCAGGATAAATGGTTCAGATAAGAGAGGTTAAGGGGACACCTATTCAGAGGGGTTTGAGTTAAGTGGGCAAAATAGCAAGGGAGGCAGAAAGGGGAGGGTGACAAGGGGGTCTCTAATAAGGCAGGAAGACTCCCATGAAATTGCGATCATGAATAAAGTGGGGAGGGGGGCTGAGAGGGCATAGTGGAGGTAACCATAAGGATGATGGCGGTGTTAAGGTTCTGTTACTGGGAGACTCGATGATTAAGGGTATCCATTGGGAGGGACAGGGGGATGGATGCCATAGCCAGGTGAAGGTAGTGAGTATCTCTGGGCTGACAGTGCACAGAGCAAAGTTCATGGTGTATGAAATGGTTAGGGATTGTGGAAGGAAACCGGATTTCCTAGTGCATTTGGGAACTAATGATCTAGAGGGAAATAGCATTATGGAAATCCAAGCAAGGTTCCAAGAACTTGCCAGAGTCTGTCGGGATAATGGATGCAACATTTCCTTTTCGGAGATATTGCCAGTACCAAAGGCCTCAGTGGAGAAAAAATGAAGCTACAGAGGTTAATGAATGGCTCAGGAAGTGGGGTGAAGAGAATGGGTTGGGGTGTTAGGGAACTGGAATGGAGTTTGGGAGGATAAGGGACTATATGCCAAGGACAGGTTTCATCTTGCCCCATTAGGGAAGGAAGTCCTTAAACAGGGATGGCTGACTACATACAAGAAAGGTGGGGTTTAAACTGTAAGGGGGGGGAGGATAAGGAGGGCTGACCAGAGCCCTCCCTCCAGATGAGGGAGTAGCCTTCAAGCCCAAGGGGGAGGGGAAACAGACTGGAGGTGGAGGTTTCAGGAGGACAGGGGAGGATGGAAGTATAAGGAATCTGGGTGGGGTTCACAAAAGGATCAGGGATAAGGGGTTAGTGTTAGTAAA
The DNA here is from genome assembly GCA_016271365.2 of Neoceratodus forsteri. Lineage (NCBI taxonomy): Eukaryota > Metazoa > Chordata > Ceratodontiformes > Ceratodontidae > Neoceratodus > Neoceratodus forsteri. The sequence goes on from CM028138.1 coordinate 125,675,760, forward strand.
TGCCAGGAGCTTGGGAAACAAGTTGCCAGAGTTCCAGGCCATGCTGTTCTGGGGTGGATGTGGCGGCAGTCACGGAAACGTGGCCAACAAAACCATGACTGGGACCTAAATGTACGGGGTACACTATGCTTAGGAAGGATAGAAAGGAGGGCAGAGGGGTGGAGTGGCTATGTTCCATAAAGATGACATAGAAATTTAGGTAGAAGAGGCAGAGGGAAACGTGAGGCCTTATGGGTCACCTTACAATCCCCAGCAGGAGATAAGGTCAAGCTGGGAGTAGCATATAGGCCCCTGGATGAGTGATGTTCTAGAGGATGGTTTGCTGGACAACATCATTGCCCAGTGTGGTCCAAAAGGGAAGGAGGTGTTGATGGGGGACCTTAATATGCCAGGTACAAACTGGGGAACCATGTCCTCTAAGGTGGCCAAGGAGCAGAGGCTGCTGGATGGCTTCCAGGATGTGTTCTTAACACAGCATGTGATGGAGCCCACAAGGGAGGGGCATGTCCTGGATGTGTTCTGGCAGATGGGGATCTAGTAAGGACATGGTTGTACAGGACCCCTGACTGGGAGTGACCACAATACTGTCTGGTTTCAAATAAGCATTGGGGTGGGGGTGAGATCTAGGACACTGGCAGTGGACTTCAGGGGGGCAGACTTTATGGGCATGGGAAATATTCTCAAGGATCACTTGAAGGGGATTACCTCAACAACAAGTGTGGAAAGGAGATGGGAGGTCATAAAACGGGGACTTCATGGGGCAGTCAGGATCTGCGCTAAGTTGAAACATAAGGGAGCAAGGTCACATAAACCATGCTGGTGGTCCAGTGAGGTACAGGTAGCTCAGAGAAAAGAAGGCGCTTACAAAAATATAAAACAACAAGAGGGGATAGGGATAAGGAAATGTACCAGCTTGCATCTAGAAAAGTCACCCAGTATGGTGAGGGGAGCAAAGTCCAGTAAAGAGCAACGCTGGCAATAGGGACACATGGAGGGAAAAGGGTTCTTCCGCACATTGGGAACGGAGAAAACTAAGGGCCATCTCAGCAGATTGAGATCAGAAGGAGGGTGGGTGGAAGAGGCGAGGGACCAGGCAGAGGTATTTAACGAGTACTTTGCCTCTGTGTTCACTAGGGAGGGGGATGGGATATCTACAAAGCAAGGCACAAAGGGGATAGAAGCGGCAGGGAGTGGGATCAGGGGAGCAACAGAAATGGAGCAAAAGGGAGGGAAAGGTACCCCAGGGATGTCACATCTGGATAAGGATAAAAAGACCAGTAAGGTGGAGGGGACAGATGATGCCATCCCCACCAAAAGGGTGTGGTTTGCCCTCAAGGCCCTAAAGAAAGACAAATCTCCTGGGCCGGATGGCATTCATCCGAGAGTACTATGGGAATTGGCGGACATACTGGCTGCACCCTGGCGGAGCTTTTCAACAGGTCACTTGAGACAGGGAGGGTACCTAGGGATTGGCAGAGGCACATGTGGTACCAATCCATAAAGGGGGTCAAGGAAGTACCAGGAAACTGTAGACCCATCAGTTTAACCTCGGTGGTGGGAAAATTAATGGAGAGTATACTAAAGGAACGATTGGGGTTTACTTGGAGGAGGTGGGAGGTCTGGATAGTCGGCAGCATGGGTTTGTGCCAGGTAGATCATGTCAAACCAACCTTGTGGAGTTCTATGAATGGGTAACATCAGAACTGGACGGGGTAAGCCTGTGGATGTATTATTCTTGGACTTCAGCAACATGCTTGACTCTGTCTCCCACAATGGTCTGGTGGAGAAACTGATGGGGTTAGGAGTAGGCCCTTTGATGGTCAGATGGATTGAAAACTGGATAGCTGGACGCACTCAGAGTAGTGGTCTGTGGGAGCTCTCACACCTACAGAGGTTGGTAGTGGGGTACCACAGGGCTCGTCCTGGGTCCAATCTTGTTTAATGCATACATATCAGACATCAGGATGGTATAGGTGTGAAATGAGTCTCTTGCTGATGACTCCAAGATGGGAGCAGTAGTTGAGGGAGGAAGAGGAGGTTGGCCTGCAAGGACCTGGACACCCTGAAGCTGGGCTCACACATGGAAATTAAATTTCAATATCACCAAGTGCAAGGTGTTGCATCTTGGTCGGGAAACTCTAAACACAGGTACACCCTGGGAGGAGGTGCTGGAAGCCTCAACAGTGGAAAAAGACCTAGGGTCATGGTGGATACATGTATGAATAACACTGAGCAGTGCAGGAGAGCAGCTAGCAAGGCAAACAGGATGTTGGGATGCATCGCAAGGGGGATCACCTCTAGGAGCAAGGAAATGATTCTGCCGCTGTACAATGGACTGGTTAGACCACACCTTGAGTACTGTGTACAGTACTGGAGACCACACTTGAAGAGGGACATACAACTCCTGGAGAGGGTACAGAGGAGGGCAACAAAGATGATACGAGGGCTAGGGAATTTGACTTACGAGGACAGACTTGAGGAGCTCTGCCTGTTTTCATTGGAGGAGAGGAGAGACAGGGGGACATGATTGAGGTCTTCAAGTACCTCAAGGGAATAAATAGGGTAAACATGGAGGGGATCTTTAGACTAAAGCAGGGAGGCATCACCAGAGGGCATGGTTTGAAGTTGGAAGGTGGAAGGGTGAGGGGGGAAAAGAGGAGGAGGTTTTTCACTGAGAGGGTTCAGAGATCCACAGTGGAGAGCTTTAAGAGAGGGTGGGACAGACACAGAAAGTGGATGTATCAGATGATGGCCTGTCCCGGGGGGGGTGGGGATGGATGATAGGGGTTTCTGGAGCACAAGGGATGGGAGGGTCTAGGCACCCAACTAAGGATCTAGGTTCGAGCAGACTTGATAGACCATAAGGCCTAATCTGCTGGCAAATAGTATGTTAGTATGTTATTTAAAGACCTCTATAATCTGACATATAAAGAAATAAGAAATCAGCTGGGATTATTCAGCCTAGAATGTAGAAGGTTAGGAGGAGACCTATGTATAGTATATGCGGCATTTAAAATCAAGATCTCTGGGAATGTGTAGGATTGGTAAAGAAAGAGACAATAATAACTGCTAGAGCACATTCAATACAGTTGAAAGGGGAAAATTATAGGACAAACAAAAGAGGATCATGGTTTAACCAAAGGACAGTATCAACCTGGAATTCGCTTCCAGTTGATATAACAACTAGCGATAACATCAATATATTCAATGTAAACTGGATAGTTATATGGGGGCTAGATAAACTGATTCAGACCTGAGTACATTACTGGCAAAAGCTGTGGACTCATAAACCTACTGTACTTATGATACTTATAAGTTGCTGCTGTTGCCATTGCTTAGTGATAAAATTGTACTGAATAAAGTCGCTTTAAGCTGTAGTGTGCACTTAATAAAAATTGGTGACTGTCTCTTTAAAAAAAATTCAGCTCTCCAAACACATTTTGCAAGCCTGCTTCAGTCCAGTGCTATTTCTGTTTCTCTTCACTCTCTGCTAAAAGAAGGTACTTTACAATTTTTCTTTAAAACAGGCTGCCTTTCTGCACATCCAGCTCCAAACTGACTACAGGAAGGGATTGAGGGAGGAAGGGAGGGAGGGAGGAAGGGAGGATGAGAGGAAGGGAGAGCCCAGTGCAGATTTATTGCACTCTCGACATGGGAAGCTATAAACAAAAATAATGGAGTGTGCCACATAGGAGACTACTGCACAAAATTAGATGCCTTCGGCTGTGGCCACTAGTGGCTAGGTGGGTGCAAAACTGACTGGGGTACAGACGGCAGAGGGTAATTGTTAATGGGGTACCATCAAAGGAAGGTATGGTCACCAGTATGGTACCTCAGGGGTCAGTACTGGGGCCACTTATTTTCAATATATTTATATAGGACATAGCAGAGGGGCTAGAGGGAATAGTGTGTCTATTTGCAGATGACACAAAGGTCTGTAACAGAGTAGATACACCTGAAGGGGTTGAGAAAATGTGCAGGGATCTGGAGAAGCTGGATGAATGGTCCAGAGAATGGCAATTCACCTTTAATGCCAAAAAATGCAAACTCATGCATTTAGGCAAAAATAACCAGCACATGAAATACAGTATGGGAGGGCAAGCCCTAGAGGCTACCGAGCTGAAAAGAGACCCTGGCATGTACATTTCATGGGACCAGAAAGTGGCAAAGCAATCTGAGATGGCAGTAGCAAGGGCTAGTGGGATGCTGGGTTGTACCGGCAGTGGAATAACTAGCAGGAGGAGGGAGGTCATAATGCCCTTGTACAGGCAGCTTGTCAGGCCACACCTTGAGTATGGAGTCCAGTTCTGGAGGACATACCTTTGGAAGGATGTGGAGATGGTGAGGTGCATCCAGAGATGGGTGACAAAAATAGTAAGGGGGACACGGGCATCTGTCATATGATGAACGGCTGAAGGACCTCAACATCTACTCCCTCAAACAGAGGAGGGAAAGGGGGACATAATTGAGACCTTCAAGTATATCAAGGGTTTCAACATGGTATCAGCAGGGGATATCTTCCAGCTAAAGGAAAATCAAAAACAAAGGGACACAATATGCGGATAGTAAGGGTAGGGGAGATTCAGAGGGAACATCAGAAAATTCTACCTTACAGAGCAGGTGGACAGCTGAAACAGACTCCCAGGAGAGGTGGTGGAGGCAGGAACTGTTGGGGGGGGTCAAGAGAGTGTCCGGCAGACACAAGGGACTGATAGTTCCAGGGAAGGGGAGGGTGGAAGGGAAGTCCTAGTGGTTTGCTAGGCATACTGGGCAGACTGGGTGGGCGGTCCTTTTCTGCTGACAAGGTCTATGTTTCTGTGAGTGGCCTTACCAGCTGACTGGGCATCAGTTCTGCTCCTGCTTTTTTCTCTCTTGTGCTGCTTCTTGCCCAGTGCCACACTGGTGCTCTGGCTCTACTTGGCCTCTCTGTCAGTGACTCAGATCTTGCTCTGGACCAAACTCTACCCACACAAGTGGACTCTGGCTTTCTTTTTTTCATTACAAAAATAATAAAACCAACTGCAACACACTCCTGCAGACACCTACTGCCTCCCTGATGACAAACTGTTTGATTGAGGGCTCTGATTTACAGATGGGGGTTGATTCTGTTCTCTTCTGACACCCTGTTGTGTCTGTTGCTAAGAACCATGCTGCACACAGGTTGAAGGTAAGATGGCAACTATTATATTACAGGCAGTTCCTCTGGGTAGTACCTCCCAGAGGTCATGTAGTAAATTAAACAGGCTGGCTTAGCTACAGTATAGTGCCACCTGTCACCACAGTTGTTAGAGCCAATGACCTGCAGTCTCCACCAGTGATGTACATGTCCACACTATGCTAACCGTCCACACTGTTATGGCAGTTCTTAGAAATAGTAACGTACCTTACCTGACTGATCCATGTCAAGGAGATTGACACAAAGGACCATAGAGCAATTTTAAAATGCATGTAAATTATTAGATTAACTATATATTGTATGCTGTATATACTGTACTTATCTGATAGGCAGGGTGTGGTGTCCTACTACATCTGTAAAATAAAACCAAGGGTTCAAATGAAGCTTTCAAGAGAAATAGATCTTAAGATAAAAAAGTAAATGTGAAAGTAAGATCTACTGGCAGGGCTGCAGCAGAAGCAGTACACAACAGTTTACAAATGTTTATACAATGACAAGAAACAATCCAATACTCATATTGGCTAATACCATTCATGTGACTGTGTAGTGATGTTGCCCACCACACAATCAGCCTGGTATTTAGCCTCTTCACAAATCCAATCATTAGCTTGCACTGCAAAAAAGATGTGTCAGCCATGTTTTCTACAGCTAACAATTCCAGACCGACCATCCGGCTGCCTCTTCAGCCAACACAGCACTATTACTCAAAGCTCAGCTGGCCACACAGTTATTCAGAGCCTACTGCCACACCTTATAACAGAATTGCTTCCTTTTACTTAAAAACATTTTTTCTGGGTAGTTTGAAAGACTTGAAGTATCGCGGCAGCGAATGTGCTCATTCTTTCAATTTTTAAACCCGCTACAAGTGCTGTACGAGCATGCCAGTCCAGTGAAACATCTTTTAATATAAAAAATCATACCTTCACTGCAGAAATTTCTCCTTTAGTTTAATGAAAGTGGTCTGCATGTTTTATAGTAACCATGGTACTATTTCCATGGTGAGGGGTTGTCACAAGAAAACTACATGAACTACAGCTATGGTATCCTTCTTAGGACAAATGTCTTAAAGCAAAGCTGCAGGTGGAGGGACTGACTGAGCAACATTTCTTGTAAAGTTTTAAATTTTTTACATATTTATTCAGGATTATTATAATTACTAAATACTTTTAAAAAACAAAAGGCATTGTATAAGTGTAATAGCACACTCCAGGGTGTGCATTATGCTAGACTGCCACACTTCCTAGTTGGTTGAAGATACTCATCCTGCAGCCTCATGCCTCAAAATGCACCTGGGGCGTGTGACAATCTAGCACAGTTGTGTGTTATTTCTAGCTCATCCTGGTCCTAGGGTCACAGTTGTGCATTCTAACCAGCAGACCATACCGCTCCCTTCCTTCTACTCTGTCCTCTCTGTCACACATAAGTAAGCAGTGTGCTCTAATAACCTTTAGGTTGTACTGCCTGCTTTCTTCTTCTGTGTTCCCCATTCTACAAAATCCAGAGTCAAAGAGTAAGTAAGTGATGGTTGTATTTAAAACTTGGCCTCCAGGTTCACAGAGAAGTACTCTGATTCTTTGCCCAAACTACTTGGCTATCTGTATCTTAAGTTCTTGCACCCAACCCATACATAGGTCTCACTGCACTCTTCACTATTTAGTCAAAATGTTTATTTACTCTTACTTGACCTATCTCCTAGGTCACATAGTAAGTGGTGGCTATGACATTCAAACCTTTGTTTCCAGGTTTACAGCTCTGTACCCTAACCACTAGGCCAAGCTGCCTACTCCTATTGTGTTCTCCTCTTACCCCAGCCACAAGTTAAGTAAGTGGCAGTTGCATGACTCTAGGCTGGCCCCCAGGGTTACAGTTCTCTGCTTTTACCTGCTAAACCAATGTGCCTGATTACTTTTACCACCACCCCACCCAGTTACAAAATGAGTAAATTTAAAATTGTTTGTTTTTTATGCATCTCTCCAAGCCATATACGTACTCTCAAGCATCATTCCCAGAGCAATGCATCATGGGCATGCAAATCATTGTTCAAGTCAGGCTGACAAGGCTTTGCCAGAGCAGGCATTGCTTTTAAATGGGCGTGTGCATCAAGTGAGTCCATTAAAGTGTCAGTAATGGTCTATGAACCTGAGTCTAAAGGCACACAGTTCTGCAATCTAACCTTTGTACAAAGCTACTTGTGGAGGGTATAGAAGAACTGGAAAGAGTGGTTTGCCCGTGTTTTTACTGCTGTTTTAATAAGGACTATTGTCCCACATTGCCACACAGTAACAGAAATAGCAACCTGGGCAACGTGCTACGGCAGGGAACAGTGCTCAGTCTCTACAAAGGTGAGAAGCAACACTCATCAGGGTCAGAAGAGTCAAAACAGAAAGAAGGAGAGTAGCAAAATGGAGGACCATCAGCAGCCATAGTGAAGGAAATAATGACTATATATTGGAAGCTCTCTTAGATGGAGCTTTCCAAGTCCCTCTGGTCAGTAGGCAACCACGTCCTCCAGCATGTGTGATGTTATTCTTGCTGACCTGTACAGCCCAACCTAATCTCTCTCCACTGTCCCGTTGTAATCCTCTAACTCTTCCTGACACAAGCCAATCCCTCACTGATATACAGTGATACTTCACTCCTGCTCCTTATCCTAAATTGATGGCTCCCTGGTGTCCAGTGGTACCCTGTCCCTCTACCCAGCCTAACCAATTTCTCCTGGCTGTCCAGCAGTACTCTTCCTTCTTCCCAACCTAAATCAATTGCTCGATGGTATCCAGTGGTACCCCCTCCCTTCCCTTCCCCATCCCAAATCAACTTTCTGTTGTCCAGCAGTACCCCCTCCCTCTCCTGGGACAAAAGAGATCATTACCTAACATCCAGTTATATCTCACATCTTTCAAACTGTCCAGATAAAAAATGTTTTTAAGTAAAAGGAAGCAATTCTGTTACAAGGTATGGCAGTAGGCCCTGAATAACAGTTTGGCCAGCCAAGCTTTGAATAATAGTGCTGTATCAGCTAAAGAGGTAGTCAGACAGGCGAACTAGAATTGTTAGCTGTAGAAAACATGGCTCCCTCTCCTCAGGCTACAATGATTGCTCTCTGGTTTCCAAAAGACAATTCTTTCATGATTCATTGGAGTTATTCTGGCAGTGCTTATTTCAATTTTATATAAATCCAAAGTTGCAAAGCACTCACCAGAGACATCAGCAAACAAAGCTTGAATTAAATCACAAACCACTAGTTCTGTAGTTCCAATAATTTTATTGCTGAAAGATAGTTGCTCAAGAAGCAATGTGTGTAGCTGGAAAGCCACACAGACCCTTGCGCTTTGACCAGAGGCCTTCCAAAGGGGGTGCTGACTATGTGACTGAGAGACCCCTTATATACTTTAAATTACATACAATGCTGCCACCTTGTGGCTAATTACATTCATTAGCAACACAAAACAAAATAAAACATCAGTAGTTCTGATGGGATTAGAACATTTATTTGTTTAGTTTTTGTTAACCAGGTATTTGGAAAAGAATAACATGTTTACGCATAACTAAGTTACAAAATAAACTAAACATCCAAAGTTACTTTAATACCATAGAAGCAAATAAGTTTAAAGTAGAAAACATGCTTTGTACATCATTTTTAAGTTGATAGGTGCATAATATTGGAAAAAATGTCATTAGCCTCATTGCTGTAAATATGTAATCCCAGATATGTCCATTTATTACTTGAAAGGACATTATCTGTTCTAGATAACTGCTAAATAGCCCGAAATGAGATAACAAAGGTAGAGAGAAACAGAGTTTTTGGTGCAGTATATCTGGAAATGTGATCACCCACTGTGGTATGTTAGTTTGGGAATTCCCATGGGATCCACAGATGCCAAATCCTCATTAAATCCAGCATGAGGGCACCTACAAGAAAGAAAATAGAAGAAGGACACATCATGAATAGACAAGACATATTTATTATTCTTACTTTTTTTTAAAAAAACTCATCTTTATTACAAGAAAAAGCAGTATACAGCCTGTTTCACAACTTCGTACATATTACTGATTCATAAAACAGAATTAACGGTGACCATGGTAGCATCTAAAAATAAAAAGTCTCTCTTAAGTGTCCGTCTGAAAGTCTCTTGTGTCTTTATTCTTGCTCTGTTGGAATAAATCTAAATAGTTGGACGGCTGTAAAATGGGTGTGCCTGAGTACTGTATTTATTCAAAGCCCAGCCCTTAGATATACCACCCCGCCTCCTCCCATCCGACCCTTTAGCTCCAAGGCTGGAGTAGAATGTAAAGTATCACATATGCCCATTTTATTATTCCCATTATTAACCCCACTGAACAATTAGACAGAGTCAGAACTATTATACTTAACTAGGTGGTAAGGCCCAGGACTGAAGCCAGGTATGTCATACACACCATCTCTGCTCATGTGCTTCAAACCGAAGACTCAATTTGGCAGTAAGGGCCTCCATTGACAGAACCCCTGTCATCCTGGCTACCCACTCATCTATATTTGGAGGGGCAGGCTTCAACCAGTGAGCTGTAATACATTTGAGGGCCACTACTATGAAAGTTAACAAAATTTTCCTTAAGTCACCTCTGGTTCCAATCGCTCCTGGGAGTCCCAACACCCACTCCTTGAACTGTAACAGCAGGAGCACTCCAGTCAGACTGTGTACAGCTGTCTGAATAGATTGCCAAAAGGAGGCAACAATGGGAGATCTCCAAAAAATATGCCAGTGGCTGCCAATGTGGCCACAGCCCCTCCAGCATTTGTTGGAGCGTGAGGTGTCATAGTGGTGTGTAATTGTTGGTGTCTGGAAAATCACACCATAACTTTCCCAAAAAATTCACGCCAGAAAGGGGCTGACATAACCTTCCATCCCAATTGTAATCTCTTATTCCAGGTGGGGGTATCTATCACCACTCCCACCTCCCGCTCCCAGATCCACTGAACTGAGTCCAAGGGGGTCTCCATCGTTGACCCCAAAACAGCCTAAGTCTAAAAACTGTCAGAATACTGACCCACTCAATTTTGCCTTGACAAGACTATATAAATCCGCCGAAATCCAAGTCAAGGTAAGAGCCCTCAGAGAGAGAGAACCTAGAGTCATCCCAGCTCCCAGAACCTTAAGTGGACATCTTGACAGTCTGGTGTGGTGAGTTTGTTTCCTTCATCCCATACATAGGAACTGGGAATAACAATGTGCCTGCATAAGTTTTTTATTTTTATTCTTTTATCGCAACTATTTTGGTGGCATCAAGGAAATTATTTTTGCTTGTACTGCTGTTCAGAAAAATTGTAACTGTGTATTTAAATTGTAACTGCTTACTTGCATTAATGCCAAAGCTGCTTTGTTATTTTTGAACTTTAATATTAAGTAAAAACATTTTTTAAACACAAATGCTGACTGTTTTAGTCCTGCTTCTCAGTTAAATCTAATACAATTAAGAGGGTTAGATAAAGAGCAGGTCATACTAAAAACCAAGCTAGGTTTTGACTTCTGCTTCATAGGATATGCAGGGACAATTAAGATTACAATTCCTGGTTATAGTCACATAATTAATTGCACAGATCTGGCATGCCCCGAATTCCTACATAAATATTTAGGATGGTGTCTCATAGATTCTGATAGGAAATATATTTGCAGAATATGCAATTGTCCAAGACATAAAGAAGCTGGAGGTTTTAAAGTAAATGTAAGAATATTTGAGGAATTAGGACAGACCCATTGCACCATGACTGCTAATCACAAACATAAGGAAACTTTGGATAACGAACACAATGTAATTGTGGACCAAGACCAAATAGTCTTGGATAGTCAGGTAACCAATCAAGTAGTGGTGACAGGTGGTTTGGACCACAGTTCAGAACATGTTTTGCTGGCACTCTGCATAGTGACACCGACCAGACTCTATCCTGATTTAGCCGAAATATTAGATACTCTGGAAGGAATCTCAGCCTCCAACGGTCATGATGAGAGCCATGTACGCGAGGCTGAGCAGGGGAGTCATGCCAGGAGGTTGGAAAATCATCCTGGCATCTTAAATAGCCCAAGAATCTGCATTAAGTACATCATAGCTGAAAACTGCAAAGTTTGACAAGGTATAAACTTGCCAAAATTTCGTCAGTTAATGGTATCTTCACTTTTATCAGTTTATCCTCTTATATTACCTTAAGACTTCAAAACCACATATCCATTTCAAAGCAGAATCCTTACCCTTTTAGACATCATAACATTATATTATACTAACATACTAACATACTAAAATGCCAGCAGAATAGGCCTAACGGTCTTTCGTGTCTGCTCGTTTGGTCAGCCCCCACCCTGGGTGCTGACCTTGCTGTCCCCCTCGCCTTCTCTGGCTTCTTCCTTCCCAGTTCTGGATATTCTTGCTGCATTGGATTTTGCTTCCAGAACCCTTCCCCTGTACCTGTCCCACCCCCTCTTGAACCCCTCCACTGTCTCTGCCTCCACCAGCCCCTAGGTAGTGCATTCCATGGCTCCACCACCCTCTCAGTGAAGTAGCACCTCCTCCTTTCTCCCTGAATCTTCCTCCTCCAGCTTCCACCCATGCCTCTAGTGGCCCCTTCCTCCTTCCTTCAAAGCACCTTGACTGTTCCTCCCCCATTTACCCTCTTCATGTACCTGAAGACCTCTATCATGTCCCCCCGGTCCCTTCTCTCTTCCAGTGTATACATTTAGCTCTTCGAGCCTCCTCCTCATAGGTCCTGTCCCCAAGCCTCAAATCATTTTGGTTGCCCTCTCTGATCCTCTCCAGGAGGTTAATGTCCCTCTTTAATTGTGGCTCCAAAACTGCACGCAGTACTCCAGGTGCGGCCTCACCAAGTAGTTATACAGAGGGAGTATCATTTCCTCCTTCTGGAGGTGATCCCCCAGCGATGCATCCCAGCATGCTGTTGGCCTTGGCTGCCCTACAAGTCTCAGAGTTGTTCATCTTGACATCCACCACCATCCCCAGGTCCCTCTCAGCCATTGAGACTTGCAGTATTCCCCAGGATGTACACTTGGCCTGGGTTTCAATACAGGTGGAGTACCTTCTTGCTCCTGCGTTGAACCTCAGCTTCCACTTTCTAGACCATCTTTCCAGAGCCTCCAGGTCCCCTGCAGGCCACCCTCTCCTCCCCATCCACCACCGCCCCAGTTTCGAGTCATCTGCAAAGAGACTCATCTCACTCCTGATTCCTGTCCTTATGTCAGATAGGTAGGCATTGAACAGAAGGGGCCCAGGACTGATCCTGTGGGACCCCACTAATGACCTCCTTGGGGATGAGACTATCCACCAACTACGACCCTCTGGGTCCGGTCCTGGAGCCAATTGCCTATCCATCTGATCATCTGGTTTCCCACCCCATTTCTCCTAGCTTATCCAACAGGCCCACGTGAGGAACAGAGTCAAATGCCTTGCTAGTCTAGAAAGAGGACATCCACTGGTCTACCCAGATCCAAGGCACTTGCCACCCAGTCATAGAACTCCACCAGGTTTGTCTGACACGATTTCCCGGGATGAATCCATGCTGTCTCATCGTCCAGGCACCCTGACTTATCCAGGTCCCCTAGCCTCTCCTTGACAATGCCCTCCATCACCTTGCCCACCACCGATGTCAGGCTGACAGGCCTGTAGTTCCCTGCCACCCTCTTGATCCCCCTGTGGATAGGCACTACATGCACCACCTTCCAGTCTTGGGGCACCCACCCTGTCCTCAGAGAGATGGTGAAAGCTCTGCCAGGGTTTCGCCAGGACATCTGCAAGTTCCTTCAGCACTCTAGGATGTAATTTATCCGGCCCGGTGCTTTCTCCGTCTTAAGGGAGCTGAGGGCTTCCCTCACTCTCTGCTGTGATTTCCACTTCTGGTACCTCTTCCTGCTTAGCCCTCCCCACCTGCCAGTGATGCCTCCCTCTCCCCAGACCTGCCGATGGTAAGGGTCCCCTCCTCATTATCTCTGTCTCCTCCCATGTATGATGCAGCATCCCCATTTTCCTGGTGAAACTGAGGTGAAGTACTCATTTAGTACCTCAGCCTGCTCCCCGGTCTTGTGCCCATCTCTCCCTGATTTAATCCTGCTAATCTGCCCTTCACCCTTCGCCTTTTCCCAATGTATCTAAAGAACCCTTTTTCCTCTCCTCATTTCCCTGGCCAGGTTCTGCTCCTTCCTTGCCTTAGCCGCCTCACCACTCTAGTGGCTCTTCTAGCCATCAGCTCTGCACTCCTCGATCCCTTTCACCCTTGAGCACTTGAATTCTTATAGGCTGCTTTCTTCCTCAAGACCACCTCCTGGACCTCCTGGTCCACCAACAGGTTTTGGGCCCCACCGCATTTTCGCTTACTCTTGCACAGGTGCTGGTAGCATCCTGCACCCCTCTCCTGATGATTTCCCACCTACTATCAGCGCCCATGTCTGACCCAATCTCATCCAAATGCTCCCATGATCCTTCCATTTCTAAAATCTGCCCCAAGTCAGTTACTTCCATCTTTGTGCAGCCTTCTACCTCCTAGGTCCAGGCAGAACCAGACCGTGGCATGGTCACTCCCGCCATGCGGTCCCTACCTCCAGGCCCCCAATCTGGTCACTCGTCTGCCAGGACCACATCCAGTACCGTTCTCCTGGTTTCCGTTCCCTCACCTGCTGAGTTAGGAACCGCCTTGAAAGACATCCAGCAACCTCTGTTCCTGGTCACAGAGGATGTCATAAGTCTCCCAGTCTGTTCCTGGCATGTTTAAGTCCCCTAACACCACCACCGGTCCTCTGCCCAGTCTGCAGTGTCTCCTAACATCTGCCACCAGACTGTCCTCCAGCTCCTCCGCCAGGGCAGGGGGTCTATACACCACTCCTATTTTTACTCTCTTGCCCCCCCTTGTTATGAAGGTGACCCAAATCGCCTCCACGGTTCCCTCCGCCTCCTCTACTCCCCCTTTGCCAATGGGGGAGCCAATTATAACACACAATAAAGCCTATCTGACAAGATTAAATATAAGAACGTTTTGAAATTTCACAAGAAATTAAGGGGTGGTGGTGGGTATTTAACCCTATAATTTTTAACATTAATATTTTGAGGTAACATATGGGTATGCATTTTAAAGCTTCAACTCCCACCTATTCATTGAGACCACACTTGAATGTATCACTTACTCTCAAAATAATGGCCCAAGAATCTACATTAAGTACATGGAGCTGAAAATTGCAACATTTGTCAAAGTGTCAGTACAACATTGATGCAAACTACCATTTTGCTCCAGTGTTCATGCGATCAACGGACAGATCTTGAATTTTAGGTATATCTACTACATTAAACAACCATCAGCATTTATTTCGCTCTCAGGTGACACCCCACCTCCATCTACACCTGGTCTAATAAGGTGCGATGGGAATATCTTAAAGGAGTACTTCAAGCCATGAATTTTGCTCCAGGCTTTCTGGCCTGCATCAGTGCACTGTATCAGAGCCCAGAGGCTGTGGTTAAAGTTAATGGAGTTAATTCAGAGAGAGGTTCCCCCAGGCCCGGGGCATGAGGCAGGGCTGCCCCCCTGTCGTCCTTATTATTCACTTTGTGCATCGAATCCCTGGCTGTAAAGATTTGGGAGGCAGAGAATATTACAGGAGTAGAAGTAGCTGGGGAACAGCATAAAATATCCCTTTATGCTAATAATGCCCTTCTATTCATCAGCCAGTCCCTGCCCTGTTGGCTCTACTGCAGGGTTATGGTCGGGTTTCTGGATACAAAGTAAATTATACCAAATCAGAAACACTCCTTATAAGTGATCAGCTTTCACCAATGAATAGGGTGGGTTTCCCATTCTTGTGGGCCAAGAACAATACAATATGATATTTGGGTGTCCGTATTACCCCCAAGAGCACTAGGCCAGACTAAAGAACACTACAATAGCGTGGTTAACAACAACACAACCAAAACAGCGAAAGTCACAATAGCACTCAACAAAAACACTAAGCACCACAATAGCCCCAAAGAAACTAAACAGCCTATATTGTATGTTTCTGAGGGCTCTGCCCCCTGCACCCCAGTTATGGGGGCTTCACCACTAAACCCCCAATCTCTAAATAATCACCTCTGGGGGGAGGCAACTTGGAGATGGTGATAAACCTTGAGGGGGGAATAGTTGAGAAGGGGAACCATGCAGGACAACTCGGAGTTGGGGGGACACACAGTACCCACATAAGTCAGGAAGGGGGGTGAAACACACACACACACACACACAAAAAAAACAAGTCCCGAGACAAAAAAAAAAAAAAAACAAGAAAACAAGCACAGGTCAGGACAAGGAATCAAACCCCGGTCCATCAGCGTTCTGCCACCCTCCTCTGCCTTTGGCACTACCCTCTACACCACGGCAGCTGCTCAGAAGCAGACCACCCAGCACACCCTTTATCCTGTTTCTCCAGATGGCAAACAGCTATAGGGATGGTCCTAACCTTATGTGCGCTATATTATCCCTGTGGCTGTTTTCATTTTTGCTATTTTGACATCACGGTTCTCACTGCACTATTCAGGTTTTGCTATTCTAATCTGGTACGCCCCCAACCTTGGTAAATTATTTAAGTTGAACTACAAAAAGCAGTTGATGGACATAGAAACACATCTTAAGCATTGGTCCCATCTTCCCTTTTCTCTATTAGATAGGACAGGAATTTTAAAAATGAATGTTCTCCCAAGGTGTTTGTTTCTTTTTTAGCCTCTTACTTTGGGGATTTCTAACCACTTCTGGACACAGTTGGACAGGCACCTTCAGAAGCTTATCAGGGCTGACAGATGGCCATGGGCAAACTGCAAGAGATTGGCTCTCCCCCAAGAAGAGGGGTCTGGGTCTCCCTGATTTCAAGCTGTATTATATTGCAGCCCAAACTCCCCTACTAGTGACTTGGGCCAGGCAGAGGGAAGAATCTAGATGGTACAACATGGAAGCAGGTGGTAATTTTCCTGTCCCCATCTACTCCATCCCCACTACAAAAATAACACCTCTGCTCCCCAAAAAAAAAGATAACTAATCGTTGTGTCTTTCACTCCCTGTCGATTTTACAAAACATCAGGGTACTCTTAGGTACACCAAATGATATTTGCCCCCTCACCTTGATTGCTTGGGAGTTGGTCTTCCTGCCAGGATACTGTGATGAGGGCTTTAAACAATGGAAAACTGAAGCTTTAACAAGATACAAACAACTGATAGAGGGAAGTCACTGCAGCTCATTCTAACATCTCTGTATGAAATACCATTTAAATAGGACAGATTTTTACCACTTTCAGCAGGTGCGTAGCTATCTGACTGAAACCAACAGATCCCAATGGGTTCAGTGGGCCAGAACTTCATGGGAGGAATTTTTGTATTGGTCAGTAATCCTTAAAGATAGGACTAGATATATTTCTAATATGTATAACCTACTTTTGTGGATGAGGGGAACAGACTTAGGTTATCTTAAAATTAAATAGCAGGAGGAGGCAGGTGTCCATGTTTCCAATGACCAATGGCATAACAGCCTCCATGAAGGAACTGGAAGTAATAAGAGCTGATAAAGCAATGGGGCCAGATGGGGTGCACCCCAGGGTCCTTAAAGAACTAAGAGAGGTGGTGGCTGAACCTCTGGCTATCCTGTTCAGCCAATCACTGGAAACAGGGGAGGTACCCAAAGACTGGAGGACAGCAGATGTAGTCCCCTTATACAAAAGTGGGAACAAAGAGGAAGCAGGGAACTACAGACCAGTCAGCCTCACCTCGTAGTGGAAAGATCATGGAAGCACTACTGAAGGAGAGATTGTGGAACATCTGGTTGTCAATGGACTACAGGACCCAAGGCAGCATGGTTTCACCAGGGGAGGTCATGTCAGACCAACCTCATTGAATTTTGACTGGGTGACTAGGAGGTGGATCAGGGAGGGCAGTGGCCATGGCCTATCTGGACTTCAGCAAGGCCTTTGACACTGTGCCACATAGAAGACTATTACACAAACTGGGGAATATGGGTGTGGGCAGGACAGTAGTGTGGTGGGTAGGTAACTGGCTGGGTGGCAGGACACAGAGGGTGGTGGTAAATGGCTGTCACTCCACAGAGGGAAGAGTAACCAGTGGGTACCACAGGGATCAGTGCTGGGACGGTCCTATTCAACATCTTCATCAGTGACATTGCACAGGATCTAGAAGGCAGAATTTCACTGTTCGCTGATGACACAAAGCTCTGTAACAGAGTAGACACACAGAGAGTGTAGACAGAATGAGAAGGACCTGCAGAAACTTGAAGAATGGTCAAGGGTTTGGCAGTTGAAATTCAATGCAAAGAAGTGCAAGATAATGCATATGGGGCACAAAAACCCTGGCACAATATATCAGTTGGGGGTGAGGATATAGCATGTACCAAGCAGGAAAGGGATCTTGGGGTTGTCATCTCTGATGACCTCAAGGTAGGGAAACAGTGTAACAAGGCATCAGGTAAAGCAAATAGGATCCTGGGATGTATAGGCAGGGCATCACCAGCAGGAAAGGGAGGTCATAATCTGCTATACAAGA
Source organism: Neoceratodus forsteri (assembly GCA_016271365.2). Classification (NCBI taxonomy): domain Eukaryota; kingdom Metazoa; phylum Chordata; order Ceratodontiformes; family Ceratodontidae; genus Neoceratodus; species Neoceratodus forsteri. Next base: position 125,693,474 of record CM028138.1, read on the forward strand.
CACTAGTGAGGCCCCACCTGGAGTACAGTGTACAGTTCTGGAGACCATACCTACGTAAGGACATAGACAGGGTAGAGAAGGTTCAGAGGAGGGCAACAAAGATGGTGAATGGGTTGCATCACAAGTCCTATGAAGACAGGTTGAAGGAACTGAAAATGTACTCCCTGGAGGAGAGGAGGGAGAGAGGGGATATGATAGAGACATACAAGTATCTTACAGGGAGGAACAGGGTGCAGGAAAACACTATTTTTAAGCGAAAAAGATGTTTCAGGACTAGAGGGCATGGGATGAAGTTGGAGGGAGGACGATTCAGAGGAAACATGAGACAGAATTTCTTCACAGAACGGGTGGTGGACAAGTGGAACACCCTGCCAAAGGAAGTGGTGGGGGCTGAAACAATCACGGGATTTAAGAATGCATGGGATAGACATAAAGGAATTCTAGAGGGCAGGGGTAAGGGGAAACAGACTTCTAGGAAAACAAACTGAACTTACAAGCTCAAATGGGCAGACTAGGTGGGCCATAGGCCCTTATCTGCCGACACCGTCTATGTATGTATCTATGTAATGGCAGGTTTGGGCCTCACAGAATTGGAAGGAGTTTTGCTGGAAAATCATTACTAGATTTTTTTATGTTCCAGCAGTCACTAAGCATTTTGGAACAACATCTCTGGACATGTGTTGTAGGAAATGCAGAGCTGCAGGTACACATTTCCATATCCTGTGGTCATGCCCAAGGGTGGCTGGTTTTTGGAAGCTAATTAGACAGGAATGTTCAAAAATCTGGGGGATGGAGATGCCTGAAGCCTTCCATCATTACAGTTTGGGCATTAAGGTCCCAGGGATTACCACACAGAAGGGGAACAAGGTATTTCAATGTATGGTTCTAGCAGCCCTGAAGACCTTGACTGCTCACTGGTTGGACCCAGGCACCCCTGGGTTGCCTGAATGGAAGAACAGGGTCTTTAAAATTTTCCGAATGGAAAACCTTACTCCTAAACTTCACCTTAAAGATGAGAAATTCATAGATGCATGGCATGCGTGGATGAAGTATTCCACTCAAGTGACATCATCTGGGAGTGGTGACCACCAATTCCTCAGTTCCTTGAGGAAGGGGCTGGCCCAATTCTACATTCCATGTCTCACTGCATTTTTTTTGCTTCTGGCTGGGGCACGCACACACAAACACATACCTGTTTTTGCTGTTTTATATATACTGGTTCTTTTGGGATGTGGTTATAATGAAATGTTTAAATTTCTTATTCTTGTTTGAAAGTTTCCACCTTGTTAGTACTGAAGGGAAGAAACAGGATTAACATGCTGGTCTTTTCTCACTTATTTCTAATAAATTTGTCATGCAGGTCCCTCACTTAGGGCAGTATAATAGCTCAAAGACTGTTGCATGCAAGTTTTCCACATGAACTCGAACTTTATGGATATATTAGTCCATATAAGTAACTCCTACACTGTCTTGGAAGAGCAGGAAAGCTCCATAAGGGCACCCACAGCTGAGACCATGGAGGCTGGGTGGATCCTCTGTGATGGAGGCCCAGGGAAGGGGGTAGATGACCCCAGAGGAAGAGGAAGCTACTCCTGGTGGGGGATTCAATTGTCCAAGGAGTGTAGATAGGGGCACCTAGCAGGGAGGAAATGGAGGTCAAGTGCCTTCCAGAAAGTACTGCGTGGAGGGATGGGTTGCAGATCCATGGGATCGCAAGGGCGATAGTAAGGAGTGAGGAAATGGATGTTATTGTCCACCTGGGGAAAAATGACCTGGCAATGACAAGGTGGAGATAACCAGAATCCAGGAGAATTTCAGGAAGTTGGGGGGGCTTAAAGCAGCTAGCATGCTCCATCTCCTTCTTGGAGATACTACCTGTTCCTGGCAAGGGTGGGGGGCTGGGTCACTCTGCATCCAGAAATTTAACTCCTGGTTGAAGGAATGGTGTGGAAGAGAGGGTTTTGGCTTCATGGGGGACTGGATCCCCACCTGGGAGGATGCAAGCCTATATAAGGATGATGGCCTGCATCCACCCGAGAAGGGAACCTTAGTTCTAAATGAGAAGTTTGAATGCTTCAGCAGCAAGCATTTAAACTGGTTGGAGGGGGGCCAGGAAGGACAAGAGGCTTAGTATCCACCCCATGAGCACATGCTGTACACAGGTACCCAAAGAGTAGATAGGCAGATGGAGGGCAGCATTCAGCATAAGGGCAGAAGACAGGGAGGACCAGAGAAAAAGAAAGGGAACATTGTTTAACCAGGAGTAGCACACTAAGTCAAAGCTTGTTTCCAGATGTAACCTGGGGGCACAAGAAAGTTAACTGATTTGCTCAGGATCACACAGTATGCAGCTAGGTGGCTGTGGGATTCTAACCCAGGTCTCCAGATCTGCAGCTCAGAGCCTTAACCCACTGCACTATACTGCCTCCAAAAGTGCCCAGGAAGAGGGGAGGCTTATGGCAACAAAATAGGTGAAGGAAGGCACATCCTGGAGAGCCATATGTGCCAATGCCCAGAGCCTTAGTAACAAGATGGAGGACCTTGAGAAAGCCATGGCAGTCAGACCTGGACATTGTGACCATCACAGAGACCTGGTATAATGCTAACCATGACAGGGAGCTGGGAGATGGCCATACCAGGCTACAATCTATTCAGGAGGGACAGGGCAGGCAGAAAGGGGGCAGGAATGGCACTTTATGTGAAAGATAACATAAAGGCTACAGAGATACAGGGGGAACAAGGGGGGATACTGTGAGTTAGGCTAGAAAGAACAGGGTCAACCATCCGCACTGGGATAACTTACAGACCACCAGCCCAGGAGGAGGAGATAGAGAGGGAGATGATGCTGGCTACCCAGAGGATGGTGCACAAGGGGAGGCAGTGCTGGTTGTGGACTTCAATATTCCAGATGTAGACTGGAGCCTCCCAGCAGGAGCAGCAATCAAGAGCAGGTTTATCCTGGACTCCCTACATGGAGCCTTCCTTAAACAACTGGTCACAGAACCCCCTTGGCAGCCAGCAATACTGGACCTGGTGCACACAAACGGTGACAGTGTGACAGGGATCACAGTAGGGGAGCACCTGGGGAACAGTGATCACTGTCACAAACCCACTCAGCAGGTCAGCCCTCTACTCCCAAAGTGCCAACCTCTGAGCGCAGTCTTGTGAACAGTTAACAGAACAAGGTAACCCTCTTTTCTGTTTTTGTGGATTCGAATCAACCTTTGGTCTCAAGTTCTGGAGGGATTCAAACTGTGAAACTCTTGTTAGCATACCCAATGTACAGGTGCAGATAATTCTGTCTTCGGGGGCCAGATATCTATGCCTACAGGCATCTAACCAGGAGTACAGAAATGAACCCTTAAAAACTGTAATAAAAGACCTCAGATTTAAAATGGTCACCTTTTTCCAGTTTGGTATCACCATTCAAGCTTATGTATAGTGTCTGCTTTAACCATATATACTCTACTTGTAAAGGAAAGAAATCAAAGACAGACCAAGTAAGCTCTAGAAATAGAGTTTTACTAAAATAGATAAAAAATATGTAACACATAAAATACAGAGCTATTATGTCCCAAAATATACAAATCACTTAAACAAAACAGGTTTTAACAGTACAATTCCTACTACAATACTTAGATTTTTGTCTCTCTCTCTCTCTCTCTCTCTCTCTCTAAATACCTGCTTGAAGCGCTCATAGATGTTTCTTTGTCAGAGTCTAGATAGAAGTGTCTCTGTGAAATAAAACAGAATATTCCTTAAAGAAAAGTGCATTTGCCAACCCCTTTGTGTGAGGTCACCTAGCTCCTCCTCTGTCAGAATATATATAAAAAAATATTTCTATACAAAAACAGGATGTCTTTTCCAAGTATTAAATTCTGCAACCTCAGCGTAACTCATGTTCTTCAAATGACATTCTTTGATCTTATGCTGCATCATCTCTCACACAGGCTTCAAAGGACCATTTATGATTTCGCACCAGTGTACTAAACCTGGTTTCCCCCTCAAAACGACATAAAAGGGATACTGATTTTCCCTCTTAGCAGTCAAAGCTATAATTAACTTAGAAAAGTCTGTAGGCCGGCCCGGTGGCGCTGAGGGCTGAGGCGCTTGGACGCCACACCGCGACTATGCCAGCGACCCGGGTTCAGGAACGAACTCGGTGCCCGGGTCGGGTGGGGAGGGAGGATCGAGCATCCCAATGGATGCTCTCTCCTCAGGGGTGGGAACCAAGAACGCATCTGCGTTCTACATCCCTTCGTAGCCGGTGGAAGCACAGACAATTGAAGGGGATGGAGGCAGCTCTGTTCATTGGAGCCGGGGAGGGAGGGACGTCGACGGAGCATGAGAGGTCTGGCATGCATCAGCATGCCACCACTCGGGACATATGTCCTAGCGCTCGATGTCCCAGAGGGTTGGGGAAACCAGGGAGAAGAAGGGGAAAACACCTCTCGGTAAGCCCTAGATGACAGCCTCTCGGACCATCCAGGACCACCAGAAGAGGGACAGACTCCACTGTGCAGGACAGAGAAGGAGGCACTCTAGGGGCAGATCCCCCGAGGTGGAATGGAGGATGAGAGGAAGGAAGGAGAGGGCTCCGAGAGTAGGAAGGCGGAGATAAAGAAATAAAGTAAAAAAAAACAAAGGAAAAAAAAAAAGAAAAGTCTGTAATTCGCTTCTGGCCTTCCATGTAACACCTTGTATCTAAAACCTGTGTGTATATGTGATCTCACATGCTGTTTCAGCATTTCTCAAGAGAGACAGTCCATAACCCATATTTATATTACAAAAAGTGATACAGCACTCCGAACTGACTGTCCACGTCACAATCCTCCCAACCTAGACTGAATTTGGGGGCTCTATCCCCTGCATGGGATGAGCTTCTCAAATCAGTTCACTCCTCATAGACACTAGACAGCCCATCTGAGGTCTGATTTTTGGCTCCAGCCGTATGTATGATTGCCATATCATACCCTTGCAAAGCAAGACTCCATCTTAGCAATCTACCATTGTTCTTTCCCATCTGAGTCAGCCAAACCACGGGGTTGTGGTCAGTCTACACCACAAAATGCTGCCCATATAAGTATGGCTCTAATTTCTTTAGGGCCCACACTATGGCAAGACACTACTTTTCCACCATGGAGTATGCTTGTTCCCTGGGAAGTAACTTCCTACTCAGGTACACTACTGGGTGATCTGTCCCTTGCCTGGATGTCTGACTCAGTACTGCCCCAATACCCACATCTGAGGTGTCAGTCTGAACTATAAAGGTTTTGCTATAGTCAGGACTTGTCAAAACAGGAGCACTGCACAGTGCCTTCTTTAGTTTGGAAAAGGCTTCTTCACAGGCTGGGCCACAGGTAATTTTCTTTGGCATCCTTTTCTTTGTCAGGTCAGATAGGGGAGCAGCCAGGGCACTGTAATTGGGTACAAATTTCCTGTAGTACCCTGCTGTCCCTAGAAAATTCCTGACCTGCTTCTTTGTTTCTGGTCTGGGCCATGCCTGGATCACCTCTATCTTTATTTGGTTAGGATGGAGCTGTCCCCGGCCTACCACATGCCTGAGGTATGCCACTAATCCCATGGCCACCTGGCACTTCTCGGCTTTGACAATGAGCCCAGACCTCTGTATCCTGCTCAGCATTTCCCTAAGGTGGGAAAGGTGTTCCTCCCAGCTGGTACTAAGGATGGAAATGTCATCCAGATACACCATGGCGTACTCCTCAGCACCATTTAACACCTGGTTCACAAACCTTTGGAAAATGTCCGTTCTTTACGCCGAAAGGCATTACTTTAAACTCAAATAAGCCTATCAGAGTGATGAAGGCCGATCTCTCCCTAGCTGTGTCTGTCAATTCTACCTGCCAATACCCCTTTGTCAGGTCAATGGTCGTAAGGTAAGTCACCCCTCCCAACTTGTCCAGGGGTTCATCCATCTGGGACATTGGGTGGGCGTCTGACTTTGTGACTGCATTCAGTCCATGATAGTCCACACAGAAATGAGTAGAGCCATCTGGCTTAGGCACAAGGACTACGGGTGAGACCCATGGGCTGTGGGATCTCTGGATCCTCCCTAAATCCAGCATCTCCTCCACTTCCCTCCTAATGTCCTTTTGGACAGCCTCTGACACCCGATATGCTGTCTGCTGTATGGGCGTCTGTATCCCTGTCTCCACATTATGCGTCACTAAGGGGGTTAGTCCAGGCTTGGCGCTAAACAAGGGGCAAAGTCTGCTAAAGTCTCCCTTACTTTCTGGATCTGGTCCGAGGCCAGTGAGGGAGACAATTTTACTGCCTCCACAGAGGAATTCCACTTACTTTCTTCCAGCAAGTCCAGAAGGGGGGCTCCTTCTTCCATCTCCTCCCCATGACTACACACTGCAAACACCATGTCAGCCCTATTTGCATATGGCTTCATCTTGTTGACATGGTACATCCTTTCTGTCTGTCTTCAGTCAGGTAACTCCACAATGTAGTTCACGTCATTCATTTTCCTAACCACTTTGTACGGTCCTGCCCACTCAGCCTGCAACTTGTCTATCTGGACCAGAATAAGGACCATGACTTCCTGACCCACCATGTACGAGCGAGCTCTGGCTCTGCAGTCGTACCACACTTTTTGTTTCTGTTGGGCAGCTGACAGGTTGCTGTGGGCTGTCCCCATAAGCTCCTTCAGCCTTTCCCTAAACCTAAGGACGTAATCCACAATGGGAGTTCCCTGGGTGGCATGCTTGCCTTCCCAGTCCTCCTGGATCAAGTCTAGGGGCCCACGTACCCGGGCATCCGTATAAGAGTTCGATGGGGAAAAATCCTGTTGACTCTTGGGGCACCTCCCTGTATGCAAACAACAGGTGGGGAAGGTATTTTTCCCAGTACCTTCCATGCTGTTCAGCAAATGCCCGGAGTAGTGACTTTAGGGTACCATTGAATCTTTCCACAAGCCCATTGGCTTGTGGGTGATACAGTGTAGTGCATCTCTGCACCACCCCACACTTCTTTCATAAACATTTCATCGGGTCCGACATGAAGGAACCCCCTCCATTGGTGATTACCTCCTGTGGAAACCCAACACGGGAGAGAAAATCCCAAGAAAGGCATCTGCCACTTTGTCCGTCCTCAGTGAGGATAGGGCAACTGCCTCTGGGTACCGGGTGGCATAATCCACCACAGTTAGGATGAATCTCTTCCCTGGGGAGCTGGGGGTATTTAAAGGCCCCACAATATCCATTACCACCCTCTGGAATGGCTCCTCCACTATGGGCAAGGGAATCAGGGTGGCTTTGGTTTTCTTTCCCACCTTCCCTATTTCTTGGCACTGGTGACAAGATCTGCAATACTCCTTCACCTGCTGGGTGAAGTTAGGCCAGGAGAAAGTCTGGGCTAACCGCTACATCATGCATGCAATTCCCAGATGACCAGACAAGGGAATATCATGTGCAATCTTGAGTAATTGCTCATGATATCCCTAGGGAATGACAAGCTGCCTGCCTAGCATCTCTCCCTCTGTCTGCACAGCCTGAGTATACATAAGTCCATTCTTCCAACAAACCTTATGTTTGCCGTCACCTCCCTGTGCTCCATCAGAGTCTGCCCAAGCCCTCAGCTTCTCTAAACTAGGGTCACTTCTCTGAGCAGCTGCAAACCCCTCACGCATTCCAAAGGCATGGGACAGATCCCCTTCAGTCGCTAAACTAGGGTCCCTAGCACTAGCATCAGGGCCCTCAGGATCACCGTCAATCCCAACCCTCTGACAATGGTTACCCCTCCCTCTTCGGAGTAACCCTCTGTAGCTGTGTAGTTACTTGCTACTGGGGAAATTTCTACCCCCTTTCATTAATCTCCATATCAGTAGACACAGGCTGGGGAACCAGCCTTTCAGTGGTTTCCACAATGGCTTCTGTGGGGTTTAGGGAACTACAATTTTCCCTTGCAGCTTGGCTATGGGTAACTGCACATACCATCCCTTGTTTGAGATTGTTGCCCAGGATCCCATCCACTGCTAAGGTTTTGGCTACAACCACCTGTTGCACAGTTCCCCCTGTTTCACCCCACTCTAGGAGAACACTAGCAAGGGGCAATGTTTTCACCTCACCAGTGAAGTCCTGTACATTGACGTATTTATTGGGTATAAGCTGACCAGGCTCTACCAGATCCTCCTTTACCAAGGTCAGGGATGTCCCTGTGTCCCTTAACCCCTGCGTCTGAACACCATTCGCCATGACTGGGTGCATGTGGTCCCTCATGTTCACTGGCATGCTTCCAGGGACACACAAACAACCCACTTCTTTTCTAGCATCACCTTGAATATTATTGCTCGCCTTTTTGGGACACTGTCTGGCAATATGCCCAGTTTCTTTACATAACCAACATTCACTTCTCTTTTCAGAGATATCTTTTCTCTGAAACCTGGGGCTAACTGGTTTTGGTGGAGGCAGTGAGGGTTTTAGCTGCCCTGAAACCGCACTTTTCCCTTTCTGCGCTGCCACACCCACCCCATTCGCTCTCAGAGCAGGTCTGCTCTTAGCATAGTGGTCCGAGAGTTCAGCAGCCTCTTGCACTGTTTTGGGATCTTGGTCCTCTAGCCAGGTTTTTAGCTCGACTGGGCATGCCCAATAAAACTGTTCTAATAAAATCACATTTTCAATTTTATCAACAGAATTTGCCTCAATTCCTTCCCACCAGCGTTTTAAAAACTGATGTTGTTTCATGGCTAGCTCCTCATAGCTCATATCAGGGCTTCTCCTGAGCTTATGGAATTTAGCTCTGCATGATTCAGCAGTCAATTCAAACTTTTTTAACAGTGCAGCCTTAAGTTTGCTGTAATCATCACTGTCCTTATTGTCCATTTGACCCAATGCATCCCAAGCTTTCCTGGTAAGTACCGGGGATAACTGAAAGCTCCAGGACTCTCCAGGAATATTAGCCTGAATACAAACTTTTTCAAAAGAATTTAAAAAGGCATCTATATCCTCCCCCACTTTAATTTCAGTTGTTAATTTGGAATTAAATTTGTAACCCAGTCCTGCAGTCCCAGTTAAACCCAAGCCACTTACCTGCTCTGGTGCCGCTGGTTGGAGTCGTAGCTTCTCCAGTTCATGTTGCCTCTGATGCTCCTCTCACTTCACCTCTACAGCTCGCTGGCGCTCATGCTCCTCATGGTCTGCCTCCCGCTGTTGCTGCTCTGTCTCTCGTCTCTCTCATTCTCTCTTCTCCTGGAACTTCAGCTCCATCCTGCACAACTCAATTTGCAGTCTGAGTACTTCTGGATTCAGGATACTGGTGACCTTCCCCTGCTGCTGTGGCCCTTCAATGACAGTGACCCTTTTGTCCTCCTCATCAGATCTGGACACTGCACTGGCCACTAACCCTGCCACACTCGAGGTTTGGTCTTCAGTCACGGTCCGTGACTCGCTGCTCTGGGTATCTGCTACCATCAGGGCATCTATGAGGTTCTGCTTGCTGGCTTTCACCACAACTGGGACTCCTCTGTACCCACACAACTGCTTTAAGGAGTCTACAGTGTGCCTGCGCTAGTCGCAAGTCATCTTCCCTCAGTACTGCTACTCTGACTTGCACTTTAGAGAAAATAAAATTAAATGGGTAGGAACTTGACTGTACGCCAAGTGATATGGTTCTGTTTCCCTTTTTGAAAATAAATCACTGCCTTTTTCTTTCTTTGCAAGTGAGCTTACGGTCTCAGCTGACACACTGAACAATACAAACTTGTGATATCAAAATTATCTGCACCGCTGCCACCCAATCTGTCACAAACCCACTCAGCAGGTCAGCCCTCTTCTCCCAAAGTGCCAACCTCCGAGCGCAGTCTTGTGAACAGTTAACAGAACAAGGTAACCCTCTTTTCTGTTTTTGTGGATTTGAATCAACATTTGGTCTCAAGTTCTGGAGGGATTCAAACTGTGAACCTCTTGTTAGCGTACCCAATGTATAGGCACAGATAATTCTGTCTTCGGGGGGCCAGATATCTTTGCCTATGGACACCTAACCAGGTGTACAGAAATGAACCCTTAAAAACTGTAATAAAAGACCTCAGATTTAAAACACTTACCTTTTTCCAGTTTGGTATCACTATTCAAGTTTATGTATAGAGTCTGCTTTAACCAAATATACTCTACTTGTAAAGGAAAGAAATCAAAGACAGACCAAGTAAGCTCTAAAAATAGAGTTTTACTAAAATAGATAAAAAATATGTAACACATAAAATACAGAACTATTATATCCCAAAACATACAAATCACTTAAACAAAAGTTTTTTTTATTTATTTATTGATTTTGCAAGTAAAACTTACAAAGCAAAATTATACGTAGGAGGATAGCATAAACGTTTACAGTACAGACAATATATTCTTATAAAAATCTTATGTATGACACCGCCTTTGCAGTACAACATGGGGGGGATTTCCAAAATGAAAATATATACTGAAATATTTCACCCAACTCATGCAGCTAGGAAGACCAACAGGGAATTTTATTACCAAAGCAACTATAAAGTCTTACTGATTCCCCCAATTCAGTCTACTTACATCTATATATATATATATTCCAATCTTATACCCCAAACTCCCAGAGAAATTAAATATTCATTTCCCCTTTACCAGACATAGCCCAAGTCATTATAAAGCCCCAGCAGCACTGAACAGGAGTTAAGTAGAATATTTGTTTTAACCCTCAAGTGATCCCTTTTACTCCAACTAGATATAACAACTCCCTCATTTTCTTATGATGTATTACAAATGCAAGTGGAACTGAACTTAACCCACTGTAACAACAGCCCCACATATATTTCCCCCAGAGAAGTGAAGACCAGTGACATCATGTTAAGTAGTAAAATGAATCAAAATTAGCTTAACAGTTGCATTTATCACAAAGTGGGATCTGGATTAAAGTCCAAAATAAACAGTCTATACACGATGCTCTCAGTTCCAGAGATGGGCCATTAACTACCACAGGCCCAGTCCCCACAGCACGAGTCTACTTTACCCAGATACCCCAGATGATCAGTCACCATCAGACGAGGTTCCTTCCTCTTCTTCTACCCCCGCCAGCTCCAATTCAATTTTCTGGACCATCTTGCCAGAGTCCTGCAGTTCATTAAATAAATACTGTTGCCCATTCCACATTAACCGGAGTTTAGCCGGGAGAAGTAGCTGGTGCTGCATTTTAAGTTGATGCAGCCGGCTTCTCAGCCCATCGAAGGCCTTGTGACGTTGGTGGGTGCTAAACGAGAGGTTCGGAAACAGCATGACTTCGTCTTCGCCATATTTCAGGGCCCTACGGTGCCGGACAATTGCAAGAGCCCAATCTCTGTCCCCAATTCCTGTGCACTCTATTAGGAAGGTTCTTGGAGTCGATGAGTCCACTGCAGCTCTTCTAGGGGTAATTCTGTAAGCCTTTTCCAGGGATAGAGTAGGTTCAGCTTCGTCAAGCCCCAGTATGGCCGGCAAAAACATTCTGGCAAAGATCAGGCTGTCCTCCCCTTCAGCATTCTCTGATAGTCCGATAACTCATAAATTGTGCTCTCTTGCCTGGTTCTCTACTGTCTCCAGCCTTTGATGAAGGTGTGAGTTTTCTTTTATTAATTTAGTAGTGGCTTCTGTCGATGTTAGGATGGAAGATCCAGAGTGTTGAATAATAGCTTCACATTGTTCCATTTTGGTTTCCAGATTAGAGAATCTCAGAGTGAGAGTATCAAACTTTTTGTCTTAATTCTTGCACTGTTTTCACAAGCTGATGGAGTGTGGAAAGTATGGAAGCTAGTGAGGCCTCCTCCGGTATCTTATCAGTTGAGTTCCCCACTTCTCCATGCTGATCAGGCCTCTCCTCCTTGTTCTGCTTTTTAGGAGCAAAAAAGTTGCCAGCTGGAGCCCCAACCCCTTTAGTTTTGCCCATCTTGTCAATTTTGTCAATTACAGGTAGTCCAAGCACTCTAGAGGAGTTTCTGGTATTTTAGAAAAGAATAAGTTTCAGTTTTAATAGTTTTTAAAATTCTTCTCTGGGAGCCTCAGGAGTTTGCTGCTTCCTCTCAGCTGCTCAGCAGCGCCCCCCCCACAAAACAGGTTTTAACAGTACAATTCCTTCTACAATACTTAGATTTGTGTGTCTCTCTCTCTCTCTAAATACCTGCTTAAAGTGCTCACAGATGTTTCTTTGTCAGAGTCTAGATAGAAGTGTCTCTATGAAGTAAAACAGAATAATCCTTAAAGAAAACTGTATTTGCCAACCCCTTTGTGTGAGGTCACCTAGCTCCTCCTCTGTCAGAAAATATAAAAAATATATCTATGCAAAAACAGGATGTATTTTCTAAGTATTAAATTCTGCAACCTCAGCGTAACCCATGTTCTTCAAATGACATTATTTGATCTTATGCTGCATCATCTCTCACACAGGCTTCAAAGGACCATTTATGATTTCGCACCAGTGTACTAAACCTGGTTTCCCCCTCAAAACGACATAAAAGGGATACTGATTTTCCCTCTTACCAGTCAAAGCTATAATTAACTTAGAAAAGTCTGTAATTCACTTCTGGCCTTCCATGTAACACCTTGTATCTAAAACCTGTGTGTGTGTGTGTGTGATCTCACATGCTGTTTCAGCATTTCTCAAGACAGACAGTCCATAACCAATTTTTATATTACAAAAAATTATACAGCACTCAGAACTGGCTCTCCAAGCCACAATCACCAGTTGGTGTGGTTTGACATAACCAAAGGGGAAGAACCCAGCCACACAAAAACACAAATCCTTGACTTTAGGAGGGCAGATTTTGGAAAAATGGGGAAATGTTTGGAAGAGGCACTAGCTGGAATAGGGAGGAAATTAGGGGTGGAGAAACAGTGGGCAGTATTCAGATCAGGGATAATAAGGCAACACAATTAAGTGTGAAACATGTTAGCAAGGTGCAAAGGAAGAGGTGACCATTATGATATTCTAAGGAGGTTGCTGAGAAAGTGAAAGCCAAAAAAATCTCATTCAAACAGTACAAAAAGACACAGGCAGAAGAGGACAGAGAGAGGTACCGGGAGAAACAAAGGGAGGCAGGGAGGGCAGTAAGGGAAGTCAAAGCACAAACAGAGGAATTAAATAAATGCATAGAGGGGACAAACCTTTATAGGCATGTCAGTGAAAAAAGGAAGGGATAGTAAGGTGAAAGGGGAGGACAGGAGTAGAGTGGAGGATGACAACCGTAAAGCAGACATACTGAACAGATACTTCTGCTCAGTCTTTACAGAGGAGGGGCTGGTAATGGGCCAGAAGGGAGTAGAAAGGGTAGGAAGGGCATGGAAATGGATTCAAGTCCTTTTCCATGGGAAAGGGTCCTAAAGGAACTGGAAGGAATACGAGTCAAAAATGTTATGGGGCCAGATGGGGTACACCTCAAGGTACCGAGGGAGCTAAGAGAGGGGATGGCTGAACCTCTGGCAACCCTGTTCAGTCACTGGAAACAGGAGGGGCAGCCAAAGACTGGAGGACAGTTGATGTAGTTCCCCTATGAAAAAGTGGGAACAGAGAGGAAGTGGGAAACTACAGACTGGTCAGTCTGACCTCAGTAGTGGGGAAGATCATGGAAACACTACTGAAGGAAAGAATAGTGGAACACCTGGTTTCTAACAGTCTACAGGACCCAAGGCAACGTGGTTTTACTGGAGGGAGGTCATGCCAGACTAACCTTATTGAATTCTTTGACTGGGTGACAAAGGAGGTGGATTGAGGGTGGAGCAGTGGATGTGGCCTACCTGGACTTCAGTAAGGCCTTTGACACTGTGCCACATAAAAGACTGTTAAACAAACTGGGGAACATGGGAATGGATAGGACCATGGTACAGTGGATGGGGAACTGGCTGGATAGCAGGACTCAGAGGTGGTGGTAAATTGCTGTCACTCAGCAGAGGGAAAAGTGATCAATGGGATGCCACAGGGATCAGTGCTTTGTCCATTCCTCTTCAGCATCTTTATCAGTGACATTACAGATGACCTAGAAGGGAGAATTTTCCTGTTCACTGATGACACAAAGCTCTGCAACAGGGTGAACATGCCAGAGGGTGTGGATAAAATGAGGAGAGGTCTGCAGAAGCTTAAGGACTGCTTAAGAGAATGGCAGTTGAGCAGTTGAGATTTAATGCAAAGAAATGCAAAATAATGCACATGGGGCACAAAAACCCAGGAACAGCATATCAGCTGGAGGTGGGAGGGGGAATATAGAATGCTCCAAGCAGAAAAGAGACCTAGGGGTCATCATCTCTGATGACCTCTAGGTAGGGAGTTAGCATGACAAGGCATCAGGAAAAGCAAACAGGATGCTGGGATACATAGACAAGGGCATCACCAGCAGGAAAAGAGAGGTCATAATTCCACTGTACAAGACATTAGTGAGACCACATCTTGAGTACAGTGCCAAGTTCTGGAGACCTTACCTACATAATGACTTAGACAGGGTGGAGACAGATTAGAGGAGGGCAACAAAGATGGTGCAAGGATTATATGACAAAACCTATGATAACAGGCTAAAATACCTTAATATGTACTCCCTAGAAGAGAGGAGGGAAACATAGAAACATAGAATTTGATGGCAGATAAGGACCGCTTGGCCCACCCAGTCTGCCCATTTCCCTACCTACTGGATAAGCTGCAGATCCTAGTTAACCAGCAGCCTACTTCTTCCTACCCCCACCCCCCAGAATTGCCTTATGACTATCCCATGCATGCTTGAATTCCACCACTGATTTTGACTCCACAACTCTTCCTCCGAAGGCCATTCCATGCATCCACAACCCTCTCTGTGAAAAATACTTCTTAAATTACCTCGAGCCGCCCTCTATCTTCAAATTGTGCCTCTTGTTCTTGCACACCTCTTTTTGAAAGATGCTACCCTCTTGGACTTTGTTGATTCCTTTGAGGTACTTGAAAGTTTCTATCATGTCCCCTCCCTCCTCTTTCCTCGAGGCTATACATATCAAGCTCCTTAAGTCTCTCTTCATATGTCCTCCGTGCAGACCCTGCACCATTTTAGTGCCCTCCTCTGGACAGCTTCCATCCTGTCTATGTCTTTATGGAGATTGGGTCTCCAGAACTGCACACAGTACTCAGATGGGGTCTCACCAGCTGTCTGTACAGAGGATAATAACTTCCTGTTTTCTACTGGTGATGCCTCCCTATGCATCCCAGTATCCCCCAGCCCTCCTTGCTGCCTTCTCACATTGCTTGCCCACCTTTAGGTCATCTGATATGACTACCCCAGGTCCCTTTCCATTTTTGTTGTTGTTAGTATCTCACCCCCATTGTGTACTCTTCCCTGGTTTTTGTTTCCAGGTGCATTACCTGCACTTCTTAGCATTGAATCTAAGCTGCCATACATTTGACCATTCCTCTAACCTTGCCAAGTCCCTTCTCATCCTTTCCACCCCACCCTTGTGAATCAACTCTGTTGCAGATCTTAGTGTCATCTGCAAAGAGACATATTTTCTTCCAGTCCTTCTGCAATGTTGCTTATAAAAACATTGAAGAGGACTGGTCCCATTACTGAACCCCGCGGTACCCGCTAGTAACCCTCCTTCTTCTGAGTGGACTCCATTTACTATTACTCTCTGTGTCCTATTCTTCAGCCATTCTTTACCCAGGCTGTCATCTTGGGACCCACTCCCAGGCTGGCTAACTGTATATTAATCTTTGTGTGGGACTGTGTCAAATGCCTCTACAAAGTCTAGGTAGGCCATGTCCACAGCCCTCCCTGATCTACTACTTTGGTCACCCAGTCAAAGAAATCTATCAGATCTGTCTGGCATGATCTTCCTCGCTGTGAATCTGTGCTGCCTAGGGTCCTGTGCCCTCTGGCCTCTAGATACCGACAATTCTTTCCTTTAGAAGTGATTCCATCATTTTCCTATCACTGAGGTTAAACTAACAGGTCTATAGTTTCCTGCTTCTGCCTTGCTCCCACTTTTGTGAAGGGAATCACATCTGCCTCCTCCAGTCCTCGGGTAGCACCATCCTCCCATGATTTGTTAAAGAGGGTAGTCAGTGGTGTCACTAGTTCTACCCTTAGTTCTTTTAGAATTCTGGGATGAATCCCATCAGGCCCCATTGCTTTGTCCACCTTCAGTTTTAAGAGTTCTTTCAGAACCCTTTCTTCTGTAAATGGGCTGGTATCAACTTCTGTATCCAGTGTGTTACTACTGTTTGTTTTATGTACCTCCTCTTCCCTTGTAAATACTGAGCAAAATATTTGTTTAGTTTCTCTGCCTTTTCACAGTCACCCTCTGCCCACCCTCCTTCCCCTTTATTAAGCCTCACTATCCCTCCCTTGGTCTTTCCTTGCTCCCTGATGTACCTATAAAAGGTTTTATTCCCTTCTTAACTGAGTTGGCTATCTTTTCCTCAGTTTGGGCCTTTGCTGTTCTGACTGCCTTCCCAGATTCCTTTTGCTTTAACTGATACAATTCTCTGTCCTACTACTGCTGCGATTCCTTGTACTTCCTGAATGCTTTCTTTTCTCTTGAACCTTCACTGCCACTTCCTTTGAGAACCATAGTGGTTTCTTACATCGCCTTGTTTTGTTTATTTGCTTCACACAAAGGCTCATACCTCTGTGATGGCAGTTTTTATTATTCCCCATTGTTCTTCCACCCTCCTTCCCACCCATTTGCTAGTGCATTCCTTAGGCACTCACCCATTTTGGCAAAGTCAGCCCTCCTAAAGTCCAGTACTTTGTCTTTGTATGGCTTGACTCTATTGCTGTGTTTATTGTGAACCATACTGTTCGATGGTCGCTAGTTCCCAGATGGCTACCCACTTCACATCTGTGATCCTCTCTCCATCTCCATTTGAGAGTATCAAGTCTAATATTGCTCCCTCTCGAGTGGGCTCCAGTACTAGTTGTCTAAGGCATGCCCCCTGTAGGGCATCTAGAATAACTGCACTCTTCGAAGTGGCAGCTGCAACTGCACTCCAGTTAACATCTGGCATATTCAGATCACCCATCAGCAATATCTCCCCTTTTTCTGCCATTCTAAGTATACTTTCTATCAGGGAAGGGAGGGATATGATTGAGACATAAGTACCTCATGGGGAGGAACAAAATGCATGAAAACACAATTTTTCATAGCAAAAGATGCTCCAGGACTAGGGGACATGGGATGTAACTAGAGGGAGGGAGGTTCAAAGGGAACATGAGGAAGTACTTCTTCACAGAGATGGTGGGGGACAAATGGAATGCTCTGCCAGAGGAGGCTGTGGGGGCAGAAATGATTACAGGATTTAAGAATGCATGGTATAGGCATAGGGGATCCTGGTGGTCGGTGGAAGCAGACAACCTAGTTCTAGGGAAGCTTGAAGAAGCACAGTTACATGTGCAAATGGGCTATAAGCCTTATCTGCTGTCAACATCTATGTATCGTCGGCCTGGTGAAGCTGAGGGTTGAGGCGCTGGATGCCACATCTTGTGCTGCACTGGCGACCTGGGTTAAGGAGCGTGCCAGGCCACTGGGGGTCGGTAGGGAAGTGAGATGGATTGAGCGTCCGGAGGACTGCTCTCCTCTCCCGGGGAGGGATCCAGGGGTTTCCCGGCACATTAGTGGCCCCCGGTGGAGACAGGGGTACTACATTCAGGGGACTGGAAATTGGGGCACGAGGGTCTCAGGAGTCTACGGGGATAGCCTGCGTGCGGACACCATTGCACACTACACTCATGAGGGGAAAATGCCAAGAAACAAATAGCCTTCTACACTGTCGGTGAGATAACAGTGTCCCTGGGGGAATCATCCACATCCCAAATGCCGGCCTAGATGCACCCAGAGCTCCTTTCAGAGCTGACCGTCGACAGCAGGTAAGGCTCTTCATACTTAGGAGCCAGGTGCTGAGGGAGGGCAGAATCCGCCCCAGAGATGATACCAGGGGTTGAGCTTGCCTGTGGTTGTTCAGGGGAAGGGATCAAGGGAGATGTGGTGGTTCATGCTGGGAGTAGGGCAAGATTCCGTGTGGGCACTCCTGAAGGATGCCCAGGGTGAAGATGAATAAAGCGAGCAAAAAAAAAAAATCTATGTATATCAATTATATGCTCTGTAGCACCAATTGGGCTATTTTACCTAGCAGTTTTTGTTTTATGGACAAGTATGGTATACAAGTGTACTGTTTTTATCTACTTGCTTCTTGCTTAAGATGTAACTGTCCTGTGTCAACTATGTGGAATCAGCTGTAGACCTGGTGATACTACTTATGCTGGATTTAAATAAAGCTGAGTTTAAAAAAACAAATACTGAACCACACCATATGATGATCACTGGTCCCCAGGTGGCCTCCCACCTTAACGTATGCATCACTGTTCCTGTTAGTGAGAACCAGGTCCAGTACTGCTCCATCATGAGTAGGTTCATTGACTAGTTGCAGAGAGTCCAGGGTGTCCCTGCTTCTAGCTGAAACCATAACTGGAAGGCTTCAATTTACTGTATATCTGGCAGACTGAAGTCCCCCACCTGGACCTCCCTCTTTTCTGCAATTTTGTCACTGGCTTCCAACAGTACCTTATCTAAGTTCTTTCCCAATGTTGGAGGTCTGTAGATCGTGCTGGTACTAACAGTGGCTCTGTTTCCTGGACTACCGTACTATCTAGAAGGAATGCAACTGTCCATTAAGTGAGCAATCAAAAAGGTCACAAAACCACGCTCATGCTGAGCCAGTAAGCTGCATCAATTGAAAAATGCCTCATCGGTTGGAAAAATAACTCAAGGGGCAAAATAAGAAGTGGAGAACTAGAGTTACCAATGAAGGAGCAGAGTCAAGTAAATGACTAGGCACTTACCTGAAGTACTAAGGCAAGACTGGATCAATAAACCTCCTGAGAAAGAACAGTTATATAATTACTGTAACAGTACATCTTCAAAAGAATCTCTTTCATTAGGCCATACCTTTGTAACTTACAGCCACCAGGCACTAGGACCACCTGGAAACGTTTGCAAGCAATCAGCCAGGGGCAACCCATGACTATGTCAGGTGCCAGCATATAGATGAGCATGGGTGGCCCTCCTCTCCTCAGTTCCCCACTGAAGATTGTGCTCGGAGGACCTCCCTCAAGGGAACCAGGAGAGAACCCAACACTTCACATATCAGGTGAGACAGAGGGCTGGAAAATGTAGCATTGGAGAGAGCAGCACAAGGATCCTTTATTGCAGACCCAGAAAGGTTAAAGGAGGGTAAGATGGAATATTGCCTGATAGAGATTTTCTCAAAGATCTACTGTTATGGTAAGTATGCAACTGTTCTATCTTCTTTGAGGATATCTCTTTCATCAGGCCAGATCTTTGGAATGAATACCAAACAGTACCAAAAGTTAACTGTCTGAGTAGCTGGATCCTATATGCTTATGAAAGTAGGCCTTGTAGTACAGCTAAGCCAAACCTAGCACATCTGCGAGAGACAATGTACAGACTGTAGTGTTTAGTGAAGGTGTGGACAGTACTCCAGTTAGCAGCTGTGCAGATCTCTGCAGTGGAAACATTCCAGAAATAAGCAACAGAGGTGGCCATGCCTCTGGTTGAATGACCATGAACCACACCAGGACATTCCTTATTGTACTTCACAGAAACATAGATACAGACTTTGACGGCAGATAAGAACTGCTTGGCCCACCTAGTCTGCCCATTTCCTTACCTATTGGATAAACTGCAGATCCTAGTTAACCAACAGCCTACTTCTTCCTACCCCCCCACCAGAATTGCCTTATGTTTATCCCATGCATTCTTGAATTCCCCCACTGTTTTTGACCCCAGGACCTCCTCAAAAAGGCTGTTCCATGTATCCACCACCCTGTCTGTGAAAAAATACTTTCTTACATTGCCCCTGAGCCGTCCCCCTCTGTCTTCAGATTGTGTCCCCTTGTTCTTGCACATCTCTTTTTCTGAAAGATGCTACCCTCTTGGACTTTGTTGATTCCCTTGAGGTACTTGAAAGTTTCTTTTTTTGAAGTTCTACATCTTTATTAAATTATATCAAACACACATGATATAACAAGGATAAGGATGAACAGGGTTACACTGACAACCAGAATCCAATAGTTGGTAACATGACATCAGACTTACACAGAATCAAATATTAGAAAAGGATAACCTACTAAAATATCCAATACCTCACCAACCCTCACTCACCCCCCCACCCCTGGAGTGTGCCTTATGAAAAGAAAATAATGTGACAAAGAAATATCAAAAGGTGTAACTACATCACCAATGAAAAAGCATCAACAGAGAGTGATGCATACCAAAACAGACAGAGGCACCAGTACATCGGCCTTAATTCAGATATAAAGCATATAGTTTACCCCATTTCAGGTTGAAGGAGGCTATACAATTTCGGGAGCTAGCAATTAACCTTTCAGTATTAAAACAAAGAGACATTTCTTTCACCCATTCAGCATATGATATTACCAACTAGTCCATCCAGTGTTTGAGTACCAGCCTTTTGACTGCTATAGAAATTAAAGCCATATGATACCTACGCTCCCGGACCCTAATATTAGACAACATCCCTAAGATGCATATTTCAATAGTAAACAGCTCTCCCAGCCCCAGAAGGGGTCCAGATTGGTTTGAATTGTGCTCCATAATGGAGCCACTTTGTCTCAGTGCCATAGAATGTGTATCAGGTTCCCATCAGCTGCGCCGCACTGTGTACAATTAGTCGAGGGTAATCTTCCTAATTTGGCCAATTTAACTGGAGTGTAGTACAGATTATTTAAGATATGATACTGTACAAGCCTGTGCCTATCTTGAGTGAGATATCTATGCAAGTCCTCCCAAACCTGACCCCAAATCGAGAGGGGAGTCTGGCAGAAGCGGAGCCCAGATTTTTGAACCAATAAGAGCATTGGGAAATTTAATACCCAATAGGAAGGAATAAATCTTAGAAATTCCATGGGATCTGTATGCAAAGTCCTGTATCTGGTCTAAAAAGGGCTTAACTCGGGACGGCGTGGATGTGGTGCCAAAAATAGAGACCATAAGATATCTCAACTGGAAAACCTTAAATATATATTTCTGAGAGATATTCAATTTAACTATTATATCAGTTGAGGAAAGGAGAGAATCCTGAGAAAACAAATTTTCCACCAGAGTATCCTGAAGTTGAGGAAGCCAGTCTGAAGAAAGCGGGAAGCCCCCCTATTTTAATGTTAGGGTTAGAGATTAGAGGTTGTGCAGTATCTTTTTTGATTGAAATACTAAAGAAGTTCAAACACTGAGGCAGAACCTTTATGGAGACCCCTATCACCGAATTTAATAAAAGGGAAGGTAATGCAGAAGTAGAATAGTAAAAAATTCTAGGTGAGCAAAGCTTGTGCATATCCAAAAGCTTTCTCTCCAGTTGAAGCCAAAGGGGAAGATAAGTATCAGGACTGGCCTCAAACCATCTCCCCATTTTAGACAAATGACTCGACCAATAATATAGCATGAAATTGGGGAGGCGTAGGCCACCTTTCTCTTTAGGTAAATTAAGTTTTAAGAAGGCTCTTCTAGGATGTTTGCCTAGCCAGATAAATTTTGAGAGAGAAGAGTGAAGCTGCTGAAAATAGAATTCTGGGAGCCAGATGTTCAGTAAATTAAGGGGATAAAAAATACAGGGCAGAACATTCATCTTGATGATACTGATACGACCCCATAAAGACAATGTGAGGTTGACCCATCTTTGAAGGTCCTGCTGTATCCTCATCACTAAAACATCCTGATTCAGTTTCCTGAAATCATCAGGGTCTCTGGTTAGATGTATACCTAAGTATTTGAGAGAGGAAGGAGATAATTTCATACCAAAATGAATGAAATTGGCATGGAGCGTGAGAGCATTTAATGGGAATATAATGGATTTGGATAGATTAAGCTTATAGTTGGCTACCTGACCAAACCGATCAATAATCTGTAGTGCATGTATTAGGGAGAATTCCAGATTAGTCAGATGTAGAAGAATATCATCAGCGTAAACTGAAAGAGTCAATGTCTGCTGGTAAACCAGACAACCTGTGATCTGTGGTGAACTCTTGATGCTAATTAGCAGGGGTTCCAAGTATAGGTTAAACAAGAAGGGAGACAGGGGATAACCTTGCCGAGTTCCAGTGAATAGGGGAAATCGAGAAGAGAAAACCCCATTAGAGTAAATTCTGGCAGTAGGGGACTTGTATACCATCCGAATCTATTGAATAAAAATATCCGGGAAACCCATTCTCTTCAGGGTAGCCCAAAGAAAATCCCAGTTTACTCTGTTGAAAGCTTTTTCCGCGTCCAATGAGATTAGAGCCATGGGAATCTGGGAATCCTGAGTGACCTGAAAATATGCAAGAGGGTTTGTAAGTGATCAGCCGAGGATCTGCCTTGAAAAACCCCACCTGTTCGGGACTCAACAGGTCGGACCAAACCTGTTTAATTCTGAGAGATAGGATTTTAGTTAAAAGTTTTATATCATAATTTAATAATGAAATCGGACAGTAACTGGCAGGATCTTTCTGGGATTTATCTGGTTTCAAAATCAAGACAATCGTGGCTTCCAGTAAAGAAGAATCCAGAAGGTCTGAAGTGAGCATATAATTAAATAGTTTCAGGAGAAGGGGAGCAATCTCTTTACTAAAAAACTTTATAGAAATTGGAGGGAAAACCATCAGGACCAGGGGATTTGTCCAATGCTAACCCTTTAATCACTGCTTCCACTTCGGTCACAGTGATAGGAGAGGCTAGAGTCACGCGCTGGTGGGCTTGCAGGGAAGGGAGTTTAAGGCCATCCAGAAATTGTTCAATGCAAGAGTAGGAGGGCTGAGAAGGACCCTTATTATATATATTCCTATAAAAGGATTCAAAAACCTGAGAGATGTCCCGGGGAGAGGTCTTAATAGTGCCATCTGGGGAACACAATGAGGGGATCAATCTTGAGCTTTCTACTTCCCGCAATTGAAGAGCTAGCAATCTACCTGGTTTCTCCCCTTGAGCAAAATAATGGGCTTTGGTTTTAAGGATGGCATACTCTTCCCTATCCCTTAATAAATCCACATACTCATTCCTGAGCTTCAGTAAAGGCTCTAAATTGGATTGGGAAGCTGAAGAGGATAACCTGTTTTCCACTGTATTTATTTGCTCCGACAACAAAATAACTCTAGCCTCTCTCTGCTTTTTCCTTTTGGAGGCAAGCTTAATAAATTCTCCCCTAAGGAAACATTTGAAAGAGCACCAGAACAAGTCCTCCCTGCTTGTAGAGCCCCTGTTGGACTCAATAAAGAAAGAGATTAGCGATTTAATATGAGAAATAATGCGCTCCTCTTTTAAGAGTTGTGTATTTAATTTCCATGAGGTGTCTCTCTGAACATGCGGATCGGGAGTAATTGAAATCTAAGCCACGGAATGATCAGATATGACAATTGGCTCTATTCCTGTCTGGTAAATACCAGATAGAAGAGTTCTGCTGACTAAAATAAAGTCAATTCTGGACCAAGACCGGTGAACTTAAGAGAAAAAGGAAAAAAGCTGACTAAAGGGATTAAATAAACGCCATGGGTCACATAACCCTAATGTATCCATAAAATCCCTTAGAGCGAGTTGTGAAGGAGAAAGAGGTTGGGTTTTAATGGCCTATAGGTTTTATCTAGGTCTTGTGATGGAGCAATGTTCCAGTCGCCCCCTAGAATTATCGAGGAGGGCAAAAGTCGACTCAGTTTATCGGCCAGCCTCATGAGAAAGTCCAGATCCCCTCCTACTGGGCCATAAATTGCCCCCAACACCACCCCAACATTATTGAGTGTACCTTTAACCAGGATAAATCTCCCTTCCTGATCCATTAAGCATTCTTCTGCCATGAATGAAATGTATCTTTTCATCAGTACAGCTACCCCTCTGCTAGAAGATGACCCACAGGACACGAAATATTGAGAGAAACCCTGTCGACGTAATCCATTGGCTTTGGAAGCCATGAGATGGGTTTCCTCCATCAAGAGAATATCAATATTTAACAGGGTGCAGTTTCTGAGAACCTGATATCTTTTGGACAAACCTCTGACACCTCTGACATTCCACGTTGCAATTTTAATTGATATCATTTTCATGCATCATTAACTTTAATAAAAAAGGAACCAATATCGCCCGCCAATTAAACCAACCCAAAAGGCACACTCCAATCCCACCCCCTTCCCCAACAACCCCTGAAAGAACAAGTTAGTGTAAGCCAATTTCCCTTCCCAAAGAAATACGTAGAATGATCGAGTTATATAAAGGATAGAAATTACTAACCATTCAGTGGTAAAATCAAACTGAATAATCCTAAGGGAAGAGGTCAGAACAGTAGCCCAAACCCCCAAATCCTCCCTTACATTGAGCCGATCTCAAATTAACAAAAGAAGCAATACCACTATATCCCCCACCCCCCTCAAGCCCTGTAAAAAAACTGAGTGATAAAGAACAGCCCTCCCCAAAAAGTTTCACAGAATTTGTACAATGATGAAAACCACAGAACTAATGGATGTCTTATTATAATCATGGATAAAACTTCCTGTTGGAAAGGCATAAGAACCATAACACCCCCCTTCCTCCCTAATCCAATCAAACTATGTACAGAAGGTCCCCCAAAAAAGGAAAAAACAATAGTACAAGTAATCTCAGAAAGTCATGCAAACCAGACGTAAAACAGAAGAGAAAAAACCCCAACATAATATCCCCCACTCAAATAGTTGTAGCCTGATAAGATTCTGAATTAAACCCCCCACCCTGTAGACAAATCCACTATATACTACTGTCTCAACGATCATCTGAACACAGAGTCCGGCTACAAACTTAACCCCGGTATGAGACTATGTGAAAGTTTCTATCATGTCCCCTCTCTCCCTCCTTTCCTCAAGGGTATACATATTAAGCTCCTTTAGCCTTTCTTCGTATGGCTTCTGGTGTAGACCCCGTACCATTTTAGGTGCCCTTCTCTAGACTGCCTCCATCCTGTGTATGTCCTTCTGGAGACAGGGTCTCCAAAAGTGCATGCTGTACTCCAGATGGGGTCTCACCAACTATCTGTACAGAGGGATAACAACTTCCTATTTTCTACTGGTGATACCTCTCCCTATACATCCCAGTATCCTCCTAGCCATCCTTACTGCCTTCTCACATTGCTTGCTTATTTTTAGGTCATCTGATATGACTATCCCCAGGTCCCATTCAACTTTTGTTGTTGTTAATACCCCTCCCCCCCATTGTGTACTCTTCCCCTGGGTTTTTATTTCCAAGGTGCATCACATTGCAGTTCTTTGCATTGAATCTAAGCTGCCATACTTTTGACCATTCCTCAACCTTGCCAAGTCCCTTCTCATCCTTTCCACCCCCCCCCTTGTATACTTGTATATCAACCCAGTTGTAGATTTTTGTGTCGTCTGCAAAGAGGCTTACATTTCCTTCCAGTCCCTCTGCAATGTCACTTATAAAGACATTAAAAAGGACCGGACCTAGTACTGAACCCTTTGGTACCCCACTAGTAACCTCCCTTTCTTTGAAGTGGACTCAATTTACTTATTACCCTCTGTGTCCTGTTGTCCAGCCAGTTTTTTACCCAGGCCACTACCCTGGGACCAACTCCCAGGCTAGCTAATTTGTTTATTAATCTTTTGTGTGGGACTGTGTCAAATGCCTTGCTAAAGTCTAGGTAGGCCATGTCCACAGCCTCTCCATGGTCTACTACTTTGGGTCACCCAGTCAAAGAAATCTATTAGATTCGTCTGACATGACCTTCCTGCTGTGAATCCATGTTGCCTTGGGTCCTGTGCCCTGCTGGCCCCTAGGTACTCAATAATTCTTTCTTTCAGAAATGATCCCATCATTCTCCCTACCAATGAGATCAAGCTAACAGGGCTGTAGTTTCTTGCCTCTGCTTTGGTCCCACTTTTGTGAAGGAGAATCATGTCTGCCCTCCTACAGTCCTTAGGTGCCACACCATCCTCCCATGAGTTGTTAAAAAGGGTAGTCAGTGGTGTCACTAGATCTCCCCTTAGTTCTTTTAGAATTCTGGGGTGAATCCCATCAGGCCCCATTGCTTTGTCCACCTTCAGTTTTAGGAGTTATTTCAGAACCCTTTCTTCTGTGAATGGACTGGTATCGACTCTCCTAACCAGAGTGCTTCTATTCATTGGATTAAATACCTCCCCTCCTCCTCTTTTGTGACTACTGAGCAGACGTCTTCATTCAGTATCCCTGCTTTTTCATTGTCCCTCTCTGCCCACCCACCCTCCACTTTATTAAGCCTCACTATCCCTCCCTTGGTCTTTTTTTGCTCCCTAATGTACCTATAAAAGGTTTTATTCCCTTCTTAACTGAGTTGGCTGTCTTTTCCTCAGTTTGGGCCTTTGCTATTCTGACTGCCTTCCCCGCTTCCTTCTGCTTTAACTGGTAAGGTTCTCTGTCCTGCTCCTTCTGTGTTGCCTTATACTTCCTTAATGCTATCTTTTTCTTCCTAACCTTCTCTGCCACCTCTTTTGAGAGCCATAGTGTTTTTTTCTTTCATTTTGCTTTGTTTATTTGCTTCACACAAAGGCTTGTTGCCTCTGTGATGGCAGTTTTGATATTTCCCCATTGTTTCTCCACCCCTCCTTCTTGCCTATTTGCTAGTACTTTTCTGAGGCACTCTCCCATTTTGACAAAGTCAGCCCTCCTAAAGTCCAGTACCTTCACTTTTGTATGGCTTGACTCTGCGGCTGTGTTTATCGTGAACCACACTGTTTGGGGGTCTCTTGTTTCCAGATGGCTACTCACATGTGAGATCCTCTCTCT
Source organism: Neoceratodus forsteri (assembly GCA_016271365.2). Classification (NCBI taxonomy): domain Eukaryota; kingdom Metazoa; phylum Chordata; order Ceratodontiformes; family Ceratodontidae; genus Neoceratodus; species Neoceratodus forsteri. Next base: position 125,720,248 of record CM028138.1, read on the forward strand.
GTCCCTGTTTGAGAGTACTAGGTCTAAGATTGCTTCCTCCCGAGTGAGTTCCAACACTTACTGCTTGAGGCATGCCCCCTATAGTGCATCGAGAAATACCCTACTCTTGGATGTGGCTGTAGCAAAGGTGCTCCAGTTAACATCTGGCATATTCAGGTCCCCCATTGACAATATTTCCCCTTTTTCTGTCATCCTAAGGGTTTACTAGGTTTACTAGGTAAGCGAGGACAAAAGGAAGCTATGAAGCCTATCTCGATTGTCCCCCACATTTGTGGGAAATTACACTTTGTTGTAGTTTTTGGAGAGCCAATGATCTACACCCTTTTTAAAGGATTTAAAGGTATTACAGTCTACTAGCTCTTGAGGTAGCTGGTTCCAGAGCCTTGATATTCTTACCGAGAAGAAAGGAAGCCTCCTATTTGGTTTTGCTTTGCACACCATTAGTTGTTGATTGTGAAGTCTAGGTACTATGTTTCTTTGTGTTTTAACAATACCACATTTGTCAATCAGAGAGGGTGATTTGAGAATTTCATATCAGAACAGAAGATCACCTCTAGAGCGCCTAAACTCCAGTGAATGTAGGCTTGTTTTTTGAAGCCTCTCTGGATATGGTAGTGATGCTAAATGGGGCACCATTTTTGTTGCCCTTCTCTGAACCCTTTCAATCACTTGAATGTCCCTGACCATGTAAGGACTCCACACTGGTGATCCATAATCTGTATATGGTCTGATGTATGCTTTAAACAATGGGATAATACATTCCTCTGTCTTAGATATAAACATACGGTTAATGCGCCTAAGTAGTGAATTAGCAGTTTTAGCTACATGATTGGAGGAGGATATTTTGTCATCTATCAGGATGCCCAAGTCTCTTTCACATATTGAAGATTTAATGATAATATTGTATAATGTATACGTTTGTTTGGGAAGGGGTGCCTTCTATCATTTCCTTGTCCATTCCCTCCCCCTGAAATAGGGGTCTGTATACAGCCCCTGTGTGGATTGTGGTGCCATTTCTGGTCTCCATGGTGACTGAGACCCACAGTGCCTCCCTCTCCTCCCCTCCCCTCCCTGTTTGTCCTTTAGTTCCATTGCTTTGATCTCTTCCCTTACATAGAGAGCTACTCCTTCTCCTCTTTTACCCTCCCTGTCCCTCCTGTAGATTGTGTACCCTGGTTTGTTGACATCCCAGTCATGGTTCTCTGTGTACCATGTTTCTGTGACTGCCACGATATCCAGGCATCCCTCATCCATCAAGGCCCCCAGTTCAGGGAGCTTGTTACCTAGACTACTGACATTGGTACTCATTACCCTCCATTTTTGATGGCATTACCCCTTTTTGCCCCATCCCTGTCCTTAGTGTCATTGCCTTTTTCTCCATTTATCCCTGACCTTCTCCCTATCAACTTCATTATCTTGGTGTTTACCTCACTAACTACCCTGATTTTTTTGGGGGGGGAGGGGGGTTAGGATTTCCCTGCTCCTTTTCACTGCTTTCCCGGCCCCTTAGCTAGTTTAAAAACTTGCCAATGAAGCATTTAAACCTATCACCTAGTTACTTTCTCCTAACAAAACATAATACAGTTTGTTAGCCATTCGGACAAGCACTGTTTACAAACTGGGGTGCCCTCTTTCCCAGGAGTGAACAAAACAAAAAGCTGCAAAGACTTTCTGCAGTCCTTCGTATGGTGTGTATAGTACCTGAGTATTCTATGTACATCTACAGTATGGAGCAATACTTCCCCTGGATTGGCATGCTCTGGATAATACACTGGCAGGTGAATGGTTTGATTTAAAGTAAACTCAGACACCACCTTTCAGAAAAACTTAAGATTAGTACATAAAGACACCCTGTCTTTGTGAAAAATCAAATAAGGAGAGTCACACATTAGAAACTGCAGCTCTAAAATCCTTCCAGCAGAAGTGATTGCAACTAAAAAATAATGCTTTCAAAGAAAGAAAGCATAAGCCACAAGTCACAGCTAGCTCATCAGAAGCCAAAGTCAACTTCTCAAAAACAAAATTCATGTCCTAAGCTGGGACTGAATTGCATATGGGAGGCTTTATGTGTAAAATACCTCTCCAGAATGTATATGCTACCTCCAGCAGAGCAACCGTATGGCCATCTATAGGCTCATGGATAGCTATATGGCAGCCAGAAGTACTTTGCTTGAGGAAAACTGCAGGCTTGAATCCAATAAGGACAGCAGGTACCCTAGTACCTGATTGCCTGGACAGGTAAATAGATCCGGGTGGTGAGAAGTGACCCATAAAGCAAACCACCTCCACTTCATGGAGTATTTCTGGTGGACAGTTTTCTAACAGCCACCAGAACATCTGCCACTTTTGTGAAACCCCAGAGCAAGCAATGGCTATCACTTCAGGAGCCATGCATGAAGATGGAGAGACTTCAGGTCTGGATGGACCAGAGTTCCCTGTTCCTGTAACAGTAGATCCTTGTACAGGGGCAGAGGTTCCACTATCAGTTATTGCAGCAGGGGGAGCCTGCATCTATTGAAGTCCTAGGGAATCAATGAATATTAGAGTTGCCCCCTCCTTCTTCAACTTGAGTAGCACTCCCTGAATTGATGGGAAGGGAGGGAAGGTGCACAGAAACCTCCCTTTCCAAGAGAGGGACAATGTGTCTCACCAGAAAACTCCAGGCCCTGGAGTGAGCGAGAAGAAATGCAACAATTTTGTGTTGTATGGGGACACAAAATGGTCAAACTCTGGATGACCCCATTTTTGAATAGGTCAACGATCACCAAGATCCACAGTTCCCACTCATGCATCCTGGCCTGTGACCTGCTTAGCTTGTCTGCCAAGACAGTTTGAACACCTGGAACATGTACTACTGATAGTTCTAGATTATGGTCCAGGGCCCAATACCAAACTCTCATTGCATCCCTGCATAGCGGATAGGAATGATTCCCCCTGTTTGTTGATGTAATTCATCACAATGATATTGTCTGTCTGTATTAACAGAGGACATGTGGACAAGTGGTTCTGGAAGGCCTGGAGTCCATATGGGACAGCTTTCATTTCTGGACCACTGATATGCAAAGTGCGCTCCATTTGGGTCCACATGCCTTGTTTCTGAAGAGGCCTTTTGTGAGCTCCCCATCCTAACCCTAAAGCATCCATGGTGAGGATCTGAAGAGGGGAGAGAATCAGGAATGGAACCCCCTTGAGCAGGTTGCTGTGTTCCATCCACCACTTGAGCACTTTGCTCAAGGGGACGTGACTAGAACCATCTGTTCTAGGTTATCCATCAACTGATCCCACTGCACTCATGGTTCACTGGTGAATCCGCACGTGCAGTCTGACCAATGGCACCATAATAATGCCTGTGGTCATGAGTCCCAGAAGGCGTAAAAACATCCTGGCTGAGACATAACGGCTGTCGTGCACTAATTGTGCTTGGGCAATCAGGTGGCCAGCCCAGTCCAAAGACAGAAAAGCCAAGACTGGGCCATATGCAGTACTGCCACTATGTATTGCAGTCACTGACAGGGTGTCAGTGCTGATTTTGGTATGTTGACTGTGACCTCCTGGGCATCAAACAGCTGTCTGGTTTGAGCTAAGATCCACAATAATTGATCCATGGATTGGGCTTTTAATAGCCAATCTTCCAGGTAAGGGAAAACACACAGGCCTTCTCTGCGAAGGGCTGCTACCACCAATGCCAAGCATAGTAAAGACCTGTGGCACAGAAGACAAGCCAAAGGGCAAACTCTGAAATGGAAGTGTTTCCCCGGAAGCAAGAAACTCAGATATTTTATATGAGGTTGCTTGATTTTTATATGTAAGTATGCATCCTTCACATACAGGAAACATATCCAATCCCCTTTTTGCAATAACAGAACGAGATCCTGCAGTGTGACCATCCTGAATTTCTTGTGTTCTGTGAAGAAGTTCAGGTCTCTTGGATCCATAATGGGACACAGGTCTTCTGTCGACTTTGGGACAAGGAAGTATCTGGAATGAAAACCTATGTTCCTCTGTTCTAAAGGTATAGGCTGTATGGTCCATTTTTGGAGCTTTATTCCTCCAGCAACAGGGATATATGCCCTGCAGAATATTTTGACACCACTGGTGGATGATCAGGAGGATTGCCCAGAAGTTCCAGAGCATGCTCCTTTTCTATGATTTCCAGAACTCATGCATCCATAGTCACTTCCTCCATTGATCTAGGTGGAGGGAGAGGTGACCCCCTACAACCGTCCCTGGAGATAAAGGTGGTTGACAGATGTATAACTAGTCAAGCTGAGCTAGCGGGGCTGGCTCCACCACCTCTGGATGCTTTTGAAGGGGCACCTGGGTAGCTTTATTTTATTTATTTATGTTAAAAAAAGTTTCCCAGGAAAGGTACACTGAGCTATATAGCTCCTTTCCAGATATGTCCTGGGGAAAAGGGAAGAGGGGTACAATATAGCTTTGAATGCAGAAACAGATACAATAAACATCCAACTAAGTCGGTACAATAACAAGATTTAGGAACATGGAACATTTTGTGGGTTAACAGGGCAGTACTTGCACACAAGAATAACAATGAACATAAATGCATGTTACATATATACATACGTTAATATTTTTTTATTTATACAGTTCCAGTTAAACATGCATGCAGTTGTGCTCAGATACCCAATCATAGATTTGCCAACAGATCTAGACAGGGTATATTACTAATATCAACATTAGGGAGAAGTGAGGAATCACATTAAAAAGGTGGAAAGGGAGAGGGGAGGATAGACAGGTGAGCCTACACCCCCCTGGGATGTGAACTGCGTGGGGGGGGCATTGACAGATGAAAAAGAGAGAGGAGGCAAAAAAGCAGAGTAGAAGGGACACCCCTGATGAGCACATAAGAGATGGTTTAGTTTGGGTACAGGATAAGAGAGTGGTGTAGGGATGTGAAGGGTGGAGGGAGAGCAACAAGAAATAAATGAGAGAAATAATAAAGGGAAAAGGGGAGGGAGGGGAGGCAAGGATTATCCAGAGGAGAGAAACCAAAATGCATGAATACTACTCGATGGAAAAAAAAAACCTGCTAGTGCTTAAGGCTGTTGGCATACAAGGGGAGGAGGGAAGTTAAGCAGTGAAAAATGACAAAAGAGGTAGAGGCTGAAAGGATAGTCATGTGCAATTGCAGGAGGGGAAGATATAGTACTGAAGAAGACGGGATAAAGAACGAGAGGAAGAGGCAGAGTGAATATCCAAGGTGAGGGAGTTCCAGATGCTTGGGATGCAGTGGAAGACCTGGAAGGGAGAGCAAGGGTCCAACAGGGGAGTTGCAGAGTGAGTAGGAGGGATAAAAAGAGGAGAGTAAATATAAGACAGGGAGCCAAGCAAGAACTTGCCAATTAGAGGGGCGCTATGGGCAAGGTGTCTGTCCCCGAAGAGGGGAAGGAGAGAGAAGAGCAAAAGGTCACAGTGGTGTGTATGTGGTGGACAAGCAAGAGCAAAATGGCAGAAGAAGTTGAAAAGTGTGTCTAGTATGGTAAGGGTGGTTTTGGGAGCAATGCCATAGACTATATCTTCAAAGTCAAAGATAGGGAGGATCATCTTCCGGACGATCTCTTGGAGAGCTTGTAGAGGAAGGCAGCTGTGGTGTCTATACAGAGCACTCAGTTTGGAAAGTAGCTTTTCATGGATATTGTCCACATGACCAGCAAAGTCAAGGCTCCTGTCAAGCCAGAGCTCAAGGTATGTAACGGAAGGGACATCTTCTAGTGTGGAACCACTGAGAGTATGAAAGGTAGGTGTGGCTGTTAGCCTAGTCAGCTTTTGTCTGGTGCCAAAGATCATAGGGACTGTCTTTTTTGCATTTAGAGATAGTTTATTAGTGCAAAACCAGTACCAGACATTGTTGAAATCTAGTTGGAAACTGGACACCACATCCGAGGTGAAAGTACCAAAGGCATAAAAAACGGTATAATCCGTGTACATGTGGATGTTTGCAGTTGAACAAGCAGCAAGAAGGTCATTTAGGAATATAGAAAAGAGTAGCGGTCCCAGAACAGAACCTTGAGGAACGCTTGTATTTATGAGGAAAGATGAGGAGATGGAGTTGCCAATCCTGACAGCCTGGGACCTTTCCATGAGATAGGAATGGAACCGATGGGTGGTGGTCTCAGAGAGCCCAGCTGCTGCCAGCTTATTGAGAAGCAGGGAGTGGGCAACTGTGTCAAAAACTTTGGCCAGATCAACAAAAATAGCAGAGGTGATGCATCCCAGAAACATGCCAGAGAGAATGGCATCAATGAGTTGAGGAAGTGAGGTAGTGGTGGAATGGGCTTTATGAAAGCCAGACTGGAAGGGGGTGAAGAAAGAGGAGGAATCAAGGAATGGAGACAGTTGAGCCAGAGCCAAGTGCTCTTGGAGTTTAGCTAGGAATGGGAGAAGAGATATTGGATGATAATTGCCAGGGTTAGAGGAGTCACACTCTTGGGAGTAGTGTAGTGCTGGGACTGGCAAGTCCCCAGCTCTTTTGACCCCTGTCCTGCTGTCTGTAGGTTGGGCACTGCACCCGACACCAGCTGGGCAAAAATCACCTCTGCTCCTATCACTGAGCTGGGTATGGTACAGGGAGTGGACTGATTTCAAGGTTCTGCCAGACGGCTAAAGTTCTTTTAAAACCTCTTCCACCTCCTGGTGAAACAACTTCAGCCCTATGAATGGTGCATTAAGAAGTGCTTGTTGCACATCAGTGGTAAAGCCTGCAACTCTGAGCAAGAATATTGCTTAGGACAGATGCCAGAGGCTGCAGCACTGGCAGGAGCATCAGAAACATCATAGGCTGTGTGGAGCAAATATTTGCCCACATCAGCACCAGCAGCCAGAGTTTTCATTTACTCCTGTTTTAGAGAGCCCTCAGGCAAGGCCTGTGCTGCAGCCTTAGCCTTCCTCCAGAGGGTGTTCGGATACTACATCTTGATGATTTGGTAGTTGATACAGAGGCCCAATGAGGCAGAGGCATCTGTAAGCTTGCCTAGAACACCTAACCTCCTAGATTCTTTGTCAGGAGGAAGAAGGTACTACAGGTGTTTACGTGCCCTGGACCTGTCATGGGCAACAGTGATGACCACCAAGTCAGTCTCAAACTGTGTAAGAAAAAAAGGCTTCCCAGAAGAGGCAGAATACATTTTATCTGTCTTTCTGGGTACAGCTGGTATATTGTTTGGTCTGTACCAAGCTGCATAAGTGGCATCCTCTAAGGGTGGAAGCAGAGGAGGAACCACAATAGAGGGACATTCTGGCAGCTTCAGAAACTCCATCAGGTTATTTTTAGTAGTATCCTGCTCTTTTAAAGCAAAGCACATGGCAGCTTGCATCGGTTGCATCACGAAAAAAATGAGGGATCCTCTGGAGGTGACCTTGGTGTGTTCGCAAGAGTCCTCACTACAGCGAGAGACTGTAGAGCTGGTGCCATGTTCAGGTTGATGGTCAAAGGGGGAAGGGCAGTCTGCGTCACCACAAGAGCAGACAACGTTGAAGCAGAGGTCGTATCTGAGAGCACAGAGGCAACCTGGAGTGAGCTGGGAAAGTCTTCTCCTTGTCCCGGTGCTTGTGACTCCCTGAAGACTTCTCCCGGGATTTCGACGATCACGATTCCATCGATGGAGCTGGTGATGCAGATTATTTCTTGGAGCTGCTTCTCCATTCTGGCTATAGTCTTTTGGAGCAAAGATTTCTCCAAAGCCCCCTTTCTGCATTGCTTGGTTGTGGAATTAATCCCGCTGGCAGATTTTGCAGGTTTTCATCTTGTGGTCTAGGCCTAGGCAGCAGACACAAACTTCATGGGAATGTCTGGTGTAGATTTTTTCTCTGTACTCACAGCACTGGAAAAGTTCTTTTTGTAACTTTATGTCTATTGGTTTTCATACAAATACAGAATAGCTACCATATTACATGGAATAATACAGCATTACATTTCAGTTGTACAACTCTTTAAAGTACCGGAAAAGTGGTCCCGCATGCACATTAAATACAGAATATATTCCTTTAATTGAGTCTGGACAACCAGATATTCGAAGAATACAAATATTATAGCTGGATAATATTGTAGGAGTGAACACACTCACTTAATCTGTGCCTTGCAGGATATTTACCAATATTTCCGCTCCTAGCAGGATACTAAAATATGTATATGGAGGGCAGAACATCTTAATAAGGGATAGTATAATTGTGTTAAATTACACCAGACAGCCTTGGCTCAATTAAGTTGCTTCGCACCCCTACCGTTAAGGTCAAACTTGTTGACTGGTAGGGAGACATAAAATAATTTAGGATTGTAGATTACAGCTCACAAATTGAGTGGGGTATTTCCCCCAAACTATAACAAATCCCCTTAGAAGCAGGAGTTTATTCCTCAGAGTTTTGAAGTTTAACAACCAACATGGCTAATGCTAAAACAGTGGTAACTAAAGGAGGGGCTACAGGTAAAAAAGGAGAAAAAAAATATAATACTGTGGATCCCTCAAAATCTCAACCATAGGAAGTCTGAGTTCCCACTTCAATCCCACCTCTGGGGTATAAAGCTGAGTCCATTAGAAAGACTCACTAGGCTCAGTCATTACTATTGTTTTCCTGGTCAGAGTCCCCCTCTTCAGCCGAAGCCATCTGGGCTGTAATGAGCTTAGAAGCAAAGGCCACTGCCGCATCTGGGTCTGATAATATGAGTCTTACTGGCGTGGCGAACCTGAAGTCTTGCAGGAAACACCAACTGAGCTGCAAATCCGTTTTCAAGGAGCTGTTTTTTCGTAAGCTGGAGTGCCTTCTTCCGATTCTGCGACAGGGATGAGATGTCTGGAAAAAATGCAACTTTACTGCCCTCCCATACCATATCACCTCTCTGCCTGGCATTTCTGAGTAGAGGAATCTGTGCCTCAGGGCTCGAGAGTGTGATAATAGCGGTTAACAGTCAAGCATTCCCAGGGTCCTTCGATCTTGACCGCATAGGAGTTGCAAAAACCTTGATTACTGTGACCCCAGAACCCTCAGGTAATAAGGCCAGATCAATAAAAATGATTCTGGAGACTGCTGTAAGAATTTCAGTAGCACTGGCAAATCTGGGAGGAAAGCCTATAATACGCATGTTAGGCTGTCACTGCACATTCTCCAAGGCCTTTACCTTAGCCCTGAGAAAAGTAAAGTCTTTCACAAACATTGCATTTCTTTTCTGCCGCCGCTCGCCTTCTGCCTGGAGTTCATCGATGCCAGAAACATTTGAATGTACCTTAGTGTCTAGTTCGGTGAGACGAGCTTCCACTGCTGCCATACTGTAGTTCGTCTCTTCCCCTGTCACTTGTATTTTCTGAAGCATAGCCATCAGTTGGGGGTTCAGGGCTTTGCTTGCTGATGTGGTGGGTAATCCAGTTCCAGTTTCTCTTGGACCTTTCGGTGAGGAGAGAAACACATCTAGCTTTGGCAATTCTTGCCTATTGTCTTTCTTAGGGCTCATGTCTCTGTCTCCAGCCTTTCCCACACAGCCCGAAGTGTTCAGAAACTTTCACAATATCCGAATATCGCTATAAGTTAGTAAAAGAAGCCAATTCAGGAGCCTAAAAACAAGCTGCCGCCATGCTGGGTGCTCCACAGCGCCCCCAGCACTGGAAAAGTTTTGATAGTTCCTTCGATGACATGCAGGTCATCGAAAATGACTATAAAGAAAAAAATAAGTAAAAGTGGTAACTTTTTGCTATGTAAAAGAAATAAAATGGTGGCTATGAGCAGCAACGTTTCTAACGGCAGTCATACAAGTCTGATTGCTGGTGAGAAAAGAACTGAGGAGAGGAGGGGTCACCTACATTTATCTATACGCTGATGCCTGATGTTGTCATGGGCAGCCCCTGGCTGACTGCTTGCAAAAGTGCCTGGTGGCTATAAGTTCCAAAGGTGTGGCCTGATAAAACACAGAAACATAGAAAGTGATGGCAGATAAGGACTGTGTGGCCCACCTAGTCTGCCCCTTTTTCCTACCTAATGCAATACCGCAGACCCTAGTTAATCTGTGGCTTACTCTCTCTTCCCTATTGCAAAAGTACTCATGTCTGTTCCATGCATTCTTGAATTCCCCTACTGTTTTTGCCCCTACCACCTTCGCAGGGAGGCAGTTCCAAGCATCCACTACTATTTCTGTGAAAAAGTACTTCCTAACGTTGCCCCTGACCATACCCCCATCTAACCTCATATCATGCCCCCTTGTTCCTGTGCACCTTCTTTTCTGAAAGATGCTGCTCTCCTGTACCTTGTTTATACCACTGGGGTACTTGATGATGAAAGAGATATCCTCGAAGAAGATCTAAATAATAGCCAATTAAAAGTACCTACAACACCCTATTTGCACCAGGCAGTGGCAGGGACACCTAGATTCTCAAAGGTTAAAACTGTAGTGCAACTCTGGCAATCCTATCACCCCTTTTAAACCACAGGCACAGAGAGACAGGAGGGAAGCTGCCTGTAGAAACACCCACAGCTCCCTCTATGTAACCGAAACCATTCTCCTTTAAAGAAAAAGAAAAACAAAACAACAACAGAAAAAAAAATGACAAAAATGATGTTGCAAGGGTCGTGGCGAAAAGCTGTAACTTGAAGCTGCAAGCCCCATCACTGTCACAGTAAAGATAGAGGAACTGGCAACCTCAGAACACAGAGGCCACCAACATTCTAAGCTTCAGTCACAGCTTTTACTTGCCAAATTGAATAAACATATAAAAACAAAAAAACAAACAAAAAAAACTATGGCTTTACCAGTCATGGACCGTTTTATATGGCAAGAAATATGTGTAACATACAAGTTGACACTATGCAAGTAATCTTTGATTTGCACAGTTGGCACTGATGAGCTCTTGTATTGTTTTGTGCTGTAAGTCTTGTGTTTTTATGTTTGTGTAGTTTTCAAAACTGAATAAAAATATTTAAAGGAAAACTCTCTAAATCCACATCCCCCCAACCCTGAAAGTCTTAACCCCTCCTATCCAACTTTTATTTAGAAAGTACATTTTTCTCATGCTGCTACTTACTTATTTTTTATTTTGAAAAGTCCAGTAACTTGGGAATATGAGGGATCAGTTTCCATTTATTGTAAAGGTACATGCATCATGCACTTTGTATTGAAGTGCATGGTGCGCCGACGCACCTTTACAGTAAATGGAGTCCCCAGCATCCACCATATTCCTGGTTCACAAACTTTTAAAATAAAAATAAAGTAAGTAGCAGTGTGAGAAAAATGTGCTTTTCTAAATAAAAAGCCGGATTGGGGGGTTAGCCTTTCGGGGGCAGGGGGGCCATGGATTTAGAGAGTTTTCCTTTAAACCAAAAAAAATATATATATAGCTGTGCCAGTGGTCCCTAGTTATGGTGCATTACTACCCTCATCTGAAAAATCCCACTGAGAATGTGGAGCAACACAGAAATTTTCTTCAGTACAAACTGTTGCTTTAATCTCCTGGAAGCATCTTCCTCACAACCTTGACAGCATCATTTCTATCAATCTGAGACAGAATGATAACGAATTCTTGGACTGTAGAATCAGGGTTCTTGGACACAACGTTCTCCAGCACGGATTTCAGTGGGCTGGAATGATCCCGCATGGAGTAGGCATAGGTGATCCAGTTGGCGGTCAGACCGTATTTGGCTGCAATGTGTCTGGTATTCCTCTTGTTTTTGACATCAGGGTCCAGCAATATAATAAGCTCTTCTAGGACATCAATGTTGTCCAGGACTTTCCTCAGTGGGGCTGTTTCCTGACCTGAGTGATGACATATATATATATATATATATATATATATATATATATATATATATATATAAAATGAAATGGAAAAGATAAGCCCATTGCACCATGTAATATATCAAGTTTGTAACATATTGTTTTTCTAAAGGACTGCTGTAGCTTTATTATTTGTGTATTGTTCATAGTCTAAATGTTCATTGTGCATCACTGTGTGCTGTCTGTGGCTACCCTGGGACCATAATAAAACCAAGATGTCACATCCCACAGGTCTATCCCACCTGATGAGACTTCTGAGGAAGAAATAAATTAAAGACATGTATTAGGTTAATTGCAATCACATAGTCATGCATTATTCCAACACAAAGGCACAGATAAGAAATTTCGTAGAACTTGTCTGTTTGGCACCAGAGAATTTGCCCTTGCTATAAATTAATCCTTTTTATGCAGAGTGCACAGTACTCAAGAAGGCTTGGATCACTACAAATATCCTTATATCATGATGTCCTTAATACTGTATTTAGTGCTCTGAACCTTCTTGCTTGGTTTTAAAAATAACAAGATTTGTTTGGTGTCAACAAGGCTGACCTTTTTTTTTACGCTTCGCTATGCCATGAATCATATTTTGGGAGAGCAGCACACTTTGAGGTGTGCTCTCTCCCATCCAATGCACTGCCCCTTGAGCAGGCGTGGTGGTCCTGCACCAATGGGTGCAGGAGCTCTGTATGACAGCAGTGTTCCTCTGCTTCAAAGGAAAACACCGCTGCCATACTGAGCACTGCCGCCGTCCCCCTCGCGCATCGCTCCCCAGCGTGCATCACACCGCCCCACAAAGCTTTGGTGCCACGCTGGGAGCTCACCCCAGCCTGGCAAACTGTTTGCTGACGGGTGCCCAATCCCGTCGGCTCCATAGCCCAAGCCATCCTGCTACCACACTGGAGCCCACCTCAGCGTGGCAGCGTTCGCTTTGTTGCCGGCCAGGGTGCCCAATCCCCGTCCGGCTCTTTGGCGCCTCGTAGTTTGCCAACGGGGTGCCTAATCCCCGCCAGCTCCTCGGTGCCCCTGAGCCATCTTCTGCCACGCTGGGAGCCTATCCCAGTGTGGCAAACGTCCCATCGCTGTCGCTTTTTTTAACCTGTAAAATAAAACGGTCCCATGGCGCTGTCCTCCCAGCCCTCCCACAACCTGCACCCACCCACTGTGCACCCAGCCTCCCACACCCCTCACCCCATACTTACCTCCGGACTCTGGCGCGACGATCTTCGTGGACCGGGAACACATCTGCACTCTTCAAAGGCGCACTGCGAACTGAGGAAATGCCGTAAGCTGTATAATGGGCTAGATAGGGGTTTCAACTTATTGGATATCTCAGTCATTTTTAGGAATTTTCATCAGTTTAACATGGGGTTTGGACCCCTTCTCATGAACGATAAACACTGGCATTATTCGTCTCGGCGTGATTTCGCAGGGCACCGCGCAGTCACTGCATGAAATCACCCTTTGGCCCGAATAATGCCATGACAGTGACATCATTCATGAGAAGGGTCCCAAAACCCCATGTTGAAAATTTGCGAAAAATTCCAAAATGACTGTTTTCGAGAGTGCATTGCGCAGTTCAAACGCAGGCTCATAAGTTCGCGAATTTTCAATATTTTCACTCCAGATTTTCAACATTGCCATTTTATCACACCTTCTTATGAGTTGTGCAGCTCTCATTTTTCACATCTCACCCAAAACGTGTTTCCGACTATGTAGCGCACAATGGCGCAGTTGGTGTGCGAAATCAATGTATGGGACACATTAAGAAAATCACAGTGACACTGATCATGAGCAGAGGTCTTAAAATGGCTGTGTTGAAAATTTGGTGAAAAATTCACAAAATGACTGTTTCCGCAGTGCAAATTCTGCGCGGTTCCTACGCTGCGCTCGTGAGGTTTGTGAATTTTCAATATTTGCACTCCAGATTTTCAACATTGCCATTTTACCACACCTCCTTATGAGCAGTACAGCTGTCATCTTTCACATCCTGCCCAAAACGTGTTTCTGCCCATGTAGTGCACAATGGCGCAGTCGGTGTGCGAAATCAATGTATGGGACACATTAAGAAAATCACAGTGACACTGATCATGAGCAGAGGTCTTAAAATGGCTGTGTTGAAAATTTGGTGACAGAATTCCTAGAAATGACTGTTTTACGAGTGTTCATTGCGCAGTTCCTATGCACGCTCGTAAGTTTGCGAATTTTCAATAGTTGCACTCCACATTTTCAACATTGCCATTTTACCACACCTCCTTATGAGCACTGCAGCTGTCATTTTTCACATCTTGCCCAAAACGTGTTTCCGCCCATGTAGCGCACAATGGCACAGTCGCTGTGCGAACTCAGTGTATGGGACACATTAAGAGAATCACAGTGTCACTGTTCATGAGCAGAGATCTTAAAATGGCTATGTTGAAAATTTGGTGAACAAACTCCCAAAAATAACTGTTTTATGAGCGTGTGTTGTGCAGTTCCTATGCACGCTCGTAAGTTTGCAAACTTTCAATATTTTCACTCCAGATTTTCAACATTGCCATTTTACCACACCTCCTTATGAGCAGTACAGCTGTAATTTTTCACATCCTGCCCAAAACGTGTTTCCGCCCATGTAGTGCACAATGGTGCAGTCGGTGTGCAAAATCAACGTATGGCAATGTGTGGCAATGGCTGTGTGAACTCAGTGTATGGGACACATTAAGAAAATCACAGTGTCACTGTTCATTAGCAGAGGTTTTAAAATGCCAGTGTTGACAATTTGGTGAAAAAATTCCTAACAATGACTGTTTTACGAGCGTGCATTGCACAGTTCCCACGCACGCTCCTAGGTTTGCTAATTTTCAATATTTCCACTCCAGATTTTCAACATTGCCATTTTACCACACTTCCTTATGAGCAGTACAGCTGTCATTTTTCATATCCTGCCCTAAATGTGTTTCCGCCTATGTAGCGCACAATGGGGCTAACAAAAAGGTCATGCTGACAATTTATTGTCCAAATACCAGCAATCGCACAGGGCATTAGGGTAAAGCACCATACATGCCAAACACCACTGCACATACCTGCAAGTGAACGTTCGGCATTGACAAATGCTTGTTTTATGTTGTTATCTATGTTTATTTTGTAGCAGGACTTACTGTCTGTTATAATTGCAGTTATATGAGAACCACATCCAAGATCAGTTTTATAGATTTTGTTTTTTTGTAGGCAGTGCCCACAGTGAGGATTTTGATGCACATGCACTTGCACTGCTTTTCAGTAATGCTCCTTACGCTGTACACAGTAGTTCACATCCACCTGACACCAGGCAATTAGTTTCATTCTCAGCACCAAACTCACTTATAGTCCCTTTCCATAACACCTTTTATTTTTATTCCCTGATGATTCAGGTTGGGCACCGGACACATCAGGCAGTTGGGGAGGAGAGACCCATATTTGTTTTATTTCTTGATGGTCCAGATTGGGCACCTGACCTGTCAGATAGTTTGGGGTCAGGAGCCAGATTTTTGTAATTTACTGATGGACGGGGTTGAGCTTGGGATTTGTTGGGTTGTTGAGGGGAGGGGGATAGACTTTTTTCTCCCTTGATATTCCTGGTGTGGCCCTGCACTCATTAGTTAGTTGGGCGGAGGAGGAGAAGAGACAGATTTTTATGTTTGCTTGCGCGCATGCACAAGAAACATTATGTGACAGCTTAGGAGAGAAGTGAGTTGTGGAGGCACGGCACTGTAGCAGCCAAGGGAGGCTCAGCATTTGGGGGCTTGGCAGTGGTGGGCCAATGGAGGCACAGTGTGCTGATGGCACTGGCTTCCAAAAGTTGCACCAAGTTGCAACGTTTTCACTGCAGCAATCAGGGGCCACCTCGTCATTGCAGTGTCAGTGATTCCGCTGCAATGAGGGAGCAACTGGTCATTGCTGGGCGGAACTTGCTGACTGTAATATTGTTTGTGAACATGGTGAGCAGCTTGCCGCCTGTTCACAAACAATATTAAAGTTGACCGAGCCAAGGGGGTGGCCAGTCCTCCTCGGCAGCATGTGCACAACAGTGTTTTTGCCGACGGGGGCCCCAATCCCCATTGGCTTCAGTCCCCCTCCAGTTTAAAGTTGCAGATGGGGGAGCCCACTACCCATTGGCATCATGTCCCACCTCCCAGTTTGATTTGCTGATGGGGGAGCCCACTCCCCGTCGGCATAATGCTCCCCCCCTGAAAGACAAAGTAAATTTGTGCTGAGGGGGTGCCCAATCCCCCTCGGCTCTTTGGGACCCCCGCTTTTGTGCTGATGGGGGTGCCCAATTCCCCATCAGCTACACCCCCCAGAAACATTCAGGTGGCACACTGGGAGCCCATCCAGCATGCCCAATGCCCCTGTAATGGAAAAACTGTCCTGTGATGGTTTTTAATTTTTTTTAAACCTGTAAAAAAAAAACTGTCCCTTAGTCTCCTGCCCCCTCACGCCCACCTGCCTCCCATCCCCCTCACCCCATGCACGTACCTCCAGAGCCCAAGCCTAATGATTTTCGTGACCAGGAACTCGCCTGCACTCTTCAAAGCCGACTGCGAACTAAGGAAATGCTGGTAAGCTATATAATGGCATAAATAGGGTGTTTTCAATTATTTTACATATCTCAGGCATTTTTTTGAATTTTGGCACCAAATTTTCAACATGGGGTTTTTGGGACCCCTCCTCATGAATTCAGTCACTGTCATGATGTTAATTGGCCCCAAAAGGTGATTTTGCGGTCACTGCGCGGAATCACCTTTTGGGACTCGATCTGAAACTGTCAGTGCCAGTGTTCTGGGAGGGCTCTCAAAAAGTGTATGTTGCAAATTTGGTTGAAAAATATCCAAAAAATGAATGTTTTAAGAGCGTTCATTGCGCAGTTGCCACGCATACTCTTAACTTTGCGAATTTGCAATGTTTTCAGTCCAGATTTTCAACATTGCCATTTTTGCACACTCCTTACGAACAGTACAGCTGTCATTTTTCACATCCTGGCCGAAATGTGTTTTAGCACTTCTGGCACAGAATAGCATGGTAGTTGTGGGACAGCACTGTTCGGGACACATTATGAAAATCACAGTGACCCTGTTCATTAACTGAGGTCCTAAAATGCCTATGTTCAAAATATGATGACAAAAGTCCATAAAACGACTGTTACAAACGTGCGTTATGCAGTTTCCATGCAGGCTCGTAGCTTGGCACATTTGCAATATGTGCACTCCAGATTTACAACATTGCCATTTTTCAGCACCTCCTTATGAACAGTACAGCTGTCAATTTTCACATCCTGGCCGAAATGTGTTTCCGCACTTTGACACATTACAAAAATGTCAGTGACACTGTTCATTAGCAGAGGTCCTAAAATGCCTATGTTGAAAATTTGGTGATGAAAGCCCTTAAAATGACTGTGTTACGAGTGTGCATTACGCAGTTTCCACGCACGCTCATAACTTCGCACATTTGTAATATTTTCATTCCACATTTTCAACATTGCCATTTTTCCACACCTCCTTATGAACAGTACAGCAGTCATTTTTCACATGCTGGCCGAAATGTGTTTTTGCACTTCCAGCGCACAATACCGTGGTTGCTGTGGGAAATCAGTGTTCAGGACACATTAAGAAAATCACAGTGACACTGTCCATGAGCACAGGGAGCGTGCATTGCGCAGTTTCCATGTATGCTCAGAAATGCGAACACGTGTAATATTCCCACCTACACATTTTCAGTATTGCCATCTCTTCACACCTCCCTATGGATGGTACAGCTGTAATTTTTCACATCCTGCCCAACCTGTGTTTTCATACATGTGGTGCAGAATGGCACTGTCGCTCTTGGAACTCAGTGTTCAGGACACATTGACAAAATCACACTGCCACACTTCATGAGAAGAGGCCCCAAATGCTTTCATGAGGTGGGGTCACAAAAGACCATATTGACAATTTGATTTGTAAATACCAACAAATGCTTGAGGCGTTAGCGTTTCTACCCATAACGTCCTACCCTGTACAGATGGACAGCTATCAGGATGTGCCTTTGGATTGCCTACTGTACTGCTCATGCCATCCCACCCACACCCCCAAGCCACTGACAGACATCAAGGTGTGCCTTGGACTCTTTGGCCCCAGACTTCACCCCATTCTCCTATGCTGCACCCATTTCAGTGTATGTCCTTATGGAATGGGGTGACTGTAAAGCTGAAAACCCTAAGGCACACCTCAACTTGTGTCGGTGTCTGCAGAATGGGGGAGGTGACATTGCATGAACCTCATGGGCGATGACTCAAACACTTACCCCAATGCCTGTCCATCTCTACAGGATGGAGGTGGGGTTGGCATGAACTTCAATCCTTCACTGCCATTCCTATTCTGCATCTCTCTAACTCCTGCATTTCCAATGCTAATACCAGCAAGCAAACATTCGGCATTGACAAATGCTTGTTTTATTCTCTAACAGCTGCTGTTTGGCACTGAACCCACTGGGTAGTTGGGGAGGGTCTAGATTCTTTAATTTCTTGTTGAGTTGTGCACTGGACCCATCAGGTAGTTTGCAGAAAGGGAACAGATTTTACCTTATTACCTGATGGGCTAGGTTTGGCACTGGTCCATTCTGCTGCTCTGTAGGCTAGGTTGGAGTGTGCATGGCAGAGTGATCCCTATGTGCATAAAGGAAAGAGTGCAGCACTGAGGCCAAGCTTTGACAGAAGGAAAAAGTGTGAGAGAGAGAGAGAAAGAGACAGAGTGTTGGGTGGTCAAGCCGGGATCACTAACACTTGGGGTTATAGCCTTGAAAGTATACGTCATCAGTCCCCCTCAGTCCAGTCTCCCATGCTAGTACACTGCAGTCCGGGGGGAGGCAAAGATGGCTTAATACATGGGTAGCAACAGCCAAAATGTCTCACATGCTGCGTTTGAGCCCCTCACTGTAACCTGAGTGGATGGGCATGGGAAAAGCAGTAATCTTCATTGAGGATAGCCCCTCCATTAGGTCACATCTTTGGAAATGTAAGCCATCGGTGTTAGGACCACCATGAAATGTTTGCTAGTTAAGGGCCACACACGATATGTAACATTGGTGTGTATAAAATGTGAGTGGTGCCATCACTCCTCAGTTCTTTCTCTCACAGTTGACTGCTTGTCGGACCTGGAGAGGAAACAATGCTGTCGCTTACTCAACAATATTTTCTAAACTTTGTTTAACTTACTTTACACATCATAATTTTATGCTGCCATTGTAAGAACCTTTGTTTAGGTTTTGTACCTGTGGTTACAACAAGATCTACAATGATGATACTCACATAGTTTGTGTTTGCCACAAGGAGATACCAAAAGAAGGCTTTTGAAACCTCCATTACCATCGAGGTTATGGAAGCTTTTGCCAAGGACACAGAATTCCAAGCCGGCTTCTCTTTCTCTCTCTCACTTAGTGGCCATTACTGGGAAGACTCATCTGTGTTGGCAACTCTTTTGATAATGCGGTTATCGAGGTTGAAGGGCAAAGACAAGGAAAAGTCATCAAAGTCCTCCTCTTCCAGCTAGCACCACAGGCATGAGGACAAGACTCCTGCTTCATTAGTGAGATTGAGATCTTCATTACAGGAGGACAAATCCTCAATGCTGTCTGCCTTGGTGGTGACAATGACAGCCCCTCCCCCCACTGACTGTCAGTGAGACAGATGCCAAAGTTAGGGTCTGGCTCTGGCTCTTGCACTGCTATGGACGGTTTGTGCCTCCATAGTTGGGTTCTAACCACTCAACTTTGGTAGCCCCAGGCCTTTCCAGGGTGTCATCAACTCCCAGATCATGCTAGTGATGCTCTCTGAACTGTTTCACTGACTGTTGCTGTTACTTTTGCCCATGATAACAGCTATCCTGTCGAGGGAGCCAACCCCATGGGCACCATCAGCACTGACAGGATCCTGAAGCACGCCTGCTTACAGTATTCCTCCCTCTCAGCTGTGACAACATTGCCAGCTCCAGCTCCACCCCCCCTGTTGTCATTCCAGTTGATGAAAAGGAGCATAATCTTGATCTCCTTAATATGGAGGAGGATTTAGAGGATTAGGACAGGGAACAAGAACTCTTTGAAGCTGCTTTACCATCCAGTTCCACCCTTTCCTCTTGCACTGAGGACTCTGTGGTTTACATACCCAGAGCTCCTTTTGAGGATGCTTCTTTTCAGGCATTGATGCTGAGGAGCAACACTCAACCAAGAGGAATATGTTGGAGTTTTTGGAGGTCCCTACTACATCCATTACCATACCTCCTATATATCCTGCCTTGAAGGATGCTACCTTCTCTACCTGGCACACACCCAATACCTTGCCTGATTCTGTGGTTGTTATGGATGCTCATGATCGTTCTAGGGTTCCTAGACATATGAGCTCTCTGCCTCCTGATATAGAATCTACGAGACAGTATGTTACTGGGAGAAGGACTTAAGCATCTGTTTCCTTGGGTCTCAGAGCTGCTAATTACCAGGCTTATATGACTGAATATACAATTATTGTTACCTGTGTCCACAACTCTGTATTTATATATTTCTTTCTTTTGTACCTGTCTATAAACTCTTTGAAAATAGGCACATGCCTAAAGGGTTTTATGTTAAATAAATACCAAACTAAATTAAATATCAGAATAACCTGTGGAAGTCTGCCATGTCCACTATTCAGGCTTTGCCTGATGGTCCTGCCAAGGTTGATTTGCTTAAAGCTGCTTCAGCTGGTATGGGTACTGGTAACCAACTGTTGCATTCTGAGTGTGATGCATTTGATGCTTTGGCTATGGCTGTTGCATCTGGCATATGCATTTGGAGATACCCATGACTTAATGTGGCTAGGTTTGTCACTGATGTACAAAAATCTGTGATGAAATCCCTTTTTAGGGCTCCAGACTGTTTGTTGGTGATGTTGAGAATATTCTGCATGAGCTTCAAACCTCTGTTAAGTCCCTGACCACTCAACAAGCTTGAGGGCATGGTAGGCACTTTTTTCATAAGCTTACTGCCAGTGGTGGCCATGCCTCCTGTCAGCAGCCCCAATGCTCATAGTAGAGGTCCCCTCCCAGGTTCCCTCCCTCCTGGTGCCCATGCCAAGACACCCAGAGGTATCAGTCCAGGTGCCCCACCTCCCCTGTATCTTCTGATTCCTCACTTCCAACCCCTCCACTGCTACCTCCAGGGGTGCAGGTGGAGAGGTGGATCTCTCTTCATCTTCAAAAGTTGAGATAGATCACGATGTACGAGTGGGTCCTGGAAATAGTACAAAAGGGTCATGCTCTGGAGCTGCTATCTACCCCTCCAGTGCATCCACCAGCTCCTTGTCATTATCCTCCATATCACTTGTCCCATTTGCTGACAGGGGTTCAGTAGCTTATACACAAACATGCTATCAAACCTGTTCCCCCTCAAGAAAGAAGCAAAAGGTTCTAGTCCAGATACTTCCAGTTCCCAAGTGGACAGTGGATCTGTGTCCTGTATTGGACTTGAGAGACCTAAATTTGCTCATCGAATACAAAAGGTTTTGAATGGTATCTCTTCTGGCTCTCATCCCCGTTACAAAAAGGGGGTTGGCTCTGTACCCAAGATATGCAGGACACATACCTTCATATCAAGATTCACAAATACCACAGGCAGTACCTCTGCTTCATGCTGGAGAGCAGCCATTATCAGTTCCGAGTCTTGCCCTTTGACTTGTCCTTGGTGCCACAGATATTTATCAGATGCTTGGCAGTTGTGGCAATGGCCCTCTGGCAAGTCTTTACGTCTTCTTTTATCTGGATGACTGGCTCCTAAAGGCACCATCCAGGGAAATGATTCTGTACACATTATCTAGAACAAGACAATTGTTCGAGGAAGTGGATCTTGTGATGAATTTACCGAAATCCCTACTCATTCCATGTCAGCATCTCTGTTATATTAGTGCATTGCTGGACTAGAGGTATTAGAATGTTGATGATCTCTGTATTCTGAGACACCAGGGAATATCTGTAGCAGTACGGGGATCGGTGTTCAGAGGGCACCCACTAGACACCAGGGACATTCTACACACTTACAGGAATGGGTAATTGGAGGGAAGGGGGTGCCACTGGACACCAGGGCATCCACTGTTTACAGACAAGCAGGGGTCTGGGGGTGGGGGTGGGTGGCTGCAGTGCCACTGCCCACCACCAGGGCTTTGCAGTCCATTAAGTTGAGGTCTGCAAAGGCAGTAACTTTTTCCCATTCGAGTGGCTTTTACCACCTTTGCCAACCTCTGAATTTGCTGCTGCACCTGTATGCAGAGGTGGATCCCCTTATTTGCTTGGGCGTAGCAGTAAATTAGTGCTCAGGTGCTAACAGGTTTTGTTCACACTGTGGGGGTGTCTGAACATAGACCCACCCACAAATCAGGCATAAAACCAGGCTAGCGTGGGAAAACACCCCTTAGCGCCTGGGCTAAGTTTTGAATATCTAGCCCCTGATATCCCCCAGATGTCCCGTAGACTTGGCAATGCTGGAAGACTGCTTTCCAGGGCCTATGCCATTATATTTCCCAGCCTAGCCACATTGCTGTCTGTGTCCCATAACCTTCAGCCTCTTCTGCTCCATGGCAATTGAATATTCCTGTTTACCTTGTACATGCTTACTTCAGCTATGGCGCACATTGCGAAGTATTTTGTTTGTGACCTGATTTTAAAATCTACTGTGTACAAACTAAATAGCAACCAGACTGGTAACCAGAACGATGTCAGTGATCCATCTTATGGCAAATCCTTTGCATGAGTGGCATTGTGCAGCTAAGAGTGATTGCTGTGTTGATGTTGTCCTGAGTGACTACACCAACAAATTTGATAGGATTATCTTAATGTGTAAATTAAGTGAATAAAACAACTGAAAATTCACCCAGCCTTAATTAGAGTGACTTGTTCCTTTCATGTAACAGGGTTCAAAGGGTTAAGACTGGGAAATGGAAACATCGATGGTGTGAAGTTAATAGGGATGTCCTGCAGGTAACCATTATGGAACCCAACACTTTTTTTAATTTTAGTAAATGATTTTCAAGTCCTGAACAACAGTGCTTTGTATGTGGAGGAGACTTTCCTGTACAACAACCATCTCCTGGATCGAACTGCCATGTTGGAGCAAAATTTAGTGAGAGTGCTGGAATGGAAAAACAAGAACAAGAAGCTTATTAAGCATAAAATATAGTTCTGACTGTAAACATTAAGAAGTGGCAAATTGACAGAACCTTCAAAATTGGAAATTTTGGATAGCATCATAGGTATTGTCAGCCAATAGTTTTGAGTGGAGTCTTCCAGAACTGATCAGGTTACTATAAGCCACAAGTTTGTAACATATTCAGACAGAAAGGCCCACCTTCTTGCAGGTGGAACCTGCTTTAAAACAACTTGAAGCTGGGAAGAAAACACAATATTGAACTGGATATCTATAGGAAAGCACAATCTTGCTTAAGTCTGAGGGAGGTGTACCTTACTTTAAATGTTACACTTGTTAGTGCTATTTTAATCAAGGAGGGGTTTACAATACTGCTTATGTACTTGTAGATTAGGGGTGGGATATTCAGAAGGGTTAGCACATGGCGCAACACAGTTACCTCATCTTGCCAACTCACTTTAGTCGCCCCACCACGATATTCAAAAGGAATGTGCCTGGCACAAATCCGTCTGTGATGCATCAATGCATCGCGGCGCAAGTAGGGGGGGCCTGCCCATGCATACTCCGCACATCCCGATATTCAGCCTGGGATGTGTTGAGCCCATGCAGGTGCAAACCCTACTTGCGCTGCACACAGGTGAGCCAAAAAAAAAAGGAGCAACAGCTGGCCACCCACAGGTGATCTGCTGTATTGCAGAGCGCAACACGGCAGCTGTCAGCTGTGGGTGGCCACCTGAGCTCCGGTGGCACCTGCGTGGTAGCGACCCCCCCATGCCCGATCGCAGGCATATGTAGTAATAGGAGAACTTCCTATATCCCTGGTGGTCCAGAGGACCACTTGCAGCCCAATCGCGGGCAGAAGTACATTAATAAAAACCCTCCCATATCCCTGGTGGTCCAGTGGACTGCTCGCAGCCTGATTGCGGGTGTCAGTAATGAAATACGGCAATCCAATCTATCCCTGGTGGTCCAGCGGCACCCCCCTCCCCACCTGCCTGCTGAGCCCCACCATCCTGCTCCCCCACGGCAGCAGAGGGTGGCAGCTCCCCAGCTGCCCCGCCGCCCACCGACTGACTCTGTACGGTAGGGCTGTACGCCCATTGGTCCACAGCATGGGCCAATGGGCATGCAGCCCATACCATACTACACAGACCAGATATGTGATCGGGCTGCGAGCAGTTCACTGGACCACCAGGGACATGGGAGGGTTTTCATTGATGTACTTCTGCCCACGATCGGGTTGCGAGCAGTCCACTGGACCATCAGAGATATGGGAGGGTTTTCATTGATGTACTTCTGCCCGCGATCGGGCTGCGAGTGGTTCACTGGACCACCAGGGATATAGGACATTCATTTACAATCCCTATGCCTGTGATCGGGCAGTGGGGCACTTTGCTACTTGTGCATGGGGCGTCGGTCCCCGATGGCTGCAGCCTGGCAGGGCGCCAGGCGCAAGTCACTGGGCATCGGTGCACCTGCATGCAAATGGAGCCATAATGACATGCAAATGGCCCCATTTGTGCCTTGCATGCAGTACGGCCCCATTTGCATATGCGCACTTTGAATATCGCGGTTGTTGCGCCTAAGCGCAACAGCACTTGCGCAGCGGATCCCCCTGCTCCACTCTGGCCACTTGCGCTGGCACAGTGCCTCTGCGCCATGTACACTGAGGGTGGCCAAGGAGAGATATTCAACACTGCTGTGCCATGGCGCAGCTCCGTTGAATATCACCCTGTCAATGCCCATGCGCATCCCAGTTGCGCTGTGCCCAGGCTTGTGCCACAGCCTGGTGCAGTCTGAATATCCCGCCCTGGGAGTTTAAATTCAGAGGGATTGAAATTCTGCATATTTTTTTCCCTTGTGGACAGCTAGCTTGTTGTTTGCTAGTATTTTGGTGACATTTTGCATCAAACTATTTTTGGTACAGTGAACTATTCACTGGTAGCTGAGGATTTTTCATTGTAAGTCCTGCAGTTTAGTGGAATTCTATATTTGACTGCTTATGTACTTGTAAATTGAGAATTTAAATTCAGAGGGATTGAAAGTCTGCATATTTTCCTTTTTCTCCCTTGTGAACAGCTGGCTTATTGTTTACTAGTATTTTGCATCAAACTATTTTTGGTACAGTGAAGTATTCACTGGTGGCTGAGGATTTTTCATTTTAAGTCCTGCAGTTTAGTGCAGGTTAGTGGAGTTGTGTATTTGACCCAGACAGTGCCTCAGGTGGTTGAAAATGGTTTGCTCTGATTGCCTTCAGAGCACAGACCACCAGGATGTATAAGGCTGGGTCAGGGGAGGATCGCATCACAAGTATTGGCTACAACTGCTTTATTTTTCTCTGAATAAAATTATTTTTTGCAGTGTATATTTTCTGTTAAATTGTTGTGCAGGTTGTCTTGTTGAAAGGAAGGACAGCACTCACCGGGGTGGTGGGTCAGAGCTATATCTGATTATTTCTAGAGGGCATGGGCTTTCCCACCACCCTGCCCTCACCCTGCCCACCCAAGTATGTAATTTCTTTTATACCAGGGGTTCTAACATCACTTCCCCAAAAGGGCAAAGGACATACACCTGTCATATCCTTAACAGCCCAGCACACTGCATAAGGGGTAACTGCATGCATACACTCGCAAACACTAACATAAAAGAGAAAAAAAGAATTAAACAGGAAGGGAGAGAGACATGTGGGGAGTGGTGCAATGCCCTGGCTGTGGGGTGGCAGTCTTCTGGGAGACATTCTGAAGGCTGCACTACTGCCCCATTTGCAGGCACCTCTCTGCTCTGAGGGAGGAGGTGGCTCGTCTCCAGGCTAACCTGACAAGGAGTAGGAAAACCTCCTCCCCTACCCAGGGGCCACCAGAGCTGCAGCCATTGCCTCAGAGGTTGCCAAGAAAGAGGAGAAGTTGGGCCATGTGGGCTCAGGGAGGGTGAGGGTGGTGGAACAGAGGCACATCCCCTCCAGTTGTACCTCTCCACAATTCATATGCCATTCTGGTGAAGTGTGGTTCCTCTATGGAGGCACCCACAGTGGAGACCAAGAAGGATGCTGGGAACCTCCACAAAGGAGACCTACAGGAGGGTGGAATGGGATCCCACAGTGGAAGGAAACAGCTCCTGGTAGGGGACTCAATTGTTTAGGGGGGTAGAACTGAGAGAGAGAGGTAAGGGTGCCTGCCTGGTGGCATGGTTTGGAGGGACAGGAAGCGAATCCTCAGGATCATGGGAGCAGCTGCACGGAAGAAGGAGCTGGATGTAATTGTACACCTAGGGAAAAATGACCTAGCTGGGGATGGGATCAGAGCAGTGCAGGAGGAGTTTGTGGAGTTATGGAGGGTCCTTAGACAAGTAGCATGCATGGAAACCTTCTCAGAGGTGCTGCCTATCTATGGCATGGGTGAGGCTAGGCTACTCTATAGCATGGGATTCAATGAATGGTTGAAAACCTGGTGCAGAGCACAGGGTTTTGGCTTCATTGGGGACTGGGGATTCCATCTGGAGGGATACAGGCCTATACTGGCATGATGGTCAGCATTTGTCTGGGAGGGGAACCAGGATCCTAGGTGATAGGTTTAAATGCTTCATTGGCAAGCTTTTAAACTAGCCAAGGGGGAGGCACTGAAAAGGAGCAGGGAATTCACAGCCTTCCCCCACAAAGCAGGGTAGTTAGCGAGGTAAACACCAAGGTAGAGAGGTTGATAGGGAGGAGAACATGGGTAAATGGAGAGAAAAGCAAAGGCAGTAAGGACAGGGATGGGACTAAAAGGGGTAAGGCCATCAAAAAATGGAGGGCGATGAATATCAATGCCCATAGTCTGCTTAACAAACTTCCTGAACTAGTGGCCTTGATGGAAGAGGGATGTCTGGATATCGTGGCAGTCACAGAAACATGGTTCACAGAGAACCATGACTGGGATGTCAATATACCAGGTTACACAATCTTCAGGAGGGACACAGAGGGTAAAAGAGGGGGAGGAGTAGCTTTCTACATAAGGGAAGGGATGAAAGTCACAGAACTAAAGGGTAAACAGGGAGGAGGGGAGGCACTGTGGGTCGCCTTGGAGACAAGAAATGGCACCACAATCTGCATGAGGGTTGTATACAGACCCCTGTCTCAGGGGGAGGAAATGATCAAGGAAATGATGGAAGGCATCCTTAGAATGGCAGAAAAAGGGGAGATATTGTTGATGGGGAACTGAATATGCCAGATGTTAACTGGTGCACATTTGCTGCAGCCACATCCAAGAGCAGGGTCATTCTCAATGCCCTACAGGGGGCATGCTTCAGACAGCTAGTGCTGGAACCCCACTCGGGAGGGAGCAATCTTAGACCTGGTACTCTCAAAAAGGGATGGAGAGAGGATCTCAGATTTAGAAGTGGGTAGCCATCTGGGAACAAGTGACCACAAAACAGTGTGGTTCACGATAAACACAGCCATAGAGTCAAGCCATACAAAAAGCGAGGGTACTGGACTCTAGGAGGGCTGACTTTGGCAAAATGGGAAAGTGCCTAAGGAATGCACTAGCAAATGGACAGGAAGGAGGGGTGGAGGAACAATGGGGAAGATATCAAAACTGCCATCACAGAGGCAACAAGCCTTTGTGTGAAGCAAATAAACAAAACAAAACAAAGGAAAAAAACACTATGGTTCTCAAAAGAGGTAGTGGGGAAGGTTAGGGAGAAAAAGATAGTATTCAGGAAGTATAATGAATCACAAAAGGAGCAGGACAGAGAACTGTATCAGTTAAAGCAAAAGGAAGTGGGGAAGGCAGTCAGAGCAGCAAAGGCCCAAACTGAACAAAAAATAGCCA
Organism: Neoceratodus forsteri; assembly: GCA_016271365.2. Lineage (NCBI taxonomy): Eukaryota > Metazoa > Chordata > Ceratodontiformes > Ceratodontidae > Neoceratodus > Neoceratodus forsteri. The sequence goes on from CM028138.1 coordinate 125,747,983, forward strand.
ACTCAGTTAAGAAGGAGGCTTAAACCTTTTATAGTACATTAGGGAATGAAGAAAGACCAAGGGAGGGATAGTGCTGCTTAATAAAGGGAGGGGGTGGGCAGAGGGGACTGTGAAAAGGCAGAGATACTGAACAAATATTTTTGCTCAGTATTCACAAAAGAAGAGGAGGGGGAGGTACCTAAACCAGACAATAGAAGTACTCTGGATAGGGGTTCGATATCAGTCCATTCACAGAAGAAAGGGTCCTGAAAGAACTCCTAAAACTGAAGGTGGACAAAGCAATGGGGCCTAACGGGATTCACCCCAGAATTCTAAAATAACTAAGGGGAGAACTAGTGACACCACTGACTACCCTTGTTAACAAATCATGGGAGGATGGGTTGCTACCTGAGGACGGGAGGATGGTGTGATTCCCCTTCACAAAAGTGGGAGCAAGACAGAGGCAGGAAACTACAGACCTGTCAGTTTGACCTCAGTGGCAGGGAAAATGATGGAATCACTTCTTAAAGAAAGAATTGTTGAGTATCTGGAGGCCAGCAGGGCAGAGGACCCAAGGCAACATGGATTCACAGTGGGGAGGTCATGTCAGACGAATCTAATAGATTTATTTGACTGGGGGACCTAAGTAGTAGACCAGGGAGGGGCTGTGGATATGGCCTACCTAGACTTTAGCAAGGCATTTAACACAGTCCCACACAAAAGATTAATAAACAAGTTAGCCAGACTGGGAGTGAGTCCCAGGGTGGCAGCCTGGGTAGAAAATTGAAGAGCGAGAAGTTAGCACTCCCAAAAAATATCAAGGCGAATTCAATATGATGCTTCAATAGCATTTATTTCTGATGCCATGAATCAGGCCACGAGTTCCTGACCTGATTCATGGCATCAGAAATAAACGCTATTAAAGCATCATATTGAATTTGGTTTGATATTTTTTTGGAGTGCTAACTTCTTGCTCTTCTGTTGGACTCTGAGGCTAGCTGCCTACTGTATGAGCACCCCTCCCACCAGTGTTTGCGCTGCTCAATCTCTTGGCCCGTTTGGGTAGAAAATTGGCTGGACAACAGGACACAGAGGGTAATAGTACATGGAGTCCACTCCAAAGAAAGGGGGTTAGTAGCGGGGTACCACAGGGTTCAGTACTGGGACCGATCCTGTTTAATGTCTTCATAGGTGACATTGCTGAGGGGCTGGAAGGAAAAGTATGCCTCTTTGCAGATGACACCAAGATCTGAAACAGGGTTGATACACGGGGGGGTGGTGAAAAGGATGAGAAGGGGACTTGGCAAGGTTGGAGGCATGGTCAAATGTATGGCAGCTTAGATTCAATGCAAAGAAGTGCAAAGTAATGCACGTGGGAAACAAAAACCCAAGGGAAGCGTACACAGTGGGGAGGGGGGGAGATAGTAACAACAACAAAAATTGAAAGGGACCTGGGGGTAGTCATATCAGGTAACCTAAAGGTTGGCAAGCAATGTGAGAAGGCAGTAAGGAGGGCTTGGGAGGTATACTGGGATGCATAGGGAGAGGCATCACCAGTAGAAAACAGGAAGCTGTTATCCCTCTGTACAGACTGTTGGTGAGACCCCATCTGAAGTACTGTGTGCAGTTCTGGAGACCCCATCTCTACAAGGACATGGACAGGATGGAGGCAGTCCAGAGGAGGGCAACTAGAATGGTGCGGGGTTTGCACCAGAAGCCATACAAAGAGAGACGAAAGGAGCCTAATATGTATACCCTTGAGGAAAGGAGGAGAGGGGGACATGATAGAAACATTCAAGTACCTCAAGGGAATCAACAGAGTCCAAGAGGGTAGCATCTTTCAGAAAAAGAGATGTGCAAAAAGAAGGGGGCACAATTTGAAGATGGGGGGGACGGGTCAGGGGCAATGTTAGGAATTTTTTTTTCACAGAGAGGGTGGTGGACACATGGAACTGCCTTCCTGAGGAGGCTGTGGGGTCAAAAACATTGGGAGAATTCAAGAATGCATGGGCCAGACATAAGGCAATTCTAGTGCGGGGAAGGAGGAAGTAGGCTGTTGGTTAACTAGGATCTGCAGCTTATCCAATAGGTAGGAAATAAGCAAACTAGGAGGGGCCAAGCGGTCCTTATCTGCTGTCAAAGTCTGTTTCTAAATGACTTAAGGGTATAGTTACTGAATTTTATATTGGACTGAAATCTGAGTTGGTGTCCCAAAACCAAATATTTAATAAGGAGAGCAAATAAATAGAGACCACATAATGGACTACAGTGGAATAACACATTTATCTCCACTAGTCAGTGGTAAGACCCGTAATTCGTAAGTGGCGAAGCCATGAGTTAGTTATAAAGGTCTTACCACTCGTGTGGAGATAAATGTGTTATTCTATTGCAACCCATTGTGTATTTGATATATACCACACCATTTGTAATATTTTTACTGGTGTTTTACCTTGCTTGCTTTAGCTTAAAACTGCCATTCTTTCCATTGTAAGTTCTCTATCTGGCCCATTGTTCTCTGTGTTCTATTTCCATATTCTAAATGGGAATAATATGTTCTAAAGTAAGTCAATTATGTTCTAAGTGAAATAAATGGTGTTCTAAGTGAAAATAAATATTTATCCCAAAATAACATGATTTATTTACCCAGTATATGCACCACTGGTGTAGTATGTAACAATATTTATATGGCTATGACTTACTGTGTATTGGACTCGGTGGCTCTCAAAAAGTTGTTATGTATGGATGAAAACGTGTGCGTATTCTAAAGATGTTATACTGTATTGGGCTTATCATGTATGGAATTAGGTGACTTTATACAAGCTGTTGTAGGACAGTTTAAACTTCACAGACAGTTGTTGTAGTATCATTGTGATGTCACCGTGACATTACAACAACTTTTCATCTATGAACTGCCCACATGGCTCCTTAGTGCAAAGTTCTGATGGTAGCATGTTAAGTGCGGCTGGATGAAGCCACTCAGCAAAACCGCATTGCGGCTATCTGAAGAGAAGTAAGTTACTTTAGGTAACTGAAGTTTTCCAAAAATTAAAATGCTGCAGTTGTTTTAATTTTATTCCAGTGAGCAGGCATGCATGTAGCAGAGTGGAGCGGGGTTTTTTGGCAGGAGACGAGCTGGTGGCCAACCATGCGCTGAGCACCGTGTAAAAAACATTTTTTTAAACTATATAAAATACTGTATGTACAACCATACACTAACAAGGCTGTGTGACCATCTGAGGGTTGAGATGACGCTGGGACCTCTCGAGCTTGGCTCTCGAGGTCCGTATGATGTCATCTCAACCCCTCGATGGAAACACAGCCTTGTTGTATGTAGTCGCCCATACACTATTCTATGCATTGTGCACATTCTATCATCAAGTGCACCTGTGTACCTGTTGGCACGAACTCCTGCTTGGCGGCTTGCCTTCATTTTCATTGAGTGCTCTCTCTGTACCTGTGGTTGATGCCGCTCACAGCTCCCGCTTGCTAGTTCACTCTACAAAACCATATACTATAAAAAATAAAATATAGGTGACCATTCACAACTCGCCTTGTGTTTCGATCTTTGGACTGACATTACAGCATGGACTTTTCAAGCTTTGCTCTCGAGGTCCATGTTCTGGAATACCTATGAAATCTAGAAACTCAGTATCTTGAACCTTACAAGACTGAGTTCGGGATACTGAATTTCAAAATCCCGAAAGGTACTTAGATGTAATGTGGGGTGAAGCACCCCCCACCCCCCCCCACGATGGGGCTCTGACCACCGCACCGCCGTCACTTAAATAAGCAACTCTGAGGGGGTGCTGACCTTGGAGTAAAGTAAAATATGTTACGGGGGGGGGGTGAAACAGTGCCGGAAAAATTTCTGGTGACCGGGAACAGAACCCACATCTACGAGACCATGCTGGCTGAGCTGTTAAAGACTTAGACCTCCATGCCACGTGAACAGCTTGGCCAGCTTCTGGATTTTTTCTTCCTTGTGGTGCCTGGCTAGGGGTAGGGTAGCGGTTCATCACATCCTCTACTGTACCCCTGTCGGCATCGGCTTCCTTCTTGTTGGGCTTGTCAGTGTCAGGAGACTGAACTCGGTCCTGTGAGTTTCGTGATTCTGAGTTTCAGCCTCTTAAATGTATACCATATGCTGTTATCTCTACCTCTTGATGAAAACACAGGCTTACTACAGGTCGTACTACGGGCAATTCAAGAGCCAGGAGGCCAGAGGCCCATAATGCTCTTATGCTAAGCCAACAAATAATAGGACAGTGACTATCCTGTACTTATTAATTGATCTAATCTGTACTTAAAAATGCTTTTGGTCTTGTTGTACATGGTTACCTATACATTATTCCATATATAATTACTGGCTAGATTTGATTAAAACCAGAAACCAGTACCTAAAATTCTGTTATACACACTGTGTTACACATGAGTTTAAAGAGCTAGTGTGCTGCCTAAAATTAATATTAGTTTTTAAAAGTAGTCAGTTATTACCTTTTATATCTGTGGTGCTTTGTCTTTTCCATTTGGGTAAATAGAAGATTTTTTAATCTGATGCTGGTAAGTGTGATCTGTGGAACAGCACTCTGCCTGGCAAATGACATATCTAGTTCTTTCCCTCCACTACATCATCAGTATTGTGACCTCACTGACGGTGACATCACAGCTGCTTAGGAAGAGCCACTCAGTGTTTGCCAGGTCACAGTATTTGCCAGGTCAATCACCTATAAAGTTACAGTCAGTGAGGTTACAGTTCTGATGATGTATTGGGGGAAATAGAACTAGATGTGTCAGCTGACAGGCAGAGTGTTATTGAACACATCCAGCATAATAACTGTCGCACAGAAAACTTTCTTTTTTTTGTATTATTTATTTATAAGTTTCAAATGTAAAACTTGAAATAACAAGCTTACATAGAAGGATGCATCAATTATATACATTAACAAACCATAGTTTTAGGATACACAAACCACCCTCCATTTAGGTACAACATAGGGGGATGTACCCAGAAAAATCAGACCCTCAAGAGTTAACACTCATAAAATCCAAGGCTTATAACAGCACAGAGCACTATGGGGGCAATCTTACATCATTCAAAATGAGTAACTGCAATATACGCTCAGATTGGCTTCTCGGCCGGTGATGTCCCTGGTAAACTATGCTATAATAAAACTCCATAGCTAAGAATATCCACACAGGTGAATCCATAACAAAGACTAACGTACATTTAGAGCAGGAATTACCCCTAAAGAAGTCAGACACAAAAGCATTTAGGCTGCATTTTAAACAGTAAATAAACAATTTTAACACTATGCACTATCACCCTGCAAACTAATTAAAACAGTCCTTCAGCCCTCTCTCCACATTTCATGCAGTGACTATTTATCTTGATTAGATTTAGGACCGGGTGCAAGAACAGACCATCAAAAGTAGAAAGCCATAATACAAATAAAGGGATATATCATACATTTCAAAGCAGCACCCTATTTCAGTTCACAACTAAAAAAGTTAGAGGAGGGATAGACCAAAAAATGGGATCCCGGCTTACAATAAGGCAGTCTTTACAAGTAAGAACAAAAGGCCAGCCAGTTCCACATAAGCACGGTAGCTGTGCGTGTACTCATGGAAAAAAGGACCACCAGTCTACACTGAAATCATTCTGCCCCTTTGTTTTCTGCCTCCGACGAGGATCTCTCTCCCTCAGCTGATTCGTTTTCGATAAAAGCAGTTAGTTTGGCCACATCAGAGGGCTCATTAAGCAAGTAGGTGCAATCATTCCAGTGGACCTTAAGCCTGGCAGGGAAAAGGAGCTGATGTTGAATTTCATCCGTCGCAACCTAGAGCACACCCTGTCGAATGCCTTCCTTCTTTGCCGTCTAGAAGAGGAGAGACCTAGAAAAAGAGAAATGTCTGCTTCTTCATAATAGAATTGCCTTCTTCCTTTAGCCATGCCCAGTATGTGATCCCAGACCTCCACTCTGTTACACACCACCAAAAAGGTCCCAGGGCCGTGGCACCCTCAGTAGTTCTATGTGGAGTAATCCGATAAGCATTCTCCAGGGCAAGTGCAGGATCCTTCTTGGACATCCCTAGATATTGCGGCAAAAAGATCTGTGCAGCTTAAGGGATTCTCGCCCTTTGCTGTCTCTGGGTGCCCAATAATGTGAATGTTCTGCTAACTGGTCTAGTTTTCTACATTCTCCAGATGCATTCGTAGCAGGGAGTTTTCTTTTAATAATTTAGCCGACACTTTGGCAGACTTCAAAGTCAAGCTCTCGGTGCACTGAAGAGATTGCTCCTTACAATCCATCTGCATTTCCAGGGAGCTTACTCTAGGGGTTAAGGCATCTAACTTCTTGTTCATGTCCTGGACAGTTTTATATAGTTGAAGTAGTGTTGTGTTAACCATCGTAAGTGATGCTACTAACGCCCAAGGCTCCATCTTGCTGGGCAGTCCCATCATCCCGATGCTGAGATGGTTTGGGCTTGAAGAAATCTGCCGAAGTCACCAAATTCTTTGGTGTCCCCATTGCTGCAGCTTCCAAGTTACCAGCATACAAAACAGGCAGAAATGTTTCAAATATGCAGCCCAAACAACAATTGCAAACTATTTTATGTTCAAAACCAGCGAAGCTCAATAAAGTAGCATCTGCTCCTTTTAGCTGCCAAGCTATGTCCCCACAGAAAACTTTCTAATGAGCAAAAGGAAAAATATTTCAGAAATAAAAAGTCACAACTGACTACTTCCTAAAATGTGTAACCTTTTCCTGTGTTCTATTTTTGGTTCTACTAGCTCTGTAATGGAGAATTTCTTCACTGTCACACACAATTCTGGGGAGCACGACAATACGCTCCCGACAATACACTCCCCGAGATCTCGCTCCCGACAATACATCCCAGAGTCATTTCGCACCTTTAATTACCCGCTCCCGACAATGCGCTCCCTGTGTGAAATTTCAACAGTGTGTTAAATCGAACAAATTCTATGAAAGCAGCAAACAAAGTTAAATGATTTCTGATTTCAAAAGAACGCGGTCAACTCTACGCTCCCAGACTCCATAACAACAGAACACTTCCGTAGCTCAATCCTCTTAAACACCTTATCTCCCTAACACAACTCACTTGTCGACCCTCATGACCCCCAGCCAATGTAATACACCTGTCATCGGCACACCGGTCAACCTGATACACCTGTTGGCAGCAGAACCAGCTCGCTGCAAGTGCAGACTCCATGACTGTGTTGCTGTAATTCTCTCTCTCTGTTACAGCATTGCTGTCACAACAGCATACCATCCCCTTCTACATCCACATCTTGTCTTTCCTCCTCTGGTTGTTTGTCTTGTCCCCAGATGCTTCATCTCTTCCTCGGACTGTACTGTGTCTTTTCAAGGTCAAAAGATGGTTACCTTGTTCTGTGCCATTTTGTTTGGAGTAGATTTATTTCTTGAATTGGCAGATCTTTTATTGCCACTTTGTGATGTGCATCAATTTTGTGATTAACTAAAAACCCACTAGTTAATTTAAACACTGAGCAATTACGGGCAGACTTAGATAAAGTGCTGCAGGTAATGTCCTTGCCGACAAATGACAATGTCCATGAAGTCAAGCAGTAAATAAAACTGAATTAAGAAAATCAAAGGTTGCAAGGTGATTGGTTAGTTGTAGCTTACACAGCGGGAGTGGGAGCGAGTTTGAGTAGGAGCGAGTTAGAAAGGGGGCGAGTTTGACAGGAGCGAGTTGTCGGGAGCGATTATGAAGGGAGCGTATTGACGGGAGCGAATTGTCATGTACCCACAATAATGAGTGCAAGACACAACAGCTGCAGCTAATAATATACTTTCAATTGTCATCAACTCCACTATAACTGCAGTTCTGTTAAGCAGTATTTACATAAAAAAAGGGCAACAGCAAAAACTTGTTTTTTACACTCCTTCATTGTGTGATACCATTATAAACCACTCAATCTTAGGTCACGTGGTTTGTGTGGTATCACACACCTTGAGTGTGTAAAACAAACTTGTTACTCATATATATTTTTCTCTGTTTGTTGGCCAAGTGCACTGAAATTACCAGGCCTAAATAGAGGCCCGTTAGTTACAGTGTAACAGGATTTGAGATGACCCATTTTGGAATCTGGATACCCGATTTGGCACTCTAGCTTAGAGAATGGAGAAGAGAAGATGTTAGAGATTATTCAACACAGGGTTAAAAAGCTCACAAATAATGAGTTGTCCGACAGGGAGTGTAGTATGGTGTGGGGAACTGACCCTTTAAAGAGCTAGTATAATGAGGCTTTTTAGCCCCAATACGATGACTTGACTGAGTTAGTTCCTATTCTCACTAACTCAAATGTGTTTGTGTTCCTAATCTTTTTAAACCAAGCATTATAGCAAACATCCATGAGATATGTCTGGACTGAAACTGTTACAATATGGTAATCACACACACAGCGCCACTATAAAAGAAAGTGATGCTGAGGGGGGAAGCTGCACAGTACTGTTTTGCTGTCTGCTCTGTAACAGACCAGTGAAAGCAGGATACAGTACGACAGTGTGATGCAGTACAATGGTTGCTGTTATTTTATTTTTACTATGTTTATGGGACACTAGTCTCCAGCGAAAATAAAGATACGACAAGCATTTCTTGAATGTGTCCACAGCCCATAGTGGAGGAAAGCAGAAATGCATGAAAGTAACAAAATTCCTGGAGCTGAAAATGCTGACCGCCAGATTCCCACCGCTGACAACTGACTGCTTTACTAAACTAATGATTCAGCTTTTTTGTTTCTGTTTTCATTTCAGTTTTTTTACCTTGTATTCTCTAGCTGGTGTAGCCAGTAGCCTTGTATTTTGTATCCATTTTGTGAAACTGCACAAGGCCAAAAATACTGACAACGCTGATGACACCGATTGCAAGTCACGCACCGGTGAGAATTGCCTACTGTATTACTCTCCTGCCCCACCCACCCAACTTCTAAACAACTTTAAGTCTAAACACTGTAATATAAACTATAAAATAAACCTCACCTGGCACGGAAAATGGGAAAAGAGATCATAGCCAGTCAGATGCAAAAATACACCAGAACCACATGGTGCCCCACTATAACCATCTCACTTTCAAACTGCTGACATAGTAGAAGTTTAGCTAGTAGACTAATATAGAACATTTGGCTTATTTTCTGTTTGTTACATTTCACCTTGTAATTAACCTTGCATTCTGTAGCCCATGTTGCCAGTATCTGTATTTTATTTTCAGCAGCTGTTTGCAATATGTGGGCATCAGTCTCATTGCATGTATTTCTGTATTACATTGTCACATACCCAAGTACCGTAGAATCAAAGAAGCCAAGGGAATGCTCCACCGCCAGTGTGGGTTGTGGGGAAGGGTGATGTGTGAAACAAGGGGCACAAGACAAATGTGTATTAAGGGACTATGGAAAATTTAACATACACTATGGTAGTGTTACTGTGTAACTTGACAGTTTTGACGAAATGTGATGTGGTAAACAGTCTCCAGTTCTGCTGCCTTACTCAGACCTACTGCCTCCTTGGTATCTGATTCAGTCCCGCTGCTCCTAGCTGTAGAGAGTAAATTACTCCCACTGCTCATAACCAAATAAAGATTGAAAACCCTCTAGTCCTGTGAGTAACCATGACATTAATAACATTAAGGCATTGGGTCAGGTCTCACAGTGCGAAATTAAAATTGAGCTAATATGTCTTGTGAGCCTGACCCCTGAAATGTAAGAGATGCAGAACTTTCCTGTTCTACAGTATCCTGGAAGGAGGGTGTGTGATGATCTGAAAATGGCACTTCTCCACTCCAAGCAGAGAAATCTTCCTGCGTCCTGATTACTGATATGATGAGTGAGAGGGTGGGAAGGAGAGAGAAATTGAAAGAGCTAGATTTTGGCACTCTGAGTAGGGTGGGAGTGAATGAGTGAGAGAGAGAGAGAGAGAGAGAGAGAGAGAGAGAGAGAAAGTCTGCATGCTTCAAAATTAAAACCACCCCCTCTACTCCAAGCTGATATGTCTGCCATGGAAAACAAAGTAGACCTGCGGAGCAGCTTGTTAATTAAAACTGCATCTGTTTCCGATAGATATGTTAGTCTCCAAAACTGAGAGAAATAGCAGAATGTTTGCATGCTAGTCAAACCAGCTTCACTGCTGAGACAGACAGACAGACAGCTGATTGATGTTCCCCCCCACACTGTCCCTTCTCAAGCTTTTGAGGGGTGAATAGCATCGGACAGAGCAGCCCCTATCTGACAAAAAATAAAAAGGTAGCAGCCTCAGGGGTAAAAAAATAAACAAAATGGTTAAACAGCAGCTTTCATGCAGTCTCTATGAAGCTGGTGACGGTGGGAAGATGTTGAAAACTCAATTTCAATACTCTAGGTCTTTAAAGGACAGGAACTGAAAGGTTTATTTCCATGTTTTTGAGAACACCTATTGAGAAACTGCAGTCACACTTTATTATAAATGATCAAATATCAGCCCAGTGGCACTGAGGGTTGAGGTGCTGGACACCACACCTCACACCACATCGGTGACCCGGTTTCAGGAATGGACTCAGGCAGCTGGGGGTTGGCAGAGGAGAGGAAGGATTGATCATCCCCCCAAGTACTCTCCTTCCTCTGGGGTGGGTGGGAGAACTGCAATGCACTGCAGCGGCAACTGGTGGAGGCCAGATGCACTACAGTTGCATACACAGGCAAGGGGTGGAGCGCATTGGGCATCTGCATGGCTTTGCACTGATGCCATTGCACATCTGGCTCATGGGGGTAGTAAATGGTGAAAAATTGCGGGGCGATCGTGGTGGCTGATGGCCTGCCCTGCGACCCAGAACACGAGAGGTGCACCCCCCCGGGTGTCTACGCTCCAGATCCCCATGGGGAAGGGGATCCTGTCTACTTGTTGGCCCATGGGGGAGAGCATGTCGCTGGCCAGACCTTGTCCGGGGGTATGGGTGCCGGCGGCTGGACGACTCACCGGTACCGCTCTGCAGTAGAGGAGGAAAAAGCATTCTATGATAAAAAAATAAATGATCAAATATGATACCCATCAAGAAAAGCTCAGACACAAAGGGCAACCCTAGGAAGCATATCCCAAGTGTGGTCCAGCCCCTAGCCTTACTGTCTGCTGTACCCACTACTGAAATAGTGGTCAGCTAATAGAAAACTCTCAGCCAGAAACAACCAGAAGCAACAGCTCAGACACAAAGGGCAACCCTAGGAGGCATACGTCAAGTGTGGTCCAGCCCTTAGCCTTACTGTCTGCCGAGCTTCACTGATCTACACCGACTAGGAGAGAGAAACCAATCACAGAGGGAAGGCAGACTCTGACAGGTGCAGAAGCAGGTATTCCTTGACAGCAGTTCTACCTGGCTAAATCCCCCTCCCCGAGTGCATAGTCTGGGCTCCTGTCTTCACTGAGTTGACTTCTCCCCTTGATTGCTCTGATTAGACCCAGCCAGTGGCCGCTCTTCCAGCATAATGAGCAGTTGGAACATTTACTCAGAATTCCTGGCTACTGTATGTAAATCAGTATTTGTACTGCTGTACCACTACTGAAATAGGGGTCGACTAATGGAAAGCTCTCAGCTGGAAGCAGCAGCTCAGACACAAAGGGCACCCCTAGGAGGCATACACCAAGAGGGGTCCAGCCCCAAGCCTTACTGTCTGCTGTACCCACTACTGAAATACTGGTTGGCTAATAGAAAGATCTCAGCCAGAAACAGCCAGAAGCAACAGCTCAGACACAAAGGACAACCCAAGGAGGCATATGCCAAGTGCAGTCCAGCCCCTAGCCTTACTGTCTGCTGTGTTTCACTGATCTTCACTGACCTCGAGAGAGACCTCCTCTCCTCCAGTCTCTAGTTATGCTAGTAAGTTGCAGAACTTAACAAACTGATTGCTTTTTCAGCAGGAAGGAAAAACAAAGGTGCTTGCCTGCAGGTCTGCCGGCTGAAGCGCTACAAGCAGAACTCGCAGCAGCATAGCTGCATCCAAGTTCTATCTCATTGGAGGTTTCTACTCTCGTCGGTGGCTTCTGCTACAGTAGTTCCCTTGGCACTCCAGCATTTGAGTAGGGCAGGTATTGTCCTCCAGCCAGTGGATCAATCCCCTCTCCCTCACAGCAGCAGTGAGCTGGGACACACGGATCACAGGCAGGGTTTTTTATTGCAAGTAGCAGGGACTCCACAGAGCTGTTCTGAGCCAAAGGGCAGAACAACTGAACTAGTAACCAGATTCCTTCTTACACTGCAGGAGTACAAGCTAGATCTCATCTGTTCAACAACTACCTGATTGTTTTCTTTTTTTTTTGCATCATATGTTTATTAAATTTTCCAGTCATACATAAAGAAAATACAAACCATACTTTTACATAAAGCCTGTTAATAACTTTACCTTTGGTACATCATTCTATCAATACTCTCCTAAATTCTCCTGTACATACCAAATTACCAGATTTCCTTTACCCCCCATGTCCCATTCCCCACAATACCCCTTCCCTTTAAACAATAAAAACAGGAATCCCGAATAACTAAGAAATCCTAAGAAAAAAAAAACACACAAACACCTCCTCTTGTCTCTCGTCCACACTCCCTCTACTTTATCCTTACCAGTGTGCTTTCCCTCGCCATTCCGGTCCATTCATCTCCCCTTCCTCCACCTCAGCCGCTCTCTATTATTCTTGCAACCCTCTACCCAGCACCTCCAACTCCCCTTGGGGCAACGGGGACAAGAACGTACCCCATACCCTCCAGAGCTGGTCCTCCTTATTTTTTGCCCCATAGTACAACTTTTCCAACCCTAGGATTTGCAGACACTGATTTTTCCACTGCTGAACCGTTGGGGTCTCATTTGTGACCCAGGTGTTTAAAATACACTGCCTGGCTAAAGCAACCAGAATCCGTGCCCACCTCGGTAGAGGTCTCCAATCCTCCTCTTCTGAGGCATCCACCCCAAACAACATCTCAATTGGGTTTCTCTCTACCTGTCTACCCCACACTCGACCCACTTCCTCTGTCACCTCTGTCCGGAACTTCCTCAGGGACGGGTACTCCCAAAAACAATGTATGTATGTACCCTCCTCTTTCCTACACCTTCCACAAAGGGATGAGATCTCGGGCTGGAATTTATGTACCATGCTTGGCGGGCAGTAAAGTCTGTGCAGAAATTTATAATAGGATTCTTGGTACTTATTACAGACTAATAAACCCTTATGCATTTGTAACAACAACTCCCATCCCTGGTCTGGTATCTCCCTCTGCAAGTCCCTGCTCCACAATCTCCTAGTCTTACAAGTAAGGTCAGGCAAATACTGCCGTCCCATTCTTGCCGCCCTCCCTATTATACCCCTCTCCTTCCCCCTTGTACTTAGGACCATGTGTTCGATCTGCTCTAGAGGAGAATCCATTGCTCGACTTTTACTTATTGTTTTGGCATAATTTCTTGCCTGAAAAATTCTAAACATACTCGATGCCATATATTCACCAATCTCTTCTCCCGACATAAGCTTCCCTTGTTTCCAAAGGTCCTTCACACATTTATCTCCCTGTTTCTCCCAACTCAGGAAGCCTGCATCCTCCAGACCTACTATGAACCCCGGGTTTCCCTTCAGTGGGAGTAGTAATGTCTCCTCCCCAGGTTTAACCCTCACCCATTTCAATAGCTGCTCCCATCCCTCTAGTACTGAAATTATTAATGGGTTTGGTTTCTCCCGCCTCTTATACCCTTTTTTCCCCTCCTCTTCTCAAGAAAGCCGAAATCCTCACCCCCTTCCCTCCTTCCTCCAAATCTAGCCAACCAGCCTCTGGCGGTCTGTTCACCCAGTCTCCCAGAATTCTGTAATGCATGGCCAAGGCATAATTCCTTAAGTCAGGCATATTCAAACCCCCTCGTTTCCCATCTGCTCGCAGCCTGCGTAAAGTCGCTCTTGGCCTTTTCCCACTCCATATGAAACCAGCAAAAGCCTTATCAACTCTCCTCAAGTCCTTTCTATTTAGACCCATCGGCAGCATTTGCATCAGGTACAAGATCCTGGGCAAGATGTTCATTTTTATCAGGTTTATGCGTCCCAGCCATGATATAGGTAGACCTCTCCATCGCCTCAGCTCCTCTTCTATATTTTGTACCATGGGGGTAAAGTTTAACTTATATAATTGGCTCAGATCATGACCAATGCGAATCCCCAAATACGTGAATTCCAACTTAGCCTTCTTAAGACACCAGGCCGTATCTCCAAATTCTTTCTCAGTTTCCCCCCACAACATTATTTCCAATTTCTGAATGTTTATCTTGTACCCAGAAAATGCTGCAAATTGTTCCATAATTGCCAACAATGGGGGACAGAACTGGCTGGGTCTCTGACATATAATAGCATGTCATCAACATATAATGTAACCTTATGCTCCCTTCCTGATCCTCCCACTACTCCTCTGATCTCGGCTAAGCTTCTAATTGCTATCGCCAAGGGCTCTAAGGCCAATGCAAACAGGAACGGCGATAGGGGACACCCCTGTCTAGTACCCCTATGGAGGATGATTTTCTGAGTTAGATTTCCATTTACTAATACCCTAGCTTCTGGGGCTTTATACATACTCTCCACCAATCCTACAAATCCTTCCCCTAGTCCGTATCCCCGGAGGGCTTCACATAAGTATTCCCATTCTATACGATCAACTGCCTTCTCGGCATCGATTGTTAAAACTGCTATGTTTTTTGGCCCATAAGAGGCTCTCCACACCACATTAAGAAGTTTCCTCATATTATGGTATGAACTCCTTTCGGCTACAAAACCCGTTTGGTCTGGGTGCACCAGATCCGGGAGCACCCTGTCCAGCCTCCTAGCCAGGACCTTGGCCAGGATTTTGGCGTCACAATTTAATAAGGAAATCAGCCTGTATGAAGAGCACTCCTGCCCAACCTTCCCTGGCTTTGGAACCAAACAAATGACTTCTTCCTTAAATTATATCGAGAAGTCCCCACCTCCCTTGGCCTCTGAGAATACCCAACACGGGGATCCACTACCTGTCCCTTTAGTGCTTTGTAAAATTCTATGGGAAACCCATCTGGTCCACTGACCTTCCCTTGTTTCAAGCATTGTATTGCCTGCCCAACCTCTAGCTGAGTAATCTCTGCCTCCAACAACTTCCGCTGTTGTTCTGTTATATGCGGGATTTTAACTCCCCCCAGGAATTGTTTTATTCTGTCCCCAGTGTCAGAACATTCCACCTGGTACAGCTGCTGATAAAATTGCTCAAACCTTGCCTTTTTTGAGTCCTTGTCCCTTAATAATTTCCCGTCTTTGTCTTTTATTTCAGTTATACTTGTATATACCCGCTTGCCTTTATTAACCGGACCATTAACGGGCCAGCCCTGTTCCCCCATTCAAACAAGCGACTTCTAGCTAGCATTCCTGCTATTCTTGCCTCCTCCAGAAGAAATGCGTTCAATGCCTTCCTTGCAGCCTTCAGATTCCGAACCATCTCCTCAGTTGGCCTCTCTACAACTGCCCTTTCCCACCTCTTGACCTCTTCCTCTAATTCCACCTGCGTAACTTCCTTCTTTTTTTCGTATTGGGCCACAAATCTAAAGATAGCCCCTCTTATAAAGGCTTTCCTGGCCTCCCAATATATACCCGGGGATTCCACAGAGTCCTCATTCGTCTTCTTGTACAACTGCCACTGTTGCTTAAGATATTCTATAAACTGCTTTTTCCCCAACAAATACCTTGGGAACTTCCAGGGTGGAGACCCCCTCTTTCTGTTCTTTTAGTTCTAGCACCATCTGGACCATAGCATGATCCGATAGAAGAATGGGGCTATGGTCAATTTTGTATACTTTACTCAGCCAAGATCAGGGGATGTACATGTAATCTATCCTGGACCAAGTTTTGTGAGGGTTTGAATAGAACAAAAACTCCTTCTCTGCCAGGTGCCATGCTCGCCAACAGTCGACCATGTCTAAATCCACCATACCCTCTTGCCAATGCTTCAACCTCCCTCTGTGCTTACATCTCCACTCCGAGTGGTCTAATTCACCTTGCATTACTGCATTAAAATCCCCACCCATAATCAGTCCTTCAAATTGCTCCTTAATCAAAACATCCAATACCTCCTGATAGAAGGCTGGATTGAAGACCGAAGGGGCATAAACATTCCCAAAGGTAACCTTCTCTCCCAGTAAGATTCCCTCCACAAAAATATATCTACCCTCCCCACGGTCCATAATTACTCTTGTGCAAGTGAAAGGAGTTGTTTTACTTATCAGCACCACCACCCCTCTTTTATGCGAGCTACATGATGATGCATAACATTTACCTACCCACCCTCTTTCTAGTTTTCGGTGCTGCTGACTAGTTAGGTGCGTTTCTTGCAAGAGGGCTACCTGGGTGCCCTGTCGGCGTAAAGCTGTCAAAATACCTGTGCGTTTCACTGGAGATGAGATCCCTTTTACATTCCACGAGGTTACACCCAACGTTTTTTGCTTAGCCATTGGACCAAAACACTATTTTCTCCCCGCTCACTACCATCATTGCTTTTCACCCTTTTTCCCACCAGTCAGAATGACAGTCCCTTATTGAATTACTTCCACACAATTCACATTTCCTTGTATTGAGAGCTGAGAGACTTTCCACACTTATAACACAGATACAGAAAATATATATTAACAAACCGCCCACCACATACCCCCTCCCCCCACCCATCGTCCCCCCCAGCAAAAAGTCCCTTCTATTCCTTTTACTAATTCTAAGAAAAAATCGCATCCCCACCATTCAAATCCTAGAATGGTCCTCAATGTACATACTGCAGACGTCCCCTTCCTCACCCCACCCCTGCTGCCCTACATTCATATGGCATCATAATTTTGAACTTTTAACTTATAATGAGTAACATTTCCCTTTTGTGTTAAAACATCAACCCTTTAATGCTTCTACTTAACTTTTTAATCATTCCCTCTATGAGGCTGGCTATCCACTGTCAGTCCCCTCCTCTCCACCTCTCCCGCCCTGCTGGTTTCATCCCACAGGCAACTCTTTTTATTCCCGTTATCTAAAGCACACACAGTTGCAAAAAAATCAAGCTTGTAGAGGCCTGTGGGGCACCGATGCTGCCAAAATTCACGCAGCGTCAGCCCACCCCCCAGGCCCCCACTTAGCCGACCTCCATGGAGAAACAGTGTAGGCCCGGGGCCCACCGCAGACAAGTGGCACTTTACCACAAGGAGTCACTGGTGGAGGCAGTACATTGTGAGAAAAATATTTATGATTACTTTCAATGTTTAATAAGTGCCTTTCAGTGGTGGCGAATTTACAAAACTCTGGGTGCGGCGATTCCTGTAATAAATCTGGATGGGCTTGAGATATCGCTGGTGACCGCATTATACCCCCCAATTATCCACAGTCTATCGCACACTGGGAGCTGACAACAGCATGACTAGGAAGTGAGTGGAACTACAAAGGGGAAAATTACCCAGATTAATGTCTGATGTTGCTCCTACTTCTAGGCCAGCGCCCTTACATATCTCCACTGCTACTTTCTCTGCAGCATTGACTGAAGCTGAAAGAACCATAACATCAGTGTTGCAAATATGGTGATGACCCCATTCCTCACATGCGGGTGCAGTGTCCCCCAGTCCATCTCCCCTGGTAGCACCTCATACGTTTAATTGTCCATGGCTTAGTTGTTCAGGGGCCCCTCTCTTGTGTTGTCTGCTCTTGAATTATCACTCATTCCAGCAGGATCACAGGGAAGGGAACCAAAATATATACAGGGAACAGCGTCACAAAGGTTGTAGAAAAATTAACACTCCACTTTATAAAAATTCAACAACAACAGTTATTCAACTTTTTCTTAAAATGGTTTAAGTTCCAAACCACGTTGAGACTCTCCATGCGGTCGCCACAAGAGCCTTCTTCTCTTCTCCTCTCTATTTGCTCCATTCAGCCCACCTTTTTTTTGAGCTCTTCCACAAATGCAGTTGCTCTCTCCAGCGCCCAAAAAGAATAAGTTGCCCCTTCGTGTTTCACCTTTAATATAGCTGGGAAGACCATAAAACACTCCACCTTAAGCGATCTCAGTTGGGCCATCACAGGATTAAACACCTTCCTCTTTTTAATTACGCAGTTAGAGTAGTCCTGAATGAGGTATAATCTCTGCCCTTCGTACCTCAGCTCTTTCATGCCCCAGTAAGCCCGAAGCATTTCCTCTCAGTCCTGGAAATTATGAAACCTAAAGATGATTTACCTCGGGGGCTGCCCTGCTGGTGGACGTGCTGCAACTGCCCTGTGAACTCGCTCCAGTTTAAGCTTTCCCATTTTCATCTTCATACCTAGCATAGCTGGGAGTTTTTCAGCACAAAAAGACAAGACATCGGGGCCTTCCTTTCCTCTGGGAGCCCCCAGGAGGCGAAGATTAAGGCACCTGGCATAGTTCTCCTGGTAATCGTGAAGCTCTGTCAGATCTGCCAGTTCTTTTTCTAGTTTGGCCACATGAACAGCCATATGATCCACCTCATCTTCCAGCTAGGAGATCCTCTCTTCCAGCACTGTAACCCCTAGCTGCCTGCGTGGCCATTTGCTCTACCAGACTTTGCAAATGGCTATCAATTTTGTCCTCAAGCCTGCTCCATTTCCCTTCTAGTGCCTCCATCACTTGATCAGACACCTCGAGGCCTAGCACCACCATTTCTGCCGCCAAGAGTGAAATCAGGCCCATGGCCTCTGAGGGCTGTGCTGTCGTCTTTTTCCCCTGATTTTTCGCCATGGGCCTTTAGCTTTTCCCAGGAGTTGGGCATAAATATTCCTCCATACCTTTTAAACCACCAATATTTGCCACTCTACCACATTTTCTCTACTTGATGCGTCCAAAAATAACGTTTTAATTAATGCAGGGTCGGGAACAGTGGGAACCCATGTCTTTACTGCTGGCTGCTCATCAGTGCCCCACCTGGTTGTTTTCTACAGCATATAGGAACAGTCTGATATGCCCACCCACCCTCCCCTAATCCCACCTTCCCTGACTGCTCTTTGCTTTATAGGCATGTAGTGCTGCCCACAACATCTGATAAAAGGTAGCAAGGTACAAAAAAAAAAAAATCAAAAACCTCACTGTTCTGTTTTCTTTTTCGTCCTCACTTCCTGCCAAGAAACAGGAATCAGCACTACCTCTCAACAAAAATAAACAAAACCTCCACCACCAGTACCAGCATGTCAGCCAGGGGCCAAGACTCGAGGCAGGGCCCAGAGACTGGCAGGTGGTAAGGAAAAAGAAGCATCGTAGGAGGCCAAGGAAGGAAGTCAAAAACCAGGAGCATTTCCTGGCCATCCAAACAGAAAACAGGTTTGCTCCACTGCTACCAGGGATTCAGATAATTATTTTTGGGTGTAAGTCAAATACTTCCATGGGTTGAAATTTGGAAGTCATTTGAGTTTTACTGGAGTCAAAATACTTCCAGCTGTCATTTTTTGGAAGTCAAAATAATTCCAGTCCACAAATTTTGGAAGTCAAAATACTCCAAGTCCTATAGTTTTTAAAGTCATAGGCCTTCTGGATATCTCATTGTACCCCATCCATGCCACATTCACAGAAACACATTTCTTAACTGCCTGAAAAGGTTTTAAGGGAAGGGGAATATTGGCCAAGACATCAGGAAAAATCCTCTACTTTTACTAAAAGTACCTTGAGGTCTTTTACTTTCTCCTGGACAGCCAACAGGGACAGCACCAGAGATGGGTAGAACAGGCATGTCAGTTTAACATCTCATCTGCAGGACAACAGTACAGCAATCCCCCCACTAGTGCTTCATTAAGGTGCCAATGTCTTTTGTATGATCCCAAGTCCCAGTGTGGGGCTAGAACCTATCCTTCTGGCCAAGAGGCAGATGTGCTGCCAACTGAGCTATACTGACTGACAAATGAGTTGCTGACAGAAATCCCCAGGTCCTGTTGTGCCAAAATGTATTTTCACACTATTTTGTCTTACCCTCAAAGTACTAACCAACAACATTCATTTGGCACTCCTGTGGTATAATCATGGGATGGCACAGCTCCCTATCCAGAAACCCACTCCTGTGGTATAATCATGGGATAGCACAGCTCCCTATCCAGAGACCCACTCCTGTGGTATAATCATAGGATGGCACAGCTCCCTATCCAGAGACCCACTCCTGTGGTATAATCAAGCACTGACACAGGCCAGCTCAGCTCCCTGTCCTGTGG
This sequence comes from Neoceratodus forsteri, assembly GCA_016271365.2. NCBI lineage: Eukaryota > Metazoa > Chordata > Ceratodontiformes > Ceratodontidae > Neoceratodus > Neoceratodus forsteri. The sequence continues at coordinate 125,768,187 of CM028138.1, forward strand.
CCCACTCCTGCTGTATAATCATGCAGTGATACAGCTCAGTCCAGTGCCCTTAACTCAGTAACAGAAACAGAAACATAGACTGTATTGGCAGAAAAGGACTTCTTGGCCCACCCTGTTTGCCCATTTTATTTTGCACCTGCAGACTCTTAAGTGGTCTCCTGAGACACTTCCCACCCATTTTATTCATCAGTATTCTCCTGTGTCTAGCCCATGCATGTTTGCCTCCCCCATCTCCACAATATTTGCCAATACTACCTCTTGTAGCAGGCTGTTCAGTCATCCACCACTCTCAGTTGAGTAATAAACAAGGGGGAAAGAAAACCATCATATACATACAATCTGAATTTTGTCTTAATATTATGTTTTCCCAGAGATGTCAGCAGCTCTTTAGGAAAAAAAACTCCCTTTTCTGGGGCCTCTGCCTACCCAGCTGTGAAACAGAAATGCCAGAATAGTTTGTGAAACTTTCTCACAGATTTCAGGATTTTCAGTCAATATCAGTAACACAGTCTGCGTGAGCTCCACACTCTTAAATACATTTTCTAGAGTGGATTCTCCCTACATGGAAAGTGTATCTACCTTAATCAATATTAGTATAAGGCCCAGATTAACTTTGGCTGCAAGCATAGTCCTGGATAGTCCTGACAACTGGTAAAGCAAATGACAGATTCCTCATTATCTGCTCTGGACAAAGAATCTGGGGCCCAAACTGTAATTCTGTGGGGATATTAAAGCCTCTCTATAATGGATAAACATATCAGAAAAATGAAACATCCTGAAAATTTGAACCAGAATGGATGTATGTTAGTAGTAGTAGACTAGTAATAATATATTTATTCAAACATGGACAAGGCATGTACCATTGAGCTGAGGCTCATTTACAAGGGATAAACATGTCTGCAAACTCTTCTGGAGATTTTGTTTTTTACAGAGTGTTCTGTTTCACTTACCTCCTCCATGCATTTTATCTGCTTTTAAAAGGCCTGCATTCTTGCTCCTTTGTAGATAGCGGACTTAATCTTGCATAGCTCGCTGCACACTCCTGCCACCGTCTGATCCAGCCAGGCCACCGAGGCGCTGATAACCCTGCTCATAGGCCCCTGCCCCCTCCACGCACATCTGCTTTCCCGGCACCTGCAGTACACACTCGGAGAAAAAAACTAAAGTTCTGTTTTCGGCAGCTCCCTGGCTGAACTCAAGGGTAATACAGCCCCTCTACCACACATCTGATCCACGGCCCTCCAGTCCTGAATCCCAAGTCCTGACTACTTCTCTGTGAACTGGCAGCACCACTAGCATGCTCGCCTTCCTCGGCTCCATTGTCCTCTTCTCCCAGCCAGCACATATGCACGCAGTTATGCACCATGAGTGGCAGCACACAATGGCGCCAAACTGCCTGTGCATTCGAGAACGTGGCCAGCAGCGATTCACTCCAGTTGGCAGGGGTGGAGTCAGGGTGGATCACACAGGAAAGTGAAACAAAAAAAAAAAAAAAACATAATTTGCAGCTGCTGCTGCTATCTCTCATGCACATCCAAAAGAAAACGATGTCCATAGCTGAAAAAAAACGGACGTCAGCCCTTAAACATGGATGTTACATAGGGACGTAAATGACTCCAAGGAGTCTATTTTTGGATGTTTTTGACAAATTTTAGGATGTAAAATACATTCAAAATACAGTTATCTGAAGCTCTGACTGCTACCAAACACAGACAAAGTAACATACATTAAAGAAATCAAACCACCAAAAAAGGCTATCATGCCAATTAAAACCAATACAAACTATGATAAAAACAAAAATACTAATACTTAAAATATAACCAACACCAATACCAAAACCAAATGCAAAAATAACAAAAATACTAAAACTCAAAATAAAAATGACACAAATATAAACAAAATCAAATTTCTCATAATCGGGGATTCCATGATCCGAGGAGTGGCACACTACCTAACACAAAATGTTAAAAGCAACATCATGGTAAAGTGTCTAGCAGGAGCCTCTGCAAGTAGGGACACTAACCACATAAAGACAATTGTGCAGGAATCAGGAGATGTTACACATATAACAATACACCTTGGTACTAATGACTTGGCAAATCACACAGTTCAGGAGGCCAAGAAACACTTCAAGGACCTGGCCAAAAACGTTCTTCCCTTCCGTCCAAATTAGCCTCAGAAGTGCTGCCAGTGTGCAAAAAAGGAAAAAGCACCAAGCAAGTCAGAGAGATTGAAGTAGGTGAATTCGACTCATGGCTGCGTGACTTGTGCCAGGACAAGGGATACCACTACATAGCAAACTGGCACAACATTTGGGAAAGAGCTTTTTTTTAAACATGACAGATTGCACCTAAACAGAGAAGGTGTGCGAGCACTCAGACAAAAATTTAATGTCTATACAGGTAGTTTAAACTGAATAAAGAGGAATATGATGCAGCTCACACCCCTGCCGTGCTGCCAGTGGGCTGGTCATCACTCCCAAAAATGCCAGATGCATGCATACATCCTCAGAAAACAAATCAGAGCCAACATCCACCCAAACCATCAACCTCCATAATGTCTTGGCCAGAAAGAGAAAACTGGAGCAGTCCAGGAAGAGGGTACAACCTCACACAAAAGAGGATTACATTCCTGGAAGGCAAATGTTACAAATACTAGGAGCTTAACCAACAAGCTTCCTTAACTCACAGCCATCTTGGAAACAGACAGGTTGGATTGGGTGGCTATAACAGAAACGTGGTTCATGGAAAACCATGGCTAGAATACGACCATTCCTGGTTACAATGTGTTCAGGAAAGATAGGCAGGGCAAAAAATGTGGGGCCATAGCCATTTAAATTTGGGAGGAAGTAAAAGCCACAGAAGTAAAAGGGCAACCTGGGGACTTCGAGTCACTGTGGCTAACAGTAGACACGGGCAAGGGAAAACTCTTCAGAATCAGTGTCATGTACAGGCCCCCAAATCAAGGAGATAAAGGAGATAATGACCTAATAAAGGAAATCCTCAAAATGTCTGATAAAGGCAAAGTAATACTGGTGGGGGACTTCAACCTACCAGATATTAACTGGATAACGGCAGCAAGAAGAAGAAGTAGGGACTTCTTATTGTCAGTACAAGGAGCACGACTGTGCCAGCTTGTTAAAACCCCAACAAGGGGAGATGCCATTCTCGATCTTGTCCTCAGTAGGTAGAGTGGGTAGATGCGCAAGATGGCGGCCAAGCTGGGCTAGCCACTGCACTGTATGTTCACTCTTGAGTCATTTTTTGTAATTTTCAATTGCTCTCCTGTGTGCTTTTGGGCGTTTTAGCTGGCGGATTAAGTTTTTTTTTTCCGCTTCTCCGTCCCGGAGTTCGAAGTGGACTGAGGTGGTGTTACGACCCTGTATGTGTTTGTAAGAAAAGCCGTTTGGATCAGATGAGCGATACGGCTGTTGTCAGACGAGGATTTGTTTGATGTTGATGTCGGTGGAGTTGGGCTGGGTTGCTCTCTGTGCCACGGGCAGATAACAAGTGGAACATTTTCGGTGTTTGGAAGTAACGACTACTGCATCAAACTGTGAGTTGTATTGGGGCATTTGGGAGTTGGGCTGGGCTGCCCTCTGAGCCACGAACGGACAACAAGTGGAACCACTGGATTATTAGAGTGAATGACTATAGCACTGAATTGTATGTTGCATCGGGGCATTTGAGGCCGGTGGAGTTTGGGGAGGAGAGTGTGATTGTGCTGGCCCCCCCCGGTCTTGTTGTCTGTGACTGTGAGGAGATTAAAAGAGGATTTCATGCTTGTGGATTCTTACGGTGATTGGAGTTTGGGGGTGTGTTGTGAGATGGTTGCCTGGGGTGGTTGATGCTGGCTGGGCTCAGGATGGGTGACGCTGGCTTGGACCTGCTGGAGGGCGGGTGCGAATTGCCGGTATCTCCTGGACCTACTGGAGGGGTCTACTGGTGGGTGGACACTGCTCCGGGGTCGTCGCTGTGGGCCCGGCTTGGGTCAGTAGTCCACTCTGGGGCAGCTATTCTCCCTCACACGATCGCTCCGATACCTATGCTCTTCGATTAGAACTGCCTAAGTTTTACCCTGCTCACAAGGCAGCCTGACTTTGATCGTCCGGGTTGTGAGAGAGCCTGGAGTTCTTAGACTTGCAATATTGGATGCCTTTAGTTCTTTATGTTTTGACCCTGAATATGCCCTATCTCTCCTAGCAGCGGGAGTCTATGGAGATTAAAATACCTTGAGTGAGGGGTTTAAAAGACCTGGACTGTTTGTACTTACTGTCATACCTTAGGGAGGGTCTTTGCTGAGTTCAAATTTATATTCGCTGTTTTTTTTAGTTTGAAGACTCATTATCCACCTCTTTATGTTTACATTGACTCTTTATGATGCTATTTGAGTCAAACTTTGATGCTGGTTTAATAGTTTAAATTTCAATATATTTTTATTAATTCGTTTATTTTTATTTTATTTTTATTATAGGTTCTGTTTGTTTTAGCATAATATTATCTTTTGTTTGAGGGTAGGTTGGTTTTTAAGTTGAGATAGTTTTGTTAGACACTGATTGTTTAAGATGTGTCGGATAGGTTTTACGACGGTCAGGCGCTATTCTCCCGCTCTGCTACGGAGCCTCCGTCCTTTTCACCGTCCCCACCTGTCTGCTGATGTCTTTAATAAGTGTCGTGCAGCGGGGATAATGAGAAGACACTTGAAGGATGGTTGGACTGCACAGAGTGGGAGATTAGAAAGGAGTGGGCAGATGGGGTAGTTGGGACGAGGAGACACCCTGGGGTGAAATGGGATCAGGAGAGGGGTTCTCCATGCCTGATTCCCATGCCCAAGGGCTCCACAGATTGTGGGCAGGTACTGCACTCTTCTCTGAAAACCCATCCAACCCAGGCGGTGTTATGTGATGCCAGGTCCATTAGGAACAAGACTGCAATTATTGCAGTTCTTGTTGCAACATCTGACCTGGCATGTATCACCGAGACCTGGCTGGATGAGAATACAGGTCCTATATTAGACTCTGTTGCTCTGGCTGCGTTCTCAGTGATACACTGCCCGAGATTGGATCGTAGGGGCGGGGGAGTAGCCATCTTTTTTAGAACAGATCTGAATCTTGTGGATGTGCCAGTGGGTAGCACTAGATCCTTTGAGCGTATCCTGGCTGCAGGTGCAGGGTTCAGGATTCTCCTCATCTACCGTCCACCCGGTGATGGTGGAGAATTCCTGAAGGAGTTTGTGGACTTCATCGTCGACATGGCATGGGGGTCGCCCAGATGGTTAATACTGGGTGACTTCAATGCCTGGGTCGACGACGAACTCTCGCACTTTGGAAGGAACTTCCTCCAACTTATGACTATATTGGGCCTGTCACAGGTAGTTACCTCTGCTACTCATATAGGGGGTCACTCATTGGATCTAGTGTTCCTACTGGATTTGGAGGCTATGCATTTGGGGGTGGAACCGAATGTGTGGACGGACCATCACACCATAAGATTCAGCTTTGGGGCACCCCCTAATAGGCCTGCCTCTACGGAGATGGTCCAGTATCGCTCTTTAAGGGGAGTTACCCCAGAGGGTCTACTAGCGGTACTGGACCTATCGGGTATTTCAGGTGAGGGCATGGGTCCAGGGGACCTCATTCTTGTCTATAATAAGGTGGTGATTGAGGCCCTGGACCTAGTTGCTCCTGTCCGTGTTCGCCCACTCACTCAGAGCCCAAAGACTCCATGGTTTGATGAGTCTTTGAAGGAGCTGAGGAAAGTGGGGCAAAGGTTAGAGAGGGCCTGGCGGAAATCCGGCCTGGATGCTGACAGACTTAGGTTGATGGATCATTATGGTATCTATCAATCAGCAATCACCCATAAGAAGGCAGAATTCCTGTCCAGGGAGATTGCTGCTGCGCGGAACCGACCAGCTCAACTCTTTCGGACTGTCGACAGACTGTGCAATCCACTCTGTCTACAGTCTGGAAGAGATTTTTCACAAATAAAGTGTGATGAGCTTGCTCGGTTCTTCACTGATAAGATTGCTAGCATTAGGTCGGATATCAGCCAGGCTCACTCTTTAAGGGTTTGCGGTGATCGTCGAGGGGAAACAAACACCTGTGTCACCTGGTCTGACTTTGGTAAGCCGGAATTCATGGACATTGTGAGGATTGTCCTGACTGTACGCCCAACCAGCTGTAGTTTGGCTCCGGGCCCTACGTTACTATTATTAGGTTGCGTAAATACTATCTGCCTGATCCTTGCTGAAATTGTCTGGAAATCTTTGGAGCAGGGGGTCTTTCCTGATCCCTTAAATGAGGTGGTCGTTCTGCCACTCCTGAAAAAGCCTTAATTGAATCCAGACTGTCTAGCTAACTACAGACCTGTCTCTAACCTGCCCTTTGTGGGTAAGGTTATTGAAAAGGTGGTTGCGCTACAACTGGATGACCATCTTACAAATCACAGTATCTATGATGCTCTTCAATCAGGATTTAGGAAAAGACATAGCACTGAGACTGCCCTTGTCCGGGTTTTAAATGAACTCCTGATTGCGAGAGATCGAAAGGCTCGTACTATCTTAGTCCTTCTTGATCTCTCTCTGCAGCATTTGATACTGTGGACCATGGTGTGCTTTTGGAATGCCTGCGGCTTTATTGCGGACTGTCTGGTACAGTTCTGCATTGGTTTCGATCTTTCCTCACGGGACAGAGACAGAGGGTTGTCACTGGAATTTATTCCTCTGATGCCATCTTCCTGTCCTGTGGGGTACCGCAGGGCTCCATTTTGGCACCTATGTTGTTCGCTATCTATATGCTGCCATTGGAAGACATTATTAGGCAATACAGTTTGGGTTTTCATTGCTATGCAGATGATACCCAGCTGTATTTGTCCTTTAATTCCAGACAGGAAGATGCAGTCTCTATGCTTAACAGCTGTCTATCCGAGTGGATGAGTGCCAGCTGGCTGAGGTTAAACCCGGATAAGACTGAGGTGTTGGCGGTGGACCCAGGTCACCTTGAGGCGGTTGCAGGGCTGGGATTCCATCGGACATATGGCTCGATGGTGCCCAGCTCCCAACCTCAGACTGGGTGCGTAATCTGGGCGCTATTATTGACGAAGGTTTGACCCTAAAATTGCAGGTGTCATCTGTTGTCAAATCTTCCTTTTGCCATTTTAGGAATATCGCCCGGGTGAAATACCTAGTTCCTCCGGATGACCTTCCTACATTGGTCCATGCCTTTGTGACCTCTTGCCTTGATTACTGCAATGCCCTGTACCTAGGGCTACTGGGGGGTTGATATCCGCTGCTTGCAGCTGGTGCAGAACGCAGCAGCCAGGCTTTTGACTGGGACACCCAGAAGCAGTCATATTATGCCTGTGCTGCGCGGACTGCACTGGCTGCCGGTTCAGTGGTGGATCACCTTCAAGGTCGGCTTACTGACCTACAAAGCCCTACATGAACAGGGACCGCAGTACCTACAAGATCTCCTTACTCCCTACTGTCCCTCTCGTTCACTCCAATCCACCGGCGAGGGATTGCTAGAGATTCCCAGGGTTCGTTTAAAAACATCTAGGGCATGTGCATTTTCTTACGCTGCCCCCACCCTGTGGAATTCTCTACCTCGTCGGATACGAAGCTGCCTGACCGTCGAGAGTTTTAAGTCAGAGTTAAAAACTTATTTATTCCTGAAAGCGTATGGAGAGTGATTTTTTACTGTGATTTTATTGTTATTATTGTTGTTATTGTTATAGTTTGTAATTTAATGTCTGTTCACTTGTACAGCGTTTTGGTTTTTGAAAAGTGCTTAAAAAATAAATTTTACTTACTTACTTATTCACAAACTTGAAAAGGATCAAGGACATTGAAGTGGGATGCCATATGGGCAACAGCGACCATCACATGGTAAGCTTTAAGGTAAACATAAGATAGGACACCAGCCACTCAAAGATAAACGTGCTCGATTTCAGAAAGACTGACTTCCAAAAAATGAGGAACAACATAAGTATCCAGTTAATGGAAATAGAGGCTGAGGAGGTGGAGGTCATGTGGGGGAGATTCAAGAGAGCAATAAAGACTGCCACAGATCAATGTGCCAGATAGGTCAGCAAAGCAAAAAGAAACAGAAATCCTCTATGGTTTTCCAAAGAAGTGGCTACCACAGTCAAAGAAAAAAAAGAAGGCGTACAGCATATACCAGGAAACCAAAACTGAGAAAGACTGGGAGTCATACAAGGAAAAAATGAAAGAGTCTAACAAACAAATTAGAAAGGCAAAAGCCCAGACAGAGGAAAAGATAGCAGAAGGGGCAAAGAGAGGCGACAAATCATTTTTTAGCTACATTAGGGAACGTAGGAAGGCAAAAGGGGGTATAGTAAAGATTGCTACTGAAAAAGGGAAATGCACCAAACATAACCCAGAGAAAGCCAAAATCCTCAACAAATACTTCTGCTTGACGTTTACCAAAGAAGGGATGGCCCAGCCCTTAAAAAACACAATATCCCAGGACCAGGGGTAGACACTAGTCCCTTTACAGAAGCCGAAGTACGGGAGGTGCTAAATAAACTAAAAGTAGACAAAGCCATGGGACCAGACGAGATGCACCCCAGAATCCTTAAGGAACTGGGAGCAAAATTAGCAGCCCCTCTGGCACTTCTGTTCATGAAATCCTTGAAGAGTGGTGTGGTACCTGAAGACTGGAAAAAGGCAATAGTGGTTCCACTTCACAAATCAGGCAGTTGCAAAGAGGCTAGTAATTACAGACTGGTGAGCCTCAAATCTATAGTAGGTAAACTAATGGAGAGGGTCTAGTATGGTTGACTGGCATACGTTTTCCTGACTCTGTATTGCCCGCTAGCTTTTTCCCACAAAGCAAGTTGCAGACGCGATGTTTTACCGATTATTGTTTGTTGGGTTAAGATTGAGATGCTTTTTTCTATGCTTTTGCTTTCTGTTTGTGGCAGAAATAACAGAACAAATTAAAAATGAGCTTACCAAGTTAATACTGTGTCCCATCTCTTAACTTAACTTAGTAAGATCATTTTAAATTTACATTTATGTCTGTGATCCGATTTGTTCTGTTATTTCAGCCTCATTCCCTGCGTCACAAGCAGAAAGCATAAGCATAGAAAAAAGCATCACCAGTGTTTACTTTACATGTTTGCCAATTGTCTGGGATCTGACATCACCGGAAGTCTCCCTGGTACTATTTTTTAACGAGAAACCTGCTGCTGAAACAATTGTTGCCTTATCTCCCCCTTGTAAGTCCCACTCTTGTCTGTTAGCTTGACCAAGAAACCAGGTTCCCTCTTTGTGCTGCCACCGGGTTGCTGACGTCATAAGGGAATCTGGCAGGCTAGCTCATAGGCAGAACCTCACAAGCAAGCCATAAACTTTTCCTGCCTGTTCCATCTGAGGGAGTAGTGTTGTTTTCAACAGGGAACCTGCTGCTGAAACAACTGATGACTCAGCATTCCGTAATAAGTCTCACTGGGGCATGTCAGCCTAATCAAGAGACCTGGTTCACTTCTTGTGCTGCTACCAAGTTGCTTACATCAGAAGGGGTTGGCTGGGGTAACTTGGTAAGCTCATTTTAAATTTATATTTATGTCTGGGATCTGATTTGTTCTGTTATTTCAGCCTCATTCCCTTTACATGTTTGCCGATTGTCTGTTATAGAAGAAAGCATCACCAGTGTTTGCTTTATATGTAAGGGGGATCCGATTTGTTCTGATTTGTTCTGTTATTTCAGCCACATTCTCTGTGTCACAAGCAGAAAGCATAAGCTTAGAAAGGGGGATCTGATTTGTTCTGTTATTATATGAAAGCATTTCACTATTCTAAAATGCTGCAGGTAATGTCGGGAAAATATCAAGCGGGATTTTATTTAGTGGTGAAAGCCTATGATGTGAAACTGGTGTCGGTATACTGCTTGTCGGGCAATGTCATGCCAGGCAACCGTATGGATCCCAGTGGAGACATTATTCAAACAGAGGATCATAGCATTCCTTGAAACTAGTGGACAACGGTGGGGCAGTAGATGTGGTCTACCTAGACTTTAGTAAGGCCTTCGACTCGGTTCCACACAGAAGGCAGGTAAAGAAGCGTGACCACACAGGGGTTGACCCAGAAGTAGTCAGATGGGTACAAAACTGGTTACCTGGCAGAACCCAGAGGGTACAGGTTAATGGAACACAGTCGACAGAAGGCAGGGTGACCAGCAGGGTGCCCCAGGGCTCAGTGATGGGGCCTCTTTTCTTCGATGTTTTTATAGCAGACATCACTGACGGACTGGAAGGGAAGGTGTGTCTGTCTGCAGATGACACCAAGATATATAACAGGGTGAACACCTCAGAAGGAGTGAGCAAGATGGAAGCTGACCTCAAGAAACTAGAAGAATGATTTGGAGTGTGGCAGCTGAGATTTAATGCAAAAAAGTGCAAGGTCATGCACATAGGAAAGAAAAATCCAAGAAAGGAGTATTACCTAGGAGGCAAAAGACTGGCGGCCTAAACCAGGAACAAGATCTGGGAATCATAATCTCTGACAACTTGAAGGTTAGTAAGCAGTATGAGAAGGCAACATTGAAGGCCAACAGAATGCTGGGCTGCATTGGGAGGGGAATCATGAGCAGGAGGAGACAGGCGGTACTACCACTGTATGGATCACTGGTCAGGCCTCACCTGGAATAAGGAGTCCAATTCTGGAGGCCTCACCTCAGGAAGGACATTGACCTGGTGGAAACAGTACAGAGAAAGGTGACAAAAATGATTCAGGGTCTGCAGTACATGTCCTACGAGGAAAGACTTAGGGAACTGATTATGTACTCCCTGGAGCAGAGAAGAGAGAGAGGGGACATGATTGAAACATTCATGTACAGAAAAGTAGCATTAACAAGGTACAGGAACAGGAACCGTTTCATTTCAAGAAGGGCTCCAGGACCAGGGGACATGTATTTATTTATTTATTTAGTTTATTGGAAATTATAACCTTTGAGTCATAGACTCCTTTGCAAAGGCTCCACGTCTTCAAATCAATCAATCAATCAATCAAAATCTTTATTTAGCCAGGCGAACACCATTGAGCACGCTCATTTTTGAGATGGACCTGGGTAAGCTACATAAACAATACATAAAGAAAATACCAGCTTACAGAGTCATTGCATAGAATAGGGATTACACACAAGAGCTTAATAACAGCACTACAGTACATTTATAAAATAAGACAGAAAGCTAAATACCATGTGCTACAGAACTTGTGCTGCAGTAGATACTGATTAACACTATACAACCATATATACAGAGTTTTCATGGAGCAGGCTTGGATTCAAGTATTGAGTATGTAGTACGAGGAGGGGGAGGGACTAGGGAATTAAAGCATAAATGCAGGGATGCCTGAGGGGCTTTAGAGCACCAGGGGCAGCTGGCAATGGTTATAGAGCTAGGTGCAATACACCAGGAACAGGGGCTGAGTGTGACATGCCAGGAAGTGTAATATTAGTAGATGCCAGGATGTCTCAAGAGAGGGAGACTCAAACTTGGATTGGGTGGAGCTATCAGGTGGGGTACAAATATACACAAACATACTAAGTAGTGGGGCAGGAATACCAGGAATGGAATACTCCTGACAGGGCAAGAAACTGAATTCAGGAGGGGGGGGGGGGACACTGGGAGGCTGTGACATCAGAGGAAGCAGTTACAATATTCCTTGAATGAACGAGCATATAGTGCTTTGAAGGCTGATAGTTTGATTGGGAATGCCAGTTGCAAGTTTTCTTTGCAGATCGTTCCATAGTGCGGGTAGAGCGTGATCAATGGCAGACCTACCAGAGTGTGACTTGAACTTAGGTACTGCAAGCAAGATGTAAGTAGAACTCCTTAGAGCATACTTACCTACCACATTTAGAGAAAGACAGTCCGAGATATATTGGGGCAGTAATTTAGTAATAGCCCTGTAGGGACAGAGGGCTGCATGTCTCTGTCTTCTGGATACATAGGAAGGAGGGGAATACAATAGAGGGGAGCAAATAAGTAACAATGCAATTAAACAATAGTACAATACAGAATGAAGCAGGCCTGGAGGGCTGCAGTTATAAGCAGTAAGACCAATTAACAAACATAGCAAGGGTAGAAATAACCCAGGGTCAAACAACTGAAGAAGTTAAATACATCTGTAAGACAACAGAAGGAAGCCAGGAATACAATATACACTGGCATGAGTATACCACTAGACCAGGAAACATAGGTTGTAGCATGGGTCAGTAGCAGTCACAGGCCGATTGCTCAAGAAGATAGTTCTCAAGGGCTGTTTTGAAGGGGCCAAGGCTAGGTATCAGGGAGATGGTAGTTGGGACATCATTTAGCCATTTAGGTGCTCGGTATAGAAAAGCCTTTTGATACAAGGAGCTTCTGTAGTGGGGTACCAGGTGGGATGACCTAGGGGCACTTCTGGACACCCGAGCAGGGGGGGGCTGTTGAGATATTTCCTTGGCAAGGATGTATCTATGATATTTAAAGGGGAAGTCTCCCATAGTTTCACACCAATATTTTCCTAACTCCTTATGTGTAATTGTTGTGTGCCTCCTCCAGTTGCCAGCAGTCCTATTGCTGTCCAAATCTAGGTTATAAATAAAAATATACAGCCCCCAAAAGTTTTCAATGTGTTTGGCCTCCATTTTACCATCAATGTTGCTGGAGGGTGATGTCATCAGAGCAACAGATAATGGTGCTGCACTAAATGCAGTTCCACTAGTAAACCAAACTCACAATGTTTGGTTCCCCACTTGAGTAATGGAGGACCCCTTTAAGTGTTGTGCAGATCCTGAAGTGCAGGTCTAATAGGGACTAGGACCATGTCAGTGTGATACAGCACTGATTTGAGGTATATACAGTATCCATATAAGGAAGTGCTTGTATGTGTTGTGTTACTGTTTCTGTTAGCAAAAACAGTTTACCCAATAAATGACTCTGGGTACAACAATAATTTTAAGTGGTATTATACAGCTGTTGTATTATGTTGTGTGTGTGTTAGAATTCTCTGTTTTGATTGACACCAACAGCGAGAAACAATCTTGCAAATATGCCCCTTTCCCTTTGTAACTAGGCAGTCAGTGATTGGATGGGTGCTGTAAGGCAATACAGAATTCAACTATAACAAGGAATAGGTTACCAGGAAAGCATCAGATGCAGCATATGGAAGAAGGATAATCTAGTGGTTAAAGCACAGGCACAAGCACTGGGGGACTCTGGTTCAAATCTTACTAGAGTCCCTTACTCTCTAACCCTTAAGAAGTTCCCCTAACCTCCTTGGAAACTGTGATGGCCCCTCAGGTCCATGACTCTAAGGCCCCATCCACACTACACTGCTCTGGCCTGGTAACGGATGCAATCCGTTACAGCCAGGGAGCAGTGCAGTGTGTCCACACCTCGGTGGTGTCTGTTACAGGACCGGCACTGCCGGTCCACACATCGGGAGCCGGGCGACCATTATGGCGGTGCCCGATCCCACAATGCAGCTTGCGCTGCGCCGTCCCCGCAGGGGACCGGCACGCTCATCCACCGCTGGTAATGTTACCATGGTAGGACTGGAAGATAATCGCTAAGCTGAAACCACCTTCATGTGGTTTCAACAACGGTTACTGAAAATGCCTCCTGTAATGTTACAGGTGTAAACACAAAACGTTGTGGTAACGGTTTGGGCACTCTGTAATGTTACAGAGGTGTAGTGTGGACAGGGCCTAAAAGTGCCCCAATTCTCATTATAAATCATTAGCAGTGATGTGAGAGCTACAGCACTTCACTTTCAAGGTACTAAGGATAAGCTGTGGCACCCCCCCAACACTTGCTTTGTAATGCCAGCATTTGAAGTAGGATGTCCCTCACAAATCAGATGCTACACCTCAGCTATTGTAGGTAAAGAAATTAATCAGTCTGTGTTTGTAGTGCTCTGTATTTGCTTAGCTCACTCCTCCCATGTCATATGCATTCTGTATCTTGGTATTTCCAATCAGAAACTCAGATTTAAGGAGCATTTGAAATGTAAAACAATATACTTTATAAAATAAATGATCTAGCTCTTAACTTTCAGGCTGCTGAAAGAGTATGTGTATGAGTCAGTCTTGTGTGATCCTTTGGTAAACTGTCCAGGCTCACCTTGTAATGAATTTTCTCAAGAGTGTTCACCTGGTTCACTACAGAGTGACTGATTGACTGCTCGATTAATTGATTGGTTGGTTGATTGGTTGATTAACTGATTCAGTCTACTGCTTTCCACAACATGTTACAACTGTCTCACAGAGAGAAATGAGCAGTACACAGAACATATTTTGTTTCCTGTGAATTAAATACTATTAGATGTATTATTTACTCTACACATACAGTATTAAGGCTACAAGTACTACTCCTTGTGTGAGCTGCATGACAGAACTGCCTTAAGCCATTGCAAACTTAAACTAAAATCAGGTTAGACGGCATTGATACCCTTATGTTTTGTTCTGCACTGTTGCTGCAGTGACATCAAGGAATGGGAGGGTCTATATTAGAAGTGACTCATTTGCATGTAAATGGAGGCTTGCTTGACATTTTACTACCTTGTGCCAGAGCCTCAAACTCTAGGTATGTGTTGCAACAGAAGAAATGGCTCATCTCTTATTGACATATGTACAGTACTTGATGTAACGTATAATAAATACATCAGACATATCCAAATCATAAATATACAGGAGTTTTCTCCTTTAAGTCTGGCTTCCAGATTTAGCCAATTAGAGGATTTGTATAAGTCACAGGTGTGTGTCTGTTTGTTATAGCCAGTGACCAGCCTACAGGCTTTATTCAGGGCATTTTTTGCCTGGGAGGGGGAGGTTGGGTCAGCTGTGCCATAAATCACCAAACCATAGTCAAATGAAGATACTGCCAGGTGGAGTGCCTTAGGGAACAGGAAGTGTTTGTGACGGTGTAACAGTCTAATCCTGGAGTTGAGGGCAGACAAGAGACCTTGAATATGAGTATGGTAGGAGAGATGGGTATCTAGGGTTAAGCCCAGATACTTGAATGTAGAGACTTGCTCAATAAGGACACTGGCGGAGTTACAGATGGTGAGATTGAAGTAGAGAAGTTGGTTTTGGCAGTAGGTAAAAACCATAGATTTGGTTTTATTACAGTTGAAGATTAATTTATGAGCCACAAACCAGGATTCAATAGTGTTGAAATGCTCTTGGAGAGAGTCTTGCAGGGTGGAGGTATGGGGGTGACTTTTGAAGATAATGGCATCATCTGCATAGAGAAACATTTTACCAGGGCAGGACTGGGGAAGCGAGTTGAGCAACAGACTAAATAGAAGAGGGCCAAGTTTAGACCCTTGAGGGACCCCAGAGCGAACAAGGTAGCAAGAGGAGATGGTGGACCCAATCCTAACCTGCTGGGATTGGTCTGACAAGTAATTAGCAAACCAAGACACCACCTCAGGGATGAGGCCCACAGATGGAAGGGAGTGTAAATGCAAGGCATGATTGACAGTGTCGAACACCTTGGTAAGATCTATATAGACAGAGCCTACCTGGTGTCCGTTGTCGAGAGCCTGTTGTATGAAAGATGTGTACTCAAGAAGTGCAGTAGTAGTGCTGTGACCACTGCAGAAGTCATGCTGAACAGGGGAAAAGTGGTTATATTTGGAGAGATAGTCTGTGAGTTGGTCCGAGACCACTTTTTCCAAGGTTTTGGAAGTGGGGGGGGGAAGAGAATGGAGATGGGGCAGTAATTGTTAGGAGCAGTGAAGTCTACACTCTTACGTAGTGGTGTGATAACAGCACATTTCCAAGATGAGGGGAACTGCCCAAGGGAAAGGGACATATTAAAGATTTTGGTAAGGGGTGAGAGAACCACATGTAAAGTGAACCGAAGGAGTTTTAAGTCAAGGGTGTCACCAATATGTTGGGACTTGTTGATGTATTTAGAGATGTATCTTCATGCTAAACTGGAGGATATAGTCTGGAGATGGAAAGGGGGGATAGCATCAGACAAGGTAGGAGCAGGGTCAGTGGACTGGGGGGTCAAAGAAGTTGGGAGGAAGTACCCTGCTGAGGTCAGAGAAGGCATTGTTTAGGGCGTTAGAGATGGTTAGTGGGTCCTGGACTATACTATCATCAGTAGATGGTTGTGGGGGGGAGACCACTTTCCTGGTAATGTCCTTAATATTACACCAGAAATCATGATCAGAGCTCCATGTGGAAGTGAGTGCCTTCGCCTTAGCTTGGCGGATGGCCCAGGTACGTCTATTCCTGGCCTCACAGTAAAGTTGCCTGTCATGGGGATGCCTGGAATCTAGTTCCCTGTGCCAGAGGTTGTCCTAGTGGTGCATCATTTCAAGAAGGGCTTGAGAGACCCAGAGGGTGCTTTGTGCTTCTAATTTTTATGTATTGCTTAGTGGAGGAGGAGGCAAAGGTGTCGCAGGCAGAGTTGAATGCATTGACAAAGTAGGAGAGGGCAGAGTCTACATTGGTGGTGTTGAAAATGGGGGTCCAGTCACAGGTCTGAAAGAATGCCTTGAGTCTGGTTAGGGAGTCTTTTTTAATCGCCTGAGGTAGGTTGAGATGGGTGACATAGTGTGGGACTTGTTAGACCACAGACACGTAATGGGGGACTGGTCACTGAGGGTGTCAGGGAGGACATTGACCTGTGAGATATGTTTAGGATGATTTGTGAAAATGAGGTCCAATAGGGTGGAGGTGCCAGTTTTGTTGCTAAGACGACTTATACAAGGTCCAGTGCAGTAGCAGAGTCACTAAAGGAAGAAGATGAGCAAGACATCCAGTTTATATTAAAGTCACCAACAACGATGGTTTCCCCTTTGGAGGGAAAAAGCGAGAGACTAGTCAGGACTTCATCAAAGGCAGGTTTTTGCTTCCGTGGAGGGATGTAGGTGACCATAAAGTTAAGCGTCTTTCCTTGATTATCCAGCGGTAGCTTGACCGCTATTGCTTGTGCACCATGAATAAGGAGTGGGAGGGGGATAGGGAGGGCTTGTAAGGGGTTCTTTATGTATAGAGCACAGCCCCCACCTTCTTTGCTGTGTCTGTCAGCCCAGAGGATCGAGTAGCCATTTATGGATATCATAGATTCTGGGGTGTCCTGTAACAACCAGCTTTCAGTAAAAGCCAGGATATCAGGAGAGAGTTGAAAAATCCAGGCCTGGAGAGGGGTACATGTTTTCAGCAGGCTTTGGATGTTAAGCAATGCAATCAGTAGGCCATGATGCTTCTTATCATGGCGGTGGGGGGGGCATGGGAAGGCTAAGGTTGGGATGAACATTACCAGATAAGAGGAGGAGAAGAAGGATGGCATGGTGGAGTAGGGAAGTTTTTAGGAGTTTAGTTGAGCCATGTCCACTGCAAGACAAGTGGTGAGAGATAACCACTGCAATGGAAACAGAAAAGGAGCACACGGAGGATGCCAGAAGGAGGTGAGGGAGGTGGGAATGGGTGTGAAGGCTAATAGGGGGAGTAGGGACAGTCAACACCATGGAGGGGCTGGAGATACCAGGAATTACATAAGCAGGGTTAAGTGTAGACATGCTAATAAGCAGACTAGGTTACATGGCAAGGAGTGGCATTAGCACAGATGGAAGGTTACATGTCAGCAATAGAAAGCACAAGAGACAGCCCATTGGAGGGAATATGGAAGTGAGCATTACAGGGTTTGTATGAGGCAAAATAGCAGAGGGCAGTCACGCTGGTGCAGCAGAAAGATATCCACATCTGGTGTAGAAGGTACAAGATTCAAACCCAGTAAAGATAGGGGGCCAGAACTGGTGAAAACGAAGCTCAGAACAAAGAGTTAGGAGTGGAAAGTAGGGAAATGGAGGGCCAGGGAGTGCAGGTTAGAACAGAAAGGAGGAGCTCGATACTGACTTCTAGTGATCAGTTAATATAGCTTGCAGGTGGAAAAACAGGCTGATTGACAAAATTAGTAGGCGGTCACATGACTAGATGATGTATAAATTAAGGGACGATCTTGGGTGGGGGTGGCTGGGGTGGAGAATCAATGCGAAGCATCGAAACACCCTCCAAAGTGTATGAGCAGTTGCAGAGAAGCAGCCTTTACCTTGCCCAGGACTGTCCGCTCCAAGGCCAAGGTCTGTGAGAGTGTAGGGGTTCCTGTAAGGGCCTGGTAATACTGGAGATAGAAATAAAGGACAGGGATCTGGTTACCGTGCTCCGGTGGGGGGTCTGAGTCCCGAACTGCACATGTGCCACTGTCGGGAGACTGGCTGTGGGCTGGGAGGAGACTGCTCCAATACCCTGAAGACAAGAAAAGGCTAGAAGGCCTAGAAACACAGCCAATATACAGGAGCTCAGTAACAAATGATGCAGTACAGAATGTAAACAATCTATAGCCTTAGCAGTACTTAAGGTAAATGGAGCACAACACCATTTAGAGGCACGCAAGATCAGGCAATCTTAAAATAACTGTTGGCAGCAAAGGAAGTGTGCTGTAGTAGCAGGACAAATGTCCAAGTACAAAACAGTCAGTCACTGTCGGCAGAGAACACCCTCCAGGGTGTCTCAGCAGTTGAGGAGAAGCAGTCTTTACCTTTATTGGTGCCCAGGACTGTTTGCTCCACAGCCGAGGTTTGTGAGAGTGTGGGGGTTCCTGTAATGGCCTTTACCGGTGCCCAGGACAGTCCGCTCCGTGGCCGAGGTCTGTGAGAGTGTGGGGGTTCCCTGACCTAAGGATGCAAGGAGGGAGGTTCTCTACCAACACCAGGAAGTTTTTCTTCACACAAAGAGTGGTGGACACCTGGAACAGCCTGCCCCAAGAGGTTGTGGGGGTCAACACTGTGGGGGGATTCAAGAATGCATGGGACAGACACAAGGGATCCCTGACTACAAATGGCAACTAGAATGTCAAAATAGATCTAAAACAAATGGGCAGACTAAATGAACCTAGCGGTCTACTTCTGCCATCGACTTCTATGTTTCTAAGGAAAAGATAAATAATGGATAATTGACAAAGAAAAAAATACAAATGGTTTAACTAGAGCTTTGTACCATGAGTAGTTTGAGTAAGAGGTACCTTTTTTTTTGAGCTTTTGGAGTAGCAAATCAGAGTGACTTGGACTAAGATAAAGTAAAACTTACGGGAGAGTCTATTAAATTAAACATTTGCGTTAACTGTTGTTAAGTTTTAATTATGGCCATTTTGGTATAGATGTTAAATATAAATTTAGGAAACATGTATTATATATTACACATTCTTGTTGTCTTTGTACTTACTAGTTTTCTTTATACTGTGTGTAAGTGGTAAGAATCCTTTGCTCTTGTTACAATGTGATGCTGCATCGTTTAATGGCCTAAAAGTACAGTGCCAATTGTGCAAAGTATAACTTATTCCGGGCTATGAAATATGAATACTTGAGCATTTGGATTTCTCTTTTTCTTAAATGTATGTATTTTACTACACATTCTAAGCATTTGAGGTAGTTACTGTACTGAACTGACACTATGAAATTTGTAAATTGCATTGCACGTTTCCATTGTATTATCTTCAACTCAGGGATTCCTGATGGTTGCAGTAAATACTCTTATTACACCCTGTGCTGGATTCTGCCCTGCTCATCATCAAAACAAACAGGAGAGAGAGAGAGAGAGAGAGAGAGAGAGAGAGGGGGGGAGAGAGCGACAGAGAGACAGAGGACTTAGCTGGGATTTTAACCCAGGCTGCATGCAATACCGTTTTGTTGCACAACAAGCTGTGTCACCAAGGGAACTGGAAACCCATGACTCCCAGAAGCACTTTACTTTTTCTCTAATTCTCAACCTGGCACTGCACGGATAATGACGTATTCACGGTGTGCATATATATGGCACCCATACAAACAGAAGAGAGAAAGAAAGAAATCATTTATCTGGGATTTGAACCCAGGCTGCCTGGAATACGATTCTGTTGGACTGCAGCTTCACCCATGAAGGCAACTGGAAACCTAAGACTCTCCGGAGCACCTTACTCTTTCTATAAAAATTTGAATTATCTATGCAGCAGCAGGTTGCGCATTAGAGAAAGTGTAAGGTAGCACAGCCATTAGTGCAACATAATGATATTCTGGTTGACTTAAATTCAAATCCCAGCAAAAGCACTTGTTTATTTCCTGCTTCTCATTGTTCCAGTTCATCATCAAACTAGTGTGTTCACCACATCAGAAGCCAGTAGAGGCACAGTACATGGGGACTGTCTTCAGCTACATGTCACAGTTGTGGGGCAGTTGTAGCTTACAGTTCTAATACAGACATAATACCCTACCTTTGTGCCCATGTTTTGGACAGGATGCATACCTACTGTAGCTGGCCAATCTGCAGGACTCAGATAAGTATGATCTTGGAGAGAGAGAGAGATTTGTGATATTGATTACATCTGATTCAAGGCCAGATGCTCTGGTTTCTGGGATAGGACTTGCCACTGTCTGCACGCTCATGTGGCACAGTACATGCTGTGGTGCTCTAGGCAAGTACACAGTGCAGGAGCTGTTGTATCTCACGCTGTGTGCTGTATGCAAGAGTGAGGCAATTCTCTATTACACACACGTGTGTGTAACACAGTGTGTGTAATGGGAAATTTTGGGTACTAACTTCAAGTTGGGTGGGTCATAAATTAGCAAAATTGGTGGAAAACTGGCTTAGCGGTAGAAGCCAGAGGGTGGTAGTAAATGAGGTTTGTTCAGGGCAGGGCAGGGTGACAAGTGTGGAGACAAAGGGGTTGGTATTGGGTCTGGTCCTCTTTGATATCTACATCAGAGATATTGCAGATGGCTTAAAAGGGAAGGTATGTCTATTTGCAGATGATAGAAAGATCTGCAGTAGGGTAGACCTGCTGGCGGGGTAGAAACAATGATGGAGGAACTGGAGAAGTTGGAGGAAGGGTCAGAAACTTGGCAATTGAAATTTAACATGAAGAAGTGCAGAATCATGCACTTAGGAAATAAAAACCCAAGGACCATGTATGAGTTGGAGGGCAGTCATGATAGCTAGGCTGGAGAGGGACCTGGGGATTATCATACCTCCTAAAGCTATCAAAACAATGTGATAAGTCAGTAGGAAGGGCACATGTTGGGTTGCATAGGGAGGGGTATAACCAGCAGGCTGAGAGAGGTGATAATGCCCCTATATAAATCACTAGTGAGACCCCCACCTTGAGTATGGTGTGCAGTTCTGGAGGCCTCATCTCAGAAAGGATATTGACATGATAGAGCGGGTGCAGAGGAGGGCAATGAAAATAGTACAGAACCTACAGCAGAAGCCCTACAAGGAAAGGCTAAGGGTTCTTGATCTTTACTCCCTGAAGGTCAGGAGGGAGAGCAGGGTTTTAAATAATTGATTAGCAGTTTTTTTCTTGAGACAATGCTAACTGTACAGAAAGTATTTATATAGGTTTTCTAGAAGTGTTACGTTTGTTAAACACAGTGAATCAAGTGCTATGCATTTTCACAATGTTTTAGCACTTTTATGAGCAAAACGCTAATCAATTTTTGGAGTTAAATAAATCCCTGGAGAGGGGCACATGATTGAGACATTTAAGTACCAAACGGGGATAAACAGGGTACATGAAGAGAGCATCTTTTAAAAAAACAGATGTCCAAAGGCCAGAGGGCACAATATAAAATTGGAGTGGGGTATGTTCAGAGGGAACAAGAGAAAGTACTTCTTCACAGAAATGATGGTGGACCCCTGGAACAACCTCCTAGAGGAGGTGGTGGGGGCTAAAACAGTTACAGGATTTAAGAAAGCATTCGATAGACACATGATCATCACCGGAACTGGTAGGGAAGAAAATCTAGAGTCTGAACAGGAACTGGTGACACCACTGGTAAGGTTGGTGGAGGGAGGGAGGGAGGACAGACTGTTTAGGATTTACGGGATTATATTAGGTAGGGAAAAAGGGGCAGACTGGATGGGCTTTTATTACCATCAACTTCTATGTTTCCATACTTCTGTGTTCAAATTGTAATTGGCTCTTACCAGTACAGTAATTGTATCCTTTTTATGTGGTTCTTGAGGTCAGGGAGAATGAGGTGCAATAGATATTTCCAAATAGGGTGAGGTCAGGCAAAACAAGGAAAGTATCCAGAGGGGGAACATCATATGTAATGCATTCATTGGATAGGTCAATGTGCAGCCTAATATGGCACCCTTAAGAAAGGAGCAATCACCTGACTGCAGATGGGCATAATTCTGGCCCAAAGTACGAGGTGTAAACTGACACATGATGGTACTTATTTAACTTATCACTTACATGCATTTATTTATTTATTGAATTTTGGTAACTGGGTGGGCCCATTGAAACCAAGGATCCCTTTTTACAGGGGCACCCCGGGATTATTTACATAAACAGAAGGTACAGTAAATGATCAAATGCAGCATGAACAAAATAACCATTGTACAGAAAACAACAATTTACACAGAACTGAGGGATATAGAATGAATAGACAAGTACATGGCAAGCTATGCCCCTGCCAGCCATATGTACCAATATATGATGTTATGTTTTATGTGATTTCTGTGTATGTTTAAATTTATTTATTTAAAGATTTACCAGGAAGGCATGCTGAGCAGACTACTGCTGGATTCCAGATAAGCCCTGGGGGTAGGGAGATTGAGAGTGCATACAAACATACAAAGTAAAGTCAATTTCATGATATACATACAAGATAAACATAAGCAAGGTGGAGTGCATTTTTGATAGGCAGATACATAGTCATATGACTAGCTTCAGGGAGGTTACAGCATCAGGTATTGGCTAGAACTGTGACATTAGAAATGTTGAGTACTAGGGGTTTTAACCTGACACTGTAGGTACTGGTCACCCAGTTAATGGACTCCCATGGGTATATGCGCAGATGAGGTAGAAGTATGTTTGAGAAGGAAGTTAAGGTGCCATCCAGGGGTGGCATGCCGGATAGCTGATGTGAGCGAGTTCCAGAGATTGGGCATGCAGTAATTGAAAGCTCACTGGCCTGCCGAGGTTGAAATGTGTGGAATGGCCAGTAGACGCAAGTCACTGTTCCTCAGTGCATAGCCCTGGGGGGTATGGGCTGAGAGGACCATGGTGAGATACTTGGGGAGGGAGTGCAACCAGTATTTGGCCATAAGGGTAGCACAATGGGAGAAATGAAGGTCCTGTGATGAGGGGAGGTCTAGGTTGTGGTACAAGACACAGTGATGAGTACTAGGAGGACAGTCAAGTGCAAAGTGACAGAAGGAATGGAAAAGGGGGTACAGTCTGGCTAGGGTGGACTTTGGTGCAGCACTGTAGACTACATCTCCATAGTCGAAGATGGAGAGAATCAGCCTCTGCACTACAGCACATCTAGCCAGCAATGGGATGCTTCCACGATTATGATACAGTGCACCTAGCTTGGGGAGAAGCTTTTTGTGGATGGCATCAATGTGTGTGGAGAAGTCTAGGCGCTGGTCGAGCCAGATCCCAAGATGTCTGCAGGAGGAGCAAGTTTCAATAGAAGTCTTATCTAAGGTGTGGGAGGAGAGAGTGGGGGGTAGCCTTGAAAGTCTCTGCCTCATGCTGAAGGTCATGGAGATTGTTTTCTTGGCGCTGAGAAAAAGTTGATTTGAGAGAAACCAGCACTGAACTTTGGTGAAGTTTTGGAGTCTGGTTGCTACGTCAGAAGTCAAGGGGCCGGATGTGTACAAAACTATCATTCACATACATGTGAATGGATGTGTAGGGGCAGGCAGAGGGCAGATCATTGAGGAAGATGGAGAACAGGAGTGGGCCAAGGACTGAGCCTTGTGGAACCTCAGAGGTAATAGGCAGGGAAGCAGAGGTGGCATTGACAAATCTGATGGATTGGGATCTGTCTAACAGGTAGGACTGAAACCAGCTGGTGGCCATGCCTGAGAGCCCTGCATGGAGAGCTTCGATAACAGGAGTGTGTGGGAGACAGTGTCAAAGGCTTTAGCTAGGTCATCAAAAATGGCTGAGGTGATTAGGTCCCTATCCATACCAGTGAGTATGGAGTCCATGAGTCTTTGGAAGGAGGTGGTGGTGGAGTGGGACTTCCTAAATCCAGACTGGTAAGGGGTGAAAGAAGAAGAAGAATCAAGACAGGAGGAGAGTAGAGAGAGAACTAGTTTTTCCTGGATTTTGGCCAAGATAGGTAGCAGGGATATCGGGCGTTAATTACCGGTGGCAGAGGGGTCACCGCCTTTGGGAAGCAGGATGACTGCAGTGTGTTGCCACTCAGTGGGGATTGCGGCAAGAGAGAATGAGAGGTTGTAGAGAGATGCTAGGGGGACAGTGATGGGCGGAGCCAACAAGTATAGCAGTTTGGAGTCTAGGCCAGTAGGGCATTTGCCTTTGTCAGGAGTTAGGGCAAGTAGAGCTTTTTAGACCTCAGCAGGGGTAATCTGGTGGAAGGCAAAGGGGGTGCCAGCTGGGGGAACATTTTAGGGGTGTGGCAGAGGGTTGGGTGGCCTGAGGGTTGAGGGCACCAAAGAGTGATGAGGTGCAGTTCGTAAGGAAGGAATTCAAATGAGAGGCCACGTCGAAGGGGTCTGTAATCATGGAGCCACCTATGTTGAGGGCAGGGGTAGGGGGTTGTGAGTGAGGGGCAAAAAGAGATTTAACCACCTTCCAAAATTTGGAAGGCTGCCTTATTTTAGATCTGAAGGTGTCGCTGAAGTATTTTGCCTTTGCCCTGAGGATCTGCCTAGTGCAGGCATTACGAAGGGCATGATACTTTTGTTGGTGCACTGGAGAGCTGGAGACCTTGAAAGCTTTCCAGGCTGCATCCCTGTCTTTGAGGAGTGTCATGATGTCCGTAGTGATCCATGGCAGGTGGGTACCCCTCACCTGAGCACTTTTGAAAGGGGCATGTGAGTTCTAGACTGCAATGAACCTGGTCTTAAAATACTCCCAGGCTGAATCAATAGAGATGGCCCTTTGGATGTATGACCAGTCCAAGCTAGACAAGTCAAGTAGGAGAGATACAAGGTCTAAGGATTTGTAGGATCTTGTAAGGATGGTTCTGGGGGGGTTGCTATAGGATGATGGATTTTTCTAATTGAGTAGATGATATTATGATCACTTATAGAGTCTGGTAGCAGACTGGAGGTGTGTATACGATGTGGGTGTGATGTAAGAGACCAGTCCAGGAGAGAATGGTTGGATAATTTGTGGTTGAGGCATGTGAGCTTGGTGATTAATTGGGCTAGGTTTAATGCAGCCACCTGGTGGCACAATCTGGAACTGCTACTGGAGAGCCAGTTTTGGTTGAAATCACCGAGGATGTGCAACTCACTTCCAGAGGCCAGTGAGGTAATGGTATTCAGGTGTTTCAGGATGGAGGGCGTGGTTGAGTCAGGAGGACAATAGGGCCTGGCCAAAAATATGGGGCAGGAGGTAGCAAGATGTAGGAACAGAACTAATTTGATTAAAATATTTTATTATAATATTATTATATTCTTAATTGCTAATCTATATCCTTATATTGGCTTAATTATTAAGTACTATAACTGTTTCTGGTCAAATTAATGTCTAAATGAACTCAAAAAAAAAGGACAATGCTGCTTAAGGCTTGAATACTGAAATAGAGGAATGATGCCATGAAAAAGGAATACAGCATAAATGGTCAACTTCAGAAAAAAAAGTCTCCAGGATAGTCTGTTTACATTGAATGGCTTCTTCCAATTAGTAGCAGAAGAGCTTGAAACTTGACATAATTTATGATCTTGTTTTTCAGTACCAGCCAGAGCAAATCTTAGAGGTTAACATAGAAGACTGGCTTTAAGAAATTAAGACTTTTATTTATAGAAAATATACAAAAACTCTGATACATTTCAAAATTATACAGGTTATTGGAAATGCATGTACCTGCCCAGTGAGTAAGTTTTAAACCCATCAACAAAGAGTATCGTGAGTTATTTACTAAAATCTGTAGCCCCCAAACTGTTTAAAATATATTGACAAGTTTGGTGTCTATTGTAAGCTGACCTTGCCACCTTTTCAATGGATTGATGGTAAAGTATTTATCTAATAGAAACAACTAGTGGGGTGGATTATAAGCCTCTGGACAGCAACATGAAGTCACGGTTCATTTACTTTAAACAAAGGAGATCCCTGTCTTAAAGAAGTTTGCAAAATGTATACAGTTCCTAATTGTAGCAGGTATGCCAAACTAACATCATTTTAAACAGGAACAAATGTACTTCTGAAATCTGTGAATACTTTTTAGAGCTCTATAAATGAAAAAGTTTTATAATGCTTTTGTAAATTATAGATTTTATATTAGAATTGACACCATCATGTTTGGTCTCAAATGAATCCTCTCCTTTAGTTGCATCTAAAAATGTGAGTCTTGTGTATGTACAAAGGTGCGCATAGATGCAAGAAAGAAAAGTTGTTTTATATCAAAAATAGTTTTTCAGGATATGGTCATATTGATAAAAAATGGCTTAGGAGGGGCTAACAGTAACACCCTCAAAGAGTGCTCAGACCAGTCATAACTTGATGGTGATGTTGCCCAGTAAGTGGGACATAAATGGGATGCTGGCAAAGTTGGCCCAGAACTGTATATTCTTTGGTGTGTAAAGACCTGTGTTGGATGTCCTGACAATTTTGGATGAGCTTGGACTTGTACTAGGCTAAAAGCCTGAAATCACACCTGCTTGGAACATTATTTGGGCTTGGACATTGCCACCGCAAGGGGGTGCTAAACCAGCTGCTGAAACTGACTGTTACAGAAATGACTTTCTTCCAGTATTGGATTAAGCAAGGCCTATGTTTTGCAAACTGAAAATTTGGACTAAAGGTAATGTTTTGGAATTTGTGTTAAAAGCCTGAACAAGAGACTGACTTTGGAATTTACCAGCCAGCAAGCCTGCAGTGTTGTTAAACAGCAGTGAATCCAGAGTTGCAGGTTCAAGAGCAGAAATGAATTGAAACAGAAAAGAATCACAGAGTCCAGTTGCCCATAACAACATTGCTGTCCACAGGGAGAGATCTTTCTATAGACTGTGCTGAACTGCTAAAATCTTGTTGTCTGATTTTCCCCACTAAATCCTGAAGTGACTTTTGATGATTTGTGACGTCAAGCAAGAAGCATCCAGCCTGCATTGCTTCATTGATGTGAGAAGACTCTACAGTTCTAGGTTCAAGGGAAAAAGATAGCAGACTGAAGCCAAACTCACCACCAAGGACATTTGCCATCCAAAACCAAAAGTTCTTACCAAGACTTTGAAAGCTAAAAAGTAGAAGACCACATCTACAGATAACTAAAACATAAACATTCCTTTATCCTACTTTTAATACTTATTTGGCTATCTGGGGTGGTAACATAGTGCATTTTAGCTCCAAACCTTGGGTATATGGTTAAGCTAGAATTGAAATCTAAAGAAAATACCTTTTACATACTATAAAGTTTCAACAAGTATCACACCAAGATAATCTGAAACACTAGTGTAATGAGTTGCAGGTTCTCATAGTAAAAAGAAAAGGCCATGCAATTTATAAGTATGCTAAATAAATAGTATAATCTGTTATTTATTATGCTGAATATTGCTTATTTATTTACATTGCTTATTGCTGAAATTTGTTTTATTTGTTTTATGTGATTTACTTGATTTTCTAAAATCTGTTTTGTTTACATTACAGTTTATGTTTACATTACTTTTATTATGTTTGATATTTATGCTAGTTATGACTATTTAGGACTTGCACATATGTGAATAAAATATATTTATCTCTTATATAATCCAAAGTGTGGCAACAGTGTTTTTCACCGTCATTTTTGAATCTGGAGAGCATAGGATAATATCACATGTGAATATTTATTATTTTTGGTAATTTATGAAATAATTTCTGGGTAAGGCCCGAGGTGAATCCAAGTGTGTTATTATAAAAAGTAATATTGTAAGCCTTTGTTCTGACAGAGGGAGCATGTGATTAGTATGGTGTCAATGGATTGCTTGTGTCTGAGCAGCGGGACTGGTGTGAACTGAAGAGAGGTGTTCATATACATGGTGATGACGCCCCATCTTTTGGTGCCAGGGTGGTTTTGGCAAATAAGGGAGTAGCCCAGAATAATGAATTCTACATCTAGATTGTGTGGTTTCAGTCATGTTTTGGTAGTTATCAGTATGTCATGTTTTAGTGAGAGAGCAGTTGGTTGCAGTAGACTCATTCTGTTTACAATGCTGCAAATATTTAGGTATGCATGTTTAAGGCCATGGGGCACTGAGAGGTGGGGGGTGGGATTTGGATGGGGGGTTAGGGTGTGGGTCGGGGTTGCGTTCAACATCACTGGATAGCAGGAGCAGTATGGTTAACAGGAGCCTGCTGTTTGGAAATACCCATAGGGGTTTCTGACATGAATATCATGACTGTTCTAGTGTTGCTGAGGAGGCTTGTGCATGAACTTTTAGGGTGGTTAAGCCAGTGTGGAAGGAGGGTGGGAGGACAGAAAGGCCAGCAAACAGATTTAATTGCAGGGGAGTAAGGGATGGTTGTACAGTTGATGTATAGGAGGGGGGAGATGTGGAGGCTATGGTGAGAAATTGTGGCAGACAAGGCTGCTCCTCCGGGAAAGGGGGGTAACAAAATATAAGGAGCAAGAAGTAAGATTGCTGCTATCCCTGCAGTCCACATTTTGGGCTTGGAGAAAGAAGGAGGAGGTTGCTGAAGGTTGCTGCCTCTAGTGGTGGTCGCCAATAACTGAGAAATGGAAAAATGGGCTGATAGGCTACAATTCTCATGCCCACACCAATAAATAGCATGGACAATCAAGGGCAGTGGTGGGGAGGTGGGGAGCCAATGCAAAGCATCAGTAGGGCCAAAATGGAGTTTGAACTCCTAGTCTGTTTTGCACCTCACTGCAGCATCGCATACCTGCTTCTGTTGTTACTTCGGCGGTAGCAGCTTTTGGGAGGGCTGAGTCCCACTGGCCCTCTCAACCATGAAGATAGCTGTGGAGAAACAAAGAAAACACCAAGGATTAAAACAGGTACATGGTGGGGAGGGGTTGGAACGGGGGAGGGGATGATAGAAATGAGAGAGGCGGGGGGCTACACAGACGGTGAGAGGCAGAACAAACAGGTGAAATAACTTAGCCACATCACATAGAACAATTTAAGTAGAACAGAGTATGAATTACTTAAACAAGTTTGATTTGGATATCAGCGCTGAGGACTGCTCCTTGCTCAGCTCCCTGGCTTACAACCCCTTAACGCTTTAGGAGCTAGAAGGGATGAGCTGAGTTTTGTTACAGAATTAAATTATATTTACAGTACTTATTTATTTAACAAAGTTTCCTAAGTATCTCACAGCTCCGGAACTGGCTTAAGGCACAGCCCGCAGTACCTCTTGCAAGGGTGGAGAATGAAAATTAATTAAAGTACACAGTGCAGGGGCCTGAGATAATGACCACCTGGCGAGGAAAAAACTATCTGCAGTACTCAGATGACTTTAAATAGCAGGCTTAAAATGACTTAGTCCAAGGTAGGCAGCGGTTGTTGGAGCTACCAAAATTTGAATTTGGCACCAAAATGGAGTTTGAACTCTTAGTTCCTTTCACGCCTCACTGCAACATCGCGTACCTGCTCCTGTTGTTGCTTCAGGGGGTAGCAGCTTTGAGGAGGGCTGAGTCTAACTGTCCCTCTCAACCATGAGGATAGCTGCTTCTGTTGTTGCTTTGGGGAGTAGCTGCTTTGGGGAGGGCCACGTCCCACTGGCCCGCTTGACTACAAGGATAGCTGCAGCTGTTATTGCTTCGGGGGGTAGCAGCTTTGGAGAGGGCTGAGTTCTACTGGCCCTCTTGACCATGAGGATAGCTGTGCCAATGCCAATATGAAGATAATGGAATGTTCTTTTTAATGGCTGATAGTCCTGTAACCTACAAAACAACTTGTTTGGCAAGAAGCTAATTGCATTTCCTGACTAGCTGACCAAGAGGTAATAAAATCATCTCGTATAGTCATAAACCCTACAAGATCTTCCTTGTAACTTAATTGAAGGATGCCAGTTCAAAGCCAAGGATGTTTCAGCCAGGATTTGCGCAGCAAATGACCATTCTGACAGGCTAATGTAAATGTTGTCTTATGGGTGTGAACTGTCTACAGGGGACTTCAAAAATGTTAATTATATGTGTCTGGATTAGATTTTTGATATTCTTGGAATTCTGGAAACAGTGGAACAGTGACATCTCCTGGCCAAATGGAGTAGTTGCTCTGACTCACCTGGTAGGTAAATAGACCAGTTTCTTTAGAACTGGGATAATTGATGACACTGCAAGTTACAGAATGCATTTAAAGCCCTCAGCTCAGGGTATGTAGCACATTTTTTATCTGGACTCTCTCCTGAAGACACAGAACAGCAAAACTGCCACAGCACAGAGACTAAGAACTAGAGACTGCACTTGCTCTTTATGGACTTCAATTCAGTATGAACTAAGTTAGAACTTTAGATAACTGTCATAGTACTTTTTTTGTACAATCCCACTTTTTTTTATGAGGTGACCAAAAAGGTTATTTAAACTTTTTTAGTTGTAACTGTATGATTAGTAACTATTTAGTAAAAACATTTTATTTTTAAGAGAACTGGCCTGAGTGAGATTTTCTTATAATTGTGTGTGCTATTGTGGGAGGTTCAGTATTTTTTTTTCTAACTTTCTCTCTTTATCTTCGTCTTCATACTGTCCTCATCTCTCCACTCTCTCAGACCTCTACAGTGCTCACACATTCCCCCTGTCACAGGGTCTGCCCCTAGAGTGCACAGCTCAACTCCAGTAAATCCTTGATACCCAGATACCCCCCCAGGTGGGATGAGGAGAGGTTCCCACTGTCCTCCCTCAACAATGGCTGAGGAGTGGACTTGCACAGCGGAGTCTGCTCTGTCAGCTGGTGGATGTGCTGCTCAAGAAATCATTGCTGAGGAGAGACAGAGGTGTGCTTCCACTGTTCCTCCACCCCTGAATGTTGACATGCAATGAGAGCCAATGAGCTAGGAGACACACTGAGATGTGCCTCCTGCTCCAGCTCTCTGCTGACATCTAGCCTGCCCCAATGTTGCTTCCCCCTTTACTGCACCTACCACCTGAGTTCCCTCAGGTGGTCATATTGAGGTGGGGGCTTGCAGATCCCCTCTCCTGGAAAGAGAGCAGCCATTGGGTGCTCTATCCTTCTCCTCCCATGCTGACCCCCTGGTGGCCCGTACTCATTCCCGAACATGGGTCACTGACATGGTACAGAGGTTCTGTATTAATCTGTGACAAAACTGTTATTGCCAAAGGGTTGTCACCATAGGCTGCAAAATTGAACATGGGTCTGTAACAGGGAAAATCTGGATAAAAGATAGGGTGAATACAAATGTCTCAAAGAAAGATCTGTGGGGATTTGAACCAGGTTGTTGTACACCCGTAGGAGAAGGCAGAATCAGGGTTACAATGCTACCCTGAAGAGGAGGTTAATTCCTGGATATTCCCCCTTTGTGCAACAACCCAGAAAGGGTTATCATTTGGCTACAAGACTTGAGACTGGTATTGTACCCTGATCCAGAGTAAAGAGGGTACCCTAGAACTTCATGGCGAGTGTTCAGTTATGAAGCCAGCGAGCACTATAGAGGGACTCGGAGAGATTATCCCATTTCCCTCTCCCTGTCATGGATTACGCTTAGGGGTGGACACTGTGAGCTCAGTGGACCTGACCCTCAAGAGTGGGCTTGTGACAAAGTATACTTTTGCAGACAGCATACATGTAGCGGTTGGGACTGTACATGATGACTAGATATTAATATTACATACACTAGGGGTGATTACCTTTATCCATATGACATACAATGGAAAGTGCAGCATATACCGGTATCTAAAGAGGTGCTCAAGTAAGCAACTCACTACCACATCAGCAATTGTGTACCACAATTAGGTAGAAACAGGCACAAAGACACTTTTTGCCAAACAAAGTATGGTAGAAAGGGGCAGCAGGTACAGGTGCTTTTGTGTTTGGAGGAGAGGAGTGATTTTAGTAAATGTTTAAATGTGATGAGCGTGGGGCAATCTTTCAAGGTGGAAGGGAGTTTACTCCAGAGCTGTATAGCTGTGTATGCGAATGATCTGTGACCAGCAGCTGTGAGCACTTTGGGAATTTCCAGAAGGCGTTTGGTATACAGTTGTTTAACTGTTTATGTATTAGAGATTTGCATCACATAGTTGCAAGATGGCTCCATGAGGTACAATATTCCATGTTGGAAGGGGTTCCTACAGTAGGTACAGCAGGGCAGACAATGTGCTTAGTTTGCTGTTGAGTACCATAGGATACACAGGTGCATGTTCCAAAAGAATATATTAATACAAGTAGCCAATTGTACTGTGCCAAAATGTTCTTAGCAAGAGTGGAGGATGATTATCAATACAGGAGGTAAGGGGATGCTAGTCACGTGTTGAGGGTTGCCCGTTTATGCACAGAGGCAGTGCTGAGAGTTAAATGCAAGGAGGATGGTAGTGTACCACATAAATCATTACCTATTTATGAGGTGGCTAAAAAGAGTATTCAGGTTGGAGGATATTTACATGGATCGTTGAACTGCTCAAGCAGAAGTCTTTGGATAATAAAACAGATTCTGGTCAGAGTCAACATCACTGCAATTGCAGTTAAAGGCGTACATGTGCACTGAGCTATGGTAGCCATTTTGGGCATGGTGAACATTCCCCAGTGAGCTCCGTGCGTATGCACAGTGGTGAACTGCAGACGTTTGGGCAGTAGTAAAACAGTGCACCTGTGGGGGGGCTACTGTGGCCATGGAGGGGAACTGAGGATGCAGAGGGGAGGTGCAGGGGAAAACACCACACACCACCAATGAGTGCAGCAGTGTGGACAATGACCACTACACTGTAGAAGAGAACTTGGAAAGAATACGGTCATTATTCTTTCTCTCTTCTACAGTGAGAGCAAAACAGAGTGAGAGCTGGTGGTAAATGTACAGGAAGAGAGACAGCTGACAGCCAGGGAACTGAGATAAGAATAGCTACTAAAGACAGGTGAGCGAAAGAAATAGCATGATATCTGTGAGTTGTTTTTTTTTCTAAGAGCTTGTAGGCAGGTGAGAGAAAGTGTGAGAGGGAGAGAGAGAGAGAGAGAGAGAGAGAGAGATGGCAGGTGGTGGAGAAAGTGAAATGGTATGTGGGGGGTGACAGAGAAAGCTGGCATGCAGGTGAGAGAGAAAGAGATGTCAGATAGAGGACAGCAGTTAGTTTCAGATAGAGGAAAGCAATTAGTTTTTAACCCATCATATAAGTGGAATAAGGCCGAACCCATGTTATGAATGGAAAAAGGCAAGAGGATTATGCTAGTTATTGTACCTCAAGTGGCTAAAGTCCTGTGCCCTTTGGGCTTGAACTCCAACCTACACTTTGGTACATTAACACTGCATAATCCCCCCTTACTTAGGTGAAAGCCTGCTAGGGGCTTCCATTTCAGTTGTAAACTGGACCAGCTGTGCACAAAAATGTTTATACCACCCACCAGTTTCCATTTGCATTTCAGGCTG
This sequence comes from Neoceratodus forsteri, assembly GCA_016271365.2. NCBI lineage: Eukaryota > Metazoa > Chordata > Ceratodontiformes > Ceratodontidae > Neoceratodus > Neoceratodus forsteri. The sequence goes on from CM028138.1 coordinate 125,801,702, forward strand.
TGCCATTCAATTTGCTGCAGTGTTGCTCTGAATTTACGCTACAGACCCCTACATCAGGGTGAGTGAATTTCCTGCATTTCTATTGAATTTCCAATGGGGGGGGGTGATATCGAGCAGCACTGATGGCATCCTTTGGCAGATCTCCTCTGCCTTGCCCATCTTTTATCCAGATCCCACTCACTCTCACCATTTCTTTAAGTTACCCTGCCCCTTATCACCTTCCTGCCCTTAACCTCCTCACTACCAGCCCACTGAACCCAATACACCCAGCCAGCTGTCCCACTTCTGTCCTTACTTTGCTTGTTTGTGCTGCTGATCTCACCCCTGTAGATCTTTCGAGAGCTGCATCAATACTCTGTGAGCCACTTGGTTAAAAGGGCCCATGAGCTGGGTAAGCCCAAAGCAGGAAACAAAGGAGTGACCGTTATGGTGGTTGGGAAAGGGACCACCAGCAGCCCAGAGTAAGAGGTGGGCAGTTATACCTGGGATGCTTCTCCTCTCACCCAAGGGAGCTGTGACTGGAAAGAGGGAGTGTACAATTGCCACTGCCATTTATAAACCCCTGACAAGTGCCTTACAACTTTATCAGCAGTCCATTATTCCTTTTTGGCATGTGGTATTGCAGGGCTGCATCACTGTGAGTGGATCAGCATGTTTACATACCAACAAAAAAAAAAACCCTGCCTGCAGTAGTGCAGTTCTCATACAAAACTACGTTCATGCTGTACTGCAATGGAGCCACCTACAACACTCTCAAAGCCATCCACATATGATTTGAGGCACCAATGCATCTCCTCTGCACTACTCACAAAGGTGCAGACCAGGTAGCGTACACAAGTCTCATGATTGCTTCCCTTCTAGCACTGCATGCATTAAAGGGTGCATTTGAGTGCACAAGGGCAAAAGTGGTGGGGGGCAGCAAAAGTGGTGCAGGGGGGCTTTGCCCTCTGCCTTCCCCTTCCCCATCAATTGGTTCAGGCACCTGTGGTCACAGGAGCTGTCAAACTAAGTTGTGTGCCACCAACGGAAGGCCAGCTGTTCCCTCAGAAAATGGAAGGTAAAGGAGCATACACAATACTGACACTAAGTGAGGAAACAAAAGTCCATAATAAAATAGTACTAGTGGTCAGTTTACAGTTTGCCAGCATTCCACTAGCAGCAACAGTGATGCACAAAGCATAATGTCAAATATTCAAATTAATAATGGCAACAACAGAAACAACAATGAGTAGTAACAGAAACAGAAAAAAAACTTCATTTGTAAATAATCAGGATTGTTTAGAATCAAATCAGCATAGTCCTGTTGTCACCAACTTATTTTGCTACTTCGAGACCTAGAAACATAGAAACATAGACTTTGACGGCAGATAAGGACCACTAGGCCCATCTAGTCTGCTCATTTCCCTACCTACAGGATAGGCTGCAGATCCTAGTTAACCAACAGCCTATTTCTTCCTACCCCCCCACAAGAATTACCTTATGTCTGTCCCATGCATTCTTGAATTCTCCCACAGTTTTAGACCCCACAACCTCCTCAGGAAGGCTGTTCCATGCATCCACTACCCTCTCTGTGAAATAATACTCCTCACATTGCCCCTGAACCGCCCTCCTTCTATCTTTAAATTGTGTCCCCTTGTTCTTGCAAGTCTCTTTTTCTGAAAGATGCTACCCTCTTGGGATTTGCTGATTCCACTGAGGTACTTAAAAGTTTCTATCATGTCCCCCCTCTCCCTTCTTTCCTCAAGGGTATACATATCAAGCTCCTTTAGTCTCTCCTCATATAGTTTCTCTTGCAGACCCTGCACCATTTTAGTTGCACTCCTCTGGACTGCTTCTATCCTGTCTATGTCCTTACGGAGATGGGGTCTCCAGAACTGGACACAGTACTCCAGATGGGGTCTCACCAACTGTCTGTACAGAGGGATAACAACTTCCTGTTTTTTGCTGATGATGCCTCTCCCTATACATCTCAGTATACCCCAGCCCTCCCTACTGCCTTCTCACATTGCTTGCTAACCTTAAGGTCATCTGATATGATTACCCCCAGGTCCCTTTCCTTTTTTGTTGTTGTTACTACCTCCCCACCCATTGTGTATTCTTCCCCTTGGTTCTTGTTTCCCAGGTGCATTATTTTGCACTTCTTTGCATTGAATCCTAGCTGCCATACTTCTGACCATTCCTCCAACTTTGCCAAGTCCCTTTTCATCCTTTCCACGCCTCCTTGTGTATCAACCCTGTTGCAGATCTTTGTGTCATCTGCATAAAGGCATACTTTTCCTTCCAGTCCCTCTGCAATGTCATTGATGAAGACATTAAAAAGGACTGGACCCAATACTGAACCCTGTGGTACCCCACTGGTAACCCCCCTTTCTTCAGAGTGGACTCCATTTCTTGGTACCAGTGTTCTTTTGATTTCTTTCTGCCAAGAATGTGCTATTGTTTTGATTTCTTTCTGCCAAGAATGTGCTATTGTATATATTAAAGGAATAATGTCAGACAGGGTGGGTGTTATGCTGGGATGACATCCTGCCTTGGGTGGTTGGGCCCGAGGCCACCGGCCGAGGACATCCAACACCTGAGAAGGGATGTTACCCCAACATAACACCCACCCTGGAGGGCATTATTCCTATTCTACAATGTCTCGGGAGTCAGAGAAGAAAGAAAAAGATGAAAATGTTTATTTAAAAGTATATTTTTTAGTGTTTTTTGTAAAGCGTAGGTTTATTTGTTTAAGAAATAGATCCTGTTTCTTCTTTTGGCCAGTAGGTGGAGCTTCTGTATGGTAACTGTGGCTCTACAGTGGTAAGTCCTGATAAAAACATTTTTGTGTTGTCTCCTGTCTTTTGTGGCACCTGAAATTCAAATGATTCTCTGCTCGCCCCCCACCCCCCCTAACCATACCTGTGTGTTTCTATTTGATTTGACCTGTCTCGGCCTTTGTTTCTGTTCTATGGTCAGCTATGTTGATGGCAGTATTTACTTCCTGGTTCCCCTACTACCACTCTGTTGACTCGTTTATTTCAGGGTTGGCACCAGGCCAGGAACGTAGCGCTGCTGATCCACGTGCACAGTTGTCGACCGGGTTTTAATTTAATTTCGATTGTATGTTCTCCCAGTAGTTTTGTGGCATTTATGATGTGTGCCGGGAGAAACCTAAGGACAACGTCAAAAGTGCTAGGAGCAAAGATTAATCGAAAGAGGTAAGGTTTCTGGCTGTGCCTGTTAATTTGAGAAGCCGCTCACTGCAGCGGCTTGTTTAAATGTGTAAAGAAAAAAAGACCTTGGTTTCTTTTAATGGTTTGAATTTTTAATTGTAGCGAGTGAAGGGAGTTGTGCTGCATTTATTAAAACTCGCTGCTGACCACGGGTCAGATTATAAAAGTGCCTAGCAGCATGGAATCGGTAAAGTGCACTAATTTTTTTTTTTAAGTGGTTTGGTCATTTCTGCACTGGGATTACAGCCGGGATGTTATGCTGGGATAACATCCTGGGTCCAATCTCAGTTTGACCTATCAAAGACCAGGATTCGTATTTGCCATTTTATAAATAAGCAATAATGCACGACAGGGTGTGGTATATCATGGGACATCGTCATGCCTCGGGTGGTTGGGCATGAAACCACAGGCTGAGTGTGTTCAACGACCCGAGAAGTGATGATATCCCATGATATACCACACCCTGTCGTGCATTATTGCTATTATGAACAGGAGTAATGGTTTTATAAATAAAACATTCAAAAAAAACCCTTTAAACCTGTTTAAAAATGCTTTTTTTGTAGTGTAGGAATACATAAAAAAAAATTGTTCTAGAATACAGCAGGAGGCGCTGTTATAGTTGAAGCCCACGGAAGAGGTTAAGGGATTGTGAGGTTGTTACCTGTGAACTCTGCTCCTCTGTGCTTTCCCTACGTTTGTTCCCATTTGGGGGGAACAATTTGGTTTTCTTTCTTTTTTTTTTGATACAATGGTAGTCAATTGATATGTACAGTATAGCATGCAGTACTGACATGAATTTCTTGTTACAGAGCCGATCTTTGACCATTAGCGGCCGTTGCTGTGTTACAAATTCTGGGATGGAGCTTGAGTCATAGCAACAGAAGTCTGTAAGGTGAGGTATATAGAGCCTGTGATTTTGACGGTGTGTGTGTGTGTGTGTGTGTGTGTGTGTGTGTGTGTGTGTGTGTTTTAACCATTGCTCAACCTCAACTCACTCGCGCCTTCACGCCATACAGATTTTCTCGGGGTGAAGTGACTGTTACAGTCGAAGAAAAGTACATTTTTGCCACGTGAAGCATGTTGCGACTTGCGGTCGGGAAATGGGTTAGGAGCGAGGTTTACACTGCTGCTTGGCAGACGCAGGTGTCGCGGTGAGCATTTTGTGTTTTATTTTTTTTAAATACTGACTGTCTCAAGATGTTAATCACTCCAGTTCACTGCAGGAGTTCTGGTGGGGTTTTGTGCAGTACAGTGAGGGACATGGAGAGTATTGCATTCGGAGGAGCTCAGATCAAGTGATGAGGCTGGTGGCCGGAGTCTTTTTGAAGTCGTGATGATGTAGCTCGATATCATCACGGCTTTAAAGAGCTCCCAGCCAATCAGATTAATCTATTTATAATTGCAAGTTCATAATATAAATTATATAAACCATTTAATTAGGTGACACCATAATCCACCAATGCTGCTTAAAAATCAGTGGCAATGATTATGTATGTGTAACCCCTAGATGGCGCTATCCCAGGGGCTACTACCCTGCCTGATTTGCCACTAACAGGTTGAGGGGCCTGGATCCAATGGCGGGTGCCTCCACCCAGAGGTCAGGGTTTGCAATAGTTAAACTAACTTGGTCACAGCCCTCTGGGACACTGCAACCCCCCTTTCTTCCCACTAGTGGCCCACACAATATATCAGAATTACCTTCACAGTATACACTTACCCCCAGGTCTGGTTCCGCACTGGGACCTCCTGTGAAATGAGATACAGTGCAACAATCACAGTACAGTACTTTAACATAGACAAATACCTCAGGCAGTATAACTTTGCTGAAACAAGCAGCTCTGATTTATTTAGGGGATATAACAAGGACAGGGGAAATCAGGTTAATTAGCTTATCACTCTAATAATTCATTTATGGCTCTGTGCACAGGCCTATCCCTATCAGTTACTGTCCCTGGGTACCCAAGCCCTAGTGGCTAGTCCAAACCGTGGCAGCTGGTAGGGGCCCTTTCACACAGAGAAAAGGAGAATTAAACAGTCAGCAGTACAGTAATTCCATTTGGATTTAATGTGGCAATTCAACAGGAGCAACCCTGAATTAGTACTCACGACCTCCAAATAAGATAGGGTCCTTCAATGTCAGCAGGGCTCACTTGAGGTACACAAACCTCTTCACACATCCATATAAAAGAAAGCACTATACCAGGCAGGCTGCATCTGTATCCCGATCGCAATTACTGCACAATACCCGGGAGAACACACAGCAGATTCAGTTCCTGACAGACCGAGTGCAATTTTCAGCAATTCTTCCAGTCTTCTACAGGGTGAGCCTGGTTTCTACTCTTCAGAGATCCTTTGATTCTTTTCACAGGACGGATTCAGTCCTAACAAGCTGCAGACCGGAACTCTGGGCCTTACACACGTTTTTTGACTAAAACTGCACACTGAAAAAGCACAGGGCTCCTTCCTTCTTCACTGCCAAAGCTCAACTGAAACTCCAACCGACAAAACCGGCACTTCCTTTGAGTTCCTCCCAGTTCTTGACTGGATTGGCTGTCACTCACAATAGACTGCTGCTGTTGGTCCAAAAGGCACTGAAGTCTAAACTACATCTCCCAGAGTCACTGCCCATACAATCCTCTTGTGGCTGGCTCAGATTATGAGTCCAAGTTCTGATTCGTCCAAGGCACCATTTTAGAGCTAGCTTACCCCACACTGATTGGTCCAGTTCAGCAGTTCAAAACTAGAATGGGGAACTAGCAGACACAGTTCTGACTGCAAAGAAAGCAGGTTAGACAAACTGTAATTTCATTATTACTCTAAATAATTTCTGGCAAACAGTTACATCTTTCAGATAGGTTCCCTTTGCACTCCTAGTGACTGCAAAATGAAGTGAATTGGCAGCAGCTCGAGTGGTACTCAGAGAAGCACACAGTCCCCCATACAACTAATTATGTCTGCAAGCAGACAGCTCTTAAAGAGACAGTACCAGAGGCTCTAAAAACACTCACTGATAAATGGCTTAAATGCCAAACACCATTCTGGCTTGGAGCATTCAAGCAAGCTCCTGGAAGTCTTTTGGGAACCCCCATTTGCAGGGGGGTTACACCCTTCCTGGTTTGGGAAAGCTTGACGTCCACTCAAGGCACCCCATAAGTTTCAACTGCAACCATATACATTTGCATTAGGCTCTATCATGTAATCATCAGTCAATATATCATTTTACCAAGAACACATTTCTGAAACATTGCAGTACGTCACTCTTTACACAGTATTACATACACATGTACCATAACCCAAGTTATTACCTCTTGTACATGAAACCTGAAGAGAGGGGCCCTTCCCATCAGTTACCTTGGGGCTGGATGGGGCAAGGCACCATACTTAGAGGGCAACACAAGTAACTTGGAGTTAGCACTGATGCTCAGTTTGGGCAATGAGCTCGGGACACATACACTCCTTTATGGACAACATTGAGAGGCAAGTCCACAGACCTCCCAAGTGAATCATAACTGAGGTGCACCACAGGCTTTACAGCTCGACCAGTCTTTCTAGGGGAACTGTTATAGTCTCTGCACTCTGAGCCTCATTTTCAGCATTGTCCTCACTTGTCAGGAGTCTCCATGGGGGTAGAGAGGCTAGAACTTGGGGCACTTTCAGCTCCAGGAGTTACAGTTTCTGAGTCCACAACATTTGGCTCACATGGAGAGCTTTCGGACACTGGCAGTGGACTGTCAGGGCACTCAAAATACTCTTCTTGTTCGGGTGTATCACCAGTCTGCCCCAATCTATCATTTTCCTCCTCTGAAAGCTCAAACAGTTCAACCATGCACAATGATTCCATTTCATCTGATCTGATGCTTTGCACTTCACTTTCTGGGAGCATTGGCTCCAGGGATGAAGCTGGGGCTTAGACAGTCCAGAAGGCCCAGCTTCATCTCCAATATTGACTAGGGATTGCCCCAAACAATTGACTCAGTTCGTAAGAAGGATAGTATTCAAAGTCACTCTCACTTTCTTCCGATATGGACTGACAGTCATGCTCAACTGGGACTTGTGGAGGGAACACTTAACTTTGCTTCTGTAGGTGCAGACTTTCTTGATCTTTTCTTAGCAGCAGCTCTAGTCACTGGTCCAGAGGGGGCATCTTCTAGGGGCTCAGACTCAATTAAGATTTGTCCAATGGGCAGTAAATGATTTCTATGCATTGTTTTTACATCTTTTGAATTATTCTCAGGCCTTACTTTGTACACTGGCAGATCATCTAGTTTGCCCACTACAATGTGAGGGAGATGGTGCCATCTGTCAGCAATCTTGTGCTTGCCATGCAGTCCCAGATTTCTTAGCAATACCCGATCTCCCTCCTGGAGTTCCTGTGCTTTCACCTTTTTATCATACCTTTCTTTGTTGGCCAGATTTCTTTTGGCAGCCATGGTTTGAGCCAGTTGGTACGCATGAGTTAGCTGGGCCTTTAACTTTGCACATACTGTAAATAGTTGTCAGCTTGAACCCCATCAGGAGAGACCCCAAAACACACATCTACTGGTAGTCGAGCTTCTCTTCCAAACATCAGGCGTAGGGGAGAATCCAGTGGCATCACTTTGGTGCAGTTATAAGCATGTACCAGGGTGCTAATTTGTTGGCTCCATCTAGGCTTGACCTTTGGGTGCAGGGTGCCTAGCATATCTAGCAAAGTGCGTTGAAACGTTCAGGCTGTGGGTCCCCTGGGGTGGTAAGGAGTGGTTCTGGACTTCGCACTCCCCACAGAGAAAGCATCTCTTTGATCAGACGACTCTCAAAGTCTCTCCCTTGATCAGAATGGATTCTTTGTGGAGCCCCATAGTGAACAAAAGTTTTCTATAAGTACTTTGGCCACAGTGGATGCTTTCTGGTCTTTGGTGGGGAAAGCTTGGGCATATCTCGTGAAATGGTCAGTGACCACCAGCACATTACTGATATTTCTTTGATCTGACTCCAAACTCAGAAAATCAATACAGACCAGCTCCATGGGTGCACTGGTGGTGATGTTAACAAGGGGCAGCCCTCTGGGGCAAAGCTTTCCTCTGTAAGCGATAGCTAAGTTCGAATGTGTTGCTCCACATCAGCCCCCATCTTAGGCCAATAGAATCTGGATCTCACCAAGTCAAGTGTTCTGTCTATACCAAGGTGCCCCATGTGGTTGTGCAAGGACCTCAGTACTGAGTCTCAGAAGGCAGTGGGCAGCACTAGTTGTTGTTTGTCTACTTGTCCCCTCTGTCTACTGTTTCTCTGTATAACAGTTTATTGATCAGTTTCAACTTAGGACCTTCTTTGTATAACAGTGCAGTTCTCAAATCAGTGGAGCGTAATTTGGACACATCTTTTCCTGCATAGAGGGCTTCTAAAGCTGCTTTGATCATGGGATCGCGGGATTGAGCCGCTCGAATACTGTCATTGTCCAGCTGAGGCAGTGCACCAATGTCTATTGCAGAAAAGTGGCAATAAGCAGCAGGTATGCAATTCTCAGAGGCTCCCAAGCAATCCACCATGCAGTCCACTGCGTCCGTGGACATTGTTCCTCCCTGTCAAACTTCCGGCAGAGTGCCGAATGTCAGGTTCTGCCAATCGGACCCAATCATTCTGGGGAACAGGCCTCGGGAGAGAGCATCAGCATCTATGTGGTTCAGACCTGCTCGGTATTCGAGACATAGTCATATGTAGATAATGCAGAAAGCCACCTATGGCCAGTGGCATCCAACTTAGCTGAGGTCTGCACATAGGTCAAAGGATTATTGTCAGTTTTACTAGTATTTTAGCCCCATACAAGTACTCATGGAATTGGTCAACAATAGCCCACTTCAAAGCTAGGAACTCTAACTTATGTACAGGATAGTTCTTTTCGGATGGGGTCAGGCTTCTACTGGCAAAGGCCACTGGTCTCAGGCCATTCTCGTGCTCTTGGTACAACACAGCCCCCAACCCTTGCAAGCTAGCATCAGTGTGCAGGACGTAAGGTTTTCTTGGATCGGCATAGGCCAGCACTGGAGCATGGGTAAGTTGATATATGATCTCATGAAAAGCAGTCTCACAATCAGGAGTCCAGCGGGCCCCAAATACTTCACTCGGATGAAAATACACTCTTTCAGTCTTGAGGGACGCTGACTTTTGGTATTTTTTGTGGGTTGGGGGATACCCTTGAGTAAGGTTAAGTAAAGGGCGGATCACTCTTGAATAGTCCTTGATGAAGCCGATAATAACCACAGAATCCCAGGAATCTTTGCAGTTCTTTTAGATTTTGGGCTGTGGCCAGGTGGTCAAGGCCTCAACTTTACTTGGGTCAGTCTCTATTCCTCGGTGGATACTATGTGTCCCACATACTTTACTGATGTTTGAAAGAATTGACACTTATCAATGGACAGTTTAAGGCCAAAGTCCTCCAGTCGGTCCAATACCTTAAATAATCTGCTCTCATGTTCCTCCAGTGAGCTGCCAAACACAATAACATCATCTAGGTATACCAGGCACTCTAGGTAGTTCATGTCCCCCACTGCACGCTCCATCAATCGTTGAAAAGTGGCTGGGGCACCTGAAATCCCTTGAGGCATCCTCATGAATTCATAGAAGCCAAGCGACAGATAAAGGCCGTCTTCTCACGGTCCTCTGGGGCCATCGGGATCTGGTAGTACCCACTGCGGAGATCCAGCACAGAGAACCACTTGCTCCCGTTTAGGGCAGTCCAAAGCATCCTGAATGCGGGGCATTGTGTACTGATCAGGATAGTCCACCGGTTTAAGGTATGCGATAATCCACACACATCCTTACTGTTCCATTCTTTTCCTCACTACCACAATGGGGAAGCATAAGGGCTTCTGGATTCTTGTATTACACCAGCAGCTAACATCTCTTGCAGATGCCGTCTCACATCATCTATGTCAGCAGGTGCCAGGCGTCGAGACCTCTCACGAAATGGTCTTTAGTCATGCAGCCGGATATTGTGCTCAGCTCCTTGCACGCATCCTACATCCCATTCCTTTAAAGAAAACACCTGGTCTCTCTGGGCAAGCTTCTCACTGATCCTCACTTTCCATTCAGCTGGCAGCGGGAGTCGCCAAATCAAACAAGTCAGGCGCTACTCTGTCATTCTTCCTTGAACTCTTGCTGCTGGGTAGCACTGCAGTGTCTGCACAATGCACATTAGCCAGGATGCAACCTCTGTTTACTCGAATGTCTCTTTCAGACACATTATGAACTTGGACCATTACCCTTCTGGCATAAGCATGGGCTCTAGCGGGCAAAATACTAGGCTTGACCAGCAGTCCTCTGGCAATTTTCCATCGCCTGGTGCATCCAACATTAATATTTTATTCTTAACATCCTTTCTGATACGGACCTCTCCTGTAAGGTACACTGGGCATTTGGCGCCAGGATCAGAGACTCAGGATCCTTCTTCCATACAATTCCGACCGGTTCCTCTGGTTCTGTTTTTCAGCATCTCTCTGTGCCTCATAGGCCTTCTTAATTAAAGCCGGAACTCTTAAAGCTCTACTAGTCTTTGACCCTGTTTTTCATAACACAACTGTGCCAGCCTTCCGAACATATGAGCATTTGTTCCAATCAACAAAGGGACACCATCATACAGTCCAGTGGGGGACACACTAAGGCTAGGGTCTCTACTTGTTCGGCCACTCCAGCCACGGAGAGGTGGGGAAAGACAGCCAAATTCGGATATACCGGAATAGGGTAGGCCTTCTACTTAACCCCCATACATGCAGTCCTTCTAATGGTTGTAAGGGTACGTCTGACAAATGCTTCTGATACCAATCCTGGAACATAATTGTCACTTGGGAGCCACTGTTAATACAGCTCTTGTAGACACTCCATTCACCTTTACAGTGGTCTCCATGGAGGGACCCACTATTCTGGACCAGTCTGGAGAGGCGGTAGTGGGGGCCTGGGCAACTGACCTTGCCACAAAAGGACGTGAATTAGCATTTTTGGTGCCCTCACTGGGATCATGTCGTGCACCTCTTAACCACTGATTTCTTCTCCGAAGCTCTCCTTGTAGCCTATATGCAACTTTGTCAGTGTCTTTTGGGGACTGGCATTCCCTTTTCATGTGCCCATCTTTCCCGCAATTATAGCAAAACATACTTTCTGGAGTTTGAGCTGGCCGAGGCGCCACGCTGGGAGCCAGGCGGGGTATTACTAACTGGAAACCTGGGTGCCATCTCTGTCTCTGCGTGATAAGCATTTGGAGACATCTCGTCTGTTTCCACTTCCATGGTCAAGGATTGAGTTTGAGCTGTTATCAGCAGGAGATACATGGGTGGGTACCCCACCCCATAGCAGATGCAGTCGGATATAGGTCAGGGCCCGTGACTTGCAGGCGTGGCCTTCATAAAGGGACTGTTTTTGAATTCGGATCTCTCTCAACAGTTCGGCCTCCATTGTGGCATATCTTTTCCTTGTCAGAGCACTCATTGACTGTCAACCTCTGCCCTGAACTTCACTTGATGGGTCACCTCAGTCACTGGGTCGGAGCTCACAGCTGTTGGTGCAGGTACCTCCCGAGGTCGCCTTTTCTCAACTCCTCGAATTTCTCTCATTAACTCATCATAGGAGGGTGGGGATTCCAGTCGACGTTGCCAGGCGTAACTGAAGCAACAGCAGTTCTGAGAAGGGGCAGACTTAAGGATTCTGTCCAGTCTGGTTCGGTCCAGTTCAATCGCTGGCAAACTACCCTTTCTGAGGCATTTTGCAACAATTTTTCAGCCAGAGAGACATACACAGACAACAACTCCTTGGTACTGTTGTGCATTTCTTACTCTCCACCATAGGTCCTCATCAGAATCTGGGCTCCTACACATTCTCCAAGGCCTCAAGATAGGCCTGTGCAGTCGCTTCAGGGTTACTGGCCCGTTTAGCACGGATGGTAGCCAGGGCAGGACCTCGAGGCTCTCACTAACCCTCTTTCGCTTTTGCCTTCCGAGCATTGCCATTTCTAGCACTTGGGGGCAACATAGTCTATCCAGGTCTCCCAGTCATCCTCCCTTGGGGTGGGAGGTGCCAGAGAAGATCCTCAACCTTCGGTAAGAGTCGTGACTAATGGCAGGTGCAGAAATAGGAGTCTGCATTGGTTCAGCCACCATTACGGGCACTGGAGCAGGAGAGGGTGTTGGGGAGGAACACCCCCAGGTGGCAAGAATAGTTTCTTCAAGTCCTCCACAGTTTTCCCCTCTCCCAGCAACCATTCAGCAAATTTCTCCTCAAAAGTTTCAGATAGTGGTGGGGGCTGATTCCCCCCCGGGTCTTTACTGTCCTTAGTTATCACTCTCCAAGCAGTGAGGGCTCCCTCTGGGGTAATGGTCTGTGGCACTTTGGAGCTATCTATGGGATCCTTAAACTCTACTAGGGCCAGGAAAGTGTGGGTGAGCAGATTAGCATGCCGACCCACCACCACAGGGTTTTGTAAACCTTCCACCTTGGAAAGTACTCCCTGCACAGTGTCCGTATTGATACCCAGGGGGATGTCCAGGATAAGCATAGCATTTTGGGGGTCGATCTCCTCCCCAGTACACCACTCCACCAGCCGGTGCACAGCCACTTCTGTCGGGGTACCCATTTTTTTCTTAACAGTGGTTCGTAAATATGGCCACTAGAGGACACACAATCCCAGCGGTGAGCCTCCAAGATGTAACCCCTAGATGGCGCTATCCCAGGGGCTACTACCCCTGCCTGATTTGCCACTAACAGGTTGAGGGGACTGGATCCAATGGCGGTGCCTCCACCCAGAGGTCAGGGTTTGCAATAGTTAAACTAACTGTCACAGCCCTCTGGGACACTGGAACCCCCTTTCTTCCCACTAGTGGCCCACACAATATATCAGAATTACCTTCACAGTATACACTTCCCCAGGTCTGGTTCCGCACTGGGACCTCCTGTGAAATGAGATACAGTGCAACAATCACAGTACAGTACTTTAACATAGACAAATACCTCAGGCAGTATAACTTTGCTGAAACAAGCAGCTCTGATTTATTTAGGGGATATAACAAGGACAGGGGAAATCAGGTTAATTAGCTTATCACTCTAATAATCTACTTATGGCTCTGTGCACAGGCCTATCCTTATCAGTTACTGTCCCTGGGTACCCAAGCCCTAGTGGCTAGTCCAAACCGTGGCAGCTGGTAGGGCCCTTTCACACAGAGAAAGGAGAATTAAACAGTCAGCAGTACAGTAATTCCATTTGGATTTAATGTGGCAATTCAACAGGGAGCAACCCTGAATTAGTACTCACGACCTCCAAATAAGATAGGGTCCTTCAATGTCAGCAAGGCTCACTTGAGGTACACAAACCTCTTCACACATCCATATAAAAGAAAGCACTATACCAGGCAGGCTGCATCTGTATCCCGATCGCAATTACTGCACAATACCCGGGAGAACACACAGCAGATTCAGTTCCTGACAGACCGAGTGCAATTTTCAGCAATTCTTCCAGTCTTCTACAGGGTGAGCCTGGTTTCTACTCTTCAGAGATCCTTTGATTCTTTTCACAGGACGGATTCAGTCCTAACAAGCTGCAGACCGGAACTCTGGGCCTTACACACGTTTTTTGACTAAAACTGCACACTGAAAAAGCACAGGGCTCCTTCCTTCTTCACTGCCAAAGCTCAACTGAAACTCCAACCGACAAAACCGGCACTTCCTTTGAGTTCCTCCCAGTTCTTGACTGGATTGGCTGTCACTCACAATAGACTGTTGCTGTTGGTCCAAAAGGCACTGAAGTCTAAACTACATCTCCCAGAGTCACTGCCCATACAATCCTCTTGTGGCTGGCTCAGATTATGAGTCCAAGTTCTGATTCGTCCAAGGCACCATTTTAGAGCTAGCTTACCCCACACTGATTGGTCCAGTTCAGCAGTTCAAAACTAGAATGGGAACTAGCAGACACAGTTCTGACTGCAAAGAAAGCAGGTTAGACAAACTGTAATTTCATTATTACTCTAAATAATTTCTGGCAAACAGTTACATCTTTCAGATAGGTTCCTTTGCACTCCTAGTGACTGCAAAATGAAGTGAATTGGCAGCAGCTCGAGTGGTACTCAGAGAAGCACACAGTCCCCCCATACAAACTAATTATGTCTGCAAGCAGACAGCTCTTAAAGAGACAGTACCAGAGGCTCTAAAAACACTCACTGATAAATGGCTTAAATGCCAAACACCATTCAGGCTTGGAGCATTCAAGCAAGCTCCTGGAAGTCTTTTGGGAACCCCCATTTGCAGGGGGGTTACATATGGGTGAATGAAAATTTATCTGGTTTTGGCTTTGTTTAACTACTAAGACCATGAATGTGGCAGTACGATGCAGTAAGCATGATTCTGTTGAGGGCTATGCTTAAGCAATAAACCATGACAGGGTGTGGGTAATGCTGGGATTTACCCACACCTGGTGTGGTTTCCACACCAGAAGTGGGTAAATCCTAGCATAACCTACACCCTGGAGTGGTTTGTTGCAATTATACAATGTTCCACTTTCTTTGGGTGAGAAAAAAAAAATAAAGCAAAAGAGTTTTTTTTATAATTTTACATTTTTATTGATTTTATTCCTCCGCTACAAAAAAATAGTTCCTGCCTGTGAATGGAATGGCACCTCCCTCCCCGCTGTGCTCCAAGGATCTGCTGTTTCATTCGTATGGGCCTGGTGATATACTTGTGATACCTTGTGAATACAATCACATCCCCTCCCAGCTGTGCTGCAACCATCTGCTCCACACTACACACACAAGAGGACAACTTTGGATGTACCAATGTGGCGGTGGAGTTGTACGAGGCTTGTGAATGCTCCCACAATGCCCATTTAGCTACAAATATAGTTTACTATTTTCATGAATGCTGATACAGAGGAACTGCTTTTTTTATTACAAATGAGGGCTAAAGGGCATAGAAATCATAGCCCAAAAGCCATGCCTTTATATTGGGCATGCGCAATTGCATATGCATAACCCAGGGGATATGCATATGCATAGCCGCATGCACAATATCCAGGCTCGGGTTTTCGACCGTGATTGCTAGGAGTTTTAGTGTTCTTTCTTTTAGTAAGAACCACTTTCCATACTTCTGCATTCTGTAAACTGTTAAAAAGTATCTTCACATGAATGGCGATGGTGGAAGGTGTGCACAAGCTGCTGCCGGTGCCGGGCTTTCGGTCACTAAGAAAACAACTTGTATAAGGGTAGCAATGGATTTTATTTATGGCTGCTCTACTGCTCAGACTGTTCTACATGAAAGATAAGGTACTGTCTCACAAAATATTTTTTTACACTTCTTTTGGGTGCCAAGTGTACTTTTACTTAATGAGGGTTTTATACTCTAGCCATTCTTTAGGTTGCGCATGAGCGGCACCGTAGTCTGTACAGTGCTGCGATGCTTCTTAGCACTCCCCCTGTCGTCTTATGCCCTGAACACACTGGGAAACTTAAAATGGTTTAAGTGCCTTAATACGGTTTAAATCCCCCTAGCACTGTTTGCAGACAGGCTACAAGCCCCTTAAAATGTTTTAACAAAAGTGTTTTTAAACCCTGCTAGATACCTGGTCTTAAAACCATTTTTAAAAACGTTTTGGAGTTAGCATGATTTTACTCACAGGTCTGTCCAGGAGTAAAAACGTTTTAAGCTGTAATGGTTTAACGAAAACAGTTCTAGCTGCAGTGTGTCCAGGCAAGCACAGTTCTGCGTGTTGGACTTAACACAAAATAGTTACAAGGAGAACAAGTTTAACACTAGCAGTGTGGCCACACCAAACCGTTATCAAAAATGGTTACTAAGTAGTGTGGCTGCACTGAAATTGTTTAGCTAAACTGGTTTTAAAAATGGTTTTCAAAAACAGTTCTGTAGTGTGTCCAGGGCCTTAAATTCCTGTCACGGGGAAATAAGTAATATGTAATTTTTTGTTTGGTATCCTTTGCCTTGGACCTGCAGGAACACAGGAGAGGGTCTGAGGCCAGAGGGCGGCAGCTGCCAAAGGCCACCGATTTAAAATCCTGTGACTGTCTTTTTGGTCCCTGTCTTTGGGACTCCTGTGACCGGATGGTGAGGAGATTTGAAAACAAGGGAAAAGGGGGTAGAGATTTTATTCTGAATATAACAATGTCACTTTTATAATTCCTCTTTTTCAAGCCACGTTTTAGCAGCTCTGCTTGTGTAGGACACCGTGACAGCAAGCAGAGGTGATCTGACTGAACTCATGTTGGTATTTGTTTACCAAATGCAAACAACCAAACGTCCTGGGGTATGGGGCATTGATGTGCATCTATGGCATGTAAGGGATTCGGTAATCCATTAGCAATTTGTTACAAGACTGATCCAGCAGCAGGATGTAAAGATTAACTCAGGGAACCAGATCAGCTGTAGCCCGGAACCCAACACAGTGAGCACCATTCGTATCGGATTTGACTAAATTTCACAGAATTAAAAGTCCTGACCGTACCTGGCCATTTGCAAAGCAAGTGCAAATACCCATGTATTTGGTAGATTTTCAAGTTTGTGGCTCAGGTCCTTCTGAGAGCTGAACAGTGTGCTGCAAAGCAGGATTTTTTTAAATTGAATCTGGTCCTATTTTGGTGTGGGGGAAGTTTGTAGGACACGGCCTAGTGTTAAAGCTTTACTGTAGTCATGCTTTTTAATTATTGTTGAGCTTATAAATGTCTGTTTCAAGCTAGTGATAGCTTTTCTGCTTTTGCTTCCTTCCCAGCAGAAGGACTTGGGGAAACAGAGATGCATTTATTGCCCAAAACAGGTAGTAAAATTGTGTGCCCTTGGGGGTAATACTGTGACTGCAGAGGGGAGCTGCGGCCGCAGAGTGGAGGGGCAGGGGAAACACCACACACCACTATCGAGTGCAGCAGGGTGGACAATGGATGCATCACTGTAGAAGAGAACTGGGACAGAATCTGGTCACCATCCCTTCTCTCTTCTACAGTGATAGCAAAATATCTGTAGGGCTCTGCCCATGCAGCCATAAAACGTTTATTTTAAAATGGATTTGGGGGTGTAAGCTATTTCATTCTGCTTTGCCAGTGAAAAAGAAGACCCATCTGCTGAAGCCTTTTTGGAATGTTATGTATTTATTATTTATTTTTGACCAGGAAAGACACACTCAGCTGTGATAGTTTGTTTGCAGCTGTATCCTGGAGTGTGGGTTATATGGGCATGTTTTGTTGATGAAGGAATGTTGGCCATGTCACTGAGGAAACCACCATACTCTTCATCAGTAAATGCAATTGGATCTTTAACATCCACCTAGACAGTGACCAGAGATGGGCAGAAGGGACCTCAGTTTAATATCTCATCCAAAGGACGGCACCTCAACTGTGCTGCACCTTCCTCAAACTGCACTACAGCATCAGTTATGGGTATTAACCCAAGTACCTGCTGTGGGGCTAGAACCGACAGCTTTCTAATCTTTTGCTCCTAGAGGTGAGTGTGCTACCTAATAAGCCACTGTTCACTGAGATACTAATACTATTTGGGTTTGGGTACAATGATCAGTTTCACTTTTGTCATAGACATCACCAGAACTTGCAAAGCTGTTTTGAATTTAGTAATGCAGTATAGAAAAGCTCCCTTATCCTTAGATTGGATTTTTTAAATGTACAGTTTCTACGGGCAAGGGACTTTAGAGCAGCAGTCAATGAGCCCTGATGTAAAGGAAGGGTTAACTCTGTGTGGCTTTTTAGTGGTCATTTAACCCGGATAGCATACTGATGGAAATATTCTTAGTAGTAGTAGCTTTATTTATAAGCCACCCTTCCTGGAAGACTCAGGGCACTGTACAGAGTGACAGACAATAAATTGATAAAAAACAGTCATATATAATACACTAAAATATATGCACACAACAGCAAAGGGATACAATAATGTGTCTTTACTCCCCAAAGGCCTGGTTAAACAGGAAGGTTTTCAATCCCCTTTTAAAGGCCTCCAGCGAGAGGGCCTCCCTCAGTCCCCTGGGTGGTGCATTCCACAGATAGTGAAGAGCACCATCTCTGGGGTTATATGTGTAGCGTGATCACACACAGGGATATCATATCTGAAACTACTGCAACACATTAAAGGGGTGAATGAAGTTTCCTTACCGCAAAGTCCATCCTCATCTTCTATGCTTACACGTGTACAAACAACTTCACTGTCTCCACTTTGGCCCAATCTGCTCTCTAAATGACAAGAAAAAGGCAGAGAAATAAACAAATCAGTTCCACGTATGCCATATAGCAGAGCCTGCTGGTTTGTGTGCGTGTTGCTGTACAGAGAGTATTGAAGAACAATGAACAATACAATACATACAGCACAATATACTTCTGGGGAGTGTGTGGGGAGGTTCCTAATACAAAAGCACTTCGTCATTGCTGGGGGGGGGGGCCTGTCCCTAACTCTGTATCCTACAAAATAGCTGCTAAACTGGATGGGTTAGTGTAACTACAGGGGTTGTCCCTAGCCCACAAACAGAGCTGTTCGTGTTCACAAATCATTTGGGATTACTGTAATACATGAGGTTCCGGTTCTCCCTATCCTAGACACAACAGTCCACTACAGCATTGTGGCACAAATAAGTGACCTGGTCATTGTTATAGCAACTTGATGCTTTGTGATAGGGGTGTGAGAATACATTAAGGTGAATATGTACAGTGTATTCACATTTGGAACCCCAAAACTTTCATTATTCATTATCCATTATCCATGGTCAGAATTGATGGGTTTGAAAAGATGGTGCATGGTTATGGTAGGTGGTGGTGAGAGGCAGTATATTGTATGTAAGGAATAGGAGGATAAGGACCATCAGGGGAATGACTGGGAGTGGAGTTGGCTGTTGTACTAGTCCTGACCACCTGGAGAAGGCAGAAAGTCTTTTTTGAAGGTGTGTGACCCAAGTGATATCTGAACAATGAATATCAGGCCTAATATTTGTTATTTGGATCTAAACATTTAAAATATTAGTATTTCTGGAATTTAGTAATTAATATATAAGAAATAAGGAATGACAGGGTGTGTTTTGTATGGAGATAACAGCACACCATAGGTGTAGTGTGTGCAGGATAAGGCCAAAGGCTCTGTGCGTCCATTGCTCGAGAAGTGCCATTATCCCAGCACAAAGCATTCCCTGGAGTGCCTTTTCACAATTGTGAAATGAATCCATTAGAATTAGTACAGAAATATTTAAAACCATGTTTTTCATTGAAAAAGGAAAAAGTAGTCCTGCTGAGTCATTGTCATTTTATTGCTTGGCCAGTAGATTGCATATGCTACATTTATTTTATAAACACAAGTAAGTGAACTGAGGTGTATGGATACAGATGTGCCTGCCTAACGTAAATAAGTCACTGAGGTCACAAATCTTTTTCCAGTGCTGTTGTGCTAGTTTATCAGCACTGGGTTCTGAGCTCCTCCGCCAAGCAGGTTTCTGGATTTTGCATACCCATTTCATAAGTAAGCCATTAGCAAAGACAGGGGGTGTAACAGCCTCATAGGACTGTTCAACCAAGAATACTAGCAAAATATAGTTAGTTTCAGATATTTAAAAAAAATAGGTGAGTGAGGACCTGGGTTCTAGTCCTGGGGTAGGTAGGTAGGAGCTGCCAGATAGGTAGGTAATGAGTGGTCTCTGCAGTAAAATAAAAGGCAGTATGAGTAACTAAATAAAATGAAAAAATAAATATGCATTCTAAATAGCTATATACTGTGAGCATGTTATTAGTGGGTTTAGGAGGAGGAGGAGGATGTAGCGCAGGGTGGAAGTATGGAAAGGACTACCTACCTGGCCCTGGCTTCCTTATCCACATGCAGTTTTGTACTCTTGTTATGTGATTGCCAACCTTTTATAAAATAATGGTAATTTTAGTAAAAAATAGTAAGCTTTATTCATTGGTGGCCAGTGGGCTAGTAACCCATTTGCCCTGGCTACCGGAACACAGTCATGGTGATCCAGTGGTTTATTTTGGTTTTCCTGGGTTGCTCTGTGGTAATATAACTATTTTTTTTATATAAAGAAAGAAAGAACTGATGTGGATAAAAAGGGTTCCACTATGCCACAGCAACAGGAATGTCGGCGACTGTGCTGAGGAATGCTGACCTGCTGACTGCGAGCAGCTGAGAGTCGGCTCCTGGTGCACTCATGTATGGGAATCCCCAATGTTGCCTCAGAGCAGCCACTCCTCTACCGTAACCTCGGTTGTGAGTTAAACTTCGGCCTAATGCCTGTGCAATGGTGCGGAAGGGCGTAATAGTGCTTGGCGCTCTTCTTGCAGGCAGGATCAACCAGATGTTTTCTTTTAGATGTGCAGGAAAACTGGTTTAGGGACTGGCTCACAGAATGAATAAATAAATAAGTAAATAAAATGTGGGGCACAGTCTGGACTTCTGTGCTCAGAGAAGTCCTGAGGAGAAAACGGAGTTTGAATGGAAAAAGAAAAGCTCACGAGGAGCCATTTTGTGCAGAAGTGAACATGTTTTGCCTGGAGAACCGATGGCAGTTGGGAAGGCATAAAAGCACATGAAAATATGTTTTATATTAAAAATAAAGCCATAATAGGGCTAAGGGAAGTCATAAGTATAATACAAAAAAAGTGTGTGTAGCCCCCGACAAATGGGGGTTCCTGAAAAGTGTTCCATGAGCTTGCCTAAATGCTTGCTGCCCGGTTAGTGTTCGGCGCTACAGCCATTTAAATGTATTTCCAGTGAGTGCCTGTGTGGCCTCCGTGTACTGTCACTTTAAGAGCTGCTGTGCAGTGATAATTAATCTGAAGGGGGTGGACAGAATGTTGTCATGCTCGAGTCCCGCTCTGGCTGCTGAATAATTGCTCCGTTTCTGCCATCGCAAATTGCACAGAGGGAGCCCTGTGGAAAGATAACTAAGTGCTAGAAATCCTTTAGAGTAATAGTAATATTGTAGTTGTTCTAACCTGCCTTCTTTGCAGTAAAGACTGTCTGGATTATCTCTACCATTTTGGTCCCGAACTGCTGAATTGGACCAATCAGTAATTGGGGACACTAAAATGGAGCCTGCTCATAGGGGCTGTATGGACCCAAAACTGTGGGAATTGTAGTTTTGGACTGTTACCACCTTTTGCAACTGAAGGGGGAGCTCTTGTGGTTATTGACAGCTTGATTGACCAACCAAACCTTCAGGATCTGAAGGAAATCCCCCGAGCTGTCTGCTGGCAAGCCAGATCTAAGTCGGAAGCTGAGAGAACAACAGCTTGTATAGTTCGAGCAGCAGCTTACGTGGTAGTTTGCACGGGAGAACTGTGGAAGGCCTGACGTCTGGCCTGCTTGCCTGTTTTCTGCTCTGAGAGGGGGGAGAAGAGGATTATTTTCAGACTAAATCCGATCTTGTGACAACAAAGAAGCCACCGAGGTGTATCCAGTCTCAACTTGTAGAAGACCGAAGATTTTGCTAAATTCGACCGGTCTGTCAGGAACTCCAGCTACTTCTGTGCTCCTGGTTTTAAGCAGTGACTTTGCGATTGTGACTGGGGAGCAGTTTGCCTGGTACAGCAATATTTCCTTGCATATAACTGTGCTGTGTACTGAATGGGGGTCGTGATTTAGTTACCCTTTTGTGTGAACTGTGTGCTGATTGCTGGAAGCTGTATCTAGTACAAAACTGACTAAATCTGTGGTTAGCTCCATGCGGCTGGGCCTTACCACGAGGGCCCTGCCAGATTATCCTGCTGCACAAAGAAGAGCCATCGACGAGAGACCTGCCCGGTGATCACGTGTGGGCCCTGCTTCTCCTGGCAATCCAGAGAATTCATCTACTGTCTAAATTTTTGTTCATCCTGTGTCCAGTCTTGGGTATCGTGAGTAACCATCAGGGTAGCTCCCTGTAACTATCTTTTAATCTAAGTGCACCATCTGATTGTTGTGTTGGTTCTTTCTTTCACGAACTGGGCCACCGGCTCCGGATTACAAAAGTGTGTTGTGCAAGTTGTTTTTCCCATCACAGCCCCAACCAACTGCAACGCTGGCCTACCCCGGGCAGCTGTTCTGGCTAGCCCACCTTCCAGTTCACCTGGGTACCCAGAAGTGTGACTGTGTTAGGGACTGTGACTGCATGCACAACTGTGTGGCTGACAGATAAATTAAGCTAATGAACCTGATTGACCCCCTTCCTTGTTCAAACCCCCTGAATAAATCAAATCTACTTTTTCTGCATTTCAACCAGTCTGTGGATCCTGTTTATGCCCGAAATATTGTACTGTTGCCATTTGCACTGTCTAATCTTGTTTTACTGGGGGTCCCCGGGGTCGAACTGGAGAAACCAGCCCTGGTGGTAAGTGCATACTGTGTGGGTACTTGCAAAGCATATCAGTAGTATTGTGAAGGTAATTTCTGCATACTGTGTGAACCACTGGCAGGAACGGGGGGGGGGTTACAGTGTCCCAGAGGGCTGTGCCCTGGCTAGTTCGACCACTACTAACCCTGACCTCTGGGTGGAGGCACCCGTTTCAGAACTCAGGCCCCTTAACCTACTGGTTGCCCAGCAGGCAGGGGTAGTAGCCCTTGGGGTAGTGCCACCTAGGGGTTACATCTTGGAGGCATCACTGGGATTAGCATCTTCTAGTTGCCAAAGAAGGGAATTGCCCTGATATGTTCAGCTTTGGAGAGAAAATGGAGGATGTCGCTACGTCCAAGCTCAAAATCACCCTCCTCAAGCTGTTAGTGCACTGAATGATGGGGTAGAGTGAGGCTGAAGGGTTATATCCCTGACAGACCCTCCTGTTACTGGATGACCCACTAGGGACTACTAATGCTGATATTATAGAAGTTGTGGAACAGGTTAAAGGTTTGGGCATAGCTGAAGTGAAGGGGAGGGATTCAGACCGGTTTAAGCAGACTATGATAGTTTTACTCTCCTGAAGTTCTCCCATAGATCCAGATAAGGTACCCCATGTTATCCTGCCCGATGGGGCCCAGAAGGGGTGGAGGGTCACTCTTCTGCATAGTGATCTGGCTACCCCGGGCGGGTCCCCTAGTTTAGAGGGGTTTAAGGACAAGTTGTTCAAGTGATTAGTGTCTGAAGGACGAACTGCTCAAGAGCTAGTAAAGGTGCTAGAACTTTCCTAGGAACACACGCCACTGCAGTCCCCGGCCACATCTCCTGCTTCCCCTAAGAGCTCCCCTGTAGTTCCCGCCCCCATAATAATTCCATCTGTACAGTTGGACTCATACCGTAAACTCAGACTTTTCTCAGGCACAGTCCCAGTGCCTACATGGGAGGATGACCTGGAAACATGGACTATGCTACCCCCTTGGTACAGGAATGGCAGTACTCTGAGGGGGAAATGAGAAAGAGACTTATGGAGAGCTTAAGAGGTCCTGCACTGGAGATCATCCATTTTTTGCGAGCCACTAGCCCAGGGCTACTGCAGCTGAATGCCTCTCTGCACTGGAAGGAGTGTTTGGAAGCACTGAGTCGGGGGATGATTTGCTGTGGAAATTCAAGTCTACTAAGCAATGGAAAAACAAGATGTTGTCCACATTTGTGACTAGAATCGAGAGGGCTCTGCAGAGGGCTCACAGGAAAGGAGGGGTACCGGCTAAGGAACTGAACCAGGTCAGATTGGACCATATTTTAAATTCAGCCAGATACTCCAGTGTGATGATGTTGAAACTTAAGTTACAAGACAGGAAAGCTAATCCTCCCGAGTACTGTCATTTTATGAAAGAGATTTGTGAAACGGAGAATGATGAAGAGGGCTGGAAGCCTTATGCTGGGGTTGTGGGTACCTGCCAGACCTCGGAGAGGAGTGACCCAGATGAAGTGCAGCAGCTGAGAGAACTGATCAATGAATTGACAGAGGCGGCCAGAGAACCTGACCTGTACCAGGCACCCCCAGAGACTAAAAGTGGGGTGGGAGTGCATGTTGTTTCTTCAGAACCCTGGACTGAGGGTAACATATTAGAAGATGTACGAGAGTTCAGAGCCCTGGTGGGGAACTTGCTGCAAACCACCAAAACCCCCAAACCTGGTGGAAGCCCAGAGGATCAAGAACCCAAAGCATGAGTCCAAGATGATCTGCCAAATATCCCTGTTGTGCCCAAACTGGGAGATGGCCTGTGAACCCCCAGAGACCCTACAGAACCTACTTTTTGCTATCATTGTGGGGAGGATGGACACACCCATTTCTTCTGTCGCTCGCCAGAGAATTTGAGGAGGGTCACTACCAGATTAGCAGCTGTAATTCGACGAAATAACAACTGGCCACCAGGTGGGGCTGCTCGAAAATGTTACTCTTCAAAGGCCACTGCCAGATCGACACTTAAGTCTGCACCACCTGAGTGGTCTGAGGTGGTGGGCCCATCCATGGAGACAACAGTAAAGGTGAATGGAGTGTCCACCAGGGCTGTGCTTGACAGTGGTTCTCAAGTGACTATAATGTTTCAAGATTAGTATCGGAAGCCCCTGCCTGATGTGCCCTTACAACCCTTGGAAGGTCTACATGTCTGGGGGGTTGAGTGAGAAGTCGAATGCATACTCTGGGTACATTCGGAGCTGGCTGTCTTTCCCCACCACGATGGCTGGAGTGGTGGAACAAGTAGAGACCTTGGCTTTGGTATATCCCCCTATTGGACTGTATGATGGGGTTCCCCTGCTAATTGGGACTGATGCTCATATGTTTGGGAGACTGGCACAACTCTGCTATGAGAAACAGGGGCCCCGAACTGGGAGGGCACTGAGAATTCCTGTTCTGATTAAGCGGGCTTATGAGATGCAGCAGAATCCTGAGGAAGTGGTCCAGAATGAACCAGTACGGGTTGTATGGAAGAAGGATCCTGAGTTGATGGTGCTGGCCACTAATGCTCAGTGTACTCTATAAAGGGAGGTACACCTATGGAAAGATGTTAAGAACAGAATACTGATGTTGGATGTGCCAGGCAATGGAAAATTGCCAGAAGGATTGTTGGTCAAACCTAGCATCTTGCCCACTCATGCTCATGCCTATGCATGATGGGTGATGGTCCAGATTCACAATGTGTCAGATCAGGAGATTCGGGTGAACAGAGGCTGCACCCTAGCTACGGTACACTGCGCAGGCACTGCAGTGTTACCTAGCAACAAGCACCCTGGTGAGACTGATAGAGTGACTCCCGACTTGTTTGACTTTGGTGACTTCACGTTGCCAATTGAATGGAAGACTAGAATCAGCAAGAAACTTGCCCAGAGAGACCAAGTGTTTTTATTGAAGGAATGGGACGTGAGATGTGTCCAAGGTGCAGAGCATCACATACGCCTGCACGATGAACGGCCATTTCATGAGAGGTCTCAACGCTTAGCTCCAGCGGACATAGATGATGTGAGAAGACACCTGCAGGGAATGCTTGTGGCTGGTGTGATACAAGAATCCAGGAGCCCCTATGCTTCGCCCATTGTGGTGGTCCGTAAGAAGAATGGGTCAGTGAGGATTATCGAACCCTGAATTGGTGGACCATCCCTGATCAATACACCATGCCCTGTATACAAGATGCTCGGGACTGTTTGAATGGGTGCAAATGGTTCTCAGTGTTGGATCTTCACAGTGGGTACTACCAGATCCCCACGGCCCCGGAAGACCATGAGAAGACAGCCTTAATCTGTCCATTGGGGTTCTATGAGTTTCTGAGGATGCCACAGGGGATATCGGGTGCCCCGGCCAGTTTTCAACAGCTGATGGAATGTGCAGTGGGGGTATGAATCTACTGGAATGCCTGTGTACTTGGACAATGTTATTGTGTTTGGGAGCACTTTGGAGGAGCATGAGAACAGACTGTTTAAAGTACTAGACCGATTGGAAGATTTCGGTCTTAAGCTGTCCATAGATAAATGCCAATTTTTTCAGACCTCCGTGAAGTATGTGGGGCACATAGTATCCACAGAGGGAATAGAGACTGACCCCAGTAAAGTTGAGGCTTTGACTACTTGGCCCCAGCCCCACAATCTAAAAGAACTGCAACGCTTTCTGGGGTTCTGCAGCTACTACCGTAGGTTCATAGAGGACTATTCCAAGGTGATTTGCCCACTTCTGAACCTCACCCAGGGTTACCCTCCCATGAATTGCAAATACAAGAAAGGGGCCGGCCCCAGACCAGAAAGAGTATACTTCCGTTCAGGTGAACTTTCCTCACTTGACGCCTGACTGTGAAGCAGCATTTCATGAAATCATATACCAACTCACCCATGCCCCATCCTCACCTATGCCATCCTCACCAAACCCCATGTGCTGCATACCAATGCTAGTTTACAGGGTTTGGGTGCAGTGCTGTATCAGGACCATGAGGATGGTTTGAGACCAGTGGCCTTCGCTAGCCGGAGTCTGACCCCATCCGAGCGAAACTACCCAGGGCATAATTTGGAATTCCTGGCGTTAAAGTGGGCAATCATCAACCAATTCCATGAATACCTATATGGGACCAAGATACTGGTGAAAACTGGCAATAACCCATTGACCTATGTACAGACTTCAGCCAAGTTAGACACCACCGGGCATCTGTGGCTTTCCGCATTGTCCACCTATGATTATCTGTTGAATACAGATCAGGCCTGAATCACATCGATGCTGATGCCCTATCTCATAGGCCCAAGTACAAGAGTAATTGGGTCAGGCTGTCTGAGCCTGACATTCGAGCTTTGTGCCAAAAGTTTGATAAAGATGAACAGGTGTCTACGGACACAGTGGACTGCTGATTAGATTGCTTGGACCCTTCTGATACATGCATACCGGCTGCATACTGTCACTTTTCAGCTGTAGACATTAGTACACGACCTCAGTTTGACTATGACAGCATTCAGTGGGCTCAGTCCCAAGATCCTATGATTCAGCCAGCCCTTGATGCCCTCTGTGCAGGGAAAAATGTGTCAAATTGCGTTCCTCTGATTTGAGAACTGCTTTACTGTTTAAAGAAGGACCCAGATTGAAGCTGCTCAATAAGCTGTTGTACAGAGAGACAGTAGACCACGGTGGTCAATTGGGCAAGCAACAATTGGTTTACCCACAGCCTTCAAAGATTTGGTGCTGAGGTCCCTTCACAACCATATGGTCCACCTTGGTATCGACAGAACCCTCGACCTAGTTCAAAAACTATTCTACTGGCCCAAGATGGGGGCTGATGTTGAGCATCATGTAAGGACTTGTAGTCGCTGCCTGCAGAGAAAGACCCTGCTTCAGAAGGCTGCCCACTCTTGTCAACATTACTGCCAGTACCCCCATGAAACTGGTCTGTATAGACTTCCTGAGCTTAGAGCCTGATCAGCGAAACATTAGTATTGTGTTAGTGGTTACGGATCATTTCACAAGATATGGACAAGCTTTCCCCACCAAAGATCAAAAGGCATCCACCGTGGCCAAGGTGCTGGTGGAGAATTTCTTTGTCCACTATGGAGCCCCCAGCGAATTCATTCTGATCAAGGTAGAGACTTTGAGAGCCGACTAATCAAAGAAATGCTGTCTCTCTATGGGGAGTACGAAAGTCAAGAACCACCCCTTATCACCCGCAGGGAGACCCACAACCAGAAAGCTTTAATCACATCCTGCTATACATGCTAGGCACCCTTCACCCAAAAGACAAGCATAAATGGAGCCAGCAGATTAGCACCTTGGTACATGCCTACAACTGCACCAGAAATGATGCCACTGGGTTCTCTCCCTACCACCTCATGTTCGGGAGAGAGGTTTGGCTGCCAGTTGATGTTTGTTTCTAGGTTTCTCCAGATGGGGTCCGAGCTGAAAATGTTCTACAACATGTACAAAAATTTAAAGTTCAATTGAATCATGCATACCAACTAGCCCAGACAATGGCTGCAAAGAGAAACTTAGCCAATAAAGTGAGACACAATAAAAGAGTGAAAGCCCAAGAGCTTCGAACTGGAGACCGTGTGTTGTTGAGAAATTTGGGACTACATGGTAAACATAAAATTGCTGACCAATGGCACCATCTTCCCCATATAGTAGTAGGCAAGTTGGATGATTTACCCATGTACAAAGTGTGGCCTGAAAATGATTCAAAAGCTGTCAAGACCATGCACCGTAACCATCTATTGCCTATTGGCCAAGTCATGATTGAGGTTGAACCCCCCTGAGATTGTTCCCCCTGGACCAGTGACTCATGCCGCTGCAAAACAAAGACAGAGTCAACCTACTCCAGTGGTCACTGACTTAAGGTTTTCTCCACAGCAAGCCCTCAATGATTTTGATTGTCAGTCCACTTCTGATGAGAGTGATTGCAACTATGCTCATTACCCCTCTTATGAACTGAGTCAGCTGTTTCGAGGTAACCCCATGATTAATTGTGGGGATGAAGCTGGGCCTTCTGGAGTACTTGACCCCCCAGCTTCGTCCATGGAGCCAATGCTCCCTGAGTGCGAAGTGGAAAGTGTCACGTCAGAAGATATTGAGTCTCTATGTATGGTGAAACTGTATGATTTGCCTGAGGAAGGGGCCGATGATATGAGTCACTCTGGTGATGTACCAGAACCTGAAGAATACTTTGCATGTGATGATAATTCCCTTCTAGGGCCAGAATGCCTTCCAAGTGAGCAACGTGTCATAGAAGCAGAACATACAGAGCCTGGGGCTGACAGTGCTCCAAGTTCAAACCCTCTACCCAGGCAGAGGCACCCCTCTCAAGTGATGAAAGCCCCCAGGCTGTTGAAAGTGCAGTGACTGTGGTTGTTCCTCCCAGAAAGACTGGCCAAGCTGTCAAGCCTGTGGTATGCTTTAGTTATGATTCCCCTGTGAGGCCAGTAGATTTGCCTCTCAGTGTGATCCATAAGGGGGTGTATGTATCTCGAACCTCACTACCTAAACTGAGTCTAACTACCAATTCCTGGCTGATTGTCCTGCCCTCTAGGTATGGAGCCCCTGCCTCGTCTAGCCCCAGGTTAGCTGATAGGGAAAGGCCCCCTCTTACATTGTTCAATGTACAGGAAGTTATTACCTGATTTCGTATGGCAGGGTGTGTAAAGCGCCTGTGTGAAATATGCCTAATGTAATTTAGAATGGACATTGAACTGTGAACTGCAGAGAATGTGTATAGTAAAGGTTGAGTATGTTGACTGATGCCTTAGAAGTTATAGGCCTAGCCTCTGAATGGTATAGATGTACAGTATAATTTGCAATTGCAATTATTGTGGCGGTACCAACTTGACGCGGATGCCAGGTTTTCTCCAGGCAAGAAAGGGTGTAACCCCCTACAAATGGGGGTTCCTGAAAAGTCTTCCATGAGCTTGCCTAAATGCTCAGAGCCCGGTTGGTGTTTGGCGCTACAGCTGTTTAAATGTATTTCCAGTGAGTGCCTGTGTGGCCTCCATGTACTGTCGCTTTAAGAGCTGCTGTGCAGTGATAATTAATCTGAAAGGGGGGGCAGAGTGTTGTCATGCTTGAATCTCGCTCGGGCTGCTGAATAATTGCTCCATTTCTGCCATCGCTAATTGCGCAGAGGGAGCCCTGTGGAAAGATAACTATGTGCTGGAAATCCTTTAGAGTAATAGTAATATTGTAGTTGTTCTAACCTGCCTTCTTTGCAGTAAAGACTGTCTGGATTATGTTCACCATTTGGTCCCAAACTGCTGAATTGGACCAATCAGTAATTGGGGACTCTAAAATGGAGCCTGCTCATAGGGGCTGTATGGACCCAAAACTGGGAATTGTAGTTTTGGACTGTTGGCGCCTTTTGCAACTGAAGGGGGAGCTCTTGTTGTGATTGACAGCTTGACTGATCAACCGAACCTTTTGGACCTGAAGGAAATCCCCCGAGCTGTCTGCTGGCAAGCCAGATCTAAGTTGGAAGCTGAGTTTGCAACAGCTTGTATAGTTTGAGCAGCCGTTTGCACAGTAGTTTGCACGGAAGAACTGTGGAAGGCCTGATATCTTGCCTGCTTTCCTGTTTTCTGCCCTGAGAGGGAGAAGAGGATTATTTTTGGACTAAATCCGATCTTGTGACAACAAAGAAGCCACCGAGGTGTATCCAGGCTCAACTTGTAGAAGACCGAAGATTTTGCTAAATGCGATCGGCCTGTCAGGAACTCCAGCTACTTCTGAGCTACTGGTTTTGAGCAGTGACTTTGTGATTGTGACCGGGGAGCAGTTTGCCTGGTACAGTAATATTTTCTCACATATAACTGTGCTGTGTACTGAATGGAGGCCGTGATTTAGTTACCCTCTTGTGTGAACCGTGTGCTGATTGCTGGAAGCTGTATCTAGTACAAAACGGACTAAATCTGTGGTTAACTCCATGCGGCTGGGCCTTGCCACGAGGGCCCTGCCAGATTATCCTGCTGCACAGAGAAGAGCCATCGACGAGAGACCTGCCCGGTGATCAGCCCCCCTGCTCCACGTCTGAACAGGAACGACGCCGAGGCGAATCGTGTGGGCCCTGCTTCTCCTGGCAATCCAGAGAATTCATCGGCTGTCTCAATTTTCATCCATTCTGTGTCCAGTCTTGGGTATCGTGAGTAACCATCAGGGTAGCTCACTGTAACTATCTTTTAATCTAAGTGTGCTATCTGATTGTTGTGTTGGTTCTTTCTTTCACGAACTGGGCCATCGGGCTTCGGATTACAAAAGTGTGTTGTGCAAGTTGTTTTTCCATCACAGAGCCCAAACCAGCTGCAACGCTGGCCTACCCCAGGCAACAATCCTAGCTAGCCCACCTTCCAACTCACCTGGGTACCCAGAAGTGTGACTGTGTTGGGGACTGCGACTGCATGCACAACTGTGTGTCTGATAGATATATTAAGCTAATCAACCTGATTGACCCCCTTCCTTGTTCAAACCCCCTGAATAAATCAAATCTACTTTTTCTGCATTTCAACCAGTCTGTGGATCCTGTTTATGCCCGAAATATTGTACCGTTGCCATTTGCTCTGTCTAATCTTGTTTTACAGGCGGTCCCCGGGGTTGAACTGGAGAAACCAGCCCTGGTGGTAAGTGCGTACTGTGTGGGTACTTGCAAAGCATATCAGGGGTATTGTGAAGGTAATTACTGCATACTGTGTGGGCCACTGGCAGGAACTGAGGGGGGGTTACAGTGTCCCAGAGGGCCGTGCCCAGGTTAGTTCGACCACTACTAACCCTGACCTCTGGGTGGAGGCACCCGTTTCAGAACTCAGGCCCCTTAACCTACTGGTTGCCCAGCAGGCAGGGGTAGTAGCCCTTGGGGTAGTGCCACCTAGGGGTTACATGTGCATTCCAGAAATGCCTAGTTTTAAAAACGGAACAATTTTGAGAGATAGCCTTATGCGAATAGTCATGCATGTCAGAAAATGCATTCAGGAGAGGTTCAACTTTAAAAGTATGTTGCCAAGTTGTTTTCTGCTCAAATTACCTCAAACTTGGTAGACACATGGATAAAACAATGTTATATAGGAGAAAAAATGGTTTTAGTAGTGAAAGTGTAAAATAAAGGAGTCGCTATCCTTTGTGGGGAGAGTGGATCTTGGTCAGGCATAATCCATGCAAACAGTTACACAGAAGGTGGAGTTAAGCGAGGGACAAATGAATATTCAATTTCTGACTAAAAAAGCTGTTCTGATCAGTGTACTTAAAGAGGAGACTGCTGTTTTTAAAGAAAAGTGAAGAAAGAAATGCTCAGAAGTGTGTAATTTTAAAGTTTAATGGCCAGTGGCATGCGCAGGAGCAGGGAACAAGGGGGGCCATAAATCCTAACAAAGCAAGTGGGGGGGGGGTCTGGAGGCAAGGACATTTTTGAAAAAAAAAAATCACTTTAAATGGTACATTTTCCTGCATTTCAGAGTTAAGCAAAACCTTAACTTTCAACAGTACTAAATATGCCATATGTTGGAAAGCCTGCATTGTACCTTCCTACTCTGTTTCTGTCCTGCAGAAAAACAGGGTTCTGCAGTTTCCAGTGATGTCAGTCTCTATCATTCACCGGCACTGTTATCATACAGCAATGTGGTAAAGCCCCTACTATACTTATCCACACTGTATCAGGCATTTGTCTAAACAGAAGGCTTCACTCCTTAGTGTTGCCTCACCTCAGTAATTTACAACAGTACATTTACTACAATGTTGGAAGCCTGTGCAATACTAACTCACTTTTGCCTGGTCTGTGGTTTAACAAAGAGCTTCAGTCCCAGTTCCCTCAGTCCTGCAAGCACAGAAAACAATGCATATCCCTGTTCCTTAACAGTCCCCTCTGTTGCAAGTTTTTTTTCTATTATTTCCCAATCCCACCCACCACCACCACCACCACCACCCAGCATGGCCTTAGAAGCAAGGCTCCTTTTCAAACATTGTACATCCCCTTTTTTCTTTAATGACTATCTCAATGTAGTTTGATTCTCTAATGTAACCCATCTTCCATACATACAGGCAGCAACAGCACCCCTTCCTCTACACCCGCGTGACATTCTGTGGTCAGATGTATTAGGGTATGTCCCCACACATGAGCAGCACACCTGAGGAGAGGGAGTGAGTGGCAGGGTTGTGGAGAAAGAAAGGGTGTGTCTCTCATGCCACTTTGGTTTCTATAGTATATTTTACTCCCAATACAACTCTGTGACTTGTTTTACTAGTAAATGATAGCCAAGGGGGCAATAAAAGCAGTTCAGACAGTTTTGCTTGAAAAAGTTAATTTAAAGTCAACCCTTGAGCTGGCAGTCACTGATTACATACTGCCTACAGAACAACTTACAAGTTTCAAGTGTCCTGCTGATCCACCAGTGCCACCACCCACCCCCACCCCCCCCGCGTGCCACTGCTGCGGAGCAAGTTAGAACTAACATGGTCAGGACGGACAGTCAGGACAACTATTACAGTAAGTGCTATCCCCCCCAGCACTTTGGAGGGTCTTCCACCTGAGAGTCAACTCACTCGTCTATTTTCTACTCTGCTCCATCTCCACTCCAGTCCGAGTCTGAGGGTCTTCACCACCAGTAACCAAACAAATAAGTAGTGAGTCAATGAATTCACTTTCCGAATGAGGCAGGTCACTTGGACTGAGTGATCAGGTCAGGATGGATGTGGATCAGCAGTGGGATGTGGACGGGTGGGTTATAGCCTTAGCCGGCCAGGTCAAACACACTGTGTGCTGCTGTCTGCTGTGTGTGCTTTACTGCAGTGGGGTAAGGTTGGGTGCAGGACCTGGACGGGAGTTGGGAGGGAGAGTGGTGTGACCAAGTGGGACTTGGGAGACGGAGACACTGTCCTGAAAACTAAATATTGTTACAGTGAGTTCGCAATGGATTATCAGCCAATTCCTGCTGTCTAATTAAACAAAAAAAATTAAAAAACAAAGCCAGGCATTTAACAGAGGGGGTCCAGCCCCCCCATACACGCCTCTGTTAATGACAGATAAGTTCAAGACTTAGTGACTTAGGTTTCCTATGGGGCAAATTTTATAGAAAAAAATCAGAAGAGAGCTAGAGATGTTAGCTTCCCAGGCATAATAGTGACAAAATGCCTAAACATAGAGAAAGTGCTCATTTTTAGTGACAAAGTGAATGTGTACACAAATGGGACTCAGAGCGAAGAAAAAAGGGAATCCTTAGAATGTTGAGGGGGCAGTTGAATTTCAAAACTGTGTATTCCATTGTGTCTTATGCTGCTGCAAAAAGGATTGTGATTGGTGCTGAGTCCCTGGACAGCTCATTGTCCACTCAGTGACCAGTTATTAACATATGTAAATTAGTTTGGGGCATAGAAGTAGCTGCACAGCCAGTGTGGAGGGAGTTCAAGCAGGGAGAGTGACCAAGAAGGAGAGACCCAAGCCAAGTGGATGTCCAGTCAGAGGAGTCCTACTGCAGTGCATAGCCTGCTGGGGACAGCCCTTATTTAATTAAAGTGTAATAGGATTAGGGGATCACATGTATCCCAGTGTAGGGTCAGATAGGGTAATGAGTGAGAGCAGAGAGAGAATAGACAGCCTGCTGCTTCAAGTGCCTGAGGATCCTGTTGTACCAAGTTTTCCTCATAGAAAAAGCTGCAACCTGAAGAATGTATTATTTTTTCAGTTTACCATCACCAAAACTGCTTGCTCCAGAGGGGCCCTCAGAAGAATTCTTCAAAGAATTGCTACAATTTGGGGACCATTTTAAAAGTCAAGTGACTCTGAAGTAAAATAAATTTACCTCAATCCTCCTGCATTTTGAAAGACTGCCATCTGAAGGACTGAACAGTTCGAGGACTGGGGGGATGTCCTAGCTTTTAATGTACCAGTATGTGATATGTTTCATGCCAGTGTTACTCCTGATTGCTTAAAGCGTATCTGTGAATAGAAATGTTATATGATTTTAA
The DNA here is from genome assembly GCA_016271365.2 of Neoceratodus forsteri. Taxonomy (NCBI): domain Eukaryota; kingdom Metazoa; phylum Chordata; order Ceratodontiformes; family Ceratodontidae; genus Neoceratodus; species Neoceratodus forsteri. The sequence continues at coordinate 125,836,185 of CM028138.1, forward strand.
CTGTGTAAAGCTATAGCGTAAATAAGAACGGTAACTGTGTGATAGATACCAGGGTGGGTATCTGGTGTAAGGGGTCAGTGGGCTGACTAAGGTGGGATAAGGCCTAGTAGCCACTGCTCACCCTTAAGGCTACAGTGTAAACAAGCTCAAGGATTAACCCCAGAGAGGGCACTTATCCTGGGACTAGCTTGTGTGTTCTGGAGGGCTGTTGGGTGGTGTGTGCCTGTAGTCTCTAGGGGAAAGTGTATGTGCTGGAGGGCTGGTGGGTGGTGTGTGCCTGCAGTCTCCAGGAAAGGTGCAGTGGGGAGTTGTTCCCTACTGGGAAAAGAGAAAAAAGTGTTTATTCAAACTGCAAATCATGTTTATTTGTTTACAAATTTATGCAAAGGTGTGTTGTGCCATTTGTGGCTGTACAAGCTACCTTTTCACCTTTTCAGTAAAATATGCCTTCTTTTTTTACCAATCCAAATGTCAGTGTCCTTGCTTACAGAGCCAGTGTCTCACATTCCTGCAGGTCTCCAGGTCAGTCCAGTGCAGCATCCCTTACCCTTGGCAGTTCTCAGCTACACCAGTTAGGGAGGTAAGGTATGGTGTTCAGGTAGCACCCAACTGGAAAGATATTGCCGGGGGAAGGGACAAAGAGCCTATGATGACACCCACTGCTGTGTGGAATGGTCCCACATGTGACCAGAGGGTAATGCAGTAGAGGAGTCGTCACAAGGGCATTGGTTGTTTTTGTTTACCACATGCCCAGGAGCTTATTAAGGCATGGGACCACAGGCTAAGTGTCTCCAGCCTCTAGAAGTGTAGTAAAACCAGCACAGTCAATGCCTCAAAGTGTCTTATTGTGCTTATGAATCCATAAGCAATTTTTTAACAACAAACAATCCAAAAGTTTTAAAATGTATTGATTTAGTTATGTATTGAAAATTGGTAGCTGGAAGAGGCATAGTGAGCCAAGGCCTGTTTCCAGGTGCTACCCAGGGATGGGAAACAGACAAAATATACAACGTGTAGTCGAAGTATGCAAAGTATACGTGGTCGAAAATTGCAAGTTGCAGAAAACAATACATTAATTAACTGTAACCCCCCTATAAATGGGGGTTCCCAAAAGTCTTCCTTGGGTGTGCTTAAATGCCCACTGCCAAGCGGGCATTTTGTGTCTTTACAGGTGTTAAAGTGCTTGCATGTGAGTGCCCTGTTAGCCCCCGTGCCTGTCCCTTTAAGAGACATTATTTTTGTAGTGTATAATTAATCTGGGTAGGGGCCGAGTGTTTCCAGGCTTCTGAGCTGCAATAATATTGCTCTGTTCTGCCATTGCTAATAGTGCAGAGGGAGCTCTGTTAGAACTGGTAATTGTTTGCTGATTAGCTGCTCTAATAATAATGGTATTATAGTTTGTCTAACCTGCCTTTCTTTGCAGCATGGACATTTCTGTATTGCACCAATCAGTACCTTTTGGAGATCTTAAAATAGAGTCTGTCCCCAGGGGTCTTGTGGGAGTGAATTTCTGTAGGAATTGTTGTTTTTTCATTTTGGCACCTAAATGGACCTGGGGGGGGCCCTTGCTTTGACAGACAGATGAATCAACCAACCGAACCATTTTTTGGATCAGAAGGAAGTCCTGGTGTTTCCTGCAGCAGAGAGTGAGTCTGAGTTTGGAGTTGAGAGAGTGTACTGCTCAAGACATTCAAGCAGCTGGAAACTGGTGGGAAGGCTTTGTCTGGCCTGCCTGCTTCATCTTCCCTTCTGAGGAATCTACTAGTGATATTAATCGGACTGAATCCGAACCAGCTTGTGACCAGAAATACCGAATTGTGACTGCCCTATTACCTGAAGAAGACTGAAGATTTGTTTCACACGACCGGCCTGTCAAGAAGTCTGAAACCACCACAGAGCGTACGGTTTGCACAGAGACACTATGATTGTGACTGGACTGTTATCCGAACTGTGGTACTGTGTTTTATTTACTATAAGTGTGTTGAATGTTCTCAGTTGGTTGCGATTTGGTTCCCCAATTTCCAATTGTGTCATGCTTGCTGGAAGCTGAATCCAGCACTACCAGACTGGCATCCGAATTGTTCTCCTGGCCTGAGCTCTGCCACCTTGGCCCAGCCAGCTACTCATGCTGCAGAGAAGACCATCAACGAGAGACTTGCCTGGGGATCAGCCCCCCTGCTTAGCATCACGAACAGGAGTGATACCACGGTGAATCATGTGGGCCCTGCTTCTCCTGGCAAACCAGCAAGTCATTCTGCAGTCTCCATTTCGTCCATCCTGCGTCCTGTACTGGGTAGCATGAGTAAACACCAGGGTAGCTCCCTGCAACATCAGCTAAATCAAAGTGTCTTCTGATTTGATTGTTATGTTTGATTATCACGAACTGAGCCATCTGGCTCCGGATTACAAATTGGGGGTTGCTGTGCATGACTCTTTATTCCCATCATTAGGGCCCCGACCAGCTGCGACGCCGGCCTACCCCGGGCAATGTGTCAGGCTGGCCTGCATCAACAACTGTGCACCCAGAGTGTGTGTGTGACTGTCTTGAGGGACTCTAAAGTGCATGCCTTGCAGCCTGATTGCATCAGTTGCTAGACCAATCAACCTGATTATGCCCCTCCCTTGTTCAATCCCCTGAACAAATCAGATCTGACTCTTTTTGCACTTAAACTGTTTGTGGTGCATCTCTGTACTAATAACACTATATTGTTGTTGCTGGCTGTGTCTAATCTTATTTTACAGGGGGTCTCCAGGATCAGACAGGTGGAACCAGCCCTGGTGGTAAGTGCAATCAGAGTGGGGATATATTTGTGGTTTGGAGGCTATTGTACCTGTGTATTCTGTTCATTGTTTAGGCCACTAGAGGGGAAAGGGGGGGGGCACAGTGTCCCGGAGGGCTGTACCCAGGTCAGCTACGCTACCACCAACCCTGTCCTCTGTGTGGAGGCACCCGTTTTCAGGACCCAGGCCCCTTAACCTGCAACTAGTCACGCAGGCAGGGGTAGTAGCCCTTGGGATAGTGCCACCCAGGGGTTACATAACCATCAATCCAATATAGTGTATACCCTTGCGCCGGGTATTTGAAGGCCACACTAACCCTGCCTTGGTGGCCACTAACAAGGTTGAGGGGCCTGTGTCCTTACTTTACTTTAAAACTGGTTCTTTCCCAAGATAACAAAATGCGCAGTGTCTCCACCTAGAGTATACTTATGTGAGCTAGAATAAAACCTAGTGCAATCCTCTGGGATGCTGTACCCACTCACAGTACCATAGTGCCACCCCAAACATGCCCCAATAAACAACTCCCCACCATTTAGACATTCAATAATTATTGACCCTCTCTAATAATATTCTCATGCACCGAGACTATGAAAAAACAGCTAACAACAATTTATTTACATGGGGTGAGGGTTAGGAAAGAGTAAATTTATAGGTGATTTGGTTTATCATTTAGATTAGATTGATATGGCATTTGAAATTTAAATAATCATCTGTTCATTTAAAAGTAATCGTTAATCACAGTGGCACCCACCAACCTCTGAGGAAGTTAGCATATTTGATCCAGCTATCTAGCTAGCTGCATTAGACATTTAGATAACACATGCCTCATGCACACATTGGTACCAGTTTCCAGAATGCATTAAAACCCCACAGTTCTAATACCTATATCTGGGTACTCAGTACTAGAGTCTAAAAGTGCAGGCCTATTGTACGGTGCAGCTGTGATGGCCAGCTGAGTTGGGGCCCTTTGGAGGAAAAGTCAAGTTAGCATGCTTTCTTTTAACTATCTTCAACTGATCCTAGCTGATCTTTGGAAAATAGACTTTAAATTTGGATACTCTGTCCTGACGTACATAGAAGAACTTGATTTAACAATATATACAGTTTTTCACAAGGTGGCAGAGGTGGTCCCTGCCTGCTCACGGTTTTGAGGTCCTCATTGACAAAGTCAAAATCAGGCCATACAAGGCAATTCAGGTAGTTGGAGAATGTGAGCTCTGCATCTGGATGCTGAGATGCTGGGCAAAGACTTACAGCTAGGACACTCCTTACTGACTGCAAAATCTTGCAGCTTTTGCAGGTGGAAAGTGTCTCTAGCTTCTTTTGGAGTGCCCATCTTTATAGGTGGAAAACACCTTCTGGTACAGACCAAGGTGGGACTGGGGCCGGCACGTTTCAGACCCCCACATCTGGGCTATGCCTCTCAGGGGGAGGCGCATATGGCAGTGCATAGCTGGCACACTACAAGGCTGTCTCCCAGGCTGATATGGAAAATATAGTCTCTACATTCCGCACATTTTATGTTCAGCACATCACAATCTCTTCAGCCATGCAGCTAGCGTGGTAGGCATGGTCCTTTCAGCTTTTAAAACATAGTCTTTGGACATGGCTGATTTGCCCTAAGGCTAGGGCAGACCCACAGTTCGCACAGTCTCATCTAGAGTAGACAAAATCTCTTGCTCATCTTGACAACAGAACAAGCCTAAGGCGTGACTCCTAAACAGAATAGGACTTTACTTGTAGGTAATTTACTCTTTCAGATGCTTCTCAAAGCACAGTACACATTGATAAAGTCCCTCTTGCCTATGCTGGCAATTACAGCTTCAATTGGACAGGTACTGTCCTCACAGGCAATGTCAGGAAGAGCCACACGCTCTGGGTACTCCCATTCCAGTCCTGTAGGCACTTTCAACAATCACTTTAGCATTTCACAACACTGGACCCTTCTTTGGTTACTTGAGACATCAGACTTCCACCCATTTCTTGGCGTTAATCAGACACAGAGTTCATATGGACAGTAGGCACATTCTGGGCCTTCTGGGCTTCTCTGCCCTGAACAATTCTTTTACTAACTTGTACTTGTAAGTAGAAGTTTACTCACTGAGATTAGTGCAGAAAGGTTTTCTTTTCTCTGAGGGTTTCAGGCTTCATCAGCACTCTCACTGCTGAGGCAGAACATGCATGCAGCTGTCTCACAGCTGAAGATTCAGGTTTCACCCACATTTTCCAAAAAACATAGAAAGAAAGATGCCAGCCCTGAAGGGCAATCTCTGGCAACTCCCAGGCTAATGACTTTTGCTGCTGGCAGCCACTCTTTCTCTCTGGCAGAGGTAAAGCCCCCCCCCCCCCCGTGGAGAGGCTTACACTGACCTGAACTAGGCCCATTTTGCCTAGCTGGGGGCCTGAGCCCCCCCTTACTGTGGAGGGGCTCATGCTGTAACTGAGCTCAGCCTGAAAATTCCTGTGTTTTATGGAGTCCTTCTGGGGCTCCTGATTGGCTGAGTCCACTTAGGTGTCCCAAGACGATTGGCTGAAATCACTTGTCAGTCCGCTAAATTAATATTCATTAGCCTCCTTTGATGCTCAATAGGCTCCTTGTTTTGGTGTCTGAATTAGGTCCCTGCATTTTCCCCACAAGCCTTTTACGAAGTTCCAACAATTCTTGCTCTGAAATCCTGGCTTTCTGATTGGAATGAGCTGCTAAAATGGCTGCTCAATCACGCAGTCCCAATGCAGTTCAATACAATCCCAACATTTAAGTTCTGGTGCAGACAGGAAAATATTTTATTTATTTTATCGCCTCTTGATTCACTAGTCCCTTCTGTGCCCTCTTAAATGCAGCCTTTATTGAGCACTTCACTGTATTCCTTAGCCTGTCGCTGCTGCCGTAACACAGTGCCCCTAGGCAGCAGACAGGTAACTTACAGTACAAGGGTCCCAATGCAACAATCTGGGGCAGCCAGTATATAAATATTGTATTTACATTTTTATCCCACTATTCACTAGCCCCTTTAGTGTCGTTGGCAGTGCTGCTTTCATTTTTCATTTATTTGCAGATTTGTCCCTGCAACAACTGCTGAAACTTACAGCCGTTAAACGAAGCAGACCTGTTCATGAATACTAATGCCCCCCTCATTAATATTCATAGAGCCAGGCCTGGATTTCTAGCACGCACGGCGCTCTATTTACAGTAGTTGGTGGCTCCCTCCAGTCCAACCCAAGTCGCTGGCCCCCATCCTGCACCTTATGGGGACCAGGACTATCGGAGAAGCCATCCTTTGACCGCGAGAGCTGTGGTGGGGACTTCAAAGCACTTTTTCGCTCATGCGCGACCCCCGCTAGCACTGCAGTGCTAAAGTAAATAGTGGCAGATCGCGGTTCAGCCCACGAGCCCAAATTGGGCTAAAATCAGTGATGAAAGTGAACAGCAACATACAGGAACTCAGTTCCTGTACCTTTTTTGCAGCAGGAACAGAGTTCCTGTACTTCTTCCCACTGACACTGGGAACTGAAATTCTTGAACCAGCAACATAATGACAGTGTCTGGCCCTGTGACCTAAAATCAGGGTTTCCACAGCATCATTTGACTTGTGCAACAGAGCTGTTTTGCTAGAAATACTTAAATATCTCTAACTGAAACTACTAGAGTCTAAACAGATAGACATGTCTTCACACAGCTGTCCTTCAGATTGAAGATCTTCATTCTGCATTTCATATTTGCCAGTGCCAGAGTTCCTGTACTTTTTGTCTACCACTTGCACCATTGGCTAAAATCAGTACTGGGTGACTTGGTGCACACACCAGGCCCTCGGAACACAGACAGACTTGGGCCATAGTGGTCGTGAGCTACGGAGAACATGGCAGGTAGTCGCGAGGTGAAAGGAACAGCGGGAGACAAGCGGTCTATAAAGTAAGCCCCCATTGGGGGGGGGGCATTACAATAGTAATACATGTACTGGCTAGTAAATCTAAACTAAAGCACTGTTACAGGAACACTAAGACTAAGTATAGGAGTGTATCATGGCAAAATTAACTGTGCTTTGAGCAGGAGCAGAAAGGGGCAGTAAGCCATTTGAGCTGGAATTTAATGGGGAAAAAGGGAATCAGATTGACCTTGGGAATATTAGGTGCTGGGAATGGCCTATGTTGGGATGGGGTTGCAGGATCAACCAGATAAATATAGTGCCGGCCCGGTGGTGCTGAGGGTTGAGGCGCTGGAGACTACACCTCGCACCACACCAGCGACCCGGGTTCAGGAATGAGCCGGGGCTGACGGTGGTCAGCAGGGAAGGGATCGAGCATCCAGAAGACAGCTTTCCCTTACCTGGGGTGAGTTCTGGGATTGCGCCGCTCTGTGGCGGCACCTGATGGCAGTCAGATGCAGCACAGAAATTGCAGCGCATACATAAAGGGGGAGGAGCTCGGCAGTCGGTGGCACATAGTGCCCAGCCGCCATTGCATGTCTGAGCTCCTTGGGGACAGGGCAATGCTGAAAGACACTCTGGTGCTCTGGTGAGATGACGGAGACCCCAGGGGTGCACCCACATCCCAATGCCAGCTCAGCACACTCAGGACTCCCATGGCCGACGCGGCAATGAGTTAGGTCCCTCTAATCCCAGAAAAGAGCCATCAAGTGGGGGCAGGCCCTTCCCCAGATCACTGCCCCCCCCGGAGGGTGATCCAGAGGGCTGGATCTACCAGAGTCATCTGTGGAGGGGGGGGAGCCTGGGAGAAGTGGGGGGTTCAGGCCTGCAGTGAGAGTCAGCAGCTGAGAGGGTACTCCCAAAGGGTGCCTGGGGCCTGGCGTGAATAAACAAAGTTAAAAGTTAACAAAAAACAAACAGATACATGTCAAAGTGGTTAAAAAAATTGCACTTGTTGTGTTTTACTAAATTGGGATCTACAGTATATGTTCTGCTGCAGTTATTCTTGGGAGCTGAGAGTTTCTCTTTAACTGCATGAATCTCCACACTCTCAAACTCAAGCTGCTGACTGTAATAGCTGAGATAAGTTACTTGGAATCCAGACCTAACTGGGCAATAAGATCACTACATGAGTCACTCTCCCAGAGAACTCTTTGGTCCAGCAAGAGGGGAAGGAAAGTAGTGAAGCGGGGTGGAAGGGTGACTACTGTGGAGCCAGTGTTACACACCGAGAAAAAAACTCTGCCTCTGGAAATGCAGGCTCAGCCTGAGCTCTGCAAACAGTAGGATGGGATGGTAGTCCCAAAATGGAACCATTAACTTTGATAAATGAGCCAGTACATAATGAGAGCCAAAAAAGGGCACAAGGGGTAGGATATTGATAGTTGTAGGGGATTCCATTGTGAGTGGGATGGAGTGGATGATGTGTTCCACAGATTCAGAAAAGAGGATGGTTCACTGTAGCCCAGGGGCTATGGCAGTCAGACTCAGATCTGAGGTTGTGAAGCTTATTGTGAAGGAGGGACTGAAGCCAGACATAGTGCTGCATGTAGACACAAACAACCTGGCCAGAGGGAGTATAGACAAGGTTCAGGAGAATTTCCACACTTTAGGTAGGACTCTGAAGAAATAGCATGCTTAGTAACCTTCTCTGAAGCCCTACCAAGGCAATGCAAGGGAGAGAAGTTGCAGTATATAAAATATGCCTTGCAGGGGCTAAACTGGACTGAGAGAAGTGGTCTGTTTGTATTTCTGACATGTTCCTAGCTGCAGGATTATGCAACACACTTGAGAAAGGAATGTGTGGATTTAAGGAAGTTCCTCAGGCACGCTGACCATGTGAGCCTCTAGCTTAATGGTTATAGTGCTGGAACGGCATACCAGAGGTCTGCGGTTCAATTCCCAGTGGATCACACTTTTCCTTTCTCATTTCCATCCTTGATTTAAAATATGCCTTGCAGGGGCTAAACTGCACTGAGTGAAGTGGTCTGTTTATATTTCCAGTATAGGATTTTGCACTTTAATAAAAAGCTGGAGGAAGGATACAGGGAAGAGGGGAACTTCTTTGAGGATATCTCTCTTCATTAAGCCACATCACGGAACTGTAAGCCGTCAGCATCAGGACCATTTAAAAACTTTTTGCAGGCTGGGGCCAGCTGTGTTAATGTACTGAATCAACACCTATATAACGTTGGTGTCCCCAGCATGCCTCAGTTCTTTCTCCTGCCATCAACCGATCATCGGTCCACTGCTGCTGAGGAACACCGTTTAACATTTCCAAGTATTTCTCTGTCACTGTATACTTACTTCTGTGTTATTTTAAACTATATTTGGTACCATGATTGGACAAAGAAAAACTGTTCTGTTATTGCCGTTGCAGCTTCATTAATATTTACAAAGACAACGACTGCTCCATTTGCATCCGTTGCCTGGGGCACAGACCATAATGCTAAAGCCTGCAAAATCTGCCTAGGCTTTAACCAGGTAACCAGGAGACATCGAAGGAAAGCTTCAGAAAACTTTCTGCTTATGTAAGAAATGGAGAAATAGGCTGTGGTTGAGGTGGCTTCACTGTCATCACCCACTCCTGTTCTCAGTTTGCCATCAGCCTGTTGATCTCTGTGGTCGATGGCAGTGGATAAACACTGCAGTGCTAACAAAGAGAAGTGTCAAAAGGAAAAAGAAGCTTTCTCTGCCTGTTCCCATTCACCAGTTAGACAGGGTAAGTCACTTGAAAAAGATGGGGCGCCAGCTATGGCCGTAGGTTCTGCTGTCCCCTCTCCACTGTCTTACAGACTCCTAGGTCAGGGTTCAGCGTCAGCTCATCCTCCCCAGTCAGGGACTCACAACCTGTTGCAGGCATTTTACTATACAATGTCTGAGCTGTTTCGGCACATAATGCTGCTGTCATTGAGGAAAACATCTTTGACGCTTCTGGCTGGTCTGTCATTGGTTATTCCGTCGATGCTTCCGAATTCTGTCCCTACTTCACTGCTGGGTTCAGATGGGCAGCCATTGATGGGTCTTCTGTTCTCAGTGTCTCAGTTCAGTCCTCTTTTTGTTGTTGACCCCATGCCTCTAACACTGGATGTCAAAGACAACCTGGTGTATAATCCAGAATACATGGAGGAAGAGGAGGAAGCAATGGAAGAAGAAGAGAAGATTATAGATGTGTGTAGATCAAACTCCACTATCCTCCTGCTCTGAAGGGAGTGTAGCGAATACTCCTAGATCTCCGCTTAAATTACTCATTTCAGGCCTTCCTTAAGATGGTACAGGTCCAATTGAGGTTCCAGGATGAAGAAGAGGATTCTTCCAAGGGAAATGTTTATGAGTTCTTGGAGGTCTCAGCCTCTCCTACAGTGATCATTCTTCCAGTACATTCAGCTCTGTAGGATACTATGTTGGCTGCCTGGTATGACGCTTGCACAACTGCCTGCTGTACCTAGAAAGGTGAATAAACAATATCCTGACCCTCCTGATAAGCCATACTATTCATCACAGCCTGAAACAGATTCTGTTGTTGTAATGTCTACTCATGATAGATCTAAAGTGCCTAAACACTTGAGCTCCCTGCTCCTTGACAAAGCGTCCAGGAAGCTGGATGTCATGGGTAAGAGGACGTTTGCCTTAGCTACCCTGGGCATAAAGACTGCAAACGCTAAGCATGTATGATTAAATATCAGAACTGCCTTTGGAAGACTGTGCCCACTTTGGTGGAGAGTTTGTCTGAAGGTAAGGACAAAATATTGGATCAGCAAACAATTGCTAATGAGCAAGAGGCTGGTGAGTATCTCATTAGATCAGCCTATGATGCTTCTGATGCTGATGTCAGGGTTGCTGCCACAGGGGTATGCATTAGATGCCACTCCTGGCTTAGAGTGGCTGTTTTTTCCCTCTGATGTGCAACAATCAGTAATGAATGTTCCTTTCAGAGGAAATCAGTTATTTGGAACTGATGTTGAACATACTTTACGGGAGCTGCAGACTTCAAAACTGACTCTCAGATCCCTGCATACTTTGAACCCAAAGCCCAGGGGAAGGAGTTATTATACTTTCGTAGACCATATGCCCATCCTGGCAAAGGTTATTCCAGAGTCCCCAGATGTGGATTGCAGAGGCCTAGGCCTCTACCTCCCAGACCACAAACCTGCCCGTTGGTACCCATGCCATCTTACAATAGGTCAAACCGTTACCTGAGCCCCCCAGTCCCTGGTAGATTGTGACTCCCCTACAGTGCCTCAGGCTTCACCGCCTCAAGATGTATTAAGCTGGCCGGGTAGTGCTGAGGGTTGAGGCACTGGACGCCACACCTCGTGCTATGCCGGCGACCCAAGTTCGGGAGCAAGCTTGGGCGCCAGGAGTTGGCAGGGGTTGGTTGAGGACTGAGCACCCATTGAGGTGCTCTCCTCCCCAGGGATGGAGGGTTGGGATGGCCTGGGGTGCCAGCGGCACCTGGTGGAGACCAGGGGGCACTGCAGCATGTAGGGCAGCATGTGATCGGTGTGGCCGACGCAAGGCAGGGTTGCCGTGCACCGTTGCATCAGTGCATGTGGGAGAGAGATCAGAACAAGGAAAACCTCAGTCCATGGGGTAGGCGACGGTACCAGCCCCCATGCCCACAGACGGGTCCGTCCTCTCTGGCCTTTCAGGTTCCTCCGCCCGGGCCCTTACCCACAGTCGGAGTCTATGAGTAGTTGCGCCTAAAGAGGAGGGGCAGCCCACCCCTGAGGGGGTTAAGCTGAGGGCCAGCTGCGGACGAGGGGGAGGAGAGAGGACGCTCAGACAGGAGGACTTCGGGCAGGACAGGATCCGGCTGGATGCCTGAGAGAGGCCCCGTGGGCCACAACCAGGAGAAAAACATAACTGAAAAAGAAAAAAAAAGATGTATTAGTAGGAGGCCGTATCTCTCTCTTTCTAGAAAAATGGAGGGAAATCACTACAGCTGCCTGGGTTCTAGCGGTGTTTCAGCATGAACATGCCCTAGCGCTTTCTTACTGTCCCTCCAGTTACTCCCCATTGCCAAACTGATATCCTCTGGGATATCTTGCCCTTCTGCTTGAACAGGTTCAATCCCTCCTCCACAAAAGGGCTGTACATGTGGTACTGGCTGCAGAAATTAACCAAGGTTTCTACTTCTGGTACTTTCTGGTTCCAAAGTGGACAGGGGGGTTTAAGAACTGTGCTAGGTCTAAAGGATCTGAATATGTACACATAATACAAGAAATTCAGTAAAGTGTCCCTCCAGTCCCCGTTACCCCTCCTGTTAAAAGGGGACTGGATGATCATGCCAGACATGAAGGATGCTTGCCTTCTTGTCAATATCAGAAAATCTCACAGTAAATATCTGCGATTCATGCTTCAGGTATCTCACTACCAATTTTGTGTCTTGCCCTTTGGCATATGCTCTGCATCGTGTGTCTTTACCAAAGAATTTGCAGCGATTACAGTGGCCCTCCACAGGGGAGTGTCTCTATTATGTACTTAAATGCTTCTGTTCAGTTTTCACGAAGGAGAATGATGGCTTAGTTTCCCAGGGAAGAATGGGAGTAATATGGAGAGGAGTCACAGATAGGGAGATTGAAATTGATAGGGTGGGGATGAGATTAAAGGCCCTGAAGGTGGATAAGCCCCCAGGACTGGATGGCATTTACACAAGGATTCTGAGGAAATTAGCGAATGTGCTAGTGGCCTCCTGGAGAACCTGTTTAACCCTCTCTAGAAACTGGGGTGGTACCCCGGACTGGAGAGCAGCATATGTAGGTCTGCTACACAAGAGTGGGTTGAGGAACGATGCTAGTATTATCGACCAGTAAGTCTGACCACGATAATGGGGAAGCTCATGGAAACCATTCTGAAGGAAAGACTGATAAGCTTTCTGGATGAAAATGGACTCCATGATGATAGGCAGCATGGACTCGTGTCAGGGCAGTCCTGCCAGACCAGCCTAATTGATTTCTTTGATTGGGTAACAAGGATAGTGGATAAAGGCCAAGCAGTGAAGAAGAAGAAGAAGAAGAAGAATCAGCATTTATATAGCGCTTTTCATACTCAGTATCCCAAAGCACTTTACAAGCAATGTTAGACTGGTAGTGAAGTGACTGAATGTGTGGTGGCGGCCATATTGCACATCATCACCCACACACCGCCTGGATAATTGCATGAACCGGTTTATGGGAAGGAGAATGCTGGCCAGGACACCGGGAATGTTCTCTGCTCTTTTGCGAAGAGTGCCCTGGGTTCTTTTACTTCCACCTTGAGACCCACCAGGACAACACCAGGATGGGCAGAAGGGACCTCGGTTCAACGTCTCATCTGAAGGACGGCACACCCCAGCAGTACCTCACCCCCCAATACTGCACTCAGATGCCAGCAATTTTTAGGTGCATGTCCAATCCCGGTGTGGGACGAGAACCCATGACCTTCTGGTCCAGAGGCAGATGTGCTACCAACTGAGCCATGCTGACACCAACAGTGGACACACTGTATCTAGATTTCAGTAAGGTCTTTGACTGTGTTCCATAGAATGACTTTGGGGTAGGGGCGAAACTTACTAGGTAAGTTACTAGACAGAAACCAGAAGGTACTGGTCCTGGGAGAATTCTTGGATGCTACACCAGTTACTAGCTGGGTCCCTCAGGGTTTGGTGCTCAGCCCAGCCGGGCACTGCCTCAACATCTTTATCAGGGACATTGCAGATAGGGTAAAAGGTAAAATATGCCTCTTTGCAGATTACACAAAGCTCTGCAGGAGACTGGACACAGAAGAAGGGAGACAGGACATTAGGGAGGACCTGGATAAACTAGAGAGAAAGTCAGATATTTGACAGCTGTGATTCAACACCACGAAATATAAGGTAATGCACTTGGGGGTGAAGAACCCAGAGACCACATACTGGCTGGGAGTTTTGCAGGTCACCAAGTCAGCAGAGGAGAAAGACTTAGGTGTGATCATTATGAGTGATCTGAAGCACTCAGCACACTGCAAGAAGCAGTGGCCAAAGTAAACTGGATGCTGGGATGTATAGCTAGGGGTATAACCAGTAGCAAGGCAGAGATCATCCTGTAGCTGTACAGGTCACCGGTTAGGCCACATTTGGAGTACATTGTGTAGTTCTGGAGTCCTTACCTAAAGAAAGACATCAACTTACTGGAGATGGTAAAGAGAAGGATGACGAAGATGATCCAGGACAACAAGGTAGGCCCTACGAGGAGAGACTCACAAATCTCAAATTGTACTCCCTGGAGGATAGAAGGGGGAAGGGTGATGTGACTGAAACCTTTAGAAACCTTAGGGGTTTCAACAAAGTAAACTCTGAGGGTCTCTTCAACCTTAGCGGAAGCAAGACCACTAGGGGGCACTGCCTCAAACTGGTGAGGGGAACACTTCAAGAGGGAAATGGAGTGACACTTTTTTTTTTTTTTTGCTATAATGGCTCTTTATCCTCCCAGGCCAGCGGCTGCTGTTCAGCCTTGTCCCATTCCACTGAGCCAGACACTGCTTTCCCTGGGAGCTACCTCAGTCAGTCAGTTCTCCCACAAATATCCCCTCATGGTGGGGCTAGATCCTTCCCCTGATACACAAATCCAGAGCAGACCAAGACTTGGTCCTGGGCAATGGCACAGACCCAAGTCACATCAGGCAAGGCTTCATTAAGCCCCTGACTTTTTTTCCACTTTTTCTCTTCACTCCTGCTATACGACGTCCAGCATATGTGTTGGGGCACTCACGCAGAATGTTCTTTGGCTCCCTTCTTTCATGCCTCCTGCACTGCAATACCACCAGGCCTTCATTTGGTGGCAGAAATAGGCCAGGCTGACATGTCTCCGCTTTCCAGGGGAAGAGAGCAGTCTATTGGACACTCGATCCTCTCCCAGCCTGAATGACCCCTGACAACCCAAGCTTATTCCCAAACTCAGGTCTCCGGCATGAGAAAAGGTAAGTGGCAGGCAGCACCTCCACCCTTTATGTCACTGGGCTGACATAAGAGACACTTTTCACTGGGGTGGGGGGGAGTGTTAGAAGTGGAATGCGTTGTTGGAGGAAGTTGTCTCCTGAAGATTGTAGACAGCTTCAAGAGATGTTGGTACAGAGTAAAAAGGAGAATTGCATGGAGCGAGAAGAAGGTGGGGGTGAGGGGGGATGTCAAAGGGGAAGGGAAGTGGATGGGGGGGAAGGTAGGACAGATCCTTCAGTAGATACTGAATAGTCTGCAAACTCAAGCAAACTAGATTGACCATAAGACCTCTTTTTGCTGGCTGTTTTTGTTTGTTTGTATGTTTGTATCAGTTTATCTAAGGTGGTTGTCCTCTCCTCTCCTTGGGGCTCAACACTTGCACAACTACTATCAACTCAGTCTTACTTACTGTAACCCCCCTGTGGGGGCTTACCTGAGTGGCCCCGTCATTTCCTGAGATTCCCTTTGTCTGCCCTGTTTCCCTCTGGCATCCTCCCTCATCCTTGAGGATTGTCAGCTCTTCTTGGGACCTTTGGAGCCCCCGAAACCCCCAAGTCATTTTTTTTATAATTCCAGCCCTGTTGGGCTTCACTGTTTAACTGCGAGTCGGTGGCATTATTCGAACTCGCAGCGACATGCTCTAGGAAACTCTTTGATATTTCCGACCACCATTTGAAGTCAACTGAAAGAATTCTCCATGGTTCTGGTGCCCCTTAGAGTACTAAGTGGGGCCAGTGACCAGAACAAGGCTGGTAGGAGGCCTTTAGGGAAGTTGGTGAGAGGTTTGAACATAGGGCACAAGCGGGGCTCATGAATATTAATGAGCCATGCATGAATATTAACAAGCTTCAAATGCTTCTCCTGGGGGTTGAAAGAAACTGAGCTAGCAACGGGTTGCTGAGGGGCTGCCAAGGAAAGGTTGTGCAGTCGCTTAGCAGGGGACAGGGGTCCTTATAGTATACTGGGGCTATGTTGTTTATAAGGATATTACCATGGCTAACATATGCACTCAAAGTGGAAACTGCCCTGAGACTGCCTAGGACTGAATGGGGGCTGACATGTTGATACGTTGACCCCAGTACAGCAGCCAATCCACTGTTTAGGCACCTGAAAGTGGACCCAAAGGATTCTGGGAGAGGGAATTTCTTGAATTCAGGCGCCTAACTCATGCCCCAATAAGTCAGGGAATATTGATCTCTATGGTTATTGCTGATTGATAGGCTTGAACAGCCAATCAGGAGCCTGGATTCTCGAGTGAAACCCCAAGGACTTTCTGGGTTTAGGCAGTCTGTCCCCGGGCTCTTCTCTAGTCAAGAGGATTCTGTGTAAGTGGATTTGGACTGTGAGAGGCCTTGCTCAGGCCTCCGCTGGAGATTGCCACTGTAGAAAAGGAATATCAGGAGAAAAGAGAGGGAGAGACTGGACTGATTTCTTCAGCTCTCCAGGTATTGTGAACTGTACTGTCTGGATTGGAGAGGATTAGTGTTGCAGAGATCCTGCACTGTATAGGGGACTGATCTGATAGAACTGTGCTGCTGATTGAAAGTTGAACAGTTGCTGCAGAAGACCCGCTTTAAGAATTATAACTCTGTTTAAAAGATTGAAGAGGCAAAGTATCTCAGGTGCAGGGTGCTAGCCAGGTTCTGAAGATTTGCCGTGTGGACTGAAGTGACTGAGAGCTGTGTTTCAGCTGTAACCAGAAGGGATCTGTTAAGGACACTTAGAGCTGAAAGCTCTGAAGGCGAGCAGGAACTTGCCTAGTTTTGCACCTTCTGCTGATTGTCAAAGTCTGAGTGCAACTGAAGGCTAGCACCCACTGGAAATCAGGCACTGCTGTTTTAGTTGGGAACACTGCCTAGCTACCAGTGATTCATGGATTCAGGGTAGGGACTGCAGGGGGCTCCTACTGTTTGGGAATCCTCACTCAGAGCCAGGGAGGGAACTACCTAACCCCTTCCAAGTGGGACCCACTGTGTCAGGAGGTCACCGGCATTTGCTGGAGTGCTAGAGGACCTGCGACCCTTGTGGGGAGCTGGGCTGTGGAGCCAGCCCTGGGTCTGGACCTTCTGGGGCTGGCGTGGACCCACCACTGAACTCTGCAATGGGCCAGAAGCGGCTGAAGGTGACAAGTGACCAGATCTTCAATCAAGGTGACAAGCTGCAAGACCTTCGAGAAAGATCCAACCTGCAAAGGGAACAGAGTCCATCCTCCCTTCTGCCCATTGCTGCATGAATTGCATGGAGCTCCACACTCCAGGACATCTGGAAATTCCTACTCCAAACGCAGTTGAGACCTGCAAACCATGAGTACCCAGGACTGGGTTCCTGGATTCTGAAACAGGGGAGTGATTGTGGAGTGTGGAGGCAGTATAGCGCAATAGTTTAAGGCACTGAACTGCAAACTTGGGGACCTGGGTTTGAATCCCACAGCTTCCACTTGCATACTGTGTGACCCTGAGCAAGTCACTTAACTTCCTTGTGTTTCCAGGTCGCATCTGTTAACAAGCTTTCAGCTTAGTGTGTCTCTCCTGGTAAAATAAATAAATAAATGTGAACATTTTCTCAACCTTTCAGAGCCCCAACAGCCGGCCAACCCACGGCAACGTTCAGGCCTACAACTGGTGGGTACCCCAAGGACTCCTCAGGATGTAACACTGGTACCAGTGGGGGTGGGCAGCCAGGCGGTGGACTGGCCTATGGGCCCTTATGGTTAATGTTTTGCCATTTGCCATTAACTCTTCTTTTTATTCCACAGCTACTCCTCATCCAGGTACCCCTTTCCTAGCCCTTACCCCCAATAAAGCTATGAGTTTGATTGTTGAAGCTGCTGTGTCAAGAGAGGTTCATTGTATTTTGTCTTCTGATGGATTTATGGTATTTGGTAGGAAAATGTTGTTGGGGATCTCATGTGCAGGGCTGCTGGTCGGGGAGGTGGGTAGGTGCAGTATCTCAGAGGGCTGTACCAATCAGTCAACTGACACATTTACAACTTACGCTGGGTGGAGGCACCACACTATTATTCATAACTTGGGAAAGAACCCCCAATTGCCACTGTAGCAGCCCCCAGGCCCCTTAACCTGTACCAGGGTCAACAGGCAGAGGTAGTAGCCCACTGGCACACAGTGCCTGGGCTACATTACCTTTGTTATTTATCTACTACACTGGCTTCTATTGAGTAAATGCTCCAGTGCTTACCTGCTACTGTCAAATGTTCCCGGGCACATGCTGTAGCACCAGGGCAAATACCCAGGTTCTCAAAGGCTGGGCTGCACCCCCAAAGAGCCAAGCTCCAAAATCAAAACCCTACAGGATGGAGCCCTTTAATGGCCCGTGTCCAATTTACACACTGCCTTGCCCCTCAAGGGCTCAGATATTTTCTTGTGTCCATGAGCCTTGTACGTGGAGCAAAGCTTCAAGGCTGCCATGCCTGAAGCAGCTGCCCCAAATGATCTCTCTTTTTCTTCAGGATGAATCATTAATCCTGATGTTCCTTCAGCATTTGGGTGTAGCCTTCATGCACTTCTCAAGGGTAAGGCCTCCACAGCAGAGGTTGCTTTGGTTGCAGGGCCATGCCCTGCAGCACAAGGAAAAGAGGACAGTATTCATCCGAGTAGTTTTGTGGCACTGATGAGGTTCATTAGCACACTTGGGGTTAACAGAATCATTAGTTCCTTCCATCTGGAGATTTGATAACCGTGTAATTAAAAATTAAAGTTATGCCAGGGTCCCCAGAGGTTTGTTTCTCAAAAGCTTTTTACTCTTCTCCTTGCCAAAGTTCACACTATAAATATTGATATACTGTATATAGTTTTTAATGGGAACAATTCCTTCATGAGTTGTGGTTAAATGGTGGCTCCTTCATACTGTTCATTCACTGTCTTGACTCAGCATCATCAGGAATTCCCTCTCTTTTTACAAGAAATCATGTCTCAGTTAGTGAATGTTTTAATCTTGCCTTTCGCTCTGATCTTATAGACTGTTTCCCTAGGGTACCTTTAGCCTAAAGAAACCTTTGTTCTCGCAACACCTCTAGGGGTAGAACCCTCCTCAGAAAGGGGCTTGTGGCTTTCATGTATGCCAAACGTGTGGTAGTCCAAGTCTGAGACAGAGAGTGCGCCTGGTCATGGTTATATGCTGCATAAGCATTCAAACAAACTTCTGTCATACAAACACCTCGGGGCTCTGGTGACATCGGGGACTTCTTGCCTTTCATTCTCAACATCCCTATTATGTAAAGCCCAGTGGCTACCGCATGCAATGCAAATGATCCAGCTTTAGGAATTGACTTGGGATGCTGGGGTCAGACAGGAAGGAAGAGGAAAGAGCATCCTAAGGACTGCTGTTCGCTCCTGGGGAGGGGAGGCATGCTGTCTTGTCCTTTCACTGCCACCAGGTGGGACATGTTCTCAATCTTTTACATACTCAAGGGTATAGTGACAAGGTCAAACAAATGGATATGTTTGATACAGTGTGCTACAGCAGGAGACAGGAACACGCTCTGAATCTCAGAGATGGTAAATGTAGGAATAATGTTAGGATGCACTTCTCCCAGAGGATGGGGAACCTGTAGAGCCGCTTATTAGCAGAGATAGTAGATTTTAAGACAGTACAAGCCTTCAAGGTGTATCCCAGACACATTTTTAGTTACAAAAAAAATCAGTTTCCATGCTTAATAGTAAGGTGGCTAGTGTATCCCTGTAAATTAGTATATTGTTGTGAAAGGGTATTCATCATTTATACAAATGTGGTGTTCCTCCCAGAGGACACATCCCACATCCCAACCATGGACAGAAGATACAGTCTTAAACTCCAGTAGTGGTGAGCAGGTATGGGAGAATCCTCAAAGTCAAAACAAGCAGAATCTAAATCAGGCACTTCAGTGGGTGAAACTGGTGATGTATTGACTCAAAAGATATCTGCTAGCATGTGCCTTTTCTTCACAATTAACTTTTTTTCCTTTTTTTTAATCAAGTTTTTCTTATTCCTCAACTTGTCCAACAGCACCCCCCACCTGTCACTGTCCTTCTCATGGGCTTACCACAGAAACAGTGAAACAGAGATTTTATTGGTAGAAAAAGACCTTTAGGCCCATCCAGTCTGCCCCATGTCCCTGCCTATTCCATCACCACTGACCTTAGTTGGTCATATGCATCACTCTCTGCCCCGTTCCTCTACCTAACATGCCCCTGTGCCTATCCCACACATACTTGAAGCTCTCCACAGTCTTTTCCCCCACTCCCTCCTCTGGCAAGTTGTTCCATTCATCCACCACCCTTTCTGTGAAGAAGTATTTCTGCACATTCCTCTTAAACTTCACCCTCTTAGCTTTATTACATGCCCATTGTTCTAGTGCCTTCATTTCTCTTAAATAGACCCTCCACTTGCACCTTGTTCCCTCCTCTGAAGTTCTTGCAGGTTTCAATCATGTCCCCTCTCAGTCTCCTCTCTTCCAGGGAGTACATATGAAGTTACTGCAGCCTTTGCTCATATGGCTTTTCATGCAATCCCCTCACCACCTTGGTTGCCCTCCTCTGTACCAGCTCCACCTGTTTTAATGTCCTTGCAGAAGTGTGACCTCTAGAACTGGACACAGTACTCCAGGTGTGGCCTTACCAGAGAGCAATACAATGGCAGCACCACGTCCTTTCTCCAGCTAGAAGACCCTCTCCCAATGCACCCCAGTATCCTGCCAGCCTTTTCCACTGCTTTGTCACATTGCCCAGCTACCTTGATGTCATCGGATATGATGACCCCTAAGTCTCTTTCTTGCTTAGTGATGATAATCTCCAGTCCCCCATCTTATATACAACCCCAAAGTTTCACAGCTCTAAGTCTATAAACTTGCACTTTTTGGCATTGAAACCCAGCTGCCATCTCCTAGACCATTCCTCTAGTTTCCTCAGATCCCTTTGCATTCTCTCTGTCCCTTCCTGAGTGTCAACCCTGTTGTAGATTTTTGTATAATCTGCAAAGAGACACACCTTACCCTCAAGCTCCTTTGCAATATTGCTTAAGAAGACATTGAAGAGGACTGGTCCCAACACCAAACCCTGTGGTACCCTACTACTCCCTCTTCTCTCACCTGAGGGGCTACTGTTTACCGCCACCCTTTGCCTTCTATCCCTTAACCAGTTTGATATCCAGCTTATCACTTTCTCCCTCATCCTCAGGCTGCTTAATTTCTCAACTAGCCTCCTGTGTAGCACAGGGTCAAAGGCCTTACTGAAGTTCAGATAGGTCACATCCACTGCTCTCCCTTATCCACCTCCATGGTAACCCAGTTAAAAAAGTCTATGGGATTAGTTTGACATGACCTCCCCCTGTGAAATCATGCTGCCAGTGGTTCTGCAGCCCTTTTATCTCCAGGTGCTCTCCTTCAGTACTGTCTCCCAACCCCCCCACTGATGTAAGACTGACTGACTGACCTGTAGTTGCTAGCATCCTCCCTACTTGCTTCTTTTGTGCAGAGGGATCCCATCAGCCCTCCTCAGTCCTCTGAAACTTCCCAAATCTCCACTGAGTTGCTAAAAAGTGTTGCCAGAGGGGTAGCCAGCGCTGTGCTTGGTTCCTTTAGGACCCCTTGGATGAATCCCATCTGGCTCCATTGCCTTATTCTTCTTTAAGGCTTCCAGTCCCTTCCAGACCCTCTCTACCTAGAATGAACTTGCGCACACTCCCTCCCTGGTGCCTACTGAAGCATGCTGGTCCCCCCCCAACTATGAAGACCAAGCAGAAGTAATTGTTTAGTATTTACACTTTCTCTTGATCTTCTGAGCAGTCCCCCCTGCCCTCCTGATTCTCACTTTTCCTCCCCCTCGTCTTCCTCTTGTTCCCTTTTTTGAACTCCTTAGCTATCCTCTTCTCTGTTAGTGCTTTAGCTGCCCTCACCCTCCATCCTACCTCTCTGTTTTGCCAGATACAGTATACCACCCCATCTTCATCCTTCTGGGTCTCCATGTATTTTCTAAATGCTGTGTTCTTCTCCTTCACTGCATTTGCACTTCCTTACAGAACAATAGCAGCCTCTTCCTCCTCTTTCCCCTTGCTCACTTCCTTCAAACAGTATGCCATTACTTAGGCTACACCCTTCATTTTTCTCCATTGAGCCTCCACTCCTCCTGTCCCTTCCCCTCTGTGGAAGTGTAGGTGTTGATGAAGGACAGAGCAGCCAAGAATTTAGGGAAAAGTCCCACAGGATGGCACAACTTATTTGCTTTTGACAATCTTTATACGCTTTGACAGTTGCAAAATAATAAAAAAAACAGTTATTTCAGGTCTGACTACTTCAGAGACTGATTTTTTGTCTTTACCAGTGAAGCCTAGCTAGTGGGCGTTGACTCCCACTTACCATGGTTATGCTAGGAAAGACCTTTGCTAAGGGGAGAGTGTCTCACCAGTCTTTGCACTTTCCCATGAGTCCAGTCTAGCCAGTAGCAAACAACTCCAGTCCTTCGGAGCCTGCCCTCAGCTCCCTCATGTCTAGTTGGCACTCCCCTTAGTGCTCTTTGACAGGCTTAACCAAAACCTCTCACTTATGTCCCTCTGTTCCTGTGGTCCATACCCCTTTACCAAGGCAGCACCGCAACCGCACAGTGCAGCCATCTGTTCAGCACCCAAAACACCCACTCCTAGCTTTGTATAGGCTTTTTCTCTCTCTGATGTCTTAGGCAGCCTCTCTTTTGGAATTCTGTAGCTGACTGATTGAAAGCTGCTCAGGGAACCTTTGTATGGCTCAGAGAATTACATGATCTGTCAGTCAAATTCAAATTTTACATTTTTAACACTTAGTGTACAGTACCAAAATCACAAAAGAAACAGAAATAATTAAACACTTATCACAACAGAAAAACACAATACTATACATCTTCACTAAACACATGATTCATCTTCGCTTTACTTAAGAGTTTTTAGTATATTTCCCTTAATTACTAGAAACCTCCCCCTTAACTGACACTACTCTCCAATCACATGTCCTATTAAGCCAACAATTCTAGGTTCAGCCAGCCCTATAGGGAAATAGCAGTTAGCTGGCTGCTGAGAATCAACCCTGGCCTGTGGTGGAGTTAGGCTACACCCTCAGCTGTGACTGATGAACTACCTTTCTATCTCCTTCTTTCCTAGCAACAGCTACCACTTTTGTCTTTGCTTTTCTTCTTTTTCTCCCACCTACCCTAGGTTGGCCACCTAGCGTAGCTCTTTACTTTCCCTACTAAACTTCCTACTAGTTCTCTCTTTTCATTCTTTTTCCATTTCCATCTATCCAGTCCCTGGAATGATGCCAAACATCCAGAGGGGTGTTGTGTAAAGTGCATAGGTGCATTTTGTGTACAAAAAACATGAAGACTATTTTAAATAGGAATGAATAGTTAGTAAAGCCTTTTTAAAGAAAAATGATTAAGAAGTCATATAAAACAATAATGTCATGATTAATACAATTATAAGAAATCCTTAAGGTATTTTCATAAATTCACACTATAAATCTGTTACTGTATAAGGTTCTGTATATAAAAGGGCTTAGCCACTGTGGATCAGAGCTGTAGAAAGTCAATATCTGTGGATATATATACACTGTACCTTTAACTGAACCAGGAAATCCCCTGACTCAATCCCAACACCCCTTGGTTTTGAAACATGTCCAGACATGCAAGGGCTCAGTCAGGTGACCTTACCAAAAAGATATAAAAACCTCTGCACCAAGTTTACTTCAGTTCAGTCTCATAGAGTTCAGTCTTGAGAGTGAAGGAGAGAGGTGCTACTGCAGACAAGCTGTTGAATGCAGATGAGAAAGGTCTTAGAAGCTCTAGAATCCAGGACTGTATTGCGTGAGACACTACTGATGTTAAGTAGTGATTTTCTTTGTAATTTTTTTTGTTTTCATTTATTATTTTTCAAACTTTTGAAAAATAAATATCACACCAAGGTGTGTTTTAAACCTATAAATTTGCATTGTCTGAAGTTTATTCCCTCCCGCTATGACAAAGCCACTGATAGTCTCCCAGTCAGGGTAAGTAAAAACCCAAGCCACTCACAGACTCTCAGCCTGGGTAAGTAAAAACCCAAGCCACTCACAGACTCCCAGCCTAGGTAAGTAAAAATCCAAGCCACTCTCAGACTCTCAGCCTGGGTAAGTAAAAACCCAAGCCACTCACAGACTCCCAGCCAGGGTAAGTAAAAATCCAAGCCACTCACAGACTCCCAGCCAGGGTAAGTAAGAACCCAAACCACTCACAGACTCCAGGCCATGGTAAGTAAAAACCCAAGCCACTCATAGTCTCCCAGCCTGGGTGAGTAAAAATCCAAGCCACTCACAGACTCTCAGCCAGAGTAAGTAAAACCCCAAACCACTCACAGACTCCAGGCCAGGGTAAGTAAAAACCCAAGCCACTCATAGTCTCCCAGCCTGGGTAAGTAAAATGAAGCTCCTGTTGCACTGCAAACTGCTTTTTAGATGAACTTTTAACAGTTCAAAAGAAACAGAAGCAAACAGGAAGAAAACTGTTTGTTCTACCTTCAAATGCTGTCTTTTAAATAATTTAACTTCATGACTATTCCTAGATTGCCTGTTTCTCCATTTTAAAACAGGACACCAGTCCTGCAAGTTTTTTTATCTGTTCATATTTATTACACAAGTCTTCTCAGGTACACTATAGACAGGGCCCCTAGTGTTCTGCGGCAGCATTTTCTGATTTCCGCGGCATGATTTATTCATTTCTGTGGCAGCATGCAGTCCTGCCATTGGCTAAAACATGATGTGATGTCATTGATGACATCACATACCAAGCATAAAGGAGGGACTCCAGGATAAACAAGATGGGTACAGCAGCCTAGCACTATGGAAAAACTGTATATTTGAATGAAAATTCACCAAAAACAGTAAATTCTGCAGCATTATATGAATTCTGTGGCATGATGCAAATTCTGCAGAAAATTCTGCAACTGCAGAATTCCAGGGGCCTTGATTATAGATTAGATTCTCACTTGGGTTTAATATTTTGTGTGCTTGTGTAACCCCTGCCTGCTTGACTAGTTGTAGGTTAAGGGGCCTGGGTACTGAAACGGGTGCCTCCACGTGGAGGACAGGGTTGTTAGTAACAAGTCTAACCTGGGTACAGCCCTCCAGGATGCCATAACCCCCATCTTTCCCCTCTAGTGGTCTAGACAATATGCAACAAACACTTTCACTGTTGCCCCTATTCAGCATACAATCCCCCACACTGTTTGCACTTACCACCAGGGCTGGTTCCACAAGTTCAAACCTGGAGATCCCCTGTAAAACAAGGTTAGGCACAGCAAACAACAACAGTATAGTGCTTTTGGTAAACTGGAATGACACTCAGATTAAAGCAAAAAGAGTTTGATCTGATTTATTCAGGTGAATTGAACAAGTGAGGGACGTAATCAGGTTGATTGATTCGAAAACTGATCTAGTCAGGCAATTATGCATGCTCCATTAGTCCCTACATAGTCACATGCTCTGGGTATCCAGTTGGAAGTAAGGTGGGCTAGCCTGGAATGTTGCCTGGGGTAGGCCGGCATCGCAGCTGGTTGGGGCCCTGTGATGAAAAGAAAAAGCATGCACAACCACATACAATTTGTAATCCAGAGCCTGAAGGCTCAGTTCATGAAAGGAAAAACAACAATGCAATCAGATGACAGCACTTGAGATTTAGCTGTTGTTGCAGGGAGCTACCCTGTTTGTTACTCATGCTACCCAATGCAAGACAGAGGAGGGACGAGATGGAGACTGCAGGTTGACAACTGGCATGCCAGGAGAAGCAGGACCCACACGAATCACAGAGGTGTCATTCCCGTTAGAGATGTTGAGCAGGGGGCTGATCCCTGGGCGAGTCTCTCGTTGATGGTGTTCTTTATGCCTGAAGTAGCTGGCTGGGCCAGTGTGGCAGGACCCAGGCCAGGTAAAACAGTACAGAAATCAGTCCGCGAAGGCTGGATGCAGCTTCCAGCGAGCGTGGCACAATTAAATAGTGGGGAACCAAATCACGACCCACTAACAGCACACAGCAAATTTATAGTAAAGCAATCACCATATCACAAAGTGGCTAGCAGTCTGGCAGCAATATCAGTGTCTCTGAGCAAAACCGGGAGTTCTATGGTGAATGGATGCCCTGACAGGCCAATCGCATACAGCAAATCTTCGGTCTTCTTCAGGTTTAAGCCTGGTCACACTTCAGTGGCTTTTCTCTCACTCACTTTGTATACAGGCCGGAGTATTAAGCCTTTCAAAGGATTCCCTCTCGAGGGACTGCAGGCAGACAGGCCAGACTCAGCTTTTCCACCAATCTCCCGCACGAACCACGCAGGAGCTGCTGCTTGAATCACTCAAGCTGTTTACTCCAGACTGACTCACTGCAGCAGGCAGCTTGGGAATTTCCCTTCAGTCCAAAAGGTTCTGGTTGGTTGATCCATCTGTCAGTCAAAGCAAGGGCTCCCCCACCAGGTCTGTTTTAGTGCCAAAATATAAAAACTACAATTCCTACAGAAATTTGCTCCCATAAGACCCCTGGGGACAGGCTCCATTTTAGAGTCCCCAAAGGTACTGACTGGGGCTGACTGGCAGTCCAAAACCAAAATGATGGTGCAATACACAAAGTCCATGCTACAAAGAAGGCAGGTTAAACAAATTACAATACTACTGCCATGCTAATGGATAATCAGCACATAAGTACAGCTTCTAACAGAGCTCCCTCTGCGCAAATAGCGATGGCAGAACGGAGCTATTATCTGACAGCCCAGGTGGGACTCAAGCATAAAAACACACAGCCCTCTCCCAGATTAAATAAGCACCATGTTATTGGCAGCTCTTAAAGGGACAGAGCACAGAAGCATTAAGGCACTCTCACACAGACACTTTTAAAGAGCTAAGACACAGGATACCAGCCTGACAGTGGGCATTTAGGCACACCCAAGGAAGACTTTTGGGAACCCCCATTTGTAGGGGGGGTTACACTTACATGGGGGGGGCTATTCACGTAAACTGAAGCAAGCCCTGAACCCTAGGCTTTCTTGTTCCTGGGCTATGGCTAACCCACTAGAGTCAGGGTAATTAAATATGTAAGGATTAAGCCATGAGAAAGGATGGTTCTACTGTGGAATTAATCCATGGTTGGGGGGATTGGGGCATGAGGCCAACAAGTGTTTCTGCTACTATCACCAGGGAGGTGACAAAGATGCCTAAACAGACAACCTATCTTCACTTCCGTAATGGGGTGGGAGGGGGAAGAATTGAATGAAAGATAGAAAGGCAGACAGACAGAGCAGACAAGAGAGCTCTCCTGGGTGATCAGTCCTGGAAATGCAGTAAGAAATTGCAGACAGGACAAAGCAGCACAGCTAAAAAGATAAAGGAAAGATGTGTATATGAGTTTTGCTTATTTTTCAAAAAAAGGTTCCTAAACTGAAGCGGTGCTTCCTGTTTGGACTAACCATTGCCTTGGGGAAGACCTTATCATCGCAGTACCTTTTATAGTCCATAACTCTGGGCCTTATTTATAAATCACAAAACAGTGGCAGGGGCCACCCTGCCACACCCCCCTTTGAGGCATTCTCTGAGGCCACCCTGCCTCCATCCTTCTGGGTCTCCTTGCACTTTTTAAATGCTGTTGTCTTCTCCTTCACTGCCTTTGCAACTTCCTTACAGAACACTAGCAACCTCTTCCTCCTCTTTCCCTTTCTCACTTCCTTCAAACAGCATACCATTACCTAGGCTATACCCTCTTTAGTTTTTCTTCATTGAACCTCCACTCCCCCTGTCCCCCCTCCTCGAAGGCATTCTATGAGGCAGTTTCCCATTTCTTTAAAATCTGCCCTCCTGAAAGCCCAGGATTCTCATCTTAATGTGTGTTTCTCCCTGTCCTATTTGTATGCCAAACTACACAGTACGGAGATCACTTGTTCCCAGAGAATTACTCATTATGACATCAGCAACACTGTCTCTGTCAGTATCATGTTTAGCACTGCTCCATCCCTAGTAGGTTCCAAAACTAACTGCCTGAGAAATGCTTCTTGTGTAGAGTCAAGGATGACCCTGCCTCTTGATGTAGCTGCAGCGAGAATGCCACAATCTACATTCAACAGATTAAAGTCCCCCGTAATCAAAACTTCCCCCCCGCTGACCATTTTGCGAATGGCTTCCTCAGGTGCTCTGTCTAAACTTCTTGCCCTGTGTTGGAGGCCTGCACACCACCTTACGTGAATAATGGCCCCCTATCCCATTTCTACCATGTATCTGGCACTTCCCACAAAACGTAGGTGATAGGTGGCCAGTCATGTTGGTTGTGCAAGGCCTGCAGGGGTGACAGTTCAATGGTAGATCAGGGCATTTTCCTCCAGCTCATTGGTTTTCTTCCAGGGTATCAGTGTACAGTGATATATATATATATATATGTAACCCCTAGATGGCGCTATCCCAGGGGCTACTACCCCTGCCTGATTTGCCACGAACAGGTTGAGGGGCCTGGATCCAATGGCGGGTGCCTCCACCCAGAGGTCAGGGTTTGCAATAGTTAAACTAACTTGGTCACAGCCCTCTGGGACACTGCAACCCCCCTTTCTTCCCACTAGTGGCCCACACAATATATCAGAATTACCTTCACAGTATACACTTACCCCAGGTCTGGTTCCGGCACTGGGACCTCCTGTGAAATGAGATACAGTGTAACAATCACAGTACAGTGCTTTAACATAGACAAATACCTCAGGCAGTATAACTTTGCTGAAACAAGCAGCTCTGATTTATTTGGGGGATATAACAAGGGCGGGAAATCGGTTAATTAGCTTATCACTCTAATAATCTACCTATGGCTCTGTGCACAGCCTATCCCTATCAGTTACTGTCCCTGGGTACCCAAGCCCCAGTGGCTAGTCCAAACCGGTGGCAGCTGGTAGGGCCCTTTCACACAGAGAAAGGAAAATTAAACAGTCAGCAGTACAGTAATTCCATTTGGATTTAATGTGGCAATTCAACAGGAGCGACCCTGAATTAGTACTCACGACCTCCAAATAAGATAGGGTCCTTCAATATCAGCAGGAGCTACTCTTGAGCTCAAAGAGACTCTTCACACATTTATATGGTAAAAAAGAGAGTACTATACCAGGCAGGCTGCTTCTCTATCCCGATCGCAATTACTGCACAATACCGGGAGAACACACAGCAGATTCAGTTCCTGACAGACCGAGTGCAATTCAATAATTTCTCCAGTCTTCTACAGGGTGAGCCTGGTTTCTACTCTTCAGAGATCCTTTGATTCTTTTCGGGGACAGATTCAGTCCTAACAAGCAGTTACACAAGCTGCAGACCCGGAACTCTGGGCCTTACACACTTTTTTGACTAAAACTGCACACTGAAAAGCACAGGGCTCCTTCCTTCTTCACTGCCAAAGCTCAACTGAAACTCCAACCGACAAAACTGGCACTTCCTTTGAGTTCCTCCCAGTTCTTGACTGGATTGGCTGTCACTCAATAGACTGCTGCTGTTGGTCCAAAAGGCACTGAAGTCTAAACTACATCTCCCAGAGTCACTGCCCATACAATCCTCTTGTGGCTGGCTCAGATTATGAGTCCAAGTTCTGATTCGTCCAAGGCACCATTTTAGAGCTAGCTTACCCACACTGATTGGTCCAGTTCAGCAGTTCAAAACTAGAATGGGGAACTAGCAGACACAGTTCTGACTGCAAAGAAAGCAGGTTAGACAAACTGTAATTTCATTATTACTCTAAATAATTTCTGGCAAACAGTTACATCTTTCAGATAGGTTCCTTTGCACTCCTAGTGACTGCAAAATGAAGTGAATTGGCAGCAGCTCGAGTGGTACTCAGAGAAGCACACAGTCCCCCATACAAACTAATTATGTCTGCAAGCAGACAGCTCTTAAAGAGACAGTACCAGAGGCTCTAAAAACACTCACTGATAAATGGCTTAAATGCCAAACACCATTCAGGCTTGGAGCATTCAAGCAAGCTCCTGGAAGTCTTTTGGGAACCCCCATTTGCAGGGGGGTTACATATATATATATACACACACACACACACACACACATACGCAGTGGAATCCAACCTTCCTTAGCTGTGATCCAGCTCCTGGCAGCATGCTGTGTCCCCATTCCCTGAGGGAGGAGACCTTTCCCTGGGATGCTCAGTCCTCCCTCCCTCCCTCCCTCCCCTAGCTAGCCCCCAAGCAAGCCCAGCTTGCTCCCAAATCCTTGTCACCAGTGTGTGGCGAGCAGTAGTGTCACCACTGTGCTGTTGATATTGGGCCAGTCTCAGTCACTTCACTTTTAGTTTCATGTTTCACATGAACCACCACTCACTGAGATTTAGCAGTGGTGGAAGCAGATAACACTCCTGTGCACCAACAGTCAATTGGGCTGGCACTCTTCCACAGCAGAGTCAATATTCAGAGCTGACCCAGTCTCCATTTGATGAAACTCAGCAATCCGTGGGATAGAACATTCAATTTTTTGAGGTAGTGTAAGGTCAGATGATCCACACTGTCAAATTATTCATACTGGGTCATCAGATGTTGGAGGACAGTTCCTTTTAGCCCATAAACAGGCCTCTTTAACTACAGCATGAATACTCAGACTGTGCATGCATATAGGTCCAGTTCTTGACACAACAATGCCAGTCAACTGAACATTTGGCATTAGTGCCTAGAAAAAGTGGTACATTGTCATAAATTCCAGTGGTGGGACTAATGAGAGAAAACATTCAGTAGGTTTTTACATGCCAACCATCTTTTGGAGGAATTCTGTATGCAAGAACCGATCTAAAGGTGCAGCTTTGTTAATGAAGTCTCTATGTGGCAAATCCCTCCAAGGGGTGCAGGGACAAATGGTTGAAATATTGCTTATAATATAGTCCTCACATAGAAAAGTAACTTGTAACCTACAGTCAAGAATAGTGATGCAGTCAAAGCAGTCTACGCTCACTGGTGCATCAGCAGGTGGTCTAACTTGAGCCAGGGGGTAACAGATGCTTGGGGGCTATGGTAAGATTTTTGTGTCTTAAGAAGCAATCTACTGATGGGCCTCCAGACATTTCAACTGCTCAGCCCCAATAAAGTTTCCCAGATGTTAAAACTGTTGAACCAGTCTTTGATATTCTCAGAGGATGGGCAGTTAGGCTTGATGTGTCCATTCTCCCAACACATGTAACAAAATCCAGCCCCATGAAGATAAGGGCCATGAGCAGCTCCAGTCAGGTCACATTTTGTGGCCCAGGCAGCACAATCCTGAAAAGCAGTCACCTGATATTTCTTTTTTTTTAAGCTTTTAATAAATCATCTAATCTTTCAATTCTCATTCCCGCTGCCCCAGTTCTTAATTGATTAGGGAAGTATCTACAGAAAGGTTACCCATGCATTGGCCACAGGGGCATGAGGAAGCTTCATGTAAGCCACATGCTCCTTCTCCTCCTCTTCTTGGATTTCCTGTATAAGTTCTCTATAGGATATTGGGACAATTGAGCTTCTGAAGTATATGACATTTCAACAAAATCATATCTTGAGTATGCAACTCCTTTCAATACCTCCTGTAACCTCATTTGAGCCGTATCCTTGGGGCTAAGCTCCTTTCCTGGTGAGCTAGTAATACCAAACACTCCAGGTGCATAATATGCAAGCAATAAGACATGATGAAGTGTGGGTTATGGCCTAATAACCATGTGCATTATGAGTGCTGAGTGCCTTTAGCACCTGTGAAGTGCTCTTATCAGGCCATAACCCACACCTTGGAGTGTCTTATTGCACTTATAAACCCCCCCCCCATAAGCCTCCCTAGTAAAAAAAAAACTCAAAGTATGCTAGAAACTGTTAAATGCACTGAACATAGAAAAATAGTCCATTTGTACTGTAAGTTGCAGACCATATGTAACAGGGAGCCACTAGAGGGTGGTGGTGTCTGTATATCTTCTCCCAACTCTGTCTCCCCCAACACGCATACACTTCATTTTTTTTTTTTTTTGTAATTTGGTGTATTTTATTTTTATTTATGGTTTCTCTTTAAATTGTAGCCAGCGGTGCTCTTGATTATCAGCCAGTGTGTCACTTAGTGGGCACCATGGTGTCTGTGTCTTTCTTTCTCCTCACAATATACCCCACGGCTTACCCCCCATGGTGGGGTGGCAAATGTTGACCAACTCCTCCACTGAGACTGGATCTACACTGGTGATCCCCTCTGGAGCCGGTGCAATCAGATGGCCATCAAGCCACAGCGACTGGGGCACTCATTTTCCATATTCTGGCTTCGGAGCGGGCGTGTGTGCCAGGGGCGCAGATGTGTGCATCTGCATGTTGCATGCCCGCCGGCTGCTCCACCTTCCGACCCCTTCATGCAGGACCAGGCATGTTGGCACCCAGCCTCCGCTAGGTGGCAGGCTACGCTGGTCACTGTGCCACAGCCCTCCCTGGGAGAGGACAGCTGTCTGATGGATGCTCCATCCTCTCCCTCCCTCCCCTGCTGACCCCCAGCAGCCTGAGCTTGCTCCCGCACCCGTGTTGCTGGCGTGGCATGAGGTGTGGTGTCCACGCTTCAACCCTCAGCACCACCTGGCCGGCTTCACTTTTATTTCTAACATTTTTACTGTGAGGGTATTTTCATCACCGTATGCTGTGAAGGGCTAGTCTGCAGGAAGGTCATGCCAGACAAATCTGATAGATTTCTTTGACTGGGTGACCAAAGTAGTAGATCAGGGAGGGACTGTGGACATGGCCTACCTAGACTTTAGCAAGGCATTTGACACAGTCCCACACAAAAGATTAATATACAAGTTAGCCAGCCTGGGAGTGGGTCCCAAGATGATAGCCTGGGTAAAGAATTGGATGGAGAATAGGACACAGAGAGTAATAGTAAATGGAGTTCACTCTGAAAAAAGGGGGGTTAGTAGTGGGGTACCGCAGGGTTCAGTATTAGGACCGGTCCTCTTCAATGTCTTTATAAGTGACATTGCAGAGGGACTGGAAGGAAAAGTATGTCTCTTTGCAGATGACACAAAGATCTGCAACAGAGTTGATGCACAAGGTGGAGTGGAAAGGATGAGAAGGGACTTGGCAAGGTTAGAGGAATGGTCAAATGTATGGCAGCTTAGATTCAATGCTAAGAAGTGCAAGGTAATGCACCTGGGAAACAAAAACCCAGGGGAAGAGTACACAATGGGGGGTGAGATACTAACAACAACAAAAATGCAAAGGGACCTGGGGGTAGTCATATCAGATGACCTAAAGGTGGGCAAGCAATGTAGAGGGCAGCAAGTAGGGCTGGGGGGATACTGGGATGCATAGGGAGAGGAAAAGTTATTATCCCTCTGTACAGACAGCTGGTGAGACCCCATCTGGAGTACTGCGTGCAGTTCTGGAGACCAAATCTCTGCAAAGACATAGACAGGATGGAAGCTGTCCAGAGGAGGGCAACTAAAATGGTGCAGGGTCTGTCCCGGAAGACATATGAAGAGAGACTTAAGGAGCTTAATATGTATAGCCTCAAGGAAAGGAGGGAGAGGGGGGACATGATAGAAACTTTCAAGTACCTCAAGGGAATCAACAAAGTCCAAGAGGGTAGCATCTTTCAAAAAAAGAGGTGTGCAAGAACAAGGGGGCACAATTTGAAGATAGAAGGGGGCAGCTCAGAGGTAATTTATGGAAGTATTTTTTCACAGAGAGGGTTGTGGATGTATGGAACGGCCTTCCAGAGGAGGTTGTGGAGTCAAAAACAGTGGTGGAATTCAAGCATGTATGGGACAGTCATAAGGCAATTCTAGGGGGTTGGGGTAGGAAGAAGTAGGCTGCTGGTTAACTAGGATCTGCAGCTTATCCATCAGGTAGGGAAATGGGCAGACTGGGTGGGCCAATCGGTCCTTATCTGCCGTCAAATTCTATGTTTCTATGCTGTGAAGTTTCGTGTGTATGTGGTTTTATAGTTCTGTGCAATCACTGTCCTGGTGCTGCTGTTCTAGTTCAGTCACATCCAAGGTAAGGGCATTGGGAGAGTGGTGGCATGGTTTGATTTTATGAGGTGCTGCGGTTTGGCTGGCACAAGTAGTGCCCATTGAATGGCTATGTCCTGATAAAGACATGGCTGGGAAGGGCTTCCAGCTAATCAGAGCTCAATATTTTTTTTGCCCATTTTATAAATACTGATAGTAACTCTCCTTCTCTTTGAAAACGTAGAATTCACATATTTAAGATTTGATGTCTCCACACTTCTGATGATACTTTCTAATGTGATACGAGACAGCATACTAATGCAGTTGCTTCAGATTTACTTGCTCACAGAGCCATGATAGCTTCTAGCACCAGATCTCACAAACGTTCTACAACACGCTGATGTTTCTGTTCCTTGGAGCTTTGCAATCTGTGAATATTTACACTGTTTGCTCCATTTATGTGTCAAAGCAATCCTTCCTTTGAGGTGGTTGGTTTGATTCCACAGAATGTGCACAAGTGCCTGTAACCGAGTACTAGACTCGGGTACAGATTGATTTTTCTACTCAGTCAATGAATGAGTCCAGGGCAGTTAGAAAAGATTCAGCTGATGCAGTGGCTCATCCAGGTGTTTCAGAAAGCTTGCACATCCCAAATAGTCTTGCCTTCACCAGTTAGCCAAGTATTCAATTTAGTGCTTCAGTTGGTAGCTTGGCCTGAAGATTAGGGCATAGAAATAAGAGGAGATGCACAGGCAGAAGCAGAAGCACTTACCATGTTAATTATGTGCTACAGTCCTCTAATTCCTTCTTGCAAAAAAGAAGCAAGCAGTTTACTAACGTTAATGTTCTTATTCATTTCAGTGACAGCACTGACCTTTTGGCTATCCTGGCCATATTTCAGCTTTATCTTAGGTTTTACTAACCCCTCGATTTGATCCAGAACATCTAACACTGTGGTTCAATCTGTCCCTTCTAGAATTTCAGTGAACAGCATTGATCTCCTGGGGTTAATCCTCTCTTTGTGACACCAGTCCTTGAACTCATGATAAGCCATATCAGGAGCCCAGGAGTGATACACATTGGCATCAGTGGGGATGAGGGTAGGTCTGTCTGCTAAACAAAATGTTGCTGGTGCCTCCAGATGTAGCAGCTGCTCAGAGCCCTTGGGGCAGAGGGGTACCTCACAGTGGTGGCACCTTGGGTTTGGGACTTCAAGCTGCTCTGGGTTTGGATAAAACTTAAGAATGAAGCAATATCTCCACCTGGGGTTGTACAAGGAGACCTGTTCTACTAGCAGGGCTAGTATCCCCAGAAATATTTTAAGTTACTTTCTGACAGTTCCAAACAGTCACTACCCATGTTAAAACTTATATCTCTAAAACTGATCATGCAACAACAATGTAACAATAGACCACAATTTTATTTATTCACAAGGGAAGGCAGGAAAGGATAAGATAACATGGGGAAAATTTGGAAGTATAGGGATCTTATGCTCTAAAGCAATCACAAATGAACTGTCTCTACCCTTCCCATGCTTCATCACAGTCCCTCAATATGGGTGCAATCACCTTAACCCCGCAAAAATCATACAGTGGGTGCCACATCAAGTTAGGATGGGTCCTGACCAACATAATGAGAGTTCAAGATGTCACTGGATTGCAGGGGGATAATGCCTTCAAGTTAACAGACAATGGAGCCCTTATTTGTAATACAGCAAAGGAAAAAATAGAAACAAGACACAGTCATCCACCTGGGTGATTTCCATGGTCTCAGTCTGACCTGATACTCTGATGCTCCTACTTTCTGCAGTGGCAGGCCTGACATTTTGATTTGTACTCAATTTGTTGTCGCTCCTTTGAGCATTGATTCAATGTTTGATGAATAGAGCAGTGCTTGAGTATGCAGTTAAACTTTGGCCTTTCTCTATTCCCACCCTTAGTAGATAAGCCAGGTAGTGTTGTAGGGAATAGAAGGCCCAGCACCAAGGGTGAGTAGAGCACTGGAATGGGAGGAGGCAGGGGAGGATAGCGGAAGCTTCACAACACGCTAAGCGAGAGCTGCTGAGAGAAGCTGGTTTTTATTTGGAATGTGGGAGGAGCTATTCCCCCACATTGAACCTCGGGCTTCAGCCCTCCCATTACAACCTCTGTCAAGAAGCGTTCACTAGCTTCTTTCCTCTGTTTTCTCACAAGGGCCCCAACCAGTCCACCCCCTCTGATACTCCTTGCAGCTCCTCTGCAGTGGTGTGAACACCCATGCTAGGCTACAGCACTGGTTTATAACCATCCCTTGTGGTTCCTGTTGAGTGAGGCACTCTCAGGCACAGTCCCCTCTCTGTTCCTCCTCTGAAGTTCCTTCTAAACCAGTACCAGGCAAGATCCTGAGATGAAAGACCTGTAGTCAGATATACCCCTTGAGGAAAATGTTAGACTTTTCTCCACCCTTCTGATGACACATTGCTTCT
Organism: Neoceratodus forsteri; assembly: GCA_016271365.2. NCBI lineage: Eukaryota > Metazoa > Chordata > Ceratodontiformes > Ceratodontidae > Neoceratodus > Neoceratodus forsteri. The sequence continues at coordinate 125,872,245 of CM028138.1, forward strand.
GTTTTGTTGTCGCTTGGCAATTCATCTTCTCCGTCACAATACCAAATAGTATGTGCACCCTGCTAGACCACTAGATCCCCAAAATACTGGCAATCGTGATTCATGACTCTGATAATCCCTACTCCATTCACACCTCAACAAGAGCAAGTGGTGCAGAGCCTTTAGACTGGAGTCACAATCCTTTTGATAGACAAGCATGCCATGATGCTGATTGGACAAGGATTCAAGGTTAAAAGGATGCAACATTCCAGACATTTGTTTGTAACCAGAGTTCTGCAGAACAGCATTCCCATGACTGGTCACAGTTTGCAGGCCAACACTTTCTCACCCCGGACCTCATATGTCTGAAAACATACTGGATCAAGGGTCTGTTAGGCATGGAGAGCACCATATTTGTTTACAGTGAACCCCCACCTGTGTCCTAACCAGCCACAGCTGCATAGTTATGCTATACTGAGGTATACAAGCATTTTCCAATTCATACATTAGTTAAACAAATGCATAATAATAGGTAGGCAATGCCCATAGGGGTTAGACTTATAATATACTTTTAATTACATTGACTATCAATGCCACCTTTTGTTTTTTCTTTCTTTCTCACTAGTGACTTCTGTTTACTTGTGTACAATATTTTACTCTGCTCTGCACTGTAGGTAAGTAAACCTGGTGACAGGGTTTTAACTTCACATTGTCAGAGACACAGTTCTACCGTTGTACTCTGTATACAGGTAACACTTGAAGGTGCTGTTTAGTGAGCAACAGCCTGATGTCTCCACAAGAGTATACAAGGAAGTACCACGGGAATGAGCCTGAGCTCTGATGAAGACAGAATTCCTGTGATGTAAAGATGTCAGCTACTTGTGAGCATTGTCTGTGACATGCCCAGGCCCTAGCTGGCTACACTACCCATTACTTGTGTGAGCAAAAAATATTTTTCTGAATATAAATTGGATTGCTCTTTAACATTCAATTGACATCCCAAGAGACAGAGACACAGGCAATGTTCAGGATACCTATTTGTGAGTGAAAATTAAATCACGTCTGACTGTGGGAAGCAGTAGTGATGCAATGATTAAAACAGTATTCAAGGGAAAACTGCAGTCTAAGACAATGTTTCCTATATCATTATCTCTGGGGGTGCTTTTCCATGCCTATAATCTCTGGTCACAAGTGACTTTTTGATTTGTTCTCTGGAAAATGAGCATTCCATGGGAATTGTGTTGCCTTGTGTATGTGAGCCAATGACACTTTGGTTCTGGATAGTTTTTCCTTTATTATAATAGTATAATGTACCTACTTAAAGAGCCCTTGAAACCTCAGGGGAAACTTTGAGAAAACATATTTTTGGACACATTTCAGCTTACTATTCATATATTTTCTGTAGTTACCATCTCATGTTTCTATAACTATAGACATTATCATGAAAATAGGATAACTGTTCCCTGGACTTCATCTGCTGTAGCCAGGTAGCGTTGTCTACACTTGACATCACAATCCTCTGTGACATCACAGTCTTCTGTTTATGACATCACAGCCTGTTGCTGTGGGAATTACTGTGGCATCATAAACAGAATATAAAGGTTGAAGATGTAGACTGGTTCTGAAAACAGATGAAGTCAGAGGATAATGATGTAAGACGGTATAGACAAGTTTCAAAGGCAGATGAAGTCGGAGGGTAATGATATAATGTATAGTAGACAAGTTCTGAAATCAGATGGAATCTGAGGATAGTGATGGAGGTACAGACAGTTCCAAAAGTCTGAGGATAGTGATGGAGGTATAGGCAATTTTGAAAGGTAGATAAAGTCAGAGGATAATGATGTAACATAATACTGTATACACGTTCCAAAAGCAGATGAAATCAGAGGATAGTGATGGAGGTACAGACAGTTCTAAAAGTCTGAGGATAGCGATTGAGGTATAGACAGGTTACAAAAACAGATGAAATCTGAGGATAGTGATGGCAATGTAGACAATTTCCAAAGGCAGATGAAGACAGAGGATAATAATGGAGGTATAGTCAAGTTCCATAAGGAGGTGACGGGGACAATAATCCTATTTTTAACATAATCACTAGTTATTATGAAAAAAGAAACATAGAGATATGTGTCTCAGAATTATAAATGTTCAAACATTTCCAGAGACATTAGGGACTCTTTAAAAACAGCATTGAACTGTACAAATGTTTCTTTTTTTTTGGTGTGTGTGTGTGTGTGTGTGTGTGTGTGTGTGTGTGTGTGATTCTTATATAAACAATTAGATTAGACAAACAATGGGGTTAGTTGTACACATTTTGTTTTCATAGCTGTACCTCTGTGTACATCCAGAGCATGTGGGACCCCTCTGACCGAAAACATTTTCTTCCTGACATGTAGAAGTTGACAGGTACCTTCATGAATCTGCCCTTTTTCCCACCTCCAAAGGAAGAAGATCACAATAGTGATTATTATCAGAACTAATGCAAGCGCTGTCGCCACAGTCCATGGATATCCACCTTCTGTAACAAAAGAACATTTTCTGTTGTAATATCGATAGGCATATTTAGTTATAAACATGTTAGTGCTCGGCACTCAAATGTCTCAGGTGTGACAAAGGCCATGGGTGGGGCCAGTTGCAACTTACAGACAATGTTTGAACAATTGGCTGGGATCTGCACAGCAATGCTGCAGAGGAATTATTTTGTACACCTCTGTCTGCCCCTGACCAAGTCATTCTGTGTTTACTAAATGAGACCACATGTTTGTAGTCCCCCCTCCATGTACTAAGAACCGCAACAAACAAGGTTTTCTAGAATGCCGTTCCTGTCACCTGGAATTCTTTTTCCTGATGCTGTGAAAAGTACCACCTCCCTCCCTTTTTTGAAATCAATAATTTATGGTATATAACGTATTGCATGAAATTGCAAATAATAAACATTTGTTAATAAACAAAGTTCATTGTTAAATTGCAGACATACATGTACTGTCTCATGCCTCATTGCAAACTACAGTACTTCTTAGAATTCTATGTGCCCTCATTTCTGTGACATTTGGTGCTGCTGCTCATGTTCTTGCCTTCTGGGACCCTCTTGAGAAAAGGGGATTTATTTAAACAAGGCTATCCTGTTGTGGAAACGACTAAGTACATAAACATATAGTATAACTTGTGTCTCAACTGCCACTAAATGTCGATCCACAGTGTTGCTGGCATATGCATGATTTCTGCGCTGCCGGCACATACCACTCTGCATCCAAGATGGATTCTGCAGTTTGTGGAATCCACTGCCCGATGCTACCCTGATATGCATGTACAGAGGCCTTTATGGGGGCTGGGGGCATTCAGAGGATGAAGTGGGGTCAGAAATTGGGTATGTAAATGGATTCCTGGAATGGCAGCAGAGTGAATCGCCTACTCTACTCAGTGCAGGGGATTGTGAAATACAGCAGGCCTTCAAGGAGTGCACAGGGGACAGTGTTGATAAGCACAAAATGAAATGGGCACTGTGTGCCTATTAGAGCTCCACGCCATACACAGGAGCTGAAGCAACAGGTAGGGCCGGACAGCTTGGGCCCCACAACAATCCAGGGAGGCTGTAGTGGTGGTGGTGGTGCACAAGTCCTGTGGCAGGCATCACCCTGACATGGCCTCTGCTATGTTTGCCTGTACTTTGCAGAGTGTTTCTCACTCTGAGGGTTATTGCCTTCTGTCCACCCCAACCCAACTTTCCACGCTGTGCTACAGGTGGAGTGGGACTGGGTGAAAGGGCAGATTCTCCACCTCTGTGGCTGCTACAAAAACCCTGCATGTGCAAAAGGGGTATTTCATGGCCTCCAGCAGTCCTACACAACAGTGGAGGTTTTTGGGAAACGTTTGTGGATTGGCCCTAAATGTGAATTTCACGTTTCTTGTACAGATTTACAGTTGGCATCAGCAGGCCTAAAATCTCATAACATTTCACAAACATTGGTAATTTCTGTACATTACGTTCATTATTACTAAAGACATTTGCATGAAAACAGGTTATTTGCTTTTTAGATTTCATCTGTCCCTGCAGCTGTTCCAACTCTGAAGCCATATACTCTGCTTTTGACATCAGAACATCAGAACTATTTCTGTGGCAACAGACTGAGCTATTACAAGCGGAAGATAGCAGGCTGGATTTCCAAAGAATTGAAGCACCATTTTACTGCAATTCACTGCTTGCAAAGATGCAAAATGTGGTCCAACTTCATGTCACAAGTGCTGCAAGCTGTGCATCAGAAATGACACAAAAAACATCGGGGAACTGGACTCCTTACCTTCTGCCATGATGCTGGCCCCGGTTTGGGAATGGACTCAGATCACCTGGGGTCAGCCAAGGTGGGAGAGGATAGGGCATCCGAGGGGCTACTCTCATCTTGGGTTGTTAGCCTGGTGTTAGACCGCCATCAGGTGGCGGGCTGGTGGTAGTGCAGCTTTATGCGGCATGAAGGGAGGGGCTGTGGGTGTGTCAAGCATGTGTGCCTCGACATGCACGCATTGACATCCAGTGGCAGGGCAGGTAAAAAATCAGGAAAAACTGGTGTTGGGGGCTTCATGAAACCCCACCTGCCTGTCCCAGAGTCTGTGACATTGCCTGGAAACAACTGGTCCATTCTGGATAATAGCTTGTGTAGGGAGATGGCCCCCCCCCTTCCGGCCCCACCATGGGTAGAATCCATTGGGGAACTCCAAGACTATGTAAGTTGTCGGGCACCATGGTTGCCAGCTCAGGGGGCTCTGGGTGAGGTGGGAACAGGGCTGATCAGTTGCTTCACATCAAGGAGTAGGAAAGTACTTGCAGAAAAATGAAATAATTCATGAGTTAATGAAATACATACATCATTTCTAGGGACGTGGATATGTTGTTTAATCCACACTTACTGGCAGGTTCCTTGCCGCTTTCAATCTTGCCGGAAGGTCTTCAAGCTGGCTCCTCCCACCCACCCCACTCTCGACTCTGCCCCATGATGCCAGATCTTTCTTACCGCTTGGAAGCTCAGGTTCCCTCCTTAGCACTCTGCGTTTTAGGCCTGGATCCACACTCTTCGGTCAATCTGAAACTTATTCTTAAATTCAAAAGACTTCAGTCTTCTCTTTCCTTCGTGGCTGCGATGGACAAATCGACTCCTGGATTTCATTGGTGCACCTGTGGGCAGAAGATGCCCAGACCGATCTGCACTCCATGTGCGTTTATTGCCTTGGACTCAGCCATGACTCACAAGCTTGTGAGTTGTGCAAATCTTTTTTGGCTTCAGTCTTGGAGGACCACGCTGCCCGACTGCTGTTGGGGCGACCTGAGAAACGTTATCCTCTGATCAAGTCAAAGGAGGCCCTTTGGGTGGTGTCCACGGCTGTGGGCTCAGCTGAACAACTTGAACAGATGATCACCCTCGAGGAGGAGGTGGCCCAGGCCGCATCATCACCATCCTCAGTTGCGGCATTTATCCCGCTCTCCTTGGGCTCCTCCTACACAGCTTCGTTTAAGGAGCTTTGCCAATCCCTCTCCAGCAAGGGAGAAGGGCCTTTGGGACATTCCTCTCTGTCCAAAAAGAAGGACTCCAAAGGTAAGTCCCACCGTCAACGTTCGTGGGAGCGGGAGAGGTCCCCTTCCCCAGATAGTCGACACTCTACTTCGGTCGAGGTTGCGGCTAAGGTCACTGGCTTCACGATCTCCCTGTCAGGTCAGCCGGCCGAGACACCTGTCGACGCGGTTGAGATTTTTCTCGGCTTGGATGGTCTGTTGACTGGAGAAGCCAACAACCCTTCTTCACCGGTTTCCCCGGTGGAGATCAAGGACTTGCCTGTGCCTTCTGTGCCGGAGTCCCTGGTTAAGGTCCCTGAACTGAGGGAGGAGTGGGTTTCCCCCGTCCCCTCTCAGACCCACCCTCGGTCTCAGTCTCGGACCTCTTCCAGGTCCAGCCGGTCCCACCGACAGCGGTCTCAGTCTCGGCACCATGGAAAGCAGTGGCACCGTCATCCTTGTCGCCCTCTTGGAGGATAGGGTTCATGCAAATTGTGTCGTGGCACTACGAGATCTAATGTGGCAGTTTTATTGTCCAGGAACAAGCACCTCCATTGCCTTCTCTGGCCATTAAGTGGCTGTCACTGGAGCGGCCGAAACAACCCCTCGTAGTAGTCGAGGAGCTGAAGCCAGCACCGGTTGTTCGGCCGAAACTGGCTGCACCACCTATTGTGGTGGAACCCCCGCCTCCACAAACTAAAACTGGGGCCCCGACCAAGGATTCTTGGTTGGGTCAGGACTTTCCCCACTGGTTGTCGGTCACCCTCACTCCCGATCAACCTCAGCAGGTGGAGGGTGGCTCAGGTGCTTGGCAGCTGTCTGCAGACTCCTCGGAGTCTGACGAAGACTCCTCCTTGTTCTCCAGGCTGCTTGACCTGGAATCCACTGGGGGTCAGTCGGTGGACGAGAGCCCATCTTCGTTCCCTGGAATGCTTTGGCTCATCTCAGAGTCCACTGGGATAAAGCTTGAACCCATTTCAAAATGGGCCAAGTATCCCCTCATGGAGATACTGGACCAAAGGGATTTCCCCACAGAGGCCTTCCCGGTGGCCGAAGCCATTGTTGGCCCGGCCCTGGAGCTATGGCAGCGACCAGCTTCTTGTCCAGCACCTTCAGCCAGGATGGCTCGGAAGTATGCTGTTCCCACCGGTTCACTCTCCGGTTTCTCGGAGCACCCCTCCGTGGAGGGGCTAGTAACCGACAGCATTTTCTGGCATTCTGGGAATGCTTGGGATGTGGACAAGCCGCCCGATAAGGAGTCCAAGAAACTGGACTACTCTGGGTGGAAAGTCTATGCTTCTTCCTCCCTAGGCCTTCGTCAGGCCAGCTTGGCCATCCTGATGGCACACTTTTCACATGCCCTTTTGGGCTCCCTGGATGAGGTGATTTCTCATCTCCCAGCTGACCTTCAAACGACGGTCAAGCAGGTGCCGGATCAGAGAAGGGCGATGGCCAAACAGCAGCTCCAAACTTCCTTGGACATTGCTGACTCATGTGCCTGGTCAGTAGCGGCCACAGTGGCCATGCACCGCAGAGCTTGGCTGCGGATCGCCACCTTTACGGCGGATACCCAGCACATGCTGGCAGACGTTCCCTTCTTGGGTACCGACTTGTTCGGTCCCAGGGTGGAGGGTCATCTGCAATGGATCGAGAAGTCCAGCGCTACCTTGGAATCGGTCATGTCTGCCCAGAAGGACAAAGGCCACCAGCAGCAGCGTAAGCCCTTTCGTCCTTCAGCCCCTACAGCACGTCCGGCCCAGCAACACCAGCATCAGGACCAGCAGGCTGGCACTTGGCACCCCAAAGCCAAGCCTGCTGCTTCCTCCAGCAGGAAGCCAGGAGGAAAAGGTCCAGGTGGCTCCTCGGCCAGCCCTTTCTCCAAGTCTGCCCAGTGACGGGTTGAGGGATGTCACCCCCAACTGCATCACTCCTTCCCGGGTTCCCCCATGGGGGGACAGCTCTGCCACTTCCTTTCCACCTGGTCCGATATTACCATGGACTGCTGGGTGTTGGAAGTGGTAGGAAAGATCTACCTCTGGAATTTGAGCAGTCCCCACCCTATCGAGCCATTGCCCCATGGGGGGCTATGGGTTCCGCAGCCTCTCTGTTGGCTTGTCAAGCCGACATTGCCCTGCTCCTCCAGAAGGAGGTGATCAGGCAGGTGGCAGATCCTCCACCAGACCCAGGGTTTGTGTACAGGTACTCCTAGTCCCAAAATGGATGGGGGGGCTGGTGCCAGTCTTGTACCTTCAGGATGGTCACTCTGGCTCAGATCATTCCATCCTTGGAACGAGGCGTGTGGTTCTGTTCTCTGGACCTCCAGGACGCGTTCTTTCACGTCCCAATCCTTCCGTCTCATCAGCGATTCCTCCGCTTCAGGGCAGAGGGATCCCTTTATGAGTTCCAGGCCATGCCTTCGGCCTCTCTTCAGCTCCCTTAGGGTCTTCACCAAATGCATGGCAGTGGTGACAGCATTCTTGTGGCACAGAAGGGTCTGGGTGTACCCTTACCTGGATGACTGGCTGATTGCAGCCCCCTTCAAGCTGGAGGTAGAGCGGTCCAGGGATCTGGCCCTCCAGGTCTGCTCTCAGATTGGCCTCCTCATCAACGAGGCCAAATTGGAACTCGTGCCAATGCAGGTGATTCAGTTCATCAGGGCAGAGCTCGACTCTCTTCGAGCCAGAGCATGGCTCCCGGCGGAGAGGGCCAAGGTCCTTTCCTCCTTTGCCCAATCATTTCTGGTTGGGCAATTGTGCCCTGCCCGGGACTTCCTGCACCTCCTGGGCCTCATGGTGGCTTGCACCAGCGTGGTCCATTGGGCCTGCTAACACATGTGTCCCCTGCAGTGGGGGCTTGCCTGCCAATGGTCAGAGTGCTCCAGTACTCTGGACCAGCCAGTGACAGTGACCCAGGAGATGGGGAATGGCCTCAAGTGGTGGCTCATTCCAGCTCATCTGAAGGAGGGTATCCCATTTGTCCTCCCAGAGCTGACGGTTACTCTGACGACCAACACCTCTCTGATGGGTGGGGGTGCCCATCTGGGGGAGCTCAGAGTGCATGGCCTCTGGTCTCTTCAGGAGTCTCGATGCCACATCAACCTGCTGGAGCTTCAAGCAGTCCGACTAGCCCTCACCGCCTTCGCTCCATTTGTATGGGGTCAAGTGGTCCAGGTCCACCACGACCATGTACTATCTAAACCATCAGGGCGGGACGCACTCCTTGCCTCTGTGCAAGGAAGCTCTCTGCACTTGTTCTCTCATGAGCAGACTGGAGGCGGATCTCCTAGCCATCTATGTGGCAGGAGCCTCCAACACTCTGGCCGATGCCCTCAGCCAGATAGATGCTGCATCTCACAAGTGGTCTCTCCTGCCGGAGGTAGTACAAGATCTGTTCTCCCACTGGGGCACTCCTCAGGTGGACCTGTTTGCCTCCAGGGAGAATGCGAGGCTGAGGCTGTTTCACGGCCGCCCCCTCAGCAGGGCTCGCTGCAGGAGGATGCCTTCTCGAGGCCGTGAACCCCGGGCCTCTTTATGCCTTCCTTCCATTTCTCTTGATCCACAAGGTGCTTCTCAAGGTGAAGAGGGACAAGGCGCAGGTGATTCTGGAAGCCCCAGACTGGCCCCGCCAGTTCTGGTATCCAGATCTCCTCAGCCTCAGCTCCAGGCTCCTGAGGCGGCTTTCAGCCCACCTGGACCTGATCTCAGTCAACAAGGGAAAGGTACTCCACCTGGACCTTCAATCTCTGCACTTGACAGCCTGGTTCCTGAGCGGCTAGAGTTCCAGGCCTTGGGTCTTTCCGACGAGGTCCTCAACGTTGTTGAGGCATCCCGTAAGGAGTCAACCAGACAATGCTATGCCTTCAAATGGAAGAGATTCTCCATTTGGTGTCAGGATAAGGGGTTAAATCCTTCCTCCTGTTCTTTGGCTAGCATTCTGGACTACCTGTGGTCCCTTTCTCAGCTAGGGCTTCGGTCGACGACCTTTAAGGTGCACCTGGCAGCCATCTCTTCTTACCGCGCGCGGGCCGGGAAGCAGTCGGTGGTGAAGGAGAAGGTGGTCAGGCACTTTTTCAAAGGTCTTGATCACATATCCCCTCCAGTGCGAGAACCTCCACCTCTATGGGATCTACTGCTGGTATTGGCTAAGCTCATGGACAAGCCATTCGAACTGATGCACAGGTGTGATATCTCTCACCTGTCATGGAAGACTGCCTTCTTGGTGGCTCTCATGTCAGCCAGAAGGATGGGAGAGCTCCAGGAGTATTCCATCGGGTCTCCTTATCTGGTCTTCCACAGGGACAAGGTTGTCCTGCGCCCCCACATGAAATTCCTTCCAAAGGTGGTGTCAGAGTTTCACCTTAACCAGGTGTTGACTGCTGGTGTTCTACCCCAATCACACCTCGAAGGCTGAATATAGGCTCCATACTCTGGACCCTAGAAAAGCACTCTTATTATAAGGAGTGGACGGTTGAAGTTTGGGGAGAGGTTCGCCAGCTGTTTGTCACCTATGCTGAAGCCTCACCTGGCAGACCTGCAGCCAAGCAGATGATAGGCAGGTGGGTCACCTCCGGCATAGATATCTGCTATAGGTTGGTGGGCATGGAGCCTCCCAAAGGGATAAGAGCTCATTCTACCTGCCATACCACTGCTTCGGTGGCTGCTTCCAGGGATGTCCCTATCCAGGAAATCTGCAGAGCTGCTACCTGGAAGTCAGCACACACCTTCATTACCCACTACCATATCGACCTTGAGTCATGCCGGGATGCTGGTTTTGGAACCTCGGTTCTCCAGTCCTTATTTCCCAAGTAGGGGGTGTGCGCCTTGCCTCCCTCCTCCCGGAGAACTGCTAGGAGTCTGCCAGTAAGTGTGGATTGAACAACATATCCATGTCCCTAGAAATACAGGTTACTCACCTGTAACAGGAGTTCTAGGAGTGGTATATGTTGTTCATCCACACAACCCACCCTACCTCTCCGGCTTCAACGCACAACCTGGCTTCCAGTGGGCTAGATCTGGCATCATGGAGCGGAGCTGAGAGTTTTACCACCTGGGTGGGTGGGAGGAGCCAGCTTGAAGACCTTCTGGCAAGATTTAAAGCGGCAAGGAACCTGCCAGTAAGTGTGGATGAACAACATATACCACTCCTAGAACTCCTGTTACAGGTGAGTAACCTGTATTTTTCTGCCATAAAGTGAGCAAAGTGTTGTAAATATGTCAACATGTTTGAAACTCACAGGCCAACATTTTTGGTGCTTTTGAGGTGATGCAGCTTAGGCAGAACAACAGTTGCAAGTTCTGCCTCCAAAGCTTTGACAATCAGGTAAACGATCTAAAGACAGGTATAAGCTACTTGAATAGATGAAATCATGGGGAAAACAGTCCTGTTTTAATGAAGATGTGTTTACTAATACATAAAAGTCAAAAGTCCTGAAATTGAAATGTTTGAATAATTGTTTTTATCATGGAGTCCCGCTGATGCCAGCAATGAAGTTTTTATTTATTTTTTGCTGGAAACAGAAAATCACTAAAATATATATATATATATATATATATATATATATATATATATTCATTGCAAAAGCTTTGTTAATGCATCAGTTAGGGTTAAAATGACAAAAGTGGGGAAATGAGATGGTAGGGTTAGCCCCTCACCCCTGCCCACCTCCCATCCTCCACACACCAACAGAGGCTGGGGTGTGCCATGGAGTCGTCAGGCCCAACTCTCACCCACTCCATGTGTAAACAGGTTGACATGCTACAGTAAACCAGAATGGGGTGAGAGTTAGGCCTCACGACCCCATGGCACACCCCAGCATCTGTTGGTGTGTGGAGGATGGGGTGGTGGGGCGAAGGGTTAGGGGCTCAACCCTAACATCTCATTTCCTCACTTTTGACACTTTAACTCTAACTGATGCATTAACAAAGTGTTTGCAATGAATTTCTTTATGTTTTGAAAAAGTGTAATGTAACTAGTAAATAGTATGTATTGGTGGGCCCTGCGCTCCCACCAAACTGCCTATTTGTGCATAATGATATGTGTCTCTGAGTGTGGGCCCTCCGGGTCCTGTGCTCCCACATACACATAACAGAGCCATACAGTAGCCCTATAGGCCTGAAAAGGAACCCTTGTAACACTAATTTGCCAATATCTCAGTAACCGTACAACCTATGAAAAAAATTCCACTGCAGGTGTAATCTATGACTTCAAAATCTTCATGCATGCTGATTCCACCTAAAGGTGGACAAAGCTGTGGGTAGAGAAAAATCTGTATCTTGCATCATTTTCAAGATATGGGCACTGAAAGTTGCAATGTTATCGTATGGGAAAAATCTCAACTTCGTGATGGCATAGCGTTGTAGCTGATTAACTTTTTAACACCTAAATAGCAGAATTCATTTCTCTGGGACATCCCATTTATACCGTGCAAATTTCAAGCCAAAAGATCAAACCATTTATTTACAGTCTAGTGGCAACGTTTTTAAAATCCTAGTTCACGAGGTGTCAAAATCCTCTTTCCCAAGGTCAATCCCCATTTGTGAGCTGTCAGTATCCCCATTCATGAGTAATCCTTGATCATCAGATTTTGGCCATCTGGTCTCCAAGTCGTGAACAGGGATTTTGTCAGCTCGTGAATGGGGATCTTGACAGCTCACGAACGGGGATTTTGACAGCTCGTGAATGAGGAATTGAAAAACCTATCCCCTTTCGTGAGCTGACAAAATTCCCATTCGCGAGCTGACCCCCTTTCAGGAGGTGTCAAAATCCCCATTTGTGAGCCAGTCCTAGTTCGTGAGAATGGTCATCTGGTTGCGAAATGACGATCAAGGATTTTGTCAGCTCATGAAAGGGGATTGGCTCACAAATGTGGATTTTGACACCTTGTGAAAGGGGATTTTGTCAGCTCACAAAAGGGGATTCAAAAACCCAATCCCTTTTCACGAGCTGACAAAATCCCTGTTCATGAGCCGATCCCTATTCATGAGGTAGGGCCTTCTGGTCCCCAAGTCACGATCAAGGATTTTGCTACCTTGCGAAAGGGGATCAGCTCGTGAATGGGGATTTTGTCACCTTGCGAGTGAGGATTGGAAGCGAGTTGCGAACAAAGAATTGTAAAATTTAAAATAGCCATTTTTTGGCCAAAACAAAGGAAACCAAAGGTATGAGTTTGTAGAGGGCATCACCCTGAACAAAACCCATGCATTATTTTACCAAAAAATCACCCGTGGAGCAAGCTACGACATTTTGTTTGGGGGAAAAAATGAAAACACAATGGCGGCTTGTGAATGAAGAATTTTTTCTCATTAATGGGGATTTTATAAATCACCATTCATAAACTGACAAAATCCTTGATTGCAAGTCCAATCCCCTTTCGCAAAACACATAAATCTTGGAGTGAACTGAGCATGCTCAGAACCCAAAACTTCAAAATTAAATAACATTGGAACAGATTAATATTCTTTCACCAAACTAATGCTGAATTGTTCTTTGACCAAACCTCTTTTTACCCTGAAAATCTCAGACCAAAATATCAAATGGTGTGGCCGCAGTGCAATGGGCAAAAATCAGTAAAAATGTGCCAAAAAAAAAAAAAAAGCAAAAAATGCAATTTTCAGTGCTTTGCTGCACATAAACCACAAGTCCAACCGAAACACACCTTGGTAAATGAAGAGATCTACCACACGAGACCGTGTATTCCAAATTTCATGCAAATCCGTTGAATGGTTGCAAAGTTATTAAGGTGCAAAATTTGGGGTTTAACATTAAACTGCTTACTCAACCCTAAATATACTGGCACAACTACCAGTATTATATATATATATATATATATATATATATATATATATATATATTTTTATATATATATATATATACACACACACACATATATACATATATATACAGTATGTTCTCGTTACAATCCTTGACGTATTGTGTACTGTAATTTTTTTTAAAGATTTTGTATTTCTTGGGTCCCCTTAAAAATGGGCATTTAATGCTCTTGGGGTTACCCAATCAACACATTTTTAAATAGAAACAAACAAACAATATCTATCTATCTATCTATCTATCTATCTATCTATCTATCTATCTATCTATCTATCTATCTATCTATCATACAGCTTTGATAGCACCTATGTATTAGAGTTGAGTAAGCACTTTTAATGTAAAAAACATGATTTTTGTACCTTAATAATTCTGCCCTCGTTTAACCAATTTGCATGACATTTGGAAGGCACACAGTGCCAGGATCTCCGGATTCTGACAACTTTGTGGTAATCAGTTCACTAAGGCCAAAGTTACAGAGGTGCAAGTAATGTAAAAAAGACGATAGTTAAGACCTTTTTTTGCTCTCCCATGCCTAAAAAACTAGAAGGATTTGAAACCTGAAACATACAGGTTTAATAGAGTAAACTATTAGGGCTGCAAACGCAATGCCCACAAGTTTGGAAATGTACTATTAGGGTTCTTATGTCTAATTCCCACCCACCCTACCACGTCCCCTAGCCTCATGACCCAAGGACAGTCTCGAGGCACGAGGCCAATGGTATAGTACCTCATACATGGTCCATATGTCAAACTTGATTTATAGCAACCCTTATCCCCACCCCGTCTTCCTCCCCTACCCTCATGACCAATGGGCAAAGTACATGTCCAGAGTCATGGCACATAGCTCTGCTATTTCATACACATTGCAGATATGTAATTAGAATACTTTTTGAGTGCATACCTGTGAAGATTTACATTCATTTATAATCTGTGCCTTACTCAACACATAATATGGTATCCCCATTACAAAGCAGTAGAATTGTTACAAATTTTAAAGTACTATACACACTGTAAAATTGTCAGGTGCTTTCCTTAAGACACATATTGAACATTGAAACTGTCCAAGCAATTTATATGTTTGGGACATGTATATTATTTCATGCAAAGTCTTATTATAGCTGAATAAATAATCCCCCCAGTACAGCCTTATAGGACGATGGTAGACCTGTAACTTGGCCTTGTGTCATAGAAACATAGACGTTGATGGCAGATAAGGACCACAAGGCCCATCCAGTCTGCCCATTTCTTTTTCTACCTTATAAATGTGCCATCGGTCTTTGCTCTGTCAATGGTCTGTCTATTCATACTCATCTGTATTGCTCCCTTATGCCTATCCCATGCCTGTTTGAAGCCCTGCACTATATTCATATCCACCACTTCCTAAGGTAGGCCGTTCCATGCATCCACTACCCTTTCTGTGAAAAAAGAACTTCCTCACATTACCCCTTAATCGGCCTTCCTCTAATCTCATACTGTGTCCTCTTGTCCTGCTATTTTTCTTATATTGAAACATGTTAGACTCTTTCACCTTGTTAATGCCCTTAAGGTGTTTGAATGTTTCGATCATATCACCTCTCTCCCTCCTTTGCTCTAGGATATACATATTGAGCTCTGTTAATCTGTCCTCATATGTTTTCTGATGCAGTCCCTGCACCATTTTGGTTGCCCTTCTCTGGACTGCCTCAATTTGGTTAATGTCCTTGTGAAGGTGTGGCCTCCAGTACTGCATGCAGTACTCCAGATGGGGCCTAACCAGTGTCTTGTAAAGAGGGATTATTACCTCATTTTCTTGACTTGTGATACCCCTACTAATACACCCTAACATCCCCCTAGCCTTACCTACTGCTTTAGTGGTCTGCTTGGATGATTTCAGGTCTTCGGTGATGATGATGCCCAAGTGTCTTTCTTCCCTTGTGACTGCCAGAAACTCCCCTCCCAGCCTACAGGTGGCTTCAGGGTTTCTCTTCCCTATGTGTCACCACCATGGTGGAAGAAATCAGTTTGTGACTGGGAGATCAGTTCAGCAAGTATGTTTCAAAATGTACTAGCCAACTCATTATTTTTAGTGGTGTCAGTTTTGCAGGGGTCAAAAATAACTTCATGGGCAGATACTCAGTTAGGGATTATGATTAACTGATTTGTCTCACCCTGGTCACTAGGAGAGGAGAGGGAATTAGATTTGCTATATACCAGTTTTAATATGTGAATCCTCTATGAGATACCATATGAATGAACTATGGCCTTGTATCTGTAGACTGTGTTTAGGTCACAAGTGTAGGGGATGTGGTTGGGTGGTTAGGTGTTAGACATAAAAACCCTAATAGGACATTTTCAGACTTTGTGGGCATTGTGTTTGCAACCCAAATAGTTTATTTCCAGCCTTTGTGCTGTTTGCATTTTGTTCAGTAGCAACTTCAGTAAGCATTAACACAGTTTTTTACCATACATTTCTTATTTTCTAAGAATGTTGTGTAATAACTTCATTTACTCATCCTTGTAAAGTTTTTTTTTTAATATTCCTATTTTGGTTATATCACTACTGTTCATGTTAAATTTTGTTTATATATTTTAATTGAATTGTGGATAAGTTTTTTACATATTAATTTTATTACCTTATTATATCATGTAAGCCTATCTATCTATCTATCTATCTATCTATCTATCTATCTATCTATCTGTTTTTCTCAATATACAACATATTATAACACATTTATTTTGGAAAAAAAAACACCCTTTCTTTTACTTTATAAAAATGCACATATTTGGTTATATTTCTAAAAAGTTCTCCACTTTGTTTTTATTTATAAGTTCTCCGCCCTTTGATTGTTTTAAAATTACAGTACGCTATTATTTCAAAATCATATAACATTATATTAACAATGTACTAGTCATCCTTTCAATTATTCAAACATTATACAACTTAAAAGTGCAATACCTACCTAAGTGCTCTGTTGTGATTGAAGAGTCAAGTTTTCTATACATAAAAATCAAATTTACTGAAAGTATTCACAAAACACGAACACACTATCTCAATTAATACACAAAGCAAGTACATTTTTTAAATCAATATGCAAAGCTTGCACGCAAACACGAAAACCATTGTGCAGCACACATATTTTTCACAAATGTTTTTTATTGGATAAAGATTTTATATTTTATACATCACCCGAAATGCTTTTTACTGCATAAAGATTTTATATTTTATAAATCATGGTGAAGCATGAAAACCATTGTGCAGTACAAATATGAGAAACCCTTTATAACCTCATGATCAGTAAGAGAATCTTTGCACAGCACAAAAAACACTGTTCAGCATGAATATTTTTTAAAAAAGTTTTCAATATTCATGCAACACCTAGATTTTACAGAAAAATATATCGGAAGAATTGTTTGGGAAGACTTTAATTTTGATCAAAGATAAATACTGTTAATTAACTATTTCAAAAAATGAGTTGTGTAACTCTTATTAACTCACCCTCACAAACACTACACGGTCACCATTAACCTCCACTAAAATAAAAAGTTGTCTTACCTTTTGTTTGTGTTGAACTTGAACATGAAAAAAGACTATATATAGTTACAGCTATTTTTCTCAAAGTTTTTTTGAATGTGATGTGTGAATAATTAAGTTAACTTATAAACTAATAAATTTGTTTTACTGAAAACCCCATAAGGACCTATCACCATATGATACTTATACAAAACCTTTAAATTTCATACCTCAACTACTTACCAATTTTTAGCTGAGTGTAAAAACGGGTAACAAATGAGGCAAACATATGTCATTTCAACCCTTATATCTCAAAAACTACAAAAGCAATCTTCGCAAAAAATGTTGTTGTTAAGCAACCCTAAGACTGAGAAAGTGCACACCAAATGGCTGAGATATAAGGCTCTGAACATGGCCAGTTGTAATGAAACCCCAGTGCAACCCTAATACACAGGCACTACCATGCCTGTATAACATATGGGATACACAACCCCCCTACTGGAAATATTGTTGATATATTATGTTTGAATGCCAATTGACCCAATAACATCATGAATGGTGAAGCCACAAGTGATGTCATTGGGTCAATCGGCACAACAACAAAAAATATTAACAATATTTCCAGTAGAGCGGTTGCATATTCCATTTATGCCACACTTCCCAAAAAGTGAAATAAAAATTGAATTTCTTGCCATGTTTTGCCGATTGTAAAAATCTAAATGGTATTTGTAAATGAAATACCACTTGTTTTGTAGATATTTTTGTCCTGATCAACTTTTGTGCTCAAAGTACCATGATATCCTTTTTCGTTTTAAAGTTATTTGCATTAGTTTGCTGCAAAAAGTGACAAAAAAATTTAATTTCTGCCGTATTTTGCTAATTATAAAAAAAAACTAAATGGTATTTGTAAATGAAACACTACTCATTTTGTAGATATTTTTGTGCTGAACAAATTTTGTGCTCACAGTACCATGCTATCATTTTTTGTTTTAAAGTTATTCACATTTGTTTGTCGACAAAGTGAAAACAATTGCATTTTTTAGTTTTTTCTAATTATATGAAAAAATTAAAGTTAGCTATAAATGAAACCACTTATTTTGTAGAAAATGTGATGCTCTGCAACTTTCATGCTCACAGTACCATACTATCATTTTACATTTTAAAGTTATTCGCATTTGAATACGGTTAGTACTGCTACTGATACCAAATACGCAAATGAGTTCTGAATGAGCCAATCACTACCTACTGTGTGAATAAATTTACCTACAGTGAGGATAAAATATAGAATAATGCATGGGGTGGTGTGTTTAACAAGCTTTACACACACCCTGAGGTGCTGGATGATGCTACATTAACCCAGACAGTGAAGCTCAAGGGGTTTATATAAGCATCCAACACTGAGGGGCATGTGTAAAATCTTGAGTTAAACACACCACCCCATATTTTATCTTATTTTATATACTTGCTGGAGATTGTTTTTTCACCACAGCAACTATATAAAATAAAAACATCCTTCCTGTGCGGTCCAGTTGGGTTTTGGCACATTTTCTTGTGGTTGGAAAAGCGTCTGGTGAAGGGAAAGGTTTCCCTTACTTTCATTTGTTTATTTTTTAAGCTTTGTGAATTTTCTGGGCTGACGTTCCTCCTTTACTTTTTCTTTTTTTAATGGATAACAACAAATTATAACCCGGTTTCCCTTAGGGGAAAAAAAGGAACCCCAGTTATTATATAGAGGATAATGCCTGGTGTACAGGCAATAACCATGGTTTAATCACCTTGATTGGTTGCTAGGGCAGCAGCAAACCTCGAGAGCATAGCTTGTGAGGTTTGCCGTTGCCCTAGCAACCATGAGAGGTGATTACATCCATGGTTATCACCTGTACACCAGGCATTGGCATTTATAGTGTACTGGGTCCCCAAACAATGCAGCCCAACTTCCCAACCCCCCCCCCACACTGCCCCAATAAAGTAATATGTCCTACCTCGATAAAGAATCTGCACCACAGATATATGATCGTTTCAGGAAGCATTTTATTTTCTAATAACTAGCACAAAGTAACGTGTCAATATCTGAAAAATCTAGTCAAGCTATTTAAAATAGGAAGTCCGTAAAGTGAGCCATGAGAAAAAAAAACATGCAATGACTCTGTGAGATTGCACTGGCGTGCATAAAAGAGGAATGTGGGAAGAGATGCTGCATCTTCAAATTGGGCCCAAACATCTGGAGGATCTTTTCCGTGAAAGGATACACTGTCTTACATCCATGAGGCATTCTAAAAGGGGGCAGAAACACCACCAGAGTCACAATCTGAACCTGCCATGGGGATTGCTAGTCTCAGTATCAGTAAACTGTTGTAATTGGAATGCTGTTTGAAACCATTACTGAAACTAACAATCACATTCTGTTCAGAATACTTGCAAGTGGTGGCATTCCCTTTTGTAAACCCACTGCCATGACGTAAATGAGATGGGTTTATAAGGTGCTGACATCATGTCAGTGGGATTACAGTGCTGTAATGTGCTTGATTTCAGTGGGTAATAGGTGTGCCCAATACATTATTGTGATATTCTCACTGTAGGTCTGATCACCCTGAGAATATCGAAAATATTTGCCCTTTTTTATTCTTGCAGGTATGGCAGATATATATTGCAGTACTGATAAACGTTTGTACAACTGATATATATATATATATATATATATATATACCGTATACATATATATAAAGAGAGAACACAGATCAGATTGACCCTATTGTGCAACAGTTTGCAACCTATTAATTTTATGTGACTGTAATTAGATGTCAACTAGTTTTTTCTTTCAGCTGTAGAATGTGGCTTTCAACTAAAACTATTTAGGCAACTCATTCAGAACTTATCAGAAACCAGCCAACAACAAGAGTTCAGTGAGCAAAATAAAGTATTTCTATACAGAGCCTCAACAACACAAATGTTAACTGGCTGTTAACTGGTAGCACAATAAGTTTAAGGTGAACTATACTGCATATACTGTATATAGTTTAGTTTTTATTTAGGATTTTGATTAACCAGGTAGATCCACTAGGCAATCAAATGCCAGTTTTTAGGCATGGCCTGGAAGGTAACACAGCTGACAGTACAATAAACAATAGCATCAAATATATACATTATAATAAGGGAAGCAAGATACAAATACAGCCAAATTATCTAAAATGTAAAATGAGGACATTGCAAAATGTAGTACATGTTAACAAATGCATACAAGGACATTGCAAATTGTAGTACAGGGTAACAAATCCATACAAGGATATTACAAATTGTACTACATGATAACAAATGCATACACACAGAGTACCTTACAGTATTAACATAGGACTTGCTCAGCACCAGAGTAGAAGCAGGTCAAGACCAGCTACTGTAAGTGCAAGATCAGGTAAGTGCACTATGTAGGTACCTACTAGACCTGCTATAGAAGGCATGGTTTGTGGGGCAGAATTGAAGCTCTGTCGGAACAGAGTTCCATAGCCTAGGGACATAGCTGGAGAGTCCTATGCCCCCTAATTTTGTGCGCATTTTTGGTATGGACAATGAAACATGCACAGAAGATCTTAAAGGGTAGGTCTATGAGCCGGCATCGAGGATGTTGTGGTGTGCATCCAGCAGGGGTGGGGGAAACAGAACAAGGAAAATGGCCACCCGTGCCAGCCAGATGACAGCGGCCTGCCTCCCCTGGCTGGAAAGTTGGGAAGCCCACGAGCTGCATCCAGCTGCCTGACCAAGATTCAATAGGATACCAAACGGTACATCGATCTTCCCTCTCAGATGCCATCCATGGGCATGGCCCACCCCAGTGAAGGGATCGTCAGTACAGTCAGGTGGTAGGGCAATGGATGGCAGAATGGGTGAGTAGTGGAGTGTGAGACTTAGCTGCCTGAAGGAGTGGGCAGCCTGGTTGGAAGGGGGATAAACAGAATATGCAAAAAAGTAAAAAAATCTCATCTATTAAGCATAGAACATAGGTCAGTAATGTATGGGGTCTCTGAGCTTTCTCAGGTACATCAAGGCCTAGGCTGTGAAGAGTGCAGAATGTACCATCTTCCTGTTAGACCAAACATAGTGGGTGTATGTGGACTGGGCAGGCCAGAAGTCTGGTTGTGCCAAGACAGAGAGCTGGCATGGGAGAAGAAGCTGGAGCCAGCTCTAGTGTACATGTGAAGAACAGTATATTGCAGTTCTGCTGAAGATCTACAGTAAGTCCCTACTTGATACTTAGCAGTTACATTCTTAGCATCACTTCTGTGCAACGGGGTGACGAGAGACTGCTTTCATTCTGTGGAATGTATTTGTGTGTGTGTGTGTGTGTGTGTGTGTGTGTGTGTGTGTGTGTGTATATATATCTATATAAATATACAGATATATATATATATATATATATATATCTATATATAAATATAAATATTAGTATATTACAAGGTACGGCTGTGCCTCTATACTTAGGGTAAAGTAGCATGTTTAATGTTAAACCTCAAATTTTGCACTTTAATAATTTTGCAACTGATCAATTGATTTGCTCAAAACTTGGTGTGTGTTGTCCTGTGGGGTAGATCTCTTGATGTGGCAAGTTTTGTTCCAGTTGGATGTGTGAAGTCTGAGATCCAGACAGTGAACAAAAGTAAAAGAAAACACCCTTTTTTGCAGTTTTGTAATTGCCTTGCAGTCAGATGGTGTGGAATTTATGCATGATTTTTGTAGGGTAGAAAGAACTGTGGTAGCAGAACAGATAGTGAAAATTTGGTGCAATAATACTGATGTGCTGCAAAGTTATTAACTGTTTTATTTCCCATTATATCCTAATGGGACGTTTATGAATGTTCCATTTCCAGGATAGATGTCTTTTTTTTTGACAAAGGATTTGATGTCGTGATAAAAGATTGAGTCTCATGAGAGTATTCCTTTTTTGTGAGAAAATATCCTTTTTCGCGAGCCACCAACTTGTTTACAGCTAGAGAGGTGGAAAATGTAAATATTAAAAAAAATACTGCCCATAGATAAACACCAACAGTTGTGTTTATCTAATATGGACCCAAGGAACATGATTCAGGCATTAGTTTTTTTAAATTGCCTCCAGAAATATGTTTTTGGGGTTTAGACCTTGGTAGTGTCCCAAATTTGCAGCACTACCTTTGTGAAACACCCGTTGTTGTGAGAAAGTATGGGTGGGTGGGTTTGCGGCACTATTCCATAAAATGGTTCCTGTATATTTTGGGGGCAAACAGATCCCAGAATCTAATTCCTCAGCCTCTGTTTAGGTAAACACCTGTTGGTGTTTACCTAAAGAAATCCTGCTTTTCCCATCTTACTGTTTCTAAGGGTAAGGGGGCTGAGGAATGGTAAAATAAAATATTTTAAGTTGTGCTGACATGGTGCACAATCCCTGTGTCGGCAGTATAACACCCCCCCCGCCAGTGTGGGGCACTGGGGAGCCCACTCCCTGTGTTCCCAGATATGTTTTCCCCCCATGCCCCACAGCAGTGTGGAATACCAGGGAGCCCACTTCTAGTGTCCCGAATTATGTGCCTCTCCCGGTTACCAGTAATTTGCAGACAACAGGGTGCCCAATCCACATGTCAGCACTAGCCCCCCCCATCGGTGTGGGATGCTGGAGATCCCACTCCCAGTGTCACCAGTTATGTCCTACCACCCAGTGTTGTGGGACACTGGGAGCCCACCCTCAGTGTCCCATTGCTGTCACTGTATCTGTGAAAGAAGAAAACAGTCCCCATCTTTTTTAACCTGAAAAAAAGAAAACTATTCCTCATTCTCTCCCACATTGTGCTTCTGCATCCCAACCCTCCCACTGAGCATCCATCACCCCACACACCCCCTTGCTGTACACGTACCACCAGAGGTCATTGGGTGTCATCTTCTGTGGGCTGGGACATGTCTGCACTCTTCAAAGATGGGCCATGAACTGAAGAATCAAGGTAAGTGCTGTATAATGGCTGTCAATGGTGTTTTGAACTTATGGCAATATCTTGGTCATTCTTGGGTATTTTTTTAACAAAATTTTCAACATGTACTTTTTGGGACCCCATCTCATGAACACTGTCACTGACATTTCATTAATCGTACCAGGAAGGTGATTTTGCGGTTGCTGTGCAAAATCACCTTTCAGGGCCAATTAATGAAATGACAGTGCCAATGTTCATGAGGCGGGGTCTCAAAAAACTCATTTTGAGAATTTGGTGCAAAAATATCAAAAAATGCCTGAGTTACAAGTGGTTGTTGAAATGTTTCTATGCACGCACCTAACTTTGGTAATTCTTGATATTTTGACTCCAAATTTCCAACATAGCTGTTTTTTCACACCACCTCATGAACCTTACAGCTGTCATTTTTTTACATGTTGCCTGAAATGGGTTTTTGCACTTGTGGCATGGAATGGCATTTTGGCACAAATGTGAAAAATTTCACCTATGGTGTTTATGAGGTGGGTTCATAAGGAGACTGTTTGAAATTTGGGGTATGTAAACAATTTTTTCTCCAGATTTTCAAAATAGCCGCCTTATTACCCTACCTCATGTATGTCATACCTGTCATTTTTCAAATCCTGCCCAAAATATGTTTTTGTACCTGTGGTACAGAATTATGTTTTGGCAGGGATTTGAACATTTTCTTTAATGGGTACATGAGGCGGAGTAATAAGAAGGCTATGCTGACAATTTGGTCACAGTTGTCCTATAAATGGAGGCACAGGGCCCAGATATATATGTATCTACAGAGTGATGGAAGTGTAGGGTCCAAAGGACCCTGCGCTTCCACAGTTAAATAAAGATACTAATATACTATCTCAAAAAGTAAGGAAATAATTGCAAAAAACTGCGATAATGCATCAGTTAGGGTTAAAGCAACAAAAGTAGGGAATTGTGGCATTAAGGTTTTCAATCCTAACATCCCATTCCCCACCCTGCACAGAACCACAGCTGGGGGGAGGGGGCTGTCTTGGGCCCATGAACCCTAATTCACCCCATTCTCCTATACTATAACCATGTCACCTTATTTTCCAATGGATTGGGGTGAGCATTTAGTTTTAGGTAAAATTTTCTAGTTCCATAAACATTTGAGTAATTAATGTTCTAATTTAGTTTTTTTTTTCTCAAGAAAAAAAGATGGCTGTTACATTTGGATTAAAAATACCATTGTAGTCCTGGTAAAGGTTAGGATCAAGAAAAAACAAAACAAAAAAACAACACTCATGGTGTGTAGCATAGGAGGTACCTAGAACAGTAGATTTGACAGGTATGCTAATATTTTTATGTTTGCTTGCACGCAGCTCAAGAAACATATTGCGGCAGCTTGGTGCCGAAGCAGGTTCTGGAGGTGCAGCACTGTTGGGGCCAATACTGGCACGGCATTTTGGGGCATGTATAATGTCCACCAATAATGGGGGACACAGCTGCTGATACTAGTTTGGAACCTTGCCACCAACTTGTGAAAAATTAGCCGCTGCAGTCAGGAGCCAGCTCGTCATTGCAGCGTCAGCCATTCGCTGCAATGAGGGAGTGGCCCGTCATTGCAGGGCGGGACCTTGCAGCCCTGTTATTGTTTGTGAACATGGTGGTGGCTTGCTGCCTGTTCACAAACAATATTAACCCCCTTCCCTGCTGAGGGGGTGCTCAATTCCCCTGGCAGCATGTGCCCCCCAACACGTTTGTTTGCTGACAGGGGCCCCAATCCCCGTCGGCTGCAGTGCCCCAGATGTATGTTGCAGACAGGGGAGCCCACTCCCCATCAGCAGTATGCAACGGCCCCACCCACTTTTCTTGTCTGCCGACGGGGTGCCCAGTCCTCGTTGGCATAATGTCCCCCCCTTTTGTTGTGTGCTGATGGGGGTGCCCAATCCCCATCTGCATAATCAGCTCCCCCCCGTTGTTGTGTGCCGATGGGGGTGCCCAATCCCTGTCGGCATAATGTACCCCCGCTTGTTGTGTGCCGACAGGGGTGCCCAATCCCCATCGGCTACAGCAGCTCCCCCAAACAAAGACTCAGCTGGCATGCTAGGAGTCCACCTCAGCATGCCATATTGCCCTGTAAATAAAAAACCGTCCCGTGATGTCTTTTTTTTTTCCTGCAACGAAAGAAACGGTCCATTGGCAGTCTCCCTGGCCCTCCCACACCCCGCACTCCACCCACTGCATACCCTGCCTCCCCACATCCCCCCACACCCCATACTTACCTCCGGACTCCAGTGCGGCGATCTTCGGTGGACCGGGAACACGTCTGCACTCTTCAAAGCTGACCACGAACTGAGGAAATGACGGTAAGTTGTATAATGTAATAAATAGGGTTTTTTTAATTTTAATGCAAATCTCAGGCATTGTTTGTAATTTTGCCACCAAATTTTCAAGAAGGGGTTTTAGGACCCCTCTTCATGAATTCTTTCACTGTCATGGTGTTAATCGGCCCAGAAAGGTGATTTTGCGGTCACTGCATGGAATCACCTTTCAGGACCGATTAACAAAATGACAGTGCCATTGTTCATGAGGTGGGCTCTCAAAAAGCCTATGTTGCAAATTTGGTGGGAAAAATCCAAAGAATAACTGTTTTACGAGTGTGCGTTGCGCAGTTACTATGCACGCTCGTAACATTGCAAATTTGCAATATTTTTACCCCAGATTTCCAACATTGGCATTTTTTCAGACTTCCTTGTGAACAGTACAGCTGTCATTTTTCACACCCTGGACAAAATGTGTTTTCACACTTGCGGCAAGGAATAGCACGTTCAGTGTAAAAAATCAATGTTCTGCACAGATTAAGAAACTGACAGTGGCACTGTTCATGAGTAGAGGTCCTAAAATGCTTATGTTGAAAATTTGGTGATGATACTCCATAAAATGACCGTATTCTGAGCATGCATTGCACTGTTCTATACTGCCTTTCGTGAGTTCATAATTTCCATCATTTCCTCCAGATTTTCAAGATTTCCATTTACCACACCTCCTTATGAGCAGTACAGCTGTCATTTTTCACATCTTGCCCAAAATGTGTTTCCGTGCATGTAGCGCACAATGGCGCAGTTGGTGTGCGAAATCAATGTTCGGGACAGATTAAGAAAAACACAGTGACACTGGTCATGAGCAGAGGTGTTACAATGGCTATGTTAAAAATTTGGTGAAAAAAGTCCATTAAATGACTATTCTGGCGACTATTGCGCCAGTTTCCGCACCCTAAATACGTTCCATGGATTTCTAAATATTTTGGTCCAGATTTTACACCAATGGCATTTTTCCACACTTCCTTATGAACAGTACAGCTGTCATTTTTCACACTATGGCTGAAATGTGTTTTCGCACTTCCAGCGCAGAAATGCGTGGTCGCTGTGGGAAATCACTGTTCGGGACAGATTAAGAAAATCACAGTGACACTGTTCATGAGTGGAGGTTCCAAAATGTCTGCATTGACAATCTTCTGTAAAACATCCCCAAACTAATTGCATTATGGGTGTGCGTTGCCCAGTTTCTACACACGGTCGTGACTTCACCAGTTTTTTTAATATTTTCACTGCAGATTTTCAACATTGCCATTTTTTCCACCTCCCCATGAACAGTAGAGCTGTCATTTCACACATCCTTTTCGAAATGTGTTTTCGCACCTGTGGTGCCAAATGGCGTTAATAAGCTGTCAAAATCAGCTTTCGGCTAACGAACTGATATTGCCACTGTTCATAAGGTGGGGGTCACAAAAAACCCATGTTGAAAATTTGGAGTGAAAATGCCAATGAACCCCTGAGATGTTAGGGTTTCTGACCATAATGTCCCACCCTGTAGAGATTGACAGGCATCAGGGGTGTGACTTGGGATACTCGCCTGTAATGTTCATACCATTCCACACCCTGCAGCCAGTGAGAGGCATCAAGTTGTGCCTTGGACTCTTTGGCCCCAAAGTTCACCCCATTCTCCTATACAGCACCCATCTCACCATATTTTCTGATGGAATGGGGTGAGCATAAGGGCCAAAGACCCCAAGGCACACCATGACACTTGTCAGTGTCTGCAGGGTAGGGTGTGGTGAAATGGTGTGGCCGTTATGCCTTACGACCCAAAGGCACACCCCAGTGCCTGTCAGTCTCTGCAGGGTGGTGGAGGGGTTGGCTTCAGTTCAATACTTCACTGCCATTCCTATTATGCAGCTCTCTAACTCCTACACTACCAATGCCAATGCCAGTAAGCAAACATTCGGCATTGACAAATGCTTGTTATTAACTGTAGTTGCTACTACCTTTTTGGGAAAACATGTTTTATTGCACTGGTGCTTTAAACCTAACAGATGCAGAAATATAGTTTGTTTGCAATTTATTTCCTTACATTTATAAAAAGGTATATAACAAACACAGCAACTGACATCTGCTGCTTTCTTTATGCAGGGCACTGTGAGCTCTGCATGAAGCAGCAGACCAGTTAGTCATGGCACCAGATCTGTAGCTTGATTTGCACAAAGCCCTACACAGAGCAGCAGGCCTGTGTGGCATGGCATCAGATCAGTAGCTTGCTTCAGGGCCTTGCATGTAGCAGCTGATCAGTTGGGCATGGCACTGATCCTATAGCTTGCTTCACACAGGATGCTGTGGGCCCAATGTGAAGCTGAAGACATATCAGGCCGGGGCACCAGACCTGTAGCTTGCTTCTTGCAGGGCCCAGAGGGCCCTGCACAAAGCAACAGACTTCAGTATTGTGGCAGACATTAATTTGCTTCATACAAGGCTTTACAAAGCAAAAGATACATTGGGTAGATCTGAAAGTTTCCATTTACAGTATGTGGTCATGCAGTGTGGTAGTCAGAAACCTATATATCAGTGATGCTTAACTAGCAGGTGCTTTGTTAATAGAAAACAAGTAGCGATATAAAAGTTATCTATCTATAAAACACATAAAAAGCATTATGAAAAGGGCTGCTATTGAATTCAATGGGACATTCACCCACACTCTCCCCATAATAACATCACAAAATATAGGCCCGTGGGGGCATGCTACTGATTCGGAAGGGGAAGGCATCATGGCAGCAGACACTCATGGGTAAAATAAAATCTCTTCGCTGCTGAAGTGGGCAGGTGTAAAAATGTTAATATTCTATTTGACAGAGTCTTTGGTAGGTAAGTAATCACCCAGCCTCTGGAGATATGAACTGAAAAGATGCTCTTTAATTGTACTTGTTTTGAAACAAGATGGCAATTAAATGTTTTTTGTGCAGAATTAGCCACTGCTAAGCAATTTAAATCACAAATTGTAATGAGAAAGAAATTCCCAGTAGGACACACTGTTTCTTACCTACTACTGTATATTTTTTTGTTTTGAAATACACACTGTAAGACAAGCTCTTGAGAGTGTGACACTATTTTCTTTGCAATTTTAATACAGGCATCTTTTTGACAAAAGTGGCATCCCCTGCAGAAACAGTGTTCCTGCTCTTACCTGTGACTTTTTGTTTTTCGAGACAATTAAACATTTTTTTCTAATTACAATACTAACTGAAATTAGTATGTTTATTTACGTCAGCTCAGACGTTTTATTAGAACATCTTCTAATGAATTTCACAGTTGCCAACCTTAAGATTTAGGTAGTTTTTTAAATTTTCAGTTTTTAAAGTTTCGGTTTGTGCCAAATGTTAGCTCAGAGGAAAAAATAATGTTCTCAACTATTTTTTCAAGTGGTCAATGCAAGCACAAGTTTTAAAATGTTATGACTTAAAAATAAAATAACATTTTATTTTACCCCCCCTCCAAAGACACGTCCTTGGATTAGAATCTAAAGAACATATATGCTGCATAGATGTACTGTATAGTACATTGGTGGTGTAATACTAAGCATAGCTGCCTTAGTTGACCAGGGGTCAGTTCTCGGCCAAAGCAATATCATGTTTATATAGGCAGACTAGATGGACTGTCTGCCTTTTTCTGCTGTCATCATCTGTGTTTCTGTGTTTCTATGCTTCACATGTATACTCTGCCTTTTTTGCACTAGTGTGAGCCACAAAAGAACAAAATATATGTATTACATAAAACTTAAGTAAGCAATAAGACATAATGGGGTGTGCATTGAATAGATATTACCACATGCCCAGGGGCGTAGTGAAGCATGGACCACAGGCCGAGTGCCTTCAGCCCCTGGAAGTGCAGTAATATCTGGTCAGTGCACACCCTGGAGTGTCATACTGCAAAATGGGATTAGTTGTTTTTGATGATTTTTTCATGTAAAAATAAATGTTTAAATATGAAAAAAATGAAACAGTTAACTACATTTAATGTAAAATAGTCCTTCCGTCTGCCGATTGCTTAAGGATATTTGTCCTTTATAGGGATCCGTAGTAACTGTGTTTTCTCCCCCCCCACCCATATTTGAAAGTTTTATTTTGAATCACTGCCTTTTTTCCTCTTTCTAAAAAGAGGAAACATGCTTCAATAGCAGCACTCCAGTAGACATACATAGCATTCAAATATAATTAACCCCATATATTTATAAATTGTTTGCGTTAAGTTTCAGATGTCAATTGCGCTGCTGCCTCCCCTAGCATGTCTCCTCCCTCCCTCTGAGTTTCTATTATTCCTTCATGAGCAGAAATGGAATCATCAAAAAAATTAAACAAAAAATATAAAGGCTAACAGTGTGTCTGTTTGTCAGCTCGAGCTGTGTATAAGGGAGAAGAATGTGTCAGCTCAGTCTGTAGGCTCTTGTCAAATACTTCAGTGATTGGCAGCCCTTCAGATCCTCTCCTGACAGTGGCAGTGCAAGCAGCATTACTAAGCTGCTATATTTCTTACTGTGCACCAACTACTTTGTGAGTACATGAGGGCAGGATTTGAAAAAAAAAAATAATGTTGTTTATTTAACACATGGGGAGATGGCAGTGCTATCAGGATCAGAGGGGGAGGGAGGAGACATGCTGCTGGAGGCAGCAGTGTAATCAGCATCTGAAGCACTAACCGAGGGAAAAAAGGTGGCATTTTAAAACTGTGTGTTCCAATGGCAGACTGATTTTTCCTGTACTGCGGTTCTGCTATTTTGATCTTGTTTTTACCTGTGCATCAAACATATTTGATGCACAGGTAATCAGTCAGAAAAGAGGATTTTCTCTTCCCATTTTATAATTAGTTTTAACAACTTTTTAACTGCTGAATAGATTTTCATCAGTAATGCCAAAAAACTATCCCCAGAACTGAGACTATGCATGCTAAATTTCATAGCCCTAATGACTAAAATTACCAAGAAATAAACCATCTCAAACCCTTTTTTTGACACAGATACTAGCTCAACCTTAACATACACCGAGTCCTGAGAAAGATCAAATATTTCTATGCATTTTCTGTTTTCAGCCTTTGCAGATTATGAGAACGGTCATTTGGCCCCATACACTCCTGCTTAAATCAGAACCAGTCTAAGTACCAACCCAAATTATTTAATGATCATCTGCGTATACATCTCATGATTCTTTGCATTATTAGGGTATGTGCAATTTTGTTTTCTCATCTAAATATAAATATTAATTGCAAAAATACTACATTAATGCTCCAGTTAGGATTCAAGATAATGCCACAAAAGTAAGGAAATGTGGCATTAGGGTTTCCAACCCTAACGTTCTACCCCCTGAAGCAGCAAAAGGATTGGATCATACACTCAACCACAAATAGCCATCATCAGATAAGAAACAAAATACAACTGTTTCCTGATGACACAAGTGCAGTAGCACTGATGTGCTACCTTTGTGGACTTGGACCTATGGCTGCAGATGTGCAGGCCCCACAGGGATCTAAACATCTGCAGCCAGAAGTGAGTGCATGTGTTACAGTATGCATGAGCACCTGTAGCTGCAGAAGAAAGTGTTGCAATTTGGATATCAAGGATTTCTGCATGCAGTAGCAGCAGAAGTGCAAACCCCACAGGGACCTGTGCTTCTGCAGCCAGAAACTGGTGTGTGTGTCTTACCGTGTGCATAACTATCTGTAGCTACAGAAATGCTGGCCCTATGGGGACCTTCACTTCTGCATACAGAAGTAGTGTTGCAATTAGGGTATCGTGGATTTCATAGGGCCTGCACCTCTGTAGCCAGAGGTCAGTTTGTATGTCTTACAGTGTGCAAGAGTACCTGTGGTTACAGAAGTGCTGGCCCATAGGGGCCTGTGCTTCTGCAGACAAGACAGCTCTTGTAATTTTGGTATCATGGATTTGTGTCTGTGGCTGCAGGGGCCTCTGTATGTCTTACACCTGTTCTGCAGACAGAAGTGGTGTTGCAATTTGGGTATCATGGATTTTGTGGGGCCTGTGCTTCTGCAACCAGAGGTTAATGTGTATGTCTTACAGTGTGCATAAGTACCTGTGGTTACAGAAGTGCTGGCTCCATGTGGCCTGTGTTTCTATAGACAAAATAACATTAGTGATTCGGGTATTATGAATTGGTATTTGTGGCTGTAGGGACCTGTGCTTCTTGCCTCATACAGACCATTCTATATATACATTGTGCAGTTACCCAATGTTGAGTAACATAGAAGAGTTCTCATTTTATATTCTATATTAGCTTTACTGAGGCAATCCAATCAGGCAACCTTATGAGGATGGGTTACCTTTCTTCTACTGTCATAGTGCAGTTATATTTTGTGGGCTGGTACTACACATAAATAACAGTACACTGTGTTAATCTTATTCTTAATGTGTTAAACAGTAAAAGCTACACAACTTTTAAATTTTTTCAGCTGATGTATGTAAGT
Source organism: Neoceratodus forsteri (assembly GCA_016271365.2). Classification (NCBI taxonomy): domain Eukaryota; kingdom Metazoa; phylum Chordata; order Ceratodontiformes; family Ceratodontidae; genus Neoceratodus; species Neoceratodus forsteri. The sequence goes on from CM028138.1 coordinate 125,903,814, forward strand.
CATGAAGTTCCAAAAAATATCTCTTTACTGAGCTGTAGTCTGTTTCCCCAAAAAACATTAAGTCTACAGTGCAATCTGAATAACATGATTTTTGGTCTCCTTTTAATCTCAGTTTTGTAGCCAAGTACAAAAATAATTTTACAAGTAATCCCTCTAGCATTTAGTGAAAAATCATGGTATCACAAAACCAAATTAAGAGCCTGAAAGATACCTGGTTCTTGTTTTCGATTTGTGGTAATTGTACCTGCAAAAGAAAGTATGATATCTGTAATGTTCTGGAGAAACCAGGAAGCAGTAAAATATGAAAAAATAGCTTGGTTTTACTGGTGTAAACCGGACCCCATGTCCCAATGGGCTGCTAACCCCTGCCTTGCTGTCCAGACCAAGTTTAAGGGTCTTGGGTTCCTATTTCTCATTTAAAACTGGTTCTTTCCCTTAGGTTACATTATTGCACAGTGTCTCCACCCAGAGTATACTTTCAGTGGGTCTGAATAATACCTGGTACAACCCCCTGCATGCTGTACCCACCCAAAATACCATACTGTCACCCCACACATGACCCACAAACCAAAACCCCACATTTCAACATTTCAAGAATTAAAGGCTCACTTTAATAATATGCTCATGGCACAAGATTTATAAAAAATGGTTAACCAAGATTTATTTACGAGGGATGAAGGTTAGGATAGGGTAAATTGGAAGCAGAAGTTAAACATTTGCATTGATTGGCATTCTTGGGATTTGGCATCAACGTAATCATTTTGCATTTTATTTGAGATGGCAATCACAGTGTCTACCCACCAACCTTCTGATATTTTCAGGATGTTATTTTTTCTATCTCTCTAGCTAGCTGCACTAAAATGGCACAACACATATTAAATACCCACACTGGTACTAGTCCACAGTCCAGAAAAGGACCCTACAATCCCATCCTTAAACCTGGGTACCCAGTACTAAGTTCTTAAGTTGCAGGCCTGATGTAGTTGCAGCTTAGTTGGCTAGCATTGGGGTCCTTAAGAAGAAAATCAGATTAGATCCTTTCTTTAGATTACTTTTAATCATTCTAGCTAATCTTGAGAGAGCAAACTTTAACATTCTAGGCCTTGTCGTCGAGGTACAGGTCAGGAAGCATAGGAAAAACCAAGAGCAGTTGTAAAATTTGCAAAACATATATATTTACACTAGCAGTAGCATAAAAAAATAAACTTGTTCAGAATAACTATTTACAAAGGAAGAATAAACAACAGATTCATCAAAGTTTTCCTTCAATCTCCGTGTGTCCATCTCTGCAAGCAATTGCAGCTCTGTCTTATACAGTAAGTCCTTCCAACCCCCCATTCTTAACAAGCATCTTCCAAAGTGTTCTTGTATATTTCAGGCAGGTGCTAGTAGGAACACAGTGTGCCTGAGCTGAGGCCCTTTTTCCACAGCTCTTCTGAAAAAGGCTTAAAAATTGCACTCAGGTAACCCCTTCAGTTTCTAATAGCTTTTTGCCGTCATCTCAAACTATAATTATATACATTTCAAAAATGAACACTATATAATTTCTAAACAAAGGGATCCCAGTATCAGTTACATTTCCACATAATGATTTGCATATATTTTTATATCAGCAGATATGCAAGGGAGGAAAAGACAAACAGCAAGGGAAGACTGAGAGACAGTGAGACGCAAATAATTGCAAGACTGTCAGGGTGGTCAAATCCTAGGTCTCATGGGAAAATTTGGTTGTGCAACCACACAGAAAAGGAAAAGGAAAGAGCAGATCCTTGCATTTAAACACTTTCTCCATAACAACTGGAACAGGGTCCTATTCTACCCTGTCACATACATCCACTTCCTTAAGAGGGACCCTGTTTTATAAAACAGATTTCCAAAACTTTCTTTTAATTCTCTAATATTAGTTTTCTATCAGAAACTAAGCACATGTGTATTATCATTTTTTCTAACACTATAGCAAACAGTAAAGTTTAAACTCATGTATTTGTTTTTCAACCTTCAGTACCCTCAATTCCTGATCCATATCTTGACAGAAAATCAGCATTGATATTCTTTTTACCAGATTTGTGTATCACCTTGAATTTAAATGGCTATAGTGCCAGGTACCACCTTGTGATTCTGGAATTTTTATCTTTCATTTGGCTAAGCCATCAGAGAGGATTGTGATCTGTTATAAGTACAAAGTTAGTTCCTAGCAAATAAAATTTAAGTGACTCCATGGCCCACTTTGCTGCTAAGCATTCCTTTTCAACAGTGGAATACCTTTTCTTTCTGTCATGTGACTTACTACTTATGTACATAATAGGATGTTCTTTCCCATCTATATTTTGACTCAGGACTGCACCTAGGCCTACCTCTGATGCATCTGTTTGTAACAAGGATGGTTTCTCAAAGTCTGGGCTCCTTAAAACGGGCTGAACATAATGCAGCCTTAAGGGCTTGAAAAGCTTCATCACACTCTGGGGTCCATTTCACATTATATGGGAACCATTTCTTTGTGAGTTCAATGAGGGGAGTAGCTAACTCAACAAAGTTGGCGACAAATCTCTGATAATAACCAGCCAGCCCTAAAAATGACCTGACATGTTTCTTGGTTTTAGGGACAGGGCTGTTATCTACAGCTTCTATTTTATAAATTTCTGGCTTAATGGCTCCATTTCCTAACACATAGCCCAAATATTTGGTTTCCTGCATGCCCAATGCACATTTGGTAGGATTAATAGTCAGACCTGCATTTTTGATAGCTTGGATAATTGCTCGTTGGTGTTCCAGGGGCTTTTCCAGTTTGGACTGTACACCACAATGTCATCCAGGCATGCAGCACAATAACCAGTATGAGGGGATAAAATTACATCCATGTACCACTGGAATGTAGCTGGTGCACCATGTAAACCAAATGGCATGGTGGTGAACTGATAGAATTCAACAAGAGTGGCAAATGCAGTTTTGACTCTGGATTCTTTAGCTAAAGGTATTTGCCAGTAACCCTTGGTGAGATTGAGGGTACTGATATACTTTGCACTTCTTAATCTGTCCAGCAAATCATCTATTCTGGGCATAGGATAACTGTCAAATTCTGACACTTGATTAAATTTCCCAAAATCAAGGCAGATTCTAACATCCTCTTCTTTTTCGTTTACAATTACCATTGGAAATGACCAAGCACTCCTCAACTCCTCTATGATAGCCAGTTACTTCATTTTTTGTGTTTTCTTAACCACATCAGCTCTTAACCGCTCTGGTAACCTGTATGTCTTTTGCCTAATAGGACGAGCATTCCTTGTCCCTATAACATGCTCAACCCCTTTTGCTCGGCCTGGTACTGTGGTAAAAGTACTGTTAAATGTCTTTAGCACATTACGAATGTCTGCAGTTTGTTCTGAGGTTAAGGAAACATTCATCTTTACAGCATCAGCATTTACAGTTTGCCCCAGTCTATCATACGCTACATCAATATCTTCTTTATCAGTTCCTGGTAAAACTGGCAAAGTAGCTTTTGGCATTTTTTCAATCCATTTCTTGAGGAGGTTAGCATGGTATATCTTAATAGGATTTTTCTTGTCATGGGTCTTAATCTTGTAGTTAACAGTGTCAGTATATCTAAGAACCTTATAAGGCCCTTGCCACTTCATTAACAGTTTATTTTCTGTAGTGGGTAACAGTAGCAAACCCTTTTCACCTAGCTTAAAAATGTTTTCTTTTACCCCATGGTCATAATATACCTTCTGCTGGTTTTTGGGCTTCTTCCTGATTACTATGGGCAATTTCATCATATTTTACCAGCTTCTTTCTTAGGGCACACATATAAGATGCTATAAAGAAATACAAAATCACACATACTCCCATAATGCAAAACATCATGGGCTGTATATATAAATCACCACAAAATATTATGCTGGTTCAACTTTAAGCAGAAATGTATGGTGCCGAAAGGCCTCTCACACAGTCTGCAAAGGGTGCCAACTGAAGACACAAACACGTGTTTCATCCTACCAGGATTCATCAGTGTGCCTCATCTGTATGACACCTCAGTGGAATGAACCAGCTACTCTAAGTTGGTCTATCTGGGTTGGGTTGTGGTGAGCCCAATAAAAACAAGCTAAAAGACAAAGAACCTTAGTGCGCAATCACTTAGGCAAGGGTTGCCCCAAAGGGCATTGGCCGGGAAGCCAAGTTTCAAAGAAATACAAAATCACACATACTCCCATAATGCAAAGCATCATAGGCTGTATATGCAAATCACCACAAAATATTTTGCTGGTTCAACTTTAAGCAGAAATACATGGTGCTGAAAGGTCTCTCACACAGTCTGAAAAGGGTGCCAACAGAAGACACGGACATGTGTTTCGTCCTTCCAGGACTCATCAGTGTGCCTCATATGTATGACACCTCAGTGGAATGAACCAGCTACTCTAAGTTGGTCTATCTGAGTTGGGTTGTGGTGAGCCCAATAAAAACAAAACACAAGCTAAAAGACAAAGAACCTTAGTGTGCAAGCACTGGGGCAAGGGCTGCCCCAAAAGTAATTGGCTGAGAAGTCAAGTTTCAAAGAAATAGAAAAACACACACAAAGATGCTATAGATTGTTTCTGAGAGGGGTTATCTTCCCACGTTTCTTTTATCACATCCAGTGGTCCTCTTGGCTGCCTACCATACAGCATTTCAAATGGTGAAAACCCTGCTAATGCCTTTGGCACTTCTCTGTAAACAAAAAGTAGGTAAGGCAAGTATTGGTCCCAATCTTTCCCTTCCCCTTTTACAAACATTTTTAACATGCATTTTAGGGTTTGGTTGAACTGCTCAACAAGACCATCTGTCTGAGGGTGATAGGGGGAGGTTCTTATGGCAGTGATACCTAGAAGTCTGTACAGCTACTTAAGTAATGCAGTACCAAAATTCCTACCCTGATCAGTAATAATTTCTTTAGGTATGCCCACTCTGCTAAAACATTTTGCAAGCTCTGCTGCCACTTTTGAAGCTGTGACAGTATGCACTGGAACATGCTTCTGGGTATTAAGTAGCATAATCGCATACTATGAGGATAAATCTATTACCCTTTTTACTTTTGTGTAAAGGACCAACCACATCCATTGCAATTATCTCACAAGGCACATCTGTCAAGAGTAGGGGGACCAGGGGTAGCTTATCCTTTCTATTGACTGGGCCTACTTTCTGACACTCAGCACAGGAATTACAATAGGTAGCAACATCTTCATGAATTCCAGGCCAGTAAAATCTATACAGCAATCTGGCAAGAGTGCGATCCCTCCCTGCGTGACCAGCCATATCATGTGCTATCTGTAATAACTCTGTTCTATACTTTTGTGGTATAACCAGTTGTTCTGTCTGTTCCTGTGTCTGAGGGTTTAACCCAAACTCTGTACAGTAACCCATTACATTTTTTAAACATTGGTCCACTTTATTTTGGTTTCACCTCCAGCTGCTTAAAATAACTCTGGAGAGAAACATTGTTAGCTTGTTCTGAAAGAAAATCACAATCAACAATCAGTTTAGTTTCAGCATTTTCATATGTTAACCCCTTATGTCCATCAGTCATTTGCTGCCACAGTTTCTTCAGGCATTGTCTTCCTTTCCTGGATTTCTGGATCTTGGAGCTGTACTCAAACAAGTCTGAATCAAAATCACTCAAAGGGAAAGTGTCCCCACCGTTTGAGATTTTCTTTGCTTGAACTCTTGTTACCACTGCTGCTGAAACTGCAGGGTTCAGTTCTTCTGAGATCAACTCTACAAGTCCTGGACAGTCATTTCCAGTAATCACAGGCACAGGTAACTTAGGTACTACCTTCACTTTCATTTCATGCGACACACCCTTAAAGGTCAGAGTCACTTGGGTGATGGGATAGTATCGAGTGTTCCTGTTGATGCAGATGACACCAGTACCTGGTCCTTATACAGTGTTTTCCCAGCACTTCAACGTGCACTAGGGTCTGTCTGCTTCCCGAATCAGTGAGTCCCTTTACAGTCTTATCCCTCTCCTTTACATCTCTTAAGTACTTGCCCCAATTTGCTAAGGACAAATCTGCTCCAGTGTCACTCTTCTTACGGCAATTTCTTGCAATATGATCTGGCTTATTATAGTCATAGCAAATAACGTTTTTGGGCACAGATTTGTTACCCCACCAGAGTTCTTATCAGGCTTGGAGTTTAAATGGGAAAAAGACTGTCTAACTGGTGCTTGGCTGTTACCTCACTGCTGTGGCATTTGTCTGGTCATTTGGTAGTCCTCGGCCAAAGAAACAGCCTTTTCCCCACTTTCTGGTCAATGTTCCTTTACCTAAAGCTGCACATCTGTAGGCAGGATGTTAATGAATTGCTCCATGGCAAATGTGTCGGTGATCTGTAGGACTGTTTTGCCTTCTGCTTGGAGCCATTTTATCAGAAGTTCTCTGAGTCGGGTGAAGGCTTCTCAAGGATTGTTGACTGAGTTGTAATTCAGAGATTGAAATCCCTGCCTGTAGGTCTCTCCTGAGATGTCATTCCTTTTCAGGATTTTGTTTTTTACCAGATCATAGTTTTCTGACTTTGCAGTGTCCTTATTGCTGTCTGCAAGTTGGGCTTTCCCTTTCAGGTAGGGTACAAATCTGATTGTCCATTGCTGCTTTGGCCATTGGCAGGCTGTGGTAACTGTTTCAAAGGTTGTCAGGTATTCCTCGAGATCATCTGAGGGATACAACTTTGTACGTTTAATGGCTTTTAAGTTGCTTGTGTTTTGTTGCTCATCTGGATCTGTGCCAGATCCTCTGTCTTTGATAGCTTGCAAGGCATCCAGCCATTGTTGCTCCTGTCACTGCATCTCTTCTCTCATCTGCTGTTCCTGTTGCTGCATCTCTTCTCTCCTCTGCTTCTCCATCTCTTTTTGTTGTATAGCCCACCATTTGAAAAAGTCCATTAGACTTTCAGGTTCTGTCACTGCCTGTTCTTTTTCCATAACTTATGCTGGCTGTACAATCTCAGCTTGGATATTTGTCTCTGCTAGTTTGGCTGCCATTCTCCTGGTAACCACTCCTGCTACTGCAGAATCCATATATTTCTCTGTGCTTCTCTGGTACTAGGTGAAGTACCGATGCACAAAACTTCTGGCTTAGAGTATGCATGGCGTAAATCCCATTTAGGCTGACACCATCTGTCATCGAGGCACAGGTCAGGAAGCATAGGAAAACCATGAGCAGTTGTAAAATGTGCAAAAAAATATTTATTTACACTAGCAGTAACATAAAAAAATAAACTTGTTCAGAATAACTATTTACAAATGAAGAATAAACAGCAGATTCATCAGAGTTTTCCTTCAATCTCTGTGTCCATCTCTGCAAGCAATTGCAGCTCTGTCTTATAAGTCCTTCCAACCTGCATTCTTAACAAGCATCTTCCAAAGTGTTCTTGTATAAAAGGCTTAAAAATTGCACTCAGGTAACCTCTTCAGTTTCTAATAGCTTTTTGCAATCATCTCAAACTATAATTACATACATTTCAAAAATTAACACTATATAATTTCTAAACAAAGGGATCCCAATATCAGTTACATTTCCACATAATGATTTGCATATATTTTTTTATCAGCAGATATGCAAGGGAGGAAAAGACAAACAGCAAGGGAAGACTGAGAGACAGTGAAAGGCAAATAATTGCGAGACTGTCAGGGTGATCAAATCCTAGGTCTCACAGGAAAATTTGGTTGTGCACCACACAGATAAGCCACAGGAAAAGGAAAGAGCAGATCCTCGCATTTAAACACTTTCTCCATAACAACTGGAACAGGGTCTTATTCTACCCTGCCACAGGCCTGAAGTCTGTACATAGCAGAACTGGAAATAACTACAACCTATTCATGGTTTGAAGGTCATCATCAGGTGTAGAGAAGCTTTAGCTGAGGTGCAGGCAGAAGCTTTGGCTGACCCCTCTTTACCAGGCTCTTGCAGCTTACAGGCTGGAACTTTCCCAGCATCTCTGATGGTTTACCCCTTCACTCTGGGCTTGAAGTGACATTCTGGTTCTCATTTCTGGAAACAGACCAGGCTGGGACCAGGGCTGGCATGCTTCAGACCCCCACATCTAGGCTGTGCCCCTCAGGGGAAGTGCATATGGCAGTGCATAGCTGGCGCACTACCAGGCTGACTCCCAGGCCAATCTGGAAAACAGTCTTTTTCTTGCATTCAACACATTTTTCATTTAGCATATTCTGGTTGCTTCAAGTAGTCACAGTTTATTCAATCATGCAGCCAGTGTGGCAGGCATGGTCTTTTTAGCTTTCAAGACACAGTCTCTCTACATGGGTGCATTCCCCTAGGGCTAGGGAGGACCCAAAACTTGCACAGTCCATGCATAGGCAAATACTATTTCTCTCTCCAAAGCAAAAACACAGGAGCTTAAGGCATGACTCCTTGCCAAGTTGCAAATGGACTTTAAGACATGGCTCCCAACCACTTTAACACTTTACTTGTTAGCAAATCTGGTTCTCTGTAGCTTCTTTCAAGCTCAGATCACAATATCAAAAGTCCCTCTTGGCTATGCTGTCACTTGCAGCTCCAATTGGACATTTACAGAGTCTTCTCAGGCAACTCCAGGCAAAGCTCTGACCTCAGGATATTTTCCCCCTTCATTCCTTTAGGCACACTTAAACAGTCACATCAGACATTTCACAAAACTGGACCATTCACGGTCATTCTTGCATTAGATGTCCACCCTGTCTCAGGTGCTGATCAATTGCAGGGTGCAGACAGAACTTGAGCACCTCTTGGCTGCCTGGGCTTCTTGGTCACAAGTAGGTCTCCAAATATCTTGTACTTATAAGTAGAAGTTTATTCACTCAGGCTAAGCATGTGTCTTTCCATTCTTTGAAGTCACAGGCTTCATCAGCTCTCTCACCATGGAGGCAGAAACGTTCATGCAGCCCTCTCACAACTGCAGGCAGACTTCTTGTAGCTCTTACACAGCTGAAGATAGATCTGGTTTCTTTGCCCACATTTTTCCCAAAATGTGGAAAGGCAAATGCTAGCCCTGGGGGACAATATTTGGCAACCCCCAGGCTAGTGACTCCAATTTCTTGTAGCCACTTTCTCTCAGGAGACAGAGACCCCCTCCCCTGTGGAGGGGCTCCTGTTGAACAGACTAGGCCCATTATTTTCAGAGCCCCCCCCTCCCTGTGGAGGGTCTCACACTAAACTGACACAGCCAGCAAAGTCTCTGGGTTTTGAAAGTTTTCTGAGGCTCCTTATTGGCTGAATCCACTTGTCTGTCCCAAAAATGAATATTCATTAGGGGGGCACAGTGGTGCCTGAGCCAAGCAGTTGTTCTACATATCAGTGCTTTAGATATTCGACTTTCAATCTTTAAATATACAATTTTCAGAAATCTTACCTGGGCAAATTTTATCACATTTAAAAAAGGAACAAACAGAGAACATAATGGGGAAAAACACATCAGAATCTGATGAAAGAAGAAGGCAGAAAGAACAGAGGGAATGGTCCGTCGGCAGGTCCAAGCACTTGCTCCATACAAGGAGATGCTGCCAAAAGTGAGGAGACAGAAGTAATGCTGCAATCTCTAGGCTGAAAAATGCAACAGCTCCTGGCTTCATCGACCTCCACAAACCATAAATTAGACATTATGGCAGGTAGAATCACCACTGTGGAGAGAGCAGTGGACACCTTACTGGGAGATGTGGAGGATTTGAAACAGCACACTACAGTGTGCCAAAGCACAACACTGCAATGAGCAAAGGAGCAACAACACACTAACAACAGGCTGGAGATTTTAGAAAACCAAATAAGAAGGTGAAACCTGAGGCTAGTGGAAGGAAATCTGGCATGTCTGTTCATTAAGGACTGGTTCTCTGAGCAACTTGGAGCACATGTCACCGATGAAGATTTTCATATTGTTAAAGCCTGTCGTCTGCCACATCATTCTATACCACCAGTAGAGCTTCCCAGATTACTAATAGTTGTACTTGATAGCATGGGCACTCAAGATAGTCTACTAAATTTGGCAAAGAGGTATGGGCTCCCTTACCTTTGAGAGTGCTAGGATCCATGTGTTCCAGGATATTTCATACACTACCCGATTCCACCGAAAAAAGTTTGATGGGGTATGAGCAACCCTCAGAGACCTCAATATACTGCACAGAATTCAATTTCCTGCTAAGCTAAGTATAATACAGGACAGTAAGATCTGTGTATTCACAGATTCGATTAATGCAGGGAAGCAGGCGGCGAAGATGGCGGCTGCCAAGAAAGACATGAGGGGGCTCTATGACTGAAGATGGGGAAGAGGACACCTGAATAATTTGTACTTTTTCCTGCCTGGCTTTCTGCTAAATGCATATTTTATGCGTTACGTCACAGAAACTCTGAATAGTATATTTTTCTTAATATTATTAATGTGGTACTTGTTATCGGTTAAAAGTTGATAAGTTGAACAAATAATTACTGCATCAGAGGGGTAAGTACACCTTTAGCTGAAACAAATCAGGCCAGGTTTGAGAGGTAGAGTCAATGTTCTCTGAAGGGTTTGTCTCTAGCTTTCAATATCCCCTAGGTTAGACATAATGTTGAGAATTTTGGATTTATAATAGTTTTCATGATTTTATGTATGTATGTGTAGTAACTACTGACACAATATTAATGGGATCTTAGGAGTAGTAAGATGATATAGAATGACTGAACTTCTACAAAATGTAGGTATATAACATCTCAGGGAATGCGTGGCACCAATAGCCTTTTAGGTGAAGGGTAGTTAGTTTCACATGGTTGGATTTAAATCTGAGAAGAGTGGCCATGTGCTCGTGAGTTGTAATTTCACAACATTCAGAAATACTGTAGGAAAATAATGAATAATGTTGTTAGCCCTACCAAAGAGGGATTAAGTGAGGGATACAAACTCCTGTATAAAATGAAGGTTTCTTCTGATTGTTTGTAAATTATCAGTTGTTCCTTGCATGGGACATGTGTATGCAATTTATTTTTAAAATGAATAAAATATAAATATAAAAAATGAATATTCATTAGGCCTTCTCGACGCCTGGTAGTGTCCGTGTTTAGGCACCTATATTAGGTCCCTGCTTTTTCCCCACAAGCCTTTGGCATAGTCCTATAAGTCTCTAGCACTGTTCCAAGAGTCTCTGTAGTGAATTCTGGCTTTCCGATTGGCTGCTGGCTGAAAATATAGCTGCTCTTAAACACAGTCCCCATGCAGTCCATCACAGTCCCAAACTCAAAGTTCTGGTGCAGCCAGTACATTTATTTTATTTTCATTATTGCCCCACATTTCTGTAGCCCCTTTAGTGCTCTGTAAAGTGCTTCCTTCATTTAGTATTTATACTGAACCACCAGCCTATCACTGCCACTGAAATACAATGTCCCTAGGTGGCAGACTGGCAGCGTCATTAATATTCATGGATTCCTCATACATATTCATGAGCCCTTATCGATAGAGTGCTTGGCGCTCTTGTATTGATAAAAATAGCGGCTCCTATCATGCCCGCTTTAGGTCTCCAGTTCCCCCCATGGCTACCAAGGACTGGGACCACACGAAAGGTGGCCACCTTTGCCGCATATTGCATCCAAAATCACCAGGAGAGCTTCCAATATATGCAAGTTGTCTGCCCACATTGATGTGAATTGGGGGAAAGGTGGCAGCTCTGCAGAGGCTCTTAAAGCCCGGAATGGGCAAAAACAAATGCAGGGGCTGTTCGGGCCCTTGGGGCACACTTGGACTTGAGCTGTGGCGGTGAATGAATGGGAGGAAGTTCAGGGAGACACAGCAGGTATCGGGAGGCAAACGGGAGAAATGGGGGCAATAAAGGTAAGCCCCGAGGGGGTGGTTACACTGGTATAAATTAAGTGTGACTTATGTTCATCAGGATTGGCATACGACAGTAATATATATATATATATATATATATATATATATATATATACACTGTATAGTCTGAAGAACTGTTGTCATTTAGGTATCGTGGATTTGTGTCTGTGGCTGCATGGGCCTGTGCTTCTGCAGACAGAAGTAGTGTCATGATTTGAGTATTTGTGGATTTCCATCTGCAGCTAGAAATGAGTGTGTATGTCTTGTTGTGGAATGCCATGGATAAAAATCCCTCAAAGGCAGAGCATCAGTGCTACTGCACTTGTGTCTTCTGGAAACAGTTGTTTGCCTTACCTGATGATGGCTGTCTGTGGATCCTTGTGTGGTCTTATCCTTTTGCTGCTTGGGTGGTGGGGAGTTAGGGTTGGAAACTGTAATGCCAGATTTCTCTACTTTTGTGGGGTTAAGTTTGCACGTAGAGAACAAGAATCCAAGGACAGAGTACTGGGTGGGGAGTAAAGCTGGATGCGATCTCCAAGGAAAGAGACTTAGAGGTCATTATCAATGACTCCCTAAAACAATCACACTGCTGTATCAGGGCCTACAGTAAGGCAGGCAGAATGCTGGAGTGGGGGAGGAAGGGGTACTGACAGCAGAAGGATGGAGTTATTACTATCTCTTTCTAGATCACTGGTAAGCCCCATCTGGAGTACTGTGCCCAGTTCAGGAGTCGTCACCTAAAGAAAAACAAAGGACATGCTGGAGAGTGCAACGTAGGGTGACCAAAATGATTTAGGACCTGAAGGGCAGATCATACAAGGATCAGCTCACGGCACTGAACATATATTCACTGGAGTCCAGACAAAAGAGGGGAGATATGATCCAGACTTTGAGGTTTCTGATGGCCGTCCTGGTGGCACTGAAGGTTAAGGCGCTGAATGTCACACCTTGCGGCACGCAGGCGACCTGGGTTCAGGAGCAGACTCAGAATGTCAGGGGTTGGCAAGGGAAAGGGAGAATTGAGCATCCCACAACAGCTCTCCTCCCTCTGGGGTGGGTAAGGTGTCTACGTCACTGTGCAGTGACAGCAGGCAGAAGTCAGGGGCACTGAAAGTAGCAACGTACAGCTGAGAGTTGGAGCATGGCAGATGTTGGCACATAGTGCACTGACACCATTGCATGTCTGGTTCCAAGGAGGGAGAAAATCCAGGTGGAAAATTGCGGGGCGGTTGTGGTGGCTGATGGCTGTGCGCCATGCCCCCGGACCTGTTGGGACCCAATTAGTCGATCGATTGCTTTGATAGAATAAAATCCCAGCATTAAAGGCTAGAAATATATTTGAAAATACCCACCCCATAAAAAGCAATGGGGCATGCTCACACAGCCTTCATTTTGTGACATCTCAAAACAGAGTTGCATGGGCCAATGTGGGGGCACGTTTTTCGTACCAGGAAGTTGGTGTTTCTTTGCCAGCAGGGCGATTTCAAAGTTTACGAGGGATATAACTCTTTGTAGAAAAGGGCTTTTTATGCCAAACTTCGTGACTTTAGTTCTAGTAAGGTAAGCAATCGATCGGGCTGGGGGAGAGCAGAAACGCTGACAGTCAGAAGCTGCTCTTTAAATATTTAAGATCCTCACAACTGGTTGTAACAATAAAAGAACATATCTTGGGGATACATATCTAAAACCTTCCTCTGCTATATGCCGGGGCTATATGCAGTTTTTTCCCCAGTCTTACTAAGTTATGTTTTCATTTAAGGTATTCTGAACTCACAGTGGATAAGAAGACTTGTGTATGTGACCTGCTGCATAAACACCTATTGAAAAACACTTTTAAAATGAGATCTGGAAAAGAAGTGCACATAATCTATAGAAGAAAAGAGCACTGAAGGACCTAGTTCTTCATCCCAAGCTTTATCTCCAGGTTCCCCAGCTTGGTTCACTATTTGGATTCACAATGTGCAGCACAATTTGCTGTGTCTGCCATCTCATTACCACTTGAATTCCAGGGGATGGAGGCCCAGAAAGGCCTGTGATCTGGGCCAGGGATAAAGGTCTCCCCTGGGGTCTCCCCTCTGCAAATCATGGATTTTAGGGGATGGCTATAACCTGGGGTACAGTAGTAAGCCTGGTTTAAACCTGAGACATGAACTGAGGTGCTTGAAATAAAGCAATAAATCAAGCTGTGAATAATGTTAACTGCAGGTGCAGTAGGCATTGCTGATCCCAGACACTGATACTCTGCATGCAGTTCACCTTCGTGATCAAGTTGGTAGTATACATATCAGGACTAGGATGCCCATGGCTTCACTTAGCCCATAGTAACAAGCCAAGATAAGTCCAGAGGAACTCTTCCAAGCAGAATACAATCCAGAAAGTGTCAACAATGAAGGCTCAGTTCCTGAGTACTTAAAAAATATTCATTTATTTATCTTCCACCAAACAATGACATTCAATGGCAATGCCACTTCCTCAGGATAAGTGGTCTTGGACACTTTTTGGCTTCTGTCAGCAGGAAGTTGACTGGTCCCGGGAAAGCACTTAACAGAACTGAGAAAGCACACAGTGGCAGTCATAGGAAATGTAGTCACCCGAGAGAGACCAGAAGAGCTGTTTGTCCATATAGTGACAGCAGGATTTGTTCTAGTGAGCTCTTGTTCAAAAACTGTCCAAGACCACCTATCGTGAGGAAGTGATGTTGCCACAAAATGTTGTTTGGTAGAAGATAAAATAAAGGAACATGTTTGAAGTACTTAAGAGTTGAAACTTTGTGGTTAGCCCTTTCTGGGGTGAGTTGGTGGTTCAACTGCAGCTACAGAACGGTTGTTCAAGATGGTTGCTACAGAGCTACACGCATTATAGTTGGCACCCCCAGTTAGTACCAATACACGTGGCACAGGTGCTGAACTGGGGGCTCAGACTGGAGGGGGGGTTGATTGCGGATCCCAGTCTGTGGATGATTGACACACGCAGAATCCATTCAGAATACAGGGCCAGCAAGAACCTGCCAGATTGGCTTCTCTATTTAAATCCCTACCCAGATTCCTCAAACAGCCTCAGATGCTCATCTTCTTGGAAGACAGGGAGATCCAGTGAGAAAAACAATGGGGGGAATGAAAAACAGACAAAAAGTATTCTATCATGATACCCATCAGGTCCTGGAGGGCGGGTTCATAACTTTCTCCCCTGGTCAGCGTCCCATATCACTTGAGTAAGAGAATAAGAACAACACAAAAATACAGAAAAAAGCTCTAAGAAGGAAAAACACTGTGGAAAGCGTCTGTGACCTGCACATTACAACCTGCCCATTTTCATTTATTTGGCAGATGTGAATGCATAACTCAGAGCACACAAAGTGCCACTTACAGACCACCAGACATTTGGGAGGGAGGATGAAGAGCAGGCTGATTATGATGCCACTCAGCTGGCTGCTGACTGGCTTCTTGTAAAAGAAAGGATGTAGCTGCATTGTGATAGGTGTGGCTGCATCCTTACAAAGTTTTTGCCCATTGCTCAGGCTGAGCAGCAGAATCATCATCAGCTTGCTCCTCATTGGCCTGTCACTTGCATGCCTCCTGCAGGTACAGCTGAAGCGGCAGCTACAGTGCCACACCTACCTAGACCCTACTCTGTGAGTAGTCACAATGTGTTTGCTTTGTACATGTGTAACCCCTAGGTGGTGCTATCCCAAGGGATGCTACCCCTGCCTGCGTGACTAGGTGCAGGTGGTTCCATGTGAAAATTGTGATCGCAAAATCGGTGAGTATTTAACAGCACGAGCTATAACAACTCGTAGTCTTCTTAGCGCCGCACATAATAGCAGCACCATAATAATAGCGAGGCAGGTTTGCTGGAACAACAAACCTTGTATAAAATTATTTTTACTGATTTTTTTGGTCATAACATAACAGGGATATCTTCATAATTTCTTTCATATACCGCAGAAAATCAGGATACTTTGGCTAAAATACCTAGGAATGATAAATAATGAAATGAGCAATTAAAACACTACAGTACTTCACCCCTGCTCTGAGTATCTAGAGTAAATCAGTCTACTGCATTTATTAGGTTTCCTTATCGCCCTGCACAAAAAATTACATTTCATTAAGAAGTGTTCTATTTGCATTTCATTAAGGATGCAAAACCCCTTAATGTGTATTGTCCCTGGTCACACATACTCGTAAGGCGACTGAGATTTTAATCTGGATTATCTGGGTCTGGGAGCCTGCACAGGTAGAGCTGACTGAATTAAACAGACGGTGCTACTGCCTATTACCTGCATTAACCCATTCATCTCTTTACTGATTTCCCTGTGATTTACATTGACTGCGGACTGACGAGAAAATGTTTTTATTTTTTTTTTTTATTTTATTTAAACAGCAGTTTGGAAAACCTTTGAGACATAGGCTCATTTACAAAGGTACCTTGTCACAGTAAGACAAACGAAAATACACAGTATAGCAGTACAACACATAAGTATAACAGTAACTTAAGACATAGATACAAACAAGCTGGTACAGGTAGGATTGATGCAAACAATACCAGAGTTATGTTGTCCTTAGCAGCTTAGTAATAAGCTTTGTCATAAGTATTCAGTATGGCTTTGACTAGTGGCAGTTACAGCATCGGGTGTTAATAAGGTACATAATAAATGTATTATGTTAAAGCCACTGCTGGAATGTCCAGCGGTGCAACATCCAAAACAAATATTGCAAGTCCAGTTTTTAGGGTGCTTTTACTCCGCACAGATGATAAGCAAATAATTTGGGTGTTCATTCTCCAGTTAGCTTGCAGTTGTTAGACCGATCTATCACCAGTTATGTGCCAGTTCTTGCAATCTTTGGATCCTCCGATTCAGGTAACCCTGAAGTGCCACAGTTAGGCACTTGCTCAGTTTGTTTGTTGGGACGCCAATCAAGGGAAAGCTGAAAGTCGCCTTTTGTGTGCATTGCGATTATTGTGCGCACATTGGCAGGTGTAGTCACTATTTGTGCGTATGTGTTATTATGTGTGCTTGCTAAAATCGAGATTGCTATTATTTATTTGCCATTTTTTTAGTTACGATTTTGCAGTCGTGATTTTCATGGGTACCCAAGCAGGTTGAGGGGCCTGAGTTCTGTGAATGGGTGCTTGGTTTAAGGGTAGCATAGCTGCTCTTGGTACAGCCCTCTGGGACACTGATACTCCCCTCTAATGGTCTATAATGGTCAGCAATTAGATAGTCACAATTAACACCAGAATGCAATGTTATACCCACATCTGGCACACTTACCACCAGGGCTGCATCCACTGCACTGGCCCTGGAGACCCCATGTAAATTAAGACCTGCAATAGAGAAAGGCAACAGCAACACATTTTCCCCACCACAAAGGTATACAATAGCCAGTTTAAATGCAAAAAGATTTAGATCTGATTTATTCAGGGGATGTGAACAGGGGAAGGGCAGTAATCTGGTGTTTGATTTTGGATCTGGTTTAGTCAGGTTAAGCATGCACACCTCTAAGAGTCCCTCTAGTACAGTCACACACACTCTCTGGGTACCCAGCTGTTATGCAGGCTAGCCTGAGGTGTTGCCTGGGGTAGGCCAGCATTGCAGCTGTTGTTGGGGCCCTTAGGAAGGAAAAAACACAACACGCACTTTAACTCACAGTTTGTATTCCAGAGCTGGATTGCTCAAGTCATAATGATCAATTCCAACAATTAAATCAGGTGACACACTTTGATTTGAGCTTTGTTGCAGGGAGCTACCTTGATGTTTACTCACGCTATCCAGACCAGGATGCAGGATGGACGCGATGAAGACCTCAGGATGGTTTGCTGGTTTGCAAGGGGAAGCAGGGCCCACATGACACACCATGGTGGTTGAATCCTGTTCGATGGTGTTGAGCAGGGAGATGAATCCCCGGTGGGTCTTTCAGTGGATGAATCTCTGCAGCGTGCGGCAATCTGGGCTGAGATAGTGAGGCTCAGACCAGGTGAACAATTTGGATACAGTCCGGTAAGTTTCTGGATGCAGCTTCCAGCTAGCGTGACACATTCAACAATATGGGGAACCAAATGACAACCCACACTACATATTCAGCACAATTATTGTAAGGATAGGTAAATAACACAGTTCGGATGACAGTCCGGTTGCAATTAAACAGTGTCTCTGCGCAAACCGTATGCTCTGTGGTTATTTCAAGTCCTGACAATCCAGTTGCTCAGAACCAATTCTTCGGTCCTCACCAGGTGAAATTCACTCTGTCACAATTTGGGATTCTGGTCACAATCACAGCAATTTCAGATAAAGTCCAATACATTATTGCAGACTTCTTCACTTGAGAAGATGGTAGCAGGCAGGCCAGACACAGCCTTCCCGCTGATTTCCCCGTGCTACTGCGCAGGAGCTGCTGCTCCAATTATTCTAGCTGTTCACTCTCTCAACTCCAGCTCCACACTGACTACTGCTGTAGGCAGCTTGGGGCTTTCCCAGTCATCCAAAAGGTTCGGTTGGTCGATCCATCTGTCTGTCACAGCAAGGGCTCCCTCTCCAGGCTAATTTAGGCGCCAAACAGTAAAAACTACAATTCCTACAGAAATTCACTCCCACAAGGCCCCTGAGGACAGTCTCCATTTTAAGGTCCCCCAAGGTATCGATTGGCCCAAACTGGCAGTCCAGAACCAAAATGGCAGTGCTTAGCAGAAAGTCCATGCTGCAAAGGAAAGCAGGTTAGAGAAACTACAATATCATTATCATTAAAGCAGATAATCAGCAAATGATCACAGTTCCTAATAAAGCTCCCTCTGTGCAATTAGCAATGGCAGAATGAAGTGGCTGTACTGCAGCGTGGGCGGGACTCGAGCCTAAAAACACTCGGCCCTCACCCAGATTAATTATAACCTATGAAAATGACACCTCTTAAAGAGACAGGCACGGAGGCTAAGAGGGCACTCACAAGCACACACTTTCAAACTGTTTAGACATAGAACACCAGCCTGGCAGTGGGCAATAGGCAAGTCCAGGAAGACATTTTAGGAACCCCCATTTGTAGGGGGTTACACCCTTCCCTGCCTGGAAGGAACTTAGCGTCCGTGTCAAGTCTATACTCACAATAACATTATAGGAAGACCTTATACTATACGAGATATATGTTTCATTACTATATGAGACACAAAGTAAAGACTGATGCATCAAACATAAACTTATAACATTACTATACGTATTCATGATACACTATATATTCTGTAATGACAACAGTTATGAATTTATCATACACATTATACTTTCACTATGATTCACACAATAATATCACTGTACTTATTCAAGTTATCATTGTTTTCTACACGCTAAATGTAACCCCCTTACAAATGGGGGTTCCTAAAAGCCTTCCCAGAGCTTGCCTAATGCTCCCTGCCTAACTGGTGTTCGGTGCTATGGCGCCAAAATGCGGGCGTTGTGAGGCTTTTAAAGCCTGCAGTACTGCCTCTTTAAGGGCTGCCTGCTCGCAGGGTTCAGTGGGCTGGTATGGGGGGGACTGGTGTTTCCCTGTTTGAGTCCTGCCTGAGCCGCAGTGAAATCGCTCCCATTTGGCAGTCGCTATATGCGCAGAGGGAGCCCCTTTTGAAAGATGTTACTGTTTGGGCATAACTAGTTAGCCTGTTGATGGGATTACAGTTTGTTTAACCTGTTTCTTTTGCAGCTGGGACTGTGTGCCGTGCCCCTCCATTTTGGACCAGGACGTTCTGAAGGGTCCAATAGGGGCAGGGGGTATCGCAAATGGAGTAACTGGTGACCAACCAGAATGAGGGCTCTCTGGGGAGCCGACGGACCAATGGGGATACTGCTTGTAACTGTGGAAAGTGAAGGCTAGACCATGGTGCCTTTTTCACATCACTGAAAGCAGGACTAAGTGACTGGCATCTGTAGCCAGCCAATGGGATCGGGTGGTGCCCGAGCAGAGAGGATGGCCCCATGCTGTCAAGGGGCAGATGTGTTGTGGCTGTGAATGAGGAAGGAGCTCTGAGCTCCTGCACCATTGAGTGTTCACACAGAAAGCACGTGAAAGGCCTGAGGGGGCCGTTTAAATTGCTGGTGATCCACAGACTAAATCTGCAGGGCAGCGGTCAGAGGAGGCTGTGTATAAGCACAGCTACCTACCAGACTGAACCTGAAGAGGACTGGAGAATCTGTTGAATCGCACTCGGTCTGTCAGGAAAGTTGAAGCTGCAGTGAGATTCCCGATAGCTGTGAGTTCGATCGGGCCATAGGAGCAGCTGCCTGGTATGGTACCCCTCTGTTGTCTTTCATATAAATGTGTGGAGAAGTATCTGAATTTCAGGCTCAGCTCTGTGAGTGATGTGAGAGCGCTTTTTCTTCTGGAGTTGTGAGTACTAAATCAGGGTAGCTCCCTGTTAAACGTTGCTAGCCAGGACAAGATTTTCTGGTTACTTTGCTGACTACATTAGCTGAGCTGGCTGGCTCCATCAAATTGTAGTAGGAATTAAATGTTTATCCGTGTCAGGGCCCCAACCAGCTGCATCGAGGAACTAGCCTTTAGGGCTTGGGTACTCATGGACAGTAACTTATAGGTTAGGCCTGTGCACAGAGCCCTAGGTGAACATTCTTACATTGCAGTGGTAAGCTAATCAACCTGATTCCCCCCCCGGTCCTTGTTGTCTCCCCTTGAATAAATCAGATTGCTTGTTTTGCAAAAGTACACTGGCTAGTTTGTGTATTAATGGGGAAATATTGCACAGTGAATGTGGTGTAACTGTATCTTGCTTTTCAGGGGATCCCCGGAGTGAGCTGATTGGTTCGAGCTGGGGGTAAGTATATATGGTAAGGACACTGAAATTGAACTGTGTGGGCCACTAGTGGGAAGAAAGGGGGGGTTGCAGCAACCCAGAGGGCTGTGACCGAGTCAATCTCGACTGTTCTAACCCCGACCTCTGGGTGGAGGCACCCGCCAACGGATCTGGGCCCCTCACCCTGTCACAGTTAGGGCAGGCAGGGGTAGTAGCCCTTAGGATAGCACCCCCTAGGGGTTGCAAATTGGAGGCACCACTGGGATTAGCGTCGCCTAGTGGCCGAGTGGGTGAAGTGCATAACTATGGAGAAACTGGAAGGGGATATCATGGCTAAGATTAAGCTGGGCCCTATTAAGACGATGGTACATAAACTGATGGGGTGGGGTGAAGCCAAAGAGCTGGACTCTCAGAGGATTGTGTTACTACTCGATGTACCTCTGGGGACAACGACTGCTGACATTATCTCTGCCGTGGAGCGTGTTAAGTGTTTAGGCAAGGTAGAGGTGAAGGGGCGTATGGCTGACCTACTTGATCAGACTTTGCAGGTGCTACTCTTGTGTAGCATAGCCATCGACCCTGAGAGGGTGACCCCAGTGATTTACCCGGAGGGTGCCCAACCAGGGTGGAGGGTCATTCACATATGGAGCGGGTCAATCACCCCCGGGGGGTCTCCCCAGACTAATAGTTTCAGAGATAAGCTACTTAAATTGTTGACTGTAGAAGAGAGAACTACCCAAGAGTTAATGCAGGCCTTGGACCTCTCCTGTGAACCCACCCCTCAGACCTCCCCTGGTGCCTCTCCGGAGCCCCCCAAGAGTTCTATCTTGGCTCCACCACCCCTAGTGGTTCCCTCTATACAGCTGGATTCTTACTATAGGCTAAAACGTTTTTCTGGCACAGTGCCTATGTCTTCAGGGGAGGATGATTTGGAGGCGTGGATGGACTACACCACCCCCCCAGTCCAGGAGTGGCAATGCTCTGAGGGAGAGAAACGAAAGAGACTAATGGAAAGTCTGTGGGGTCTGGCTTTGGAAGCCATTCGGTTTTTGTGGGCCACTAGCCTGGAAGCTACCGCCGCAGAGTATCTTTCTGCTCTAGAGGGAGTGTTTTGGAGCACAGAAACTGGGGACGACTTATTATGGAAATTCAAGTCTGCTAAGCAGTGGAGGAATGAGAAGCTTTCTGCCTTTGTCACCAGGGTGGAAAGGGCTTTACAGAAGGCCTACTGAAAAGGGGGGATCACCGCCTCAGCCTTGAACCAGGTGAGGTTGGAACATGTTTTAAAGTCTGCTAGATTTTCCAGTGTGATACTGTTAAAACTGAAGTTACATGATCGTCGAGCTGCCCCGCCTGAATACTGTCAATTGATGAGGGAGATTAGAGAAGTAGAGACTGATGAAGAGGGGTGGGAACCCTATGTGGGGGATATGAATTTGAGCCAAACCCCTGAGTCTAGTGAACCTGATGAGACCCACCCTTCAGGAGGGCCTGATGTATCCCCAGAGTTAAAGGGAGGGCTAGGAGTGCGTGCCATTTCCTCTGATCCCCAAGTAGAAGGTGAATTGAGGGCCGAGGTTAGGAATTTACGAGAACTGCTGAGAGACTTGAAGTGATCCACTACCCACCCTGTTAGGTCTGGGGAACCTGAGTTATCTAGAAACCCATGCCCTGGCCCAGGGGAATCCCCTCATCCTCCAGAGGGCCCCCCGAAAATGAAGTATCCCCAGCCAAATAAAGACCCCTGGGACCCCAAGTTCTGTTACCACTGTGGGGAGGATGGACACTTCCAGACTGCGTGCCAGTTGCCGGACAATTTAAGGAAGGTCAACAGCAGACTGATCACTTGGCATCACAGGGCCCACGTCCGACCCCCCAGGAAGGGTTTTGTGACTCGGGCCAATGCCCAAGCAACTGTTAACGCTGTGCCCCCTGAGTGGTCTGATGTGGTCGGGCCCTCGATGGAGGCCCTGGTGCGGGTAAATGGGATTCCCACCCAAGCTGTATTGGATAGTGGCTCTCAGGTGACCATTATGTTTCAGGACTGGTATCAGACACATCTACCTGAGGTGCCACTACAACCCTTGGATGGTCTACATGTATGGGGACTGAGAGACAAGGCTTATCCGTATTTGGGGTATATCAGGATCTGGTTGTCATTTCCTACTTCTGTGGCTGGAGTGGATGAACAGGTGGAAACTTTGGCTTTAGTCTGCCCCCCCACTGGACTGTATGATGGGGTACCCTTGTTGATTGGGACCAACGCTCACATGTTTGGCCGATTAGTACAACTGTGTTCTGAAAAGCAGGTGCCCAGGACTGGGTGAGCACTGAGGATACCCGCTTTGATCCAGAAGGCATACGAGACTCAGAGAAAGGCTAGTTAGGAGGAGCCTGAAGGCCCAGTGGGTGTTATCTGGAGGAAGGATCCAGAGCCGTTGCTATTGGCTCCAAATGCCCAGTGTGTTTTGCAAGGGGAGGTTCGGCTTAAAAAGGATGTCAAGAATAAACTATTGATGCTGGATGCACCTGGGGAAGGAAAGTTGCCTGGAGGACTGCTGGTTAAACCAAGTATCTTGCCTGCTAGAGCCCATGCTTATGCCAGGAGAGTGATGGTTCAAGTTCATAATGTGTCTGACAAAGAGATCCAAGTGAATAGAGGCTGCACCCTGGCTAGTGTGCATTGTGCGGACACGGCCGTGCTCCCTAATAGCAAGGGTTTGGGGAGCGATGACAGAGTCACGTCAGACTTGTTTGATTTCGGTGACTCCCCGTTTCCTGCTGAATGGAAAGTAAGGGTCAGTGAGAAGCTTGCCCAAAGAGACCAGGTCTTTTCCCTAAAAGAATGGGATGTGGGATGTGTGCAGGGGCCGAACACCACATTCGACTGCATGATGAAAGGCCTTTTCCAGAGAGGTCTCGGCACTTGGCCCCTGCTGATATAGATGATGTGAGATGGCATCTGCAAGAGATGCTTGCTGCTGGTGTGATACAAGAATCCAGGAGCCCTTATGCTTCCCCCATTGTCATAGTGAGGAAAAAGAATGGGGCTGTTCAGATGTGTGTGGATTACCGTACCCTGAACCAGCAGACCATCCCTGACCAGTATACCATGCCGCGCATACAGGATGCCTTGGACTGTCTGAATGGCAGTAAGTGGTTCTCTGCATTAGATCTCCGCAGTGGGTACTATCAGATCCCAATGGCTCCAGAGGACCGAGAGAAGACTGCATTCATTTGCCCCCTAAGTTTCTATGAGTTTATCCAGATGCCTCAAGGGATTTCAGGTGCCCCAGCTACCTTTCAGTGCCTGATGGAATGTGCTGTGGGGGACATGAATTTGCTCGAGTGTTTGGTTTACTTAGATGATGTCATAGTGTTTGGCAGCTCGTTGGAAGAACATGAACGTCGATTGTTCAATGTCCTGGATCAGCTGGAGGATTTTGGTCTCAAGTTATCTATAGACAAGTGCCAATTCTTTCAAACTTCTGTGAAGTATGTGGGCCACATAGTATCCACTGAAGGCATAGAGACTGACCCCAGCAAAGTGGAGGCTTTGACTACTTGGCCTCAACCAAAGAATTTGAAAGAGCTGCAACAGTTCCTGGGGTTTTGTGGATATTATAGGTAATTTGTCAGAGATTATTCTCGAGTGATCCGCCCCCTCCTCAGCCTTACTCAGGGGTACCCTCCCACCCACAAAAAGTATAAGAAAGTTGTGCACTCTGAGATGGAGAAGAAGTATTTTCATCCGAATGATGTGTTTGGAAACTGCTGAACTACTGAGTGTGAGGAAGCTTTCTGTGGCATCATATATCAACTTATCAATGCCCCAGTGCTGGCCTATGCTGACCCAGCCAAGCCATACGTTCTCCACACTGACGCCAGTCTACAAGGATTGGGGGCTGTCTTGTATCAGGAGCACCAAAACGGGCTGAGACATGTAGCTTTTGCCAGCAGAAGTCTGACTCCCTCAGAAAAAAACTATCCAGTGCACAAATTAGAGTTCCTGGCCCTGAAGTGGGCCATTATTGATCAATTTCATGACTACTTGTATGGTGCCAAGAGATTAGTGAAGACTGATAACAATCCTTTGACATATGTGCAGACCTCAGCCAAGTTGGATGCCACTGGCCATAGGTGGCTCTCTGCATTGGCCACCTACGACTATGCTGTTGAGTACAGAGCTGGCCTAAACCATATAGATGCGGATGCTCTCTCTCGGAGGGCCTGTGCCCCGGACTGACTGGGTCAGGTTGTCAGAACCTGACATAAAAGCCCTTTGCCAAAAATTTGACAAGGAGGAACAGGTGTCTCCTGATGCTATGGACTGCATGGTAGATTGCTTGGGGCCATCTGAGAACTGCATACCTGCTGCTTACTGTCATTTTTCTGCCTTAGACACTAGTGCACTGCCCCAATTAAACAATGATAGTCTCCAACGGGCTCAATCCCGAGACCGCATGATAAAAACTGCTTTGGAGGCTCTGCAAGCAGGGAGAGAGATGTGTCCCAACTGCGGTCTGCTGAACTGAGAACTGCCCTGTTATACAAAGAAGGTCCAAAATTGAAGTTGAACAATAGACTGTTATATAGGGAGACCATAGACAAAGAGGGGCGAATAGACAAACAACAACTGGTGTTGCCCACCGCTTTTAGAGGACTGTTGTTGAGGTCCCTGCATGACCACATGGGGCATCTTGGCATAGACAGAACTCTTGACCTGGTACGGACCCGATTCTACTGGCCAAAAATGAGTGCAGACGTAGAGCAGTATGTCAAGACCTGTGGCCGCTGTTTGCAGAGAAAAGCCCTACCTCAGAGAGCTGCCCCATGGTCAATATCATTACCAGCATCCCCATGGAGTTGGTCTGCATTGATTTCCTGAGCTTAGAACCTGATCTGAAAAATATCAGCAACATATTGGTGGTCACTGATCATTTTACCCGGTATGCACAGGCTTTTCCTACTAAAGATCAGAAAGCAACCACAGTGGCTAAAGTTCTTGTTGAAAACTTCTTTGTCCACTATGAGGCTCCCCAGAGAATCCATTCCGACCAGGGGAGGGACTTTGAGAGCCGCCTGATTAAAGAAATGCTATCCTTGTAGGGAGTATGAAAGTCAAGAACCACCCCATATCATCCCCAGGGAGATCCTCAACCTGAAAGGTTTAACCACACATTGCTTGATATGTTGGACACACTGTAACCTAAGGACAAGCCTAGATGGAGCCAGCAGATTAGCACCTTGGTACATGCTTACAACTGCACCAAAAGTAATGCCACTGGATTTTTCCCGTACTGACTGATGTTTGGGAAGAGAGGCTAGACTGCCATTGGATGTGTGTTTTGGGGTTTCCCCTGATGGAGTACAAGCAACGAATCATCTACAGTATGTACGGAAGTTGAAGGCCCAATTAAACCATGCCTACCAACTGGACCAGACCATGGCTGCTAAACAAAACCTGGCCAATAAGGAGAAGTATGATAAGAAAGTGAAAGCGATGGAACTGAGTGAAGGGGATAGAGTGCTATTGAGGAATTTGGAACTGCATGGCAAACATAAGATTGCTGACAGATGGCATCACCTCCCTCATATTGTTCTGGGAAAACTGGCAGATTTACCCGTATATAAAGTGCGGCCTGAAAACAATTCAAAAGCTGTGAAAACTATACACAGAAATCATCTGCTGCCAATTGGGCAAATCTTGATAGAAGTTGAACCTCCAAATGCCCCACCATCCAGGCCTATAACTAGAGCTGCTGCCAAGAAAAAACCCAGACCACTTGATTCTTCAGCAAGCAAACTAAGAGGGCCTTCTACAACCCCCTTTGATGAAGATGATTTTCAGTCTATGTCTGAAGACAGTGAGAATGATATTGAATACTATCCCTCTTATGAACTGAGCCAACTGTTTCAGGGCAATCCCCTAATTAACTCTGGAGACAAAGTTGGGCTTTCTGGACTGTCTGAGCCCCCACCTTTGTCTCTGGAGCCAATGCTCCCAGAGGATGATGAGAGTGGCCTCCAAGCCGAGGGGGTGGGGTCCTTGAGCCTGGCTGAACTGTCTGGCCTGGCAGAACTATCTCACTTTTCTGAAGAAGGAAGTGATGTGGGGGAGCAAGCCAGTGATATGCCAGAACCTGAGGAATATTTTGAGTACCTTGATGGTTCCTTGCCAGTACCCGAACTGTCCCCAGCTGAGCCAAGTAGTGTGGGTCCTGATATAGAGGGTCATGTCCCCGAAAGTACTATGGGCACGGGGTCCCCTTCTCCTGTGGAGGTTCCCTCTACTAATCTCAATGAGGCAGAAATGGAGCCAGGGCCTGTAGCAGATTTTAATGGGACCCCTAGATGCACTGGCCAAGAAGTACGGCCTGTAGTAAGGTTAAGTTATGAGTCCCTAGGTCAGCCTGTGGACCTGCCTTTAAATGTAGTCCATAAAGGGGTGTATGTGTCCCCGAGCTCCTTGCCCAAGTTAGCTTTGGGAAATGACTCCAGACTGTTAGTATTGTCCTCTGAGTACTGTAGAGGAAAATTTTTATAACAGACCTAATGCTGCACAATGTAACTGTGCAGAAAGCACCACAAAATGGCTGTGGAACTGAAACAATCTTCATGAAATGGTGAATAGTGGAAAATTCCATAGCAAGCATGTCCTTGGTGGATGGTGGAAAATTCCATGGCAAGCATTTCCTTGTAGTAATGTATGCATGCCTTATAGCTGATGTGGCTAAAGTAAGTTAGCATAATATTAGCATAACCAGTCAGTAAGTGACAGCAGTATTGTATTTAACATAGTATTAGCATAACCAATCAGCAACTAACAGCAGTATTGTATGAAGTTTACTGTCCAATGAAATTGTGCCATGACACTGTTATGTGACTAGGCAAGTGTATAAGAGAAGGAGGCTTACTATTGTAATGGGAGCTATGCAATAACAACATGGGGAGCTGGCTCTCTATATGCATATGTGAATAAATGGTTTGAACTCTTCACAAGACTGTTTCTTTGTTTCTGTATAACAAGTAGGAAATTTCCACGACAGTATGGTACCCCTGCCCCAGTTAGCCCGCAAGTAGCTGATAGGGAAGGGCCCCCTTTTTCCAGGTGTCATGGGCAGGAAGTAATGACCTGATATAAAAGGGAGGAAAAGGTTGTCTATATGTGTAATATTGCATAAACAATAGTAAACTGTGAGTACAGTGACAATGTATGTGACAAAAGGTCTTATGTGCTGTCAATTTAAACTGTTTTACCTTAGAGTGATTTAAGGATAACTACTTGGTGTGGACGCCAAGTTCTTTCCAGGCCAGGAAGGGTGTAACCCCCTTACAAATGGGGGTTCCTAAAAGCCTTCCCGGAGCTTGCCTAATGCTCCTTGCCTAACTGGTGTTCGGTGCTATGGTGCCAAAATGCGGACGTTGTGAGGCTTTTAAAGCCTGCAGTACTGCCTCTTTAAGGGCTGCCTGCTCGCAGGGTTCAGCGGGCTGGTATGGGGGGGACTGGTGTTTCCCTGTTTGAGTCCCGCCTGAGCTGCGGTGAAATCGCTCTCATTTGGCAGTCGCTATATGTGCAGGGGGAGTCTCTTTTGAAAGATGTAACTGTTTGGGCATAACTAGCTAGCTTGTTGATGGGATTACAGTTTGTTTAACCTGTTTCTTTTGCAGCTGAGACTGTGTGTGCTGTGCCTCTCCATTTTGGACCAGGATGTTCTGAAAGGTCCAATAGGGGCAGGGGGTATCGCAAATGGAGTAACTGGTGACCAACCAGAATGAGGGCTCTCTGGGGAGCCGATGGACCAATGGGGATACTGCTGGTAACTGTGGGAAGTGAAGGCTAGACCATGGCGCCTTTTTCACACCACTGAAAGCAGGACTAAGTGACTGGCATCTGTAGCCAGCCAATGGGATTGGGTGGCGCCTGAGCAGAGAGGATGGTCCCATGCTGTCAAGGGGCAGATGCGTTGTGGCTGTGAATGAGGAAGGAGCTCTGAGCTCCTGCGCCATTGAGTGTTCACACAGGAAGTGCGTGAAAGGCCTGAGGGGGCCGTTTAAATTGCCAGCGATCCACGGACTAAATCCGCAGGGCAGCAGTCAGAGGAGGCTATGTACAAGCACAGCTACCTACAGGCTCAACCTGAAGACGACTGGAGAATCTGCTGAATCGTGCTCGGTCTGTCAGGAAAGTTGAAGCTGCAGTGAGACTCCTGATAGCTGTGAGTTCGGTCGGGCCATAGGAGCAGCTGCCTGGTATGGAACCCCTCTGTTGTCTTTCATATAAATGTGTGGAGAAGTATCTGAAGTTCAGGCTCAGCTCTGTGAGTGATGTGAGAGCGCTTTTCCTTCTGGAGTTGTGAGTACTAAATCAGGGTAGTTCCCTGTTAAATGTTGCTAGCCAGGGCAAGATTTTCTGGTTACTTTGCTGACTACATTAGCTGAGCTGGCTGGCTCCATCAAATTGTAGTAGGAATTAAATGCTTATCTGTGTCAGGGCCCCAGCCAGCTGCATCGAGGAACTAGCCTTTAGGGCTTGGGTACCCATGGACAGTAACTTATAGGTTAGACCTGTGCACAGAGCTCTAGGTGAACATTCTTACATTGTAGTGGTAAGCTAATCAACCTGATTCCCCTCGGTCCTTGTTGTCTCCCCTTGAATAAATTAGATTGCTTGTTTTGCAAAAGTACACTGGCTAGTTTGTGTATTAATGGGGAAATACTGCACAGTGAATGTGGTGTAACTGTACCTTGCTTTTCAGGGGATCCCTGGAGTGAGCTGATTGGTTCGAGCCGGGGGGTAAGTGTATATGGTAAGGACACTGAAATTGAACTGTGTGGGCCACTAGTGGGAAGAAAGGGGGGTTGCAGCAACCCAGAGGGTCGTGACCGAGTCAATCTCGACTATTCTAACCCCAACCTCTGGGTGGAGGCACCCGCCAACAGATCTGGGCCCCTCACCCTGTCACAGTTAGGGCAGGCGGGGTAGTAGCCCTTAGGATAGCGCCCTCTAGGGGTTACATAAATAACATAGATTGGGGCCCATCCCTATCAGTTAACTTAAGGCTAGATGGGGCAGGGGCACCATGTTACGAAAGATGAACAATTAATTTGGAAGTAGCAGAAAGGCTCAGTTTGGGCAGTGAACTTACAGAGATATAGACACCTTTGTGGACAGCATTTAAGGGGAGGTCCACGGGCCTCCCAGGGGAGTCATAGCTGAGACATATTACTGGTTTAACAACTCTTCCAAACTTTCTTGGGGTAACAGACACAGGCTCTGGAGTATTAGCATTGGCATTAGTCTCTTCTCTGGTAGGAAGGGGTACCTCTGCACTGGGTGAAAACTCCAATAATGAAACATTGACGGCTCCTTCCTCTGTTGACTATGTTTCCATCATATTAAGCATATCATTGTACTCTGTAGAAGGTCCAGATTTGTCATCCAGGGAGAACTCTGAAACATCTAGTTCTAGAAGCACTTGACTGATACTTTCAACAGCAAATGGTACACTCCGATCATTCAGAACAGCAAGGTCAAGTTCATTATGGTCATTCAGTTTCAATAGTTTCTAGTATGTCACCAGGAAGGTTGATGGCATCAGGCTCCTTCTCGGGCAGTTCAAACAGTTCCACTAAGCACAGTGAATCAGCTACTTCAGACGTTATACTTTGCACCTCACTTTCAGGGTCATCGGTTCTAAAGAAGAGGCTGGAGGGTTAGGCAGTCCTGAAGGCCCAGCTTAATCCCCATAATTGCACATAGGGTTACCTTGAAACAACTGATTCAGTTCATAGGAAGGGTAATAAGATGTCTCACACTCACTGTTGTCAGATTCTGACTGACAGTCACTGTCATTTTGGGCCTGCCGGAGAGAAGGCCTTGATTCCTGAACAACTGGAGAAGGTTGACTGTCTCTTTTTAGCAGCAGCATGAGTCACGGGCCCAGAAGTGGTAGCATCTGATGGTTCAGCATCAATAATCACTTGACCAATAGGCAGTAGGTGGTTCCTGTGCATAGTTTTAACAGCTCGAGAATCATTTTCAGGATGCACCCTATACACAGGTAGCCATCCAGTTTGCTGACTACTATGTGTGGAAGATGGTGCCACCTGTTAGCAGTTTTATGCTTTTCATGCAGTCCCAAATTGCGCAGCAACACACAGTCTCCAGGCAAGAACTCCTGAGCCTTTACCCGCCTGTCATGTCTCTCCTTGTTGGTGAAGTTTCTCTTCGCAGCCATAGTTTTGGCTAGTTGATACGCGTGGTTTAACTGAGCTTTCAGTTTTTGTACATACTGTAAATAGTTTTCAGCATGAACCCCATCCGGGGATACTCCGAAACAGACATCTACAGGCAGCCAGCTTCCCGGCCAAATGTGAGACAATAGGGGGAAAACCCGGTAGCATCGCTTTTGGTGCAGTTGTAAGCGTGTACCAAGGTGCTAATCTGCTGGCTCCACTTAGGTTTATAATTAGGGTGAAGCATGCCCAAAATGTCCAGGAGGGTCCTGTTAAAACGTTCAGGCTGAGGATCCCCCTGAGGGTGGTAGGGGGCGGTTCTAGACTTCCGCACTCCCCACAGGGAGAACATATCTTTTATCAACTGGCTTTCAAAATCCCTTCCTTGATAAGAGTGGATACATCAGGGTGCACCATAATGGACAAAGAATTTCTCTACCAGCACCTTGGCCACGATGGAGACTTTTTGGTCTTTAGTGGGATAAGCCTGGGCATAACGTGTAAAATGGTCTGTTGCAACTAGCACATTCCCAATATTTTTCTGGTCAGGCTCTAGGCACAGAAAGTCGATGCAAACCAACTGCAGGGGGGCACTAGTGGAGATATTGACTAGTGGAGCAGCTTTTTGAGGCAAGGTTTTTCTTTGAAGACAATGACTGCATGTTCAAATATGGGTCTCGACATCAGCCCCCATTTTCGGCCAGTAGAACCGAGAGCGCACCAGGTTAAGCGTCCGGTCATAACCGAGATGCCCCATGTGATTGTGGAGAGATTTAGTACCAATTGTTTGAAAGCTGTGGGTAACACCAACTGCTTCGTGTCCAGTTGACCTTGGTGGTTCACTGTCTCTTGATATAATAGTTGGTCATGTAGCTTAAGCCTGGGGCCTTTCCTGAGCAATAAAGCAGTTTGTAAATCAGAAGAACGAAGTTTGGATATATCTTTTCCAGCACGCAGAGCGTTGAGCACAGGTTGGCTCATTGGATCTTGGGATTGAGCTCACTGGATACTATCATTATCAAACTGAGGTAAGGCACTGAGGTCTGATGCTGTAAAATGGCAGTAGGCTGCAGGGACACAGGTGTCGGGGGGGCCCCAAGCAGTCCACGAAGCAATCAACAGTGTCTGCGGATGGGTGGTCATCCTTATCAAATTTTTGGCACAGTGCTTTGGTGAAATGTTCAGATAACCTCACCCAGTTGTCAGTGGGGTTTGGTCATCTCGAGAGAATGTCTGCATCTATATGATTCGAGCCAGGTTGGTACTCCACCGCATAGTCATATGAACACAGGGCAGAAAGCCACCTGTGCCTGGTGGCATCTAGTTTTGCTGAAGGCTGCATGTAAGTTAATGGGTTGTTAGTTTTCACTAGAATCTTAGCCCCATAGAGATATTCTTGAAACTGGTCCACCACATCCCACCCGAAGGCA
The DNA here is from genome assembly GCA_016271365.2 of Neoceratodus forsteri. Classification (NCBI taxonomy): domain Eukaryota; kingdom Metazoa; phylum Chordata; order Ceratodontiformes; family Ceratodontidae; genus Neoceratodus; species Neoceratodus forsteri. The sequence goes on from CM028138.1 coordinate 125,936,087, forward strand.
AGAAATTCAAGTTTATGGACAGGGTAGTTCCGCTCAGATGGTGTTAAACTTCTGCTGGCGAAAGCCACAGGTCGCAGGCCCTCCTCATGTTCCTGATCTAACAGCTCCTAGCCCTTTCGAGCTGACATCTGTATAGAGGACGTAGGGTTTTGAGGGTCAGTATAAGGAGCACCGATGCATGGGTGAGTTGATGAATTATCTCAAAAAATGCAGACTCACACTCAGAGATCCACCGGGTCCCGAACGGCTCATTTGTTCTGAAATACACTTTCTCTTCATCCTTGATGAAACTTTTCTTGTACTTTTGGTTAATAGGAGGATAGCCTCGGGGTAAGGTTGAGTGAAGGGTGAATGACTTTTGAGTGTTCTTTAATGAATCTGCTGTAATAGCTGCAGAACCCCAAGAATCGCTGTAATTCTTTCAGATTTGTCGGTTGAGGCCAAGTGGTTAGGAACTCCACTTTGCTGGGGGCTGTCTGGATTCCCTCTGCTGACACTATATGCCCAATGTACTTCATGGATGTTTGAAAGAACTGGCACTTGTCTATAGACAGTTTCAGACCAAAATCCTCCAAACAGTCAGGGCCTCATGCTCTTCTAAAGTATGCCCAAATATGATGACATCGTCCAGGTACACCTGACACTCCAATAAATTCATATCTCCCACATCACATTCCATCAGCCTCTGGAAGGTGGCGGGTGCACCTGAAATACCTTGAGGCATCCGTAGAAACTTGTAGAACCCCAGGGAACAAATGAGTGTTGTTGTCCCATGGTCCTCTGGGTCCATCAGGATCTGATAATACCTACTCCTTAAATCAAGCACTGAAAACCACTGGCTCCCATTCAGGCAATCAAGGGCACACTGGATGCGGAGCATGGTATACTGGTTCGGTACAGTTTTCCGGTTCAAAGTCCAATAATCTACACACATTTTCACTGATCCATTTTTCTTGTGTACCACTACAATCGGAGAGGCATAGGGTCTCCTCGACTCCTAGATAATCCCAACTGCTAACATCTCCTGTAAGTGCCTCCGAACATCTATATCAGCTGGGACAAGGCGACGTGACCTCTCTCAGAATGGTCTATCATGAAGTTGAATATGATGCTCAGCCCCAGTGACACACCCTACATCCCATTCTTTTAGAGAAAACACTTGGTTCTTCTGGGAAAGCTTCCGACTGATCCTGGTCTTCCATTCAGCAGGCAATGGGGACTCCCCAAAATCAAACAGGTCTGGGGTCACCTCCTCTTGCTCACTAGAGTAATTTTTGCTGGGTAGCACTGCAGTGTCCATGCAGTGCACTGTGGCTTTGGTACATCCCCGATTTACTCGAACCTCTCGATCAGACACATTCTGAATTTGCACCACCACCCGTCGGGCATAGGCATGGGCTCAAGAGGGTAGAATACTGGGCTTGACCAATAATCCTTCTGGCAACTTCCCCTCTTCTGGGGCATCCTGCATGAGCATTTTATTTTTGACATCGCTCTTGAGGCGCACTTCACCACGAATTATATATTGAGCATTAGGCGGTAACACCAAGCAGTAGGGATCTTTCTTCCACACAATCCCCATGGGCTTATCTTTCTCCATCATGGTGTTCTGTTTTTGTAGTTCATAAGCTGGTTTCACCAGGGTTGGAATTCGCATTGCCTGTTCAGTTCATCATCCCTGCTTCTCTTGACACAGCTGGGCCAACCTCCCGAACATGTGAGTGTTGGTACCAATGAGTAGGGGGACACCATCATACAATCCCATAGGTGGACACACCAAGGCCCCGGTCTCTACTTGCTCATCTACTCCAGCTACAGCCATGGGAAAAGACAGCTAGATCTGGACATACCCCAGATAGGGGTAAGACTTCTCACTCAGTCCCCACACATGCAAGCCTTCTAAAGGTTGTGGGGGCACATCAGATAGGCAAGGGCACTGATTTACGGTGATTAAAACAATGAAATTGCATTTTTAAGACTTTAGATTCTGGAATTGTACTGGTGATTGTTACTTTAATTTCCAGATTTCACCCGGACTCTGCTGTCATTCTTTTAGCATGTGTATAAATAATCAGAATAAAAGAAGGCTTAATATACAGAGCATTAAATAAAGCAAATTGAAAATAGTACAGGACGTAATTATAAGAAAAATGCAAGTTTTGTAAATTTGCTGATTTGGTATAAAATGCCAAATTCCATGAAATCTTTGTTTTTACTGGTGTTCAGGTAGCCCTTATTCTGGCATTTTACCGGATTTTCTGGTAAAAACTGAAAACCAGTGGCCTTGCAGATAGGTGTTTGTTATACCAATCTTGAAACACAATGGTTACTTGTGATCTGCTGTCTAGTACAGCCTGAGCAGAAACACCATTCACAGTCACAGTAGTTTCCATTGATGGGCCCATCACTTTGGACCAATCAGGTGAAGTTGGTTTAGCAGTCCCCCCCCATCGCAGTCTTTGAAGAATAGGACTTTTTTACAGGCCCAGTCTGAGGCCTTATGTTGCTCCGCCGGACTAAAGCCAACAACATGGAGGTGGCTTTTCTCAAGTTCTCAGGGAGGGTGCAGCTCGGCCTAGTGTGTCCGTCCTCCCCACAGTGATAACAGAATACTGGTACCTTTGAGTCTCTGGGGGGGAGGGGATCATCCCTCACTTTAGACTAGTTAGAAAAAACCCCGAGGGTCCTCTTTTGGCCGGGGCTCACTTTCTCTCTTCTCCTGGCCTCTCCAGGGATCAGTAACATGACAGGCTCAAATGAGGTCTCCCACCAGGGCTCTCACTTCCTCCATCAACTTGGTTTCAGCCCGGGGTTCAGGGGCAATGACATGAACCCCCCCCCCGGGGCGAAGCGTCACCTCTAATCTCTGTGGATATCTGACAGGAGGATGAACTCTTAACCACTTCCTTAAGCAACTCTCTCATTTGTTGGAGCTCAGACTCATCATTCCATTCGTCAGTCCGGTCAGAGGTTTGGCTGGTAAGGTCAACCCCAGCATAGGGCTCCCAACCCTCTTCATCATTCTTGGCTTCCCCGGATTTCCTTCATCAGCCAGCAATACTCAGGCGGATTCACTTTTTGATCTTTCAATTTCAGTTTCAACATCAGCACACTAGAGTACCTGGTGGATTTCAAAGTATGTTCTAATCTGACTCGATTCAGGTCACTGGCAGGTACCCCTCTTTTCCTATGGGCCCTCTGCAAGGCCCTCTCGATTCTGTTGACAAACACAGACAGTTTTTCATTTTTTCATTGTTTGGCAGATTTGAATTTCCACATTAGGTCTTCTCTAGATGCGATGCTGCCGAACACCCCTTCCAGGGCAGAGAGGTGCTCGGCCACAGTTGCTTCTGGGCTAGTGGAACGAAGGAAATGGATAACCTTCAGTGCAGGGCCCTTAAGCTCTCCATCAGTCTCTTTATTTTTTCTCCCTCGGAGCATTTCCACTCCTGGACTGGGGGGTGGCATAGTCCATCCAGGTTTTTAAATCATCTTCCCCCACAGGTACCAGAATTGCACCTGAAAACAGCCTAAGCCTTTGGTCAGAGTCCAGGTGCACAGAGGATATCATAATGGGAGATACTACCACAGGGGAAACTCTAGGGGTAGCTAGAGAAGCTATAGGGGACTGTAAGGGAGTGGTCTCTTAAGAAATATCTAGCATTTTCACTAGGTCTTTGACAGTTTGTCCCTCAGCAGCTAGTAATCTGAACAATTTGCCCTTGAACCCCTCTACTTTCAGGGAACCCCCAGGAGAGGACGGGTCACTGTGCAAATGAATAATCCACCACCCCTTCTGAAAACCCTCAGGCAGTACAATAGGGAGCACTCTCTCAGGGTCTATGGGGAGGCTGCAGGACAGGAGGGCCACCATGGTCTGGTCAAACAAGTCTGAGTCCCTTCCCCTCATTTCAACCTTCCCCAAGCTCATTATCTGTTCTACAGTCTCTACAATAGTAGCATTATCAGTCCATAAGGGGATATTCAGCAATAATATGGCATGCTGGGGGTCTACCCCCTCAGCCTCACTCTACCCCATCATGCGATGCACAACCAGCTTGTGGGAGGGGGGCAATCTTAAGTTTGGGCGTAGTGAGTGCCTCCATTTTTTGACAAATTCCAAGTATCGGGGTTGCAGTTCCCCCTTCTGATCACTAGAGGGCACAAATCCCAGCGGTGCATCCAAGATGTAACCCTTAGGTGGCACTATCCCAAGGGACACTACCCCTGTCTGCGTGACTAGGTGCAGGTTGAGGGGCCTGAGTTCTGTGAATGGGTGCCTCCACCCAGAGTGTTAGTTTAAGGGTAGCATAGCTGCTCTGGGTACAGCCCTCCAGGACACTGATACCCCCCTCTAACCCCTCTAGTGGCCTCTACTGGTCAGCAATTAGGCAGTCACAATTAACACCAGAATGCAATGTTATATCCACACTTGGCACACTTACCACCAGGGCCGGATCTGCTGCACTGGCCCTGGATATCCCCTGTAAATTAAGACCTGCAATGGAGAAAGGCAATAGCAACACAGCTTCCCCACCACAAAGGTACATAATAGCCAGTTTAAATGCAAAAAGATTTAGATTTGATTTATTCAGGGGATGTGAACAGGGGAGGGGCAGTAATCTGGTGTTTGATTTTGGATCTGATTTAGTTAGGTTAAGCGTGCATGTCTCTAAGAGTCCCTCTAGCACATTCACACACACTCTGGGTACCCAGCTGTTATGCAGGCTAGCCTGAAACATTGTCTGGGGTAGGCCAGCATTGCAGCTGTTGTTGGGGCCTTTAGGAAGGAAAAAAAAAAAAAAACAACATGGACTTTAATCCACAATTTGTATTCCGGAGCCGGATGGCTCAGTTTGTAATGATCAATCAAAACAATGAAATCAGGTGACACACTTTGATTTGAGCTTTGTTGCAGGGAGCTACCCTGATGTTTACTCACGCTACCTAGACCAGGATGCAGGATGGACGAGATGAAGACTTCAAGATAGTTTGCTCGTTTGCAAGGGGAAGCAGGATTCACACGACGCACCATGGTAGTCGAATCCTGTTCGATGGTATTGAGCAGGGAGATGAATCCCTGAGCAGGTCTTTCGTCGGATGAATCTCTGCAACGTGCAGCAATCTGGGCCGAGATAGTGAGGCCCAGATCAGGTGAACAATTCGGATACAGTCCGGTAAGTTGCTGGATGCAGCTTCCAGCTAGCATGACATATTCAACAGCGTGGGAAATCAAATGATGACCCACACTACACATTCAGCACAATTATTGTAAGGACAGGTAAATACCACAGTCTGGAGGACAGTCTGGTTGCAATTAAACAGTGTCTCTACACAAACTGTACGCTCTCCGGTTATTTCAAGTCCTGATAAGCTGATTGCTCAGAACCAACTCTTCGGTCCTCACCAGGTGAAATTCACTCTGTCACAATTCGGGATTCCGGTTACAATCACAGCAATTTCGGATAAAATCCGATATATTATTGCAGACTTCTTCACTTGTGAAGATGGTAGCAGGCAGGCCAGACACAGCCTTCCCGCCGATTCCCCCACGCTACTGCGCAGGAGCTGCTGCTCGAATTACTCGAGCTGTTCACTATGTCAACTCCAACTCCACACTGACTACTGCTGCAGGCAGCTTGGGGCTTTCCCAGTCATCCAAAAGGTTCGGTTGGTCGATCCATCTGTCTGTCACAGCAAGGGCTCCCTCTCCAGGCTCATTCAGGCGCCAAACAGTAAAAACTACAATTCCTACAGAAAATTCACTCCCACAAAGCCCCTGGGAACAGTTTCCATTTTAAGGTTCCCCAAAGTACCGATTGGCCCAAACTGGCAGTCCAGAACCAAAATGGTAGCACTTAGCAGAAAGTCCATGCTGCAAAGGAAAGCAGGTTAGACAAACTACAATATCATTATCATTAAAACAGTTAATCAGCAAACAATCACAGTTCCTAATAAAGCTCCCTCTGCGCAATTAGCGATGGCAGAATGAAGTGGCTGTACTCAAGCTTAAAAACACTCAGCTCTCACCCAGATTAATTATAACCTATGAAAATGACACCTCTTGAAGAGACAGGTACGCAGGCTAACAGGGCACTCACATGCAAGCACTTTCAAACTATTTAGACACAGAACACCAACCTGGCGGTGGGCGATAGGCAAGCCCAGGAAGACATTTTAGGAACCCCCATTTGTAGGGAGGTTACACATGGATGCAAGCAAACATAAAAGAAGAGGCTATCACTGAGCCTATGCACCCACACTTGATGGGGTACAAAAGCAGCATCTATTAAGATATTTTTGTCAGTACTTTTTTTGTTGCTTTTTTGTTGCTTCATCTGCTGATCAGCCCCAGTCTTGACCCATCCCCCCAGCCCCATCACCTGGCTTATCTGTGACTTACTGTGGTCCATTCTGTCCTCTGCTAGAGAACCTGGAGATGCTCATTCACTGGTGTGTGACCTGTGGGGGAACCGGGTCTTTATCTGGCCACAGTTGTGGGGGTGTTCCTCCATTTTTTCCCTGTGCTCATAACACGTGCAATCACACAGTATGAGCTCTGCGGAGATGCCTGTTGGCGTCAAGCAATTGGGACTGCTTCCTTGTATTCTGCTCTGTTGCCAGACAGATCTACCAGGTGGCAGATGCCTAGTGGGATGCATGGATCCCCCTCCTTCAGGAAGTAGAGCTGTCCTTGAGGCACTCAGTCTCCCCCCTTCCTGGCCAGCCCTCAAGTGACTTGTGTCTGTTCCCGAACCCTGGTCATCGATGTGACAGAAGGTGAGGTGCCCAGTGCCTCTGTCCTATCTGCCACTGGACCTACTGAGCTATTTTTAAAGTAGCAACATGTGTGCAATTTGAATCAGGGGAGAAAAGTGAGTTTGAAAAGTAACACTTAGGGTGTGGGGAGATGGTGGAGGGGGTGGTGGATCAGAGTTCATTAAACCTTCGCAGGTGTGTAATGTAATAATGTAAGCTGGTTAGTCGTTTAAAACAGGTCAGAGATGAGAGGATTTTTTTTAATTCTTTGCATTACACTCTTGAATACGTAGAATGATGAGCGGCAGCAGGTAGGTAATGTAGCTGGTTGCTGCTGGGGCAGGAGAGAAGCTAGTCTGTTGCAACAGCTGTGCCACCCCATGGTGTCTGTGTTGGCTGTATCACTGCGCGAGAGGCATAGAAATGTGAGTTGCACAGTACAATATGTACGCCGTCTGATAATAGCCAGATAGTGTGTGTGTGTGTTTTGGGGGGGAGGAGGGATGGCTGCCTGCCCACTGTTGCTTAATGGAGAACTGTAATTATCCCAAATCACCCACCCCTGCAAGCCTTACCCGACGATTAAGGGTTTTGCAAATAGAGCTCCCTGTTCTGTCAGTTTCCTCTTACTTTATTTAATTTTTGAAAAGTCCGGCGTTCGCCAAAATGGCGCATGCTCTGTAGCTCCATTTCGTGCTAAAGTGTGGCGCTGACCGACAGAACAGGGAGCTTTATTTGCAAAACCCTTAATCGGGGGATAAGGCTTGCAGGGGTGGGTCATTTGGGATAATTACAGTTCTCCTTTAAAGGGACAGCAGTATCAACTGAATTTTTTTTTCACATCGCAGAGAGCGCTCTACAAAAATTGGTACATTCAGGCACTAAAGTACAACTTTTTCTTAAAATACTAGTTTATTTGAAATGCTATAGATGAGACATTACATTACAAATCTGCAATATATGAAAAGGTAGTTTGGGAAGGAAATATGAAAATGTTGATGTGTACTGCATCAAAAAAGCAGAGTCAGATAAGCAGCTGATATTTTCAGCCAGCACTCCCTGACAAAAAATGTACAGGTGTGAGTTACATAACTGAGGACATGTGCTTGGGATCTCCTTCTGGTGGGTGGCATTTTATGTCAGGCTGCCTTCTTTTGGTTTTCAGCCACATTCGACCATGCAATGGGGAAAGTATGCAGTGCAGTGCTGAGTCCAGTTTTACATAGGCTGAAATAAAGAGGAGGCTGACATCATGGTCTTTAGCAGTAGTAGTAGTAGTTTTTATTTATATGTGGTGCCCTTCCCTGAAGGCCCAGGGCACCATTACGTAAGATTTAAAACCACATCCCATATCAATAAACATTGTAACAGTACAAATAATATAATATTATTCCCTAGACATTTCCAAGCCACAGCTAACATTTATAAATCTCTTAATGCTTAGTGAAATAAAAAGGTTTTTATACCCCTTTTAAAACTCTCCACAGAAGGGGACCTTCAAGGACCCAGGCAACGCATCCCAGTGAACCGGAGAAGCCACTTCAAATGCCCAGTCTCCTGACGATTTCAGCCTTGCTCTGGAAACCTCCAGGAGGACCTCCTCTGCTAAGCAGAGACAGTGTCTCAGGGCATAAGGGTGAAGGAGCTCCAACAGGTAGCCCGGACCCAGCCCATGCAGGGCCTTATAGGTCAACAGACCTATTTCAAAGGGGATGCACCAGCAGCCAGTACAGCTTGCGCACCACCAGAGAAATATGACAGGATCTCAGAAGATCTGTCAACACCTGAGCTGCCGCATTCTGCAGCAGCTGCAAGTACCATAATGCACCTCTCTGACCCCGAGGTAGAGTGCATTACAGAAGCCAAGCCTCGAGGTAACAAACGCATGTATCAGTGTGACTAGGCTAGGCTAGTGCTTAACTTTCCTGTTCTACAGGAGACAGGAAAACAAATGCCATTCTCTACTTTTCCACCTTGGCCCTGTGCCATCTAGAACATTTTTTTATTACAGGACGGTTTGGCCTGGAAAACAAGGCTCACGATCACCATCTAGTGGAGACCATCGGGGTGGGCAGCCGGAGAACATGATGAAGATTTCTGTTTTGATTTCTATCACCAGCTTGTCTTCTGTACTGTATACACAGAAATGAGATGTCGATCCCATTTTAGAAACTGAAGAGGGATCAAAACAGAAACTGTACATGTTCAATTAGTTATTGGATAACATGTTTCTACTGTTTTTCGCATTGAGTTTCTGAACACTGTGCTACAAAAATATAAGAATAACCATGTAAAATGTTGCATAGTGGATGGGAGAACCAGATCCTGCTAGTCTGTGTTTGTTTTAAATATTCTAGAGTTACTGTTTGAAAAAAAAACATGACTGACCTTTAAAAAATTAACATTCTGTATAGCTTGAGCATTGATGCGGAATGTTCTATGTCCAGGTTGACAGGAACTTGTTTTTTTGCCATGGATTGTACTCTCACAGAGCCATGGCTAGAACAAAGTCTCTGCCAATCAGAATGCAGGGATTTCCTCAGCCATTTTATATAAAGGGCATAACCTATGCTTAGGGGTAGGGGTGATGGTAATACCTGTGTAAGAAGCTTCCAAGGGGAGTGGTGCAAGTTGGGAGCAGTGGATTTTCCACACTCAAGCTGAATCAGTACCTCATGCAGAATAATTGCACTGGGAGCAATGTTTCATTTTTTTGGGGAATGTAGGGTTATGTGAAGCATACCTTATAGCAGGATTATTATGCTTAGGAGAAACACCTACCTTAAGGACTTAACATATGCAAGACACGGGAGCACTTTTGCGTCAGCTTGTCCCCTCCCCTCCCCATCCCATTTGTCCATAGGTGAGGAACCACAGGACCCAAGCCAAACTCCTTGCCCCCAACCCTGCGCACACTGTAATACAACTTGAACTTACTAAGCAATATGTTTTCTCCATGTGTAACTAATGTGTTCCTCCTGCTTGTATGTCTTCCTACCACAATCCTACTGTTTTAAGCCCAAGAGGACAGTTTTGCCTACAACAAGAACTGCACCTGTATGTACCGCCTCTGTTACCTGTAATAATTGTAACTCCCGGGTCGCCCCTGAAAAAGGGACCTCCAGGGCCCAGTGGGCCTACCCAGTCATCAAAATTCAATAAATAAATAAATAAATAAACAAAGTGATCTCTTGACCTCAGGTTTCTAGAGACTTCCATCACTGGTAGTTTTCCTCTACATAGTTTCAATGCTGCCTGGATGGTAAGATATGAACATGAGGGACCATTGGCCTTTTTTATTGAGCATTTCCTTTATTCCAATGAGTTACATATTGGTAGCTTAGTGACAATAAGTAAATCATTTTTATTTATGAAGTGCCCCATCCCAGGTGCTGGGAGTGCTATACACGCACAAGTACACACATAAAAAAAAAATAAAAAAGTGTAAACAACAAACATATTATGAAAATAAATGAATGGCCTCCACCAAGGATATGTGTTGAACATAGGGATGAAACGAGTTCCACCACCGAGGCACTTATACTGCAAAGACCATATCATTAGAGGATTTAAGGTTGGCCCAGGGGGAGTCTTCCAAGCAGAGAGGGTGACATGGAGTGTATGAGCACAGGAGGTCATTGATTTTGCCAGGACCTAGACTGTGCTGTGCCTTGAAGTCATCAAGCAAATCTTGAAGGAGGTATGGCAGCTAACCAGAAGCCAGTGCATATTTCACAACACAGGTGTGATATGATGAAATATACTTATGTAACCCGCCGGTCCCCTGGGGTTACTACAATCCCATCAGTGTCAGTGCTAGGTGGGGAAGGCAGCTGGTGACTAACTAGTTAAATGGATTTTCACCTCCACCCTCTCTGTTTAATTGGTCTCAGCTGGGAGGAGAAAGGTGACATTTAGAACTCTCGCAGCAGCATAAGCCACGATAGCTAGCTGTGAGTGGGGAGCTTTAGAATTTTCAGTTAGTTGTTGGTTGGAGTTCAATGTGAGCAGTTGGAGAAGTGAAGAGCTGCAGTGTGGGCTCTGAGGAGAGCCTTCATTTTCTCACCCTAGTGCTCAGAACCATCTTCCTGCCAGTAGAAGTGATGGAAACCACGTAGCAGGAGTTCCTGATTTTTCTTCTCATCTCCAGTGAGATGAGAAGGACTGATGAATGGATTCGAGGGGCAATCCCCTACTTTGATACAGGACATTGAAGCTGCCTTTTTGTGTACAACTGTGAGTAATCTGACTTTGGTTATCCCAGGAGAAATGTACCCTGTGCATTCTTATGGGGTCTACACTGTCAAAGGGAAACTTGCACCAAGTTCTGTTCTGATTGAAATTCTTCTCATCCTTTCCTAAAGTTGGCTGACAATCATGGAGTCCCCAGTGAGACCTGACACATAGTTCAGGACTTTAATTTACACTCAGAAGTAGTGTGTTTCTAATGCTGTATGTGAAAGCCATTCTAAGATGCATAGCTATACAGTTTTGCTTAAAGTTTGAGGTGTAACTGAAAGAATGGCTGGGTATGGACTAGTAAGCAAAAGGTGGGCAACCCCCCATCTGGAGCGATCAGTTCAGCACTACAGGTTCCGTAAGAGCGCCTGCTTATTCGGGACATGGTGGCCAATGCCTGAAGAGATAGTGTATCCTCTGGTGTGGGTTTTTGGTAAGTTTGAGCACCAGAGTGCTCCGTTGTGGCCAGTTGCCACATTACCAAATGCTTGAATCCTATGCCATATGGGACATTTTCTACGTCATGGCCAGTGCCACTAGGAGAAATTGTGTGCTCCATTGTAGCCAGTGCCACTAGAAGAGATGTGTGTTTCAGTTGAGGCTTTGCCACTGAAGAGTGTTCAAGGTCCTATGTAATATGGGATGTTTAGAGTTCCTGTCTGCTACAGAAGCTGTTGTTCTGCCATTGCCTAGTGCCAGGAAGTGTAAACCCTTGGGGGTTCACCTTTGTTTTTCTGTACCATCTTCGGAATAAAGCCACATTCTTGAACCCTAACCTGGTTTGGACATTCTTGTTATTGCTTCCTGTGTGGAATTACTGGGTACCCCTCTAGAAGTACAGACCTAACATAGCCCCTAGCAAAAGTTCTCTCCTCAAGACCTGGGTTTAGCATTGTCATTTGTGTGTAATATTGTTTCTGTACCCCCACCCCCTCTTTCCCCTAGACAGAAAATATGGGAGGTGTGCTTACTAGTTAAACAAGTGGCCGGTGGGGGGTTACACTTGTACTAGATATCAGCATGGCCACTGCATTCTGAACAAGCTGGATATGTTGTACAAAACCCTCAGGAAACCACAGGATAAACAGCATTACAGTATTCACGTCTGGATGTCACAAAGGCGTGCATCACAGTCAACAGGCCCTCATTTTGAAGATAGAGCTTCAGCTAGGTGATATTTCTGAGATGGAAAAATTGTGTGTCAAGTGATAGTTTGTTCTCTACTTTGACCCAGAGATTTTTAGCCCTATTCACAGCTCTAAGGAAGTTGCCTACCATAGAAACACAGACTTTGACGGCAGATAAAGACCACTTGGCTCACCTAGTCTGCCAATTTCCCTACCTACTGGATAAGCTGCAGATCCTTGTTAACCAACAGTCTACTTCCTTCTACCCCCCACTAGAATTGCCCTATGTCTGTTCCATTTATTCTTGAATTCCCCCACTGTTTTTGACCCCATGGCTGCTTCAGGAAGGCCATTCCATGTGTCCACCACCCTCTCTGTGAAAAAATACTGTACTTCCTCACATTGCCCCTGAACCATCCCTCCTCTATCTTCAAATTATGCCCCCTTGTTTTTGCACATCTCTTTTTCTGAAAGATGCTACCCTCTTGGACTTTGTGTATTCCCATGAGGTACTTGAAAGTTTCTATCATGTCCCCCTCTCCCTTGAGGGTATACATATTAAGCTCCTTTAGTCTCTCTCCGTAAGGCTTGTGGTGCAGACCCTGCACCATTTTAGTTGCCCTACTCTGGACTGCCATCCAGGCCATGATGATGTCACTCCTCTTCATTGTCATTTTCTGGGATCCTAGTTCTAGAAGCAACAGCTTGGTCTTGCTTGGATTAAGAGTCAACCATCTGGTAGCCATCCAGTCACAGTTCGGACAGACATTGATTTACCACAGTCACTGAGGTACCCTGGTTTCGTGTCCAAGAGAAGTACTACTGAGTATCATTTGCATGGTAGTGGAAACCCAGACCGTACCATCTCAAAATCACCCCCAAGGTGAGCCTGTACAGTGGAGCCCACCAGCAAGCAAATCAGTGTCACAGACACCTGCATGACAAAAGGGATTGACTAGCATTGAAATTTCCTTGTGTCCTGCAGTAACTTTGCTGCAGAATTCTGCAGTATTTTGTTGCATCCTGCTGGGCTCCATTGTATAGCACAAACAATGTAGGGGATGCAATCAAGCCTTGCAAAATGCTGAAGGGGACAGCAGCATTTGGAAAACAATTTAAAAGTGCAACACGCTACTCCTTACCAGCCAGGAAGGACTGAAACCACTGTAACACTGTACTAGGAGTCCTCCATATGTCATCTTGTAATTAATAAAAACAATATGATCTACTGTGTCAATTACCAACACGAGATCAAGATGACCACACAGTATTCCCCTCAGTCTCTTGCCAGGATTAAATCATTCATCAGTTTCACCAAGACAGTCTCAGTGATGTGTTGAAATCTGAATCCTGACTAAATTGCATGGTGTACCAGATATGTGCTTCCAATTGCAACACAGCCACCTTTTCAATTACTGTCCCTAAATTAGGGTGGTTTGAGACAGGTCTGCAGTTGGATAGGATTTCTGGGTCTAGAGATGGTTTCTTAAGGAGATGGATCACCACTGCATTCTTCAGTGCTTCCTGGAAAGATCTGTCTCCCAGGGAATCCTGAATAATCCCAGCAATCATTAGAAGCTGTGTCTCCCAGCAGTTCACCAACAGCTAGATTAGCCCAGGTTCCAGGCTACAGTAGGTAGGTCAGAGAGCAGATATCAACTATGAAATTCCCCAATTGGAGACTTGCAAAAACTGTGCACAGGGCTGGCCCGGTGGCGCTGAGGGTTGAGGTGCTGGATGCCACACCTCGTGCCACGCTGGTGACCCAGGTTCGGGAGCGAGCCCGGACCACTGGGGGTCGGCAGGGCAGAGAGAGGATCAAGCATCTGGAGGACTGCTCTCCTCTCTCAGGGAGTGATCCAGGGGTAGCCCGGTGTAGCAGCAACCCCCAGTGCAGACCGGCAGCACTGCGATGCACAGGGGCTTGCAAGGGATGGGGAAGATGTCAGGCAGCTGCCTTCCGGACATGGGTGGGAGCATCCATGTCATAGGCTAGGCAGCATTGCATGTCCCATGTCTGGGGTGTAATGCAAGAACAAAATCCCCTCCAGTCTGGATAAGTGACAGCTCCCAGCACCAGCCGCCACATGCCCAATACTGGACCTCCGTCTCCACCCCCTTCGATCTCCTCATGGGCTCTGGCCGGAGAGGGTCTGCCAAGGAGAAAGTAATGCCTATGAGGAGGTGGGGTCACGGTAGGTGGTAGAAGTGGTCGGTCACTGGGCAGCCCGAGAGAGTTCCAGTGCCTGGAGTGTCACAAATAGAGTTGTAAAAAAAAAAAAAAAGCTGTGCACAAAGCATAGTCTATGTGCACCCTGACTCTCACACTGTCAGGACTGGGAGTCACCTCTGCCTAGGAGATTGTAATTCTGATGGAGGACACAGAAACACAGAATGCAATGACAGATAAGTCCACCAGGCCCACATAATCTGTCCATATTTTTCTATCCTTCATTTTTTTGCTGCAGACCATTGATTAATCTATGGCACCATTTTGTCTCCTCCATTTCTTATCCCTACAATTCCCTTGTGCCTATCCCAGGCATTTTGGAACCCCACCACTGTTTTTATCACCACTACCTCCACTGGAAGGCTGTTCCAGGTGTCCACCACTCTTTCTGTGAAGAACTACTTCTTGACATCTCTCCTGAATTTACCCCTTTACAGCTTCATTGCATCCCCCCTTGTCCTAGAGCACTTTTCTCTGTGAAATATACCCCCCGTACCTTATTAACCCCTGTGAGGTATTTACAGGTCTCTATCATATCCCCCCCCCCTTCATCTCCTCTAGGAAGCGGGGGATATGAGAGCTTTAACTACCTCACAGGGGTTAATAAGGTACAGGAGGGAGTTATTAAGGAAGAAAGTTAAAGATGTTCTTCCTGTTAAGGAAGAAAGTACCAAATTTCTTGCACCCTGCTGCAGAGGTAACTCCTCCATACTGTAGATACACAGATTATAAAAGCCTGACTACAGTGTGGAAGAGCTGGACTGGCCTATTCCTTCCTATTGCAATCAACCTTGAAAGAAATTCTTTATTTTTTTTGTGTGATTGCCTCTGATACACCTCATAATGGTCCCTTAGAACCAACCTATCCTCTACTGAGCGTGATCTCAATCAAGCATGCTTCAGTCACCACCTCCATGTCTTCAACCTCAACAGCTCATCATTGTACCACAGCAAGCTGTGATGGGGGACTGCTCCCCTTCCACACACCCCAAGCACTCCAGTTCCCTTCTTCCCTGTTTTCCTTTCTCCATTTCCCTTTCTTAATCTTGCCACACTTTGCTTGTCTGGGATTATTATCTACTAATTTAGCTGTTAAATCTATTTTCAGGTTTGGATTTGGAAACTGCCATTCCTCTCTGCTGTGCTGTTTGGCCTCTTTACTGCTATGGACATGCTACCCTTAACACAATGTTCAGGACTTTAATTGCTTGAGACTTTATGATCTATTCTTCTGACTAATTGATCAAGTTTCCTGAAATACTGTTAGATAAGATATAAAAAGAGCTACTAATTAATTTTGAATCCTGAAAATAGTAACTGAATTGATGTAGTATTAGCACAGAAACTAAAGCAATCATATATTGATTCTGCACTGATTTTTATGTTTGCTTGCACGCATGTGCAAGAAACATAGTGCCATCATCTGAGTTTTCGGAGGCGTGGCAGCCCTCTTCCAATTCAGGCAGTGTGTTTGCAGGCACGGCCGCAGTTCTCCAATGCCTGCTCGAGCTGTCTATGACCAGTCCAAAATGCAGTGGCGTACAGTTGAAAGGAGGAGCTATGCTTCAATGAGCAGCGATAAGATATCGCCTGCTCATGCGCGCTCCCCCTACACACACACACACACACACACACACACACACATATGCACGCATGCATACTGCGTGCGCGCCCCCCCACACACTGTGTAGCAGACAGGGGGTGCCCAATCCCCCCGTCGGCTGTGCTGCGCCCCCCCCCAAAAACAGAGTTCTATATGCCACGCTGGGTGCCCACCCCAGCATGGCTACACATCAGTATAGCCGACGGGGGTGCCCAATCCCCGTCGGCTCCACTGGACCCCCAGAGTACAGGGTGCCACGCTGGGAGCCCACCCCAGCGTGGCAACACATACTGTCGCTGACGGGGTGCCTAATCCCCGCCGGCTTCACACGCCCCTACCAGCCGTTCTTGTGCCACGCTGGGAGCCCACCTCAGCGAGGCAAATGTCCCCGTCGTCATCATTTAAAAAAACAAAAACACCTGAAACTCAAAAGCGGTCCCTCGGTGTCTGTCCCCACCCGTGCCCACCCACTGCGCACCCTGCCTCCCACACCCCCTCACCCCATACTTACCTCCGGACTCTGGCGCGATGATCTTCGGTGGACCGGGAACACGTCTGCACTCTTCAAAGCCGACCGCGAACTGAGGAAATGCCGGTAAGCTGTATAATGGGATAGATAGGGGGTTTTCAACTTTGCTGCATATCTCAGGCATTTTTTGGAATTTTTGCACCAAATTTTCAACATGGGGTTTTTGGGACCCCTTCTCATGAATGATCTCACTGTCATGGCGTTAATCGGCCCCGAAGGGTGATTTCGCAGTCACTGCACGAAATCACCTTTTGGGACCGAGTAACAAAACGACACTGTCACTGTTCATAAGGTGGGCTCTCAAAAAGCCTTTGTTGAAAATTTGGTGGAAAAATTCCTAAAAATGACTGTTTCACGAGCGTGCGTTGCGCAGTTCATACGCACGCTTGTAAGTTCGCAAATTTTCAATATTTTCACTCCAGATTTTCAGCACTGACATTTTACCACACCTTCTTATGAGCAGTACAGCTGTCATTTTTCACATCTTGCCCAAAATGTGTTTCCGCCCAGGTAGCGCTCAAAGGCACAGTCGGTGTGCGAAATCAATGTACGGGACACATTAAGAAAATCACAGTGACACTGTTAATGAGCAGAGGTCTTAAAATGGCTATGTTGAAAATTTGGTGAAAAAATTCCTAAAACTGACTGCTTCGGACGCACGCTGCGCAGTTCCTACACACGCTCGTAAGTTTGCAAATTTTCAATATTTTCACTCCAGATTTTCAACATTGCCATTTTATTACACTTCCTTATGAGCAGTGCAGCTGTCATTTTTCACATCTTGCCCAAAACATGTTTCCGCCAATGAAGTGCACAATGGCGCGGTCGGTGTGCAAAATCAATGTATGGGACACATTAAGAAAATCACAGTGACACTGTTCATGAGCAGACATCTTAAAATGGTTATGTTGAAATTTGGTGAAAAAATTCCGCAAAAATGACTGTTTCTGACGCGCATTGCGCCAGTTCTCCTTCAATGTAAGTTGCGAATTTTCAATATTTTCACTCCAGATTTTCAACATTGCCATTTTATTACACTTCCTTATGAGCAGTCCAGCTGTCATTTTTCACATCTTGCCCAAAACGTGTTTCTGCCCATGTAGTGCACAATGGCGCAGTCGGTGTGCGAAATCAAGGTATGGGACATACTAAAAAATCCACAGTGACACTGCTCATGAGCAGAGGTCTTAAAATGGCTATGTTGAAAATTTGGTGAAAAAATTCCTAGAAATAACTGTTTTACGAGCGTACGTTGCGCAGTTCCTACACACGCTCGTGTTTGTGAATTTTCTATATTTTCACTCCAGATTCTCCACATTGCCATTTTATTACACTTCCTTATGAACAGTACAGCTGCCATTTTTCACATGTCGTCCAAAATGTGTTTCCGAACATGTAGCGCACAATGGTGCAGTCAGTGTGCGAAAGCAATGTTTGGGACAGATTAAGAAAATCACAGTTACACTGTTCATGAGCAGAGGTCTTAAAATGGCTATGTTGAAAATTTGGTGACAAAAGTCCATAAAATGACTGTGCTACGAGTGAGCATTGTGCAGTTTCCACCCACCATCGTAAGTTCATGACTTTGTAATATTTTCAGTCCAGATTTTCACCAGTGGCATTTTTCCACACTTCCTTATGAACAGTACAGCTGTCATTTTTCACAACATGGCCGAAATGTGTTTTCACACTTTCAGCGCAGAGATGCGTGGTTGCTGTGGGAAATCATTGTTCGGGACAGATAAAGAAAATCACAGTGACACTGTTCATGATCGGAGGTCCCAAAATGCTTGTTGACAATCTGCTGTAAAAAATCCCCAAACTAATTACATTACGGGTGTGCGTTGCACAGTTTCTATGCACGCTCGTGACTTCACCAGTTTTTTTAATATTTTTACTGCAGATTTGCAACATTGCCATTTTTTACACCTCCCCATGAACAGTATAGCTGTCATTTTTCACATCCTGTTCAGAATGTGTTTTTGCACCTGTGGTGCTAAATGCCGTAGTCGCTGTGCATAAGCAGCTTTCGGCTAACAAACTGATATTGCCACTGTTCATGAGGTGGGGGTCACAAAAAAACCATGTTCAAAATTTGGAGTGAAAATACCAACGAATGCCTGAGGTGTTAGGGTTTCCAACCATAACACCCCACCCTGTAGAGAATGACAGGCATCAGGGGTGTGACTTGGGATTCTTGCCTGTAATGCTCATACCATTCCACACCCTGCAGCCAGTGAGAGGCATCGAGGTATGCCTTGGACTCTTTGGCCCCAAAGTTCACCCCATTCTCCTATACCGCACCCATCTCACCGTATTTCCTGATGGAATGGGGTGCGCATAAGGGCCAAAGACCCCAAGGCACACCGTGACACTTGTCAGTGTCTGCAGGGTAGGGTGTGGTGAAATGGCATGGCCGTTATGCCTGACGACCCAAAGGCACACCCCAATGCCTGTCACTCTCTGCAGGGTGGTGGTGGGGTTGGTTTCAGTTCAATACTTCACTGCCATTTCTGTTATGCAGCTCTGTAACTTCTACACTACCACTGCCAATGCCAATGCCAGCAAGCAAACATTCAGCATTGACAAATGCTTGTTGTACTTGGTTTTATGATGTGACTTGATATTGATTAATCCGGATTGCCCGTTTTTGGTTTTATCATTATTATTTATTTATTTGCTTTTGTTTACCGGGTAAGTCACACTAGACATCCGTGTGCCTATTTTCAGGTGCGACCCGGGAGAGTTACAGACTTGAATTATACAGATACAGTGACTAAATACAGCTTTTACATACAGTGACGTGAATAATACAACTTTTACATACAGTGAAGTGACTAATATAGTTTTTACATACAGTGAAGTATCAGAATACATAGAGGAGTGACAGTCAGTAAAAAACAACAGATGAGCCCGGGGCGGGGGGGTTACAGGGGGCCCAGGAGAATTAAGAGCTAGGCCATACATAGACCGTGAGTGAGTCAGGTTTATATGCAATGGGAGTGCAGTCAATACCAGTTAAGGTGACCCAATTTGTTGTTGCTTGGCCAGGTAGTCAGTAGAGCAAGTGCGGTGGTCCCAGAGGGCGCAGGGCCCCCTGTGCCAGCAGAGTGAGGGGCGAGGTTACGAGGTGCAAGGGCAAGTGGAGGGGCCCTTCAGGAAGCTCCAGAGGGAAGTTTTAAATCCAGTATGGGAGGGGGTGGACCGTGTAAGGGCTGGGAGTGAGTTCCATAATTTCGGGGTGTAGCTGGCGAAGGCCTGATCACCCGCAAGGGAGAGTGTCCTAGGAACTGGGTGGTTGGTTGCCGCCCTTGACCTAAGATGGTAGGTAGTGGTGTCAGGGTTGAGGGGGAGGGCAAGAGCAGCAGGGGTGGCTGATCTGATGATGCTGTCAATGAAGTTACCTATTACAAAGGTACGGTGCTTCTCCGGAGGGAGCCACTCGAGACGGGCGTAGAGGTCGCAGCGGTGTGTATGTCCGAACCACATACTGTATATTTTTTTGCTGTATGTCTCCTCCTATGTCAGTTCCTCTAGCTTAGTTACTCTAATGTACTTTTTATGTGATACTTTCTGTTGTCCTTGATTAAAATGTACTGGATTTTGGCTACACTTCATGTCTTGAGTGGTACTGTATGTTTTTATTGTTATGTTTTTTTTTTGCCTACTCAGCACGTTATGTATCTAAATTCTATATGGATTGCACTTTGTTGTATTTTATATTGTCAGATTTTTGCCTGCTCTCCCTATTGTTTGTAACCCCTCCGCCAAGGACACCTCTGGAAATGAACTGTTCATAACGCATGTTGTCTTTCCTGGTGAAACCTTTCCAAATAAATAAATAATTGAAGTTTATAGTTGCACTCAGCTACTTTACGCTTTCTCTGTTTTGTGAAATGTATTATCCTGCCTACTATTTAATAATTTTTTGCACTTTATGGATACGTACTGGGGATTGCATTTAAAGCAGATCCCATTACAAAACAATCAAAAAATAATTCAAATGTTAACCAAAGCCAATTAAACAGTAGCACGATGAATGTTTAAGTGGGAAGGCTTTGGCCAGTTAGCCACTCCCCCGGATAAAGACACAGAGCGAGTCAAAGTGCTGGGGTAACTGAGCTGGTGGTCTGTATCATACTACTTTTTTCACCATTAAAATTGCACTTTGTATTAAGACTTCTATTATCTGGTCCTCATTTTTGTTCTCATGTGGAGATTTGTTACTACTGTAACAGCAGCACCTTTGGTACCAGAGCACATTGCTTTTGGAAGAGAGAGCAGAACTTACAGTAACACTGATGAAGGCTCAGATCCAATCTGTAGTGTACCACAGACTCTTACCTGCCCCATCAGGACTCTGTTGATGGGTACTGTTCCACGGACTTTGCCAGCCGGCACCTTCGTGTCCACTGCCATCTTTGGTATCCCTGGTGCCGTGTTGGTCGAGTTCTCTGACTTGAAGAGGAGACTGTTGCCAAGCCTGCTGCTGTCCACAGAACAGGTCATGCCTCAGAAGTCACTGCCTGTGATACTGTCTGGGCATGTTGCCTCCCACTCTCCTTACAGGTATGTGACTCCACAGTCTTTTGCTCTTGAGGAGGAGGTGAAGGAGGAATACAATCCAGATTTTCTGAAGGATGAGGACTGAGATGGTGAGGACTCTGAGGTTTTCCTCCCCCTTGGTCAGGAAGATTCTACAGGGTGCACCATTTCTTCTGGCAGTGAGAATGCCGTCCTATTTAGGCCTCATTCTCTTCCAGAAGACACTTCCTTATAGGCCGTTCAGGATACCCTGCACTTCTCCCTGGAAGAATAGGATTCTCAACTAGTAACCTACTTCCCATATTACTCTATGGGGCCCAGGCCCTGCATTCTCTAAAAGTAGCAGAACTATGTAGGCTCAGGATCCTTTACAACAGCAGTGTTCATTTTGCTGCTGATGCCCACCTCAGATAACACCACTACAGTGTCTTTTGCTCCCTCAGGTGGCTTTCCCTCAGTTGTAGTTTAAGTTATCCAACACTCTGCCTGGCCTACTAGTTAATTAAAGCCTCGTCTCATCCAAGCCGACAGGGTATTCTGGAGACCAAGCCTCAACAGAGACACCTTCACTCCTCTGCTTCTACAGCGTTAGTCATCGCAAGGACCACATTTGACTTGGGTAGATGGCCTAGGCATAAGCTGCCTCAAGCCTTTGGAACAGTCTCAAAACATTAGTGTTTCAATCACTTTTAAGGACAGTCTCAATGCCCATCTCTGTGTGCATTCAATGTAGCTGCAATTGTTTAATGTCTCCTTGCTCAATGTGCTCCAAGTGATAGTACCTTGCATGTTGTGCTTATTGATGGCCTGTAAGACAATACTGACATGTATACCAGTTTCAAGCTGTACTACCATTATGATGTTGTTCCCTAACTTCTGCATGTCAACCTATTCCTACTTTTACTGTACTGATTCACTGACAGTATTTGTACACTGCAATTGTTTCTGTCTCTCTGTCACTGGCATTTTGGTAATTAATTCTGGGTTGTCTCTGGAAAAGGGTTACCTGGTTACCAAAATCCAATATATGAATAAATAAAATGAATCTCTGTGAAGTTTTGGAAAAGGGAGGAACCTTCTGAGTGGTCATATCTTAAGTTAATTATGCTTTGCAGGATCTTACCCTTGCTGCTTGCCATAAGTCTAGTACCTTGCTTGCCGTTTGTTGGAAAGCTGGCAAAAAGTACTTAGCACCTTGATATACAAAATGCTATTTTTAACACCTGAACACTGATTCAGTGGCCATTACTGGTGCACATAAAAGGTCTCTATGTCTCAGAGAATGAGCAGCATACCTCCTGACATAGAATCCAGGCATTAAGAAGGGGGAGAAGGACTTCTTTAAGTACATCAGGGAGAAAAGGAGCTGTAAGGACCACATAGTAAGGATTAGGAAGGAGGGGGGTTGGGTGGAAGCAGGGTATGATAAGGCGGAAGCACTAAATGAGTACTTCTGCTCAGTATTTACTAAAGAGAAGAGGGGGGTGACACCCAAGATGGGTGAAATGGCAGACGCAGGGGGGGAAGTGGTGACAGATGGGGAAATCATGGAGGACAGAGTTCGAGAGGGTTTGAAGGCACTGAGGGTGGACAAGGCACCAGGCCCAGATGGCATCCACTCCAGGGTACTGAAGGAGCTGGCAGAAGTCCTTGCAGGACCTTTGGCAGACCTATTTAATGCCTCACTACATTAAGGTGTGTACCTCAGGACTGGAGGATGGCTCATGTGGTGCCCCTCCACAAGAGTGGCCCCAAGGATGAACCGGAAACTACAGACCAGTGAGCCTCACATCCATCGTGGGTAAGCTAATGGAGACTATCCTGAAGGGAGGCTGGTGGCCCTCTTAGAGGCCAAGGACTACAGGACAGCAGACAGCATGGCTTCATACGTGGCGATCCTGCCAAACCAACCTGGTCGGGTTCTATGACTGGGTAACTAGGCAACTGGACGGGGGACATGCAGTGGATGTCCTGTATCTGGACTTCAATAAGGCATTCGACTCAGTGCCACATGGAAGGCTGGGAAGGAAGTTAGTAGGCACAGGGGCAGGTGCAATGTTGGTGAGATGGGTAGGAAACTGGCTGCAGGAAGGCAACAGAGGGTGGTGGTGGGTGGGGAGCTCTCACACCCAAGGGCAGTGACAGTGGTGTCCCACAGGCTCAGTGTTGGGACCAGTGTTGTTTGGGATATTCATTGCAGACATATCATGGGACATCAAGAGCAAGATCAGTCTGTTTGCTGATGATACCAAGGTTGGTAGCGGTGGTGGATGACCTAGGGGATGGCAGGGTTGCAGATGATCTGGCAAAGCTTGAAACCTGGTCAGACACCTGGCAACTGGGCTTTAATGCCAAAAGTGCAAGGTGATGCATTTTGGGATGAAGAACCCAAGGAGGACTTACCAGCTAGGGGAGTGCAGCTAGCCCAGACAGAGGAGGAGAAGGATCTGGGTATGCTCATCACAGGGTCAATGAACAACTCGGCACAGTGTAGGAAGGCAGCTGCAAGGCCAACAAAATGCTGGGTTGTATTGCAAGGGTATATCCTCAAGGAGGGAGGAGGTGATTCTGCCACTGTATAGGTCATTAGTTAGACCACACCTGGAGTACTGCGTGCAGTTCTGGCGTCCGTATCTGAAAAGGGACATTAAGTTACTGGAGGAGTGCAGCGCGGGCGACAAAGATGATCAAGGGTCTGGGGACTTATCATATGAGAGGAGGTTGAAGGAGTTGAACATGTACTCACTGGAGGAGGAGGAGAGACAGGGGGACATGATTGAAACCTTTAAATACATGAAAAGGAATAAACAAGACAGGTACAGAGGGGCTGTTCAAAGTAAGGGAGGGAGGGCCACCAGGGGCCATGATATGAGACTGGAGCGAGGAAGGTTCAGGAGGGAGATGAGGAGACACTTTTTTACAGAGAGGGTGGTGGCTGGGTGGAATGCGTTACCTGCAGAAGTGGTATGCAGTAGAACAGTGGACTGCTTCAAACGAGGATGGGACAGGACAAGGGGGAGGGTTAATGAAGGGGAAGGGTGGAAGGGAGGGGCAGCTGCAGAATAAGGGGTGCTAGCTGCACATTCGAGCAGACTTGATAGACCTCTAGGCCTTTATCTGCTGGCAAATTTCGTATGTTCGTATGTTCGTAGAATCCTGAAAACTGGACATAATGGGCAAATGCACCTTTGCTTCTGTCTCATTGGGGCTGCATACTGCAGGCTACAAGGCACAGTTAAGCACAAGAACTGCCTCTGGAAAACTATGACTTGCATTTGTGTGAATATGTCAGATAGGCAGAAAAAAACTGAGGCACCAATTTGTTTCCATCAGGGAGCAAAGACTATAAGGCACCTCCTTAATTCTGCCTTTGATGCCTCTGAATCTTTGGCAAGGGCTGCTGCCTCTGGCATCTGTTTGCATACACACTTGCGGCTCAGGGTTTCTGGTTTTGCCCAGGATGTGCAACAGTCTGTACAGAATGCACCCTTCAAGGGTACTTTTTGGTTCAGAGCTAGAAGGCTTCCTTAGTGAACTAAGAACCTCTAAGAATTCAGTGAAAATCATTTGGTCTCTTACATACATATATATATCACCCACCTTGAGGCTGCAGCAGAGACTCTGTTCATAGGAGTTCTCTGTCCTCCCTCTCCATTGATCAGGGGAAGGTTATGTGCAGAAGTAGTAGCAAAAGCAGTTTATGAGGGCCTGTATACAGCCCCTATGGACAGGCAGAGGTGGCCATATGCTGCCCCATCCCCCTTCCCCTGCCTTGCTCGCTCCCTCTCAGATTCCCTGGACAGTGGTTCTGGTGATGGGGGCAGGTTCTCTCTGTTTCTCCACCAATGGTAGGTGGTGACCATAGACAGATGGGTTGTAGAACTCAAATACAGTTATGCCTTGAAACTGGTTTCTCCCTCTCTGGTGACTCCACCTAGGCTTTCTAATTATTCCCTTAACACCCTTGCGGTCCTTCAGGCTGAAGTGCTGACACTGTTGCAAAAGAAAACCATTGGTTCCTCCAGCCAAAGTAAATCTGGGATTATGCTCCCAGTATTTTTTGGTTCCCAAGAAAACGTGTTGTCATCCCATTCTTAATATCTGACTTGTGAAGGAACACGTGGCCTACAGAAAGTTTTGCTTGCTGCATCTTGGATCTCTTCACCCTCTTCTGACATAAGAGGATAGGTTTTGCACTCTGGAGATGCCAGATATATATGTAACCCCACTGCCAATGGGGGTTCCTAAAAAGCCTGCTTGGGCTTGCCTGCTACTGTACCTTAGCCTTGCCATTCTCTGTTTCCTTTTTGCTGTCTCTCCCGGGCCTCTCCCAACTGGCCAGCCATTTCTTAAGTCCCCCAGGTCTTGTGTCAGACCTCTGGTGCCCCAGCCTGCAGCCTGAATGAAAATTCAGCCCCTTGGGGCTTAAAATCATGCTCGTGATCATCTGCTATAAAAGTGCTGCCTCCAGGGCAGCGGAAATCACATTGGTGAGAAAAGTGCCTTTGAAGTGCAACTGAGCTGTGTTACGGCCTCCTTGGGGACTGTGCCATTGGTCCCAAGGTCCCTTCCACCTAATTGGGACCCAGTGACCACGGACAGCCTACTGGGGGACCCGCTCCAATGAAAATTAAGGGAGTTTGACTGGGTCTCATTTAAGTATTCCTGAGCCAGGCACCAGTCATCTAAATAATTCAATACATGAGTCTGGCTGCCCCAGGGTAACTGTAAGCAGCTGCTGCCGAAAAGAGAGGAAAATAACTGTTTTTATTATTGTAACCTGTTGCTGCAAGTGGGGAAAGTATATTTTCAAGGGGGAATGTTTAATAAATAAAATAAATGCTTCTTTCTGGATGAACCAGCAACTTTAGAGTTCTATGTGTCAGCCTGTCAGCTGCTGCAGGGGAGCTTCACTATGTGTAGTAGTGACAGGAAAATCAGCAGAGCCACACCCTTCATCTGTGCAGTGACAGCAAGTACACCATCAAGGCTAAATGACTGTGGGGCATTGGGGCAAATATTTATTCCTTCCTGGCTGCACCAGAACTTTATTCAGGACTGTATCCAATCTGCAATAAAGGACAGTGGTTTAAGCAGCCACAGTCAATTGCAAAGCTAGGAAAACAAAGCCAGAACTTGTGGAACTTTCACTACATCTCATGGGTAAACTAAAAATACTC
Source organism: Neoceratodus forsteri (assembly GCA_016271365.2). Lineage (NCBI taxonomy): Eukaryota > Metazoa > Chordata > Ceratodontiformes > Ceratodontidae > Neoceratodus > Neoceratodus forsteri. The sequence goes on from CM028138.1 coordinate 125,962,299, forward strand.
ATGGGGACTTACAGGGACATCATTTTAGGCGTCATTCACCAGACCAACTGTGCCTCAAGTATTATGATTGACAGGTCTTACAGCCACATGGAGATCAGTCACCCCATCATCTCAGCCAATCAGGAATTGTAAACAAGCCCTATAAGAGACAATGTCTGCCAGCATTTTGCCAGATTGAGATTTTTCCAGATCAAAACAGAGGAGAGCAGATTCCAGTCTGCTGGGAGCCCCCCACAGGGGTGGGGGCTCAGGACCCTGCCATGCTTCCGGGCCTGGGCATTCCATTTAAGCCCACCATCTTGGAGGGGTGTTTGTTGTTTATTTAAGTTTAAAGTTAAAGTGGGTCATTTAATTTTGTAACTGCTAGTCTAGAGGTTGCCAGGATTGTCCTCCAGGTGCTAGCCCTCCCTCCCATGTTGGAGAAAGATGTGGACTGAAGACCAGATGTCACCAAGCAGTGGTGAGAGCACTGACCAATGTCTCAGTTGTGAGAGGACTGAAGAATGCCAGGATGCCTTCTATTGCGAATGACCACCCATGGAGGACCTGCGTGGATGCCTTTGTATCTTGCCAGTTATCTTATGGACTTGTCTGCCATTGCAGTTGTTCTGAGCTATATAAAAGAAAAAAGTAATCTTTATGCCTACATGCCCTTCATCATTTGAACTGTGAGAGACAGTAAAAGTAGTAGTCTGGGCTGCTTCACCCGAAGAGACTCTGACCATTAGTGCTTATCTTGTTTGCACCTTGCCTGCTGCCCAGCTGGCCCAGTGCAGGTGTTTGGAGTTCTGTGTTTATTAAATCATATGGATGTGCTGATATTTATCTGTACCCCCTATGGGTCAGGATTGCCCTGTTGGAGCTGACAGCCAAGGTTGTGTTGCCACTGCAGAGGACATGAGGCCCTAGATGTTTGCTTTGTCTGAGTTACTTCGTTGGATGGTGACGATGCTTGAAGAAAGTGTTGGTATATAAATATACTAGGATGTGACCATGTCACCTAATAGAGATGCTTGATAAAAGTATTGGTATATGAGTGTACTGGATGTAACTTTGTTCTAATGAATATAGATGCTTGATAAGAGTGTCACCTTCTAATCTTACTGGATGTGACCTTGAGTTGTAATGTGATGACTGTTCAGGATGTGCAGTCCAAGATATATATACATAAAGGACCAGTCAACATCATATAACTGTTACAAAGGCAGGAGGCATAGTGTATGACCTTTTGACCTCCCATCTAGCTTGAGCTTATTCACAATTCGTTAAGTTGGAACATAAGATGAACATCCTAAATACTCCTCATCTGAGATGGAGACAGGAGATGTCGGGTGTACATATTCCAAATTAGAGACCTTTTGAGCTGGTAAAATATTACAAACTATATGTATACATACATGAACAAGCAGCAGCCATTGATGTTCAAATTAAGAGGATTACATTTATAAGGTGAACACAACTATACCTTTTTATCACATTATACCCCCCCTTCCTCACATTCTGATGTGCAGTTTAATGGTATATGTATCTTGACTTCTATAGAGATAAGTAACCGTGACTGGAAATTTACACCCTAAACTGCAAGTGCACTTTAAATTCAATATAAGCCCCACTCTGAACCTATATATTAGGGATGCTTTAGGATATTCCATAAACAAACTAATGTGCTTTAAACTTCAGGCAGGACACCTGTATTTACACAGGTGCTGCTATTCTGGGCAGGTCGGGTGCCGGGAGTGAGCGCTGACATCACGAGAGTAATCTTAGATCTCGTAATGATGTGCAATGCTCCACACCCGATTCCCGCCCTTGATACTATTTAAACTTAGAATGTAGTGGGTGGGGTGCCTCCAAAGAACTAGAGAATGCAGGAGGTCACACTGCTGTTCCACCGAAAAAAGTATGTTTCTTAATGTAAACTCGATAACCTGGTAACTTACACACACTGTACTATTAAGCTGTGGGCAATTCTGTTGGCAAGTTTAGAAACTTAGAGCTGCATTGTCCCTGTTTTCTGTTTTAGATACTAGCTGGATGAGATGCAGTATGCAGCAATTTAATAAGTAAAGGCAACATTAAATAACCATTACAGAGACTTCCCAGTAGTTCTGTATGCTGTTAAAATAGTTTTCCTTTATCCAATTGGAAGCTTTGACAAAAGATTATGTGATCTAAATGAACAATGTAGGAAGGAACGTGACTTGTGATTTAAACAGTCACAGAAGGCTTACAAAAAAATGTTTAAGGAAGTTTTAAGGGTGCTTTTTTTCAGACTTTTACAGAATTGTTTGCAACACTAAGAACTAAATACAAATGAAAAGCTTAATGGCAGGTGAATAATTTATGAATTATACAATGTAGGAATATGATTTAATGAATACTGCTGGGTAGTGAATAAACTGAATACCAAATTATTTGTTTATTGGTTTTAGGCATTTCAATTTATGGTGGAAAAGGCATTTGCAAAGAAATGCAGTTTAAAAAAGCTATATTACTGGTGAGCAGAATTCAGTTTCCTATTTTCCTAGCATTATTTAATACTGTTTTTGATTGGGAATTCATTACATGTAATTAAACAGTGGCTATAATTTATTAACACTATTATTATGAATATAATTTTTCCTTTTTATGGGTAGATACAGTAGAACACTGAAGAAGGATTTTCCAAAACGTTTGTTTAATGTATGAATTTTGTTGATGGATGCTAGAATTCTACATACTGTATCTTCAATTCAGTATAAAGGTTTTTAACTGATAAATTAATTGAATGAGTGGGCCTTATTTCTAACCAATTCACAGTATTCAATCCAAAATTTAGCCAAGTAGCTCATCCTGGAAAATTCGCTTTCTGTGATGTGCAGGGCAATCCCTGTCTTTCTGTGACCAGCAGGGCCAAGCCTGCTACTTCTGCCAAATGCAGGGCAATCCCTGCCTTCATTTATTTTTTTTTTTATTTAGTTGTTTAACGAGGTATAGCACACTAAGCTGAAAGCTTTTTTACAGGAGCGACCTGGGAGCACAAGGAGGTTAAGTGACTTGCTCAGGGTCACACAGTATACAAGTGGAAGCTGTGGGATTCAAACCCAGGTCTGGTCCGCTGGATGTCACCAAATTTGCAGCTCAGAGCCTTAGACCACTGCACTATACTGCCTCATTTTACTTAGTATCTACAGCCCCCTCCCGATGAAGAGGGTTGAAACCCTCAAAGAGCTGGGGAACCGTCCGTGTGTTCATGTTGTAAATTAATAAATTTATTTTTTAGCCACAATCTGTGTGTATCACTGTTTTTGTGTTTAACCATATTTGACTTGCCTTTTTATGGCTGATCAGTGGACTCTCAAAAACACCTAGTGCATCAAATGTATGTGTTTTTTTGCACATCTGCCAAATGCAGGGCAATCCCTGCCTTCATTTTACTTAGGATCGACAGCCATTGTAGTAACATAGCTTCCAAGTTTTTCCCCTTCCTTCAAATCAAAAGCCAGCGAACTTGACCAGTTGCAACTCTCACCAGGCCTGCAACATCTAGGACTTTGGTATCTGGGTACCCAGCGTATGGTATAAGATTGTGGGGTTTCAGCTGTATCTGGGACTGGTACCAGTGTGGAGAATAATAATTGTTAATGTAACACCTGATTTTAGTCAGCTGTTAGATAGCCAGGGCTCTGGGTATCACTGTCGAATTGGGAATTGTGATTGTCATTTCTATTAGTAATGTAACCACCCAGCTGGACGGTTCACCAGCAAACATCAATCAAAACCTGTGTACATATGTAAATAGCCAATCAGTATAACCTCTATTCCACTTCCCCATTCCTAGGGAGAAAAAGATAACATTTAGGAGGTATAAGAAAACACAGAAGGAGCAGGACAGAGAACTGTACCAGTTAAGGCAGAAGGAAGCAGGGAGGGAAGTCAGAATAGCAAAGGCCCAAACTAAGGAAAAGATAGCCAACTCAGTTAAGAAGGGGGATAAAACCTTTTATAGGTACATCAGGGAGCGTAGAAAGACAAAGGGAGGGATAGTGAGGCTGAATAGAATGGACAGTGGGTGGGCAGAGAGGGACAGTGAAAAAGCAAGGATACTGAACGAATACTTCTGCTCAGTATTCACAACAGAGGAGGAGGAGGTGCCTAATCCAATTAACAGAAGCAGTCTGGATGGGGGGATGATCCCAGTCCTTTCACAGAAGAAAGGGTTCTGAAAGATCTCCTAATACTGAAGGTGGACAAAGCAATGGGGCCTGATGGAATTCACCCCATAATTCTAAAAGAATTAAGGGGAGAACTAGTGACACCACTGACTGCCCTTTTTAACAAATCATGGGAGGATGGCATGGTACCTGAGGACTGGAGGAAGGCAGATGTGATTCCCCTTCACAAAAGTTGGAGCAAGACAGAGGCAGGAAAATACAGAACTGTCAGTTTGACCTCTGTGGTAGGGAAAGTGATGGAATCACTTCTGAAGGAAAGAATTGTTGAGTACCTAGAGGCCAGTGGGGCACAGGACCCAAGGCAGCATGGGTTCACAGTGGGAAGGTCAAGTCAGATGAATCTAATTGATTTCTTTGACTGGGTGACCAAAGTAGTAGACCAGGGAGGGGCTGTGGACATGGCCTACCTAGACTTTAGCAAGGCATTTGACACAGTCACACACAAAGGATTAATAGTCAAATTAACCAGCCTGGGAGTGCATCCCAGGGTGGTAGCCTGGGTAAAACATTGACTGGACAACAGGACACATAAGGTAATTGTTAGTGGAGTCCACTCTGAAGAAAGAGGGGTTACTAGTGGGGTGCCACAGGGTTCAGTACTGTGTCCAGTCCTATTTTAAGTCTTTATAAGTGACATTGCAGAGGAAGTGGAAGGAAAAGTATGCCTCTTTGCAGATGACACAAAGATCTGCAACAGGGTTGATACATAAGGAGGCGTGGAAAGGATGAGAAGGGACTTGGCAAGGTTGGAGGAATGGTCAGAAGTATGGCAGCTTGGATTCAATACAAAGAAGTGCAAAATAATGCACCTGGGAAACAAAAACCCAGAGGAAGATTACACAGTGGGGGGAAGGGATAGTAACAACAACAAAAATGGAAAGGGACCTGGGGGTAATCATATCAGATGACCTTAAGGTTAGCAAACAATGTAAGAAGGCAGTAGGGAGGGCTGGAGAGATACTGGGATGTATAGGGAGAGGCATCACCAGCAGAAAACAGGAAGTTGCTATCCCTCTGTACAGACAGTTGGTGAGACCCCATCTGAAGTACTGCATCCAGTTCTGGAGACCCCATCTCCGCAAGGACATAGACAGGATGGAGGCAGTTCAGAGGAGGGCAACTAAAATGGTGCAGAGTCTGCAAGAGAAGCCATACAAGGAGAGACTAAAGGAGCTTAATATGTATACCCTTGAAGAAAGGAGGGAGAGGGGAGACATGATAAAAACTTTTAAGTACCTCAGTGGAATCAATAAAGTCCAAGAAGGTAGTATCTTTCAGAAAAAGAGAAGTGCAAGAACAAGGGGACACAATTTAAAGATAGAAGGGGGATGGCTCAGGAGCAATGTGAGGAAGTATTTTTTCACAGAGAGGGTGGTGGTCACATGGAACAGCCTTCCTGAGGAGGTTGTGGGGTCTAAAACTGTGGGAGAATTCAAAAATGCATGGGACAGACATAAGGCAATTTTTGTGGGGGGCAGGAAGAAACATGCTGTTGGTTAAATAGGATCTGCAGCTTATCCTGTAGGTAGGGAAATGGGCAGACTAGGTGGGCCAAGCAGTCCTTATCTGATGTCAAAGTCTATGTTTCTATGTTTCTAACTCCTGTGTCCCCTAAATAAATCGATTGTTACTGTTTTTGAAATTCTGTGTGTGAGCATATTATTAGAGAGAGTCTTTAAACACAAAATGTTAAAGTGCAGGGAAATGCCTATTGGGGCATGTCTGGGGGAGGTAAATGGTACTTGTGGGTGGTATAACATCTCAGGGGGTTATACCTGTAACAGCTAGCCCACATAAAGCACATTCTGAGTGGAGGCACTGCACAAAGGTTTAAAAGTGTTTGTTAGCGAACCCAAACCCCTTAGCCTATTGTCCAGAGTAGTAGGCAGGGGTGTATCACTGGGGACAGCACCACCAAGGGGTTACATATATATATATATATATATATATATATATATATATATATATATATATATTGAGGGCAAAAACTCCGTTTATTGCATTAGTTATGGTTGTTCCACAGTGACAAAGTGAGGAATTAAGCTGTTAGGGTTGAAAACCTAACTCGAGTCACCCCCAGCACCACACTCACACACACACACACACACACACATATGCAAGTATGGGGAGGACCAAAGTCAACACAACCAACGACAGACATCCAGCAACAGGTGACAGAAATAACAAACAATTGTCTAAATGTACTACGAGACATCCCCACCCACCTGACCAGGTACTGCATGCTCAGTGGAGATCAAAACTGAGGCCATGTACACCAAACGTACACATCCCTGATTGCAGCTGCACGCAATGTACCACACTTGGTAGTTGCATGGCCTTACCTACCGATGCCCCACACCACACCACAACTGGTACTGTGCCGTTAGTCAATATAAATGCTGAAGGTGCATGATGACAGTTGTAGAAAGGTTTTAACACTAGTGGGTATACATTAATTAAGAGAAGTACATAAATTAACTACAAGACACTAGCATGCTCAAGATAAAAGTAGTGTTTCATTTAGTATGTGATTTACATAGTAGTACATTTACTGCAACTGTTTACTCAAGATAGAGAGGCTGATGTAAACGTATGGAAAAGCATTGCCTGTTCAACGCTATGAAATTAGTGCTGCCAGTATCAGATGCATTCTTACTGATGAAGGTGTACTGCTGATGTACATACATAGACCTTCAGTGTGTTTCAATACTAAAGATGCAGTAAGTATTCTTTGTAAGAAACAGTGTAATTGCATGGATCAGGCCAAGCAACTTCTAAATATCATAGCACTACTGAGCCGACAATGACGTACCTGTATCGGAGATGTCTGTAGGATAGAGTTTCCTGTAGGCACTTACTGAGTATGTTGTACCTGAGAAAGACAATCTCATTGCATCTGTGATGACTAACTTATTCAAATAGTGATACATTTACTATGGTTGCAATGAGTGATCTATGCCACTTATGGACACAGTGTAATTTTTTTAACAGTTGTTTCATACTCAGGCTGTATGCCTAGTGTTTGGGTTTGCCACACTTCTGTCACTGATGCTATCAAAGTGATAACTATGTTAATTGTGGTACAACAGGAATCAAGTAGGTATAGTGTAGATATAAACAGAATGTCTTTTAATATTGATTTAACTCACAATGGGGTAAGTGTACTAGGACAGCAGGGGTTATTCTCTATCACTGACTCTGTCAGTTATAATCACACAAAGGTTTCGATGACTGTAATGATCAAGTTACACTGTTTATCTTCATGAGTTCATATTCACAGCCATTCTCCAGTAACAGACAGTGTATGGTGTAACTGGGTGGGACACTGTGTTGCAAAGCTGCTGCAGTGCCTAGCAGAGGGAGAGTATCTACTCATAAAGACAATTAAGCAATAAGGCATGACCAACAGTTATGTTAAATGGTCTGTTAATAACCCTGTAGGGTTTAATGTTGAATGAGGCGTATAGCGAGTGCCACATGTTGCTAGA